>OY982958.1:6378113-7804012 GCA_963890685.1 Plagodis pulveraria | reverse complement strand
TTTCAACATTTGTTATACTATTGTAAATATATGAGAGATTTTATGGAGCTGCAAGATATATGCTAGTGAACTGTTGGTTTAGATTTATATAAATAGAAAATAAAGACGATGATGATGATTACCTAATCAATTGTTTTTATTCAATATTAATGCAAATAATTACTTAAGGGGATGGCTGGCCTTTTTGTCCAGTTAAATGGCTAAGGGGATTTTTGGACTTATTGTCCAATTATCCCCTTCCAACACTCAAAGACGACGCGCAGGGGATTTCTGGACAAAAAGTCCAGAAATCCCCTTCGCAGGGGATTTGCTAAGGGGATTTCTGGAATAAGCCACTTAGAATACCATAATACAAAATGCCATAATACTATGCTTCCTTTTATGATTGTTTAATGTCAATACAGGGTTCAATACAAGGTAATTTGGTGGTTTAAATTAAAATCCTTAAGGCTCCTAATCAAAAGATTATCAAACATTTCGTGTAGTTGAAGATATTAAACTCTCAATAAATTCTTAGTTAAAATAATACACTTAAAGAGCTATAAAGCAATGTCTAATGTTTATTTGAGACATATTCCTCGTTAAATAAATGGAGCTAATAATCGGTCCAAACAGTGGTTAATGTTCATGGTAAACGAGAACTTACTAATCGAAGAAACGGTAATCAAATTTTCACAATGAACAATTTGAACAATATCCTAGTTTTATTATAAAAAACTAACGTAGTTTTCACTCATTTTAGTAAATAATACGGGATAAATATATCTTAGTTGATTTATTCTAGTAACAATATTGACAAAATACATCGTTACCCTTGCGACTGCAATCAATCTATGAAAGGGAAATTAACATACTAAACTTACTATACTTAATATACAATTTACTGGAGTGGCAAATCTCTTTTCATGCTTGTGTGCCATGCTTTTCATGCTCGGAGTCAAGATGCTTGTTTACTACATTCAAAACTTTGTTTGAAACGACAGATGTTTTTACAGTATACTTGGGTTTTGCGCATTCATCAAGAAATTCTAAGCACATAATACCGTAGCAGGTAAATAATAAGGAATATGTAGTTAAATATTATGATAAAATGCAAGAACGTGAGGAATGTACCTAGGTACATAATTATTATAATATTATAATGTACCTACCCACAGATACAAATAAATATGCATATAGCATAACGATAAGCGTAAAAATACAAAATAATAATGGGCCATAAATATAATTAAATACTATATTTGATATTAAAAGTTTATTCATAATCGTATTTTTTTGTGACGGAACAAGCTTGAGGCCCACCTGATGTTTAATTATCCTTCTAAATACTTGCGTAATTGCGATAATAAACTAACGTTCTTAAAATAAAAAGAGTAAAGATAGGCAGAAGCATAGTCAAAAGACTAATATTCTCTATGGTAGAACTCAGGGTAAGAGTGATGTAAGGGGTGCAGGTAAAAAAGGCGTAGGTATGGGTAGGGATAAGGTTAAGGGTTTCTTTCTATAATAGACAATATTTGACCTCACTCTCACCTGGTGGAAGCGGAACCTGAAGCGACGACTCAGTACACATGCCTACGGATACATGAATGCTTAAAAACTACCCTTTAAAGGGTTAAGGATAGATTCGATACCTATTTACGCGGTAGAGACTCCTAGATTAAATCTATCGAAAATGGAGAAGTAGGTAAGTCTCAGTATAAAACTATACAAGCTAACAATATGAAACAAGTACAAACATAATAAAACCTCACTATTTACTGTTAATAATACAATAGGTAATTTCCATTAAAATTCACATTAGAAAAATTGTCGAGGAAATTATTGATGTGCCATTATTAATTCATTTTTTTAAACCATTGATGGTTAAGTCGTACACACACATCGGGGGGTTGAGAACAGATACAAAATTTACCGAAATAAAATGTTTATTATTTTACACATTTCTTGTTTCCTATTGGGAGTTTGACACCTTCTTGGCCGGTTTTTGTTATTTTTTTGCTATACATTATACTTTGAACTATAATCATACCGTTTGTATGATACTTAGTGCAATAACAGAAAATTGTAAGATTATTTACTTTTTTCTGTAACCTTCATCTGTAACCTACTGAAAAAATACAAAATCACTGGAAAAACGGCCTGCCGTTAATTCTATTGTTTGTCACAACTGGCAGGACGATTAACTTGGTTTTTGTGATGCCTGTATAAGTTCGATTGTTACAACTCAATTCTTGAAAATTAAACATCCTTGGCTATATTGTGTTAAAACCATTTTACGCTACGATATCGGGAAGTATTTAAAGCGGGAATCTGGATCTGTCTTAGGTATCCTCAACATATGGCTCTCGGGCGCGGAAACCGTCCTCGTAGTTAACAACTGAGGTAAAATCGTTCTAAAAATATTTTTCGCGCAAAAGTGAAAATAAAAACATTTTAACGTAATGTTATTCAGTCGTTTTTATCCTTATAAATGTATATTATATATTAATTATTAATCTGTATGGCAATCTGCCCTAACAACTATTATTCTATTTGTACTGGCTAATAGCTCAAACGATACAAGCCTTTCAAAGTCTGACGAACATCGGAGGCTGTGTCGGAGGCTTAGTAAAAGAGATCCTATTTCCTTAAACAGATTCCTAAAAAGTGGTTTCATACTTATTAAGACACCAGGTCCCTTATTACATCAATGTAGGTATTTTATTAATTCTCAAGCCCCACATTGTGCTACTAGTGTGTCTAGGTTATCTAGTGCAAAATAGTGTCAAAGCCGACATTATTTGATAACCAGTAATTTACTTATATTACATTGATTACAAGGTTTATCGCTTGCTAAACGAAAATCACTTTATACAAAATAGGTTTATTATATAGAGTAGGTAGTAACTACCCCTTGGTTGGTAAAACCGCGGTTTCAAATATTATGCTTGAAAGACTTGAAGAGCACAGAAGCAAGCGAAACAAGCCATGACTTTCCCAATGAAACCTGTATAGTGTAATATAGGTTTTTTTTTTAAGCCTGATAGGTTAGCCTTTGACCACTATCTCACCTGATGGTAAGTGATGATGTGGTCAAAGATGTTGTTCAGGCTAACTTAGAAGTACTAGCTCTCAAGGACAGCTGCCGAAACACACCGTTAGATGCTTGGCGACAGATATTTTCTACTGTAGGGTGATAGCTAGCCAGGCGGGCATTCGCAAAATGCCCTACCACCAAGCTGTAACGACCGCCATCCTAAGACATCAACCGGGACCGACTGCTTAACTTGCCCTCCGAAGCACGGAAACGCTCAGAAGTAATGTCACTAGCAGTCACCCATCCAACTCATGACCGCGCGCGACGATGCTTAACTTTGCTGATCAGTTGAGAACAGCTAAGTAAGCTTCGTTACGAGCGCTTCAAAAATTCAAAAATAGTAATAGTAATTCTAGGTTTTAGCCTGTACAACATCTTCGAACACATCATTATTTACTTGTTTGAATTATTTATTACAAATGAGAATGTAAAGTTTTGTTAACATCAGTCTGTTATGTTATTGTGTATATATTTATATATATATGTATGTATATAGTATATATATTTGTAATTATATATTATATGTAGTGTGTGTATTTATTTTATTATATGTAATATATTTATATATTTTATGAGTTTGTGAGTAGGAACATTTTTTCTTAATTATATTATTTAATCGCACCACCGTTAATAAAAGTATGTTAACTCCTCTCCATCCAAAGGTTGTCTGGAAGAGATCGCTTCTAAGCGATAAGACCGCCCATTGTACAACATTATATTTAAGCTAATATTATGTTTTTCTTACTTTTGGTGTACAATAAAGTGTTATCTATCTATCTATCTACTTAAGTACCATCAATTGAGATAGTGGTCAAAGGCTAACTTATCAGGTATAAAAAAAGTGTCACGCATTGATTCTTAATTATTATTATATCTCTGGATGATAATACCGTTGTCGTGATGCTAACTAACAATTGCGAACCATTCGTAGTGTAGCTTGTCTCAGAAGCTGCGGTCAGTGCACTTCTAGTGGCACTGATTGCTTCCACCGTCGCGTCGGTCCTGGTTGTTCTGTTAGGATGGAAGTCGTTATAGTTTGGTTGTAGGGCATTTTGCGAATGCCAGCCTGTCGATCTTACAGTAACAAGTGAATATCTTAGTACTTAGAGTCTATATCTCCAAACTCATCACGGCTTGTTCCGGCTGTTGTCCGAGAGCTAGTAATTCTAGGTAAGCCCGAAAAATCTTCCACCGCATCATCACTTACCGTCAGGTGATATAGTGGTCAAAGGCTAACTTATAAAGCATAAAAAAACGACTGATATTTTAAGTACATATTTTGAGTAGGACTCGAATATAGACTCTGTTAAGTTTACATAGTACGTTTACGTGTCTCTGAAAATAAAAAAGAGTCTCAAAACTTAAAGGGATGGTAGTAGCAGTACTCGAGTAAAGCGGTAAAAGGCAAGCTATAAATAAAAAAAGGTGACTCCTCCATCTCATAAGGTAATAATAGCTAATTAGATGACAAAGATGTAGGTGCGTGTTTTATACTCCTACCAAAAAACCAGTAAAATTAAAGCTAATTAGTTAAGCTAGTACTTAGTTCCTTATTAAATTGAAATAACCTTGGGAATTAAAGGAAGAAGCCAATTCGCTAAAATAAATGATTACCTAGATAATAAGTTTAATAATACTCGTAATATACCAAATTTGTGGGTATAATTACACTATAATATAATAATTGCGTTTATAATCTTGTTTAAATCACGGTTGACCCGTCACGCGTGACATAACACGTCTGTATGACTCGGATGTTTTGTGCAAAATTCAAGGATTTTAGGTATTTTGTTACCTATATGAAAGAATTTTCACGTGGTTTATTGAAGCAGTGATGGCTCAGTGTCATTGGCTATGGACTGCTGCGCAGCAGGTCCATGGTTCGAATCCCGCCTCGGGCTGAGCTTCACCGCATGATGGAAGGGCATTTTGCGAATGCCCGCCTGGCTAGCGACCATCCTCAAGTAGAAAATCTGTCGCATCACCTGACGGTGTGTTCCAGCAGCAGTCGTTGAGAGCCAGTGAAATTACAGGCACAATGAGACTTAATAACTGTCTCAAGGTGACGGGCGCAGTACAATTCGTGACTTGTGACGAAATGCATCTGTTATAGGTACATATTAGTCCACTTAACATCAGGTGGACCTCGAGCTTGTTCCGTCACAATGACATAAAAAATAAATAAAAAAAGTGGTCCACCTGCTGTTAAGCGGTAATATCTGCCTAAAACAGATCCAGTTCTTAAGTGGCGAACTGCACTGCGCCCATCACCTTGAGATATAAAGTTATTTAGTCCTATGCGCCTGTAATGACCGGAACCTTAAAATTGAAACATAAAATTTTACCCTCTAAATTGAAACACATTTATAGAAATTATCGGTAAAATTACAGGCACATGAGACTTATAACTAAGTATCTGCAATATGGTACTTAGTTTTTAAAGTGAAAAGCATTTTATGTACTCTTTCCACCAAAATGCCCTAGCTCAGTCACTCAGGAGAATAGACCGCACTCGTTATTTCGCTACGTTACCCAATACCTACTCGATATATCTCTGAACCTTTTATGAGACATATCGAATATAATAGGTCCTACCTTTAAGTAAATATAAGAACTGGAGTTACTCTTACGGCATTGAAGGTTCCTTTACCTTGAAATATAGTTTGCCATTTTGTCCAATGCGAAGGCTTTATTGTTGCTTTCAAAATAAGTTTTCGGTAAAAGGGCAGACCAAAGTCACTGCTCAGGTTTATGTCAATAACCTACACCAAAATTGCTACGTTGGCTACAAATTGCCAGTAATCAAGTTAGGTATGTGTTTCACTGGAAAACAAATAACAAATTGTTCTGTAGTTTGGCATATTTTAGCTATGAATAATAAAGGTCATTAATTTGCATGGTTATCGATAGCATAGACCAGGTGGTGTTGGTAAGCCATTTTTAACAGACTTTAAAAAAGTTGGAAGTACTCGATTCAACTATATATTTTTTACTCATTACGGGGTGTACCGATTTTGATGTTTTTTTTTTATATTTGACAACTGTAGCTTGTCATGTGGCTCAATTAGTGAGATCTGACGAGTAGTATTTGCGTTAGCACTAATAATGCGTACTTGATGTTTGAATTCGGTTGTATTTGTTAAAATTTTATATTTTTTATATAAATCTGTTTGAAGCGCTCGTAGCGAAGTTTGCTTACCCGCTCTTAACCGATCACTTGGATGGGTGACCGCTAAAGACATTACTACTGAACGCTTGCGTGCTTCAAAGGCCCATTAAGCCGTCGTTCCCGGTTGTTGTCTAAGGATGGCATGCGTTATAGCATGATGGTTGGACATTTTTCGAATGCCCGCCTGGCTAGCTCAAGTAGAAAATATGTCACCAAGTACCTACCTAACAGTGTGTTCCGGCAGCTATATGCTTTCTTTTATGCCTGATAGGTTAGCCTTTGACCACTATCTCACCTGATGGTAAGTGATGATGTGGTCGAAGATGTTGTTCAAGCTAACCTAGAAGTACTGGCTCTCAAGGACAGCTGCCGGAACACACCGTTAGGTGCTTGGCGAAAGATTTTCTACTTGAGGGTGGTAGCTAGCCAGGCGGGCATTCGCTTTTTTTCAGATCATTATAACATTATTTTTTGTTTATTTCAGAAAAGAAGACAATTCTACATGGAGTATCAGGTCTGTTCAGATCAGGTCAACTGACTGCTATCATGGGCCCATCCGGCGCCGGGAAGTCCACTTTGCTCAACGCTCTCACAGGATTTGCGTAAGACTTTTTATATATTCCATTCCATTTGATAAACTGATAAGCTACTAATGATTAGGTAAGTACTTAATGCATGTATTGCCAGTGAAAAGAAATTCCTCACGTGATGGGCAATCTTAAATCCTTTGCTGGAACTGCTGGTAAAAGAACATACAGTTATTCTAATTCTTTTAAATTGCAATTCCATCTGCAATTAAATGAATTATATTTTAATTTGATGTTTTTGTTCCGCAGAACCCATGGAGTGACTGGCAAAATCCGAGCGGGCGATAGCATCTGCGAGTTCAAAGATCGCTTCACTGGCTCGCTCAAGGCTTACCGCAAAAAGTCCAGCTATATCCTGCAAGATGACAGATTAAACCCGCTGTTTACCGTCACCGAGTTGATGAGGTTTGCTGCTGACATGAAACTGGGTGACACCCTCTCTGAAGAGTTGAAGCTTTCTGTGGTAAGATATGCATAGTGAAATCGAAATCAGAAATTAGATTTATAATGGCCATTTTAACAATGATCGTTTTTAATAATACTTTGCACAGAATTTGTTGAAACTCTGCCTTTTGCGTTTGTAAAAACTGTGTTGCAAAAGGCACTCTCTCCCATATAATAATAACAAACTTTGAAATGAAAAAAAAATTGATAATACTATCGAGATACCTAAAGCAGTGCTTTTGCGTCAGTAAATATATTTCGTATCAATTAACGTGCTACACTACAAAAAAGGTCATTAAACAAGTTATCTATCTCGACACATTCCGTCATTTCTTCACCGTTCTGATTTTTTATAGATGATATTTATTTTATTTTTATATGATCAATTTTCCTAACTTACTCGTTTATTATAATCCAGGATTCTTTTATCTTATTTTTAGAGCGTGCTATTCTTTGACGATATTGTATCTTTTTGCTGCAATTACAGTTTCTTTAATAGATCATAATATATGATTTAATGTTTAGCTTGAACTGATCACTTAGGTCGTAATTTTGCAATATTTCCATTTTGTCTAGATTATTTCTTGATTTTTCAATGCCCACAGCGGTAAATTTATTCTGTTTTTTTTTTAATCTGTACCCTTTTTTATGGAAAAAATGATACACAGTAAATGATCTATTGAGTCAAATGTTTATACTCCTTAAATTCGAATCGTGTTTACAAAAAACCCGAAACGCTGCCAACTCAGACGATAAACACCTTGGGGAGTTGATGCAATGGCTAATACTTAAGCTCACTTTTAATCGCATCTCTTCAACTTTGTTGCAGATAAAAGAAGTACTGATGAAACTCGGACTAAACGGAACAGAGAGCACGAGGTGTGCCAATCTATCCGGAGGTCAGAAGAAGAGGTTATCCATCGCCATGGAACTCCTAGACAACCCACCAGTTATATACTTAGATGAACCTACTACGTGAGTAACGCCATAATAACTAAAGAATTTTAACATAATTTAATATAGTAATATAATACGGTGTAAAATACTAGCAAACCAAATGACTTCTAGGTTAGGCTGAACAACATCTTCGACCACATCATCACTTACCATCAAGTGAGATAGGTAGTGGTCAAAGGCTAACCTATCAGGCATAAAAAAAAACTATTGTCTTAATAAAAACCTATATAACCAGAACCCTTTCCTTGTACTTACAAGGAAAGGGTTCTGGTGCCGTGATATACAATTATACAGGGTTATTGGTAAATGGCTAACAACCTCTGAGGGATGACTTCTGCTAGTCCTAAGAAAAATTTTGAGATGTATTTTTTGATATTTGAATAAAAGAAAGTAGGGGAGGCTGTGTTCAGCAGTGGACAAGCCGGCTGATACAGTAATATTCTATGTAGTAGAGACTATTTGGCTTTAAGCTTAAGAACTTCGCGGGTTTTTATTGTGACTTTTCCAAGCAGACAGTGAACCGAACGGGTGGGGAGGGGTAGTTCTCAGCCGCATTACTATTTGTTCTCCCAATAGAACAAGTAGGACAAAAATTCCCGGCTATTCCATTCCGCGGTTTTATAATGTATAATAAAGACTTGCACCACATGCACTTACTAGTATTCTGTCATCTATGCCACATGGGTGCGAAAGCGCACCGATTCGTTTTGGCCTATCTAGAGCAGTAAAAATGTCAGTTTCTATCTAAAATGATGAATTTGTTTCCATTTTCTAGAGGTCTAGACAGCATGACGTCGATGCAATGCATGACAATGCTGAAGGCACTCGCCCTAGATGGACGCACCATCGTCTGCACCATACACCAGCCCCCCGCCTCGATATACTCTATGTTTGACCAGGTAAGAGGACTAGATTATTATTTATTGCTGATAGTTACACTAACTACACTAACACAAGCCTTTGACCACAATCTCACGTGATGGTAAGTGACGATGCGGTCGATGGAGTCAACAGGCTTAACCTATATATATTAACCTATCGCGAATGCAACATTTATCACGTTTTCAGAGGTTTAGACAGCATTACATCAATTCAGTCCATGACAATGCTGATGGCACTCCCCATACGAGCAGAATAAGTAAAAAATAAATTAAAAGTATATTGTTTAATTGAAAATATTCCAAGTATTTTCATTTTATTGAAAATATTCCAAGTATTTTCATTTTATTGAAAATATTCCAAGTATTTTCATTTTATTGAAAATATTCCAAGTATTTTAATTTTATTGAAAATATACTAAATATTTTAATTTTAATCAAAAGCAAACAATTAAAAAATATGATTAGACCTACGAATAAATGTGTAAAGAAGTGTAACTCTCATACAGTTACCGCTTTGATTTCAGACTCCCCAAGTTCACAATTAACAAAACACGCACAATCTTCCAAATTAAATTGATTTGGCGCTTAGAAAATGAAATAACCACGTCCGCCGTGGCAAGGTTTGCGTTTTGCTGTTTTTGAGCTTGACTTACATTTCTTAACATACTTATTCGTAGGTTGAGACATATTGATTCTAATTATGCCATCGTATATAGTGTTATTGGTAAAATGCTAACAACCTCTTAGGGTTGACTTCTGCTAGTCCTTTTTTTTGTTATTTTGGTAACTAAAAATTGACAACACTGGAACCCTTTGTATAGTTTTTTTTTTTGTTTTTTTTTTATGCCTGATAGGTTAGCCTTTGACCACTATCTCACCTGATGGTAAGTGATGATGTGGTCGAAGATTTTGTTCAGGCTAACCTAGAAGTACTGGCTCTCAAGGACAGCTGCTGGAACACACCGTTAGGTGCTTGGCGACAGATTTTCTACTTGAGGGTGGTAGCTAGCCAGGCGGGCATTCGCAAAATGCCCTACCACCATGCTATAACGACTGCCATCCTAAGACAACAACCGGGACTGACGGCTTAACGTGCTCTCCGAAGCACGGAAACGCTCAGTAGTAATGTCACTAGCGGTCACCCATCCAACTCATGACCGCGCGCGACGTTAACTTTGCATTTACATCGAACCAAGTAATAAAAAATAAGAAATATTAGATTACAGGCACAAGACACTTTTAATATAGGTCCTCGTGCTTATTCAGTCAAATACCTACACATAAACAAACAAGAAAAAAAAATATAAAAAAATAACAAAAAATATCTCAAAATGTTTGTTAGAACTAGCAGAAGTCAACCCTAAGATGTTGTTAGCATTTTACCAATAACCCTGTATATATATATATCAACCTGTGATGGTAAAAATCAGAGCTCAAGCTATTATTGCCATTTCAATTTTAATTACATACCTACTAGATATATTTAATTATTTTTATGTTGTTCTTTTTAACATCCTACACAAACTGGGTGTAAGTAAGTATCATTTGCTATCAGTTATCACTTATCACTTATAATTGTATCTGTGTGTGGCATCGTAGCTCCCCAACGGATGAACCTATTTTGATTAGGTTATTCATTATTTGTTATTCATTTTTGAGAGTGTTCTTAAGGTGAATGTGAGTCTCAAAAGACAAATTTTGAACATGTGTTTTAGAATCTTACAAACACGAATAAATGATATAATATTCTACAGGAATGTAAAACAGGAGGCCTAAACCGAAAACACGATTCCATATATTTCTCTCCTACGGCCGTAGGACGACATCAGTCTGACATTCTTCAAAGACAACACTATATCTCAGTGTGATGGGTGCAGTGCTGTTCCACTTATGGATATTTGCATCTGTCATATGCAGAAGTTACCGCTTAATATCAAGTATTAGTATTAGTATTAGTGTGTGTATTCCGTCACAATAACATATCCTTGTGTATCCATCACTTGAAGAAACCGAGCCATGGATCCATGAGGAATTAAGTACAAATAAATGGGATCACTAAGTAAATGGAAAAATATAGATGTTTTAATAAGGGTCATCATCATCATCATCAGCCGGAAGACCTCCACTGTTGAACAAAGGCCTCCCCCATAGAACGCCACAAAGAACGGCTATTAGCCGCTTGTAACCATTGTCTTCCCGCGACTTTAACGAAGTCGTCAGTCCACCTAGTGGGGGGCCTACCAACTCTACGTCTTCCGGTGTATTGTGGTAACAACTCGAGAACCTTTCTTCCCCATCGGCTATCAGCTCGTCGAGCAATGTGGCCCGCCCATCGCCACTTCAACTTGCTAATTCTAAGAGCTATCTCGGTGACTTTGGTTCTTTGGCGAATATCCACGTTCCGGATTTTATCACGCAAAAAAACTCCGAGCATAGCTCTCTCCATAGCTCGTTGAGCGACCCTGAGCTTGTCCATAAGGGCCACAATCAAGGACCACGTTTCAGTGCCATATGTCATCACTGGCAACACTCACTGGTTGAAGACTTTCGTCTTCAGGCTCTGTGGGATGTTCGACGGGAAGACGAGAATGTTTAATAAGGGTAGGGCCTATATATTATGTCTGCGTCTCCACTAGAGATTTATGAGGTAGGTGTGCGCGAAAGTGTGAAACTGTGAAACGCTGTAAGTTTTAAATACAGCTGATAACAGTAGTTTAGCCTTTAAATACTAACTCACCTGTTCAGTTGTTAAGTGATGATGTATCTAGTCGAGGGCGTAAACGCCTAAATCTAGAATCTAGATGATCTAATCGTCATAATTGTGATCGGTGTCGAGCGCACATTAAACAGCAGTAATGTAGGTATGAAGATAAAAATAATGTATATGATAGATTTCTACTAGTTGTGCTATTGAGTCGTGCGCGTTGATGTCTTTTGTATGGACGAGTCTTTTGTGAGATACCCAAGAGATACCTCTATATCTTCGTCTTATATCAAGTCTATTCAGTCCGTTATGTTTACCTGGTCTTGATTTTTTTTTTTAAGTAACATCTGTTCAGTAAGTGCGGACGATGATAATGAAGCTCCAGTAGCAAGGATTGGGCTGGACTTTGACTGAGGCGCATAGGGTGCGTTTTTATATCCCACCACGGGCACAGCTAGCATCACCGCACTAACCCTTAAATAGCGGTATCTTAATCATAACAATAGAAGCGCTCGTAGCGAAGTTTACTTAGCTGTTCTCAACCGATCAGCAAAGTTAAGCAACGTCGCGCGCGGTCATGAGTTGGATGGGTGACCGCTAGTGACATTACTATTGAGCGTTTCCGTGCTTCGGAGGGCACGTTAAGCCGTCGGTCCTGGTTGTTGTCCTGGATAGCAGTCGTTATAGCATGGTGGTAGGGCATTTTGCGAATGCCCGCCTGGCTAGCTACCACCCTCAAGTAGATAATCTGTCGCCAAGCACGTACCGGTGTGTTCCGGCAGCTGTCCTTGAGAGCCAGTACTTCTAGGTTAGCCTGAACAACAACTTCGACCACATCATCACTTACCATCAGGTGAGATAGTGGTCAAAGGCTAACATATCAGGCATAAAAAAAAATAGAAATATTTCTTTTTTTATCTTGTGAATAATTCACAGCCGATACTTAGCAGTTAATATAGTTATTCGTGGCTTTACGTTTATTGTGTTTTGGGCATATGGAGAATGTTCTCAAACTGTAATTCTAAAATAGAAGATATGTTGCCAAGCACCTATCAGTTCGTTATATTCTTGAAGAGCTGGTTCCCACCTCATTTTGACCTGGAGAACTTCTACTACATCATGGCTTACTAAAAGGTGAATTATTGATCAAAGCATAGCATATCAGCTAAAAAAACACCGGCTAGTGTGATTTGATTCTAGACACACGGCGGTTGAATAAAAAAAATGTAAATATAAGTATTCCTATACAAAACGAGTTTTCTGAATAATTTTTAAATTACAAAGTTACGGATAACTGCATGCCAAAAGCATATATGTTAAGTTAAATGACGATTTCAGTGAGTTTGAACTCTTACAAAATATTATAGCACGCCCCGGCTTCGCTTTGTATCTTATTTTTTTCACACGTTTGGTTACATTATAAGAGATTTCATACGAATCCCTAACTTTTTTGAAAATAACCTATATTCAATCTCACGGAGTCCAAAACAAAAAAAAACATTTAATTTTTTTTTTAATATGTTTTTGACTGTTTTTTAAGTGTAACCTCACTAAAACCACTCCGTGAGCAGTCCTCCGCCAAGGTGGGGCAAGATAGGGTTGCGTTAGAATTCACCATCTTGCCCCGGCGGTAGGCCCGAACTCCGTCGGGCCTCTGCGGAGGGGCGACCTTGCTCACCAAGGCCACCCCCAAAGGTGTGGAGCCGTGCAAGCTGGTGGAGAATCCCCCGACTTATTTTTTATATTCTTTTTGTGTTTTAATGCCTACTCCAAGCTTAGAACGCCCGCCCCGGAAACACTGGACCGCGTCGTGGTCCCTTTGAATATAGTTTTGAATATTTACAACGAGCAAAGTAATAAAAAATAACTAAATCATTCATTACATGCACAAGAGACTTTTGATATCAGGTGGTCCTCGTTCTTTAAACAGTCAAAACCATATAAGAAAAAAGAAAAAAAAAAAAATTAAAAAACATTTTTTTTTTCCAAAACAAAAAAAACATTTTAAAATGTTTCTTAGGACTAGCAGAAGTCAACCCTAAGAGGTTGTTAGCATTTCACCAATAACCCTGTATACTTTCATATGCATTTTATACGCTACAATACTAACCTGAATCTGAATACTCGGTAGAAGTGGATAATTAATATACATCCTTGGCGATACTAGTTTCAATAATTAAAATAAATATTTATGTATTAATTTATACCTAGACTAGTTAAAATTATTCATATTCATTTTAGATTAGCAAAGACAAATAAAAGGTCCTTCTTAGGTAATTGTGTGCGGTTTTATAATAAAGTTCCCAAACATATTACAACGCTCACAGAAGGGAAATTCAAGTTGCATGTGAAAAACATATTGATTAAAAAATCCTACTACACAGTTTCTGATTACATAAACGACAAAAATGCCTGGACAATTCCGCCTCCGCCAAGCTATTGCCTGTCACCTACATAATTTAAACAAATATTGTAATAACTCTATTATATAGTATGTATGTAACACATTGTTAAAAGATGTTTAAAAGAATGGCCCCGAGTTTCTTGCCCGTTCTTCTCGCAGTGGCTCTATACAATTTATTTGCTGAACGTGGCAGTACAATGTAGAATATTTCAATACTAAAATTTGTAATTGACCTTCATAAGAGCGTCGTAGACGCCTAAATTGAATAAATGATTTTGACTTTGACTTTGACTTTGACATGGTTAGACAGCTTGTTTCACTTCAAACATTAAATAATGCGTAGGTATTTAATGCGAAATGATATGCTAATTGATGCCATTTTGTATAGGTATGTAATTTGAATGAAATAATAGTATATAACTTAGGTATTATGATGACTGGTTCTGAGGGTGTTTGAGTGTCACTAGAAAAACGATTTAGTATTTTTAGGGTTCCGTACCTCAAAGGGAAAGAACGGAACCCTTATATGATTACTTTGTTGTCCGACTGTCTGCCTATCAAGAACCTTTTTATCAGAAACGCGTGGAGGTAACAAGGTGAAATTTCATATCAAATACTAAGGTGTACTTTGCCTTGGAGCTGTGAAAAATCAAACTTTTAAGCCAATGCAATTAAAAGAGAAATAAAAGCCGTTTATGCCGCCAATTTTTGACACTCGCAATGGAATCAAAACCTACGGCGACAGGGTACTTCCCGTGAACTCAGAATCCTTAAATTTGGTATAGTACCACCAACTTAACTGTGCAGTTTTCGAGGGCGCTACTGGTCATGGAAATCAACTACAAACTGTCACAATTTGAAGGAATGTTGTAGTTCTTTTTTCTGCCACCTGAACAAATAAGTTGGCGGGTCTGTACGAAGCAACGTCTTATAGCACAGATAAGAGAAAATTGTAAAAAGCATAAATTTTTAGTTACATTATATAATAAAAATATATTTACTTAATAATTTTAAAATATTATGGATTTCATTTAGCAATAAAATACCATAACTTCTACTTACACAACTTACACACCGCTTCACAGTGTTTTGCCTAGAACAACGTAGGTGGACAAAAGTCATTTACCTAATCAGGTAATTAAGGGTCACATGCCATTAACAAAACCCCCAAGGTCTCGATAACAGGTAATAATTAGGGCAAACATTCCATAGTGGTGAGTTATAAGGGGTTGAAGGTAAGTGATAAGTTAATTGCATTTGTGAAATTAAATTAGTTGCAATTTTGCGGCACTTATGATAACATCTCTTAAAATTTGTAGTGATTATTTTAGTATTTTCTGTGATGGATTTTACCTTTGAGGGTAATTACTTTCTTACTTAATATCGACTTAATATATTATTTGCCAACATGTGCTTTAAATATCCAATTGAAAAATCTGTTAAAAGAATGTCAAGTTTTTCTTCATATCTAAACTTTCAAGGATCGCAACTTTTTGTATCCACGTGTATCCAAGTTGATTTTTATGTATGTTACAGCCACAACATTAACCTTTTAAATGATATATAATATGGAGACCGCAACGAATGCTAAACATTTTTTTTTATTTTTTTTTCAGATCATGTGTACACTTTTTCGAAAATGGAGTTATTTGAAGAATGGCGTAAATATGACAAAGAAGCAAGAAATGCTCACCTGATGGAGTTTATTTTTAACAAATACAATCTGAGAGATGTGGCCTCCGATTCAAGAAGAGATATGCAAACAAAAATTGCCAGCATATCGTCAAAATTTTCTGAAAAGTGGGCTGCTTCGAAAACAATGGATGTTTTTTTAAACAAAAATAGAAGTTGGCTGGACGGAGCAGACATACAATTTAGCGTTCGTATGCATCGGCCTTCTGCTTCCTCCTCATCAGAAGATAATCGACCTAAAGGTAGACCCCGAAAAGACTTCGAAGACGCCAGTTTCAAAACAAAAAAACGCAGGGTTGAAGACTTGGTGAAATTGCGGAGTGCTAGTGAATTGACCACAGCTGCGGAAGTGGCAAATCGTTTATCGGGTCATAGAGCGGTTGCCTCTCGAATCCGAAAAAGTGGCGATCATTCCAGCACAGAAGGAAAGGCATCTGAAGAATCTCTTTGTAGTGCTAGGCAGTTAAATAGTGACGAAGCGCTAGCTTATTACGTAGATTCTAAGTGCACTTCTCACTCTTACAAACAGACGAGAAAGTGGGCAATGAAGGCTGGACATCAAGTGTTTCCATCATACCATAGCCTATGTAAGTCAAAAAAACTTTGTTATCCTTCTGATGACCATATATCTATAACGGAATCGCGCGCGGAAATAAAACTCCAAGCTATTTTGGATAAAACAACTGAACGACTAGTTGAAGCACAAAGTGAAGTCATTAAAAGTGTACTGCCCAGTTCGTCATTCACATTAGTTAGCAAATGGGGATGTGATGGTAGTTCTGGTCACAGTACCTACAAGCAGAAGTTTGAAAACACTGAGGCTACTGATGAATTTCTGTTTGTATTTTCATTTGTGCCTTTGAGATTGTGTGATGGTCAAAATATTATTTGGCAAAACCCACGACCTTCCTCCACGTTATATTGCAGGCCAATTATATTTATTTTTTCAAAGGAAACAAATGAATTTACGACTACAGAAACTAACAGAGTGTTGGAAGAAGTATCTCAACTTCTTCCAACAACATGTAGTGTTGGTGAATCACAAATTTCTGTGAAGCACACTCTTTTGCTAACAATGACAGACGGCAAAGTATGCAATGCTATGACTGACACACGATCTGCACAAAAGTGTTATATCTGTGGTGCGACTCCTAAGATGATGAATGGTGATTTAAGTGGATTGGAAAGTAATGTAGAACATTATGGGTTTGGTTTGTCTACATTACATGCTTGGATTCGCTGTTTTGAATGTCTGTTGCACATTAGCTATCGTTTGGATATTAAGAAGTGGCAGGTTAGAGGTGATGACGATAAAGCTAGTGTGAAACAGCGTTCAGACGACATAAAGCAAAAGTTTAAAACCCAAATGGGACTTATTGTAGACAAACCAAAACCTGGTTATGGTAACACAAATGATGGGAACACAGCTCGCAGATTCTTTACAAACCCAGAACTGAGTGGAGAGATTACAGGCTTAGACGTTAACCTCATTAAAAAATTCTGCATTTTGTTAAGAACTTTATCTTCTGGGTACGATATTAATTACAATGAATTTGAGAAAGTGTGTTCTGAAACCAGAACACTTTATCTAAATCTGTATTCGTGGTACTACATGCCAGCTACTGTACACAAAATACTTGTATATAGCACAGAAGTGATAAAAACTTGCATTCTTCCAATCGGACAGCTCTCAGAAGAAGCTCAAGAGGCTCGAAATAAAGACTGCCGGAGATTCCGTGAACACCACACCAGGAAACTGTCACGTATTGCCACAAATACAGATTTGTTGAATATGCTTTTAATAACGTCTGATCCTCTAATCAACTCTCTCAGAGAGGTACCCAAAAAGAAAATTGACAAATTACCTGAAGAAGTTTTAAATTTGATTGTTCCGCCTTCAATACAATCACATCGGGTTACAAGTAACGTTCTTCCGAGTCAGACTGATGAAGGTGATTACTTGTTACCAGACTCGACTGAATGTGAGAGTGACGAATCATCAGATGAGGATATTTAGGATAATTACGAGTATGATGTAGCATTTTTGTAAAATCTTGAGTTTACCTTTTTTTATAATATTTAAGTTATAAATAATAATGTATTTTTTTACTTTTTATTGTATAATTATGTTGTAATATATTATTGATTGTTTCTTTCTATTTTAATGTACTTATTTCTGCTGTATTTTTGCTTTTTTTTGTGCCTTTGTAAGAAATACAATACATTTTTTTATAAAGTATTTGGTTTTTCATTTTTAGACTTATAATTTAATCTGTACCTACCTGAAAATTATGAAATTAACAAATTATCATTGTCTAAGGCAAAAGCAATCGAAACCCATTATAAAATATTTTTGTCCAGCTAGCTTGTTCTAGGCGAAACACAGTGCGCTTGTACGGAACATGCGGTGCGCGATACCGACTCGCACTTGGCCTTTTTTTAATATGCAACAAGTCGGGAACCAGGAAGTAAATGTTCTGTATTAGTATATATAAAACGAAGCATGTAGAACGAAGAATGTTCTATTTGAACAAGTATATTATATTTGATCAGTAGGTAGGTATATTATGTTTTGCAAAAAACAAGGCAGTAAATATTGGTTATACCGATGTAGTTAGTATAATATATTAATCTATATAGAACGAGGCACTTTTTTTTTATTGCTTATAGGTAGGTCTTCGACCACAATCTCACAATCTGATGTGAGGTAAGTGATAATGTGGTCGAAGGTGAAAACAGGCTTAACTTAGAATTAATGACTCTCAAGGACAGCTGCCGGAACACAGCATTAGGTGTTTGGCGACAGATGTTATACATGAGGGTGGTCGCTAGCCAGGCGGGCAATCGCAAAATGCCCTTCCACCATGCGGTGAAACTCCACCCGTGGTGGGATTCGAACTATGAACCTGCAACGTGGCATTCCAATGCCACTGAGCCATCACTCATCACTTCAAAACCTATTCATAATAACCTTATCACCTCACAACGTCGGAAAGGTGTTGTTTATCATCGAAATCTGCGTGGAAATGTGCATATTATTTGCATGTGTGCAATAAAAAAAAACTGTCTATGTAAAATAAAATAATATAATATTACCAACCGTAGTAAATTTGGTTCTAACGTTTTAAAATTAAACCTAATTTTTTGCACCTAAAATCATTTCCCTCGCCGCGCCGGAGTAAATGAGTAATGGGTAGTAAATTAGTAATGGGAAAAATTGTATTAGTCTAGGCAGCAAAGTTATTTTTCATCAGGTACCATTGAATTATTATTTTTTACCTTCGGTACGCTCATGATTCTATTTAAAAATCAATCCTATTCAATTCTAGAATCCTTCGCTTCTCCAGATTTGAATAAAAGTAGTCGCGCCAAATAACAACTTTGCAGCCTTGCATATCAAATAACTAGTTCACCTCATTAGCTCTCGGAAAGGTTTTGTTTATCATACGAAATCTACGTGCAAAAAAGGTATTTTTTTAATTCGAACATAATATTTAACAGGTCCAAATAAACAATTTTACTTTTTATATTATCAATTGTTATAATTTTACTTATCATATTTCCGTTAAATAAACACTAGTTTACTATTTTAATATTGTTAGGTTTGCCATAACGCCTGCTATACGGATTACATTACAAAATCACAAATATACGATAGGAAAAATTTAAGTAATCCCGCACATGACTTAAACTTTTGCTATCGTATATTTGTGATTTTGTAATACTAGTTTACTATGTTATTTTTACTTATATTCTTACACCTATATTATCGCTGTAGTAAGGTAAAAAAATTTAGTTTTTGCTCAGCAGCAAAGTTATTTTGCGTCTCGAATCTATGAAACGTTCGCTACGCTCAGGGGGCCAACTCCCATCTCTTAATTCAGTCCTATTTTAACCTTACATTAACAATTTGCACCCCCACATACCACTATAGTCATCCTCCATTAGAACTTTTACGTGAGAGCGAGCTGCACGCATTGAATCAAGACATTTGTGCGATAGAGATAGCGCTATAAGAATATTATGGTTTCGTGACGGCCACTGTACGAATCTTAGTATTCATATTTTAAGTTAGTAATAATGATGTTGGTTTTCCATAATAGTTTTTAAAACACTTTTGACAAACTAACATATATATGGATCGTTTTGTTTCATGCTTACAATCATCATTCGTAGAGACAAACTAACACCGACCCTTACCAACGCTAATATAATCGCTCGGCGTTTTCACTCTATTTGTGTACTCCGACGTGACATTTGACATGAAGTATTATTATTCTGACTATACATCCATCAAAGTGATCCATCTTAACAAAGTTACTACGAGTAGCAGTGGATTTTAACATGATGTGGACTATTTTACGGTTAAAATGGTTTTAATTTTTTTATTGTACTAGCCGGATTGTCCTCTGCTAAACACAGCATTCCCCATTTAGGGGAGTTTAGCCACTGTCCACTCGTGTGACAGCCGTCTTGGGGTTCACAGTTTGAGGTAGCAGTTTCTCAGAAGGTACTACTGCCTTCCAGTATTTTCCCTTAGTCGCCTCTTACCTTACGACACCCACACAAATATATGAGGAGGTGCAATCCTAAGCCGGCACCCCACGGGGGTGGGTGGGTTGCCGGGGGTAACGCACTAGAATTGCACATTTCTTTTCACCCTGTGTATGTGTGTATCTTCCTGTAAAACTCGCAAGAAGAGAAAATAACAGAAGGTGGGCAGCAACGCCTTCTAAAGAACTACCATCTTACAATGCGATCCTCAAGACGCCTAACCAACCATGGGCATTATGGCCAACCTCTTACCGAGCAGGCATTTGTTCTATAGTGGACGTCGTTGTAGATGATAACTTAAATGAAATGAATGGTTCCTAACAGTTTTGCGTTTTTATCTTCTCACAAATCGTCTGAAAAGTAGAGTATTCTCCTCAGGATGACTTCTTCTTGTGAAGCTTCAATCCCTTATTCACTCTGGATTCTAGATTCCTGGTGCAACACATCTCGAGAGTCGAAAAGCTTTGTGGTAGTGTGACACTAACACAGTCTCACGTTTCAGGTATACATGCTAGCTGAAGGCATGTGCATATACAACGGTCCTAGTGAAAACACCGTGCCGTATCTCGCCTCGTTGGGTCTCCATTGTCCCATGTACCACAACCCTGCTGACTACAGTAAGTGTCACATCTATTTATTTATTTACTTGGAAGACTAACATCCATCAAGTCAAATAGAAGCATGTATACAAACCAATGCGCCAATTAGAGGTCCTCACGATTATAAACAAATTATACAAAACAATAACAATAGTGTGAACTATATAGTACCACCAACTTAACTGTGCAGTTTTCGAGGGCGCTACTGGTCAAGGAAATCAACTACAAACTGTCACAATTTGAAGGAATGTTGTAGTTCTTTTTTTTGCCGCCTGAACAGATAAGTTGGTGGGACTGTATTTAGAGCTCTACCATGCACTTGTCATTATAAATGTTATTCCCTAATAGTCAGTTCCAAATATCACACAATTAGCCGAAAAAATCCCTGAAATCCTAATTATGATACAACGGTCATAGGTTCGCATGTATATGTTACGGCTAAAGGTAGGTGTGCATATAAACTTAAGATTAACCGGCTAAACTTAGGTTTATCTTCGAGTAGATGTTAACCTTAGTTCTTTCTATCATTAGCCTGCTAAACTAAAGTGTAGCCGCAGGCCCTTGGCTAAAAATGTAGAAGCAAAAGAAAACGGAAACAATATACTGTATCAGTTGGTTGTCCACTGCTGAACACAGCTTAATGACCCATCTTACACCATAATCCCCACGCTTGGCAGGCGTATTGGGAATCCAGTTTAAGATATCAGTTCCTCAGAAGGCGCTGCTGCTCACCTTCCGGTATTTTACCTTTAGTCGCCTCTTACGACACCCACAGGTAGTAATTGGGAGGTGACATTCTAGCCGGTACCCCACGGACAAAATATATTTTTTATTATCTCGACACGATTTTTTTATTGAAGAAATAGGAGTATCATTACAGATACTAATGTATTCAAAATTAAAAATAAAACTGTAAGAACATAACACTACAATTATAACATTATCTAGTCCTTAAAATAATAAGAAACAATATGTACATCACAGATACGTCTGTAATTAAATTTTAAAATATCAAAATAGAACTTGCAGTTTTGATTTACATTATAACAATTTAGTGTGCATTCATTCTAGCGCATTTCAGATGAAAATAGTAACGTAATTGCCACGTCGGAGTGCACGCTGAAATGGTCCTTATTTCAACTGTGGTTTATTTGATATTCGTACTCGTGAAAAGTACTCTTTTCGTAACGGCACGGTAATATTTATATAGATAACATTACCGTGGTAACGGGGAGCTGTTAATTTAGCAGATATTAAGTTCTCGTATTCGTATCTTTTTATTATTTTACTTTAGGGACGTTGACCAAAACTGCCCGACGACGAACGTCGTTTCTGCCGTCTTATGACAGCCCCAGACGGGAAAGATTGTACAGGTTTATTTATTTATTTAAGAAACATCAACAGTATACATATTAAATAATCCTAAGGGACATTCTTAATATTTAAGTTCTGATAAATATGCCCTTTACAGGTGTTTACAACATTGATCAAAAGTGAGTTAAACGGTTATATAACAAAAAAAGTTAAGATGAATAGAACTGATTTACACCGACATTGATAGGTTTACAAAGAGTAGTCCATTATGAGCGTCAATGGTAGCGCCAGTCCAGAACCACAATGCTTGATTAGAATAGGTGGGATGCCATCGAGCCCTGGTCCTTTATGGACATCTAATTGCTACATTTTCTTCAAGACTTCACGCTCTGTAAATCTAATATTGCCAATACAATTATGGTGATGCATAATATGAGGAAAACCCATATTCAGTCCATGCGATGGAATATTGTTATTGGAGGTGAATGCCTTAGCAAAATTATTGGCAAATAGATTAGCCATCTCTTTACCAGAACAGGCAGTTGTATCTTCCATGTGCATTTCTGCAGGGAGTGTAGATAGCAGGTTAGATAGTAGGTGGGATAATTTGTAGGACACTTTGGCGCAAGTCAAAGTGTCTGCTTGATTCGGTCTTCATAACCGCATGGTTGGTTAGACCATGGGTTGGTTGTTGGGTATTAAACCCCCTTCGATGGACTTCTAACCTCTGTTATTGACAGCTGTCAAATCGACATTAGCATGTTATTTTTTCTTTCATTTTGCTTTATTTTTGCCTAGCTTAAGAACATGACAAGGTAGTCGTTTCAAGTGCAGGTACTTGCGTAGGAATGTTCTCAAGTCAACACGTAAATATTTATAAGTATGACCACGTATAAATTTTTAATTGTTCATCCGATGCTGATTATTCTTTATTTATTGGCTAGAGCGCCTATATCTCCAAGTTTTCATTATCATCACGCAATGCATTGTTTTTGAGATACAGTCAATTAAAGTGTACCTAAGTAGTAAAGTCAACCTACCTGGTTAAGTCCCAGTTTCTGGAACGTTTGTCAAAGTCTTGATCAGTTAACAGATTGAATAATGAACGCTCATTGGTCACATATTGCGTCATAGAGGAGCAATGACCAATCAGTGTACAGTATTTAGTCTGTCAACTAATCAAAGCTTTGACAAACGTTTCAGAAACTGCGGGTAACTCTCTAGTCAATGAAGACCAGTATCACATATTAAATTAACACTGTGTTAGTATTGTGGTCGAGTTACAATTATGGATCTATGAATCTGTCCATGGTACTCGATCTTGTAAGCAGTATGCTTCACCGAAATAAGTGTTTTTTTTTTAACGGAACTGGCTACTTAAGTCTGTGATATTTGTGAAATAATATATGGAATTTGAATTTAAAAGACTAGAGTACAGATAACCTCAGTGTTTTAAAATCAGTATGGGAAGTGGGAACAACTTTGAAAAGTTATTTTATATGGAACAGAGATCGAAGACATAAAAATATTGGGGTACTTATAAAAAGTTAACTAAAGGTCGGCATAGTTTGATGAAGGTATAAGATTTGATGGACAGTAATTCATGATGTATGTAATTATGATAATATATCTACATACTGTGTGATAAAGAAATTAACTAACCAGAATTTTCTGGTATCATTTTAAACCTAACTACTCTCATACTCTCATAGCATTAAGAAACTTGTTTTCTAAATCGGTAAATACTGTCTATAATCTGACTATCTTTTAAGCTATAGTACCACCAACTTAACTGTGCAGTTGGCGAGGGCGCTGCTGATCAAGGAAATCAACTACAAACTGTCACAATTTGAAGAAATGTTGTAGTTCTTTTTTCTGCCTCCTGAACAGATAACTTGGGTTTATAGCATAGACCATATAATAATACATTAAATCTACCTATCTGAGGACAAGTTTACCTATAAATACCTTACTAGTTTTTGTATGTATATTGTATGCGTGCATTGGACACATACTGTCGCAGATATTTCTTAAATACTTGCTCTCATCCGTTTGCTTTGTTTTAAATTTCTTGCTTTTAGCAAAAAATAAGGTAAACTGGGTAAAACCAGCATATTTTGTTGATCAGAGGTGGAGAATCTTGTTAACGTCATCACAGGAAAAAGGAAGTCCAGAATAAACAACTATTGGTGTTGTATTCTCTCATTATGTGTGTTGTATTTGTCACCAACTTTAATTAAAGTAACATGTCTAAAAGTTAAAAGAAGTTTAAAAATTATAGGTAACTTTTTGAAGCGCTCGTTGCGAAGTTTACTTAGCTGTTCTTAACCGATCAGCAAAGTTAAGCAACGTCGCCCGCGGTCATGAGTTGGATGGGTGACCGCTAGTGACATTACTACTGACCGTTTCCGTGCTTCGGAGGGCACGTTAAGCCGTCGGTCCCGGTTGATGTTTTAGGATGACAGTCGTTATAGCATGGTGGTAGAGCATTTTGCGAATGCCCGTCTGGCTAGCTACCACCCTCAAGTAGAAAATCGGTCGCCAAGCACCTTACGGTGTGTTCCGGCAGCTGTCCTTGAGAGCCAGTACTTCTAGGCTAGCCTGAACAACATCTTCGACCACATCTTCACTTACCATCAGGTGCGATAGTGGTCAAAGGTTAACCTATCACGCATAAAAAAAAAAACTTTAGGTAAAAGGCAAGGCAAGCTGGTTTGTTAAGCGAGTATTTTCACCTCTCGCTACACGAGTCCTATTTAGGGATCTTCCCGTTCTTCTCGTTATTAACAGCTAAGTCTATTACAGGCGTCGTTTTCTCTTTGCATATATGTATTTACCTAAATATGTTAAGGAGAATTTTGGAACTTTAGAGATAACGGGTAAAAATAAGTGATTTAAGAATTCTGATTCTCACGAAACTCAACTTTCTACATTGAGATATTATTATCTCAATGACTTTCTATCCAAAATTTCGCGGACAAAGAGTTCTACTGCACAACCGTTGACGGTCTTTGCCACATGGACTATGATTATGTTCTATAGCTACCTATGAGTAGGTATAGTTCTTACGAACCTAATTTACCTTATACTTATGTATCACGTGTATAAAATCTAGAATACAGGTCCTAGTAGTGACTAAGTGGATAACCATGATTCAACGTTAAATAGTCACATGAAACAAACCTGTATACCTACGTTGGCAAGACATTTCCTTTAATTTAATGTCCGTAACCAGTTATACTCGTATATGACCTAAAAGAAAACTGAAGAAAAAGAGGTATAAGAATATGTGAGACAGGATAATGTAGGCTGCGCAATAAAAGGTACCTACACCGATGTGAGATCTTTTTGAATTTTCGGTCTTTTTGAAGCGCGCGTAGTGAAGTTTGTTTAGCCGTTCTTAATCGATCAGCTAAGATAAGCAACGTCTGCCGCGGTCATGACTTAGGGTGCGTAGTGCGTACCATTTGAGTGAGATTCGCTAAAAACGCTAAAAACGATCACACTCCCAAAAAGTTTTCTACATGGGTCTTGGCGTTATTTTCGCCTTAAACGCTACATCTAATGTCAAAAGTGACAGAAGTGGCAAGTTTTAGTGGCATTCTTGGCGTTCTTATCCAAAAATGGAACGGGGATGACAGTTACAAACGATCACGTGATCACAACCAGAGACGCAGTATGTGATCAAAATTATCGAAAATAACGTTCTTAGCGACTAATGGAACATACCCTTAGATGGCTGTCCGCTAGTGACATTAGTACAGGGCGCTTCCGTGTTTCGGAGGGCACGGTAAGCCGTCGGTACCGGAAGGGCATTTTACGATTACCCGCCTGGCTAGCTACCACCCTCAAGTAGAAAATCCGTCACCAAGCACCAAAAGGTGTGTTCCGGCAGCTGTCCTTGAGCAGTAATTCTAGGTTAGCCGGAACAATATGTTCGACCACGACATTACTTACCCTCAGGTGAGATAGGTAGTGGTTAAAGGCAAGCCTTACAGCTATAAATAAAAAAAAAATTAGAATACATGAAAATAATCCCATTTCAGTTTTATTGTAATTAGTTTCGGTAGATCATGTCTCTTTCAGCATGTGATGCAGATCAATTAGCTTAAAACAAAAGCTCAACCTGAATGCGCGCTGCGCGTCGACTGCGACCTTTTGTTTGTCCAAAAAGCGAAAAAATATAGAAAATAACCCTCTTATTCATAATCTCTCCATAGCTTTATGATTGGTTTACCAAACGTCATTGGTACTGCGCAAAGGAAAACTCTTTTGCGCAGTACCAATGACGTATGATAAACCACTGAGCAAGTAATATATTATGATAAACCTTTTATAAAGTTATAGAGAGATATAAATAACACAGTAAGACTTAATAAGGACGCGTTTATATTTAAAAAAAACAGCTTGGATTTGTTCAGGATAAAATTGGTCACATTTTAACGTGAGTTAGATATAAAAAATAACTATAACGAGGAGGAGTTTCAAAAATAAATTTGAAAACTGGTGCATTTTGAAATTTTTACCTAATCAAGCAGTTATGAATAATCCTTCGGCACGAGTTTGTTTGGCCAAATATCTGTACATAGTAATATTTTTTCTGAATCTAAACAATGGAGGAGGATACGATAAAGTAAGAATGAATTTCGATTACATAAGTATCTAATTTACTTCAGAAATGGCAAGTACCTAAATATAACATTGTGATGAAGTATAATTTCCGAACGCAACTTCTATAGAGGAGAAAAAATCAACATATAGGTACCTACCACGAGAAATTAAAAATACAAAAACAAAACGGCTAGTACTGATCACGTGACCAACGAGTTTATGAACATTAAGGGTAGATTTATATTAGAGCGGGCCGTGCCCGGGGCGTGCCGTGTACGTGGCACGGACGGGGCACGGATTTGAAACGTTACATACATTTTGTATGAAGCAGTTTATATTAGGGTAGATTTATATTAGAGCGGGCCGTTGCCGGGGCGTGCCGTGTACGTGGCCCGGACGGGGAACGGATTAGATACGTTACATACATTTTGTATGTAGCAGTTTACATTAGACAGTGCCTGATCCGTGTCCCGTCCGGGCCCGCCTACTAACGTACGACGCTCGTCTACACCACGGTTGTTGCACGGTCCCGCCCCGTCCCTTCCACGCTCCGTCGTAATAGGAACAGGGTAGATTTATATTAGAGCGGGCCGTGCCCGGGGCGTGCCGTGCACGTGGCCCGTACGGGGCACGGATTTGAAACGTTACATACATTTTGTATGAAGCAATTTATATTAGACCGTGCCTGATCCGTGTCCCGTCCGGGCCCGCCTACTAACGTACGGACGGGCTTCGCCCCAGGCCCGCCCCGTCTACGGCCCGGCCCGGACACGGCCCGGTCTAATATAAATCATCCCACACTATAGTGAGTGAGTGTGGTCCCTCACTAAACATTCGTCGCTCACTGGTAGTGAGCGACGAATGTTTAGTGAGGGACCACGCACTTTCGTTTTGTTTCTACGAAGCTCAGTTTGGTCACAAATTTGTGATACTTAAACAAAACATTCTTTGGTAGCATAACTTTGCGATTCAATTTTAAAGAAGTCTTTTCGCGATTCCAATGTTTAGTCCTTAGATAATTGTCGAGATTCCTAGTAAGCCCAACGTAAATGTTTTCAATATAGAAACTTTTGTTGGTAAATATCAATTATGAAATGAAATGAAATGAAATTTATTATGAAATGAAATGAAATTTATTTATCGTTTTACCAACCATCATTCAACTTAAATATATCAGAGTACAATAATACACCAGTAAATTTTACATTAACATTGGAAACACATTGGTACCCAAACTAAGACAGACCTGTGATATGGCATACCAATGCCCTCCCCCGGACATGAATAGTAAAAAAATATCTTATATAATTATTTTGTAGTATTACCTGAGACATACAGTTAATCGTTGTTTAGGTTATATCGATGTCTTGAATCTCGTATGCTGTCTTATAAGGGCGGGCTTTAGCTCATTAAGTAAAATTTCAAAGTTTTCCTTACATTCTAAAATATCCAAAGAACTTATCTTCACTGTCGGGTAAGTTTCTACATAGAGTATTAAATTCTCCGTCCAATGCACGCCTTCTCCAAAGAGAATACACGCTCCATTTTCATTACAGCTGGTTCTTTTACTCCTTGCTTCTGCTTCATCATTAGCAGCCATCTCCAGCAAAGAAAACTCCATTATTATTTATTATATTTCAATAATTGCGAATGATTCACATCACTACGCTATATGGAAGCGACCTTGACGGCTTATAAAACCCGTTACACTCGTTGTAATATAATCGTGCAGCACGGACTGGCTACGCTCAGGCCCGCCCCGTCCTCGCCCCGGCCTGGACACGGCCCGGTCTAATAAAAATCATCCCTAAAACACACGTCAAAAACACGTTGGTCACGTGACTCACTGCGCTCGTGATTCAATTAGTATCTACTTCGCTAGCTCGGGACTTAAAGTCGGTATCTGCAACAAAAAAACAACTTGGCTCACTTGACGATTTAATAATTTTACATGAGTTCGTTTTGGTGTTGCAAAAACTCGCAACAAAATCGATTCTTGCAAACGATCATTGGCAACGACAGACAGACAGACGGACAACAAAAATATCCTATAAAGAGTTATGAGGTAACACATAAAAAAAAACAGTCGCATTGCTCCTTTTGAGAAGTCGGTTAAAACTGCTGTTCTTCTGAATTAGGGACTGAGGACTAATGCTTTTTATTCTGCGCTAATGCAGAAAATTAGGAGCAATATGAATTTAACTAAATTCAATCTGAATGCATGCTGAGCGTGTCGATTTTCAGCACGGATTTGTTATTGATATAATGGGTCACATTTTAGCGTTACATGTGAAAATTCATTATCGTTGAGGAGGACCTCCGAAAAATAATTTGGAAACAGCTACATTTCTAATATTTTATTTACCAATAAATCAAGCAGCTATAAAAAAACCTTCAACACGAATTTGTTACCAAAATGTCCATACATATTATATATTTTCCTGAATCAAAAAAATGCTCTGAGGAAAAGTTTACCTTCAAAGTAAAATTCAAAGTGATCAATTCGAACACAAATTAGAGTCACACGTCGTATGTCATGTCGGCTTAGCGGTTAAAGTATACCCCGGCTATAGGGTTGCATGGCGGGGGTTCGAATCCCGCACATGAGTATAATTTTTCCTTTCGTTAACAAAATTATAACGTAATCCGCGGAGCGTGCGTCATTGCAAAAATAAAAATATATAGGTTGTTTATTTTAAAATTGAAAACTTGTCTACAGATTTTATTGATAGATTCGCTTGGGCTATAATTACCTACATATTAATGACATGATAGACAAGCCGTGTTTGGCGTTGGCTTAATCAACGGATTATAAATAACTTTAATGAGAGCATGAACCAACGTCATGGATAAAACACATTGGTCAAATAATATAAAATAAAATATGTATTTTCGAGGACCAGTTCTTTGACGTCATTCAATTTAAGTAGTATACCTGAATCGGACAAGTAAGCGTAATTTAAGCACAATCAGGGTTCTGTATCTGAATTCCTACTTTTTTATCTACCAACTAGAGAGTAGTCCGATATTGATAATTTTTTTTTTATTAACTAGGGTATACCTCCGAGGCCCCGTGGGGTGCCGGGCTAGAATTGCACCTCCTCTTTTTTTCCCGTGGGTGTCGTAACAGGCGACGACTAAGGGGAAAATACTGGAAGGTGGGCAGCAACGCCTTCGAAAAAACTGCCATCTTACACTGCGATCCCCAAGCCGCCTGCCAGGCGTGGGGATTATGGCAAACACCCCCTAAATAGGGGAGGCTGTGTTCAGCAATGGATGATTCGGCTTATACAGTTACCTCCGAGGTTGTTCCATATAAATTTCATCGATATCAGTCAAGTAGTTTTTAAGTTGCACGATACACATGTGATGATCGATCGTTTAACCAGTTATTACCACTAAAAAGGGTGAAAATATTTATTAACAAAAAATGGAACCGACTTCTAACTCTGAAAGTATGAAACCTATGAAATAACTTGTTAAAGTCGGACCATGAAAATGAGATCTCCGAGTGTATTGAATCAGCATGGGGCCAACTTCGACAAGTCATTTCATACTTTTATCGGCTAACCTTTCACCACAATCATATCTATAATGGTATTAATGATGATATATTTAAGATAATAAACATGCTTAACCTGGATTTGGAATCGACTCTCAAATAGAGCTGCTGGAACACATTGATAGGTGTTGGCGACAGGTTGATAGATAGCCAGGCGAACATTGGCAACGAAATTGAAGCAGTGATATCTATGGACTGCCGTGACGCAGGTTCTTTATTAGATCCTCATCACCGGCTGAAGCTTCACTGCCTGGTGGAAGTACTTTTTGCGTATGCTCGCCAGGCTCGCTACCACCCTTAAGTAGAAAATCTGTGGCCTAGTACCTAGCAGTGTGTTCCAGCAGCAATCCTTGAGTGTCAGTTAATTATAGGCGCATGAAACTTAACAACTGTATGTTTTAGGGTGATGGGCGCAGTGTAGTTCTCCACTTGTGACGAAATGCATCTGTTATTGTAAGAGGTTACGACTTAATATCTAGTGTCATCGTGCGAGTTTCGTCACAATCCTATATTAACCATGACACCTTCGTGTAAAAAGAAACATAATCGTACATCTTGCTCCGATGATGTATCCAAGTGGTACATCGCGTACCACTTGGAGTTAAACTCGCCAAAAACGATAAAAACGATCACACTCCTAAAAAGTTGTTCCATTTGAGTCTTGGCATAATTTTCGTCAAAAACGCTATGAAGCTACTGGAACAGTTTGTAGTAACCTAAGATCTAGAATAAGGTAGTAACCTGCATCTTATGTCGAGTATCGTGGATCTCGCCCATGCTAGTCAAAAATATTGTTATAGATTATAGGTATCAGTATGGTAGTATGCCATTTGTGTTGGTTAAGAAAACATACGATACGTCAATAGTTTCTCCTATTTGTGGTATACATATTATGTACTTTATGGTGGTCAGTCACCATATAAGTACGACAAGGTATTTTTTTTTGTTACTTTGAAACTACGCACCAATGACACTTGGTCCGTTCTCTTTTTGGACTGTTATTTATTTTAAAATATAATTTTCTTTCTTATACATATCATACTCCATGCATCATTTACTTATATACAACTAGGGTGTTAATTGTTGTAAACTTATGTTATAAGTGTCTTAATCTTATAAGCTAAGTGGGTCCTAAATTTTTATGTTATATATTGTTTTCTTCTCTTATGCTATCATATTATTGTTAGAGAGTTACATGCTAAGTTATTCTAAAAAATTTAAGTTAGAGCTAAGTAGGATAAGGTTAGACAGATGAAGATAATTCAGACGGCAAAACTGATAATTTTTATTTTAGACTTTTATGATTTTCTTCTTTACAGTTTTAGAAATAGCGACCGGCGAGTACGGACAGCTCAACGAACTGTTAGCAGAGAAGTGTTCCCAGACACCCCACAGAGAAGTCAGAAGATTGCCCCCGCCAAAAGACAACGATAGCATCAGCAACAAGCTCTCAGTCCTCGTGAAGCGACCTCACGAACTCTACAAGTTCAATATCCTGTTCAAGAGATGCATCCTTCAACAGTACAGAGACTGGGTAATTCATCTTATCAGAACATTGAACTCACTACTGCTGCACGGTCTTAAACAAGGTCTCCTATATATATAATTAACCAAGCCTTTCTGGTATATGTAAGTTGCATCATATTAGGAGCGACCTATCTCTTATTATGATACCCTGTAGCGAAGCTAGGGAGTAAGTCTGCCCTCTTTCGTAGAAAAAGGTTTTTTTTTTAAATAAAATAGCTGGTTGTCTACCCCTTGACCGCTACCTCACCTGATGATGATGATGTGGTCGAAGATGTTGTTCAGGATAACCTAGAATTACTGGCTCTCAAGGACAGTTGCCGATAGCTAGCCAGGCGGCCATTCGCAAAATGCCCTACCACCATGCTGTAACGACTGCCATCGTATGACAACAACCGGGACCGACGGCTTAACGTGCCCTCCGAAGCACGGAAGCGCTCAGTAGTAATGTTACTAGCGGTCACCCATACAACTCTTGACCGCGGCGGACGGAATACACGCGAAGTATCTGATATGATACTTCGCGTATATTTTGCTTTCAATGCGTGGTTTGTTTTATACTTATTTGTTGTATATTCTTGTACCCATAAATCTGTTGAAAAAATACCTAAAGTATTCTGGTTATCAGCATATACCTACCTACATTTGCCTGGTCTGCAAAGCAGTTTTTTATTCGCCCGCTTTAGCATTTTATTTGATCACATAGGATTTGAAATACTAGGTTAGATTAATTATTGCCCACTTATAGCATAGGTATGTGTTTAGTTATTCATGATTAGGTATATTTAATTGCACACGCTGCAACGTAGCTCGGTTTAGTGTTGAAGTGTCCCATTAACAGTCGTCACTAATTTAATTTATTTATTGATAATTATGAATGGATGCAGAAAGCAATTCTATAATGTGTGTTTACATATGTGATATGCCACGGAGTTGCACGAGGAGGGTATCGTGCATCGGGGCCGTTTATTGGAAATGCGGTATCCTACTTAAATTATGTCAAAGATGTGAAAGATACCTACTGAAATTCAGAATCCCCATTCTTCACTGTTTTTTTTTTTTTTTTTTATGTGTTATTGGTTATCCTTTGACCACTATCTCACCTGATGGTAAGTGATGATGTGGTCGAAGATGTTGTTCAGGCTAACCTAGAAGTACTGGCTCTCAAAAAAAGCCAAATTGTTGAGTTAACAATTACAGCAGTTGATTCCGCATTTCGATATTTGCTACCCAGTTTTTTTAATATATTAAATATGAATCCCTGCCGCTACTCAGAATTATATCTTAAGAAATAAATTTGGTAATTTTAAATTTTTATTTATATAGGTATCCAAAAATACTTAATTACTAGGAATTTCAGCTTTTTTTTGTTACACAGACGCGGCGTGGTACGCTTACTTCGCTCGCTCGGCTTGCGCGTTATTGTGGTCACCATCGTCATTAGGACTTTGCCCTAGCCTAGTAATTAACACTTATATTTTACAAATATAAACCTTAAAATTTTAATGACAATGACAAACTTATAAACAGAAGTATAAACAGCTATATAGGTATCTTAATAATTTTCGACTCCACGTCAACTAACAATTATAACTTAGTAGGTACCTATCACAGGCCTTTAACCTTTACAGGCTTACAAATATTTAACGTCGAATACTGATTTCTTTTTTTAATTGCTCATTGTCTTTGGAACTTTTCTGCAAGTAGGTTCAACGATCAATTAGGTACCTGCTTCGTCAACTCACAAAAAAACATTTTACGTAAATCGTAAGTTGTTTCACCTTTTCATGCGACTACGTAAATACTACGCGTACGTAACATTGGTTTCATCTATACACAATTTAGATAGGTCATGTTTCTATATTTAAATACAATCGACGATATTTTGCCATACAATAGATGGATTTCCCGGTCTACTCAACGCCTACGCAAATTTACAAATAAACGCATAGCATTTCCTATGATAATTATAACAAACAACTATGTAGGTACCTAATTAAATGACGTACAATTACCTACTTATAAATACATAAACATTATATTACGGTCAAAAGTCAAATGGTCTGTCTATTTAACACGGAGACTGATTATTAAAGACATAAGTACTTACCTATGTAGTCGAGCTAACTAACATTTAAATGCACTTAACTCATTAGTTCTTGGATAATTATGTACTCGTACCTCAAGTTATTATTATTTGTAATTTATAAGTCCAGTTGCCAGTATTTTTATTTTACCTTATCAAGATTTTTTATAAATATTATATTAATGAAATTATGAAATTTGTATCCACGTATTTCTCTAAATTACATATTTTTCTCCGACCATCCCTGGGATATGTTGGGTAGGAAAAAGTTTCTCGTTAGTTCTATAGATTTTCTTCGATTAGTTCCACGAGGTAATTAGGCTAAGATTTAAAAATTCCGAGAGTTGAGCCCGTTTTACCATGATATCTAAATCTAAGTCACGTAAAATAAATAGAGGAAAATAGAAATTACTTAATTTACTGTTACTTAGACAGTTGTCACGTCCTAGATTTTAAAGTAGGCAAATATAAAATCACAACAAAAAATGCTACATCAACTGTCATTTGACAATTAAAAGTTGTCAAATAAAGCAGGTTCCCTTGGATTGTAACCTGAATATGAAGTTAATCAAATATACGGTATCAACTGTCAAAGTGATAGCTGTCACATATAAATCAGGTTTTATTTTCGCCTTTCTATTGTCTTGCAAAATTGTCTTTAAACTCGCGTCCAGGACATTGTTTTCCAAATCAAAGGAATGTTAGCACTAAGTACTTAGTGCAGAAACTTTCTTTATTCTCCAAAAATGCCCTACAGAGTATTTTGCTCCTAAAAGTCACTAAAGGGACTTAAAATAATCTGAACTGAAAGCATTTTGATGAAGTGATATTTTCGGAATGTAGGACGTAGACAGTGGGGCATATAATGAAGAAATCTATTTCACAAGACATATAAATAAACGTAATAATAACATATAACGTACGGTCTGATGCGTGACGATGGTAAGAGACCTGACGGCATGACTCTGGTTCCATGGAAGTTAGGACGTTAAGACAGCCCTGTGTACTACGCATGTAGTTTGAGACGCTACATGCGTAGTCACTTTAGCGCCGTCACATCTTTCGGAAACCAACGTGGCTGGCGCCGCGGCTACTTCGGCGAAGCAACTCAAGCGGCGCTATCTCGGTATGGGTTACATATTTGAGCCGTTTGGACTTTGGTGTAGAGACGTTGGGTCCATGGGGACCGGGAGCTCATCGTAATTTCCAAAACTTATCAGAGCGCTTGGTCGATGCGGGGCTAGAGCATTTGGACTGCCTATGAGTCTGCAATGGCTTATAGAGATCTAAATGCTTTTATTGTAGTAGCTGTAGTGTTGTATATAGTTCGTAGCATTTTGTTAATAAAGGTATACCGCAGGTAAAAAAAAACGTTATTTAATATTGTACGTATTTTGTGCGCAGTAAGTAACGTCCGTCCCCCCGTGGGGTGCCGGATTAGAATAGCACCCTACATATCAGCCTGTGAGTGTCGTAAGAGACGACGGAGGGAAAAATACTGAGAGGTGGGCAGCAGCGCCTTCTAAAGGGCTGCCTCTTATGGCAAATCCCCCCTTAATGAGTCTGTGTTCAATAGTGGACGATCCAGCTGATACAGTGAGTACCTACCTACGTACGTTAAATATAATGGACGCTTTTGACATTGAGCACAGACATAGGTCAATGGCTTGGCCTAATTAGGTTAGATACCCTTACCAAATATAAGATAATACATAGTTCCCTTACCTAGATCACCATAGATACTTTTATTAGGGGCGTATTCTTTTTGACGCCAATTTCGTTATTTTCGATAATTTTATCCACATTCTGCATCTATGGCTGTGATCACTGTGATCGTTCGTTCTCCCTTGTTCCATTTAGGATAAGAAAGCTAAGAATGCCACTAAAATTTGCCACTTTCACTTTGACATTAGATGTAGGTAATTCAAATGTAGTAGGTAATCTGTTCCAGTAGCTTCATAGCGTTTATGGCGAAAATAATGCCAAGACCCAAATGGAACAACTTTTTGGGAGTGTGATCGTTTTTATCGTTTTTGACCAATTTAACTCCAAATGGTACGCACCCTAGGTAGGCATAGGCTAATAACTAATATCATTATTAGTAGGCGAATAATGACCGCCCATAATATGACCAAAAAACGACGTCATGTTAAACGACACAGACACCATTTAGTTAGTTTAGAAACTTACAGCTGTGCTTACGGTTTCTCGAACCGTCTATTACCAACCGACTAACCACGCTGTCACCTAGTTGGACGGTTAGTATACAGGGGTTAATGCTAACAACCTCTTATGGTTGACTTCTGCTAGTACTAAGAAACATTTTGACATGTTTTTTTTATTTTTTTGTTTTTTATGCCTACTCCGAGCTAAGAGCGCCCGCCGCGGCAGCACTGGACCGCGCCGTGGCCCTTTGAATAGAGTTTTGAATATTTACCTAAAGCAAAGTCATAAAAAATATGTAATAATACATTAAAGACACAAGAGACTTTTGACATCAGGTGGCACTAGTTTATTCAGTCAAAAACATTTAAAAAAACACAACAGATAAATAACATAAAAATTAAAAAAGAACTTTAAAAACAAAAATAAAATATTCTCAAAATGTTTCATGGACTAGCAGAAGTCAATCCTAAGAGGTTGTTAGCATTTTACCAATAACCCTGTATATTTTTCTTAACCGACAACCTATCTAGTTTGTTCGTTAGTAATATACATTTTTAATCCTAACCGACAAACTATCTAAGGAAGAATTAATGGTTTGTTGGTTGATAAACTTCTATTACCAACTAACAAACCATTGTATAGTTCAGGGAGCCAACTCCCATCTCCTAATTCAGTCTTATTTTAACCTTACATTAACAATTTTAATTTGCACGCCCACCAACCACTATAGTAAACTTACATTATAACTTTTACGTGAGAGCGAGATGCAAGCATTGAATCAAGTCATTTTTGCGATAGAGATAGCGCTATAAGAACATTATTGTTTCATGACACTCACTGTACGAATAGTATTCATATTTTAAGTTTGAAATAATGATGTTTGTTTTCCAAAATAGTTTTTAAAAGGTGGGAGTTGCCCCAGGAGTTCCCAACAGTTTTACTGCTCTGCACTAGTGAAGTTTAGAAAAAAAAGTCTGCCATGAATGTATTAATTATTTATTAAACTATATGTGTAAAAAATTACCCAAATTTAAATTACAATGTAAAAGTAAAAGTTGCATTTGGCATAATAATATGTACGCCAGCTCTAAAGCAATATGCATAACATTTTATCTTACCCAACTCTTGGCCGTTATTTAAATTTTGCCTTTTATTTACAGACCGTGACCCATCTCAAAGTCCTACTCCACATGTGCATCGGCGTGTTACTGGGGTTGTTTTACGCACATGCCGGCAGAGATGCATCAAGGACTATCAACAATATGGGCTTCTTACTAGTTTCTGTTGTCTACCTCTGCTACACGTCCCTCATGCCAGCCGTGCTCAGGTGTAAGTAGATACAAGATTCTTTATTGCTTCCATACATTCCATACGGTACTAAGTACATACATAGCGCTCATTGCTAATAGCTTTTGAAGCGCTCGTAGCGAAGTTTCCTTAGCCATTCAGAACCGATCAGCAGCGGTCATGAGTGGATGGAAGACCGCTAGTGACATTATACTGAGCGCTTCCGTGATTCGGAGGGCACGTTAAGCCGTCGGTCCCGGTTGTTGTCTTACGATGGCAGTCGTTACAACATAGTGGTAGGGCAATTTGCGAATGCCCGCCTGGCTGCTACCACACTCAAGTAGAAAATCTGTCGCCAAGCACCTAAGGTTGTGTTCCGGCAGCTGTCCTTGAGAGCCAGTACTTCTAGGTTAGCCTGAACAACATCTTCGACCACATCATCACTTACCATCAGGTGAGATAGTGGTCAAATGCTAACTTATCAGGCATAAAAAAAACTACTGATATTTTAAGTAATTTAAGTAGGACTCGAATATACTCTGTTAAGTTTACATAGTACGTTAACACTTTTTTTATTTTCGAGTGGCCAGTGTACCAAACCTTAAAGGGGTGGTAGTAGGAGTACTCGAGTACTCAACATATTGTTAAAATGTAAGTCCTGATATCTCTCCACCCTGAAGGAGATGGCAGGACTGATGGAATACTGATGTAGGGGGAGGGGGCTCTAGGGGAGCTATCAGTTTACATATGAGTCCGGATTCAATTCCTACTTCCAAAAACACAGGCAAAGTGGGAGTCGGGCCTCGCTCTATTAATTAGGGTTCCGAATTGCAAACATTTTTGATTTTGAACACAGATTAAAAATGAAACAAGTGTTTTTGATATTCTCTGGTTAAATAGAGGATTTATTAATACAGAGACCATATTTGGTAAATAACATAGGAAAACATCAGATTCGTAACAAGTACTTACCCAAACTAAGGTTACCTAAGGTTTATTATGTCTAAATTACCAAGCTTATACTTCACAGAATGTCTTTAGGTGCTAGAGTTATAATATAAATGTAATATTAAATTAAATGGTTATAATAATAAAACGTGTATTTTACTTAAAATTAACTGTATCGGCTAGTGGGATAAAAAGCGAGTGTATTTTTTTTTAATCTTGAGCTGTTTCGATTCCCTGTTTAGGTAAGCTTTCAAGAAACACGTGACTACATTGTTTTTTTTTTTTAAATAAAGGAATGTTTATTTCGTTAAAACAATCTGTCATAAGGAATTAAAATGGTTTCTCTTGAGGGCCCATATTTTTTCTATCCTGTATATATGTATTAAATTTTAATGTTGAACTGATAAATTAATGAACTGATAAAATTTAAATTGAAGGGATAAACAGGTTTTCTTAATTTCTTTTCACATGCAACTTGATTATATCTACTGTGAGCATTGTTTATCTTTTGGAAATAGGTTATAACATGCCACACAATTCCCTATGAAAAACTATCTAAGCTTCTAGATAATTTGGGTCGTCTAGGTTCTCATAGTTTAAATACTTATTCCTTTTTTTCTTCCACGAGAATTAAAAATTGTTTTTACATAATTATCCATGGGAGCAAAAAATCTATTTAAATGATTTTACGCCTCTTCTTACTTCTTCGGCAATATAAACCTACACATGTTGATGAGACAGATTTTAATTCTTGGGTTTTCTATGTTTGATCACAAATCTTAATCCTTTGGAATGACATTTCGGTTTGAGACCGAGTATGGACTCCAGGAAAAAGCAAACGTTTCGCCTCAGATCGGCACCGCATCAGTCACTTTGCCCAAATGTATACCAATGCGGACGTTGCGGAGCGGCGTTGTGGGAAGCGACGTTGTGGGAATGAGTCTCATTAGTGTTCTGGTTATGTTGTGATGAGCTCTCGTAGCAGACCTTGCATAGTCGTACGTAACGAGTGTACTTCGTCAAAGTTATTAACCGATCAACTAGATTGAACGACGTGCAAGTGGCCTTTATTATTGAGCACTTCACTTTACTTTGGTAGTAGGGCATTTAGCAAATGCCCGGCTGGTTAGCTACCCTCAAAAAACCTATGGAGCAACTTAAGATGTATTCCGGTAACTGTCATTGAGGTCTTCTAGGTTAGCCTGAAAAATATCTTCAACCGCACCATCACTATATATGAGATAATGGTCATAGGCTAGCCGATATATAAATATCGATGTTAGAAAAAAAAAATCAGATTAGTTATGCGCTTTTTCTGACGAAGGAATTCGCTATACTTATTTTATTTTTGATACGTATCCCTTGTTACGTCTAAGTACATACAAAGTGCTGTTTAGAGCAGCGATGCATCGAATATCAATTGACAATCAGCAATAGAAACTACGTGCTCGTGTAGCATAACAGTTTGATACCTATATGCATAATTCTCATAACATAACAATACATAATCGATTACAAACCATCAATCTTTCAGCAGCTGATAGATAGCCATTATTAAAATGCATAACGCGGCGTACACGTTTGTCACACGCCGTGTCAGATACCATAGACACTCAATTAATTGACAGTGGAATTTATACAACGTTCATGGGTAGAATGCTAATTTTAATTCATTACTTAGGTCTATTACCTAAGTAATGAATGAATTGATAGATTTCGACTAGTCGTTAACATTCATCCCTACTGACGTCTAACTTGGAGGAGGAATATTAAGCTGCGGCTCCAGCTAATCAAAATTGGCAACTTTTGTTTGGTGGGGATCTAGCTTTAGGGGTAGTCTTCATCTCCCGTATGCCTGCTCCAAACAGACTATGACTTTCCTACGTTAATGCTATTTCATAAAGGTAATGCAGAGAAAAATGTACAGGTAAATTAGGTGTTAAACAGTGCAATTGTGCCAAAGCGCCGTAGATTTATTTAGTATTAGTTTTCTGTCTATTTTAGGCTTGAACTTCCCTGATAGGGCATTTCACTACTCGTCTAGCTAGATTCCACCCTCAAGTAAATGTCGCCTATCATCTAACAATTACGGCAGCTGTCTTAGAACCAGCAATTCTTGTTTAGCCTGAATAATATCTTCGATCGCATCAGACTAGACTATCAGGTATTTAAAAATATATATAAAGTAATCGTGTTGTGCGTGCGGAGTTCGTAGACTCGGAGTGCGAGTTATCGCTGCGCAACTATCGTTCTCGATCACGTAAAACAGGAAATTTGGAGAAGAGCTTTTACCAAATCTATTTTGTTTTTACTTTTTGAATTTAGTAACCTATGTTACGAGTAACCGTCATTTCCAATGTTATTTTAACGGTTTTGGGATTATTTATGGAACTATGTGCATTATTTAGTGTCCCATTACAGTTCAAGATAATACCAGCAATTTAATTTAAACTCTCAAACACCATGATCTTGTAGAATGGTTACGAAACTAGCTACAGCTATGATACTAGTTTAAATTTTATATTTCCAGCCACTGGCATATGGTTGTCTATGGAGTTGATCTATATATTACATAATGATATTTATGATAGTGAATTGAGGGCTTAAGACAGTGTTCTAAAGCTAAGGTCATATTGTAAACATTTCACTCTTGTTGCGCATCAATTGGCTACGCACGATGTCAAAGAACTAAAGAAATAAATATAATTTCAAATATAAGCATATTTTCTGTTTGGGGCTTCACTGCAGTAGCACTTGCTCCACAACGGTCTTTGCTTTGGTATGACACTATCCAAACCACAACACTTGTAGTGTAGTTTTGGGAAGTTTTTATTACCGCTGCAGTCCAAGTTTGTAGTTCATCGCCACAAAACATCGCCTTACGTCACTACTCACGAGCTTACCTCATAAATCAGGAAGAATAATGTCGCTCCCGACTCGACTCATGGCGATGCCGATACGGCGTTGATTAGTGTGCGTTGTAGTATTGAGTTCTATACAATGAAAAAAATATTTGCTATGAACCACAAGGTGGGCCCGACGACGGGTATAGCTCTACCCAGTGAGTAATGCTGTTGCATGCATGGGATTAGTTAATTCATTAGGAATAAAAATATGTTGTTACCTGGTAATCTACACAACTACAGCTTCTGCACGAAAGCATTTAGGTAGGTCCACCAGGCCATCCAAATTCTCTAGTTCACTCTCATTCGACAGTGCGCAGCGTACTATTGGAATGCAATGGTTATTCTTTGAGCCAAATAAGTGCCAGATATTCGATCATGCATAAATGAAAAAAGAAACATGATCTCTGGTGCAAGCCGGGATCCTAAGCAATTGTTTTTATTTTTAAATTCGAAAACGCTGGAATGCTGAAACACGATCATCACTGTATTAGACAGAAATTAGTTTGGATTGTTTATGCACATTATAGCAGGCGCTAATGCACAAATAACAATGTTAGAATTCTTCATCTTAAAATATGTTCTATAATTTTAAGCGCAATAAATTTTAGCAAAATGCCGAAATTTTAAATATAATTCAAAACAGCAACCAGATTCAGTAATTGCTAAAGATTGTGTATATGCGCATTTATTAGATTTATTAGATCCGGAAAAATCACATACGTTTCTATATGAAATAATCTCTAAACTTATATGTGAGTTTGTTTAATTTTTTATATGAGTTGTGTATTATTTTTACAGTTCCTTTGGAATTATCAGTTCTAAAGAAAGAAAACTTCAACAACTGGTATAACCTAAAGACATACTACATAGCAGCCCTTGTGACCAGTATACCAATGCAGGTAACCCTGTTAAATATTGTCTATCTAATAAATCATTCAGTTAGTTGTAACATTATTATACTGTACTGTATCAGCTCGATTGTCCACTGCTAAACACAGCCTCCCATCAAGAGGGGTTTGCCATAATCCTCGCGCTTGGCAGGCGTCTTGGAGATCGAACTATAAGATAGCAGTTCCTCAGGTGTCCTCTGTTGCCCACCTTTCGGTATTTTTCGCTTAGTCGCCTCTTACGACACCCACGAAAAGATATGGTGACATTCTAGCCCGGCACCCCACGGGGTTACTATATAATATACGCCGAAAAAAAACTGTTCTGTATTGCGTTAAGAATTTTGAATCAATATACCAGTGGAAACAACTATGAGCGTGGGGCACATGGTTCGGCTGTTTACATAGGTTGCTACCTCATATATATAAGTAGGTAAGTATATTTAAATCAAGAAATTTAAACGAAAGGAACGGAATATTCACCTACAAAACAGTTTAATATTTATTTTAGTGACTGACCTAGTGTGTAAAAATGTTTCAGATATGGTACAGCATTGTGTACTCAGTGCCTTCGTACTTCTTGTCGGGGCAGCCGGTGGAGTGGCCCCGATTTCTGATGTTTGTGATAGCTCTCGCCAACGTCTCGCTGTTGGCTGACGCTCTTGGAAACGTAGTTGGAACTTGCGTCAACCCTGTGGTAAGTTTCTCTTTGCTACCCCAATAACCAGAGAAAGTAGCTGTTCAATTAGATCAGTCTATGTATGATATACAGGGTTACAGGTAAAATGCTAACAACCTCTTAGGGTCGACTTCTGCTACTCGTAGTCCTCAAAAACATTTTTAAATGTAAATTTTACTTGTTTTTTTTTTTTATTTGTTTATGTTTATTTGACGGAATAAGCATGAGGACCACCTGATGTTAAAAGTCTCTTGTGCCTGTAATTTAATATTTCATGTTTTTTATTACTTAGCTAGATACAATTATTCAAAACTCTATTGAACGGAAGCGCGGCGCGGTCCAGTGTTGCCGTGACGGGCGCTCTTGGCTCGGAGAGACTCAAAACTTAAAACAATAAGTTTTTTTAGTACTGTCTGACACTTTTAAGTTCTGTGTCTCGTAGTAAAGGACAATGCCTACTCCAAACTAAGAGCGCCCACCGCGGCAACACTGGATCACGCTGCGCTCCCTTTGAATAGAATTTTGAATATGTAGTACATCGAGGTAAGTAGTATAATACTAATATTACAGGGACAAGAGACTTTTAACATCAGGTGGTCCACCTTCTTATTCCTTCAAATAAACAAACAAAAAAGAAAAAAAAACATCTCCAAATGTTTGTTAGGACTAGCAGAAGTCAAGCCTAAGAGGTTGTTAGCATTTTCCCAATAACCCTGTACATATGTAATATAGATATATCGAAACTGGTCTAATTCACTAAATTACAATATATATATAATAGGTTTCGCCACTTCTGAGACAAAGGGATGCTCTCGCATGCACTTACTCAGTTGCCTTAAATTGAACGTACTTTTATAGACGCTGCTGATTTCATAATTTGTGGCAACCAATAGAGTCGCATTTATAGTAATTTCAACGTTGTTGAAGTCAAGTAGATTAGCTTAGGTTCTGATCGCATGATTGTGATAGCTCTTGCCAACATTCCACTATTGGCAGAAACTCTTGCATGATTCTAAATAACTACTCACCTGTTTACCATCCCTGACCGCTTTATCACTATTACCAAGAGACGGTGGTCAAACGCTTATCTTATCAGATTGAAAAAATAAGTCATCATTATCACCTCAACCGAAACATCCACCGTTGAATAAGGTCTCCCCATTGCAGGGATTTGCCTTAGTCCCCATGTTTGGCAGGTGTCTTGGAGATAGCAGTAGAAGTTGTCAGTTCTTCAGAAGGCGCTGCTTCTCACTTTCTGAAATATTTCCTTTAGAGGCCTCTTACGACACCCATGGAAAGAAATGGGGCGATAATATTCTAACCCGTCAGTCACGGGGATAAAAGATACGTATGAATAAATATTTCAGAGATAAGATGTACTTACTTGCAACTCAATTTGTATTTTGTAGAAAATTTCATTGCGCTGACATAAAATTAATTTATTTCGTGTTTTATATTAAAAAGCATATACGTATTTATGTTTTGTTCCCAGAACGGCACGTTCGTCGGTGCTATAATGACGTGCGCCATGATCTTGTTCATGGGTTTCCTGGTTCAGTTCCAACACATGCACTGGTTCATGGTGGGGGTATCGCACGTGTCCTTCCTCAAGTACGCGTACGAGGCCGTTGTGCTTGCCATGTACTCGTATGGACGGCAGCCACTCGACTGTCCGCCAGAACTCAACTACTGTCATATGAGGTAAGCTGATAGTACTTTATATTTATAAAACAATCATTACTAAGAAAGAAATGTTATGGTGTCCTTCCCAAAGTACACATTCGAGACCACCGTAGTAGGTACCCGTAGTAGGTACAAGTCATGTCCTAGTTCTAATGAAAGCCAATTGACTCGTCCGCAAAAACAACTACTGCCGTACAAGCTGATGAGCTGAATGAGCTAGTATAACAATAATTAGTAAAACTGCAGTCATTCGTGTCCTTCCTAAGTTCACATACGAGGCCGCTGTGACTTCGGCCGTACATAGCCTCTACTTCATCGTAGGTTGGTGACCTTGAGGGCATATGGTTGGGTTATTATATATGGTACGCTACCCTGCTCAACACACTTTCGATAACGTGAATGTTGTAAAAAGGGACTTCCGCACCAGAAACCCAACACCACCCTGGGTTTTTTGTAATCCTCCTGGTATAATAACAAATTACCGGAGTTAAGAATAACGGTGTTCTGTCCCTGTCTTTGGAGTTCCGATAATCCCATAACGTCATAGCGTAAAACTTGTTCAGTTCTTCCTCCAGCTTAACAATCATGTGAACCTCTCTGAGTTTTGTGTTGCCGGGGTCAAGGGTCGTCATTTTTGAGACCAGGCATCTTTCGGGGATTCTTACACCCTCTGCTCTACCGTCTGGTCTTTTACCAGGGTCAAGCATAGACGAACTGGCAGCAACTAGGGGCAATAGACAATTTATGATATTCATAGGGAGCTTTTTGTCTGAATATCCACGTTTGGGAGACATTTTGGGGATCGCAGATAAAGGTGTCAATTTCTCATAAGGCGGTGCTGCTCATGTTCCGGTGCTTTACCTTAATCACCTCTTACGACATCCAAACGGTAAAATATGAGGGGATGCATATCTAGGTCGGCACCTCACGGACATATAAATATCGGGGTATTTATAAACGAGGTAGTTGTATATAGGTAATTTACAAAAAACTATATAGTTAAGTTAAGTAATAAATACAATATTTATTTACAGATTTCCAAACGAAATCCTTCGAGAGTTCCAGCTGAAATCGGACAACTACTGGACGGACATAACCATCATGATGGTTGAATTGGTCGTCCTCAGGATATTGGCATATTACACACTCAAGAGGTGCATGAAAACTTCTAAATAACTTACTGTAATTAGATGTAACATAGGTATTTTAAAATAGTTTTTGAGTTGTGAAAGTGATTAGATAACAAAAGAGTGGGTACCTATAAATATTAAGTAGATACCTAAGTAAGCAGCTCAGCTTGCTGTTTGATTGAGTGTTGATAGTAAATCGTTTACCAACGATGTGATAAAAAAACTTGCCTGTACTTAATTTTTAAGCTACTTCTATTTATCCTATACCACATCATGACATTGGCAATATAACTACCTACACATTTAATATGTTCTGTAAAATGTTACGTACTTATTACGTAACGGAAATACATTTTAAATTTAATAATTTTTAAACTTGTTATGTTGTAAATAGCCAAATGTATAAACTGCGGTAAAGGTAATCTTAGGATCACAAATGTGTATAAGGGTTAGTGCCCTTCTTAATATTTGCAGGCCCGACTGCAGGGCTTTATGTAATACGCCGCCAATTCTACATTGCATTTATTTAACTACAAATCATTCATGTCCATGTGTGCCGCAGGATTGCAGTTTTTGAAACAACGTTTTGAAAGAGATCTGATTATAGATTAAGTAATATATTTATTTAGTAAAGGACCATATTATTTTACAAAACTACCTCGTTCTTCATATTTTATTACTGAGACCACATTGTAAAATTGCTAATCTATTTTAGCTCCGGATCAGTTATATTTTGTTAGTCTGTACGTGAACATATTGCAATAGAACGCGCTACGTTGTGGGACCGATATTAATACAAAGAGCGACAATATCGCACAAAGTGTCGGCGTCGTAGGAATCGACATAGTGGGAATAATTGCTGTGTAAATAGAACAGCAATTTTACAGTGTGCCCTCAGTTAGAAAACGTCAAGGTGAATGTGTTTATTTATTTATAATTACTTATTACCAATTAATAGTATAAGGTATAAATATAGGATATCCCGTAAGAAGCCAAATCTTAATGTCACCAATATCATTTATCAAGAAAAACATCTACATCCATTTACACAACTCGCTACAGATATGTTAAGTAGCGCGAAGGAGAACGACATTAACGTTCTCACTTACGCACAAGCCATCACATATATAATATTAGAGAATTGTTGACGATATTTAGGATTTTAGGCTGTTTAACCCTGAAATGCATCCGATTGTAAATATGTAAAAACAATCACCATACTTATTAGCAAGAAATAAACTTATATAAAAAATTAAAAAAAAACACCATTTTTTTAACTTTAACACAAAAACATACCACGTAAGTAAATGATATTTCAATTTGCAAATATTAAATACATTTATTTTAAGTGTAATTTTGGACCTACCATAATTTGGAAGCTCTAGCGTACGCTCGTAACGTAACAAGCAATGCAACGCGTTCTTAACCGATCAACTAAAGTATAAGCAACGTCTCCTGCGGTCATAACTTGAGTAGAATTTACAACAGAGCGATTTCGTGCTTCGTAAGGCATTTTGCGCAAACCCACATGGCTGGCTATTACCCTCAAGTAGAAAATCTGTCGACAAGCATGGCAGCTGTTCTTGAGAGCCAGTTTTCTAGATTAAGCCTGCTAACACTATCATCAGAATCATCAGTCATCGCTTACCATCAGTTGAGATTGTGGTCGAAGGCTCACCTATAAGGATTTTTTTTTAAATGCAATAAATGATCTAAAATTAGAGGCTGCAAAATACCATTCCACTGTCATGCTTTTATTTTTTTATATGGTTTTTAGTAAACCAGTTGCAGATTAATATTTTTATCGATGAAGAAAATAAAGATTAAAATATATATAAACAGATTGTTCCGGAAAAAAAAAGTTAATTCTAATAAAATAATATTTTATCACATATCTCCTTATAATTTATAAAACGCTCCTTATAATATACGTGCATTTAAGAGCTAAACTGAAAAAAAAAACAATACTGATCTGATGCGTATTTCCTGTGATGGTGGTGTGCGGGGTCTATTACAAAATGTATGGAGACGCCGCCGACATTCTGGAATTCTGACGTCCGGTCGGCGTGCATCCGGCCAGCATCAGAAGCTTACGTCCGTTACAGAAAATGTATGATCTGCGGAATCTAGTACAAAATGAATGTGCGGAGTGCCTTCTGAAGCGCGTTAGATTTTTTATAATGTGTTTCAAAAAATGCACAATTTGGCACAAATTGACTTAGAATAGATTTTCGAATAGCTTGTAGGTATTTCTTTTAAAACAATCAATTATTTAAAAAACACAAGTGGCCGAAATAGCGAAATAGGTAAGTAAAGTGAGGTATTACATTGAGGACGTCAATGAAAAATCCACCTTAAGCGTTAGATAATAATGCTTTTAAATCTAGTTTTCTATACCTAAACCTACATTCAAAAAGAGATTATCACTTTTGGTTTCTATCTCTCAACTACCTCACCTAACGCAGCAGAAAAAATATTCATCAGCATAATTATCATATAATTTGCAGCACCCTACAAGTATGATTAAATTCTCCTATAATACAGTCTGACATAAAAATTATTTGTACCCAAATTATTTGTAGTATATTCTATCTTAGAACAAATACGGACCAGGGCATTACTATTTTGGTAAGTGACAGCTGACGGGTTATGTGTTGATATTTCAAGATTTGAAATACCTACTTCCCATCAATAATAAACTTTGAACAAAGTATAGCCATTCGAAAAAAGTTTGAATTATAAGAATCGGACCAGAAATGCCCAAGAAGTAAGATTGCTTTACACGAAATCGGAATCCGACTCGTTCCACTTTTACCAAAATTACCAGTGAGCTGAACTCCGCATCTTGCCATGCGAGCATAGAATATATTATAATGATACGAGGTCTAAAACTGTCTAAATTATCACTTTCAAAATGGCAAAGGAATGGTCCCAGGTTCGTAGAAAGAGGAAGAATTTGTTAGAGGTTCGAGTCATAAAAGCGGGCCGCTAGTGGATGCCAAAATTATTAACATTAGTTATGTATGTTTAATGGATATTGTTAACATGGGTGATACATTGTGGTATTGTGTATAATTTTTTAACATAGTGAACTGGGGGTTGGGAATCAAGACTGTTTCAATGTTTAATGTAGGTACTTATGTAATCTTTACATTGTTCTCAGATGTGGGAGTAATAAAGATAATAGGATAGAAGATACCAACTTAGAGTCAAGTAAAATTACCTGCTTACCTCTTCAGGTTCTTATTGACTCTCCTTTATTTAGGTACTTAAGTAATTTTTATGAAAAAAAGGCAAAAGGCTTCACCACCGCAAGAACGGAAGACGCATGTGGACGAGCATGGTGTTAGTTGGATATTTCTACAAATATAGGCCCTAACCAGTGAAAGTTGGACTAAGGAGAACTTAATCCAACATACCCTCCTAACCGACGACGAAGGTAGACGATTGTGCATGGGTGTCAGTTATTACCAGCTTACATCTCATAGTTTACATACACATTCTTGGATACTCAGACGAAATAAAAGGATACTATGCAAACAGCGTAGCGAGACTGGTGAAACTATGCCACGCCGTTTACAAAAAAAATACACTTGCAACGAAGTATGCCTTCGCGTGGAACGAAACGTTACCATAGAACATATAATAATATGACGTTACGTTACGACTTTTATGTAATCTAAAATTTACTGTGAACTTTTATTAATACCTTATTGTGGTATAAGAAACGATCTACAAAAGATAAAAAGCAGGATGGAACCAGATTCCACTCGTAAGTAACTTGGTCGGTAATGTGTCGGTAAAACTTCGCACCACGTGTTTAGCAGACCGGCCTCACTTCGCTGTTCACAGATTTCAGTGTATACGCTATGTTGCCAACTAACAGCTCGTCCGGTGGTGCTGAGTGCTGACGCCATTCTCTGTCTTGTAATCTAGTATGTAGGTACTTAGTTCTAGTTAACTAATTATGTGCTTAAGTAACGATTTTTACTAAAAGGTGTACAAATGGTACCTAATAAAATGAGTTTCCAGTATGTAAGCATAAAATGTATATTATTATTGTTTATGGTTTGTACCTTCCCAGAATCCATAATATAATTACCTACAACAACCTAATGCCTAATATGGTCACTGTTGTGTAGACGGAAAGTTATCACAATCAAAAATGAATATGAACAGACGTTCATTTACTCAGATAATTTGGTCTGTTCATATTGTACCTAATTCCTAGTAACATCGTGTGCATCTGAACTGAGGGATAAGTTCCTGAGATTAATGAGACGTAAAATATAATATAATTAGTATAAAATTTTATGGATGGATATGGATAGTTTTGTCTAAAAATGTGTAAAACGCGAATTAGTAAAGTTACGGCAATATAATACGATCACTGGCTTTTATGGATAGCTGCCGGAATACAACGTGGTCCATGGGGACAGTTTTTTTTTACTTGTGTTAACCGAATGAAATTCAATTGTTATCATTATCTATGATGCGCATGGGTTTACCCTAAGTCCCAGGCGCTTGTAACTTGGGCGTCTTCCTCTGCAACGCTATGGACCCAGCGCTCGCACGGTGAATCCGTGGAATGCTACATGATTCAGGCGATGCCCAGTCTAGCCACTGGACTTTCTCATCACTATTGTATCCTCATTGCTGGTGGGTGCACGCCTAGACGGAGAATTCAAGTTTCCCCATCCACCCACTGCACTAGAGTTGGAACCAAATCAACTGCTTCATCGATACTAATAAATATTTCGTCTCTCGAACCGAGTCGATCGACGAAACGAGATGGTGCGACAGCGCCTTTGAATCAATGTCCTGTGGATGGGGATCTCCCATCACTAAAACATTCTGGTTGTGTTCTGGTGGTCTCGAGCTTGGTTTTCATATACAACGCGATTAAAATAAGAATAGGACGGGCTCTCGGCTAACTTCACTCATATAAGTATGATCGGCAAAACACAGCTTAAAAGTTACAAGCCTCATAGTGTAGTTGTTTGGTTGTATTAACTTCCTCCAAGGCTCGGAACGACTCGGTTGTTTTATAACCTCAAATATCGATTTTTGGCGGGGAACTACAAAAATATATACCTAGACTTTTTATCATTTTTGAATAGCAATAACTACCGTTACCTGCAAAATACAAATAAGTGCCCATAATTCTCTCATCAAGAAATGTCAAGGTCATGTCAGTTAAAGATGCAACCTTTTAACGACAGATTTGATTTTAGAAAAGTTGCGCTCTACTCGAAGTTTGTGAACGACGTTAGAGTGAAAAGTTGCACTCCGAGTGCAACTCTAAACGAGTTCTGAACGTCCCCCTGCGCCATTTATTTGTACGTAATTTAAAATGTGTGACCCGAAATTATTAAATTCATATTTATAAGGTTGACAGCAAAGACGCTATCGTGGTTTGATGACATCGCAGCTGTCAGGGTCTTATTTCGCCGTCAGTGTACTACGCGACACGTTTCTAAGTACTTGTTGATCTTCTTGTTTAATTTGTTTTTATTGTGTTCTTGTTGACTGTTTAATTTGTTTTTGTTGATTGTTATATTTATTTTTGTTACCCGTTACGATGAGTACGATGAGTCTGACTCAGTTGGCCATGAGGACATGAGCGGCATCGAAGAGCTAAGCAATTCAAATTAGGATACTTAAGTACAAAATATTGCTAACAAATAAAATCAGTTCAAATGGTTTCTGTGTTTGTTGTAAGTACAGTCACTTACAACTTCGTTTACTTACCTATGATTACTTATTTTTTTTATCATTTCTTTTTGCAAACTGTATACCAAGTTCTAGTTTTGATGTCACAACATGGCGCTAGGTCGATCCTATTCTTATTTTAATCGCATTGTACAAGGTTATTGGGAAAATGCTAACAATCTCTTAGGGTTGAATTCTACTAGTTCTTACAAACATTTTTAGGAGAATGTATTTTTTTTTGTTTAATTTTTTATGCCCAAAAACGTCATATTTTTTTTATTAGTGTTAATAATGCATCAGTCGGCCACCGTGAGCGTACATATTATGCTAATCGGTGTAATCATTAGCACCTACTGGTAGCATTTTGGGTACTGCTGGCGTATTTCAGACCGTGCAATAAGTAATTTTTTGTTTGTATGACAGGAAATGACAAAATTTTAAACTACCGCGCTGCTGTTGTCTAACGTGTTTTGAGATCATGGAAATTTTATTAATTCCATGGTCTAACATTCCTGTCTGAATAGTCTAGAGAGGTTACAACAACGTCTAACTGAACCTGAAAATATGACAATAATATTACTTGCTCAGTAAAGGATGACCATGGAAGTAATAAGTACTATGTACAACAGGAATGAGCTGTTGTCGTAAAATTGAAGCCGAACGAGAGCTCGGTAACTGTACCTCTTATCCCTCTCTGGCGATGGTGACTATATTGAAATATGATTGAAGGACAAAAATTATTTGTGATATGACGTCAGCAGATCATTGCTTCAGATGGATTTTAACTGAAGATGCTAATGATAAACTTGCCCTATGGAGCACTATACATTTCCTGTTTTAGCTTGCTTTTCACACTCGCGTTATATAGGCAGGCCTGGTTCACTCCGCACTTTAGGTACAAAGCTACAATACATCATTGACATCATTATAGGTTAGTACCTATTAGGTAGGTTAGAATGAGGGCAATGCATTTGGCTGCATAAATAATAACACAGGTCTGAACCTCACATTTTCTCAATTTCAAAAGACATCGAAAGGTAAGGAAACTTACGCCTGCCGAGGTATATATAACCTACTGTTTCTAATGTTAACTTATTACCTACTATTTAAAGTTTTTCATATACCTAGGTAGTGCCAGTTGTGATTTAATGGGGACAATAAGTATAAAGCACTCAAAGCAAAGCTTACTTGGCCGTTTTTAACAGATCAGCTAAGTTAAACAACTTCCGCCGTGGTCATGACTTGGATGAGTGACCGCTAGTGACATTACTACTGAGCACTTCCGTGCTTTGTACGGCACGTTAAGCCGTCAACCCATCTTAGGATCGCAATCATTATAGCATATAGAGGTAGGGCAATTTGCGAATGCCCGCCTGTCTAGCTTCCACCATCCAGGAGAAAATCTGTCACCAAGCACATAACGGTGTGTTCCAGCGGCTGTCTTTTAGGGCCAGTAATTCTAGTCTAGACTGAGCAACTTCTTCGACCATATCATCACTTACAATAAGGTGAGTTAGTAGGTAGTCGAAGGATAGCCTATCAGCTATAAATAAAATATAAAGAGAGTGTTCAAATGCTAGCCTATTAGCTATAAATAAATAAAAAGTGAATCCAGATCACATAAGCTTGTACGAAACATTATATAATTGTGCCTTTTAGATATACGTGTACATAGGTATACACAGTAAAACAGTATTCTGCTGATACCATGCTATGCTATATGGTACCTTATGTTTGAAATGTATTTAGTTGATTTAATAAATTACTAGCAACCCGCCCCGGCTTCGCACGGGTATTTAAGATCAGTTTAAAAAAATCCTTTTTTTAAGAATTATTCTATTGCCTTTGTTCATCAGGGATAATGTAGGATTCTAATGGCGAAATAATTTCTCAAATCGGTTCAGTAGTTTTTAAGTTTATTCGTTACACAATAAAATACTAATTATTCCTCTTTATAATATTATGTGTAGACTACTTGTCCTTGTGGGACACGACATGCAGCTGGACTGTGATAAAATAACGTTAAGCTACCTATTGTGGTATATTTAATTAATTTGTTTAGAAAAAAACAGTTAAGTTAACATTTAAGTTTAATTCTAAATCATTGCTGAATAAAACAGTTTTGTGAAGTTTCTGCCACAAACCCAGCTTATTCCTTATATATATGTTTTATTGATTCTAATTTTTCATTATGAGTTAAACGTAAATTGTGATATGAATTCGCTAACGCCTTCACAAATTGAATATTACGTGGATCTTCAAAAATAGATTAAAGAGGATGTGGTGTTTTTTTTCCATAGCATAAGGATCTTTACGAAATCTGAAATTAAAACGAAGTTATTATAATAGAGAAAGGAATAAAAAATGCATAGGTATTTGTTCTTGAACTAGGATTGGATAGTCATGCATGGTCACCGTAATTCATCACTAACAAATTATGTACAAAACTATTACCTGTGAAAAGATAAACCACAATCAGGATAATACTCGCTTCCGCAAGCCTCCACGACACAAAGATTCCCCATTTTAACTAAAATTCTTCAAAAATATCACGAAATCAAGAAACACTTCGCCATTAACGTGCGAGTCTGTGCTTTCAATTGGGGTTGTCAGGTCCGGTGTCCGTATTTCAAACAAATAAAAGAAAACCAATACGCTAATCGCTAAATTTTTGCGTTAATAAGGCTTTACACGTAGCAACAAACAATATTGCTTCAACATGTCAGTAAAAAAATATTATTTATATTTAGAAATATTTTAGAAGTTAATGTTTTTGCTTCATTACATTACATCAATTACATATTTTTGGCAATTACTAACTCTGGCAACTCTAAGTCACTGTTAGAACGGGACACAGGGTTCAGTGGTTACCTTCTCACTCGGCTTCATTTTTATTTTGCGCGCAACAAGACTCTTACGGCCTTAGCATAAGGTATTATTTTCTTTATTTTAGCTGTAAGATGTACAGATAGAGCTCATTCCAGTTATACGTAGTACTTATTACTTCCATGAGGATGACAATAACTCAAAAGACATAAAAATTCATAGTTCGATGCTCTGGGGGCCGTTCAGAACCTTGGTTAGAGCGCACTCGGAGTGCAACTTTTCACTCTAACGTTGTTCACAACCTTCGAGTAGAGCGCAAAGAATGTCGGTAAAAATCTATAGTTCCACTTGCCTTGTACTACAAACAAGACCAATTGCAAAATTGGAAGCGAAATCTATAATGGAGTGAAATCTATAGTACCACTTGCGTTGTACAACAAACAAGACCAATTGCTTGCGTTGTACTACAAACTAGACCAATTGCAAAATTGGCCTTGTTTGTAGTACAACGCAAGTCGTACCATAGATTTCGCTCCATCCCAATACGATGGTTAAAGAAGGATAGGAAAGATTCGAGTCATGACGTCATGACATGTTAGCTCAATTGGTTAGAGCATACTCCGGCTCAAGGAGTGGATGGACGCGGGTTCGAAACCCGCACATGACTTAAATTTTTCCTATCGTATATTTGTGATTTTGTAATGTAATCCGCATAGCAGGCGTTATTGCAAACCTAACAATATTAAAATTATAAGGTTGCGTCATCATTTACAAGTATAAAACCAATTGCAAAATTGGTCTTGTTTGTAGTACAACGCAAGTGGTACTATAGATTTCGCTCCATCCCAATACGATGGTTAAAGAAGGATAGGAAAGATTCGAGTCATGACGTCATGACATATTAGCTCAATTGGTTAGCATACTCCGGCTCAAGGAGTGGATGGACGTTCGAATCCCGCACATAACTTAAATTTTTCCTATCGTATATTTGTGATTTTGTTATGTAATCCGCATAGCAGGCGTTATTGCAAACCTAACAATATTAAAATTTTAAACATTGATTTTACAATTGCGGTACAAAAATAATACATTGATGAAGTTTAGAATATGCAAAAAGGAACGTATTTCAAAATAAAAAGTGCGTTCGGAATGTTTGTGTAGTTTTAATCGGTGTACGAAATCATTTTGCAAAAAAAGAGAAAAAAGCATCATTTTTTTTTAAATGGTTTCATTTTTAGACACCATCTGGATCTAGCGAGGTACGTTCTGGCTCTGGCCATCCATCTTTTTAATCATCAAAATCGGTCGTTAAAGAGTTGCATATTTAACTGACATGGCCTTGACATTTCTTGATGAGAGAATTATCCTTAGGCGCGTATCCTCCGGTCTGCCGGATTTCCCTTATGTGTCCCAACCGGCCTGCCGGCTAGCGGTCAATAGTCGTGTTTACATATTCACCATAAAATCTGCGTAAGTTCGATTTTCATAATTCAAACGGTTTTCGTGAGGATGGTTCCTTGGCTATGCGAGAAAAAATCCATAATATTCTGATATAACAGAAAGTATGTTTAAAATTGATATGAAATCTGAAACCAGCTCAAATTACATTTTGGCGCCAAAATTTTGTATAGATTTATGTCATTTAAAAATAATCTCGTAACTACCTCTAAAGTAATTAACCTAGAAAGCTGTAATTTTGCATTTGTATAGGCAATAAGTCAATAACGATGTTAAAAGAAATTAAAAGGATAAGGATTGATAACATTTTTTTTATAGATATTTTTATTTGACCCCTGTTTTTGTTACGGCTGGAATTCCGGTGGTCTAAAAAAAAGGTTTAGTGTGAAGCTTGTATTTATCCGATCGTTATTATTTAAACGTTGTTAGTAAGCTACTATCATTGGCTATACAACAAAAAAAACCGCATTACTCTATGGTAACGAGAAGTTACTCAAATCATGAAATGAAAAAAAATAACTTTCACTCGATGCATTTTGCCGCGCAAACACTCACCGATCGAAATTTGCGTAATAAATAATCTCGTAACTACTTTTAAACCTGTAAACCTAAACATCTGAAACAATTCAGGTGTATAGATTACATCTGAATAATCATATCAAAAGAAAAACCAAATTCGTAGGTGGTATAGTTTTTGAGAAAAAAAATAAAATCCGCTTATGTACAGTTTTCCCGCCAAAATTCTTAAAAAAAATCGCGTTGTTTTAATCTCGTTACTACTTATAAAATATTTATCCTTACAATCTGGTATTATTCATGGGTAAAGAACCATAATAAATACACACATTAAAAAAAAAACAAAGTTGTAGGTGGAATAGTTTCGGAAAAAAAAAATATATATATATATAAAAAATGCCGTTTCCCGCCAATTTCGTCGTCTGTTCAAACCCATTTTCCTGTAAAATTTTCCATGAAAAGGTCTAGTTTCATTTCTTTTCCCGTAAAGAGAATATGATGAGGATTGCATTGGTACCAAGAAGTTTATATGTTGATTGGAGACTGCCACAAATAAACTCGATTAAAAAACAAAATACCTCAAAATCTGGAAAAATATATTTTTATTCGCTGTTTGATCCACTCAAACTAAATGTATGAAAATGTTATTTATTGTATGGTATAGGTAATATATTGGGGTATGGGGATGTTAGGGTGACATGTTTAGGTAATGGAAAACTACTTAGTACTACAAAAAAACGTTACGGGGCGTCGCGGGATAAAAAAACGTGAGCAGTTTGGACGATTGTGTCATAGGAGGTGGACAGATTGGACGCACGAGGGGAGGCACTTTTCTATTTTGCATGTAACGGTAGTTATTGCTTTTTGAACATCATAAAACGTCTATGTATTTTTCTAGTTCCCCGCCAAAAATGGTTATTTGAGGTAATAAAACAACAAACAAAAAACAATCAAACAACTACACACGAGCATTAACATGCTCGATTACACTAACGAGAATAAAAACATGACACTGGCAAATGCACAAGACGTGTGAGACCATATCCCAGTATATTACTTTTCTCTATGACCATATCCCGAAATAGTGAGCAAATAAAAAAATAAAAAACGCTCGATATTGTCAATGTCAGTTTCGACGTTAAACGTTATATTTGTCACTTAGTTGTCAATTGTCATTGTCAATCTCATTTCAACAACTTGCCGACTTGCTGCTTTTCGTCTACACCTACACAAAAAGTAAATAATTTTATCTTTAATGAATTAATGGTGCTATCTAAACAGTAACCAATTGACCTGAAACGCAAAGTTTGTTAGTTGAACTCGCCTCGTGCTCTTGTCGGATTGGGATTAAGAACACAAACACAATGTAAGTTATTTAATTTTAAGTTAGTTGTTAGTCCATAATTTCTATTTCTAATTAAACCTATTGCTATTATCTTCTTCAGGCTTAAAATATGTTTACTAAGCTTCGCATTATTTGCCGTGGCAAATCTAAGCGACGTCAGTTTCTATGAAATATTAGGAGTTACAAAACAGTCGTCTACCCAGGAAATTAGGCATGCTTACAAGAAGCTAGCCGTTAAATTTCATCCGGATAAAAATCCAGTAAGTATTGAATTATCTCCGATAGTTAGTTTTATATCTGTCTTATGCCTGCTTGAATCAGATAAAGGCCAAAAGATATTCATTTAAAACCATGATATTGCTTTTAGGATTATATTATTTCTTGCTATGTAAAATAAGTAGAAAAGTAACATAAATTTCATGCCTTGCTAAGACAATCCTATCAATATTCATTGTGTGAGAACGTAACATATTACATCAAAATTACATGACTCAGGAAACTGCAATGATTTTTTATTCATTACACCAATAATTGGTATCTTGGAAAAAATATCTAACACCCAAATCAGCAGCGGTTTATCTTAAGTCATGTCTATGAAGTCAATAAATAGTACCCATATACAAAAAAAATATTTAAATGTAATAACTGTCTTAGGCTCTTTAGCACACTGTTTTGTTTGTTGCAAGGTAATCATTTATCTGCTATATATGCTCCTATTATATTTTTCTAATCAAATTCTTCATAATGATCTAATATTAAAACATTTTCCAATCTGATAATTTTGTGCATAAATACTTAATAACATAAATATACCCTGCATTTATTGCGAAAGCTTTAAACTTACAGAAAGAAAGTGAACGTGAAAAGTTTTTAAAAATCACAGAAGCATATGAAACTCTGAAGGATGCAAATAAGAGACGGGAATATGATATCTATGGATCTTACCAATCTTACACAAGGAAGTCTGAAGCAGAATATGATAATCTGTTCTACAATGGATTATATCAAAATGATCCATATGTTGCCTCATTATCTGGAAAGAAGTTTCGTGAGTATAAAATGGTTTTTATCTCTCTGAACTAAAATATAATGTATATAAATCAAAAGTAAGAACTATTGTGCTACCTAGTATTTCATGAATTTACAAGTAAGTAATATAACCGTAAAATTATTATTAGGTTATGGTCAGTCACAAAAGCATTATAGACTATTCCTATTAATTGTTTGCCTTGAATTTAGACTGCAAATACCATTTTTTTTAAATTCTCGATTTTTTATCAACAGACACCCATTGACCATCTATTCCAATAGATGTCTGGTGATTCATTAAGATATAATCCGATAATTAAAAGTTTAAAACATTTCTAATATTATTACAGACAATTACTTAAATGAAGGATTTTACTTCATAAACTTCTACTCGCCATTCTGCCCTCCATGTCAAAATGTTGCTGACCATTGGAAGAAATTGGCTGAGATGTACAAAGGCATTGTAAGTCATATTTAAAATCTATATATACAAAAAACAACAAGCTTCATAGAAGAAAATAATTTCCATATGGATTGAAGAGCCACCCCCAATTTAAAAGTAAACCTCAACTAAACACTCAGAAAAATTCAGCAAAAGTTATATCAATTTAAACACAAATTTTAGTGTAAATCTTGGAAACCCTGGATAGTATAGGTAGGCCTTTTAACAGATGTCATGCCAGCTGTCAATAATCCAATATTACCCCCCCCCATACTTAGACCAAATTGAAGCTGAAACCGGATCAATAATTTCATGCCGATTGCATTGTTTGTATAATTTTAAAAATAATATAAAGAAGTTCATTTTTGCACACCAGAAGAGAGAGGAACTGTTGGTTCAGGACATTGGTGCACTCTAATGTTTAGTTTTATAGAAAATAGTAGAAATAGTTACAAGAGTCAGAATGTGTACCTAGTTTTGATATAAATACTTAGTTTAGTAAGATGTGGAAATAAGTAATGTAAGCTATTTTATGTGCGCATGCAGTCAAAACGTGCGTGCGGGATGTCACCTCTCGGTCCCAGCAGAAGACCAGCATCGGTTGCTCTCGGTTGTAGCATTCGGCATTATGCTGAGCTGAGGCCGGTTTGTGACACACTGTTTTATTATTTCTTGTTTGTTTTAGGTGATCTGTGTATATTTGTGTGTTCTGCAAATAAAACGCCATTCTATTCTATGTTTTTTTTTTATTTATATAGTAAAAGTCTAGATACCTGTAGAACGATGACTGAAACACTTATGACAGATTTTTTAGGGATCATTCTGTCAAAAACACCAATGTGTTTTCAGTGACATGTTTTAAAATGCATAATGTTTCATATAAAACAATTAAACCATTTGCAATATGCAATGTATTTTGGTGATGTAAGTGGCCTGTTGAGCATGATCCAAAATTCTATTATAATTATTTATTCCATGTACCACACCTGTACTGACTTAGCTTTTTACTTTATTTTAGAAAGTTCTTAAATATCATGTCTGAAAGTTACCTAAACACATACAATAATAATCTTGATTTCAGATGAAAGTTGGCGCAGTCAATTGCAAGTACCACAACTCGTTCTGCTTCAACACTATGAGAATAGGCAGCTATCCCACTTTACTCTTCTATCCCAGGGTAAGGATTAATTATTAAAATATTATTTATTTCCCCCTTACTTATACTGTTGCTTAACTTTATCTATAGCTGATAAGCCAGCCTTTGACCACTATCTCACCTGTTGATAAGCGATGATGTGGCTGAAGCTTATGTTCAGGCAAACATAGAATTACTGGCTCTCAAGTACATCTGCTGTAACACATGCTTGGTGACAGATTTTCTACTTGGGCATTCTCTTAATGCCTTACCACCATGTTTTGACTACCATCCTAAAATAACAACTGGGATCAACGGCTTAAGAGGTCTAAGTCTCTTAAGCTTAACAACTACATGGCGATATGATGTCATAACTGCAGGGGACATCACTTAACTTACAGTTATTCGGTTAAGGACTCCTCAGCAAGCTTAGCTATGAGCGCTTCAAACTATATCAATAAGTAATGCGCAAACCAAAACTGTTGTTTTAAAATATATATATGAGAGTTATATTCTTTAAATTATAAGATATAAGAAGGATATTAATATATCAACAATACTGCGGGGGTGCGGAATCGATAACTGAATGTGTTCCACTCATGTTTAATTTTCACATACACAAAATCAGTACTAACTTATCTAACCTTTGAGCATGACAGCGACATCCCCGGATTATTTGATGCATACACGTACTGACGCTATGCGAAGTCAATAAGACGCTATCACTAGGTCAAAACAGTTGTATCGCGTACCTATTCTGACGGAGGCGGAAGCATTACCGGCTAATTCAGCTAGCCTGCGAATGTCTTGCTTGATCGCCAATCGATTCTCTACGTACCCCTGTGCAATCAGGGGGCCAACTCCCATCTCTTAATTCAGTCTTATTTTAACCTTACATTAACAATTTTAATTTGCCCTCCCACATGTCACTATAGTAAACTTACATTAGAACTTCAACGTGAGAGCGGGCTGCATGCATCGAATCAAGACATTTGTGCGATAGAGATGGCGAAACAATATGAACAATATTGTTTCGTGACGGCCGTGGTACGAATCTTAGTATCAATATTTAATGTTTGAAATAATTATGTTGGTTTTCCATAATAGTTTTTAAAAGGTGAGAGTTGGGCCCCAGTAGGTACCCACCTACTTCAATCAGAAAACATCATGAGATACCTAGGTATCTAACGGCGTAATTACGATATAATTGACGTATTTACCAAAAAGCAATTTAGCTTTGCACTGTGCTAGTTTTTAGGGTTCAGTACTTAAAGGGCAAAACGTACTCTACTGTCTGTCAGTCCAGCCATATGTATATCGCTAGTAAGGATGAGTGACAAACCTGAAATTTAGATATTTTGTATAGAATGTAGACCCTATATAGAATATAGAACTACGTACGCTGTTAACTAAGTTCGTACGCTGTAAGTTCGGTAACAAAATCAAAAATTTTGGTCGCGCATATGTTAGACACTCATATGTTTGATCGCGGGTTCAATTGGCGAGAAACTTTCGATGATCGCGTTTGTATTAGGATGACGCTTTACGTTCTGGCTTAGCCAGGCGAGCATTTGCTAAATGTCTTTCCAACATGCATTGAAGCCACGGCAGGATATGAACATGGATTCCTTTCGCGGCCGTCCATAAACATTGCCACTGTGCCAACACAACTATGTAATCTTTATTTGGATACATATAAACACAAAGTATGTCAGTATATCTTCTGTATTGCCACCGCCAAACCATTTCTGATGATTTTAATGTGTGGCATCCATACATAAACTCACTGCAAAACCTGAGGGATTCGCAGAGGCCACTAATTTTCTTTTGTATTAATCCTGGTATCATATATTTGAAGAATGTTTCAGGTTTGAATGTACCAAGTGGTACATTCAAACCTGAAACATTCTTCAAATATATATTCAATTATGGTTTCATTCACACTACATTAACAGCCAAAACGTCAACACTTGGCAGATGTCTTAGCATCGCAGACATATTGGTTAAGCACCATGCAATTTGTAATTACTCTATTTTTATGTGTCCTTCCCAGGGTAAACACGGCAGCTACGTCTACTACCAAGGCGAACGAACATTAGCTGCTATGGATGATTTTGTGATGATGTACCTGCAGAGTAGAGTCCAAGTGCCCACTGTGTACCAGCTGCGGGGTACGGACAGGCCCATCGCTTATGTAGTGGGTAGAAAAAGATTTTCTATGAATGCGCTGACGAGGATTGCTTACCACTTGGTAAGTCTAATTTTATAGTACCAAAAACACTTTTTGGTATGCTTGACTTTGTGATACTATGCCTGTGCAATAGTCTAAATACCCATTGTGTACCAGTTGTGGGGAATGTATAGTTGATTTGCTTAGGAAGGCTACAAAGTCGAGGTCCGGACGTTCATGGAATACTGCTTCCATCTCTGGCATGGTTGGGTAAATACATACTCGAAGCCCAATGCTAGGCCTTCATCAAATAAAAGTTGGCAACTTTTGTGTTGTTAACAAGAATTTCTATAAAACTGGGTCTCCACGAAGCAAAAGTTGTCAACTTATGTTTTTCCAACATGTATTGGTTGTTACTAACAAAACTTAGAATAAGAGGAAAAAAAATGAATATATATATATATATATATATATATACACATTTAAGCTTATACAAATGTAATAAAATAAAGATTAATCAAAAAAGAGTACGGACCAAGAGTCTGTAGTGCGTAGCTTAAATATTAATAATAAAAACACATTTATTGGTGGCAAAAGTTGACAACTTTTTGTTAGGTGGATAAGCAGCAATAGACTCCATCCAAAGAAAAACCTTATTCATTAGTAACAATGCTTAAAATTCTGAAGCAAAGCTTAAGGCCAAGCATTGTCTTAAAATAGCCAGCTTTTTGGTATTCTGCAGAGTTCATTTTAGAAAGTGCTGAGGGAATTACGCGTTCTAATTCCTCCATCTTCTTTCCATTATTGGATATTAAGGAGTACGGAATCACGTTACCCGTCCACGATCCATATTCCTTCTTATCCTACACTATCACATTTTTTTTTTTATTGTTGCGGAACAAGCCCGAGCCCCACCTGATGTTAAGTGGACTAACCTCTGCCTATAACGGACGCATTTCGTCAACGACGAATTGCACTGCGCCCGTCACACTGAGACTTACAGGTCTCATGTGTCTGTAATTTCACTGGCTCTCAAGGACTGCTGCTGGAACACACTGTTAGGTGCTTGGTGACAGATTTTCTACTTGAGGGTGGTCGCTAGCCAGGCGGGTATTCGCAAAATATCCTTCCACCATGCGGTGAAGCACAAGCTCTGGGCGGGATTCGAACCATGGACCTGTTGCGCGGCAGTCCATAGCCAATGCTACTGAGCCATCACTGCTTCAATAATTCATTTCATAATAGTGAAATCAAATATATTATATTTCGTCATTATTTCAAACCCTCAGCGGAGTTTTCAAGTCTAGAGTAGACATGTACATTTTAGACAGAATGCTCTTTGACCCACATTGTCGCTTTTTACCAGGAAAGATCTTAGTCAACGATTAATACAGTATTAAAATATATATATATGCTGGATATGTGTACTTGCACTGTACTTGATGAACGCTCTCTCTCTCTCTTTAGACCTTGTAGATGACCTCACGATGAATGGAGGCAATATGATTGATAGGAATGCACTTATACAAAACGTTTATCACTTTGAGTTCCCTTTGGACGTGTTCTGAACAGAATCGTTTTTGTGAAGGGCAGCGGTAGTAGATTAACATTATACAAACAAATACAAATCAATTTATTTCATCCTTATTGCGATACATTTATGATGAGTGTCTGACTCTTAAACTAGGCTGGTGGCCTGTATTTCAAGATCCACGTCCTTCCTGGCTTTAGTTAATCTGTGACACATCTTTATATTTATATATAATTTCTCTTATATACTATTTAGTAACAATTCAAAATTGGACCAATACATTAAAACAGATACATATAGGAAAAATATTTAAACGAAATTTTGTTGACATTCGAAATTAACGTCTTTTGCATATTTTTAATATATTTATTTTCATTAGGCGGTTTAAACGTATTTTTATATTATATGTCCTTTTTTCAGAATGGTTTAGTTACCGTAGTTATTGTAGAAGATGAAGAACTTCGCCAGAAGCTTAGCAACAATGACTATACAACCATTGTTTTTAAATACAAGAAGACAACCAAAGAAATTAAAAGTACAGACGAAAAAGAAGTGGTGAGACTTATTGTAGAGGAACTGCCAAAGATTGATCTTATAGACCCTGAAAAACTAAAGGTAATTGTTTATATGCAACATCTGTAAATAAAAATTAACTGTTGCTGTAGTTTTATGTACCTACCTACTCTGTGAAATGCCCGTGGGGTGCTGGGCTAGAATGTCACTCTCGACTAACGGTAACACACCAGAAGGCAGCAGCGCTTTCTGAGGAACTGATATATCACACTGCGATCCCAAAGACTCCTGCCAAGCGAGGGAATTTCCATACCCTTTTCCCCTTAGTGACCAGACTAGGTTGACCTAGTCTGGTCACGCACCTTATGATAACTTTGAAGTCATCTAAAGGTGCGTCGACAGGCGAAGCGAAATGGAGCGTATTAGGTCCTGAGTCAGCAAAGCGAAAGAGCCGCTGCATCTGGTGAAGCTCCAGAAGAAGAATGATTATATCAACGGGGACAGATTAATGATATAATGGGATTTACTTTTTATTTAAAGTACCGCTGTCCCCGTTTAACGGGGACAACAAGCCTGTACCCAAATTTTCTCATCAGTTCCTAAAGCCCTTCGAAAGGACACACCTGACTTATCATACATTGCTTGGCATAGCTAGAAGCAATGATAGCCGATCGGTTATAGCTATGGACTGCAATGCCGCAGATCCATGGTTCGATCCCCGCCGCCATCTTGAGTTTCGCCGCATAGTGGAAGCGCATTTGCTAGCTACCACTCTCAAATAGAAAATCTGCCCCCAAGCACCTAACAGTGAGTTCTGGCAGCAGTCCTTGAGAGCCAGTATAATTACAGACACATGATGAGACTTAACAATTGTATGTCTCAAAGTGACGGGTGCAGTGCAGATCGTCACCTGTGATGAAATGCATCTGTTATGGGATACCGCTTAACATCAGGTGGGCTACGTGCTTTTTCCGTCTCAATAAAATGAAAATACTTTTATCAATAAACGTATTCTCTGAATAGAGAAAGTAAATGCATGAGGCCTGATCGAGTGGGATTTTCTTACTGGATTGTTTTTAATATCTAATTATTTTTAGACTCATAATTGGACGTAGTTCCTGAAAAACTTTCCAAACCACAATCATGTAAAAATGGAGTTCTGAATACCAAACTAATCACGTGATTTATTTTTTCTGACTGACAAGATATGATAACCCTACTATAATATTGTTCTTTACATGAAATCATTACTTAGTAGCCCAATCCATATGCACTACCACACATTATGCATCCACATTAAGCACGATTTTCTCAAAATGTTATGTTTGTGGATTGGAAAGTTTTTCAGTAACTTCGTCCAATTATTTCACCCAAAATTGTTGAACCAAATACAAAATTCCAATATCACTACATGTGAGGTTCAGGGTTAGAATTTCATCATCCCCCCAATATCTTAATGTGGGAGTCGTAAGATGCGACGAAAGGAAAATACCAGAAGGTGGGCAGCAGCGCCCTCTGAAGAATTGACATTACGAGGCTTGCCAAGCGTGTGGATTATGACAAAAAAACGGGTATGGTCTTTGTTCAACGTTGGACGTCTTCCAGCTGTTGATGGTGGTTATACTAGTGTGATGCTTTCAGGTTATAAGAAACAATCTACGCAGCGGTTCTGAAGAGCCGTGGGTTCTGTACTTCTCAACAAAAGAACACGATAAACTAGAGTTGCATCAAATGCTAATATCGATGCCGAATGCGCAGTTTGGTAAGTGTACATATATTTAACTAATTCGCTCCAGTTAAAATATTTTTTCTAAGGTTCTTAGGGCCAATTTTGGCAAAATATTGTTTAATTATACCCGCCTGGCTAGTTACCACCCTCAAGTAGAAAATCTGTCGCCAAGCAACTGACGGTGTGTGCCGGCAGCTGTCCTTGAGAGCCAGTGAAATTGCAGGTACATGAGACTTAACAACTGTCTCGGTGACGGGCGCAGTGCAATTCGTGAGTTGTGATGAAATGCATCTGTTATAGGCAGAGGTTAGTCCGCTTAAAATCAGGTGAGCTTCGAGCTTGTTCTTCCATAAAAAATGCACTGACTGTTTAAGCTAACATGACATACGACTCATAACTCCAATTTGTCCTCTCGTTCTTTAACTATCGTATGGGGCTTAGTCATATATCATGTTAGCTCAAACGGTCAGAGCACGCCCCGACTATAGGGGTGAATGGCGCGGACTCGAATCCCGCACATGACTATAATTATTCCTTTCGTAATTTTGCAGTGTGACCCACAGAGCATGCGTTATTGAAAAATATAAATATTAAGATTTTTGATATATTATGTTTTGGTTCGGAATCTCGGAAGACGGATCCAACTCGCACTTGGCTGGTTTTATTTTATGAATCTAGAATCACAGTTTGCTTTTGTTTGCTTCTGGTTTGTAATTTTTTTTTTGTTTTTTTAATGTTATAATTACGGAACTAGCCCGAGGCCCACCTGATGTTAAGTGGACTAACCTCTGCCTATAACAGATGCATTTCGTCAACGACGAATTGCACTGTGCCCGTTACACTGAGACGTCCAGTTGTTAGGTCTCATTAGCCTGTAATTTTTCTGGCTAATTATGTACTTTTCTATTCAGTTTTATTTTCTATCCTGTTTAAATGATATAAATTTTGTGCCATGTTTATGTATTTTTTAAAGATCTAATTTAATATCTTATGTGTTTTGTTTAATCTGAATTTTAATTTTCTGAATACTAGATATATTCTGTTATGTAACTGTGCGTGACGTCACCTACCGATCTCAACGGAAGACCAACGCTGGTCATTTATGACTAGCACTATGTTGAGTTGGGGCCGTTTTGTGACGGGGGACTGCAAGAACTTATTCTTGTCTTTTATTTGTTTTCAAATTGGTTTGTTTTTGTAATGTATTTTCATAAACAAAGAGTATTTCTATTCTTTAGTTAGATTAATAATTATGTTTTTTTTGTCTAGGTGAAATCGATTGCGATACGTGGAGGGAACTGTGCGCATCTCTGCAAGTAGAAACAGCCCCCGCTTGGGGCGTTCTTAAACAAGATGGAGTGTACCAAAAAGTCGATAAAAAGGGTATACAAGATGCAATCGACGCTGTCAACCTACACACGCTGTCTACTGCAGAATTTATTAGAATACTTGATGAAGGTAACAATATTAAATGGGTAAATGTTTAACCTTCCAGTGAACTATTGACCTATTATGTTGGTGTTATCTCTACAGGTTTATAAACCTTATAAATGATTACCTACTTGTACAAACCGATTACAACTGAATAAACTTACACTGGTCACACTTTGACATTGGCAACATATCGTCAAACGATTATAAATGTCAAAAGAAGAAGAAGAATGAACAATGACAATCAAATCAGAATATATAATTAGCATATTGATTGGGTATTTTGAAAATGCATGGCTAACTACATGAAGGTTCAGGCAGAAAAATTTGTTGCTAAGCACTTAAGATAGGGAGGTTAATAACAAACAGTAAGCGCATAGATCATAATAACTTGCAAAAACATAAACCCATTTCTGCATTTTTGAACATACTTATTATAAGCTATTAATATTTTTGCAGTTTAATGTAAAACTTTTGACTAGGTCTGAAATAAATAAATAGAATAATTCTAAATTATCAACAAAAAAAAATTTAATCCTTTACTAAAAACCCTTTTTTTATGGCAATTAATTTTATATCAGTTATACTAACTAAATTGCAGTAGTGATGACACCATTAATCTACATGAGTAGAAGAAGTGTCTAACCTCGATGGGCATGTACTAGTACTTTGAGATACGTTCAAAATCAATGCATACAATCCAGATTTCTTACTCGTGGCGGAATTTTGTACGATAATTTCGATGCAGCATAACGGTAACTCTCTCTAAAGACAGCTGGGCACTGCCCTCAGTCGCCAGCTACCTTGGGATCTATGTCCTACCAACTGAGTCAACTTACCGCTTAGATATGACGGCATTTTATGTATTATATTTATAACCGAATAGGAGACACGCTAAGAGTACCTTTCGACGATGCATAATTTTAATATTATTAACATTATTAAAAAAGGGTCACATGTGACCAGATCGGTATGTCAGAACAGAATATGTCTTACGCGTTCTGCACTCGTTGTGCCTAGCTTTTGATTTAAGCATCTTACAGTAAACTGCATCCATATAATTTAGGAAGTTTTCATACAGTCAGGTATATGTTTTTGGTACCACAGTTCACATTCCATGTGTAGACTAAGTTTTTAACGATATGTGGCAGAAAATACCGCTTGAAACAGACGTTGCGGGACGTCCAAGCTTGCAAAATGTCTGGGTGAACATTAAGGTGGAGTCGTCATTGAAAAATGTGATACTGAGGCCGGGGGACGGTGAGACCGTTCGCATGCGAGTTTCATATAGGAATTCATATAAAAAAGAGCTTTTTAAAAACGGAATAAATCTTTTAGGCACCGTGGCACATGGTTGCTACATAATAATTAACAATTAAATTTGATTTTATACGATTTACTACATAGACCCAAAACTTTATGCGAAATTTTAGAGGTGTATTCATGATAATATATACCTACCAAACTATAGTTTAGGTAACTACCTATCATTATGATGCATCCATTCTGGTAATACATGATTTTAAGGGATCCGTAACGGAAGCCTTATTGTTTACTACTTACAGATGTGGACAATCCTACGTATACATGGGTACGTAGCAATACCTTGGACAAATATTGGTCGAGCTAGATTTGCCCGATGGTCCTTAACAACCAATATAGCTACTGCCAAGACATGACTTTGATAGCGATGTTTAGTTGGTAAAATGTCTTCTACATGTTTTGGAAATCGGGCTCATTACGAAGTTAAACAATAGTCATTTAGTAATTCACTAATCTTTGGCTTAGCTTCTACAAAATTTATTATTTATTATAAAATCTGTCACATTTGATATCTAGCCAAGATTTAGCGGATTCAAAAGGTACATAGTAATAATAAGTGCAGAACAATGGCGTTTATCTGCGGTTAGAGCAAAAGTTGTACGCGCGGATGTGAGTGTATGTTTGTTACTGCTTCACGTTGAAACGGCTGAACCCATTATGATGAAACCTGTAATGTAAATAGGCTCGCTCCTGAAATAATATGTAGGATACTTTACACCATCGTTATCGTCTGTTTTCATCATTGCCTACACGGGTTGAAACCACGGGGCGCAGTAAGTGAAATAATGAAACCATTTGCTTCAATATTCAATAGTTAAGCTGATCGAACTCAACCCACTATATTTTGTTCTAGATGCAGACGTGTGGGTTCTCTTAGTAGTGCCGGCCAAGGTCTCCTGGGACCATATAGCGGAGCCCTTCACACAAGCTAGTCTACAATTTGTCAACCAAAAGAATATTAATGTATGTATAATATTTTATGTATTTCGTTTTTTAAGATTAACACTATTTCAGGGTGCCGATTGACTCGATTTTTCATGCATGATCCCTAAATGGGGGCTTTGGTGCTGATTACCGAAAACTTTTTCGCAGAGGGCGCGGTATGTTTGCTACCTGCCAGAAAGAAGTCTTGTTATAAAAATGGTCTTGATTTTTTCTGTATTCAGCTAGTTTTTTTTTTGTGATGAGCGGCAAACAACCATACGGCCCGCCTGATGGTAAGCGGCGACCACACAGCACAGACATCTGCAATACTATTTGTGAAGTCAATGCGTTGCCGAAAGTTTCTTAGTTCTTTGGTTTAAAGTAAATGCTGAAGTCTTTGGCGGATAATTTAAAATTTTAAATATATCGTCTAGCTATAGTAGTCACTTATACAACACGCGAGGTTCGGAGGTAATTTCTTACGATATCTAATATATTTCTTGAATTTGTTAAATTAATTCGGACATTTTTGATCGAAAGCAGGCATAGCCACCCGTCGCCATTTTTTATAATAAATTATGGTTATAGGTGTATCTTATGGAATCATGTGGTTTGCAGTTCAATAACATTTCAAGAATGGAGGCAATATTATTTTAAACTCGCGAATACTTTGATCATGTAGAGTGGTTACCAAACCTTGCCAAAAAAGCAATGATACCGCCCGTGACGAGAGTTTTCATCTTAAAATAAGAGTTTTCAAGTTCTCCGATGCTGCATATCACTTGACTTAAAGAGGAGTTAAGAAAACAAGATGCTTTATTTCAAGAAAGTAGGTAATGAAAAAATGGGTGATCTAGTCGGAATGTTAGACACTGAAACACACTTAAAAACCATTTGGAAGACTATAAATAGTGAGACTGGTAAAAATAAACCTAGAGATTCAACATATGTCTTAACTATTGATAAAAATCAAATCTCTGATTCAATACAAGTGGCGAATATATTTGAAATTTTTTTTTCTACCTTGTCCCTAGAAGCCACTAAGTCATTGGATTCTTGTCCCAATGAACCAGAAACTATGTTAAAACATAATTTCCCAAGCAAATCACCGGACTTTTCTTTCAAACACACCACAAGATTTGAAATTATAAAAACATTTCAAAGTTTAAACATAAAGAGTACTGAAGACTTGTGGGGTATGTCAGTAAAAGTGGTAGAGTCTATAATTTACATTATTGCACCATATTTAGAAACAATATTCAATCTTTGTGTCGATAGTGGAAACTTCCCCGATTTAATGAAACAAAGTAAAATCACTCCAATTTTAAAGTCGGGGTCTACATCTGACCCTTGCAATTATAGACCTATTTCCATCTTACCTGTTCTGAGTAAAGTATTCGAAAAAATTATGCTCAAACAACTACTATCCCATTTTAACAAGCATAATTTATTAAATGAGAATCAGTTTGGTTTCACCAAGAGCAAATCCACAACAGATGCAGGTGTTCAATTGATGTCGCATATACTGGAAGCCTGGGAGAGTTCACATGATGCTATTGGCGTATTTTGTGATCTTTCCAAGGCATTCGACTGTGTAGAGCACTGCACTCTGATTCGTAAACTTTCCCACTATGGTATTCGTGGAAAAGCTCTGAATCTTATAGAGTCATATCTGTCAGACAGGCTACAGAGGGTTGGAATAAGTGGCAATACTTCTTCCGGGTCATTGGTAAAAATGGGAGTACCACAGGGATCAATTTTGGGACCTTTTCTGTTTCTAACATATATTAATGATCTGCCTTGCATGGTCAAAGATTTCTGCGATATTGTTTTATTCGCAGATGATACCTCTCTGATTTTTAAAGTAGATAGGAAAGACAGTGAACTGACGCATGTAAATAATGTATTATCTAAGATTTGTAAATGGTTCGCCGCTAATAATCTTCTCCTAAATTCAAAAAAGACTAAATGTTTAAAGTTTTCTTTACCAAATGTTCCTTATGTTGAACCAAACATAAAGCTTGGCCCAGATAAACTCCCTATTGACAAAGCGACAGTCTTCCTGGGAATCAAAATGGATTCCACTTTACAATGGGATCCACATATACATGATCTCTCCGGAAGACTTAGTTCTGCTGCATATGCAGTTCTTAGGATAAGACAGTTAACAGACGTAGCTACTGCTCGCCTAGTTTATTTCGCGTACTTCCACAGTATTATGTCGTATGGCGTATTGCTGTGGGGAACTGCTGCTGAGATAGAGACAATCTTTATCATACAAAAGCGTGCAATTCGAGCCATATATAAAATGGGTCCTAGGGAATCTGTGAGGGATCTTTTTAAAGAAATTGATATTTTAACTTTACCAAGTCTGTATATATTTGAAAATATTATGTATGTTCGTAAAAATTTGAGTAAATTTAAATTAAACAGTGACAATCACGATTACAATACTAGGAATAAAGATAAAATAGTGGTGCCAGGTTTTAGATTAGCAAAGACAAATAAAAGGTCCTTCTTAGGTAATTGTGTGCGGTTTTATAATAAAGTTCCCAAACATATTACAACGCTCACAGAAGGGAAATTCAAGTTGCATGTGAAAAACATATTGATTAAAAAATCCTACTACACAGTTTCTGATTACATAAACGACAAAAATGCCTGGACAATTCCGCCTCCGCCAAGCTATTGCCTGTCACCTACATAATTTAAACAAATATTGTAATAACTCTATTATATAGTATGTATGTAACACATTGTTAAAAGATGTTTAAAAGAATGGCCCCGAGTTTCTTGCCCGTTCTTCTCGCAGTGGCTCTATACAATTTATTTGCTGAACGTGGCAGTACAATGTAGAATATTTCAATACTAAAATTTGTAATTGACCTTCATAAGAGCGTCGTAGACGCCTAAATTGAATAAATGATTTTGACTTTGACTTGACTGGCATACGGCAACAATTTTTCAGAAATTGGTTTAGAACTGCCGAAGTTTTTTTGGCAAAATGATGACATTTCCAGTTCAGGTTCTGTTTTAAATCCCGTGACGTATAGATAAACAAAAAAATTACTTTCAAAAAACAAAATGTTTATTTACCAATTAATAAAGCATTATAACCAGCATAGTTCGATTTCGGCCACGGGATTGGGTTTCACTGTATCGTTCACGGCATTTTTCGAATGCCCACTTCTATCTATCTACCATCCACAGTAGAAAATCTGTCGCCAAGCTCTTATTAATCGAATAACCGACAGGTGACATCGAGAGCCAGTAATTTTAGGTAAAGCCCGTAACTTCTTGGAGCACATCATCGGTAACTATAAGTTGAGATTGTAGTCAAAAGCTACTAGCAATAAAAAAAAGCAAATTTTGTTACTGGTAAAGTTATATTACCTTTTTAGGGAAAAAGTTTTTGGATTGTTGCTGATGCGAGTGTGCTATGACCTTAGCAAACGTGCCTTTGTCCGCTCTCTCATTTGATGGTAAGTGATGATGATGTGGTCGAAGATGTTGATAATTGTAAACAATATTAACTAATCATTTTTTATTCCGTTTCTCAGTTTGGCATCACGATCTGCAATTACAACACAAATCATCATTGCCGTCGGGTGGCATCTAACGAGCCCACTATTCTCGTACAAAACGGTACCAAGCAGACATTCTACTCCGGACCTATGCAGGGACAAGATATCGCGGATTTTGTACAACTACTTAAAGATAGCGCAGGTAACGTTTTGTGCTCTTCGTGTGACATTGATTATATATATATAGACAGGGTTAAGATTCCAGATTGCCCAGGCAGGGATTGTTTAGCAGAGAGGCTTCTGCCTAGACAATCTGTTTTGAATACTTAACTCCAGCGATACACCGGGAAGGCTGAAAAACACAAGTATAATACAAGAAAAAGGTATGGTACCTACAGAATGATGCAGGGTTTTCTCCGCTCCGTCGTTGATCCCTTCAGCCTATCGTACCCTAGGGAAACCTATCTGGCCAGACTGTCTCTACTACTAGGGTACTTACACAGTCCTTTGAGGCTCCAACACAAAAGGTCCAGATGACGACAACACTCGCGGCACAGTATTATCACAAATTCAAATTATTAGCGTAGAACAATACGCTCAAACAAAACAAAAAACTATCAAGTAATTCCAAGGGGTGCTCAAAGTAGAATCAAAGTAAAATAATCAACTAAAAAATGACCAAGCAAAAAATACTGAAGTTATTTTCACATACAAAATTCCATAGACCAGAAGTAATTTATCAAGTAATTCCAAGGGGTGCTCAAATTAGAATCAAAGTAAAATAATCAACTAAAAAATGACCAAGCAAAAAAAACTGAAGTTATTTTCACATACAAAATTCCATAGACGACAGCAAAGGGGTGCGTTCCATTTGTCCGAAAAATTGATCGGTCCGAACAGACAGGATAGCTGTTCTAGATATATTTAACCTCCTGCCAACCTGCCTCCTATACATAAGACATTGACTTGCCTAAAATACATCCCAATAAGAATCAAAATAAGTGTCTCTTGGAGGCAGGAGGTTATAAGTGTTTGTATGTATATATATATATAAGAATAAAAGAAAGTTGCGCTTTCGTTTGACTATTTCACAATGCAGATTCGATCAAAGTGAAGCGTCAAATTGTCTACAAGACGTATGGATTTTAGTACTGTTATGTTTGCATTAAGGATGCACTTGCCGACGGCTCGAACTTATCAGCGGGCGAGGGAACAAAGCATGCTATTTCACCTATACCTTTGTGGGAAAGGGTAAGACTCCGTGATGAGTAGTACGAAGATAGTGATCGCGCATCACACACCCGTATTGCATCTACGCTAATTACGCACACTTGTTTGCGATATATCAATGAAAGCCGAACCATGCCGAACGAATTACGATGTTTGACGACGGACGGAGATAGTGTCTCAAGCTACGTCACGACGTGTGTAGGTATTTCTTATAAAATAATATTATATATTCACAGAGGAATACATTTTGGTTCGGACAGTAGGTACCTGTTGTTATAATTTTCGTTCGTTTTATAATAACATACTGATGTTATTTCACCTATAGTAGGTAAATATTTAGTAAGTAGGTACAATGATTTGTAGGTACATAGTAAATGTATTAGTTTGTTCTTTTCATATTGATGTAGTAAATATTTACCTACAATAATTATTTATTAGTTATTACATAATTAGCAAGTTACTGCTTTTACTACAACATATTTTGTAAAGCAGTGACGGCTCAGTGGCATAGGTTATGGACTTCTGCGCAGCAGGTCCATGGTTCGAATCCCGTCGCGGGCTTAATCTTCACCGCGTGGTAGAAGAGCATTATACGAATGCCAGCCTGGATAGCTACTACCCTCAAGTAAAAAATCGGTCGCCAAGCACCTAAAGGGAAGCAGTGATGGCTCAGTGGCATTGGTTATGGAATGGCTGCGCATCAGGTCCATAGTTTGAATCCCGCCGCGATATTGAGCTTCACCGCGTGGTGGAGAGTTCGTAGCGAAGTTTACTTAGCTGTTCTCAACCGATCAGCAAAGTTTAGCACCGTCGCGCGCGGTCATGAGTTGGATGGGTGACCGCTAGGACAATACTACTGAGCGCTTCCGTGCTTCGGACGGCACGTTAAGCCGTTGGTCCCGGTTGTGGTCTTAGGATGGCAGTCGTTATAGCATGGTGGTAGGGCATTTTGCGAATGCCCGCCTGTATAGCTACCACCCTCAAGTATAAAATCTGTCGCCAAGCACCTAACGGTGTGTTCCGGCAGCTGTCCTTGAGAGCCAGTACTTCTAGGTTAGCCTGAACAACATCTTCGACCACATCATCACTTACCATCAGGTGAGATAGTGGTCAAAGGCTAACCTATCAGGCATAAAAAAAGAGCATTTTGCGAATGCTCGCCGGGATAGCTACCCAAGTAGAAAATCTGTCACCATGCAACTAACGTGAACTCAGTGGCATTAGCTATGGACTGCCTCGCAGCATGTTTATGGTTCGAATCCCGCTGCGGGCTCGAGCTTCACCGCTTGGTGGAAGGTCATAGCGCATTTTGCGAATGTTCGCCTGGCTAGCCACCATCCTCAAGCAGAAAATCTGTCAGTAAGCGCCTAACGGGAAGCAGTGATGGGCCAGTGGCATTAGCTAGTGACTGCCGCGCAGCAGGTCCATGGTTCGAATCCAGCCGCGATATTGAGCTTCCCCGCGTTGGTGAAGAGCATTTTGCGAATGCTCGCCTGGATAGCTACCACCCTCAAGTAGAAAATCTGTCAGAAAGCACCTAACGGGAAGCAGTGATGGCTCAGTGGCATTAGCTTTGGACTGCCACGCAGCAGGTCTATGGTTCGAATCCCGCCGCGGGCTTGAAATTCACCGCTTGGTAGAAGGGCATTTTGCGAATGCTCGCTTGGCTAGTTACCACCCTCAAGTAGAAATTCTGTCACTAAACACTTAACGGGAAGCAGTGATGGCTCTTAGCAATGGACTGCCGCGCAACAGGTCTATGGGTCGAATCCCGCCGCGGGCATGAACTTCACCGCATGGTGGAAGGTTGTTTTGCGAATGCTCGCCCGGCTAGCGAGCTTTGAGATGAGAGTGTGTCGTACCGATTTCAAAATCTGTCTCTAAGCGGTAATGTACGATGGCATCATGGATCTACCAATCCTGGTAGAACACATTTGGAATAAAAATTCTCTACCTACCCGTAACTGATTTAAATTATTTCCAATAAAAATCAATAACTAATCATAGGTTATTTTTGATTAGGTAAGTGCCTACAATCATCGCTAAGTTTACCATATAAACTTTCGTACTACCTTAGGTATAAGTACCTACTACAAATATACATACTTATTCTACTAATTTACGTAGGTAGATACATAGTACTAACTTTATTATTTGTTGTGATCTTATAGCTATGTAGATAGGTATGCAATGTAATGCGCGCCCGCGAATGTCGATTTGACATCGCTGGCAGTTGCGTGCCTAGGCAGGCCTATATGATAAATGATAATTATATCGTAGATAGGTAGGTATCTTCCATTGAGCTTCTAATTCTAACCCTTTACTACTTTGTGTTGGGTAGGTACTTTCTCGAAGTTATATTACTGCTTAGACTATATTCTAAAAAGAATGCGGACTACCTACGTCCATACCGTATCTAACCAAATGCAGCTTTTTATATTGTCTAAGTGTTGCTAAAATGATTAGGTACTCACCATAGCTATCATGACCTGCGTATTGACTAATACCTACTAGGTACTAACTTAGGTGAGAGTAGGTGAGTACCTAGACATAGTTACGTATTTATATTACCCAAGTAACTATCTATATGGATTATGGCGTCCGACACTTACTATCACGAACAAACTAATCAAATGCGAAAGAAAATCCGGTCCCCAACTCCCAACATATGTAAATATATATATATGTAAATATATATATATATATATATATATATATAAGTACGTAAGTAGGCATAGGCACTACATATTGGTAGTGTATACATACGTGCACACCAAAAAGCAACAGGGCATTCCTACAATATAATATTATGTTCTAAGATCGCGGCGCGGTGCACGTGACTTTTGGTAGTGTGCGTTTTGTTAATTATATATTAGTGTGCTGCGCATGAGACCCGCCCGCCCGCTTCCCTCACCGCGGAATGGAAGTATTGACATGAGATGCCCAATATTTTAAACGAAAAACTAGCGCGCAAAACTATGTGTGCCGACCTTCGGCTCTAGGATGTTTATGATTATACTACTGGATGTATTTGTTTTCCAAAATGTTATCTAAAATGATCATGAACTGAGCTATGCTTCTATGTAAATAATTGTAGGGATTTCATGCTGTATAAGTCGTTTATTTACGACTAAACATGCGCTAAAATTCGTGATATTACAGGGATGTTTCGAGGCTTATAACTATCATGTGAAGATTTTTTTTACAAATCGGTGCCAAGACAAGCCTAGATAATGAAGAGATAAATCGATATCATGCTTAGTTGTGGACCTAAAACCTCAAATAAGGGAGTGATCATCCTACGGCGTTTGTATGGAAAAGTTACCGGCCAGTTCAACCTTAACGCCTGCTATGCGGATTACATTACAAAATTACAAATATACTAGAAGAAACATTTAAGTCATCCCAATACGATGGTTAAAGAGCGATAGGAAACATTTTTTCGTTATCATGTTAGCTCAATTGGTTAGAGCATGCCCCGGCTAAAGGGGTGGATGGATGCGGGTTCGAATCCCGCATATGACTTAACTTTTCCTCTCGTATTTTTGTTATGTGATCCTCATAGCAAGCGTTATTGCAAACATAACAATATTAAAATTATAAGGTTGCTTCATCATTTACAAGTATAAATCCCATTGCAAAATTGGTCTTGTTTGTAGTACAACGTAAGTTGTACTATAGATGTCGCTCCATACCAATACGATGGTTATAGAACGATAGGAAAAAATTTAGTTATGACGTCATTGTCATTTTAGCTCAATTGGTAAGAGCATGCCCCGGCTAAAGGGGTGGATGGATGCGGGTTCGAATCCCGCACATGACTTAAATTTTTCCTATCGTATATTTGTAATTTAATCCGCATAGCAGGCGTTATTGCAAACATAACAATATTAAAATGTCAAATTATGTTGTGTTATTCAGGTGACTAATTAGGTAATAATATCGAAAAAACTATTTCTTTATTGAAATGCCTCGCCATCTGCAATCATAGACTAAAAGTGACCTAGCTCTGAATGTATATGCGATATAGATCATATTATTATAATTTAGTTAAATGAAAGTTAGCACTGCAGCCAATGCTTGTCAGTCCATTGCGCGCACGCCTCGCGCAGGCCTCTCTTTTAATCCATTTGCGATACTTTTTTGTATGAAATTGCCTCGATTGTACATAGTAATTAGCATAGCAATGAGATATCTCATTGCTCCAAATCTCTTATTATTTACAAGCCTTCGTTGCCAGTCTCTGAGTAATGACTAGTCAGCAACTGCGCATGATTCAAACAGAGACGTGTAATATTTTTAATTTATTTTATTCATATTTATGTTTGATTTTCCTTTCTTTAACCTGCTGATAGGTTAGCGTTTAACCACAAGCTCAGCTGATGATGATTGAGGATGTGGTCGAGGATGGTAAACGAATTCTCGGTTTCTGAACCAAGTACAGAAAATAGCTCTCAAGGACAACTGTCTGAATACCGTTAGGTGATTGGCGACAGATTTTCTAGTTCGTAGCTAGCTAGGTGAGCATTCGCATAAGACACCACCATGCAAATATGACACAATGATGAAAGAAATTTCTCTTTTAGAGTCATATAACTCAGTATTTCTAAAGTCGTTACATTTTACTGGCCCTATTATGAGTCAAGTTACCTTTTATTTTACATGTGTCTTGTAATTTTTTTATCGGTTATACGCTACCACTATCTCAACTGATGGTAAATGATAAAGCGGTTAAACAAGTTGTTCTTGCTAACCTAGAATTACTGGCTGTCAAGGATAGCTGCCGGAACACACCGTTAAGTGCTTGACGATAGATTACTTGTGGGTGGTAGTAACTAGCCGGTTATTCGCAAACTTCTTACCAACATTTATTATTTTTCCAAGACTTCTCTCTTCTCTTGAGTCTGCGTGGGATGGCACGGGTTCCCTTGAGCATTCTACCGCAGCCGTACCGACCCTATTAATCTTCGCCTACGAGGCACTCTGTCTTGGCCCGTTTTTGGTGGCTCCTCGAATTGCCTACCCTGTAATCCCAAGACAACAACCGGGACCAAGACGGCTTAACGTTTCTTCCGAAACATGGAACGCTCAGTAATAATGCCACTAGCGTTTACCCGTGTAATTCATGACCGCACCGGATTTTGCTTAATTTAGTTGATTGGTCAAGAATGACTGAGCATGCTAGGCTACGAGGGCTTCAGATATTTGGAAAATGCGCTTACACCACCATGCAAGTGTGACGGAAGTCTCCATTTAAGAATCATATCTTAAGTCTTTACAATATGATAGGCCTGTTTTAAGTCAAGTTCCCTGTTATTTTGCCGACTTATTGCACGTCTAAAATTTTGTAAAAACTACCCACGTAAATATACTATTTGTTTCTCATTATTTACGGAGACAACGGTTCAACTGTGAAGAAACCAGATGCTGGCATGTTTCGTCCATAAAATTTTCATCGCAGCTGAAGTTTTAGGGTTACTTTCTTTATTTGCAGATATGGAGCTAAGCGAGTCGCAAGTGTTAGAAATCTTGGACCCGTCGAGTCGCGCGCACACGTGGCTGGTGGCGCACTTCCCGCCGCACTGCGGACGGTTCTGTGATCAGCTCGCATACGAATGGATGAAAGTGTACGGAAAGGTGACCTTTTTTACACATATAACGAAACTGACTTCCAACTGGAGTCGGTAGATTAGGTGGACTGATGACAGCGTTAAAAGTCACCTAGTCAATGGTCCCTGCATCAAATGGATCATCCACTGCTGAACACAGCCTCCCCTTTTAAGACGGTATTTGAAATAATCCCCACGCTTGGCAGACGACTTGGGGATCGCAGTGTAAGTTGGCAGATCTTTCGAAGGCGCTGTAGCTTCCAGTATTTTTTCATAAGTTACCTCCTACGACGGCCACGGGATGATTGGGGAGATTTACTAACCTAACCCGGCACCCCATGAGGGAGTCAATGGTTACAAGGGGTTAATTTCGTAAGCCGTTCTTTGTGGCGTTCTATGGAGAGGCTATGTTCAACAGTGAACGTCTTCCGGCTTATGATGATGATGAACTCCAACACTGAAAATTATGAAATAACATCGGTACCATGCTGATTTAAAACACTGACTGCACATTATCATGGTACGACTTCTACAAGTTATAATATAAATAATACAAGTTACTATTATAATAGGGGAGACCTTGTTCAATGGTGGACGTTCCAGTTGATAAGATGATAAGCATATTGATAAGTATACGCTATTTAATGACTATGTGTAATAATCGCGAAAACTTAAGACAACACATTTTTTTTATTGTTTTTTTACATATCAATGATGTGGATGTATTGTCGTTTGCAGCTACGGCCATTGGAGTTTGTGAGAGTGGGTGTATTGAAATGCGGGCCCGCTGCCGGCGGGTTCTGTACCAACATACGCACGCCTACCGCCCGCCTCTACCCGCTCGCCGCGGGACAACATTACAGGTGAGATATGCTCTAGGGTTTACCAATACCTATATAATAGGTACCAATTTAAGGTATCTTATATATTTAAGTTATATATAAGGTATATATCACACACGACGGGGTAGTACTATACTACTATAATAATAATAAGCATTTTTTAAATATTTTTTAACAAATTCGCTCGTAACGGGCCTTTGCACCGATTTTAGTTTCATAATATAGTCTATTACGCAACCGTACTTTTTTTTTCTTTACCGCACTAGTGTTTTAAATAGAAAAAAGAACAACGGTTCCACACTTCTCACCAAAGAGAGAAGAAGTAATTTGTTTGGTTCGTTTTTCATATAAAAACAAACCAAAGAGTTTTTTACCCACTGAAGTAGAACTTTAGAAGATTTGATTATTATTGCTATCAAAAGATCAAGAAAATATTTTCGTATCGAAATTGTCGTATTCGTTCCTCGCAAGTGTGTTGAAAAACGTCGTATGAAACTCGTGCGCGTTGTTTATTACAATCTCTACTCCATTTAGACCTTCGATCTTAACCAAAATCAAAACCCGTCTCGATTGTAATAAACAACTTCGCGAACTTGTTGCATAATGTACAATAGTACATGCATGCAAACCGCAGATCATGCCGCATAATAATGCGGCATGATCTGCGGTTTACATTACAAAATTACGAGAGGAAAAATTAAAATCATGTGGGATGTATACAGATGTATTCACCGCCCAGTAACCAACCCAACCCAGCTCAGCCTTTTTGCATACAAGGATAGATTATTCAGAATATTTAACTTCCTGCGCTATACTGCAATGTGTTTACCTGTGAATGAATTCTCATTCTTGAAATTCTGACTACCCACTTCACGCAGACACTTAACTGGGTTGCTGAGATGGGTTTAGCTTAGTGTGTTCTGCGTGAAGTGGGTAGTCAGAATTTCAAGAATGAGAATTCATTCACAGGTAAACACATTGCAGTATAGCGCAGGAAGTTAAATATTCTGAATAATCTATCCTTGTATGCAAAAAGGCTGAGCCAGGGACAAGGACAATAAGTTTATGTAGTAACACTTGTAATAAATAAATATACAGGATTATTGGTAAAATGCTAACTACCTCTTAGGTTTGACTTCTGCTAGTCCTTAGAAACATTTTGAGATGTTTTTTCTTATTTTTCTTTAAACTTTCGTGAACTAAGCTCATGTTTCTAAATTCTAAACGGGTCTTTTCACGCACGAATAAACTACTCTACTCGTGACCACAGTCAATGCAACTTGATCGAAACGTCGAGGTTAGTCAAAATATAATTATTTTGATGTTTATTCGTGCGTGAAAAGACCCGTTTAAAATTTAGAAACATGTTTTTTCTTGTTTTGAAAACAAAAAAAAACCTTATTACTTTTAATTTTTTTATTTATATGTTTTCGACTGAATAAGTACGAGGACCACCTGATGTCAAAGTAATGTATTATTCTATATATTTTATTACTCTGCTCGATGTAAATATTCAAAACTATTCAAAGGGACAACGGCGCGGTTCCGTTATGCCGCGGCGGGCGCTCTTAGCTCGGAGTAGGCATTAAAACAAACAAAAAAAAAAACATCTCAAAATGTTTGTTAGGACTAGCAGAAGTCAACCCTGAGAGATTGTTAGCATTTTACCAATAACCCTATATAAGTATTTTGTATAATTTCTAGTGTAAACTTACAACAAATGTCAGAAGCTCCGTACATCCTGGTGTGGGCGTTGGAGCGTATCGACGACTCTGTGCGCAAGTTCAACTGGCAATCCTTCAGCAAAACTGTCATCGCTGAAGAACTGCACCCGTCCAGGTACAATATTTATTTATTTATTGACAATTTATTTATTTATTGTCAATTTTATGTGCTTTTTATTATGTCTTGATAATATTCATATAAGATAAATTATTATATGATCTGAGTTGGTCGAAATAAAGAATTATTATTATTATTATAATACACTACATTTTGCCTAACACCAAGTGACATACTAACTACATTTTTCTTTTTAGGGTTCCGTGCACAAAGGGTAAAAACGGGACCCTATTACTGAGACTTCACTGTCCGTCCGTCTGTCACCAGGCTGTACCCCAAGAACGGTGATAGCTAGACAGTTGAAATTTTCACAGTTTATGTATTTCTATAGCCGCTATAACAACAAATACTAAAATTAAAATAAATATTGTAGGAGGGCTCCCATACAAACTTGTTTTTTTTTAACGTTTCTTGCTCGATACTAATAACGGTGACAGGTAGACGCTTTTAACTATTCACAGAATATTTAGTTTTATGTTCTCGTTAAATATAATAACTTAATATAAAATTAATAATTAAGGGGCTCCCATACAAGAAAAGAGGTTTTCGCCGTACCTACCCAGCTCAATCGGACACTGCGAAAAGTGTCAGTAACATGCAAGATTAGGTTACAGATAATGGTACGGAACCCTTCGTGGGCGAGTCCCACTCGCACTTGGCTGGTTTATTTATGTTTATGTGCTTGTTACGGAACTATCAAGTGGCCCACCTGATGTAAAGCAGTAACCTCTACCCATAACAGATGTATTTCGTCAGAAGTGAGCAACAGCCAACTGATCCGTCAGAAGCAACAAACTGCACTGCGCTTATCACCCTGATTTATTTATTCATTCATTCATTACAACTATTATTACAGGATTAACCCTAATACAATATTGTAGTCAAGGAAATGTTTCAGTTACTAGAATAACTTAAACAGTACTTATTTCATGATAACAAATATTTTAAAAGTATTTTAAGAAAATATCAAATGAATTAATTTATAAAAAAATTTAAATAATCTTTAAGTAAAAAATCTAAGTAACGGCTATTCATTAGTACTTATTTCATTTGATTATTAAATAAGTAAATTATAATAATCATGTTATGACATAGAATTCTTAAGTCTTATGTGCCTGTAATTTTACTGGCTCTTAAAGACTGCTGCCGGAACACACTGTTTGGTGCTTGGCGACAGATTTTCTACTTGAGGGTGATAGCAAGGCTGGCGAGCATTCGCACAAAATGCCCTTCTACCCTGCGGTTTAGCTTGAGGTTCGGCTTGAGCCGGCGTTGGGGATCGAATCATAGACCTGCGGCACGACAAGTCCATAGCTATTACCACTATGTCATTGCTTCAAAAGCTTGTTGTGTTTACAAAGAAATGTTTTGTTTTATGTTATTGTGACGGAACAAGCTCGAGGCCCACCTGATGTTAAGCGGACTAACCTCTGCCTATAACAGATGCATTTCGTCACAAGTCACGAATTGCACTGCGTCCGTCACCTAGAGACATAGTTGTTAAGTCTCATATGCCTGTAATTTCACTGGCTCTCAAGGACAGCTGCCGGAACACCGTTAGGTGCTTGGCGACAGATTTTCTACTAGAGGGTGATCGCTAGCCAGGCGGGCATTCGCAAAATGACCTTCCACCATGCGGTGAAGCTGAAGCCCGCGGCGGTATTCAAACCATGGACCTGCTGCGTGGCAGTCCATAGCCAATGCCACTGAGCCATCACTGCTTCAAAATGTTTTATTAATATTGTGGATCATATAGTTTTTAGTTCCTTGTTTGTCTTTCAGTGTGTCGAAGCCATGGTTGGTGTACTTCCACTCGCCGCGCTGTTATAGGTGTTACGAAATGTACGCAGATTTCGCCATAGCTGCCATCGTAAGTGACTATACATTACTTATTTATTATTAGTGTTTGAAGCTGTGATAGCCCAGCGGCACTATGGTTCGATTCCCGCCGCGGTGTTGGACCAAAGCGTTAACATTTTAAGGAACACCCACCAACCAACCCATGGTCTTACCAACCTTGCGGTTATGAAGACCGAAACTTGCAGACACTTTGGCGCAGTGTCCTACAAATTATACTCAATTCTTTATTGCATCATATGTGGTGTACATGCTGGTCTTAAATACATTTTTAAAAAGTTTTACATAGTACCCATTTTGGGTATAGCAACAGATATAACTAATAGTAGTAGAGCGACCGATCCTTTTAATTATCATTTAAATTTGTCACTAAGGAATTCATTTATAGTATAATAACATTTATAATTAATAGTTTTTTAAATTATTGACAATTGTCGAGTCTTTTTCTTCACTTTTTAGTGTATGTGGTAGCGTGTTAAATATTTTTATTGCCATAACATTCGGACCAGAACTGTGCATCGCTAGTTTTGAGCTTGGTAGTATAAGGTTATGTCTAAATCTACGGGATATCTTCTAGGTAGGTCAACTTCTTTATTAAAAAAATGAGGGTATTGTTTTACAAATGTTCATGTTTCTAATATATATAAGGACACAGGGGTTAAAATATTATATTTAATAAAATATGGCTTGCAACTTTCCATGGCTTTAATATTGGCAAGGATACGTACGCATTTTTTTTGGGAAATAAAAACATCTTCAGAACATACGCACATATGAAGCGCTCGTAGCGAAGTTTACTTAGCTGTTCTCAACCGATCAGCAAAGTTAAGCAACGTCGCGCGCGGTCAGGAGTTGGATGGGTGACCGCTAGTGACATTACTACTGAGCGTTTCCGTGCTTCGGAGGGCACGTTAAGCCGTCGGTCCCGGTTGTCGTCTTAGGATGGCAGTCGTTATAGCATGGTGGTAGGGCATTTTGCGAATGCCCGCCTGGCTAGCTACCACCCTCAAGTAGAAAGTCTGTCGCCAAGCACCTAACAGTGTGTTCCGGCAGCTGTCCTTGAGAGCCAGTACTTTTAGGTTAGCCTGAACAACATCTTCGACCACATCATCACTTACCATCAGGTGAGATAGTGGTCAAAGGCTAACGTATCGAGCATAAAAAAAAATAAAAAAAAAATACGCTAATACGCTATTTCCCCACAGTATGATCCCATAGCTGTATAATTATCAATGTGTAATTATCCCACTTACTAGCCTGTACACTCTCCCCCTTCTGGGGCTGTCATAAGATGGCACACACGACATTCGTCGTCGGGCAGTTCCTCAGATTCGTGCGCATTTGAGGAACAGTTTGATGTTTTAATTAAATCAAGTATTGTCGCTTGTAAAGCAAATAACGTATCTATTTACAAATCATAAGAGAAGAAAACCGCTCCTATCTTGTATATATATGTTTTATAAAGCAATAAATCAGCGCGCAATTTCGCCTTTTCTTCCGTGACTTATTGCCATACGGTTTCAGGTACGTGAAACTAGGAGATGCGGGCTCGATTACCACCCATGGTGAATATTTTGTGCTTTAAAAATGTATATATAATCCAACGGGACAATGCTGCCATCACGCGGGGCACGCTGCCTACTGGTGGGTAGGAGCATTTTGACTGAAATGGCATTTGGGTTGTCTAAATGCTTGCAGAGCTGCAGTTATGTTTTGTGAAATGCATTTATATGTTTTGTGAAAAAGGCATACCGACGAAAAAATGTTTAAACTATTTGACCGTGACAACCTCACACTCGCAAATGTGATGATTGTATGTTTCAGGGGCGGTGCGGGAATTACGAACCTCGACTGAGAAAGACCTAAGTCTTCGACTTCAGACTGCTACTAGAGCCTCGATCGTAATTCCTTACTTAACGCCCTTAATACACAATGTACTTACTGTATGTCTTAGAGCGATGGGCTCAGTGCAGCTCGACAGAATTTGTTATTTTAGTAAATAATACGGGATAACTCACGTGAATAAGTCAGATAGCTCCGACTATAGTTTCAACCACATGAGCCACAAAATGAGTGAAAACCACGTTAGTTTTTATAACAGAATTTGTTATTGGCCAAGGTGACCGCTTAACATCAGGCGGGCCTCGTGCTTGTTCCGTCACAATGACATAAAAAAAACTAAAAATATTCAAGATTGTTAATTATAATTATCTGTTATTTCCAGCTTCTAAGCAACGAAGTGAACGTCGGTAAAGTGAACTGCCTCAGTGAACGCGGCGTCTGCCAACACGAGCAAATAAACAGCTACCCATCCCTCAAGCTCTATCTAAACAGGTTTATACTTACTGATTTTTGTATATAAGGTGTAAAATCTGCCAAATTTCTATCAACACCAATTATTTCAGTTACAAAATTTCAAATATTTTTACTGCCGCACTTACACGATATTATGTGAAAATTTTATCCGGATACCTAGGCCGCTACTACATTTCAACGAAGTTTAGTTTTTCGTGTTCGAGCGACCTTTTAGACAACGAAAATTGAATTTGCGGTACCAAGTTCGTTGTTTGATATTGTCTATGGTCGGACCGCATGGTTCATCACAAATCTTGCCCGCTATGGAATCTCCCATACTACTCTGCGAACGCTATTACGCTTCAATCAGTTTTAAGTTTAACATAGAGAAATTGAAGAACATTTTCCCACTGAGAATCCTAGTTATGGAGCTCAGCGAGAGGTGTCGCTACTGACAGGTAAGGTATTTAGAATTTACGTTAATGTCTTTGTTCTCCATAAATATTTATATCCTCATTAGCATATGTGTTCTTTCTGCATATTTAGAACTCGACTGACTACTTATAAGCAAACGAATAAATTATAATTTCATATTTGGAAAATGTACAAACCTTACGAATCCGTTAAAAATTTAGAATCTACACAGGCAAATGCTTGCAAGTCTATGCTACGATCGAAGTTAAACAATAGTAAGCCAATACGTGTTTTGCGTATACCTTACTTTCGGATCCGAAGTTCGATACTTCGTCGAATTGTAGTAGCGGCCCTGGGATCGACTTAGTAATATGGTCCCTTTTTCAAGTACGGAACTATCCCTAGCTATCCGCACTTTAGGTACAAAGCTACAGGTACATTGGCGTATCCGTCCGGACGGGTTTATTGTACGGTGCGTGCCGCGTCTGAAGAGATCAGAGCTATGCGTGGCTATGCGATAGAAAGAGAGGCGCCTTTTAGGTGAAAATATATATTAGGTACTCCGTGTTTTTGCGAAGTGCACTTTATTCACTCATCTTTAATGATTATTATATTCGCTTTTACGATATAATAATAATAAATAAAAACCGGTAAAAAAGCGTATCCTACAGAAATCTAATTTATTTTATAATTTTCGTTATTATTAGGTGATTTGCCAAACGAAAACCTAAAAATTTTAACCATCTAACCTATCACGGTAAAGATACACCATTTAAAGATCGCACGAGCGGAGAGCGGTTTTTTTTATGCCTGGTAGGTTAGCCTTTGACCACTATCTCACCTGATGGTAAGTGATGATGTGGTCGAAGATGTTGTTCAGGCTAACCTAGAAGTAGAGTTACATAATATGAATGTATGTACGTAATATGTTTGTGTAGAATTACCATCTATATTATAGATGGTAATTCTACACAAATCATCTTAATTGAAAACTAGGGTAGTTATTATTCTGTACATACTAAAATCCTAAAACTTTTTGGTTATAACTTTATCAAAAATATTCCGTTTCTCTCAGGAATCAGCACCAACGCTTCAGCAGCGTCATCAACATACCAGTGAGAGAGTACAGCCGTATATTGGAAGAAATCAAGCCCCATCTGAATAGATACAGGGTGGGAGCTGCAGCCGGTGTCGCAGCTAAGCATGATGAGTTTTGAGTTAATTATAAACTATAATCTTAAGCAGGTTATGAAAGAAAACCATCATTATACATCTAATGTAATGAATGCTTCGGTGAAGCTCAACCCCGTGACGAGATTCGAACTATGAATCCCCTGCGTGGCGTTCTGTCAATGCCACTGGGCCATCATTCCTTGTGTCCTAGCGTTATTTATCTTTCCTATTGGAAATACTCAATCTGGACTACTGAACAGTGCCGGTAGACGGCAATAAGTTCGCATCCTTTTACGTGAGACTTAAAAACATCTGGTAAAATATACGCGATTTATTACTCACCGATGCCTACTCCTTCGGCGACATACAAGCATAAAGATGTTTTTTTTATATATGGGCATCAGTATTGTCTCTACAGATGAAAATTAACAGTGTCTTGAACCATTTTGATGAATTAATCCAATTATAATCCAACAATAACCTACTTAGGACTCATTTTTTTAATTACAACACCTGCCCTATTCATTTTAAATGTTAAGTAAAGATATTTATTATTATGTATTTACATATGTATAAACGCATTGCTGTGGAGGGCACGTTAAACGGTCCGTCCCGGTCGTTATCTTAAGATGGCATATTGGTAAAGCAATTTGCGAATGCCCTCCTGGCTTGCTATCACTCTCAAGTTGAAAATCAGTCGCCAAGCGCTTAACTGTATGATACAATACGATATTATAGTCCGGAAGCGAAGTAGTCCTTGAGAGCCAGAAATTCTAGGTTAGACTGAACAACACCTTCGACCACATCATAACTTACCATCAAGTAAGATAGTGGTCAGAGGCTAGCCTGCCAGATTTGTTTTTGATAGCTAGCCAGGCGGGCATTCACCAAATGCTCGACCACCATGCTATATCGACTGCCTTCCTAACAATCGAGACCGCCAGCGTAACATGCCCTCTGAAGCACGGATGCGATCAGTAGTAATGCCATTAGCGGTCACCTATCCAAGTCATGACCGCATGTAGACATTAAGGGCAAAAAATTACAAAAACTCTGAATAAGTGTTACCAATTTAGAATATCTTATGTTGTTTATGTTTCAACTTTAATTTAATGAGTGTAGTTAATATGGAAATCTTAAAAGCAATAATATTATTAGCCTACTAAAAAAAAGGTTAATTATTAATAGGTAATTAATTCCTCTTGCATAGAAATGTAGATTTGTAAACATTTCGCAAGTAGCTCCTAAACTATCTCTGATTTATGTCTTAATTAAATAACTGAGCAACATTTAAGTCCTAAGAAGTTTCTTTTAACAAAGGTGCTTGTATTTATATGAATCTATGTATAATCTAGTAGTACAATCTCTTGCATTTATGTATATCCATTCCAATGTTATTTCTTACATTATAACACGTTTTTTTAATGCTGGTTTTGGCAGCGTAGTGTTACTTAAATCTATTTTATCTAATTTTATTATAAATCACTAACTAAGTTCCTAAAATCTCAAGATTAATTTATAATAATACATCACATAAATACTTTAGTCAACATTTTAGTTTTAGTGTATGATAAGTACTTTAAGTCTAGGTGTAATAGTGCAATTTAAATTGTCAATTGATGTTTTGTGTGATTTATTTATGTATGCAAAACTAACAATATAAATACAATATTCTTACTTTGTTTATGTCACATTATTGTGCAGAGAATCTCGTTTATTGCGAATATAATATCTTTTACAATTGATTTACCAATAAATTGTAATATTATGACCATACACATAAAATATATATGATTATATACTCGTTGATTTGAGAACATTCCTCCCTTTTTTTTATTGGTCAAAATGTTTGTCTTACAAAAGTAAAATAACCTTTTGGTCAAATTGATTTGGCAAGTTGAGATTAAAGTTTGGCTATTAAGAAGTAAGTTTCGTTGTGGCCATTCCAGTTTGGCAACCGAGTTTGGCCACTAGGAACCCGCCAACAAGACCTTTTATAAAAGGTTTGGTATGTCGGTATATAGATAAGTATTTTTTATATTTAATTAGCAAAATACCTTGAATTTTTTAAATCATAAATTGTATGAATACTATCACTTCTATATATATATATATATAGAAGTGATATCAAATAGTGCACAATTGCTATATTATGTTAAGTTGCGAGATTTCTTTGCCCAACCTAACGAAATTGTTATCTGTATTGAAATATTAATATATTTTACTTAAATATCATACCTAATATTTTTATGGAATTGACATACAACAAATAACCTTATCTTTCATAATATATTCATTTTGTAATTATGTAATGTCCATGCAGAAATCAAATGTCACCCTAGCAGAGCCACAGTATTGATGACATAATTTTTTCTAGTAAATGTGATGGAATGCTTTGCAGTTTTTTAAGCATTCAAGTTTTCCCAGTTTTGTGTTATTCTGTTAATTAGCTTCAGCTTGCTGCTATCACAATGCTTATTGATAAACAAAAGGCACATTGAGGGGGTCGCTGTTGTGTGTGCACTAAGGCACCACTAATTAAAATTTTTAAGCACTAATGGAAATGTTATTTAAAAAAAAAAATGTATGCTTGATAGGTTAGCGTTTGACCACTATCTCACCTGGTGAGTGATGATGTGGTCGAAGATGTTGTTCAGGCTAACCTAGAAGTACTGACTCTCAAGGACAGCTTCCGGAACACACCGTTAGGTGCTTGGCGACAGATTTTCTACTAGAGGGTGGCAGCTAGCCAGGCGGGCATTCGCAAAATACCCTACCACCATGCTATAACGACTGCCATCCTAAGACGACAACCGGGAACGACGGCTTAACGTGCCCTCCGAAGCACGGAAACGTTCATTAGTAATGTCACAAGTAAACTTAGCTATGAGCGCTTCAAAATATAAATTGAAATCGCTGTTATAGAAATGAAGCAAATACTAGCTAGTGGTATCATTAACGATGTATGGACATCCAACCACTTTTTCCCACTGGTGGGAACACTATATTACAGAATATACCAAAACTGTTGAAAACACATTTACCAAATGAAGAATGACATTTATAATAAATAAATGTGCAGCATAAACTGGCTATAGACATGATTTTATATGTATTATTTTTATGCATTTATAATATGGTAAAAGTAAAACCCAAGTTTTAGAAATACTTTGAATAGGTTTATTATAGGAAAGCTGTGCTATAATATGACTTGTTTTTATGTAGCAAACAATTTAATAAAACAATAACAGTAAATCACATAGCATTATCATTTAATCTCCTCTCCAACTCTCCAATAACTTTAAAGAATTAAAAGCCTGAGGTAAACCATTCCACTACTTTATATTTTACTGGATAACTGGCATCTTCACCAAGAGCATCTGAAAAAAAAATAGTTATAAATTTGGAACACCATTATATTGAATAAATCTATTTCGAGAGTCTATGACATTTGCGTTTATTGAAGTAGCTGTAGTGTTCTATATAGTTCGTAGATTTTGTTAATAAAGGCATATTTTATCTTACATCATTATTTCTATTCAACTGAGCATCAATGACTTCTCGATCCACGCTGCATGGAAGGAAGAAATCCACCACATTGTATACACCTTTCGAGTCCAGTACCAGCCTGTCTTCTCCAACTTCAAGATTCAGATCTTTAAGGTCCACCTGGAAGAAATAATTCTAGTACAACAAATGATTGTATACAGTTCCCAGAGAATGGAAGGCTTCTAGAATTACTCGAATTTAAGATATACTCCTATGTCAGAAGATTTACTATAAGAGGGTAACAGTTTGTTAAAAGAAAGATATCCATAAAACAAAATGAAATGGAAATATCTGCTTCCTACCATTATTCCTCTCGTGTGAGGTTGGTACAATGTCTTCTGTAAGTCATACCAAAAAATATGTGGTCACTAACAACACACAAAAGAACACAAGGACAGTCTATTTTTTTAATGGGTGACCACCTTTCTGACACCAACACAACAAGTTTTAAGTTCATTATGAATGATTTTACTTTACTAAACTACACATTCAGGTCAACTATTATACGACAAATTTTAATTGCATTCTATCTGCAGTGGTAATATTGCCTATAGGCTATAATTAGTAGACAATATCCCAACTGATACAGTAGTAAGAATGGTGCTGATAGGTCCTGACTTATCAGTACCATCAAGTCATGAATACTTAACATAGGCAGGGCAATAGAAGCATGGTGTCATGGCCTCCTATTGGTAAATGGTATGATATTTATTTATATATTTGCTTCTATTTCATACAAAGTAAATAATATATGTCCAGACAGGAGATATTAATGGTCTTCTTCCCTATGTAACTTTTGAGTAAGCTTGCAGAGTACATGCTGCAAAATCTTCTTTATATATGCTTACACCACCCAATAGGTGGTGTTGTTTTTCTAATCACAATACATAGTAACAAATAAAATTCAGCTGCTACGCAAACTGTTGGCTATAATGGCTGACCTATCACAAGGTGTGAATTGTATCCTTAAGGTCTCTTTAAGGTTGACTACGCCATTTTTCTTTTACTTGGACTGCCACTTTGTAGATGTTATTTTTTAATTTATAGATTAGCAAAGGTGGAATATAGACAAAGAGACATTTCACTATTATTTTTATGATACAAGCCACAAAAAAATATAAGGTATGCCATAATCACATCAGATGTGGCAATAAATGGTTTGTTTCTATATATATGATTAGAAGCACTATCGCATTCTAAGTAGCTATGAGCTATGATTATATTGTATGTTTTAGTCTATAACATGAAATATGAATCAAGATTAGATTATTAGATTGAGATCAGGATTCTGATTGAATATAGAGAAACTTATTTTAACATATAAGACCATAATTGTACCTATTTCAGCAAATAAATAAATTATTATTAAATAAATTGGGCATAACATTTTGTGCTCCAATGATTTGTAAACTAATACATGGTTTGATCTACATACTGCTAAATATCACTACTCTGTAAATGATTCAACTTACTGAGGCAGGAATTTTAAATTCAGCTAGCAAATATTCAATTTCACCAGTAGGAGGCTCTCGCCTTAGTCTGTACACAATATCATGCTTTTTAGTTATGTTAGATGCTGGCTGTTCCCCTATCTCCTCTATCAAGGGTGGTTTCAAAGCATCCTCAGTAGTCTTTATATCTCTTATTTGAATCCTGTGTGACTGTAAAGTGCCAATTGATTTCCTATTTTTCAAAACTGTATACTTTGGCATGTCTATCTCAAACTGATACTTATCTTGTAACCCTTCAAAGACTACTGTAAGAAAAAATGTTTGGAACAGATCATCTTTTTCTATTTTCTTGAAGAATTCAGGGTTAATAGCTACATCATGGACTGTAGCTGGAGCACCAGATTTATCTGGCTCTGTTCTGCCTTCTCCGATGCTCATTGGCACTCTGTAACTGGATGGGTCTTCAGAGTTAAGTATCTGCATTAGTTCATCATTAGTTATATCTCGTGGGCATGGTATAGCATCAGTCAAACAAATATTTACAAACACCTTCCTATTGTCAGGCTTGGTATATGTCTTCACACAAAATCCTGAAACCGTCAATAAATCAGTAGAGGTAAGAAGGGGTATATTTAAATATGTACCTACAGACAAAATAATGACAAGGCTTAAAAAGCAATGTAAATCACAAACTTGCCTGGTGTTGGTTTCACCATTTTGGATGGAACAGTGTCCATAGTAGATAAATATTTATTCAACTCTTCCTCCATAGGATTTTCCTGCAATAATATTAAAGTACTTTCATACTCTTTATATCTAATTTTTGGTTTAGAAACTATGTAAAATCATTTTTAATATATTTAGTTTTGCAATAACACATGCTCTGCAGATCCTCATATGATGGTTAAAGAATGAGAGGAAAATTAGAGTTTTGAGTCATTGTCATGTTAGCTCAGTCAGTCACAGCATACCCCAACTAGGGGTGGATGACACTGGTTGGAATCCCACACATTACTAACTTTTCCTCTCGTAAATTTGTAATATATAAAATCAATTTTTATCAACATATGAAATGGAGGTGGGTGGTAGAGGTACTTGTAAGACTTGTTAACCGCAACATGAGATTCAATTGTGTTAATTAATTACAGTCCGCGAGGCTTAAGCTGAGCTTTGCATTAGTGTGAGTGATCACCAATCTCACCAATCGGCAGGAGCGCGGCGAGACAGAATGGCGCCGCGCCTCAGGCCGGTTACCCAAAATCAGGTTTTTACCGGGCGAAAATGGCGCCGCGCCTAAGGCCAGTTGTCACACCTACACTATCCATGTACACTCACACTAATGCAAAGCTCACCTTATGCCTCGCGGACTGTACCAATCTACACCATTTAAGACATTGATATTGAGACCAAAGTACAAAAGTAGGTAAGATAAGTAACCAACAAAGGGTTTCAATACCATTTAGCTCAATTATCATACCAGCATCATACTAAAATACCTAGTATGATATCAACAGAAATACAGTTATGAAGTTCCAATACATTAACATAAAGGGAAATCTAGCTCCTTAGATTTCATTAGATATTCCTGTAAATTTCTTTGAAAGACAACCTATTAATTTTTCTTTTTTATATTATTGTGATGGATCAAGCAAGAGGCCCACCTGATGTTAAGCGGACTAACCTCTGCCTATAACAGATGCATTTAGTCAAGTCATGAATTCCACTGCGCTTGTCACCTTGAGACATAGTTGTTTAGTCTCATGTGCCTGTAATTTCACTGGCTCTCATGGACTGCTGCCGGAACACACCGTTAGGTGCTTGGCGACAGATTTTCTACTTGAGGGTGGTCGCTAGCCAGGCGGGCATTCGCAAAATGCCCTTCCACCATGCGGTGAAGCTCAAGCCCGCGGCGGAATTCGAACCATGGACCTGCGGCACGGCAGTCCATAACCAATGCCACTGAGCCATCACTGCTTCAAAATAAATGCGCGTATAATATAGAGTACATCATTAAATATAATTTTCTTGAGTTCCAAAACATAAAATGCGTTTAGTTTTTCTTTATGTGGGCCTGGTATGGCTAACTGTAAAAATTGTACGATTTCTTTATCCCACGATATGCGAGGTCATCTCAATCGCAAAAACATACTCTCTTCTGCCGTTGTAAGATTCTTGTCATCGCAGTACAGGTACTCGCCATTACAGTACACATATCCTTCTTCACGTATATAATTCATAAACGCCTGTTATAAAATATGTATAGGCAAGAACCTACCCTCACTATTCTCATATTCTTCTCCATTATTGTGGGATCCACTTCAAGGGATATTGAATTTTTTGTCATTTTGTAAAAGTTTCTATGGTAACAAAAGTAAACACACAACCACAACACAACACAGCACCAACCACAAACCAAACCTGATCAAACCAAAGATTACAGAATATAGCAGTGTTGCCAGATGCATTGATCGTTTTATCTTTAGCGGAAACTGCTAAAACTGTATAAATCCATGCGCATCAATAATTGTAATTGATGATGTCAATTGAATTTAATTTATAAATGGACCATATTGACTCTGCGTGATTCGTCAATGTATGCTTTTTTATTGTGAAATCTGTTTGTTCAAAAGAACCAAAACCGAACCTACATACAACAATCAGCTTACAACGGCATAGAACATAATTATAATACTACTACGTACCACCGTGACTACGGTTTAGAGCCTAGTTATTGATAATAAACAAATAACTGTTGAATTTAACAAAAATATATATAGCTAATCAATTGTTTTTTGCAAGCTTAAGTTTTGATTTGATAATTTGTTGTTTGTTTTAATTATATTTTCAATTTAAAAACGTATAATTTGTACATATAACAGTTTTCATAATATATACTCGTATGTCTATTTTTATTTCATCCTACATAATCCTAAATATTGCTATCGTGGTGTAAGTTTGAAATAGCGTATATTACCGTGACTTGAACCGTTGAGCAAGTTACATTATCCTGCTTCTTTTGAAAATTCCTTAATTTTCAAAAGAAGCAATATGTTAGGTAGGATGAAATAAAAATATACACAATCATATATGAATAAAACTGTTATATGTACATATTATTCGTATTAAAATTGAAAATATAATTAAAACAAACAACAAATTATCAAATCAAAACTTAAGCTTGCAACAAACAATTGATTAGTTACATATTTTTGTTAAATTCGGCAGTAATATAAAAATTTTACCTTCAAATAAAATTTGTATTATGCTTCCAATGACGTCCGAAGTCCATTATGAGAGAGTACATCGTTTCCTTTGCCTCGCATGGTCGCTAGATGTCGCTACTTCCGCTTCCTAGACGCGCCTGCAGCGCCCCCTATCATTTCCGGTCTGCAACTAAACTACCTACCCAACACAAGCCGCCATCTTCGACATTGTTCCGCTCATAATGCCATAGCACCAGGAAGACATTACTGGGACTTCGGACGTCATTGGAAGCATAATACAAATTTTATTTGAAGGTAAAATTTTTATATTATGCGTTCCGTTTGACGTCCGAAGTCCATTATGAGAGAGTGTTTGTTATCTCCTGGTGGCTTGTATCTTTGGTAATATTAAATTAAAACGCAACAATGTGATTGAACGTAATATAATGGAAACTTAATTGCATATTGACTAAAGTTCCAGTTATAAATGAACATATATTGTCCTATAAGTATTATGAATCAGGCTGAAAATACTATAACAGAGATTCTTCAGACGTTATTTCTCTATTAGAGTTTAAAACTTTTTGAAAGTACATTGGTGATGTCAATTGGCTTTAGATAGAATATCATTAATATGGTAATTTTCTACCCAGTTTGAAGATAAGACCGCTGTTCTACAAATACCAACTGACGCATGAATACCAGCCTCAGCCAGAAGCTTCTTCGCACCAATCCTAGGTGCAGTAGCTGGCCTAGTAGGGCTTCTAGTTGCTAAGAATAAACTAGTTATATTTCCCCGGGTTTCTTGTGTCATATTTATTAGAGTGCGTAACCAATATACTGCATCGATGCTTTTATCAGGTGCGGATAAAAAAGGTCCAACTGGATTGTTAATATGAGGATGAGTCAGTTCTCGACCCAAAAACGGGGTGCAAGGTAATAGAATCCATGTTATCTATAAAATGTTGACTGTTAGTATCAAAAGAGTAAAATTGTTTACTCAACAACCTGAAGATAATAATAAAATAGTTGCAGTGTGTCTGGACACTTAATACAAACTATTCAAATTTATATAGTACTTTTTTAACGACGTAATCAAAATAGCAATGGCTTTCAATGTGTGTTTTACGATTGGATTTGCAGAAATTTTACAAACAGATATCGTTTCACAAACGGATGAAATAACCGATTTATGAACGAGAATTGATCGGCAAGAGAGACTATCAGTTAAAATAGGTAACCGAGGTACCTAGCTACATTTGCTGGTTCTGGTATACGAAAATTAATGCTATTTTCTTGGCAAAATCTAACCCTAACCAACTCCTAGCTCCAAATAGGGGCATAAGTTTTTATTGTAGACTGTCTCCAACATGATGACACTCCTCCTGCGTCCACGTATCTATCAAGGCATCCCACCCGAAATAAGCCAGGCTTCTAGGTGTAACTTGCCGACTTGAACCGGTGATAGCATAGTGATATCATTCCACTTGGTTCTTGCACGTTCCACGAGGATGTATTGATCTGAGGCTGAATTTAGGTGATCTAATACCCTGGGTATAAGGCTGGGTGGCCGGAACAACCATGCAAGTTGATAATGCCAGGATCTACTGAAAGCGTCGTGAAAGTAGGCGTAAGAGTCTGACAAGTCTAGCGAAACATAGTTTGCTATAACATGAGCCGTCTGTGATGCAAACAGTAGGTCTGGTGTGCCAGTCACACTGAACAGTCTCGACGTTTCTTCGTCTGTGAGATGCCACTCGGCGTTGGCGCGATTCCGTGAAAGATCGACGTGAAAGTCCGATCGGCTTCGGTGTTGAATAGACCCGGTGGTTGGTGAGGGCGAAGCACAATGATGAAATGATATGAAACTTATTTACTTGTGGTCCTAGGTTACAGTGTTAGGTATTATAATATACAAATAGTCACGCTAGAGCCCGCTTTACGCATGTTGAGGTGATCCACCAGGTTTAACAGCTGTTGAGTCAGATCTAGCAGTTGCCGTGATCGCGTTCCTTCTTCGTTTTTTTTTATGTAGGACACGACTGTTCAGTTATCGCTCTGGAAAATCACTGTCGCAATTTGAATCTCCATCGCTTTGGCTGATATAGCGGCTTAATAACCGAAATGTGCAGTATTCTGCATAAATTTCCTTCAAGTTGCAATGCCATTTTGTCTGATATTGCTCCCATAGGCCTTTTATCATATCTTTGTTCACAAGGGCTCCCCATTGCATGTCCGACGCGTCGGTGATGACGTGGTTCGTGGGCATTCTTTGGGGATGAATTGGTGACTTCTGACTGATATTCTCCGCCCACCAATTCAGTTATGTACGTACCTCTTCTGGATACTGAATCTGCGATCGCGGACACTTCCTGAGTTGGTTGCCGTGTCGCTGCAGTAAGTGGCAATGCAACCTTCCCCGGGGGGTGATGAAGGTTGCAAAGATGAGGTGTCCTAATAGGCGTTGTGCCTGTTTTAGGTTCCTCTGCCAGCCGCGAGTCGTACTGGCAACATCTGAGGAATTCGTTGTATTTGTCTGAGGGTAGGAACTTCGAATTGATTTGTTGTCCCATGCCACTCCCAGAAAAACGATGGGCCTCGTTGGTGTCATTACCATTTTTTCCATATTGCGATTTTTACCTGAGCTGCAAGTGCATTTCTGTTCTGATACTATCAAATATTCGTCTAGATAGACTACTATCCGTAGCCCTATCCTGCGAAGTATTTCTGCGGTACAGTTCGATACTGAGGCGAAAATCCGCGGTGCTGCTGCTAGGCCAAACGGAAGACACGTCATCTATTGCAGTTCACCTTGACAGCTGATCCGGAGAAACCTCCTGTGTTGCAGATGATAGTAGGCCTGACTTACCATGACCATCCAATCTTCTTGTTGTAGAAAATTGGGCACTTGATGATGATGAAACAGATCGAAATGCGTAGGCTTCATGTGTTGATTTAATGCCTTGAGATTTAAAATCATTCAACTTTTTCCGTTGGATTTGGGAATTATGAATAGAGGAGAGATGAAAGACGGTGTCAGGGGAGCCGGCTCTAAGACTTCACTGAATTAAATTTTGAATTTCAGTTGACATTAAATGTGATGTTGGAGTTTGATACTTTGCTAAAACAACTAAAGTTGGGAGAACTAATGGCGGTGTCTTGTTGAATGGTATTCTCAGACATGTTATTAACTTCCATATTGATTTTGGTGGATTGAAAAGGGCGAAAACGTCTCAGACAGCCGCTTGAAAACTCTCTGGATTCATTTATTTTATGTCCGATCTTCTACCCTCTGTTTTATATTGTATTCCCCCCTTTGTCTTAGCTGACGAGTTATTGGGATTAAATCCCTCAGAATGCTTGTTCTGTTTGGATTTATAATGGTAATTTGGCCACCTTGAAATGACTTTCGGTTAGCAGATGAGGTCGAGGGTTCTGGCAATTTCGCTTGGGTGCGAGTAGTAGACGAGATTTGTTTTTGTAATTTATCCACCCTAACGATTTTCTGTAAATATATCGATAGCTGGCCGGGTACAAACAAGTACTCGCAAGGAGGTATCTTACCCAGGACTTATCTCCTATATTTATTCATTTTTTTTTTTTTTTTTTTAACGATATCCCTAAGGCGCAATTTAACACAGTGACAAACAATTTGGCTCGATTTCTGAAAATTATCTTAAGTATGGCGTGTGACACTACCTTATAATCAGAATCATTACCAAAAAACTGGTTTAACTTTTCATAAATAGAGGACGCCTTAAGCTGAATGTCCGCCGAGGCCGACTAATCGACCAGACTTTCTAAAAGAATTTATAGCTTCATTTTGGGCCAAGAATGCATTAGATTACGCTGCAAAACTACGTTCCATTTGGAAACAACGTATAGGTGTAAAAGGATCTTCCAGGGTACAGTCGGTTCTTTGACCGCGACGTTTAGATTGACGGTACTACCCGCATTTTACTAAGGTGGACATAAAAACTGTTCCTGGTATTAAAGGTACAGTTCGACCAACCTAGCTGTTCAGGCGGCAGAAAAAAGAACTAAAAAATTCCCTCAAATTGTGACTGCTTGTAGTTGATTTCCTTGACCAATAGCGCCCTCGAGAACTGCACAGTTAAGTTGGTGGCACTATATGAACAATTCAACAAAAAGGAAGTATGTGGCATGTTGTCGTTATTAGACAACGGTATTTGCACGATTGTAGGTGGTGCTGTCCTAGATGCAGCGAATTTTTGCATTTCAAAACACTATTCAAATGACTCACCAATTGCTGTGACAATAAGTCAAACCTTTCTTCCAAATCCTGCGTATTGGCCCACTTTTGGCGTTTCCTTGGTGGCCCTTCTTGATCCGATGAGCAATCCGAAGAACTATCCTCACTTGAGTTTTCAATAGGCGTGATAACCTCTTTATCACTCACTTTTAAAGGTAACGGAAGAGAAACTAAACAGTTTGATTTTTACTTTCTACTTAAATCTCGAAAGTTAATATAAAATATTTTTTAACACATGCGACAAAAATTTAAAATCTAATTTATAAATATTTTAACTTTTTCGTAACGACTGCTCGGCTCGAAAAACAACGCAACAATGTCGAAGATGGCGGCTTGTGTTGGGTAGGTAGTTTAGTTGCAGACCGGAAATGATAGGGGGCGCTGCAGGCGCGTCTAGGAAGCGGAAGTAGCGACATCTAGCGACCATGCGAGGCAAAGGAAACGATGTACTCTCTCATAATGGACTTCGGACGTCAATCGGAACGCATAATATGTTTATTACCAATTACTAGGCTTTAAATTACTAGGCATATTATTATCAATTACTAGGCTATAGCAAAAAAATACCAATCAGTTGCTTTGTATGCAAAAGACCTGCAATAGTGTTTGTATTGATTCTGTTTCGTTGTTTTGTCTTCATTAATTTAAAGATGAAAATTGATGATGATGAATGCTCTACAGTGTGGCACTAGAATGAAGTTAAAATGAACAACGTTTCTTTATAAACAAATGAAGTATAATATATAGATATAGCAGACAACATTTAATAATTTTACTATTAGAAATTACATTCGTATGTAATTTTGATATGTTCCATTTTAATCAGATTACGAAATATAAGTCAATAGAATGTCAAAATTAAAAACAGTATCAAATCAGCAGATAAACACCAGTATCCAATGCTAATTTGTTTGAAAAACTAATAAGACATCGAAAATCTGTATAAATACAGATGTATAAATACAGAGAAATCTGTATATATGGCAACGCCGGAACTGAGCACAGAATAGAAAATGTAATTTCCATAGATTATAGTATGAGACCATGGATCTACGAAATCTATGTATATGAACTATTGTTCTTTATATCATATTAATATATCATAGATTATACAAATATACACATCTCGATGAGCAGTTTGGGTTCAGGCCCAGGACGGCGATTCTCGTGCAGTGATATGAATATCATAGTAGATAAATATCGAGAAAACATGGCGAATATCGAGTCGTGTAGTTTTGTGTTATTCTCGCAATATCACTATCGATAAATATCAAGCCCTAGCGATCGACACGCAACATTGCGATATCGGGATTATCATTATACTTTCTATACACATGAACACAAGTTCATTTGTACACATATTTTTATATCTACCACTCGCGAGAATAGCATTTTTGTGAAAGTCGATATTTTTGGGATATTAATAGTCTATAGGTGACACGGGATAAATATCGAGAATCGATAAACTTATCCCAATTTTGAGAATTGCCCCCCAGACACTCATGCGTCCAACAGGTGCACCGCCTCACGAAGCACATCCTTGAGGGTTTCAATACATAATAAAACGCAAGCCCTGAGGTGACGGTAGCAGTCTTCCTCGATGTAGCGAAAACTTTTCACAATATCTGGCACAATGGCTTGATTAACAAGCTATTTCACTTTGCCGTGCCAGAACATCTTGTGCTCATCATGAAAGACTTCCTTGGGAACGGAAGCTTTCGCTACCGCGTCGAAGGCTCTCTTTCGACCCCCACCTAGTTGGAGCCAGAGTCCCTCAGGGCTCCGTGCTATCGCCCATTCTTTTTACGCTGTACACCAGCAACACCCCTCGCTCTGCACTCATGGTTCTTATAGCCCAATTCGCTGATAGCACCACCATTTTCTCCAGAGGCCGTTTCAAAGTCAGACAGTGTTATGACAAGTGACTGGCAAGCTGCAAAAAGAATACGTTATCTTAAGGGACAAAGAATGTCTGTATACGATACAAGAAAAAAGGATTGCCACTTATATGCATAGCAGATTCAGACTGGGCAGCATGTACCGTTGACCGCCGTTCATATACCGGATACATTTTCAAGTATGATGGTGGCCTAGTCAGTTATGAAACAAAGAGTGGTTGCTTTGTCCACAGCAGAAGCTATATATGGCCAGGCCTGGCCCAGTCAGCATTTTAGGTACAAAGCTACAAGTACATCGGCGGTTGCGACAAGACGATTTTACTCTACAGTGGGTTGCCACGCGCTGCCAGGAACGCATGTCATCTCGCTCTAACGCGCCTTGTTTCGTGTTCGTATCTATCCCTAGTCTGTTTACGTACATAGTTTAACAGAATAAAAAGGCTAGTAGTTAGGTTGAATTGAGGGGAAAAAGGTACTGCAATTCATTTGGCTGCATGAATAACAACTAAGATCCGAATTTCACGTTTTTCTCACTTCCTAAGAACATCGAAAGGTATTGTAATTACAATTTGTTACTATTGTGATACGTGATGATGTGGTTTATTGTTGATCAGGCTAAACTATTAAAGGAAACTGCCTCTCAAGTACAACTGCTGAAATACCGTTAGGTGCTTGGGTACAGATTAAAGGTATGATAAGCGGTTATTTACTGAATTTGTAAAGTGCATTAGTTGTCAAATTTACTTTATGTAGGCATACATGAAGTAAATTTGATTGTATATATAGCACAAGAGATAAAAGCGAGTTACTTTTATTTACCAAAGTAATAATAAAACGTGAGGAAGGAAACTAACGTGATCCGAGTATAAAGTAATAATAAGTTAGTCTGAACAATATCTTCCACCACATCATCACTTACTATCAGGTGACATAGTATTCAAAGGTCAGCTTTAAATAAATAAAGTCAATCCAGATTAAATAAGCTTGTACCTAAATAGATAATTTTTAATACTAGCTCAATCGTCCTCGACTTTTTTGTTTTATTACAGCTTTTGTGACGATCTGATGACTACTTACCAATTTTAGGGCTTTGTATTAAACAAGGAACATTTATTGTTTCGTCACAGCTACTCGTATCTTTTTGATCGTTTGTATGTCACATCCGTTTTACTCGCAGATTTTCTGAGGTTGGATATTGAAATGTAGGCCTGTATAGATGAAATATATAACTATATGTTCATAAAGCAAAAAAAAAAACTCCCACATTGTGTTGGGTAGTATTAGTGAAATAGAAGAATGTACAAAGAGTGCATCAAGTAATTTCAAGTTTTAATATTGTATGGTATATTTGTCACCCTTCAGATTAGAGTCTAATAAATGAAAAACACGAAAGTAAACATTTCCTAATAGAGTAAGGCCAATCCCACACGGAGCTGCCTAAATAGAACTCGTTACAAAATTAAATTAAAATGATAGTATGAAATCACATCACGTTTACTATACTCGTGAATAGTGTATGTAATAATAATTAGTGTATTAATTTCATACGGAAATAAATATGATAAAAATAGTCTCCCAAATTAATAAAAATCAGATTTCTAGAGAGCTTCGGTTTAGAATTCCATAACTACTTTGTAAGTAGCTAGTGCCAGATAACTTCAGTACGAATATACACGTATTATTTCCACTACCTGGCCGGTACGATTTTCATACGAAATGCAGCTGTATTGAAGTCCAGACTCATCTAGCGAACTAGCGTGGCATGAGAGTAGGGTTTTTTTTTATGTTACTGTGACGGAAAAGCTCGAGGCCCACCTGACCTGATGTTAAGCGGACTAACCTCTGCCTATAACAGATGCATTTCATCACAAGTGACGTACTTATTGCACTGCGCCCGTCACCTTGAGACAGTTGTTAAGTCTCATGTGCCTGTAATATCACTGGCTCTCAAGAACTGCTGCTGGAACACACCGTTGTCGCACCACCCTCGATGACACTGCGAGACCTGCAACTACCTTCGCAAGTGTTTTTAAGCGATCCAAAACCGTTTGAAGTTGTCGCTGCAATGCAGGGATAGGCGTACGATCACGTTTGCCACTCTTACGTTTACTTTTAGCCGACGTGTAAACAAAATCAATTCGCTAGTTTCGAGCACGTATAAATCTAGAATAGCCAGAGCAGATAGTGGGAGATTCGCTAAAAACGATCACACTCCCAAAAAGTTGTTCCACATGGGTCTTGGCGTTATTTTCGCCATAAACGCTATGAGGCTACTGGAACAGTTTGAATTCCCTACATCTAATGTCAAAAGTGACAGAAGTGGCAAATTTTAGTGGCATTCTTAGCGTTCTTATCCTAAATGGAACAGGGGATGACAGTTACAAACGATCACGGTGATCACAACCACAGACGCAGAATGTGATCAAAATTATCGAAATTAACGTTCTTAGCGACAAATGGAACATACCCTTAGGGTGCGTACCATTTGCGTGAGATTCGCTAAAAACGCTAAAAACGATCACACTCCCAAAAAGTTTTCCACATGGGTCTTGGCATTATTTTCGCCTTAAACGCTGCATCTAATGTCAAAAGTGACAGAAGTGGTAAATTTTAGTGGCATTCTTAGCGTTCTTATCCAAAAATGGAACGGGGATGACATTTACAAACGATCTTGTTTTAGTTGTCACGACATTAGATTTAGCGTTTATGGCGAAAATACCGCCAAGACCCATGTGGAACAACTTTTTGGGATTGTGATTGTTTTTAGCGAATCTCACCTAAATGGTACGCACCCTTAGGGTATATTCCATTTGACGCTAATAACGTTATTTTCGATAATTTTGATCACAATCTGCGTCTATGGTTGTGATCACGGTGATCGTTTGTAACTGTCATCCCCGTTCCATTTTTGGATAAGAACGCTAAGAATGCCACTAAAACTTGCCACTTCTGTCACTTTTGACATTAGATGTAGCGTTTAAGGCGAAAATAACGCCAAGACCCATGTGGAAAACTTTTTGGGAGTGTGATCGTTTTTAGCTTTTGTAGCGAATCTCACGCTAATGGTACGCACCCTATGGCGAAAATAACGCCAAGACCCATGTGGAACAACTTTTTGGTAGTGTGATCCTTTTTAGCGAATCTAACTTCAAATGGTAAGACTGACTTCAGAGTCTGAAGTCAGTCAGGTTAGTCAGTTAGGGTTACCACCTTTTATTTTTGCAGATAAGGTACATTTGTTGTTATAGGTAGGAAAAAAAGTATAAGGTAATAAAATAAAGTACAATTTATTGTTTATTATTATTATGTTTATATACATATTCTTTAACTTTTTGCGATATGTATCAAATTAGTATCTCTACTTAACAATGGCACAGCATCTTTGCAGTCTATATATAAATTAAAATATATAGGTAAATAATTCGTTTTGAATAAAATTCAGATTGCTTTATTTCTTTCGTCTCGCCATTTGCTATTCATCACAAAAAACACTCTTTCTGTTAATGCTGGCGTGGCGGAAATATATAATAAAAGCCAGTTGGTTTTATTAAAATTAAACCATTATTTAGGTACTCGAGGGCTTATTCGATAAATAATAAAAATGTTATTAATATTCCTAGTCAGTTCTGGTGAAGATAACAGTAAAATTTTTGTGCTTATCTCATAGCCAAAATACAGATTTTATTTTCTTTGAGACTAATCATAATCCCATAAATATCCAAAATTGTTATGCAGTTACTTTTAAACCACTTCGCACGTAACAAGCAAGAAACTGTGACAGTTGACGACAGTGTAATTGTTGACATTTGAGGTTAAGTTGCGTTTAGAAACATTTGTTAAAAAAATGAGTGCTTAGGTGATGTGGCGTTGGCGAGTGGCGAAATACTATTGGGAAATTCATGCATTTAGCGTAACAAAAAATAAATATGATTAAACTTCTCAAAAGCCCAAAGAAACCAAATAAAGTATTTTCGTGTACTTTATTGTTCACATAAGGTATAACGTACAATACTTTAATATAAAGTACGGGCAACCCTACTTCAGACTGACAGAACAGAACTGACTTTGACTTCAGAAAGTTCAGAAACGTCATGAGAACTAGGTCGAAGGAATAATCCATTTCATCAGTTATAAAAATTATTTTATCAGTTTTAATTCATTTCACTTAATATTCTATTGTGAACTTATACTAGACTGCCTATAATGAAGAAATCCACTACTTAAATGTGGTTTGTCAGACCTCGGTGCAGTATAAACAAAGGTAAGAAGAAAAGTTCATCTTTTAGATTATTTGCCATATTTTACCTATTATAACTTTCTTTTTCATCATTTTGTTAAGTTTTACCGTATATATTTCAAATTTTCCTAGAACTTATTATCACGGAAAGTTAGCAAGAATGGAATCTAGTAAATTCCATGAATTTGTTGTGGTAAAAAAATTAGGGCTAGATTGTCAGCTGAGTGAATGTAAAGATAGCTATACCAACGTACTACGTATGCATACTATGATATGTATTGATATCGCAATTTTGCGATTTGTACAACATTGACAATTGCATTTAGATAGATTAGAGTTGTTTATTTTTGCTACATCAGTGCCTACTAACACAAATACTAAATACCCATTAAATGATTTCTTCTAAGTTCTAACCTCCAATAAGGAGTTAGATTAAATTACTTATTACTTGTAGATTTCGTCCTCTTATTCATTTTGGGCATGTAGTTAGGATATGCAGTCTATTTTACAATACTGTTTTCCGAATCTTTATGTATATGTAATATAATAAATTTAGGTTAATGCAAACAAATAGTTAATTCTATAAGAGCTGAAACTTAAAATTATGGTTAGATTAGTTTGGCAGACCTCTTTTGGAACTTGATGGTCCACAAACTAAATTAGCCTAGAATTCTCTAAATTTCATATTCATTAAATTTATCTTAAATTATGTTACTTTTATTCTGAGCACACTAAAATCCAAATATTGTATAATGCTTGCTATTGACAATCCATAAATTTGAGATTCCTGTACAGAAACTGTTGTACAATTGAGGGTATGTATTACACAGATTTAGTTGTCAAGTAACTTGTATGTGACTAGTACTGTCTAAACTGATCTAAAATTTCCCACAGTATAAGTGTAAGAATAAACCTACATATTTATAAAATTGACATTCTAAGTGTTACTCAAGTGTCAGGTAAATTTTAGGGTGTGTATAATAAGAACCATAATAAATTAGAGAATTTTGAAACAATAGAATTCTTATAGATTCAACAGCAGTATATTCAATCATTTAAACAATACTTCATGGTTGATAAAAGCATGTTTTATTATATTCATTCAACTCCTATTTATGTTACACATGGCTCAATTTTATATTATCTCCTAAACATTTGAACTAAACAATGCGCTGTTAGGGAACATTTTATCTATTATAAATAAATAGGTACCCGGCTGCGGCTCGCGTTATATTTACCAGATAGATTCCCACCAGTTTCGTGCTATATTGTAGCCCTTCATCTCTGAGTCACGGTTGCGCGAACTGGTGAGCGCGGGTCTCAGCACGTAACTGATTGACGTTTTATCTATGTAAAAATATCATGACAAAAAAAATATGTTCACTAATAGTAACTACAGTGTTCCCAAAAATGGTCCTCAAAATGACCCACGAAGATTTGTTCATAGTTGTTGTGACTTACACATGAAAGTTAGATGCATACCATTGCTAATTTTTTTGTACATGTATCAATGACCTATATTTTCACTATTCATTAAACTATTTATTTATTTTATTTTTATTCATTACATTATTTGCATATCTCAATCCACATATCGATAAAATAGCTTATCAGCTATTTTTTAAGAGTAAAAAAAGTATTAAAAAAAGATGGAACTGAGTTCCAACACTGAAAACTATAAAATAACTTGCGGAAGTCAGACTATGATGACTAATGTGAGGTCAATGTTTTCAACTATATATATCATTATTATTTCATACCATTTGGTGTTAGAAGTCAGTTCTGTTTTTATTTTTAAATATTTTATTATTAGCTGTGTTTTAAGTTTAATATTGAGATTTATTATGTCTGTTTCATACAAAAGACATGGAGAGCTGATTCAAAATAGAATGGTTGACCTGTAATTTTTTACCACTGCCTATAATTGTATGGCGAGTGTGCATCTGATACTATTGTTTTGCTATTCAGTTTGACCTGATACAGTGACTGCGCTCATGAACCGGACATCAGGTTTTAAAACTGAACCACGAGAAACTTATGTGAGCAGATGACCGTTGCATAAGTATAGAAATGACGCCTTCCGATTGCCTGATCAGCTACTGTATGCTGTTGCACTATGATAGTTTTTAAATGAATTGGAACCAATCTCCACAAAAAAGTAATATTTAGTTTGACTATGTTAAAGCCTGTGACCAAATTGCACATAGTCTGGAAATCAAAGTATGAAATCGAAAATCTGTGAACCAATGTCTTTGTGACCAAAATTAAGCTTAACCGGTCTTGTGCTTTGAATATAGTAAAAATAATTTTGTTTTATTTTATTATACAAAAAAAAAATGGGAGCATGTCTCAAGTTCTCAATGAATATTTTTACTATGGGTCTATCTCAAAAACTAAACTCGTTAAGAATCTCGAACTTTGGTGTGTTATGTGTTAAAACACTACTATGCCCTATTTTTTCTATGATCAACCCGATAAAAATAAAAGAAATGTGAATATTCAGAACCATTAAAAAGCCAGCTCTCAGAATATGAATTAAAGAATTTTGAATAATAATTGTTCATCAGGAATTTATTGTGACCATATTTATATAATATGACCTATTCTGTTTATTTTCTGTAATATATGAATTGACCTACGATTGACTGTATTTTTTTGTTTTAGGTAGCTATTACCCTATATGGCATAGAATCAGGTTATGATGGCAGACAAAAACAACCTAAACTATGAGGTGAGGGAACTGAAGTTAGGTGCCAGCTTTACCAGCAACAAAGCTTCACAGTACCATACCATCAAATGTAAGTAACATTTGAGTAATAATCCACATAATATTGGGCAAGCCCATTGTCATAAACAAGGCATAGTTCCAGACTTCAATACTAAAAAAAATCATCAACATCATCCATAACATCCACATAATCCTCATGTTTGGCAGACCTCTTGGGTATCACAGTGTAATATGGCAGTTCCTCAGAATGTGCTGCTGCTCCTCTTCTGCTATTTTACCCTTCATCGCTTCCTACAACTCCCACAGTTAGTTATTGGTAGAGCGCAATGCTAGCACAGCACAACACAGGCAATATTATAATAATAATATGAAACAACGTGCATAACCTTATTAATAGATAAAATATTGCTTGATTTCGCAATATACATATCATCATGCTGTTTAATTAATCTCCAAAAAGGTTGGCAGTGGGAGACGAATTTCTTAGCATTCCATGGATTCACCGTGCGGGTGCCGGGTCCATAGCGTTGCAGAGGAAGAGGCCAGAGGGGCCTGGGACTTGCAACCTAGGAGTAGGATTAAGGGGCCCCTTTATGATATATCAATGCTCTCCTTCACCGCTCGAGCCTCCTCCCCTGAAGAGGGAAGGAGGCACGAGCGGTGAAGGTATTATACCTACTTTTGTAAGCCGAAATTTTGTGCTCAAATTGTATAACTTTAACTGTCATAGGGAAGAGTACGCGTTCATCAACAAGAATACTAGACTTCATCTGATTGAAAGAATGCTTTTTCGAATACTTTACTCTCGCAATGATGACGCTTTTCTTCTATATATCTAAATATTATTACAAGCACTATCGCATGCTAAGTAAAAATCACATTTACAAATTATTAAGAGCAAAAATGTATTGTCCCGGGCGGGATTCAAACCCACGTCCACTGATTTTCCGCCTTATTTAACTTAACTTTGTGTTCAAATAATATGGTGTGTCATTTTCGCTTTATGCGTAATAGTGCTTGTAATCATGTTTGTTTAATTAAGGTATTTTAACCATTCATATTTTCATATACCTATGTTTTAATCATCACGTAATAGGTCGCGAGCCCATTGGCACATTTGTAGACTCCAGACTAGTACTGAAATTTCTTTGTCAGAAAAATTCAACAACTGCTGGTCAGACCTAGGAATTGAACCTAGTCCATCGGGTTTCGCCACTCCAACATAATATACTCCACCAATGAGTTCCCAGTAAATCAAAACCCCAAAAGCATGATTCTTGAAAAAATAATCATTCTGTTTTGAAGCGCACGTAGCGAAGTTTACTTAGCTGTTCTCAACCGATCAGCAAAGTTAAGCAACGTCGCGCGCGGTCATGAGTTGGATGGATGACCGCTAGTGACTTACTACTGAGCGTTTCCGTGTTTCGGAGGGCACGTTAAGCCGTCGGTCCCGGTTGTTGTATTAGGATGGCAGTCGTTATATCATGGTGGTAGGGCATTTTCCGAATGCCCGCCTGGCTAGCTAGCACCCTCAAGTAGAAAAATCTGTCGCCAAGCCAAACCAAAAAGTTCCGGCAGCTGTCCTTGAGAGCCAGTACTTCTAGGTTAGCCTGAACAACATCTTCGACCACATCATCACTTACCATCAGGTGAGATAGTGCTCAAAGGAAAACCTATCAAGCATAAAAAAAAAATTGAGTAGTTTTCTATTCCACTATCTAGCACCGTTATTCAATTTTCAGATGACTTCAAGCCAGCCTCAGTGGACGTTAACAAAATGGCCTCAGTAGATGTTGGCACTAATAATCAAGTGACAGTCACTGTGCCACATTTAGGTAAGTTTTTGTATAGTTACTACAGAATTAGTATGAAAGTTGAGTAACTACTGAATCTGCAAAGGTGGTCTTCTGAAGGGAAATATGTAAAATCTGTTAAAATTCTTCTTTGATGTAAAATAAAATCATGGACCCCACAAAATCATATAATAAATATTATTGTTGACATTTCTAATTTAACTGTCAAATGTCTGTGATTTAAATGACCACATTAAATCTGGCTGTAATAAATATCTTGAATATAGAGAATCTCCTTGCATTTTTACAAATAACACTGAAAAATACACAGTAAGCAAAAAGCATTTTGTAGTAATGAAAGGTTTTTTGCCTGTTGCATATCTCGCCAAACTTATACAAATTTAGGATGATAAGAATATTAACTTCACGCTTGGGCTCCTGGCATTATGAATTTCTTCCTGCCAGCTTCTGGATACATAACGCGGGTTCGAATCCCGCACATGACTGTAATTTTTATTCTTGTGAATTCATAATTTTGTAATGTAATCCGCAGAGCATGCGTTATAAAACTATTAAAACTATATTGTATATGTATGTTAAAATATTGATTTAATGTTACCTAAAAATATAATTAAACAAATATTTTATTATTAATTCTACGTTATACTTCTACATACAGAAAAAAGTATACATCCACTTTGTTTTAAGTGTGACGTCATTATTATCTCAGTATGGATTACATTTTAATTTTCATCAGATGGCGCCGGCGTGCCTCAGACCGTGTTCAAAGGTAACCAGAGGCCCTACACTAAAGAATGCGTGCTCATCATAGACAGAAGCACCGGCGAGATCACACTCGAAAAGCTCTCTAGCAACATACAAGTTAAAAAGACGAGGTAACCAATCTAACAGTAGTACATTGTACATCGAGGGGAGAAATAGAACTTTCTCCCCAGTGATATATAGTGCTTTATACTACACCTACGAGGAAAATAAAATCATTATACTTTTTCAAAAAAAATCTTTGTACTTATCTCGAGACTTCTCTGGCAGTAAGTTCTTGAGCTGCATTTCTTATTTCTAGTGGCGTCATCATTATAAAATCGTCACTTTCACTATCAGATAACATTTTGGAAAATTATTTAGAATAATTAAAAGCGTACTGTTAAAATATCAATTTCATAAAAATCTAAATTTAACCAAACATAACAAATTGCCGCGCTTTTTTTCTCGTAGTGCAAAAGAAGGTTGCCAACCTCCTTTCATTGAAAATCGAGTACAAATAAAAATCACACCTCTTTTTTCTAAGTATTTGATATAAAACCTTTTTCAGATTGTTTTTTTTTACGTAAATCATATTAAATAACATAAAAAAAATATATATATTAAATTAATTGATATTTTAACAGTACGCTTTTAATTATTCTAAATAATTTTCCAAAATGTCATCTGATAGTGAAAGTGAAGATTTTATAATGATGACGCCACCAAAAATAATAAAATGCAGCTCAAGAAGTCATAAAGAACTTAACGCCTGAGAAGTCTCGGGGTAAGTACAAGAAAACTTATAATGATTTTATTTTCCTCGTAGGTGTACTATAAAGCACTATGTATCACTCAGGAGAAAGTTCTATTTCTGTTCTCGAGTTGCCTTTAAGCCCGACGCGTACTCTCGAACAGAAATAGATCGTTTTCTCCCCTCGATGTAAAATGTACTATTAATGCAATATACAGTCTAAGATTTATACTGTCTTACAATAATCATATTAGGTGCACTCAGCAAATAAGGTCTATGCATAATATGTGCTAATATTACAGTTGTAAATACTTTATAATGGTTCACTTATGTTTACAATTAAAATAATCCATAATATTGTAAAAACAGTTATTGTTTTATATCCAGTCAGTCTTCTTAAATCTGTACTGTATCAGCCGGATTGTCCACTGCAGAACACAGCCTCCCCGAAGGGGTTTTGCCATAATCCCCACGCTTGGCAGGCGTTTTGGGGATCGCAGTGTAAGATAGCAGTCTCTCAAAAGGCGCTGCTGCCCACCTTCCGGTATTTTACCCTTAGTCGACTCTTACGACACCCGTACGGATATGAGATGACGGGTGACCTGTGGCCACAGGCTTCTTAAACCTATAGCCATAAAATTATTTCATTTTTTCAATGCAATGAACCACGCACCTTCGCAAAAAATACATCACAAGGGTTTGATATATTTCGAAGCAAAAGGATTTGGCAAAGGTAAAGGAACCAAAAATCTTATGGATTGGAATTTACATGCGCAGGTCGCTTGCGACGCAGCGAATCACGCATCTTCGGAAAAAAGAAAATGGACCCAAAATCTTGTGGTTTCGATAACTGACGTGGGCCACTCTGCGAACCACGCAAGTTGAAATAATAATCTAACATAATATAATTTTTTCTACTGCGTTTAGTTATATTTATCCATACAAGGCGGTATATATTATATCGATACAAGGCGGTCTATGTATACTGTCTATATGGTCTGTTTTAAGTTTTTTTTAGTGCAAAAATATATTTCAATTTTATAGTTTCTTTAATAGTTTCTCAGATGGCTTAGATATCCTTGAGAACATTATTTATATAGCCCATGTGGTGATATGTGGTACCGCAGTCATATAGAAGTCTTCATATGGTAAATTTTTTTTTCCTATAAACTATATGTTTCCCTCTAACTATCAGAGCACAGAAAAGATTTCATTACAATTTATACAAGAAATTTCGCATAAATATGAAAATATCAATTATAGTTTCTCAGAAATTCATCTTATATAGTATTTTTTTTAAATGCTCATAGCGTAGCTTGCTTAGGCGTTCTTAACCGATCAACTAAGTTAAGCAACGTCTGCTGCGGGCATGAATTGAACGGGTGATAGATAGTGGTATTACTATAAAGCGCTTCCGCCCTTCAAAGGGCACGTTGAGATGTTGGTCCCGGTGGATGCGAAGTCGTTATAGCATGGTGTTCGTTATAGCATTTTGCGAATGCCCACCTGACTAGCTACCACCCTCAAGTAGAAGATATATCGCCAAGCACTTAATAGTGTGTTCTGGCAGCTGTCCTTGAGTGTCAGTAATTCTAGTATAGCCTGAACAACTTCTCACACAACATCATCACCTACCATGATATCTAAAATATTATTTGGCTTCCATTTCGTAGTGACTGTTACAGTTCTATTTTGTATTTCCAGGCAGGAGACATCCCAGAAACCCTTACCACCAAGCGCTTTGCCTGGGGAGTTGACAAACACTACACAACGTTCCTCATCTCGCACACGTGTCACAACCAACCGTCGTACAAACCCCAACGTTAACAATGCAGGTAATGTATTAGACAGCATCAGGTTGCTTCTAGTACACACAGAGTAGCAGGAGACATCACAGAAGGCCTTGCCACCGAGTGCCGTTTTGGGTTATTTGTGGACTGCCCAATGTGCAGCAATACCCTACTCATATCGATGTGAGTGGTACGGATTTGCTAATTAGGCGCATTATTTTCCTTTTACGACATTCAACAGTTGTTAACAGACTTTATATTCTCAAGCTGGGACCTTTACGACTTTAAAGTCATGAATTGTATTTTTTTAATATACCACCATATCGACTTTAAAAACTAAAAAGTGTGAAATAACTTGTCGAAGTCGGTACCATGCTGATTTAAATCATACTGAGCTTCCATTTTGATGTGCATTTTAATCCAAAAGTTATTTCATACTTGTAAGTGACTGAAGTTGATTCCGTTTTTTTATATTCACCTCTTCTTTTAGTTATAGTTACTGCTTACAAAATCAGGTTTCCCTCACCTATAACCTCTGTCATATACAATACTGGTCACTATCAGCAAAATTTGCAATTACCATGTCATCAAGATATAGGCATATTGACAAATATATCCAGTGTAAATTAAAAATTACTTCACCGATAGTGATGATGAAATTCAAATGGGACTAAACATGACCGACTAAACAAAAAAGTAATCATCGAAATCAATTTATAATTTGCGAAGTAATCGCGTAAAAAACATACAAAAAAAATTACCGGCCTCACCACTTTGACAAGTTATTTCACATATTTGAGTGTTGAAGTCGGTTCCATTTTTTTGGTTAGAAAAATTCACCCTTTTTAGTGACCCTTGCTACTTATGAAATCGATTGTCATTCTCTGTCAATGACAATCATCAAGATAGAAAAATACTTTTCAGTTATTGGAGTGTAACTCAAAAACGGCTTGACCGATTATGATAAAATTTAAATGGGACCACACGGCAAGCATCAGCTAGCAAATAAAAATCATCAAAATCGGTTCACCCAAGCAAAAGTTCTGAATTAACAAACATAAAAAAAGATACAGACCGGTTTTGAAATCGGTATTGAACTATATGAAATTCAAATGGGACTAAATATGACCAACTAAACAAAAAACTAATCATCGAAATCAATTTATAATTTGCGAAGTAATCGCGTAAAAAACAACAACAAATGAAACTATTCTAATTATGCTGTTGTATGTGTGTAGCAGGTCCAGGTGTGAGTATGCCGGCAACAGCGCAACAAGCTCGAAACAGCAGCAGTATGCCGGCCGGCATGGCCGCAGCGGCCAACACCAAGCCGCCGCAGAGCATGGTGCGCTCGCCGCAACGGACCAAGACATCGCCGCCGCAAGCCGCGCCGTGAGTCTACTAGTTTTTTTTATATTGCATATACCACGTCTTTGACCACAATCTCACCTGATAGTAAGTGACAATGTGGTGGACGGTGTTAACAGGCTTAACCTAGAATTACTGGCTCTCAAGGACAGCTGCCGGAACACACCGTTAGGTGCTTGGCGTCGCTAGCCAGGCGGGCATTCGCAAAATGCTCTTCCACTATGCGGTGAAGCTCAAACCCGCGGCGGGATTCGAATCATGGACCTGCTGCGCGGCAGTCCAGAGTCTTCTATTTTTGAACCACCGACGCATACTGTAGGTAGCGTGTTATAAGATAGGTCAAATGTAGGGACATATAAGTGACCAATGAGCGTTCAGTGCACGACAAACGTAACAAAAACTAAAGATAAAATTGTACCATTGCCATTTTATGTAAGTCAGTGAGATATGAATAATATGAAATTAATTTTATAATTTGAAAATATCGGTGAATGAGCTCATTTGAATAATCATCATCTGATCAGCCGGAAGATGTCCACTGCTGAACAAAGGCCTCCCCCATAGAACGTCACAAAGAACGGCTATATGTATCTGCTTTCCAAGTCATAGAAATAATAGGGTTGTATATGTATCACTTCCAAAGTACACACCTATATCCAATTACATAAGTACCTATCTCTACCGTCACGCCGTAATGTTCGCATTACTGTGTACAGGTTTGAAGGGTATGGATGCCGGTGAAATTACAGGCACGTGAGACTTAACAACTTTATATCTCAGGGTGATGGGTACACTGGCAAAAAACATCACATACTCGGATGATGCAGTGTAAGTTACATAGGGGACGAAGCTGTACCTAAAGCGGACAGGGAGGAAACATCGCGGCTCTGGCAAAATGGTCGGAACGTGCGTGAATTATGTTATTTCATTCGTATAATAAATACATATTTGAAAAATGTTATGTTATACTAATTAAATTGTTATTTAAATAGAAAATTAATTAAATTAATAATGTTATACTAATTAAATTATTATTTAATTAGTATAACATTGTTAATTTAATTATTTTCTATAATGATATACGTTATAGAATACACGTTGTTTTTGTAGTATTCAAATACTGATGACTTTCCGTGAAGTATTTACGCCATACTAAGGGTTTTATTTTTTAGATATAATTTTGGATTTCTTAACTATCGAGGAAACTTTAAGTAATCGTGTTTCTAAAGTTAATGATTTATAGAATGAATCCTTAAATATAATATATATGAATTGCATAACTCAAAATTAAGAAATAAAGATACTGCATGGGATCATACGAAACACAATTACGTATCGCTGCCTCGGTGCAGGATTAAGTTGAATGTACCATGTGTGTCACTCACCACAATGTATTGCATTGTGTTGCAGTTGGTCTGGTGGCGGCAACAGTACCCTGGCGTCCCTCCCTATGATCGGACTGGATGACGCGCTGGGACTGGGCCTCGCCGCTGCGCACGCGCCGCCACCACCCGCCCCCGCCCCCGCGCCTGCCGCAGCGCCCCCGCCCGCGCCCGCGCCCACCCTCGCCTCGCATACTCACAATGGTAACTAACTTAACTATATCTTATATGAAACTTCACAACCAACCGTATCTTCAATCCAAAGCAATGCAGGTAATAAGGTAGGCTTTATGTATCTTGAGGCTTGTTTTGTGTAAGTGAAATTACAGGCACAATGAGACTTAACAACTATGTCTCAATGTGACGGGCGCAGTGCAATTCGTGAGTTGTCATGAATTGCAACTGTTATAGGCAGAGGTTAGTCCACTTAACATCAGGTGGGCCTCGAGCTTGTTCCGTCACAATAATATAAAAAAATAAAAAAAATAAAAAAAAATATATAGAAAATTTATTTTGTCATTTTCCTTTGAAGATCCCTAGACGCCAATGTAATGAAGCCGATTGAAGATACCGATTCTTTCTGCCGCCGACCTATCACCACAGTTTATTTTCTGCTCGACTTACGAGAGCTTGTTAAAATTTTGGCATTGCTATAGAGGCTACTAAATTCTTATTCTTCAAAATTTGTAAATTAGGCAATAGGCTCGAGCTTTTATCAATTTAAATGCTGGCACCTATTTGGCTCAAAGAATAAGCATTGCAATTCAACGGGGCAATGCTGCCAGCATGCTGGGCACGCTGCCAACTGATAGTGGGCTAGAGCATTTGGACTCCCTATGAGTCCAAATGCTTTTATTGTAGTGTTGTATATAGTTTGTATTATATAGTATATAGCAATAGCTGTAGTGTTGTATATAGTTTGTAGTATTTGGTTAATAAAGGCATACCGCCATTAAAAAAAAATATTTAAATACAATTCTGACTGACTTATAGCTAATATCAACGCCCAGCCTAAACCGCTGCGCTGGTCCGAGAGATATTAAATTTAGAGGCTGTGTTCCTTGTGAGGCGTGGGCGTCCACTAAGAAAGGATGTTTCGAAAATCCACACTTAAAGGGTTGAAATGGAGTGTTAAAGTTTGTATTCTCTGTGTAGATTAAGTTAAAAACATCTTAAAATAAAGAGACACTATATCACGTTTTTTTCACAAGCTAACCCGCTGTTCGTTGATACATAAAATTTTGAGTTTAGGTATCTACTACGTTTTTTTTTTTAACCCTCCCCTATAAGGGTGAAAGGGGGTATTCAGGTTTGTATGAAACATTTCATTCTCTGAATCAATTGAATCGAAATTTTATGTGTCTTAAAAAATCTGAGCAACGTTCAGCCTAAACCAATAAAAAGGAAGCCTACAATTTGATACATACCTGAGGGCAGCTGTCCCCCTGGATTTGTAATGCATACCTAAGCACTGTCCTCCTTGGTATTTGTGAATATTGTTACTTTAATTCTGCCGAAGAAGACTATGCGGAATGATTAATTTTGATAGGTCTGATGAACTCCTTGGTATTTGTGAAATTATTTTATTACTTATAGGTAGGTTTACTAAATCCAGGTGGGGCAGGGCCAGTAGTGGAGCTTCTACTGGCCCTGCTTGATTGGCCGTTCTTGACCGATCAATTAGGCAAAACAATTAATTAACTAGGTTAAAACAATTAATCAACTAGGTTAAAACAAATTTACAACTTAAGTAGTTTGCCACTTAAGATAATGTAATCATATGTTTGGCTTACAGGCTATGGACCATCAGCTCCCCCGCGACAGCCTGAGAGACACTCGTACGCTCCGGAGCGGAATAACCACATAGAGCGAAACGAGCGACAAGAGCGCGAGCGACAGGAGCGCCTGGAGCGACAGGAGAGACAGGAACGGCAAGAGAGGCAAGAGCGAACAGAACGACCCCCCAATCCTGTCGCACCTGTGTCGAACCACCTACCGCACATAGGAAGTGTACGTATTTATTTTTACTAGCTGCCCGCCCTAAAATCGCGCGGGTATTTAAAATTAAAAAAAAAACATTTCTTATAGCCTACGTCCATCAGGGATAATGTAGGATAATGGTGAAAAATATTTTCAAATCGGTTTAGTAGTTTTTAATTTATTCGTTACATACAAAAATACAAATATTTTTTAAATATTTAAAGAAAACATCAAATTAATATTTTAATAAAACACTTAAAATATAAAAATATATCTAGTGACAATTCCGCCTAATTTTCCTGTTTAGCCGACGTGACGTCACAAATGCCACGCAGCCAAACCGAAAGAATTTTCGACGCGTTTCGCTTCTACACGAAGCATCCTCAGGAGGTCTTGACTCTACGAGCGCACGATCTAGAAAGATTCTATTAAATATGGATTTCCGCAAAGTAACGCCTGAATCTATTCATTATCAAATATTTCCTCTTTATATGGTATATGGTAGATATGTGCGTTTTATTGAGATTGTGAAAATATGAACAAATGATTATGAACCACAACCAGTTAAATCCGTCACAGTGAACGTTAAAATTCCCAATTGATTAACAAATAAGGTAATGTCCATTGACTTGAGTTTCAAATCGAGAACACTCCATTACAACAAATAGAAAGCTTCCGTCAGCATAATGACTGTCATGGCCGCTCATGTATTTTCTAAGGCTTTTCTTAGTTTAGAATCGTTGCTTGTAGGTTTGATGACTTCTAGCCTACCAAACAAGCCGGGTTCCGAAAAGGTTTTAGCACCATAGCCAGAATATACATAAGACTGAGGAGTATAATCGGCCATTATGTCTAGCGTTTGTGAACTATGAAAAAACCTTCGATTTAATCGAAACCTGGGCTGTACTGCATTCTCTTCAGCTATGCCAAATCGACTATAGGTACATCGAAGCATTGAAGTGTTTGTATAGGAGCGCCACCATGTTGATCCAACTACTGGACAAGAGCACGAAACTAATCCAACTGCATCGAGGCATGAGACAAGGAGACTTTATTGCTCCGAAACTGTTCACGAATGCGTTGGACGACGTTTTTCAGTTTTTTGAACTGGAAATAATTCGGCATCAACATCTATGGCGAATACATATAATACACCTTCGTTTCGCCGATGACATAGTCATAATAGCAGAGTCTCTTGAGGAACTCAGTACAAGCAACCAACCCGCAGATCCTGAAGACCAAAGTCTTCAACCAGGGTGTGTTGCCAGTGATGACATATGGCACTGAGACGTGGTCCCTAACTGTGGCCCTTATGGACAAGCTTAGAGTCGCTCAGCGAGCTTTGGAGAGAGCTATGGAGGAGTTTCTTTGCGCGATAAAATCCGGAATGAGGATATTCGCGCAAGAAGCAAGTCACACATAGCTTCAGAGATTGCAAGTTAAAATGGCAATGGGCAGGCTCCATTGCTCGACGAACAGATAACCGATGGTGAAGAAAGGTTCTCGAGTGGTTACTACATTACGCCGGAAAACGTAGAGTTGCTAAGCCCCCAACACAATATATATATATATATATATATATATGTGAGAGAAATAGAAATAATTCCGTTTTGTACCGGAGGTGCCATCTTCGGAGCTTGAAAAACATTTTCGTATGTGAACTACAACGCCATCTTCTGGGTTCTTAGAATTATGTCAAGTCTACGGATGTTCCGTTCGAACGAATGTGAACGAACGTTTAAATGAGTGATCTTCACTGAATCAGTAGTTCGGTCTTGTCTGTCGTTCTCGCCCTTTTTTCGCTGACTGCCGACTGTGCCGGACGTGCACACTGATTCTTATTTTTGACATAATCCATTTTCATCTCCGAAAGCAGCGGTGGGATCGGGACAACACTCCTTCAGTAGGAATATCCAACGTTCAGCTATCACGAGTGAACCATATTCCCACGATTCAACATCCCGATCTTTAAATAATAACAGTGACACGCCTGTGACTTAGAAATTTCACGACCTTTTCCGGGATGCGGTGCAATACACAAACAATTGTGCTGCGACTTACCTGGAATATTCTACCAGCAAGCTTGCATTGCTGGAATAAGATTGAAGTGGTCATATCAGGTATCTTCGACATGCAGGTACGGTTTGATTTACTAAAAAATACCTCTAAAGACTTTGTAGCACTCAATAGACAACTTGGTGCTTATCCAAATGTAAGGAGTAACAAGCGTTTTCTTGTTTCGCACTCTACATCAAACGATCCTAAACGCCGTAAGTTAGACTCAAACGAACGTATTATGCGCCATAACTGTGGTACAATTTGCTATTATAAACGTAACTGTAAATCGAGGTTTCACGTCAGAGACTAATAATTGTCAAACGTCTTCCGCTTCCACTTCGAAGCCAATTAATAGTATTCAGTGCTCTAAGTGTCGCAGGTACACAGACCAGGTATGTTTTTCTAAGCAGAGAGACGAATAATTGAAGAATGCGGGTGCTGCAAAGTCTGTAAATATGAGTTAGCAAATTGAAGCGCCACTTATTAAACTAAATCTTACTGAATTTAATTTACAAGCCTTTGTTGATAGCGGTTCAGATTGTTCGCTTATTCTTAAAGAGATTGCTGAATTAACAGGTTCCAGAGATTTTGTATTCACGCGCCTCATGGGTATTGGATCTGCTACAACTTATTCCTTTTGGCGTGTTATCTTGCCTATCGTAATCAATGACGTGCGCATAGAAGTGAGTTTTATTATTTTAGTTTCTTTTTTGGTTGTCATGTTCGTCGTAGTCCGGGCTAAGTTTAATTGTCTATGTCATTCGTGAAGTTCAGGCGGAAGTTTGCGCATTGCAGAGCGCCGACATTGAAAAGATTGATGACTTGACAGACTGTGACGATATCACGCATTTGAGAATCATTATTAATAATTTTAATGTTAATTTTGTTACTGGTTTCTCTAATACAGGTGAAATGGCAATAAGGTTCCACAACCCGAACAAAATTGTACAGTGTCGCCCTAAACAACTGGTTCCCGCGAAAAGAATGACAGCGAAAGATATCATTGCTAATCTTGAATCGAAAAATATAATTCGTGAAAGTTCATCATCCTTTTCTAGCCCAGGTATCCAAGGTAAAAAAAAGGATGGCTCTGACAGGCTCTATATTGATTATATAGTATTGAATGCGAATTCAATTCGTGACATTTTACATCTATCTTTATTATCAGAGCATTTGAATACCCTAAAACAGTTTGTCGTGTTTAGTTCACTTTACATGGCATCCAAATTTTACCAAATACCAGTACCTAGCTCACTTGGCTATGGTGCAGTTCTTCTTCAGAAGTTTGAACATCCGCTTAAAGTCAACGAACCACAAAAAAATTTGAAAGTTGCTACCATAGCTTTGAGTTGCAGACCTTGACTGTTTGCAAAGCCCTGAAACATTTCAGGCATTAACTTTTAGGCAGACCCTTTAAAGTCGTAACTGATTGCAATAGCCTGAAACAATTACGGCACAAAAAAATAACTTGTCACTTTGAGTTCACAGATGGTGGACATTCATGTGGAGTTTTGATTGCAAAGTGGATTATCGCAAGGATACCACAATGTAGAGTTCCTAAGCAGAAATCCAGTTGTGCCCTCTACTTTACGACTCAGGAAAGAAGTTCCAGGACCTGTGCAAGGAGTGGTCTTTCGAGACTCACGAAATTGCCAGTGGTTTCAGTCAGACGAACAGCAAGATGGAAAGATTTATATCAGTGCTTTCAAATTGTTTCGCTATTACTGAAAACTACGAGCACAGATCGTGGAAAGCAACATTAGGTGAAACCCGGCTGGCATTAAATTGCACGATGTCAAAAAGCACAGGTAAAAATTCACTGCAAATGTTAATGGGGTGTAACAGAAGTCCACCGCAGATTAATGGGTGAGTTCAGGAATATGAAAAACTTTCTTTCTGTAATCATACGTGAAGTGAAAGTCAGAATGGACGAGCGGGCATGTATCGCCACAGCCCGCTTTGACAAAGTTTGACCGTTCGCTATTGGCTATACTATTTTAGTTGAGAAAAACGCTAGATGAATAACAAAGTAAGGCGAGAAATTCTCTAAACGTTGCAAAATAATTGAGGTTTGCGATAATGACAGATACAAAGTGGTCCCGGTATCTGAGGGGCGCGTCCAGTTTGTGTGCCACGGAAAGCTACGTAAATAACCCTCAGGTTTCACAAACTTTTTTTTAATCAATTTGATGAAAGTAATAATCAAGAATTGAGTGACTTACTACTTTAGAATAGGTGCTTATTTGTTAATTCGATTTTATGTGTTAAGATCTCGTATTACAAGCATTTTTTTTTGTTTTCGTTGTTTTGGCTAAATAAATGTTTGTTGTATTTTATTTAATTTACTTACAATGCTCGTTAAGTATTGTAATCGACTTAATTTACAAACAAGTGGTGCCTATTTTATTAATCATCTTTAAAGTCAGAATCAAATTATTACCAATAAATGAATATGAATATGAATATAAATGTATCCTTATGACGTAAACGAATGTTGGCAAACGGTTGCTAAGTCCAGTAAACTCTAGTTGGTGTTTTCACTGAGCGTTAATGTCATTGGAAGATAAGCGCTTCGTGCAACTATGATTAAGCATTGGAAGCTTAGCGCTTCGTGCATCTGCAATTTAGCATTGGAAGCTTAGCGCTTCGTGTGTGACTTGACATTGGAAGCTTAGCGCTTCGTGAAACTATGATTTAGCATTGGAAGTTTAGCGCTTCGTGTATGACTTGACATTGGAAGCTTAGCGCTTTGTGAAACTATGATTAAGCATTGGAAGATTAGCGTTTCGTGCAACTACGATAAAGCATTGGAAGCTTAGCGCTTCGTGCCTCTGCAATTGAGCATTGGAAGCTTAGCGCTTCGTGTGTGACTTGACATTGGAAGCTTAGCGCTTCGTGCCTCTGCAATTGAGCATTGGAAGCTTAGCGCTTCGTGTGTGACTTGACATTGGAAGCTTAGCGCTTCGTGCAACTATGATTAAGCATTGGAAGCTTAGCGCTTCGTGCCTCTGCAATTGAGCATTGGAAGTTTAGCGCTTCGTGTGTGACTTGACATTGGAAGCGTAACGCTTCGTGCGAATATGATTTGGCATTGGAAGATGGCGCTTCATGCAATTATGATTTGACTTTGGCAGCCTTGATATTGGAAGTTCCACATTATGAACAGCTACAGTTTAAAGTGTAAAAATGGCATCTTTACCGTAGTCGCGCGAGAACGCGCAACTTGTCAGAATGGCCGTGTGAGAGAAATAGAAATAATTCCGTTTTGTACCGGAGGTGCCATCTTCGGAGCTTGAACAACATTTTCGTATGTGAACTACAACGCCATCTTCTGGGTTCTTAGAATTATGTCAAGTCTATGGATGTTCCGTTCGAACGAATGTGAACGAACGTTTAAATGAGTGATCTTCACTGAATGAGTAGTTCGGTCTTGTCTGTCGTTCTCGCCCTTTTTTCGCTGACTGCCGACTGTGCCGGACGTGCACACTGATTCTTATTTTTGACATAATCCATTTTCATCTCCGAAATATATATATATAAACAACAAAGTGAACTGAAGGCATCGTAAAATTCGCAGGTAGCCAATGTTTAAAAATAATGAATTTATTTTATTGTTACCTGAATACCTCCCTGGCCAATAAGTTGGTCACAAACAAAGCACCACCTATTTGAATTTAAAACTTAAAAAAGATTTAAGGTTGATATCAAAGATAGAAAAGTCTATCAACGAAGGGTTAGTTTTTGTTGTTTGGGTTGATGAAAGTTGAATGATAAAACATAATTTAGGGTACATAACTCGCACCACTGTTATCGGTTTTGGTAGCGAAATGGAAACGCGTCGGTCACATGTAGTCAAAAGATGCAAGTTCGATCCATGCCAGAGTGATTTCTGGTTTGTACTTGAAAACCATATAAATATATAAATAATCCATTACATTATAGAACAGGGGTGGCCAAGACGTCGAGGCATTTTCGGTAGCCCGTGAGAAGCGGCAAATCGAAACATTGCATTAAAGAGGATCAAATTAATCGCAAATATCAACTCAATTACAACCAAGAACAATTTACACTTATTTTTCTTTATTTATGGTGTTTTCCTGTATGCGAAGGCATGAATATTGATATGTAATTTATTAAAATTGTTGAATTCATCGTTGCTGAAAATAGGTGAATTCATAGCTGCTGAATCAGTTTCGATGATGGAAGAAATTCAGCAAAATTAGGTGAGAATTCTTATTGAAAGCAAGAGCATTTAAAAATACATACATGGCACTGATACATAAAAAATAAAATGCCATGGTTTTGAAAACTTACACTATAATCTTTGACGGTATTTTTTTAGATCCTCGGATTTTAGATATTTGAGAATGAATATTTTCAACTATGAATGCGATTTAAATGACAAATCAGTCAGACGAGCATTTCACTTCCTGCTTGCGTATTGCAGTTAGTTTATACACTGTGCAGCATTATAAACTTGTGGAAACTGTGCACCGTCAAACATCTAGCCTAGGATATTGTTGTTCAATATGTTCAAAAGTGAATTATAAAAATTATAAGTGAAGTAGGTACATATTTATTACTATGAGAACTTTGTAATTAATTTCGTTACCTTTTATTGTGTAGAAAACAGTTTCGCCATTTTTTATCCATTGCGGGTTGCCCGTGGCCTTATTTTAAATTAATAATGTAGACCGCATGGTTTAAAAGTTTGGCCACCCCTGTTATAGAACAACACACAAGACGACAGTTCGTCGAGTTCATCGAGCGACAGCGGCAGTGACTCTGACAGCGGAAGTGACAGCGACGACAACGACACGAACGCGCAGCAACCTATACCTAATGGTAATGTTTTTTTTTTACTGCATATTATGACAACTTAGAAATACAAAAAAAAATGTTGGCCACTCCTTATTTCCTGATGGGTATCTAAATACCCAGATTACCTATATAAGAAGTATCTAAATACCCAGATTACCTAGACTGTTTTAGTCTACCCTAAGATCTTTATCTATGGTTAGCCCTAAGAGATATACCATTGCAGACGTTTTTTTAGACCTTTTTAAGGTGTACAATACTGTAGTACATTATTTTGATCTATCTCGTAGGGTACAGACAGCGTTTGCAATGTAAGCGCAAAAAATGTGTTTATTTACGACATTCCTCTAAAAATATCTAAATTCTCAAATTCTTATACCTACGATCTAATAATTAAACATTAGCTCATGTTTTAGAGATAAATATATATTCTTATTAAACAATTTTAGTAAATTTTTGGCCTCAAATTAATACTGAGCAGTTCACGAGATAGAACGACCAAAGTAAAACGAAAATTGCAATATAAACAATCAACGAAGCCAGGGAAAGGGTAAAAATGGCTGTCATATGTAGCAGTGTAGTGCCTTTCCACTAGAGCTCTTCTAGGAATCGAAGCTCTGAGAATGGCAACTCGCCCCCAAAAAGGATTGCTTTATTGCTCTAAATATGATTAGAAGCAATATGGCGTGCTGAGGGAAAAATCATATTTACAAATTATTGGAGTACAACATTTTTTGTTCTGGACTGGACCCTCCAGAACAAAAAATTATATCCATAAACCTAACGTTTGGTGTAGTGAAATTGCTAGGCGGCTTAGGGATCGCAGTTAATGGTATACAATCCCGAAAAGCCGCTGCTGCCCACCTCTCGGTATGTTGCCCTTTAGTCTCCTCTTTCGACAACCACGGGAAGATATGGTTGCTGTTCTAGCCCGGTACCCCAAGGAGAATGCAGTGTTAAGTGTTACGTATCTAGTTATTATTATATTTTTTTTATGTTATTGTGGTGGAACAAGTTCGAGGCCCATCTGATGTTAAGTGGGCTAACCACTACCTATAACAGATTCATTTCGTCACAAGTCACGAATTGCACTGCGCCCGTCACCTTGAGATATAATTGTTATGTCTCATGTGCCTGTAATTTCACTGGCTCTCAAGGACTGCTGCCGGAACACACCGTTAGGTGCTTGGAGACAGATTTTCTACTTGAGGGTGGTCGATAGCCAGGCGGGCATTCGCAATATGCCCGTTCAACCATGCGGTGAAGCTCAAGCCCGCGGCGGGATTCGAACCATGGACCTGTTGCGTGGCAGTGCATAGCCAATACAACTGAGCCACCACTGCTTGTTGTGCCTTTATTAAACAAATACTACAAACTATATACAACACTACAGCTACTACAGTAAAAGCATTTGGACTCATAGGGAGTCCAAATGCTCTAGCCCACTATCAGTTGCAGCGTGCCCAGCATGCTGGCAGCATTGCCCCGTTGAATTGCAATGCTTATTCTTTGAGCCAAATAGCCACTGCTTTATGATTGTAAAGTAAATTATTTTTAAATATAAATTCTTTATATTGCAGGTACCGCCCCGAACCCCTCCCTGCCGACTGACGTCCTCAACGATGATCTCTGTCTCTCCGAGTCCGGCTCCGACTCCGACTGACCTCCCCTCCACTCCATCTCTCCCCTACCTTATTTGGCCGTATCCCTTCTACAGCTTTCTTTCTCGCACATTTCACCATTTTTATAAGTACAAAAATTTATGGATACTCTTTTGAAAATCGGGTAACTAACTATTAATTAAAGATGTTCTCAATTACTTTTTATAATAATAATACACCAAGAAAAATTACTGAAAAATATGTCCTTTCCAGCCAATAATTAAGATATCAAAATGAAAATATCATATTCTTAGGGTAGGTTCTGTGCGAAAACGGACCAGTAGACAAAAAAATCATGCAAGCCAATGTATGTAATAACAATGAATAGTGATTGTTAAGTAAATAATTTCGTTCGGAAACGAATTGTACATAATAATTAAAAAATAATAAACTAAACTTACATATAAACAAAAAGGGTAAATGAGAATATTTTTGGTTAGTTTTAGTTACATGATTGTGTATTTTAAAAGGAAACCTAATCACAAATTTACGAGAGGTAAAATTATAGTCATGTGCGGGATCCGAACCCGCGTCATCCACCCCTATGGCCGGGGTATGCTCTTACCAACAGCTAATATGACAATCACTCGTAACTCAAATTTTTCCATTCGTTCTTTTTTCCATCGTATGAGGATGGAATATTTTTTCCTCTCGTGAATTTGTAATTTTGTAATGTAATCCGCAGAGCATGCGTTATTGCAACAATAAAAATATTGTAATCTAATCACCTTAATCGATAAAAATGTCGAAAAGTGCGAGTAAGAACGCCGCGTAAGAAAAAAAGCCTCTAATTTCCTTTCCTCCACTACTCAGTACTAATCACCTCAGAACTGACTGCGAGTACTACCAAGCCTACTGGGTTCGTCTTCTGCCTTCTATACTTCTACAACCTATTTAAGAGGCCTTTTACATTTTGCAGCCCTCTCACTCGCACTTTTAAAGATTATTTCAAATAGCAACAACATGGTTTATATTTTTTAAAATATAGTCAATCATTATTTCGCTGCATGCAACTATAGATGTTCTCAACATATTTTTACTTTGTTACATGTTGAGTCCAATTAGAATTACAGGCCCAAAATTTAAAATAACTAAATTACGCGTTTTGGATCCCCCATAACAGATATCAAAATGAAAATTAGTAGAGAACATCTATAGTTGCATGCAGCAAAATAATGATTGAACACATTTTAAAAAATATAAACCATATTGTTGCTATTTGAAATTATCTTTAAAAGTGCGAGTGAGAAGGCTGCAAAATGTAAAAGGGCTCTTAACATTAACTGTCACACTCAGATACACCAATTAACTAGCATAAAATTCATTTTGTACTGATTTTGACAGTAATGTGAATTAATGTTAATTGGCGGTACTGGCTGCGGCAATTAACTCTCTATGTGCTAGGAAAAGAGAACATGTGACGATATTTTATTCTGGAAAACAAAGTGATCGATATATAATAACTAGATTAATAAGAAAATTTATCTAGACGCCGATAATAAGTCTTCGCATGTTACTATATTATGTATAGACTCGTATGTATATGTTTGACATATTTTAAGTATGAATCATGAAATTATTATTTTTTTAAAACGAGTACTTCATATGAAATGTTGATTAGATAAAAGAATCTGAGTAGAGCATGTAGGTTCATGGTACATCGACTTTTTTCGATTTTCTTTATCTGATTCTTATCAATTTTACGTACATTGATAAACTTGATTTTCCTAGTGTGATATCTCTGTTTATATTTTGCATTAAACAAGCGCGTTTGCTCTTGCTAGTTATATACGGCTAGCTTCAAAAGTCTCTTAGACGTTTGACTGAATGTAATCCACTAAATATGTCAAGAAAATTCGTTTCGGCGGGAAAAACGGAAATGTGTTTTTTAACCAAAATGTGTGTGTGTTTTATGTACTTGAGCTTCAAAAGCATGTAGAAACTAGTCTAAAAAAAATAGACAACATCCGGCCTTTTTAGCTTCGAAAAATTTTAATGAAATATTTTCAGGGATGATAAATTGTATGTACTTAATCCTTTTAAAATATGTAGATACAGCTTGCAGTAAAAAGATAAATTTAGAATACGCTTAGTTCTGGACCTAAAACCTTATAGAAGGGAGTGATCACCATATGACGTTTGTAAGAAGTGACCATCAAGTTTAACCATATACTTCATTTTACTTTTATCATTTTTACTATAAGTAAATACTTAGTCTTATATGTGTTTCTTGACACTTAAACTAACCAAGATTAAAGCATGAATTTTATAGTTCAAAATCACGCAAATATATATACAGGCTTATTTTTTTTTTTAAATTTTAATCGGACTCGTCCTGTTTGTACATTTGCCATCCGTCAACTTACGTATATGGCAGGTGCACAAAGTTAAATTAGTTTTAAGTTATTGAAGAGTCTAATCCCAGTCATGTAGAAATCAAGTCGATCAGTCAGTCTTGTCCATCCAGGCCATATTTTTATTTCCATATAATCGTTTTAAGCTGCGCAAATTGCTGCATACATAGACTGTCACATTCACTAATACATAGCGGTTAATAATTCATATTTATTATATGCTGAAGAAACACAAATAAATAAATTAACACAATATTATTTATAATATACACAATAATAAGATTTCCGATTTTCCCGCTGAAATCCCCCAGTATAATAATCATTATATCAAGACACTATTCTAGTACACTCTTTAGTTGCAAGAACAGTAATATAGCACGGCTGGTCATCCAACCAGGCTCCGGCTGAAGTTTGAGTAAATTAGTATATCTGTTCAGTTAAGACTGTTCAAAATGTTTCATGGAATCTTCAAGTGGTGTAAAGTGATAATTATAAACTACTTTTATAGTATACTTTGTAACAAATTGGGCCTTAAAAATCGTGCGTGTTACTTGGTACTCTGGAGCGTCGTTGGGTCCGTTATATTTATGTAATAATTGTATTAAAATATAAGAAAAAGTTATACATGCGGCTTCTAACGATGCATGATGCCGCAGACCGTATACCACTTGACGCTAAATTCGTTATTTTCGATAATTTTGATCAAATTTTGTGTCTATGGTTCATATTAAATGTGGATCCATAGACGCAAAATGTGGTCAAAATTATCGAAAATAACTGAAGTGGAATACGGCCGTAGAGACAATTAGTTTCAGTATCAACTGTTATTTGGCCTGTGGTGAGAAAAGGTGAAATATCTGACCATGGGAAGGAAGCTTAATCTTGTAAATTTTTTTTGATTACAATGTCAAAGGCCTTATGCTATATGTGTTTGTGTCGGTTACCCAGTGTAGTGCGTTTCATTAGTCAGTGTTATAGGTATGTAGGGAAATTGACATGATTGTCTTTATGCGTTCTTAAAATAAAGGTAATAAAGTACAAAATTGAACGTCATCTCGGATTTTACAATAATACTTACGTTCTTACTAAGGAAAGCGTTCCTACTAATCGGAGGTAATTGTCGAAGGAAGGCTTTGCAAATCCTAGACTAGTTGGATCTTTGGCGAATATCTTGGATAGCGACAGCTAGAATAGCACTACGAACTTACGTCTCATGTGCGGTACGTACTTACTGTAGTCAGGGAAATTGTAACTCAAGCATGTTTTAGTGAGTACTGGAGTGGATATATATATACATAACTAGTTGTACCTGCGACTTCGTTCGCGATTGCCGTACCTGCAGACAAATTTTTCACATATGAGCACTGTTTATCTCATATTAAGAGAAACGGGAAGAGAAGCTCCTACAGAAAAATAGGTATTTTAACAAAGTGATGCCGTATCGCCGCTAAACGCCCGAAAAGAATTGCGCGATAAGGACAATTGCTGCTTCTCCAAGTTTTGACTTAGAATTTGCGCATAATTTGTGTTCTGGGAGAAAACTTTTCTCCTATAGTAAACTTAAATTAAATCAAAAAAATTTGGTCTTATTTAATAACTGACAGAATAAACTAGGTTTATAGATTTTCCTTCTTCTATATTTATCTCTATTTTTCCTATAAATAATTCACAAATTAGAGGTACAAGTTTTGAGAAAATATCGGTATTTATGTACCCATTAATTCAAATTCCTTTCATATAATGATAAAAATCAAAACATATAAACCTGGATATTGATAACATCTATAACATTTTCAAAAATCATCAAAATCAGTGACTGATTAAAACTAACGTAAGTTTGACACATATTAAATGACATTTTAGCCGATTAAACCGGTCGAGACGCCTTCTCGACGTAAAAAACCGTAAGTTTAAATCGGCTAAAATGTCATTTAAAATCAGTGACTGTTTAGGGGGTAGAAAAGTTTTCTCTTTTTGTATGTAAATTCGAGACTTCCCTCCAGTCTTAAGCAACGCTGTGGTCTGCGGTGAAGCACTCTTAGTAAAGCATAACTCAGAAAGGATCTTTTTACTTTGGATTTGAAAACTCTTAATTGTATTTGATCACGAACACGCGAGATTCTAATTATATCATAATATCTATTTTTTTTTTATTGATTTGATTTAGGGATAATTTATGAAATCACATCCATCGGTTTTCCATTTAATAACAAGATTATACCTACGAGCATTATTATTTTAAACACACGGATACCTTAGTCAAGTACAATGGTTACCAAACTTGCGACATAAAACTGTTATAATTTTGAATTTTTCGCCACAGGTATGAGTTTCCACCTTAACGCTATAATATTAATATTAATTAAAGTTTGGCTGAAAGAAAACGCAATAAGTGATAAGACCGCCCACTGTGAAGCTTAAATTGTGAGTTTTTTTGTATAAGATTGTGTTTGAGTAGCTTAGTCTGCGCTAGACAATATCCATTTTGTCCTGGTGGTTCATAATACGCATTGACTAAATATTTTTTGTTATGTCAATGCGCTACGTGTATTACGTATTGTTACGTATGAAATGTTTTATTTTCCTATCATGTACTTTTCCTCCTCTTCTATTTTGCTAACATGTAGGTATATAGGTAGGTACTCGTTATATTGAAAGTCAACTTCTACATATAAGTGGTTCCGATTTAACAAAATTGGTACTGCTACCATTCAACGCATACTCTATAATTAAAGTACTCAGAAAAACAATGGCAAGTAATTTTGTATGGCATTAGTCAAATATTTTATAAGCTGAAAATCAATTGAGAGATTACCGAAATCTCCATTGGTCATTGATCACAATTTACTTAAGCTTTTGTAAGCATTCTTGGTTGTATACAAAAACTTGCCATGTTTAAAAACTAAATATAAGAAATGGTACATAGAAGTAATGTCGTATGTCATAATTTTGTTAATAATTCTAATCTAAGCGAGACAAATATCTTATTTTTATTATGCATTATTGATATATTATTATTAAAACAATGTGCCTCAAGTGAACGGACATATTTTTTTATGTTATGCCAATATTTTTTAAGACGTAGCGTAAGTACGTAAAGTTTGATGTAATGTACGCAATATGCATGTTATAATTTATAGTTTTTATAATAAATAAAATGCAATAATCCTTTTTGTACAGCGAGAATTTATATTTTGTAATTATTAGTTATGTTTACGGGGGATTAGTTTGTACTATAACACATTATGCCACAGTCAAATAAGCAGTGGATATACTTCGTTGAAATACTGTAAATACTTAGCGCTACTGTAGAACCCTCAATGGGTTAAACCCTAGGACTTTTAGTTATAGTTCACAAGCACGCGTGATCTTTATGGTCTGTAATACGGTTCATAGAGATTCATGGACCGTCAAAACAGCTTGTAGATAATATATTGGTAGAGATTATTTAATTAGTGACATCTATTATTTGCTCCGTAGAACCACGGAACGCGGTAAAACGTCTACGAGACGCTGCGTTTGTATGTGGCCGTAAATAATCTTACAGTATAACAGATTCAATTAAACAGTTTAGCTATGATATACTCATGGCAGGTACTTACTTGTTCGAGTATGCAGCTGTTTTTATCTTTACTAAGATTACATATACAGTTAGTTCTGCCGGTACATTAGTGATTTCATAACCTGAAAAGTGATTTGGATTCGCACGCAACGAGGTTTTGCTGTTTCGACGGGTTTTATGAAAACGCGATTCCAATTCCCAGAGCATCTATCTGAATCAGAATCTACTTATAAAATATGTTATGTACAATAATCGAAGTCTAGGTGCCTTTGTAATGTTCAAGTCGAAACTAAACGAAACGCGCATTTATATTGCCAGTAAGTAAACGTACCCACAAACCAACGCGTTCAGCTGCGTTCGCGGTGGCGGTAATTTCTGTTTATTAATTATTGTCCGTACCATTAAGGTTCGTTCTAGTAAAAATATAATAAAAACAAGTGAAAGCCACCGCGGGCAACGTAAGATTTCTAATAAAGGAACCTGACCCAAACTATAACTTTTCATAAAACTTAGGCGCTTCAAGAAGTTTTTGAAAAACTTTGCAGTAAAATGTATGTTATGAGGCTTATTAAATCAATCGAAATGGCACCATTGAGTTTCACGCCATCTAGCGGTAAAGCATGTTCCTTTTCAATAATTGTACATTTTATCACTGCTAAGAACTATTCTTCGAAGTGTCCTCGCTGGTTATTAACTGTGAACCTGGGCCCAGATGCAAACGTAAATGCAACCTTATTAAAATGTTTGATGATTGATTTTGTTTCGTGGTTAACAAAAACAATCAACACACAAAATTACGTCATAATCATATTGGATAAATGACAAACAAAAGCAACCATGGCATTGACACAGATGAACGTCCTTACAGCATGACCACCAACTCCAATTTGTCTCAATATTTCCAAAACTTTTTTTTGGGAATTTTGAGTAAAATATGAACTGTTTGAGCTGTTTTGGCTGCGACACACAAGGCATTGGCATAAGGTTACATTTTATTTTGATTGGCGCAATTATTGGCTATCTGGCGGCCACAGGTGTTCCGGTTTGACAATGTGTTAGCGCTTGTAGAAATGGTAAAAATATATGTAAATATAAAGAGATATAATAAGTTTAATATAATGATGGAGGTTGAAGGAAAACCTGATGTCGTGTGCCTTCAAAGAAATCGCGAGTAAAATACTTTAAATAATAACTTACATTATACATATTGATATCTACGTACGATAAAATAGATATCTTAACCGAATATATCAACATTATGCTCTTTTTACTTATGAAAATAATTATAAATATAAATCCGAATATTGTTTTTTATTTCGATTTTGTTTCTATGCTAAAACTAGAAATACTTAGTACATTGTACATCGTGGGGAGAAAACGATCTATATCTGTTCGAGAGTTTGTTTAAGGGCAACTCGAAAACAGAAATAGAACTTTCTCCCGAGTGATACATAGTGCTTTATACTACACCTACGAGGAAAATAATCATTATACGTTTTCTCGTACTTATCTCGAGACTTCTCAGGCAGCAAGTTCTTTATGACTTCTTGAGCTGAATTTCTTCTGTTGGCGTCATCATTATAAAATCGACACCTTCACTATCAGATAACATTTTGGAAAATTATTTAGAATAATTAAAAGCGTAGTGTTAAAATATCAATTTAGTAAAAAACTAAATTTAACCAAATAACAAATTGCCGCGCTTTTTTTCTCGTATTGCAAAAAAGTTTGCCAACCTCTTTTCATTGAAAATCGAGTACAAATAAAAATCACACCACTTTTTTCTAATTATTTGATATAAAGCCTTTTTGAGGTTGTATTTTTTTATGTTAGCAGCTAAAAGAACGCTACCAGGGCAGGTATGGATTTTCATACAACATTCCTTCACTGCTACGGAGTGAAGGAATGAAAATTCATATAAATTTCCTCGCCGTACATTTATAAGGGAGAAATGACGAACTTTATAACATGTTTTTGAACGAGTAATGAGACGCTTTCTGAGTGGGTGTGGTATAAACACTTTAATTGACAGAGCGAGCGCGAAGCCCGAGGAAAGCTAAAAAAAAGCTTTCAGGTGCAAAAATGCTTTTGTATCTCAGTCCGGATTACCGGTTGTTCTCCAAAAGTTAGATTATTTTTAATGCATTTAACTTTAAAATATTTCAGTCTCATTATCTTCAGCTCACTAGTATTAGTTCAGCCAGCCAGCCGGCACTGTTAATATTTGTTTGTTTTTCATAATAATCATTAAGTAACTTTATGTAGACAAACTAATAATGGCGATTACATACTTATTGTTACCACATGAATCTTTATTCAATGTTGTTACTACGTGCAACAAATAAAATCCATAAAGTGACTTTTCCAGTGTATTAGTTTGCTCTATGGTAACATTGTTTACAAAATTCCCAGTATATTACTTCATAAAGTAACTTTGTATATAATTACTTTTCTCTATGACAAAATCATAAAAATGGTGACACAAAATGAAGATTTACACTTTTTTTAATAATTTAACTTTATTTATTTTTCTTATACCATATTTTGTAAAGTCTTTTTCATCGTTTGAACCTTCAACTGAAGGACTATATAAAGGGTTCAGAACGCTCTGGAAACCTTATACTCAAACGTATTATATTAGAATACGGCATCGAAATCAGTCTGTTGAGGATATACCAAAAAATTTCACTGCAGCATTACCGAAGACAAGATACGTTACTATCGATTGGGATTACAAACAATTGTTTATGAACAACGATTATGATTATGATAAGCTATCTCCAAATATGTTGGAAATTATTAAAAGAAAAATGCTCAACAAAGAAGTTATTAATAAAGCACTTTATAGTGATCATGCCTGGCGTCGTCAGTTAGACGGTGACTATTCATTAGTTTTATTTTGTATTGCTTTGTAAGATAGCCTCTACCTCTCTTATTTTGTACGTGATGATGTAGCCTAGTTCACTGGTCGGTGTAACATCAACCGGTAAATATACAACAAATTATATTAGCGTAAGATGCCTTGCGACAGATTTTCTGCTAGAAGTTGTACGAGGCGAGCATTCACAAAAAGACGTACCACCATACGGTGAAGCTCAAGGCGCAGTTGGATTCGAATTGTGAACCTCCTGCGTTGCATTCCATAGTATTGCCACTTAGTCATCACTGCTCCTCATTGTTCATGCAGCTGTTTAACAAAGCAGTCTTCATTTGTAGGTCTACTTTTTTCCCGAATATGCTGTATAAATTTGCGAACAGAAAATTCTGTCTCTTTATAAAGTTACTTAAAATAATTATTATTTTGATCCCATAATGAAATGTTTGCAGCACTAAGTACGTACCGGATTATTGCATGCATCAACATCAATCGCACAGTAGACAATTTACAACTACCTTCAATCTAAATTACTATAGATATTATTGTTTACCTAACGACATGTATGTTTACCACGTATATTATATAATATGTATTTCTCTGTAAGTGAATTTTAAATTCTTTTGAGATATAAATGATTTACACCGTACCTTACTAATAAAGTTGTGATGTGCGAAGGTATTTGATACTATCGCAACTTCACCACGCCGACTTTAACAAAAGTGTTGTAAAGGGTAAAATTAAAAGAGCTAGTACATATAACTTTAGAAAACGGTATAATTTTCTAGCTTTAAAATGATAAAGTTTTCAGAAAACTCTCCACCCGTAAACTCTGAAATCCCGTGGCGCAATGAATACTCACTCTCGCTGCATCCAGCGACAAATACTTCGGTGACGTCAGCTACCTCGACTACGGAACTACAGATAAGTAAGATTATGTTACAGAGAGAACTACCATCACCTAGCTAGATAAAATGGCGCGGCTAGCTTATCGTCCCACCAACTTATCTGTTCAGGCGGCAAAAGAAAGAACTACAACATTCCTTCAAATTGTGACAGTTTGTAGTTGATTTCCTTGACCAGTAGCGCCCTCGAGAACTGCACAGTTAAGTTGGTGGTTCTATACTGATGTTGCGTTAAGTTTTATGACAGCCCTAAAAGAGCTTCGACCTTTAAACATGACAAGGTCGCGTGTGTCAAATTGTAGCGCCCTTTCCCCCTAACCTCGAAAGGGCTAGCACTCGAGAGCAACAGCTGTGCCTATTCGCTAGATGGCGCTACAATTTGACACACGCGACCTTGTAAAGTTTAAAGGTCAAAGTTTTTTTTTATGTTATTGTGACGGAACAAGCTCGAGGACCACCTGTTGTTAAGCGGACTAACCTCTGCCTATAACAGATGCATTTTCGTCACAAGTCACTAGTTCACTGCGCCCGTCACCTTGAAACATTGTATTGTTAAGTCTCTTGTGCTTGTAATTTCACTGGCTCTCAAGGACAGCTGCCGGAACACACTGTTAGGTGCTTGGCGACAGATTTTCTACTTGAGGGTGGTCGCTAGCCAGGCGGCATTCGCAAAATGCCCTTCCACCATGTGAGTTCTTTTAAAGCTGTCATAAAAATTAACGCAAAAATTGAACATTGTATTTGAACAATACAATGTTCAAATAAATTTTTGCGTTAATTTTTAGAATTCTAGAAAGTTTGATATTTGGTTATTAATATTACTTATACCTATTTAGACTGGTGGCTGTTAATTCGATACCTACCCGAGCACACCTTTTCGTATTATTACACCTAACTTTAATTATATGTTCTCATTTAAAGTCAATACAACAAATGACTTTTGTACAGGGTACAACAAAGAGGGTTTGCGTCAAGATATTCCGACCACTGAGGAAACTATGACCACTACTACTGACTCTACAACTACCACTACTGTTACTACAACCACCACTACTGTTACTACAACCACCTCTACTGTCGCTGCAACTCCTTGCCCTGATGCTACTACTACGACAACTACTGCAACAAGAGATCCACGGCGGCCCTGGACGAATCCAACTAAATGGGAAACACCGGAGCCACACAAAACTATTATCTGGTCTTGGACTACTACCGAGGCAACAAAATCAGGAATCACAAAGGAACAATATCATTATTACGATCCGCATTATCCGTATTACGAAGATTTTTATACCTATTTGAGACGAAATTACGCCAAAGTGGGGGGAACTACAGTTTATTCTAAGCCGTTGCCCACTTTAGAACCAGTTTTCGGCACGACATTTATATGGAGGTTTTGGTCGTACAATCGACACTTTGAGAATGTCGAGACGTTCTTGGCTCTGGAGACGGAGGTACAGCCGACGACAACGCGCCATAGGACCACGACGTTAGCTAACATAAGGAACGCCTCATGCTACGTGTGTGGCCTCAACTTGCCAGGTATCCCGCGCATGGCTGGCTGTCATCACATTTTTGGGGGTAAAGATGGAAGGTGAGACCTATCTATTTAGTTTATTTTATATACCTTATTTTGAAGCGCTAGCTGTTCTTAACCGATCACCAAAGTTAAGCAACATCCGCCGCGGTTATGAGTTGGATGGGTGCATTTACCAACCTTCAAGTAGAAAATCTGTCGCCAAGCACCTAACGGTGTATTCCGACAGCTGTCCTTGAGAGCTAGTAATTCTAGGTTAGCCTGAACAACATCTTCGACCGCATCATCACTTACCATCAGGTGAGATACCAGGCTAATCTATCAAGCATAAAAAAAACGAATTATTCCCTCGTTAAGTGCCGGGCTATATTATAGAATGTCTACCCCCCCATTGCCACCTGTGGGTGTCGTGAGAGGCGACCATATGGTAAAAATAGCGGTAGGCAGCAACGCCTTCTGAGGGACTGGGATCTTAAACTGCGATCCCCAAGACGCCTGCCAAGCGTGGGGATTATATCGAATCCCCCCTAAATGGGGGAGGCTGTGTTCAGCAGTTGACAATCCGGCTGATACAGTACCTAATTATCCAGAAACAATAACATGTAACGACTATCCTACTTACTTAACAGACATTATCCCTAAGATTTATTGTATTTCATCTCACTGCATTATCCTGCACTCTTTGTAAAATCGAGACCTAGGTACCTATACTATCTGTGTGTGAACAAACAACAACAGGCTGCTAGAGAACACCTAAACATTTATCTGTTGTCTGATAGTTTATCTGTTAAGGCGCGTCTCCTGCGACGGTTCTTTCGAAAGATTCAATTAAAAGTCGAACACAAAACTTTGCTTCTCGTCGTCCGCGCAAGAGACTTGTAATTATCCCCATTTTTTTCCCATTTCATTACCATGAAAAATTAATTATGAATATTCATCATTAATTTTTGGATGATGAATATTAATCATTAATTTTCATTAATATAGCAAAGTTTTCAATCATTAAATTAGCAATTTTTTTGTAAAACGCATATGCGTTATGATTATTTAAATTATTGGTCTAGTTCACGACACTAAAATATGCGATATTGGTGTAGTTTTCGTCTTTTTATGATTTACCACAGATTCGAATGTACTTACAAACGTACATATACCTGCCGATCAACGAAAACTGACGAATTGTATCAACTGACTAGATGGCCAAATAACTGGCGATTTAGGGGAACTAACCAGTGATTACCCAGCTAAATTGTCAGTCCTGTTTACAGTTCTAGACTTGGGATGGACAGATTCAAGAAACGTTGTTTAACTGGTAGAAGATGGCAAGCTCCTCGAGGGCGGAACTGGTACGGCGAGTTGTACAGAGGAGGCTGCTTCAAGCGGTTCACAGATGTTGGGGTAGAGTTCGAGGAGCGGGGTTGCAGGACAATGGAGCCCACAAGGGGATATAACTTCGCTTCTAAGAGGTACATAGACCAATCTGTACCCGTAGACCGTATAGAGTGTAAGGAAGAGATGATAGAATTCATACATGTTTCACACATTATAGAACAAGGCATCAAACAAAAAGTTTTACACATGCATTCAACAAGACATCTTTTGCGATGTCAAAATTCTTTATTATGTGCATGAATGATACGATTATTGCTTATAAGAAATCACTATATGTTTGTGTGCTATCTTTAAGAGTAAGATATCAAAGTAACTACAAAATTATTTCAAATATCAAGTATACAATAAACGGCAAAAACACTCACGTTGGGGATTGAATACGTCAGACGCAGCTGCGCACTCGCTCTGATGATGAGTATGTGATAAGCTCGAAACCCGGGTCGACGTTTTCGAACTCTAACGTGTTTTACCGGTTACTTTATAATATTGAAATATGTGTGAATCTTAGGAAATATTCATTTAAAATAAATTAAGTAAATTACTGTAGGTACAATCAAAATAACAAAATCGACGTAAATGTAAATGAGCTTTGCCCGTTTTAATCATTCCATTCAATATTAACAGAACACGGAAGGGGTATGATGTAGTTCTTAATTACTTTGCCGAGTAATACTTCATCACTGCCTATTTATAAGTATAACCTACGTACGACAGTTCTTGGCTTAAAAATCTAAGGACCGTTCCAAATCCTCCCATTGAATGGAGCCTACACCTTTGCAATGCTTGCATGTTTTTTAAGCGAAAGATGGTTTGAATCCCGCCGTGGGCTGGAGCTTCACCGCATGGTGGAAGGGCATTTTGAGGTAGCCCGCTTGGCTAGCTACCACCCTCAAGTAGGAAATCTGTCGCCAAGTACTTAACGGTGTGTTCCGGCAGCTGTCCTTGAGAGCCAGTAATTCTAGGTTAAGCCTGTTAATACTTTCGACCACATCATCACTTACCATGAGGTAAGATTGTGGTCAAGGGCGTACCTATCAGCAAAAAAAAACAAGATAAGATGTTTATGTATATGTTTGTAGGTTTGCAAGACTAGAGAAAACATTGTACGACGTGGACAACGGCTGTGTGTTCAGTCCGAATGCAATGCTCACTCCGTTCAGCCGGGCTATATCCCTTTACGTGCGTTACCACGTATGTGTTTGCACGGGAAAATACTGCAACAACGCCTCCCGTGCGCATCCTCTACACATATTAATTATTACGCAATTTTTGAGTATGCTTTTATATTTATTAAGAATTAAAACCAACTTTTTGAAAACTTATTTGTTCATCTTTGTTTTTACATGCGGTACTTGCCTTTGGAGCATCTCGTTCTAAAGCAGACAGTTTCCAGTTCCGCACAGATAAAATATGACCGTGGAAGTCCTAATAAGCTTACCATTTGAAGTTAGATTCGCTAAAAACGCTAAAAACTATCACACTCCCAAAAAGTTGTTCCACATGGGTCTTGGCGTTATTTTCGCCATAAACGCTACATCTAATGTCAAAAGTGACAGAAGTGGCAAATTTTAGTGGCATTCTTAGCGTTCTTATCCTAAATGGAACAGGGGATGACAGTTACAAACGATCACAGTGATCACAACCATAGACGCAAAATGTGATCAAAATTATCGTAAATAACGTTCTTAGCGCCAAATGGAATATTATATACCCTTAGGCCACGATTTTATGTACCCATTTATCAAAACTAGAATTTCATGTGTATTTAGTTAGATGTTAATTTAGATGTGATAGCAATATTATTGCGAGGGTTATATATTTTTTATATAATTTTACTAAAACCTAGAAATATATAGGGTTGTTCCAAAGCACTTTCTTCTATACTCTTGATATATATTTTTTATTTATACTTTTGTTTTGAGATTTCTTGTTCTAGGACATTTGTGTTCATTTATTTTATTTAACTATTTTAGTTTATTTATTTCAGCATGACGAATTCCTCTTAGAAATTAGATATGTTGATTACTGCACCTTCCGCTTTAACGGTTAAACTACAAATGACATCTGCACCCCATCATCTCGGTGGGCAAGGGGTTAAATAAAATAACTTAATATATTGTCTTATTTTCTTTATGAAAATCAAAGTATGAAAATACATTGTTTACAAATTAATTGCTTCTGTTTTGTATATGAATGAACATGTTTAATAAGAGGCAGGTAAAGAAAACATTGATATTAAATTTAATAATTTCTTGAACTGATTAGAAAATTTAAGAATATCGAATATGTAAATTTAGCTGTTTATTATAACTTAATATCTAAGAAAGTATAAAATAATCTTATATTTTTCAACATAAAGAGTGATGTCGGAATGTTCCATTATACATTTTGGTATAAAATAGTTAGATATATAAGTACTCATATGTTTTTCTTATAACTAAAAAAGTTATATACACAGTTATAAAACTATAATTAATTAATCTATTGTGACACTTAGATAACATGGAAAGACAGTCCTAAAACCGTTGAAAATTAAAATACTTAAATTTAATATATAAGAAAACTTTTATTTTTTACAAATAGGTAGGTACATAATTAATATTTAAGGACGGATTTATGTCAAAATAACAATAATAAAAAGTATGTTTAGTGTGATGTATAATTTTAAGAATAAAAACAAGAGAATAAATATTTTAGAAAAAATAATAAACCTTAGAGGACAACAGAATAATAGAATTGATTTGTTATTATTTTTAAGCATTATTTTTATATTAAGTTTCCTTTTGAGATCGTGCGTTGGTAATCATTACATACATTTTGAGTTACTTATTTTAATAAGTGTTAAAAATATATGGAATGTTTAAAAAAAACTATCTACAAGGCACTTGTTTCAGGAAAAGTGACAGCAACATAAATGCAAGATAATTATCGCAGTTCAACATCTCAATCAATCAAGACATCCATCTTTATTCAGTCTTTCATTAGTTTTCTACTTACATTTTCTAACTAGCTAAACATTTTTCATTATTTTGTGCTGTACGAAATTTTGTCTATACGAACATATCTACCAACCAAATTTATTATGGAGGACAAATTTTCTCTAGTCTATGTCCACCACTAATGTGTTTATTACGTATACTTATTGTATTCTCTTTACGTCGAGTTTCATAATACGTTATGTTAGTTTTGTTAAAATCAAACACTACCATCATTTCATAATTGCGCAAGTTACTTAAATAAGTATTATTTGGCATGATTTTGATGAATTTGAATGAAAATGTCTATCACATTGCCGTTTCTAAAGGTTGACTGTGTGATCGACTCGCTTCCGTCATAGGTAGAGGACTCGATTCGGAGTCATCAAAATCAAAATTAGTTTCAAGTAACGCTTCAGACTTGGATCTGTGGTATAGTTCTGGTGTGGGTGAGTCGTCGAACTCTCTAGAGAGATCTCGAGGACTAGAGTCATAGCTCGGTATATTCTCTGACATTGTGTTGTCGTAAGGACTCGAGTAAACAGGCGGATGAGGCGGACTCGGTAAGTTGTCCTCGTAATACTGTTGCTGATCTGCAATAGAAAGTCATTTTTTAATTAGTCATCTACTGAAATCTAGTTATTGATATACTTAATAGTTAATTCTGGTTATTAATATACTTAATAGTAAATTCTAGTCACCAAATTATTTAATAGTTAATTCTAATTATTATTATACCCTATAGTTAATTGTAATTATTACTATATACTCAATCATCATCATCATCGTCATCAGCCGGAAGACGTACACTGTTGAACAAAGGCCTTCCCCATAGAACGGCACAAAGAACGGCTATTAGCCGCTTGTAACCATTGGCTACCCGCGACTTTAACGATGTCGTCAATCCACCTAGTGGGGGGCCTACCAACTACGTCTTCCGGTGTATTGTGGTAACCACTCGAGAACCTAAGGCAATAAATATAACTGACTATACTCAATAGTTAATTAGGTTTATTGGTACAATAAATAGTTAATGTAGTTATAGATATAATAATTAAATACAGTTGTTGATATACCTAATAAGTTTATTCTAATATTTGATATAATCACTTAAAATAAATTTGGTATAAAATACGCCATCCGGAAAACAAAGATTCAACTGAACTAAAATATAATGCACAAATCTATGTAATTATTGTGGGTGTACAGTACTGTGTCAGCCGGATAGTCTACTGCTGAACACAGCCTCTCCCAATTTAGGGGGGTTTGCCATAATCCCCATGCTTGGCAGGCGGCTTGGGGATCGCAGTGTGAGATATCAGTTCCTCATAAAGCGCTACTGCCCACCTTCTGATGTGTTACCCCTAGTCGCCTCTTACGACACCCACGGGTAGAGATGAGGGGTGAAATTCTAGCCCGTCACCGCATTGGTTAATTTTGGGTGTAATAAATGCTATTTCCAGAACTTACCAGCAATATTACTTCTCTGTCCAAATGTCGAAGTCGGCATTGCGCCCGGTTGTGGTTGCTCCGGCATTTTAGACCTTAACTCCATCAAGAATGAAAGTTTTGGTTGTTGGCCATAATTGGGAGTACCGTAAGGCCCGTATGCTTTCGCGTCGTTATCCAACTCCCTCTTCAAAGTGTCATCAGATCTGTCGAGGTTCCTTAGCGGTAATGTATCAGAGTTGAAGTACTGGGAGTCGGAGGTCGGCGACATGGTGTCATCGTCCTGCGGCGAGCGGACACCCCCCGGGTGGTGCAGGATCGGTATTTCCTCTGTCATCACCGTGTTCATAGATGGCGCTTCACTGCCTGCTCCTGAATTGTCTCTGTAACAATAACATTTACGTTTACTTCCCCTTGTACTACTAATAGTACAATCAGTACTAACATGGGTTATTCTTTTTACCCGTCCCACTACCAATCACCTTGGTGCTACGATGGGGATTTTTGTGCCCATCTAAGTACCTACTACAGAAAATCAAAACAATCTGTAATTTTTATGATAGTTATAAAACAACGTAGTTACGTTTAAATTGTTATTTCATTAATATAAGTGAAAATGTACCAAGAAATAGATTTCAGATGTGACAGATGTCAGAAGCAGAACTGAGATGCATTCTTTGTTGGTTACTGTAATTTAAAAATTACACTAGATTTTTATTTTCTGCTGTAGTAAGATGGGCACCGCAACCCCCATTGTACTACGAAGGTGATTGGTACACGGGTAATTTGTTTTACCCCGTTGTACTACCAATCACCTCGGTAGTACAACGGGTAAAACAAATTACCCGTGTTACTACTGGTACTACGAAAAGTTAACGATACACAGATAATGTGATCGCTAACTTACTTCTTAGTTCATGTGTCTATCATTTATGCAGGTTTCAAAAGAAGGTTGGTATTGCTAACTCCGTACTGGGTAAAAACTTATTGATTAAAATTATTTTCGACGTTTGAATGAGGGGAGGAACGAATGGCGTCTTTGACAGATTATGAACGGATATTTGAATTTCCTCCGAAGATCCTTCAAGTAAACATCGAGTTGTTAATCAGAAGTCTGTTTTGTATTGTGAAAATGAAAAACCTTAAATGTAACTTTTACTAGGCGAGTAACTTTAACTATAGTTAAAATACACTTATTTATTTGGTTAGTAAACCAAATTCTTGAAATAAGACAACAAGTCTTCATTAAAAATATGTCGTTCTTGAGTTACAAAATATAACTAGATTTCGAAACGAAATTGTCAATTTCTTAGAATGAGTAAACATTTGTTCAACAAAGTTATTTTATTTCTTCAGCCAAGAAAAATCGATTTGTCTCAAATTAAGTAAAATAGCATCTTTGAAGAAGATAATATTATCTTGATTTATAAAGTTTGAAATTGTCCAGTCAAAATCAGATATTTTCTTTGTTTGATAAATAAATGTTCTTGAACCAAAAAATCTTTCTTTAATCAAGAATTAAATGCAAGAATATATTATTTTTCATTTAAGAATACTGTGTTTTTGAGAGTAAGATAATTTACTTATGTAAAGCAAATATTTACTTGATTTTAAACAATTATTCTAAGAATATTGAAATTCTTGGCCAAAGAGATCCTATTTTTCCGTGTAGGAAGTTTATAAATGACGCTTTACTTGAAGGTCATGAAATAGGCCCTTAGCCTGTTAAAGTTGCACGTAGTGATGTATTTTTATGAATACGATACGGATAGTTTAGTGACGAAGTTTTCTCATCTAAGTTGAAATTCTTACCTGTATCCTTCATTCCTAAAGGCCAGATTGTTAAACTTATTCGTGTTTTGCGGCACCGAGTATTCAGGCGATGCAGATTTCTTCATGAATGTGCTATGCTTGAGGGGGATGACGTTGGGATTAGGGTTGTGCGCTTCGTAGATATCGAAGCTCTGGTTGTCCTCAATTGAAGAGTTAAACTGGCTTTTTTCCATCGATTCCATGGAAACGGTGGATGCTACCATCTTACGGTAGTCGGAACCTTTTGTCAGGGTGTCAGTCGATCGAGTGCTCTGTTGAAATTAAATACAAATACAAATATTTCATTGGTAAAATAGATTTACATGTCATATATACAATATCATAAACAAATTTATAAATTACCGCGAGCGGTAGTGGTAAAGTTATCTTTTAAAAATTCTCTGACGTCATAATAAGCTTTACTTATTTGTAATATTTTTAGTTTTGGTTTATATATATTTGCGGAAGCTGCACTTCTTATATCTACAGGTAGGTGGTTGTATAATTTCGGACCGCCTACATACACGGACTTCACCGATTTAGCGAGGGAGTGAGCAGGTGTCCGCAGTCAGTCCCTTGACCTCGTTTCGTAGCTGTGGGAGAGTCCTAGTGGGCTAAAGTGTTCGGGGTTGTTCCGAACAAAGAGACACGCCTGGTATATGTGGATGGACGGTACTGTCATTATTCCGAGTTCCTTGAAATAGGGTCTTGCTGACACATCCCATCCAATAGAATACTTTACAATTTCTATTCTTAAAAAAGTTGCGAGGTTCGTGTCATATGACTTCATAGGGAAAGGTAATCTAATATCTAATGATCAATGTAAAATTATTTGGTTTCCGACAATAAAAGATTTATAAAAATTTAACGTTATGAATTTAAAAACAATATCTTGAAAGTAAGTATACCATTTGTGTAAGTTTTCTTCTATAGGTGTTGTCGGGAAATCCTCCATTGATACTGCCGATGGACCGGACGGAGTGCAGAGATTGACGGATCGAGTTCCGCCGCTCTAGCCTTTGAACATGTCTGAAAGAAATAATGAAATAGAAATTTGAGAAGCGTAGAAAGACATTTAGGTAGGCACGTACACTTCACTGTCACCAAATCGGTGTCTAAAATGAATAGAGCCATTTTTACGAGTATAACGAGTTAGGTATTTAAATTGGATTAACACCCACGGGAAGTTATCTAAACAATTGTTTTTAAATAGATGATTATCCTCCATAATAATGTGTAAAACGCAAAGAGAAAGAATGGTTTCTTTTTCTACTGCACTTCACAATGGATAAGATAAAGTCCACGAACAATTGTGGGTAACAAACACACATAATTTATAATAAATATCGATAAATTTACCTGTGTTTAGACTTAGAATACCAGCAGACTAGAGCAGCTACAACCAGAACAACCATGGCAGCCAAAACTCCTATGAACGCCACTGCGAGCGTGTCCCCTCTCCACGACATCGGATCTATCATTATCTTTGGGTCTGGAAACAATAATATAAGTATGTTTTGTACTGACAATAGGTATCAATGTTTTCATATTTCATCGACTATCTCAGTATATCTGGCGGAATGGCCACAACGCATGAGAACGCCTCATTACATTTATTTTGTACAACAGGCACAGCGCGGAGAGCGTCAGATAACCATCGGTATCTTACATTGACACAGGTCTGCAGTTCCAAACCACCATTCTTGTAGGAGCTCTGGTCTAGATCTTTCTTGAGACAATGACATAAAGAGAGAAATTAAGACCAAAAGTCTGGCCAGTTATAAATAATTGAAGTACCTACTTTAGTAATGTCCGTATGGATTGAGGAGCCACTCCAGATTTTAAAAGGAAACTCACTCCCTAATTTAATAGCGAAGCTAAATATTTCGTAGGATACATTCTAGAATTTGTAGTAAGTACTTCAATTATTACAATTGATAACTTATCACTAACATTAAAACGGTTCCATTGGAATTCAAATAACACCAAACTCTCGTTACGGTTTATCTCGTACCTCTTTGATAGAACATATGTCAAGCCACCATTCATTGGATGGAGTAAGAGGAGAATTTTATTTATATTCTTGGACATTCCTACAACATTCGGAGTCTTCGACTACTCTTTAAAAAAGAAAAGAACAACATGCTTGAACAACATGTTCTTCTTAGAATGCTCACCGATTTCGCATATAAAGGAGTTCTTCTGGTTACAATCCGTGATCTCCACGTTAGAGAAGGCGAAGGAGGTGCACTGTGTGACGTAGTCGATGTGGTTTACCCACACTCTGTCTCCGAACTGGAACCACTGGTTCTGCTTTTGGATGAACTCGTACAGAGCCACGTAGTTGCCGGTCACGTACGGCATCGATGCGTTGTCAGACTGCACACGAATAATGTCATATAGAAACAATATAAATTAAGAAGGAAAGAGAAGAGGTTCTAATTGTTTTTCTTTGTATAATTTACAATAATAATCATTACTTAATCCCATACTTAGTTTCTCTTTGCTCATAAGAAACTATAAGAGGGGAACGATTTGAGCAGTAGGTAGGTAGTCGTTTCTTCTTTACAAAATTACAACGAGACAACGATTCCCGTACTTATTTATGTACGGGATTCGACCCTGGGCCATCCATCCATAGCGGTTAGAGCATACCCCGGTTATAGGGTTGGTTGGCGCGTGTTTGAATCTCGCACATGACTATAATTTTTCCTCTCGCTATTTTGTAATGTTACCCGCGGAGCATGTGTCATTGCAATAATCACAATATTAAAATTATAGGGCTGCGTCAACGTAAATAAATGAAAGCTAATTGTAAAAAATTGTCTTATTTGTAATACAACGTAAGTTGCACTATAAATGTCGCTCCATCCCCAACGAAAGGACAAATTAAAGGCATAGGTCATATGTCATGCTTGTAATTTTGTCAGCGTAGCGTCATTATAAAAATAAAATTATTTAAATCAATTCTTCTTCTTAATCTTTAATTTATCTATCCGTTTCAAGTGGTGTGACAAATATTTTACTGTTAGATCTTCGTAATCGAAATGTATATATTAAAATAATTATGTGATCGGGACAAGATCTAAAAAAAATTTGTCCTATAGCATCGGGAATATCTACTTCAAGCCAATTCGATGTCATTGAAATATTTAATGATTGGAAGCATAAATACTCACAAGACAAAACTGCCTCGCCTCTTCGTAAGTCATCGGTGCCCCCACGTACATGTAACAAGTACCAGCTATAGCGTCCCATCCAGGAGGGCATTTGCCCCCGTCCAATATCGTCAAGTTATTCATATAAAATGGGCGGTAGTCCACCTCCAGGAGTAAAGGGTTATCAGATTGGTCGCGAATTCGACCCGCCACAGCGAGACTTTCATTGTAACTCCAGAAGTTGTGTTTAGCGTCTATTTTTGTTCGCCAACTTTCCAGGGTGCTGTGGAAATCGGATTAAAGTCAGCGCGAGAAGTATATGAATAAAACAAATAGTAGAAAGAGAGTACAATAAAAGAAGCGTGTTTTCCAAGGCATCAAAAAAGAACACTGTTTGACTGGACTAGAACAAAAATACTCTAATTTGTGTTTAAATTAGTAAATTAGTTCAACTGACGCGATACCAATAAAGAGTAGGTACAAGTCTACGAAGTTAACTTATGTGGAAAGCATAATATGTTGCTTATGATTAAGAGGTAATAAATAGAATGTATTTAAATAAACGAAAGAATCCAAGAAGAAACCAGAATATAATGTAACTTGGAACAAAGTACCTAGCTCCTAAAGCCTGTATTCAGACTTTAATAAAGGCACAGACATGAAGGGTTTTTAGTGCCACGGCCTCATATTATACCCCTTTAACTATTTCAGGTATAAATAATTATGTAGCGATAGCGGAAACGTGCATAGATAAAATTATTATTAAGTTAAGGGTGCAAAGAAGTATGATGCGAATGGAATAAGTTATTTTAAAAAAACTCACCTTATAAAATCGGAATTATAGTCAACAAAGCTATGGTCCCGAGGTAGCCATGCAACAAAAACATGCAATAAAATTTAATATTAATGAGCAAGAGATGTATCAGTTTAAAAAAGCACGCCCCTACAATCAGTTGAATGTGTGTGTAATGATTTTACTGTGAACTCGGACTCAATCACGCTCTCCGCACACACACTGTGATGACTGAAGAACCAATTATATTGACGAGGTTGTGTGTATTGCGTCTATACACTATTTTACATGTAGGGGGGAGGAAAACATTGGATGGAGGGACATGCAGTTTTAGAATGACACATCTCTGCCTACCTAAACTTAACATAGGTATGGCGTAAAATTAAATAATGGAGAAGATGCAGAATTCTTGATGGCTTTTGATTGAGCGAATTCTTCAAGACTTATGTTATAGGTAAATGACTTCCATCTAACCATGAACTCGCAGTAGTATTGTTCCCAGTTGTACCTTCTGTTGATTTGTAACTACTACTGAGATTTTGTATGTTCATCTAAAGGTACTAGGTACTGAACGTTTTTCATCGGGATACAGTGATAAAAGGTGTTACTGTGATGATAATAATAAGTTTTATATTTAGCTAAAAATATTGGTTCAAAAAATCTTTCAAGTATTAGTTACAAATGTTCATTACCATACCATCTATTACTTTAAATTATATTCTGTTAATATTATCATATTTTGTTTCAATGTAGTCAAATATGTGCACATCGTACACATAAGTTTGTAAATTGAAAATTTTGCCACTAACAGCCACTTTAGCAACTGTCACAATGAACACCTATCGGCAAGAACTCTATGCAAAAGATAAACATTTTGTAGCACCTCATGTTGTTGCATAGGTAAACAAAGTCGAGCAAAAAGTCCAAGTAGTACCTTCAAAGGAACTACCAAAGGCATTACTGGAAATAAACTAAGAGAAACACATTACATTGCCAAATAACAACACCTACACTGAAACATCATAATAATGGTTATAACATATTTGCTTTTTTCATTTCGCTTGCCACAATAGTCATTATATAAACTGCAGTTTCCTACTTAATTAAAAAGAACCTCTCTATTGAGACTGGAAATGTATTGAGTAAATACTTACATAGATTTATTAATAGTTATCATTTCGTAATCGTTGTCAGGGTTAAAGAATATGTTATCAATGTAACTTTGGCCAGCTGTTCCAGCCACAACTGTTGCTCGACCTTCACGGTCTGTTGCGTAATTTCTGAGAAGAAAAATGGGTCGACATTATTTAGTGTCTTTTGGCTGTTTACAAGTACAACACCTACTAACCACGGACGTGTAATTTTTCAAATATGGAAGCGCACATATTCATATAACTCACTTGTAAAATCCGTTATGGGAAGTGGTCTGATAGATCGGCATTCTGACTTTGTCAAAGCCGGATATCTCCAGAATCCTCAAACCAGTGTTGTCGTGGACATAGTTATAGTTGAAAGCGGAGACGACTTGACGAAGGACGATGACATCGTGGAATTGGACACGATTGCGAGTGAAGTAGTTCCGAAAGATTGTAAGTTCTTGGTATGGGGTAGACTGTCGACCTGAAGTTATAAAATAGTAATACAATAGACTATTTTGATAAATTCTTCAAGATACCCTTCAGAGGTATTTACAAAGAAATGAAATTATAAACGGCAAAGATAAGCAGACAATACATACCTTCGACTTTAAGACACGGCAAATCATGGTTCTCAAAGAAAAGATTATTATGAATCCAGCCTCGTAAAGATGTAGCTGATCCTCTCGAATCAGCCCTTACTAATAATCCGCCAACATTGTTTTGCACTAAGTTATTCTGCAAAAATCAAATAACATTTATCTAACTTCATCTTATAACAGAAAACATATTATTTACTTATTCCGGAATCTGGACTAACTCACCCTGAACACCAAAGTTTGCGTGTTCTGCACATCAACTATAACAGCCGATTCGCAAGATGTAAAGTTGCCGTATAGTTTGAGACAGTTATTTTTTATTTCATTCCTGGTGATGGCCAACAGAGGGTTGACTTCGCCTACAGACAGATACGAGATCGCTCCATCTTTGTTCTTTATGAATTCACTGTTTGATATGTTGTGTTGCACGTCACGGTCTGCGAAAAAAACATTATTTAATAACAATTAGTATTAAATGAGCGACAGTTTTGCACCACATTGTGTTCAATACTTACTCAAACCAATAGCCGATATAGGTAACGTTACAATCTCAGCAATAAATCCATGTGTAGAGGCAGCTCCATTTGCAAATAACTTCACGCTCAGACTGGGCACATAAGTCTTGAAAAGTTTCTTCTCCAGAGGTGAGCCATTTTCTAAATAGCCAATCAAAGGTGCAGTGATGTTATAAATATCACCATCGTATAGGGACAACGAATCACGTTTTCCATAATTCATAGTGTGATTAAACAGATTGAATTGAAGTAACCGAAAACCTAAAGGTTTCACCCTGTACTTACTTTTGAATATTTTAACACAATTTACAGGATTGTTGTCGTACTTGTAATATAATAGTACTCTTTCTTCAATAGTTATCATTTTACTACTGTCACAAATGTCAATGAGGGAGAAGAGATGGTATGGAAGATTTAGTTCTTTGAGAGGCGTAAAACTTGATTCATCAGATTCTCTGCCTTCTCCGTTTAGTGATATAGCACTTACTCCTACTCCCAGTATATCATTAATGGAATTAAATCTCACATTTATTGTGTCACTTGGAGATATCAAGTTAATGCCATGGTGAGCGCTCCTAGTTATATTCACATTTCGAATTATAGGATTTTTAATGATTGCTTGAATTGCAGGTGACTTTTCATTATGGAGTAATCCAGCACCAACAATTTGCACATTTCTCAATTCACTTTCAATTTTTCTCTTGGTTTCATGAGTATGATGATCATGAATTCTATGTTCATATAATGAATACTCGAATTCTGGATTAGCAAATCTTATTCCACCCCAATATTCAAACGATTCTTCCAAATTTCGACTCCCACAATGTATAAAAACAAATTCAGAATCCCATTTACATTCGTGTCTGTGTCCATATAGTTGTCCATTTAGTCTAATAGGACAATCTTCATATCGATCTTCAGTTCCAACACATTGTAAAGGTTCAGGCCAGGACCATATACGTGATAGAGAATTACTATGGTATTCTACTCTACGATCAAAGGCAAAAAAAATATTAATGGGGTCAAAACCTAGTTCTCTGCAAACAACTTGTGCATTCCTTTCTGTAAAACGACTATCACACATAGGTACCCATTGTAGAGTTGTCTTATTGTAATATTCTAAAAAACCTTCATTATTCCTCTCTATGACAGTATCACTAATAGTACAGTTTCTTCCTGGACACAGTCTTATAGAATCCTGTACAATCAAAGATTCTAGCTGTCGTCTTTGTTTGTGATGACTCCGCGAATATTGGCCTATTTCTCTTTTCTCTATTCTATTAAATTCCACATTGCTTGCTGGGGTTATGGGCCTCATCACTATCGGCAACTGTGCGTGACCTACTGCTTCAAGTGTTCCCATCACAAGTATTCCAACGTTTGGTGCGAACTCCATAACAACGCCAGGGCTTATAATTAAATTAGCTTCAGGCATAACTGTAATATCGGTTTTAATTATATAAGGAGCAATTCTAGCTTCTAGAGTAAGATTGGACAGCAGTCTTCCCCCAAGGTTATTTATATCCATAGCAACTTCAGGGCTAAATGAAACTGAAACACTCGCTTCAAAACGATCTTCCAGTAGGTATGGTAAAAAAGTAGCAACAGCATGATTATTCCAATCGTCGAAATCAAATATCTGATTTTTAATATCTCTCTCAATAGTACTTCCCCACCAGTTTTCAGTCACATCCAGCAAATTATTAATCTTTGCAGTTTTAATACCGGCGAGTAGTGTGTACTCTAAACCATTACTTCCAAATAAATTTCTATTGACTTTTACTTTTTGTATTCCTTTAAAACCAATTACGAACGTTGGTTCAACACTTCGAGCTATAGCTCCACGATTGGCTCCGACTACGTAGTTGTTGTTTTTCACTTGATTATGCATAAACACGGCATATACTAGGCCCATTACTTCACTTTGACTGTCCATGTGGAATTTTACCATAAACTGGCCATTATTTTTTTCAATAAAGTTACCGTCGATCATCATTTTCTTTTCCATGCCTTGAATGGAGAGCAACCCAGTTTTGCAATAATTATCCGTGAACACATTTTTATTGATATTAATTTCAGCAAAATGGCCGTCTATAACAGCTCCAAATTGTAAATTACTTCGCCATGTGTTGTTATACATATAAACTGAATGCGTGAAGTTTTCATTGTATTGCCAAACATAAGGTAAACTTACATCGAAGCCACCGTTTCTGTTTCTTTCTATGGTGTTATCTTGAAGGATATAGTGATACAAATTATTTGAACTCCTCAAATCTCTGGCAAAGTGATAGATTCCTCTACCATTGTCTGTAATCAGTGTACCATTGATCATTATTGTTATTTCTGTTATATTGCTTTCGTGAATGTCCCAGAAAGGTGTGTTTACGTAAATGGCCTCTTCTTTATTATGCGCTATTTCGCAATTAAATATCTTAATTGATTCATTCGCTTTGCGAAGAAAATGATCACCAAGTTCATTTAAGTAACGGTTGTAATACAGTGCTTTGACACCTTTTGTGTTGCCCTTTATTTTTGTATTGACGACTTGTAATGTCGGAACAGGACCTTTGACGATTCTGTTTTTCAAGTTCTGAACAGGTGCGATGATTGTACTTACAACGAGTACAACTCCACCAAGAGCAGCTTTACCACTTTCATACGTAAGAACCACGCCAAAAGTATTACTTGTTGTTGGAAAGGTAGCTAGATCTCTGTCCAAGCACCATTTCGAGCTCGCTTCGTTAATATTTTGCGAATCGTAAATGCAAATATTTTCAGTTGAAAAGTTATGAATTGGATTAAGTAGTTGAAGTCCTAAAACATACCCAGGATTGCATTTAATATTGTAAGATTTGTTTATGTCCTCTTCATAATGTTTTGAAAATACTAAATATCTAGTTTCACCATTCGCCAAGCTTATATCGGTTTCATATTCAGGTATCCTAATCGGATTGTAATTAGATTCGTCGAAGTTGAAACCAGGATCTAAGTTGAACCATCCAGCTATTTCCCTTTGCTTTGGTCCAGATATATGAGGATTATGAAAAATTCCTGCTATATTATTGTTCTCGATTACGGATCCATAAACTTTTAGACCTAACTGTTTGAAACTAATACCGCTTCCTCGATTGTTGCTGAATTCGGAGTTTCGTACCGTATTGATCGAATCAGCTCCGTATAAATCTGAATAAAGAACTCCTAGTCCATCATGATAATTATTAGCTATTTTAACACTTTCCAAACTGTGACGAGCAAAATCCATCTGAAGTGCAGGCTTGAACACATTGGATGAGTAATCTAATAGACCTGCCTTTTCTATGTAAACATACTGCAAATCTACTCTTTCAGATATTACACTGAATCTGAGACCTGCCCAACTTGTTTCGTAGCATCGTATGCCAACATCATTTTCATGAGTACAAGATTGCTCAAACTGCTCTCGGGTTTCTGCTTTGCATTTTGTGATGTCGTTATCGAATTCTGTACATTCTACATTGGACAAGATTATATCTTCCGTAGTTCCTGCGCTTGGTATCTCGTTCGGTTCCAAGAACCAATCATCTGGATTGAGAGCAAGGCCTAATTGATTGCAGACTAGAGCAGCATTCATCATATTCCATTTGTAATTGCAAACTGTCCCCCACTTCTCATCGATTCGAACTTGCAATCTGCCTTCATGCTGAGTTCGACCTCCTAAAAGTCGAATAGGTACAACAGGTTCATAATATCCTGGAGTAGTTGGTTCAGTGTTTGGATCAGTTTCATAAAAGCTATCATTAGCCATAACCACTTCCTCTTTTAGAGTAAATGTAATATCATTAGGCCGTTTTCCTCTCGCCTCAAGTTTTCCTGCTATCATCATTCCTATAGCTGGCGGAAACTTCAATGTAACACCGGATTGTATTACTAATTTTCCTCCTGGACGGATATTTATGTCTTTATTTACGTCATACTCTCCTTGCCTTAATATTTCTATGCCTTCTACTTCACCACCAACAACAAACGTCCCAGGCACGTTAAATTGTGGCACGTGTAGAGAATTGTAATTGATTTGTGTTGCACCAGGGTTACTGCTATGAAGTAGATAAGGCATATATACAATCTTGGCTAAGTTATATCTGTCTTTTCTGTGGAACAATCTGTTGTAAACTTTTTCTTCTTCTCCAAATCCCAGCCAGTTATAAGTACAGTTTAATACTTTGCTCTGATCTTCAACATGTGAACCGATTTCATACTGAGCTTCGGGGTTATTTATAATATTTCTAAAGACGTCAATGTTGCTGGATCCTAATACTATGGTTGCTGCTACTCTGCTTCTTGGAGTTAACCTCGATGAAACGCCTTCAAGAGGTTCGAATGGTTCTCTTATTTTATTGTCTCTTAAATAGTTTCTTGAGAACAAGATATATTGCATATCACTATACGGTGACAAACCAAGATTCACAACGAAAGGACCTATATTACCGAAGTAATAGTTGTGCTGTATTTTGAACTTAGCGGGTAATATTTCAAATTCTTCCAAATATTTACCTTCTATTCGATTTAGTATCACAATTGCACCATAATTACCATGTTCAAAGTAATTGTGTTCTATGTTCCCTATAACGTTTAGAGCTGGTTGTATTTTTAAAGGCACTTTTTGGTTTTGATAAAATCGATTATGGCCTACTTGTAAATAAAGTAATTTCATCGGATTATTCAATCTCCAGCATGTGGATACATCTATCGTGCTCTCCATACTTGTATTAAACCAATTTCCAGTAATATTAACCCAACTGTCTCCACAGAAATTACCGTGAAGAATACCCACATCAAAGTTTTTAAATATTTCCGAATACTCGATTGTCGTCGTTTGATTTATAGGTATGTATTCAGTCTCTTGAGTGTTATTTATCCACACAGAGATACCATATCCTTGATTGGAGCTAAGAATACTCCTCGATACATTTCTGTTCCCACCTGTGACAGTTACGTTTATCCCGTCGCCTTGATTAAACGAAATTCTACTTTCAGTAATATTGATGTCTCCTGCTCCACTAACAACTTGTAGACCAGCGACGTGATTGTTGTTGGAAATAGAAGTGCGATGAATGTGAATTTGAGATCTTAAATTCTCAATGACAACACCTCGACCATTGTTATCCGAAATAATAGTATCCGTTACATTCAGGTCATAGGTTTTGCTTACACCCGAGGTCAGTCTCAAAAATCCAGTTATATCAGTTCGCGCGTTTGCACGAAATCTCACGTACATTCTGCTTCTTGTTGACGTTACACTTTGCGGTCGTGAATGATTTCTTATTTGCAACGTTAACAAAAGTCTGTCATCTGTAGTAAGTCCATCGTACACAAAAATTTCTCCAGTATTATTTTGGTTAGTTAACAGTTTTATAAAACTCAGTGTCAAGACATGATCGGGTCGTGTGTAAAATTTTTGATGGCAGTCACGTTCCACGTTTGAATATCTAGATTGTTCTATCGACATTTGAATAGGGAAGGTTTGACTAGGTGTAGACGCGAGAGTGCACAGGTCAAATACTTCGCTCCTGTCGAATCTCTCATCGATATTCATTTCGTGCACGACGTATTTGACCCCGTCGCCGCCATTGTCGTGAATCAGGCAATTCTCAATCTTGGCCATGCCGTACGTAGAATTCACATAGACACCGTAACCTCTATTGTTTTGTATCGTGCAGTTGTTAATAACTATGGGAGCGTTGGGTGACGTCACGTTTATTGCGTTGTACGCTGAGTTCGATATTTCTATATCTTCCATAACTGGTGGAACACCTAATACATCTAACGCACTGGTAGCATTATTATCCCTCCCTAAGCCTGCATTTTTTATGGTGACATGTTCTAGCCTGGATATTGACGTAGGAACATAAAGTGTATTGACAGCTGTGAGTATTCTTTCGTAAACGGCGTGTTCGAAGCGTATTCCCCTCCAATATCCTGAGTTTCCTAATTCGTTGACGTCGTGGTGAGGTAGACATTGGATGCCTAAGTCTGGATGGTAGTCACATACCCCTGAGCCGAGTTGTCTTGAGTTCCAGTCACACTGGAAGATATCGTGTTCCGTGCCTTTGCACTTTGGTTCTTCGAGAAGCAGTCTAGGGCGTCTTCCTGGTTGTCTATCTATCCAGTTGTAGAAGGATCCTCCCATAAAGCCCAATTGTCTGCACGCTGTTTCCATATCATTTATGGTCCAGCTGAAAAAATATGTAAAACCTATTAGCTCACATATTTTTATTACCTTCTAAAAGCTCTTAGCTCAAATATTTTTAGCTCTGGATATTGTATCCGGATATGTGATATTGCTCGCGCATCAAGAATTACATCTCGGAAGATGCCTAAATCGAAACAGTCTTTTTGTTAATGACATACGTGTACTACTGTCCGGTGTCGTAAAAGGCGATTAAAGAAAATAATTATGCACAAATAGGGCTCTTTACTATCTGAACGCCTTATAATTAACCGTAACGTAGAGGGTGTACACCTACCACCTCCCACCTAGGAGGTAAGCAAGAGCACCCGTGTGTTAAGTGAGTGCATGGTGTATGTGCATGTTTTTTTTATATGTTATTGTGACGGCACAAGCTCGAGGCCCACCTGATGTTAAGCGTATTAACCTCTGCCTATAACAGATGCATTTCGTCACAAGTCACGAATAGCACTGTGGCCGTCACCTTGAGACATAGTTCTTGAGCCTTATGTGCCTGTAATTTCGTATATTCGGCTGTATGCGTACACGCTGCTTATGTGCCGTAACACACTTAGGTACGTATTATTAACAGATCTGATTTGGATATAATTTGGCACAAAAGCAGCGTGTACGCATACAGCCCTCATTTACGGTGATTTTACCCTTATAAATAATACACGTGTTGATGGAGTGACGATATAATCGCTTTGAAAAGGTTATGGGTCCTCAAAACTGTTGCCTACCCTGGGGCTCCTCAGAAACTGCCTGTTGGTAGATGCCAACTGGCTCGCTAAAACCTACCAGGGTAAAAGTTTAGACGACTCTATAGGGGTAGGCCCATCGGGTATTTAATAGTTTAGCGTATTCTAAGCCGAATTTTCGAATGTCGGACACAAAAAAACAATACGATGCTACGATGCGTCTTCAGCGGACCAGGATAATAATTATTATGTTAAAAAGAATAGTAGATTCAAAGTCAAAGTCAAAATCATTTATTCAATTTAGGCGTCTACGACGCTCTTATGAAGGTCAATTACAAATTTTAGTATTGAAATATTCTACATTGTACTGCCACGTTCAGCAAATAAATTGTATAGAGCCACTGCGAGAAGAACGGGCAAGAAACTCGGGGCCATTCTTTTAAACATCATTTAACAATGTGTTACATACATACTATATAATAGAGTTATTACAATATTTGTTTAAATTATGTAGGTGACAGGCAATAGCTTGGCGGAGGCGGAATTGTCCAGGCATTTTTGTCGTTTATGTAATCAGAAACTGTGTAGTAGGATTTTTTAATCAATATGTTTTTCACATGCAACTTGAATTTCCCTTCTGTGAGCGTTGTAATATGTTTGGGAACTTTATTATAAAACCGCACACAATTACCTAAGAAGGACCTTTTATTTGTCTTTGCTAATCTAAAACCTGGCACCACTATTTTATCTTTATTCCTAGTATTGTAATCGTGATTGTCAGTGTTTAATTTAAATTTACTCAAATTTTTACGAACATACATAATATTTTCAAAAATATACAGACTTGGTAAAGTTAAAATATCAATTTCTTTAAAAAGATCCCTCACAGATTCCCTAGGACCCATTTTATATATGGCTCGAATTGCACGCTTTTGTATGATAAAGATTGTCTCTATCTCAGCAGCAGTTCCCCACAGCAATACGCCATACGACATAATACTGTGGAAGTACGCGAAATAAACTAGCCGAGCAGTAGCTACGTCTGTTAACTGTCTTATCCTAAGAACTGCATATGCAGCAGAACTAAGTCTTCCGGAGAGATCATGTATATGTGGATCCCATTGTAAAGTGGAATCAGATTGATATACAAGGGATGAAAGGGACCTATTAAGGCAAGTAGCGAGGGCGCAAATGATTATTGCGCCTAAATATATAACTATGCAAACACTCTGTGAAAAGTCATTTCGAATATGAGGAAAGTAAATAGAAACCTGATAAGTTAAATAAAAATTATATTTCATATATTTTAATAACAATTTAGAAAAGTATAAAGTCATTTTACTAAATTGTTGATAAAAGGCGTAAAATTGTAATTGAATAATATTTTATTCAATTACAATTTTACGCCGCGATTTAACGGAGTGACTGTACAAAAATTGCATCATAATTTTTTTTAAACATCAGGTAAAATCGTTTCCTAGTGACGTAAAGTACTGTTTTCATCCCTCTGATCAGGTAAATTCAAGCGTACTTTCCAAGTATGAGAAATAAAGTAATTTTACTTACTTTCTCGAGTTGGTGCAAACAGATCTCCACTGGCCCCGATGCAGGAGTTGCACCCTACCCGCAAGGATCGAGGGTCCATCCACTAGACGTATATCTGGGATGAGTTTCGATGGCCTAACTGGCTCTTCGGTGCTTGTGAAAACTATTCCGTTGTTACGTTCACCCTGGAATCAAGGAAATAGCTATATTAATCATCTACATAAAATATTGTGTAAGTATAGCTAGAAACTCCATCAGGTTCTTTTCTCTCTTTGAAATAACTTCTACAAACTCATTTTTACAACTCATAGGATATCTTTTGACCGCCATCTCACCTATTGGTGATGTTTTCGAGAATGATAAATAGACTTAGCATAAAGTAGTACTACTTTTCTAAAAAACAGCAGCTGGAATACATTTAGGTGCTAGGTGACAGATTTTCTACTTAGGAGTGACCTCAGACTGTCCTTGAGTAAAGTAGATAGGCGAGCATTGCTCTACTGTCCTGCTGTAGAGCTTAAGGTTGAACTGGCCGGTCAGTTCTCCATACAAACGCTGTAGGGTGATCACTCCCTTATTTGAGATTTTAGGTCCAGATTTAAGCATAATAGGTTTGAATCGTAACGAAATTTTAAAAAGATAATTAAGTTGACAGTTATTGGCCTTGAAAACTTTATATGAAAATGTTTCGGGGCTCATAACTGTCAATTTAATTATCTTTTTAAAATTTCGTAACGATACAAACTTAGATAATGACGAGTTCAATCGATATCATGCTTTGTTTTGGACCTAAATCCTCAAATAAGGGAGTGACCACCCTACGACGTATGTATGGAGAACTGACCGGCCAGTTCACAGGCGGTGGCGCGGCGGTGCGATGTGAACCATAGAACACCTGCGGGTCAATTCGTACATAACGCTACTGTGCCATCACTGCTTTCAGTAATAAACTCTTTGCTTATAAATACAGAACGTTTGAAATCAAAGCATGTCTATGGCCTATGGAACTGTTTCCTTCCGCCAGCCGGTATGGTACCTTTTATTTTTTTTAAAGCAATGATGGTTTAGCGGTAATAGCTATATGGACTGCCGTGCCGCAGGTCATTATTCCCCACCGCCACGGTTTGATCTTCATCGCACGGTGGAAGAGCATTTTGCGGATGCTCGCCTGGCTTATAGCTACCACCCTGAAGTAGAAAATCGGTCGCCAAGCACCTAACAGTTCCAGCAACAGACTTTAAGAGCCAGTAAAAAAGTTAAATAATTACTGGCACCTTAAAAACTGTATGAGTGTGACGGGCGCAGTGCAATTTGTCACTTGTGATGAAATGCATCTGTTATAGGCAGAGGTTAGTCATCAGATGGGACTTCGCCTGTTTCGTCACAATAACATTAAAAAAAACTAAATGCGAAAGGTAATCTAATGCAATAAAGGCAATTGTTCAACCTATCACAGCATTCTCCATTGATGGAATTAGTTAGATAGTAATACTTTATATTGTTACACCACACAAAATAATAAATAAGAGGTAAAACTTTAAATGTACAGTGATATATGGAATTGAGCATGGTAACATAAATAAAGAGATAAAAATATATAGCAAAGTATGTACTCTACTCAATGAGCTCTAGACTATGTCACCCCATATTTTAGGATGCAATATAATATGTTTCTTTTTCGGGTACATTCTCATCCCTCCATAAAAATTATTTAATAGAATTTGTAGTTCAATATTCGTCTCTGAATCTCTCTCGACTCGCAAAATAAAGACGGACAGCCAGACAGTGGAGTCTCATTATTAAGGTTTCATTTTCCTTTTGGTCACGGAACCCTAAAAGCAGGCTGTTTTGCATTAAAGCTAAGTCGCATGTGTCTGAGGGCTCCGGCGCCACTCTCAGATTGTATATATACTTTGCTGTATCAGCAGGATTGTCCACGGTTTTTCTATATTCCCAACGCTTGGCAGGCATCTTGAGGATCGCAGTTTATGGTATCAGTTCCTCAGAAGGCACTGCTGCCCACCTTCCGGTATTTTACCTTTAGTCGCCTCTTACGACACCCACGCAGGTATCTAGCAATGGGAGGGTGACTTTCTAGCCCGGCACCTCACGGGCATTACCTAAGTATATTAATTCAATTAATTCAATATACTTACCTACTTAGTTCTTATTGTGACTGGTACCGATATGTTTACTCAGTCTACTACGCTGCGATGTTTACATATCCTACCTAAAAAAGCTAGCACTTTAACCAAAAGTAATGTAATTAATTAGTAATAATGTAAAGTCTCAGACAGAATATAATAATACTTAATTACTTAAGTATTATTATATTCTGTCTGAGATAAACAAGCAAAGTTTATAGTTTTGTCTGGGGTAGCTTGTCTACTTATCACTATCGGCACCTAGTACTTATAGGTATAGGTACCTATATATAGGTATCTCAGATACCTACGTATCTATTATGTATTGTGCTTAGGTAATTGATCGTGTCAGTGCAACGAGTTTCTAAGCGCAAGAATCGCATTGTTATTGGTTTCGCAACATTGAATTGTCCGTGCTAAGCGAGAAATTTGTATAAAACAAATAAAAATGTTTCATTCGTGTCTGTTGAATAGCCGGATGTATAGGAGGATGTTGCGAAAACAGCTTGCAACATTTTCCCGGGTTGATTGTTAGAAAGGAGTCCTAATTTAAGACTTTTTACTTTTATAATCTTTGGCAAATAGGGAGCAGCACAGTTGGTACCGACTTGTAAAATTATTTTACATAGAATGTACATATTATGCAACCAATTATTTCTTTTTTTTTGTCAGCATGCTGGGCACGCTGCCAACTCGTAGTGCATTTGGACTGCCTATGAGTCTGCAATTGACTTATATGGATCTAAATGCTTTTATTGTAGCTGTTGTGTTCTATATAGTTCGTAGCATTTTGTTAATAAAGGCATACCGCCGGTAAAAAAAATAAAAAATATATATATTGTCATATATGGTACTTTCAGGCAATTATATCTGAAACTTAGAAAATGATTAACATACATTATGCTAATCACATAATTAATATAAATTTTGCTTGTCACTTAGGTAGTTTCCTAATTCATAAAGATCCCCGTGGGGTGCCATGTTAGAATTGCACCTCCCCATATCATCCCGTGGGTGTCGTAAAAGGCGACTAAGGGAAAAATACTGGAAGATGGGCAGCAGCACCTTCTAAAGAACAGCCATCTTACACTGCGATCCCCAAGCCGCCTGCCCAGCGTGGGGATTATGGCACATATCCCCTTAATAGGGGAGGCTGTGTTCATCAGTGCGGACGATCCGGCGGATACAATACAGTAACTCTCTCAAAAATACTAGTCAATAAATTCAAACAAGTTAGTCCTTTGTAATAGGAGAATAAGATATCCGAACTCCTATATGACGAAAGACTGACCGCCTATGGCCACGTGGTTTGATCGTGTGGTTCGATCGATCGGACTATCAGTTTCCCTAATTCACTAGTTTCGTTAACTCGTCCGTTTCAAGTTTATCATATATCTATGATATAAGATAAACTTGAACTTATCTATGACGCTGACAAGTGCTAAATAGCTTTACAAAATGTATTAAGTTTGTAGCAGTAACAAAATTACCTATATGTTAATATTGTTCACATTTTCTAAGGTCAAGTAAAGTCCGAACACGTTTCCTTAAAATTTTCTCAATAGAATAAAATTGCAAAGTTGACTCGAAATTACGATTGTAACGTAAATATCTTAATTATTTTTGTATGAATGTGTATGAAAATATATTAATTAAATAACAAAACCTTCCACTGACAAGAAAAGTTATATTTTCGATATAAGTTACTAGTTTTGTGTTATTTAGCTTTCATTCAGATTTTACCTAAACTGATCGCGATTTCACCATCACTGCCTCTTTTTCACTCCTAAGCAGTCCGATAGTGACAACATTTCAGCATTTGACAGCGTCTTAAGAGGCCTTTTACATTATGCAGCCCTCTCACTCGCACTTATAAAGATAATTTCAAATAGCAACAATATGGTTTATATTTTTTAAAATGTGGTCAATCATTATTTCGCTGCATGCAACTATAGAATATGTTCTCTACTAATTTTCATTTTGATATCTGTAATGGGGGATCCAAAACGCGTAATTTAGTTATTTCTAATTTTGGGCCTCTAATTCTAATTGGACTCAACATGTAACAAAGTAAAAATATGTTGAGAACATCTATATATAGTTGCATGCAGTGAAATAATGATTGACCACATATAAAAAATATAAACCATATTGTTGCTATTTGAAATTATCTTTAAAAGTTGCATAATGTAAAAGGCCTCTTAATGTAACATTCATTCGAGATGTATTTTGATGATATCATAGTGATGGTCATTCACTTCGGTGTCAGAATGGTGTGCGCGCCTACGTGCTACACTCGCCGCGCATCGCCCTTGCACTTCAAACGGCTTCCTGCCCTTTCATACAACCCCATTGATGCAGTCACGATCCACTGCCCTACTGTTTCCGCATTGCTAAATTGCATGAAATTTGTTGGAAATATTACGAGGATGGATATCGGTCAAATGTTCAGTGAACCGTGCAGCACAGATGTTGCGAGAGTTGCGAATGCCATTCGACATAGCCGGCTTAGAACCAGTGGAATTTATAGGTAGTGTTTATTATAAGATTGCCCAAAAAAAGGAGTGAATGTTTTCAGGGTTCATGTATGCATTTTAATATTGTTAGGTTTGCAATAACGCCTGCTATGCGGATTACATTACAAAATCACAAATATACGATAGGAAAAATTTAAGTCATGTGCGGGATTCGAACCCGCGTCCCTCCACCCCTTAAGCCGGGGTATGCTCTAACCAATTGAGCTAACATGTCATGGCGTCACAGACCAAGTTACGATATTATCTCATAGTCATGAATCAAATATGAAAACAACCATGTTACCTACGAGTGGATCACATTTCGTTATTTACATTTGAGTTAGGTACTTAATTTATAAAACCAATTGATTTTGAGTTGAATGAAATTAAACATATACTATCAGGTGTCAAAATAATAGCTACCTATATAGGTTATTGTTATTTTGACATTAGATGATATGTAACTATAGTAACAAAACTATTATAACTATTATACCGGCTAGCACTCACGGTGTTTGGTCGTAATCTCCGACCGGTGTTCGAGCAGTAAAGATGCTCATTCTCAAGGAACGCGGGCAGCTTCGAAAAAAAAAAAAATCTATTATAATATATGTTTAAATACTTACGTACTTAGTTGATAACATTTTGTAAACCTAAACCTACCTACTCGTAAAAGAACTACACAGTTATGGACTCAGACAGAAGTCTATCTTAAACCTATCTAAACGAACAACTCTAACACCCTAATGCTCAAATGCACAAAAAAGTATCAAGAATAATTTTGAGGCACCACCGCGCACGTCATTCCATATTTAAGGCAGGTCGCCAACGTCCGTTACAGCGACACGCTTGGATGGCCGACAACGGCAAAAGCTTATAAAAACAACGTTACAATTTAAATCTATACCTACATAGTTTAAAGGACGGGCAAGGCCGTCTCTAGCTATAACTGCTATGAGTCAACTAATTATTAAATTCTTATTTAGTTATCCTGCCTAAGGTATGTACCGTATATTTTCGGATGTTGAAAGTTTGGCGCTAACGTAGGTTGTATATTTGGAAATATATTAAAGTTCAGGGTAATCTAGCGGGCTAGATTTACAATCATACAATGCCTTGAAGCCCGATCAGTGAACATTTTATTGCCTCTACCTAACTACATACTTCGTAATAAGTTCACATTGTTACAAGTAACCTAAAATTAAATGAGATTAATTTTATTCAAAGAAGATATTCTTGATCTGTTGGCATGATGAGATTTGTGAAATATTTGTACATTTTGCCAATGTTACAAAAGTGTTTTAGGAATTTTAAGGAAAATAAGTGGTTACCGAGGAAGAATAGCCAAACGGGCCATAACGAAACGCGAACGAAGGAGCAGACGGCAGCCAGACAAATTGAGAATTGATACTAATTATCATATTTAGTTGAAATTGGAACATTCAAAAATGTTTGGTAAGGCTTCTGCAGGTATAACTATACGGTAAAATCGGACACCAATCCACAACATAGTTGTATGAGATTCCATTACAATAGTTTAAGCCATCATGAATGTTGCCCTTGAGGCATCCATTGGACGTTAAGTCGTCTGTTCACGGCGAATTCCTCGATTTATGATACACGCTTCCTGTGTTCACACAACACGGTGCGTGGAATCTTAAACAAGCGTGCACGGTGCTAGCGTAATGGACATTGGACAATGGTCACAATGGATATCTACTAGTAACTATATAAAGTCATCTGTCCCTTGGCGATAAATATTAAACAATAGCCACTTAGTTGTGAAAAATATTTTAATGTCATACGCACTAGCAAGTCGACTATTCTTCTACACTATTAGTTATTACTTAAGACGTATTTGAATATATTTTTATAATAAGAATAAAATGAAAATAAAAAATATGATACTTAAGGTGAAGTAAGTCTCAAAAAGGCAAATTTTGAACATGTTTTTAAGTGTTCACCTTACAGATATGAATTAAATATACTTATGATATTTTAAATGACATGCTAAATACTACGCCTGATCCATTCCATATACTTATCTCTATAGAAAAAATGTGATAGTATTTTTGAACTATCATGGTACCGATTTCGACAAGTTATTTCACACATTTGAGTGTTACTTTATTTATTCGTAGGTTGGTCGTTCTATTTTTTGGTAAAAAGTTTTTTTCCTTTTTAATGACAACGGTTACTTAAGGGATCTATTGTCATTCACTGTCAATGATTATATCATCAAAATAGGAAAATACTTTTCAGTTATTGGAGTTACACAAAAACGACTTAAAATTTAAATGGGACGGCAAGCATCAGCTTTCGAATAAAAAAAACATCGAAATCGGTTCACCCAATACAGAAACACCTCCTTTTTAAAGTCGGCAAAAAATATGAATACACCTCTCCGTATTTCATCAAGTTTTGTGTCTATACAGTAAATGGTATCAATACAATTTTTATTTCTATTTATTATGCTGCATCTTGTAGTAGTAGTATAACAGTACTTAACACAAACATTTTTCCTTTTTTGAAAAGAGCGCTTTACATTTTTTTTTCAATTCGCTCACTATGCTGTTATTGCATGCTTTCAAAGACAACTTCGTCTTAAGAGATTAATTTATTTAAAATATCAAAATTACGATTTTGAGCTGAGACTGCATTAAAGGAACTGGATTTGTGTGTACATTTCCCCCCGCATACCCTTCCCGGACGGCCGCGAGGGAAAATCACGTTGCTCTAGGACATATGACGATGATAAGTTGATAACGCATATGACTCCAGAAGTTACCCCTAAAACCGACAAAAATATTAAAAGTTACTTTCACCCACAACAAATTTAATCAATTCTATAAGTATAAACATATATATGTAAATTTAAAAGATATCTTAAACAATATTCTCAGAATCTCGAGTATAACGTGATCAAGTAGGTACAATAGGTAGTAGACCAAGCAATACACCAAATAACAAATACAATATAGAATTTTCCCACAATAGACATCAGGGCGCTGATGTCTAGTGTGTAAATATATATTTTTTATTTTATAAATAAAAAAAATAATACATATTTACAAAATATATGTATTTCAACTATTTAATCATTATTATTAAATAAAAAAAACATATCTCAACCTCAACGGGAAAACAAAATGTCACTATTTTAAATTCCCCGCTGAAACAGCAATATTGTTTATGTATTAGACTCGTATGGTTTGTACATTTAATATGTATGAAGTAAAAGTAAGTACTAACTTATAAATATCAGCCTTACTCTTTGAAGGTACCTAATACTATATAATAATAGTATTCTATTACACATTAAGTTAAATTTGCATTTAAATGGTACGTTTCGACTCAAGTCACCATGAAGGTGTCGCGAGTGTCGAACTGTCGAAGTCACAATAAAATCATAACCAAGTCAATAAGTGATGGATACATTTACTAGAGATTGCGCGAGATCAAGATAAGTAATGTTTTTTGTTATAGTGTTTGCCGAAACTCGCGCGTATTCCTAGTATTCAGATACAAGAAATACGTCTTGAAAAATAGCGCAATTCTTTGGAAGGTTTCCGTTTATAATTTTCCCGCTGTAATATAACATTACAGACCCACCAACTTATCTGTTCAGGTGGCAGAAAAAAGAACTACAACATTCCTTCAAATTGTGACAGTTTGTATTTGATTTCCTTGATCAGCAGCGCCCTCGCCAACTGCACAGTTAAGTTGGTGGTACTATATGTTCACTCAGGAACCACAGATAAAATATTTTTTACCATGGCAATGCAGAGTACAGCGCCTATTCTTAAGATGGCAGCGCCGTTTTTGCGGTGGTGTCGAAGTTGGAAAACTACAGGGGTTGCCCACAAACCATTGCAATGCAGGCCAATGGTAGGTTTTATTAAAATATATTTATTCGGCATACAACAATTACACAACTTACTTTATACTTTGGTTGGAGGACGTGTCTATAGGTATATGTATTTGTACCATGTTACAAAAACAGTTGCCGGCTAAATAATTTCTATTTGGCTCGATATTGTGCAGAAATACTGTATCAGCCGGATCGACCACTGCTGTACATAATAGGGTAATTTCACCAAATCGTCTGCCGGTATTTTGCGTCCATTTCCACTATTTATCAATGAAATAGAACAAGTGACCCGCTATGGTTCCTAATAAGCCCTAAGATATTGTTATAAACGAACTGGTTGGAACATTTCGTGGTAACTACACTATGATCACTTCAAGATTGACTTCAGTAGTGATTTGAAAGTTTACTGTACGGATGCATATATTAATAAACAAAATGTGCGGAGCCTCACTTTATTATACTTTCTTTAGAGGTGTGAATAACTAAGAAACTACATATCCACTTACCCTAAGTGTGTGTGTAAATTGTTTTTGAGGTAATAATGGGCAATGGGATTGTATTACTATTATTAATGAAGTGGCTGGCCAAATGGTTCATAATTTTTAACATCATATATGCGCGAGCACGAGGTCGCGATATGATATATTTTGTGAAAATGAATTACTTTTCTATGTTAACTCGTTCACATATACGTAAATGTATTACAATATGTCCTTGTAAAGTGCTGTGAGTAAGATCATGTGTCAAAAATCTGGCTACAACATTATTTATATTTTGAAAAGTAATTAAAGTTAAAAGCCAATATTTTAGTAGGCGGCTGAAATATAGATGTTTGACTGTCAGTAGGCAGCCACCATTTATTGAAGTTCACACAATCATTTAATAACCTGATGGAAGAGAAGTTAAAATAAAAGATACAAATACTTAATAATAACTTTGATTTAACGTCTTAATTACTCATATTAATTATATGTTATTTTTAAATTCCTAATTCATGTTTCCATACATCTACTTATTCTACATTTTTTTTTTACATTCAGTGTTTGTGCATTTCATTGTTTATACCATTAGAAGATTTTAATATATTTATTGTCTGGATGTATTTCCAGTTTCCAAGGAAAAAAATACGATAGCAAATAGTTTTCATCCGTCTGCAAGAAACATGGTCGCAAATTAGTTGATAAGTGGCCAATATCTAAGCTGAAACTTAGAATTAACAATTCCAATATTTTTACGCCGAGTACTGGTGGTGGAGTTAATTTTAAGCTATTTTCTATCTATTCACCTGATAAATCGCAAAAAAATAACGTAAAATTACATGATTGTAATATGTAACATGTCTTAAAAATATATTTAATGAAAAATTCGATAATCCTGTTAAGTAGTCGCCAATAGACACAGTTACCCTATAAACCTAATTATAATCGCTGCTACGCTACGCTGCAAAAGTAAAAGTGGTCGATAATACATTATTTCATAATTGCATAAACATGAATTTCTTATTTTTGTACTTGTATTGATATTTTTCATATGATAGCGTAGTAGAGCTCCGTGGGGTGCAAGGCTAAGATTGCACCCCTTCCGTATCTTCCTGTGGGAGAGGTGACGAAAGGAAAAAATCCAGAAAGTTTGCAGAAGCGCCTTCTGAACAACTAACATCTTACACTGCGATCCCCAAGCCGCCTGCCAAGCGTGGGGACTATGGCAAACCCTTTAATGGAGGAGGCTGTGTTCAGCAATGGACGATCCGGCTGATACAGTACAGTACTCGTACATTTTATGTAGTCTATAGTGGCAGGTACAGTGCAGTATCAGACAGAGTATTTGATTTGTACTCTATTGTATCTCTACTTAAAGGCATGAACAGAAGTTCAGGTAAGCTAAAGGCGCGTCTCCTGCCAAACACAAAAACATTAAACTTTTGTCTATGATACAAAATTTGTTTTCATGCTTTCTGTGACTTTCGGAAAGCTTTAAAATTAAACATTTACCCCGTGCGAGTAGCGGAGAGCAGGGCACTGACTTTGATATGACACAGGTAGGATTTGTAGTGTGTGGTTTTATAATAAAGTTCCCAAACATAATACAACGCTCACAGAAGGAAAATTCAAGTTGCACGTGAAAAACATATTGATTAAGAATTAATATAGACTACACAGTTAGTGATTACTTATTAAGAAATCCTACTACACAAATAAATGCTTGGAAAATTCCGCCTCTGCCAAGCTAGCGCCTGTCACTTACGCAATTTAAACAAATATTGTATTAATTTTATTATATAGTATGTAACACAATGGTAAAAGCAGTTTAAAAGAATGGCCCCGAGTGTCTTGACCGTTCTGTACAATTTTTGTTTGCTGAACCTGGCAGTACAATGTAGAATATTACAATATAAAAATTTGTAATTGACCTTCATAATAGCGTCGAAGACGCCGAAATTTAATAAATGTTTTTTTTTTTTTTTTTTTTTTTTTTTTTTTTATGCCTGGTCAAAGGCTAACTTAGCCTTTGACCACTATCTCACCTGATGGTAAGTGATGATGTGGTCGAAGATGTTGTTCAGGCTAACCTAGAAGTACTGGCTCTCAAGGACAGCTGCCGGAACACACCGTTAGGTGCTTGGCGACAGATTTTCTACTTGAGGGTGGTAGCTAGCCAGGCGGGCGTTCGCGAAATGCCCTACCACCATGCTATAACGACTGCCATCCTAAGACAACAACCGGGACCGACGGCTTAACGTGCCCTCCGAAGCACGGAAACACTCAGTAGTAATGTCACTAGCGGTCACCCATCCAACTCCTGACCGCGCGCGACGTTGCTTAACTTTGCTGATCGGTTGAGAACAGCTAAGTAAACTTCGCTACGAGCGCTTCAAAAACGACTTTGAACCAGTCAATGTTGTGCTACGTAAACCAATTACATGTACAGTGCTTGTTTCTGAAATATTTTTTTGCGTATAGGTTCGTCTCTTGCGCGGACAACATGAAGCAAAGTTTTTTTTGCAAGTGTTTGCTCAATGTTTCGAAAAACATTGGCAGGAGACACGGCTTCCACCGGCTTTTGCAAAATTTTGCCATTCTATTTCATAATAATGATGAATTGTCAGCAAAATTATAATTATAAAATTATAATTTTAGATTGGTTAGTGTTTTAGTGAATCCACACTAAAACACTAACCAATCTAAAATTATTTTAGTTTTAAATATGTAGTGAAAATATTTATCAGAAAGCATGATTTGCCTAAGGATCTGACTGAAAGATTTCTATGATTATTATTGAAAATGTTGGGCTGAATGAAGTTGCTCTATATTATCTGATAATTGATTAGTAACAAAAGTAATCTAATATATTTTATGGTGTAGCGGCAGTAAGGCCCTGTAACAATGTTTTCACAATATTCTGCGTAAAAATATTTGGTTAATCATTTTATTTCATGTTTTTAGGACTTGTTAGGGTTCCGTACTAGTAAAGGGGACCCTATTACTAAGCCTCGGTTTTCCGTCTGTGCGTCCTTTCGTCCAACATTTAAAGGTGTGTACCTCTGGAACAGTAATAGGTAGCCGATTGAAATTTTCACAGAAGAAGCGATGGTATGGCGGATTCCCTAACAAATAAATAATAGCAAAAACTTAAAAATAAAGGGGGTTACAAGAAACGTGTATTTCTTTTTATTTTTGTTTTAGCTCTATCGTAAAACAGCCTATCATTCAAGCGTCAAAGTTGATATGATAAGAGTCCAATATCTACCGTATACCAACCCATAATAAAATAGGCCAAGTGCGGGTCGGACTCCCGCTGAGAATCTCGATCTGAATGAAAATAATAACGATTTTTGATATATTTTGTTTTGAATATTTTGGACATCTTTGTGCTAGTCCACCTCCAGCCTTGATAGAATTAGGCTAGTCACCCGAATAATAAGACCATTTTACCATATCAGGTAAGCGGCCCATTAATTCTATATTATACTTATTATTTTACTACATAAATCTACTAATAAAACTTGGTTCTAACCAAGTTAGAGTAATTTCTTGCCGGGTGACAGGCAAGCTTTGTTTCCTCTGACTTCGCCATGAACTCACTCTGACTCAAGAAGGTATCTAGGTAATTTATTTTGTTGCCATTTCTAGCCGGATTCCCATGGACGGTCACGCATCGAGGGTTTTGATCTAGATATTAAGTATGTAGGTACCTATGGAACTAATATGACTGTTTCTGAAGATTTATGATCTAATACTCGTCTAACTGAGAATACAAATTCTGTGAGATGGGGAGCTGTAAAACTATCTATATTGTTAATAAGGGAGGAAAGATTGAATCCAAACATAGCGAGCGAGGGTGATTATAGTTCGAGGGTGATATTGATTTTGAATTTATAGCTGAATGGAACACTAATTAATCTAGATGGATCATTGGCAAAGTTAAAAAAAACACTTTTCATGTACACCCCTATTAGTTTTAATTTTCAATTATTATTATAATTTGTTAAGAAAATAACACATAATCTATGAAAATTCCAACTCGCTACCTACAAACGTTTTAAAGAAGGTTGGATGGACAGACGGAGAGCCGAGACTTCGTAATAGGGGTCCGTTTTCTATTCCGGAACCCTAAAAAGTTGTGATAAAGATGTAACGTATAGTCTTTGGTATATTCCAAACAGTATTACTCTACTTACGTTAGCAGCACGAAAGTACTAATAAATAATTTTCTAGTAATTTAATTATTAAACAATGGTTTGACCTTTCACAACAATACATATTTTAATTTTATTGTTTGAAGTCTGGTTGAATTGGGCAATTTCCCGTTTGTAACTGTTGCAATACTTGCTACCTAGTTACCTCCAAAACTGAAAAGTTTGTCGAATAAACTGCAAAACAATGGTGATCATTTCACTAATCATGGCAACACCGGTTTAGTAATTAACTATGATACTTAAGTCTATGTAAAGTACATAGGAACTTAAACATAAACAAAGCTATTAAAATAAAATAAAAAATACGAGTAATTTGAACAAACTTTGGATGTTGTAACCATAATAATAACAGGTATGGAGTTGTATCGATGATAAATAACATAGATCGATTTAGAAGTTTCAACGCCACGTTAAGAAAACATATCTATGACTTTGTAAGCTTAGACTTGAATTGCTTGTTGAATCAAACGATAACGATTATGGAGTCATGGATTGATTCAGCAGCTACATCACTCTGTAAAAAAGCCTTTAAGGTTGAACTGGCCGGTCGCTTCTCCATACAAACGCCGTAGGGTGATCACTCCTTTATTTGAGATTTTAGGTCCAGAATTAAGCATAATACTTATTGATCTCGTCATTATCTAGGCTTGTATGATGCTGAAATTTTAAAAAGATAATTATGTTGAAAGTTATGAGCCACGAAATTGTTATATGAAAATTTTTCGAAGCTCATAACTCTCAAGTGAATTATCTTATTAAAATTTCGGCATCATACAAGCCTAGGCAATGACGAAATCATTCGGTATTATGCTTTGTTTTGGACCTAAATCCTCAAATAAGGGAGTAATCACCCTACGGCGTTTGTATGGAGAACGGGCCGGCCAGTTCACCCTTAAAATCTACCACTAACTTTGTTGTTTCATGGGTTGAATGGTTAAACGATATGAAAGTAAGTAGCCTGATGCATCTACCGGTTAATTAAATCTACGAGTTATTGTATGTACATTGCATTTATAAAAGTAACACCTATTCATAAACAAACGGTTTTCACGTTACGTAGGATATTGGATGCTACTGTGATGTCATAGACCATAGACTTAGGATTTTTCGCTACGATCAATAAGCCTATGTCATAGACACATAAGTACGTATAGGTTGATAATGCTGAACTGCTCCACTACCACATAACATATGCAATACTGCAATAATATTAGCTCTGTACCTAACCTCAAACCTCTTTTGTTTTTGTTCTGTGGATCGCATAACTCGTTCGTCTGATTTACAAAATTGTTGGTTTAAACGTCTCGAAGTATTTACTCATTGCTTATTTTGGAGCTTACTTTAGCACTTAGTAATTAAACAACTTTAAACGGTTTAAATCGCGTATATTTATCATTATTTTTGTCCCGACGTTTCAAACACTTTGCAGTGATCGTGGTCACGGGGTGACTGCCAAGTGATCGATCGCTGCAAAGTGTTTGAAACGTCGGGACAAAAATAATGATAAATATACGCGATTTAAACCGTTTAAAGTTGTTTAATTACTATGTGTAATAATCGCGAAAACATAAGACAACACTTTAGCACTTTTAAACATCTAGTTACTACTTAATTCACCTCCTCTAAGAGTCTACGTCTGAAGAAAAGATGCCACAAAACCATCTTTATTTCTTTTTTTATTTTAATGTTTTTATTTTTACAATAACTCATGCTCTACGGATTTCATCACAAAATTACAACAACATGAGGAAAATGTATAGTCATGTGCGGGATTCATCCTCATACTTACGATGGTTAAGAACAAGAAGACAAATTAGAGTTATGAGTCATATATCATGTTGGCTTAGCGGACATAGTATACCCCGGCTATATGGCTGGATGGCGTGGGTTCAAATCCCGCACATAACCACAAGTTTTCCTCTTGTTGTAATTTTATAACACCTCAAAACTTAGTGACTTGGTTATCCTAACCTGGCGTTAACAGAGCTACTGCGGTGTATATATAATAAACCTAGGTAGGTGCTATGGTATAAACACCGCAGTGGATACTGTTAACTTATTCTGTGAGTGCACATTGGATCACGACCTCACGAACGACAGACATGGCGAGGCATCCTCGTCGTGCCATCGCAAACGATTCCAGGTTGTTCACCCAATACAAAATTCTGACGCAGCCCAAATACAACTTTTGTACATACTTGCGCCGATTCCTTGCTAGCCGATTTGAAATAAAAAGGACGTTTTCAATTCGACTGTATTTTTTTGTGTGTGTACTTCATGACGTCATGACTATTTTCTACAGGGTGTATAGATTTTGATGATTTTTTTACATTCGAAAGCTGGTGCTTGTCAAGTGATACCATTTAAATTCAATTGAGATCTGATAAGTATAATTTGAGTTATCCTTAATAACGCGTATATTATGAATGAAGTAGCCTTTTTTTGTAAAAAAATAAATTATTTATTGAAACTTCAAAACCCTTAAAAGCGTACATGTACCTAGCTGGATAGTAACTTTGTGTGACTATTAGCGTACTTGGCTGTCTTGCTGCATATCGTCGTAGATGTAGATATGAGTTCTTTGACCTTCTAAACTGATTATAACAACAATTCTAATGAACACGTTAAGTTATTAGAGCGTATAGGTGTACAGAGTTGGTCTTATTAGAATGAATGGGAAACTTTGACTTCACAACTTTGTTATTAGTTGCAGATTCCAATGATGTATTCAAACTGACTGCAAATAATTATTTATATATATAGGTATACGCTCAGAATAAACCTATTATTTCGATGTATATACGTCTATTCAGCTTTTCAACCTTAAAAAACTGTTGAACTTAAAAAAGTTGGAGCCATTATTAGATCCTTTACACGCGTGTTAGTGGACTCGCCTTTATTAGGTACAGTATTTAGTTTGAGTATAATAAATATATTATTTACCTCTTTCAATGGCCTAAGCTGCATTTTGAAATGACTCTTTCGTCAATACAGTTTTAAACAGCTGAACACTCACAACGAACTCAAAACTTGCGAATATAAAAAAAATTATGATGATTATCATTTATGCACATTTTCATTTTAATTAATTTATATTTTGGTAATTTATGACATTTGAAATATGAAACCCAAAAACATCACTTCACACAATATGCAAGAGAAAAATTTACTACACTATTGAATAAAAAAATATCCTCTAAATAGGCTATTCGAAGATATTAAAAACGCTTATACGTATCAGCTTATATAAAAAGCAAATACGCGTCGAAATAAGTACTTTGAAGTTGAACCTCCTCTTTTGGAAAATAGTAAAGAAATATATGATGTCATCCATAACAGCTCGCAATCCTTGTAAGGTTGTGCTAATTTAGATAAAAACTTGTACAGATGAGACAACTGCTAAGCCATGGTTTGACGCGGACATTTCACCCATCAGTTTGTCACGCTTTTCACGACGGGAACCAGAGCGTGACGCGGTATATCCCCGGCCTGGCTAAATGTTCGTACGCACTACAAATTTGTATGTAGGGCTTTTCTATATTGTGGAGCAAGATATAGTAGGATATGAATGAGATTACAGAACAATTTGATTCATTCATTATTAGTAGTGCATAATAGTGCAGCAATGATCGCCGATCGGTAGGTGCCGATTGCTGACGCAGAACTTTGGGATTGAGTTACCTACCATCATAAAAGAGAAGAAGGAAAAACATAAAAAAAAGGACACAAGAAAATATTTTAGAAACTTGTGCCTTCAGTCAATGAAAGAACTGAATGCAAAAGTGTTTTTCCCAGGAAGCATGACAAAATGCCTTCACACAGTCCAAGTACACAGAATTTTATTGGAAAGGTGTAAATAATCTGCTTATTTTACGGTACAATATGGTTTATATAAAAACATTAAGGACGACTCAAGAAATTATTTTCGAATTTATGCCTTCAATGAATGAAATTTAACTGAAGGCAAAATTGCACCTACATATTAATAAGCAGTATAAAATGCCTTCGCACAGTAGACACATGCCAAGTACACATAATTTTATCGGAAAGGTTTAAATTATTTGCCTATTATACGGTACAATAAGTTTTATCTAAAAACATAATGGACGACACAAGAAATCATTTTCGAATTTTTGCCTCCAATTAATGAAATTTAACTGAAGCAGTGTATACTGCTTCTTGATATGAAGGTACACTTTCCTTCATATCAAGAAGCAGTATAAACTGCCTTTATACAGCCCGAGTACACAGAATTTTATTGGAAAGGTTTAAATGATTTGCCTATTATATGGTACGATATGTTTCATCGAAAAACATAAAGGACGACACAAGATAATATTTTCGAAAATGTTAATTTAATAACTTCACACAGTTTATATACATGGAAAGCTTTTAATTATTTTTGCTGCCTATTATTATTTTCTTAGCCTCTTTGACCTGAATTCTAATGGTCGATTTTATGACGAACAATTTATCCATTCTGTTAATATGTACCTACCTATATGAGAAAAAAAAACCTTGTTCGTAGCTGGTTTTGAAAGTCCAGTTACGGGCATGGAGAAAAGGACGCGTTGACATGTCATATAGGAGTAGGCCTTTAAAAACAGTGAGCATTAACGCTTAGTAGCTCATTCCATGCCAACATAGTTTCGTCATATTTTAAATACCATAAAGAACATAAATACCAAATGCATGCACCTAATATTTTCTGTTTCTGGTTTGCTTATTTTACTTACTTAGTTTTTCGTTTTATTGTTTATTTTTATCTCAAAATTTTAATATAAGAATTCTCATGCAAAACGATTTGTCGAAATAATTTTGAATATACATATTTTTACTGAAAACTGACAAACCGGAATCATAGATTTTAGACTCAAGGACGTACCTACATGCAAAAATTCACCGAGTTTTAAGTTTTAACACTTATTATTTTAAATATGACAAAACTATGTGTGTATGGAAAGCGCTATAAAAACACTAGCCTTAAGGTATTATTATATGTTCTATGCCTTAAGTTAAAGACTAAAGTATTTCTTCTTATCGGCAAATTCCAAAAATAATTTCGATCCGTCTGCAATATATAACAACTCTAATCATAGTTTATCGTCATATAGTAAACAATGATAAATGAACTAGTGGAATCCTTATTTTATTATCTTACTGATAGGTCCGGTTTGATAAGAACATTACTTGACTACTCACTCAGTGTTCATAAATCTTTACTTCTACCATTCGATAAAGTGCAGGCAGCAAATTTCTTACGAGCATCCTCTAGAGCACCTATGTATACCTTAATATGATGTACAGTTTCTTGCAGGAATATTTTTGTCCAATGATGGACGACAGGCTCGAAAGAACGGATTTTCAAGAACAGCTACCGAAAATCAATTTGTTTGTGACTGAGTTTTGTTTATTGAATTCGAGCTAGCAGATGATCTCTATAAATGCTTTACCACTATGTTGTAAACCTGAGCTTGTATATTAGTATTAGAATCCAAGAGCAATGGTTCACCGATGAAAGCACTAATCCTATAGCATTACTACTACTTACTACTGAATTAGAATCAGATATTATGATTCTAATAAATACGTATTTCAATTTGGAGTCTCCACCATAAGAACATGTTTACTCCAACCGCTATCCAATTCTCCTGGAACATATAACAGACTACTTCTAAAATCAAACTAAGTATTATCTTGAGATGCCTTGGACAGAATAACAGCCTCATATATACGATGCAACTTTTATTTAATCCTCTTGCTGACTACGATCCTGAAAGACAATACGACGCTCCAATGTGTACAATCTGAATGACGAATTTGACATTAATTCTTATTATGTGGTTATTACCCACCTTTTATTATTGGGGGAGGCCCCAATAGATATAGGGGTAATAACACACATCTTCCTGTGGGATTTAAAGAACTAAATAATTGCGGCTAAAAACTATTTTTGCTTGTTAGTTGTAAAGAGTATGTTTTATGTAACTTAATGCCTTTGGTACATCTAACGGCACTATCTATCTAAGAAAACGAACGCTTCAGGTCAGGAGTGTATACCTTAATTTACAAACGATACAATTTAAAAAAAAACATTTAAAATAATTTTGTAGAGCTCTTAGCGAAGTTTACTTAGCTGTTCTCAACCGATCAGCAAAGTTAAGCAACGTCGCCCGCGGTTCTGAGTTGGATGGGTGACCCCTAGTGACATTACTACTGAGCGTTTCCGTGCTTCGGAGGGCACGTTAAGCCGTCAGTACCGGTTGTCGTCTTAGGATGGCAGTCGTTATAGCATGGTGGTAGGTCATTTTGCGAATGCCCGCCTGGCTAGCTACTACCCTCAAGTAGAAAATCTGTCGCCAAGCACCTAACGGTGTGTTCCGCTAGCTGTCCTTGAGAGCTAGTTCTAGGTTAGCCTGAACAACATCTTCTACCACATCATCACTTACCATCAGGTGAGATAGTGGTCAAAGGCTAACCTATCATGCATACATAAATATAACAAATAATTTCTTCACGTAACAGTACAGTCGCTATTACTTGAAATTCATCTGGAACTCAAATGTTACGCAATCTTTGACTACATTCTGTTACAGCAGGCTTGGTCTGTGCATCTTTTGCAATGCACGTTTTATCTAGGAAGCATTCGTAATAGCTTTTTGTTTTATATCTGCCTCTGCAGCTGCCATGAAGATGGATTGCCATTGATTTATTTTGTAATTGGAGCAAACCCTTTATCCATAGCAGATGTAAAGATGAAAACGCGCGCAATCGTATTGCATTCATAAGTCAAAATAATGAAATAGGTAAGTACTCGTTCCAAATTGATGTTTCATAAACATAAGAATAACAATAAGTTACGTTTAAACTTCATCCGTGAAAAATTGATTCTCTGTTCTTTTTTATTTTGGGGATCATAATTTTTAATAACGCCATAAGTATATCCTAAGTAATGTTAACAGAAAAATATTAATGTAATAAAAGTATTTATTGTTGACTGATTGGCATTAAAGTTTGTAATTTTCTAAATAAGGTAACGCTTTTAGTTTTTTGTTTCAAAATATACGCTAAGCATTTGATCCAGCCTTAAAGTTAACTCTTATTAATTTTAACTTAGAAAGGCCGGTGTATAAGGTTTACAAAGTAAGCTTATCTCTATCAGAAATCTCTTCCAGCCAAACTAAACTGGCATGTCCATAATATTTTTCTAAAATAACTTTAAAGAGACCTTAGCTGTTGGCAGTGCAAATTAAAAAAATATGTTTACTCAATATTTATAGGGGGAACTGAGACCGGTGGTAACAGATGGGGGAGCTGGTTTCACAGACAACGAAATATTTACAAACCGATGAATGACAGGCAAATACTAAAGCTACTTTTTTATATTAAAAACTTGTATCGCATGTAAATGTATGTGCTAGTAATCCTGCCCACTCCATCCCGTTAGCTCGGATTGAAAACACCAGTACTGCAATACTATGAAAGTACCAATTGTCTCAGACTGGCAGGTGGTTCGTTCGACTTCGCTTCATGACATGATGGCACGGCACGCACAGACCGAGACAGAGGTGGGTACTTGCCGTAACAAGATTGAGTTTGCGATACCGAAACATTGAACTTAAACTTGAAGCTGGTGAGGAGTCTTCTGGTTTCAAACGGTTGTGCAATATAGAACACGAATAAAGTTGTACAGATTGAGGATGTCTTTTGGTCTCAATTCTGTGACTGTAACCGTATGTGATTACTTCTTGGTAGTATCAAAAATTCTGTGTTGAGATTTCTAGGTTCCAGACCCGTGTCCAGAACGTAAATGCCACAGAGTCTCACTGTTGGTACTGAAGCTCAACATAGAGTTCAAGACGTCCTCAACACAAACACATACATATAATCACGCCTGTAATACCCGAAGGGTTAGGCAAACGTGTGTCAACTCCAACATTTCGCCAATTGGGTTTTGGTCCCATGGAATAGGAAGCGAGCCTATTGCCACTCATCGGACACAATTTCAGAGTCATACAAAATATTTCCTCTAACACACTGGACGAAACCCAAGAACATATTACGAGTGCTTGACACCATTTTTTTCTATCTTTTGTAGCTGTAAATTAAAAAACCACTGAACAGAAAAGAAAACTTGCTTACTTGAAGATTCTCATGACCAAAATAATTGCGTAGTGCGGTAATCATTTGCGACCATGATTAAAACTGGATGAGTTTGCAATGGCGCCTGATAAATATCTCTAGCTAACCAACCGGTTTTGTACCTATTAATGCCAAAGCGGGAGCTCTAGGATTATTGAATCGCAAGGTCTCCTCGGTTCGTCTGAAAAACATTCAGTTGGAGCTCAGTATTGTCTTAGTTATCCCTATTCGAAAAAGGATGATTTCTACGCAGAATGCTAAGTGCGAGCAAAGTAGTCTTTGCACTAGACATGGAGGACTCTAATAAGTTTTTGAAGTTGGAACATGAATAATGTTCTTATTGGGTGCTATTGTTGCACTACAAGAAAAAAAGATCTAACGATAATATTGAATCAAAAAAGTAAGTTAAGAAGATGACGAAAGGAGGTTGTATTAAAAAAAACAAATGAGAAACGCGTTACATGAAATAAACGACGTGTAGCTTATGTAATTAATAATTATAATTATAGTTCTCTGTGGACTAAAAGGTGCAATTTTTGAATTTTCTAAAATAGTGAAATTATTATAATATAATCATATCACCAGAAAGCATCAAAACAGAAGCAACATAACTAATTTGGTAATACGATATTAGTTAATTCCGAAGTTGTATCTATATGCGTCTACTATAGAATCCCTCGCTTAAATAGTTAAGCGAGGGATTCGATATATAGATATCGATCCACTCTGAGTACCAAATAGTGCCATCGCCGTAATACAATCTACTATTGAATGTCTATTACTTTTTTGCCAAAAATATAGATATACATACTTATTAGCTATAGCATATTATGTAATCTACAAACGGGCTTTTTCAGCTTTACAGCAACTAAGGAGTTTTAAATATCAGGTTTGCGTGACGGTGGCCTTTATCGACCCTTACTTAAAAAGGCTCTTAAGTAGGCCAAGTATGACAACTGTGAATATTGTGTAATAACAACCACAACCTAGTTTTGCGGTAGTAATGTTGTACTGTTATCCGGGGCGAGCGTGACCCAAAAAAAACGCAAACAATCGATCGTTCGAAGAAATTGTATCGTGTTTAAATGATTCGCTACGCGCCGCGTAAAAAATGTTTTTGTCAGCTCTCTGTAGGGATTTCGCTGTGATTTTTCTCCATCGTTTCCGTAATTTCGTAATTGATGAAGTTGTTAACGGTTTAGTTAGATGAATTAGTGACGGCACGAGAACTGGAACTGAACTGGTTTGTAACAGCGTATTTCCGTTAAATAAATTATCATCTAATAAGTTACTTGTTTCCACCCTATGTTTATGTTGTTTTTGTATGAAAGCCAATAACTATAATAAATTAAAGAATAAAAAAAATTAATTGCGAAAAATTCTATGTAACCTCTTAGCAGCCGCAGTGGACAAAATGGCCCTATTTAATGTTATTTCTATTGTTATAATTATCTACGATGTCATGGGTTAAAATTAATACACTAATAAGACCGAAACAACATTGAGAATAATTTTGTTTAAAAAAAAAACACAACTCAAATAAACTTTTATAGTTTTTTTTTAACACAGTAGTCTCTACCTCATTTTAACAGACTATATTATGTGCTAAAAGCCTAAGTTAAATCCCAAATAAAGTTGAATAGCAAGCAGGACCCATTAATTTTCTTTCGGTTTGTATTTTTCAATTGTGTCAAATTATTTAATGAAAGCTTTTCGCTCATAATATAGTCTGTAAAGCCGAAGCACAGATCGAAGTAGAGTTTACTTTGTTTATTGATAACAAAGTTTATTATAACTTTGTTTTTTATTCTCAATATTGTTTCGGTCTTTTTAGTGCATTACTTTTAAGTAGTTTTTTCTCTTACTGCTTAAATCAACAACAGTTCAGTCTAAAGTTGTTCTCTATAATTTATGTATACTGTCTCTGCCCAGCTCAAAAATATTGGAAGCATACGTCGCTCAATCTTTTCTTTACTACATGCATCAAATTCAGTTAGTGAATGAGAAATGGGACCGAATTCTGATCTGATAAAATATATTATATTCAACAAAAAAGTAATTATCCCGATCAAATGATTGAATAGTATCCTAGAGGAACGGAGGTAAACAAGCTTTACTTTGATTTTAGAAACTGGATTTTCAAGACAGCTACTAGAACACACCGTTAGGTACTTGGTGACAGATTTTCTAATTGTGGATGGTAGCTAGCCAGGCGCCCATTCGTAAAATGCCCTACCACCAGGCAAGGTAGTTTTCAGGCCGCCTCCGACATAGCCTTCAGCTAGCCGGTACTTAACGACGTAGAAGATATTTTAACGTGCCCTCTGAAGCGTCTTGGGGATCACAGTGTAAGATAGCAATTACATAGCGTAGTAAATGCCACTAGTAGTCACGCATCCAAGTACCTAATGACCGCAGCGAACATATAATATAAATAGAACATAAAACAATAAAACGCTGAAATTCTAAGCTACAACTTCGCTTCAAAATAAGTACCTAACCTATATTATGATAGAAATAATGCCTCAGCCGTTTTAGGAAAACAATATTAATATTTCTTTTGAAAATTTTGATTTATGTTCATAGAAGTAATATCCTGACTAAAGACAATTGCTATCTATACTAATTAACCCACTTCAAAAAAGGAAGAGGTTTTTCATTCAACTGTTTATTTTTGGGTGCTACCTCATAACTCTTTACAGTTTACAGAGTTTACCGATTTTGATGTTTTTTTTATATTCTCAAGTTTTTTTTTTTTTTTTTATACATAACTGGGTAGCTCTTGACCACTATCCCACCTGATGGTAAGTGATGATGCGTTCGATGATGGAGCGCGCTTACCCAGAAGGTATCTATTCACTCGCTTCTTGAAGACCCCCATATTGTACTTAACCGGAAACACAGACTCGGGCAGGGTGTTGTCATGTGGTCTCATATAAATTTTAGTGAGCTCTGATGAGTAGTATTTGAGTTATCCCTAATAATACGTAATTTATGTCAGAATACGGTATCTATTTTTAATTTTTCGTTATTAATTACTTAAACATATTGTTTGTAGTAGGTATGTACACAGATGCAGCATTATAGTGTTTTTAGTGGTTACTTAATTTGTATTCATTTTTAAATTTAGATACTTATATATTGCATCTAGAATATTTCATGACCTATTCTAATATTATGACATGCAACGAAAAGTCCCCGGTCACAGACCCAATCGCAAAGCAATGCAAGCAGGACGGATGTTCAGTAGCTGATAAGTCGAGAACAATGTGACAACGGAAGTAACATTGTATACTATTACTATTATTATCAGGTGATATGTTATAAACAAATATGACAAACACAACGCGAGGTGTATACCTACCTACCTATGACTCATCTAGGTCATGCTTGAAGTCTGAACGAAGAGAGAGAGCTCATTTCGTAATGACTGAAGAAATGTCTCTTGATGACGTTGAATTCGAACTTGAAACGCTTTCTTCGCTCGTAATTGCTGGGAACAGCCCAAATCGTGCTAAGCCAGTGAACAAAGTAATGGTGTATTTTAGTCACAAAATAAAGGTATTTTATATTCAATTCGCTTTTTACTATCACATTTTGAGGTACATATCTACTACGTGCGTGATAGATGAATGAATCTACGACAGCATTATTATTACTTGCAACGTAGAAGGTAATCTTAGTCACAGCACAATCACATACTTACACGCCGTATCAGTTTATGATGGGGTTGACATTATGATTCTCATATGCGTTAAAGACTTGCTGTACCTGACTCATAGACATCAACGCTATACCTACTTACTTAATTATGGGTAAAACACTCTTTCCATCCTAATTGAATGAGTCAGTATTAGCTATCGGCAACATATTGACTGACTTCCAAAAATAAGAAGGAGTTTCGCAAGTTGACAAATGTTTTTACTCTGATATCATCATCTTATTTGGTTTTTAAAAACATTCTTGTTTTACTTTAGAGAATTATTACGTGTCATAGGTAGTGATTTGATTTGTACTCGTAGGCACGAAGTTACTAACGTTAGTAATTTAGATTATGAGTACCAAATACAAATACAAATACAAATATTTTTATTGTAAAACTTATGTTATGGTACAAATTTTAATTAGTACTCTGCCTTTTGTTTTAGTTATAAAACTGTGTTACAAAAGGCAGCGTCTTCCCAAAGTTTGCATATTGTTTACAATTTTTTATATATTATACCAATTGATTACTTACTGTCATTTGGTAGAAATTATATTTTAAGTCTCCCACGAATATGTTAAGTACAATTTAAATCTTAGTATTAATAGTTAATAATGTTTTATATGTTATATTATAATTTATAATTTAAGAGTGAACATTGGGTAGGTACCTACATAATACGTCGGTTTTATACGTAGTTTGATGTTCTACTTCTTAAATAAAAATTATTTATAATGGATAATAATCTATTATTTACCTATTAACTAATAAACTATTGTTTACATAATACATAACAATGACTTTTTATTTTTCTTATATTATCATCTTAAATACTTAAATAAATCTAAAGCAAAAATAAATTTAAAACCATGCAAATATCTAATTAATATCACATTTCTATCTAGATTAAAATGAATTGTTTTATAACTTTACAGCAAACCTACGATTTTCATTGCTTCTAATTTAAAACCGTTATCAACATCCGAGTAGAGGACCTACTCCCTACATAGAGATTAGAAGTAGGTATAACAGTTTCCTTGCCTGGGTTAGCAATGATTCAGAGCTAGCGTTCGATAATTTGCCACCAAGGTTGCTATTTACGCCAAGAGGTTAAAGACCAGCCGACCACAGTGGTTAACTGTATAACTGTAACAGTGTATGTAACTGTTCAAAAAAGTTAGAAAAGGTACAGCCAATAGGTACCGCAAAGTAAGCAATAAAAAACTAGCTAAGTAGGTACCTAGGTACTTATACTGTAATCAAATCAGTTATAACATTACTTATTGCGTCCTCCTATTTCGATAACCAATATTTTGGACGTCTTTCTATTAGTTCAAGTAATAGGTTAAAAAATAGAAAAGTGTGCATGGTTTACCTTGGTGGTTTCGCTACAATGGTTTTGATAGGTATCACGTTGGCAAAGCTTATCTTATACTTACATAGAACTTGACACATTTTGGCACAAACTACATATACCTATCTATTTGTTGTTTCTTACACTGTGGTTTTGGCATTCTATGGCATAAATAAAATAATGTTTGACCAAAGTACTCTTGTCGAAGTAAATATGGAATTATTAGATTTGTAGGCCATTATTATAAAAATTACATTTCTCGTATCCAACACAATGTTTTACGGAACATTTGTTACGGAAAGGTCCAATTTTAAGACTTGCCTAATATGAACCTATGAGGAAAATCGACATAACTACCTACTTCAAAAAATCTTTTTACGTTTACTTCATATTTATGTCCGTTACATGAAATAAATTACTTAATTTATTATTATTTAACGAGAAGGTACTTAACAAGCTCAACTTGATCATATCGCATTCAATTTTACGTAGAAAGTTTTTTGTGCCTTGCATCGCTACAATATTTTTTATGCCATTTCCGAAACGGTCGTTGAATGAGGACGTAAAAATGCAGTCAAGCGAGAGTTACAATACAAAAAAATACGTATGTTGATGATTCATAGCACCATTAATAAACTGTTACATAATTATATGCCGTATTTTCTTTAAATTTACACAGTCATCACATGACTTACATTAATTATTGCTACCATTATAAGTATTAAGTATAATATATTACTAAATTAATTCGCAGAACATAAAAGTTTAGCTGGTTAACTATATATAACCATACACACTTATAGCATTACGAATTTACAAAGCAAACAGCAAAACATAAATAAAGATATTGAAGTAGATATTCACTTCACATCCAATTTCACTTTTCTGATCTTCTATCGATACAATTTAATATCGTGGGATATTTTCACTTGGAATATCATAATTGCCTTTAGAATTTTTGGATGCCTAGTCTACAGTTAAATTATTATACCTATTCCATCTCAAGCTGCTAACTAATGTGTAAATAATGTATGAAATTATATGTGAAAGATTAGAATTGTAGAAAGTTGAGAACATTGAGCGTTACGAGTAACAATATTATTACCCGTTGGTAATTGATTGCAAAGTACGGTTATCTGCACTAAAAACGCTCTGATTTTGATTCATGAGAAATTCTAATTTGAAGAAGCTAGCTGTCATACACATTGTGGCAATGGGGTTTGATTCACGCTGATTCAATTAGCGAAAGGATGTCGCTCCGATGTGTTGTCTTAGGGTCAAGATGGTCAGGAAGTGTCAGATGGGTCAAGATTATGCAGGGAAGCCGGTTCCATTTGTAGCATCAGCTGCCTTGTTAGCTTGTGCAACACAGCTTCCCTGACTCATATATGAAAAATCACACATATTTTTACGGTTCTTTCTTGGTAAAATTACATAATATGATACCTACTTAAAAACACTGCTGATGATAAAAACTAAAAAAAGATTGAGGCTATTGCGCCCTCCTTGTACTGTGATATTGGACCATGTGTCATATACGATAAATTCATACAATTAATTTAAACGAATTTATAGAAATGACTAGAATTACGCTCTGTTGCGCCTTTAATTTTTTAGCATATTAAAATCATCATAATGTTTCTGTTTACATTACTTAAATAAATATTTGTTCCAAATATTTGCACCAAGCACACTTCTAGCAGGTGAAGAAATCAATACAGGTGAATGGGTGTAATAGTAGTTATCAGATTGTACTCTACAGTATCAACAGTTGCGGAATTTATCGCCTTTATGATAAGCTTCGTAGGGCAAACGCGATCAGTAACAATGCTCTATATTTTTGTTAAATTTTAGGTCTTTGTCCGTATTTAGGGCAGAGATAAGACGTTGAAGGGCGTTTTATTTAGTTCTGACCACATTCTACTATCTGTCACGCATGACCTTTTTTGAAAGCGATATTACACTTTATTTTTTTTTTCTTTTACCTTTCTATCTTCCTTGCTTGTTTGTATATTTTTTGTTATGGCTCAAGGACCGGTGTGAGGAGAACGTCTAGAACCGGTTCTTATTTGACATCATCGTCTCATTTCCCCAGATAAGGAAGATTCACGATATTTTACCTTGTTTCTTGCTTGCTTGAGTCTTTTTGATATTCATGATATTCACGCAAAGGGCAAATAAAGTAAAAGTATTAATATCGCCTTATTGTCTTTCTAACCGTACGTCACAGGTATCTAGCTTATAAACGGAATTATTTAATTATCTAAATAACAATTGTGAAATACGATGAATTCAGTTTAATAACTTCAATGGGATGGGCAACTTGTAATACATAAAAGGAAGCTCTATTTTTTTTTCGTATAATAAAAGCTTGTCGTATGTATGTTATTGTCTAGAACTCATGAAGAATATTACTTTGTACTATTCACGAACTAAAAAAAACTACAGCTAAGTACTACTTTGAACTCTTCACTTTGGTAAAAACAGAGTAAAAACTATAAAAATATATTGTAAATGTAGTATAAATAATAAGTGATAGAAATAAATAAGAAATTTAGAGTAAATAAAGTTATAGATATGGGGGGGTGTGGAAGAATTATTTAAATAGGTATATGGAGATTCTGTTTATGAAGTATCATATAATAATTACATAAAAGATACCCTTAAGGAATAATGTCGAAAACTCTGGTTAATAATGTAATAATGCATACGTAGGTAATATAGCAAACAAACCAAAACTGGGAAAAAAACAGCATGCTGGGCACGCTGCCAACTGATAGTGGGCTAGAGCATTTGGACTCCCTATGAGTCCAAATGCTTTTACTGTAGTAGCTGTAGTATTGTAGTAGCTGTAATGTTGTATATAGTTTGTAGTATTTGTTTAATAAAGGCATACCGCCAGAAAAAAAACCAAAACTGAAGTTATGATGTGCATCCTAAGTAGAGCAAGGACGGAAGTGCACTTGAATTTCCATCATAACAAATCTGAATTGAACTAATTATTTATTTATTGTAATTTTTACACATTTAGACATCGTCGTTATTTCAAATGCTTTAAATTAACTTCAATGTTTCATGTCCAATTATATAATTCTCGATAAGGGATACTTTGCAGACTCTGCTTAGCGTGAGATAAGGGCAGAAGGAAAAAAGTGTGTAAATACATGACTAATAATTAAAATGAATTTTCTGTAAGTACCTCACGATGTGACTCATGAAGGGTCTACGTGCTGTAACTCTTAACATAATATAGCTGAGATTGCTGTCAAGGATATTTGTATTATACTCGTAAGCATTTTATACATACAGTAAGCTTTGCCTACGTACATATTAAGGTAAAATTTAATGCAAGTCGGTACCCAACCGATATATTTTCTTAACATTAAGAATATAAAATCTAGTAGTAGCAATGTATTACATTACTTTATATGTATTTATATAACCCCGTGGGGTGCGAGGCTACAATGTCACCCCCCCAATGCTACCTGTGGGTGTCGTAAGGGGCGACTAAAGTTAGATTACATCAGCGCCTTCTGAGGAACTGATAACTGTGATCCCAAGACGCCTGCCAAGCGTGGGGATTATGCCAAACCACCCCCACCCCCTTTGATGGTTGTGTTAAGCAGTTAATCCGGCTGATACAGTAGGTAGGTATATAACACTGAGAGGAAATTGCATTTAGTTGAGAGCATAATAAATATATAATTATTGATGGATTTGGGTACCATCATTAATAGAGCATTAAAAACAGTACCAACTCTTAAGAAATTATTGAAATTGCAAATGCGCAACGGGTGAACTTGTTCGGGATTCCCTCAAGGATCCCATCTAGGTCCTGCTATACTTTTCAATTGTAAATGTTTTGTGACTTACCACGGCGATAAGCTTGCCTCGCACTGTGATGCCAACCATTGGAGAGAACCTGACTTCAACTCCCGGCTCCACCACTAACTCTGCGTCTCTTTCTACCAAGAGATCATCCCGAAGGAGGTAAGGTCCTCCATCTCGTTTCCATACAGTACGACCTCCTGTTAAAACACCTCCCGGCAACTCCATCAGACCAGCAGAACTATTCACCAAGTAAGGGTCTGACTCCGACAATTCCTGTCCCGTGCACATACATAAACTAATCACATATAACACCAATACTGTCCTCCACTTGTACTTAGTATCGCTGAACTGACTATGTCTCTTTTGCACTCCCATATCCTTGCAGCACTCCATTATTCATTAACTGAATACAAACATTTCACTTTTACTAACGCTTCTCACCTGCACACAACCTATTTCTACACCTATCTAAACATCGCTCAGATATTCTGTTAAGTCTTACGTAGTAACTTTAGCCATAACACTACACATCCGTTTGTTTAAAATTAAATTTATGAATTAAATTCACTTGCAGCAGTTATAGAATTTGTCGCTAAACAATTCATACCGAAACAAAGGTGGGGCTAACAGAAGCGGTGGAAATAAACGAAAAACGCGCTACAGCACGACCGTTGAATAAAGTAGTTTGGCCGGTTTTGTAGTTTACCTCCTCCCTCCTCAGCGTCACTCATGTTCAAAGAAGCCTCCTCCCACCCTTCACTTCACTACCTCACTCACACTAATAAAACGTTATTATACACCGACATTCACGCACACAAGGTTAATTACAAGGAGTATAATCTGTTGTCATTTACATTTTTGATGCAAAATTAAATAAAACTGTTACATGCATAATTTAAAAGTATTAATTATTGTAGGTTTTTAAGCTAAATTATTTAGATATATATATTATAAACTGAAGCATTTCCTGTCTAAGCATTGTTTGTATATCAGTACTAATAAGTAGTAGAATTATTACCTTAGACTTGCAACACTAGCCGGCCGGCTTTTATCTTGTTCATTCAATTTATTGATCCACGGTTCTGTTCAATCACTCGTTCTCTAACTCAAAAATCTTCTTCGGGCGTCGACCTAGTTTCACTTGCTAGAAAATAAAATTATTGCAAAATAGTTATAACTGCATTTAAAGTTAATTTTGATCTAGAAATAAATTTAGTGCATCACGTAAGTCTACACAATCATTGTCTACACTCTTCATATTTACTGCAACCAAAGATGTTATTGATTAGCTGGTGTGGCGTCGTGGCATCCAAGCGTCGACATCTTGTTTTACGATTCTTTGTATTTATTTATTCATTCCGAAGTCTGATTCCTGGATAAATGGTTAGCATCGGCTTTTAAATAGAATGAAATCAATCATATTATTTATAGTGACTACGTATTTCAGTGCTTTGTGTGTTTTTAGATATCTACGACACAACCATGAGCTCTAACGGAACCCGCGTGTACGTGGGCGGCCTCGTCGAAGGCATCAAAAAGGAAGATCTCGAGCGAGAATTCGACAAATATGGGAAATTGAACTCTGTTTGGGTCGCACTAAACCCTCCAGGATTTGCGTTTATAGAATTTGAAAGCTTGCAGGAGGCTGAAGATGCGTGTAGTGCGATGAATGGTTTCGAGATGCTAGGCGCGACGCTCAAAGTTGAGATTTCTAGGAGGCGAGACGGACCTCGCCGGGGCGGTGGCGGTGGCGGCGGCGGCGGTGGGTTTAGAGGAGGTCGCGGGGGTGGTGGCGGAGGCAGTTTTAGGGGACGCTCATTCGGAGGGTCCTCAGGCGGGAATCGATCATACAACTCTTCTTACGGAGGTGGTGGCGGCGGCGGCGGCGGTGGTGGTGGCCGGCCATACAATCGCAACGGCGGAGACAGCTATGGCTCCGGCGGCGGCGGCGGTGGTGGCGGTGGCAATTTCCGGTCTAGGTCACCTCACTCTCGATATTAATTATATAATTTAGTTTTAGTTTACTCTTAGGTTTAGTGTTATCGTTATCTGAAGCCTTCCATGTATTGAAATTCGAAAACAAATACTGGGGGTTTAATGCTAGGAAGAGTTCTGTTGATCGCTCCAGGAATTAGAGGTAACAATACTTTATTTTACATGTTCTATTTGCCAACTTCAGACAAAGATATCAAATGCGCAAGCTTATTAACAAATTTGAGGTTATCTTGTCAGAATGTGGTAAGTTTGAATAATTTATTTTAGAATTAATTCTGTTATTTACCCTTTTGTATATTTTGGTCGGGATAATTTTATTCCTGAATTCAATTTGTCTGTTTAATGTGATTTTCTGTTCATGACTGATATCTATTCATAAGTTATGTGGTAAATTTCTTTCCGGCCCAATATTTTCTTACTGTTGCATTTGGTAAAGTTCTATTCAAATCAATAAGAGCATTGCTCTATATTGTTATAAAAAAGTATGTAGAAGTTTCCATTCTAACAAAACACATCTCTTACCCATCATGAAATACTCCAGTCATTGACACTTCGGTTTACATCTCCCGGCATTCAAGTCAGTATGACATACTTGTCTACCTCTCCTAATATGCTCACAACTACAGATTTGCATTCAAGTAGATTCAGCATGTCTGCCTACTTTACATGTATATGTATTATCTTTGTCCTAACTCTGATTATATGCCAGGGTCGAGTCTGGTCATACACAAAAACTATGATGGGTGTTGCCTTTGAATTAGTTTGATGTTGGGCCTTTGAATTAATGCGGCATGTATTTTCCATCAATAAATTGCTCTCATGACATCACAGTAGGTACAAAAAAATTTACACTAGATTTTCTTAGAGGTTAGTGTTGTCGTTCACTTGGTTATATACTCAAATTTGTCTTAGTCAAGATTTTGAGAACAAAAATACAAAATATGGGACAGAACAAATTACCTCTATTCAACTTGAGACATTGGGTATCACAATAATATATTAATGTTAACTTGTCTGTAAATTGTATGTTTAGGCTCATCTGCCTACCTTTCTGAGGGTATACAGGCATGATGGTATGTTTGTCTTCAAAAGACTGTAGATTTTGTTTCCAATCTTTTTAATGTGACCAAGAAACAATAACCCTTAGGGTCCGTTTTATAATATCCTAATATTTTTTTGGGTTGCTAAACAACACAAAAAATAACTGAATGATATTATAAATGACAGTTAACAAGCAGTCCGTTTCAAGCTTTAGCCGACGGGTAGGCTTAATTGATAACTGTGAAATGCAAAGATAGTGTTTTATTTATTAAATATGTTCTGGGCAGTTCCGGAACTTACTTGAACATACTGAAACAGGTCCTTAGAATCATTAATGAGAATAGAAATTCATTTACTAATGACTGATATTGCCAATTTTATAATGAATGAATTCAGTTTATTGAGAAATTTATTTAATTTAATTGTAATTTCCTTATATCTGTATTGATATGTACATAGGAACCATATGGGGTACCTAAATTATAGAACTACTGGTACTAATGAATATAATTAATTGAATAAGAACCAGATCTATAATTAATTGAATAAGATTGAATCTACTCTTATCCTGTTCAAATTCACATCGGCCAATGTTTAGGTGCTTCACCCAGCTATGAGGTTGTTCTTGTGTTGTTCCATGTTTCTGTAAATTTTATGAATGTCCAATACATTTAATAAAAATACTATTTGATTTGACTTCCTACTGTATCAAGACATGACATACCATATATTTTATTGCTTACAATAATTACTTAGTACCAAATTATTTGCTACCAGTTTTATCACATGACATACATAAAGAAACATAGGACAAGGTTCAGTCTTATTATCTGTTTGTTTTTCAATTCAAGTGTTGACATTGAACTTCACAAGGCCTTGCAAATTTAAATAGGATATAAATATTGTTTATCCTGTGTTAGCATGGTCTTTTTCATTTCAGACATTATAATTAAGACCTAAGTTATTAGAAAATGCTTGTAAATATTTATATAAAGGCCACCTTCCTGTTATCGGAATATTTGACAATCCTAAATCTTTTCTGAGTAATCGTTTGACAGTATAATACAAAGCATTTGTGGATCTCAAGTCAAATTCAATAAAATAATTCCAGCTAAAGTATGATTAAAAACAGCAGTATATTTTTTTATATTCATTTGGTTAATGTAGAAAGAACCAAAGTCCAGTTTCGCGATGTGCCCTAACTGACATGTTTTGTTATTTCTAACAACATATCTTCTTTTTCAGTTCCATTGGATTTTATGATCATTTGATGACTCGTTCGTCGGCAGACGAATTCAAGAACAATCTTCAGTGTATATTTAACATTTTACCTAAATATTCTAGTGTCTAAGTTTCATTTGCATAAAAATAAAAAGATTTATGACTGTATTATGAAAGTTTTAATGTAATTGTTTCCTTATAATTAATAGATAAATTAATTTAACATGTCTTAACATATATTTTTGTCTTTTATGGGCTACTTAAACTAGCCATAAGTAATTCCATTTTGTTCAAGAAGTTTTTGCCTTCCATTTTGTCTAATTTGATCTCTTTGAAAGCTCCACCGAGATTCTCCCATTTCTTGTCTTGAACTAATTCACTGGAGAAGAAGTCTTTTCTTGGTGATTGTGCGATGAAAACTTGCATTCCAACTGAGGGCTCGCATCTGATAGCAATCATTCTGTCACCTGTGAACAATACAAATCACATTTTGTAGAATATACCAAAACAATTTTAGGGGGCGAGCACTTGACAAGACAGTTTTGCACGACTCAACGATGTTAGGTTACATATAGCTGGTTCTGCACTAAACTAAGCGGGTGGGATAAGTGGAATAGCTTCTTCCACTTATCTGACCTGAGGTGGAATAGTGGAAAAAACACTTTCCTCCTAGATGGGATAAGTGGAATAGCCGAACAAAATTGGTAACTTGTTTTCAATGTTGACTATAGTTTTTCCTTGTCAACACAAGTGTTGAGAATAGTGTTTCTATTTTATGCGGTAACAAGGGTATGCGTGTTTCCTAAGTGCTCACACGTTATAAGGGCGTTTGCTCAATTGGGAATTTCTGTTGAAAACAATAGCATGTGAAAAACATGCCGGAACAAGTCAGTCTACAGCTACAGTATAATTCCTATATCTTGTGACGTCGTAGCTGTCGAAAATATATTTAGGTAAATGTAGCGTGGATCACACCAAGCAAGGTTGTGTTGCTAACCTAACCTTGAAATCGTTTTCGAATAAAGGGTCCCTACGAATAAAAGCGGCCAGTGCGGGCAAAAAATAAACGAAACATTTGATTTATATCTAACGGAACGGTTATGAGTTAATCAATGTAGATTATAATACAAGAAAAAGGATGTATGGGAAACTATCAGTGATGTTATGTTCAGTCTCAGCTTTTCATAGATATTTTTTTGGGTTCCGTGCTAGAAAACAACCCTATTACTAAGCCTCGGCTGTCCGACTGTATCTTTAAAAGGGTAATAGGTAGCCAGATGAAATTTTCTCAAAATATATTAGTATGGCGGATTACCTAACAAATAATAGAACATTAAAGGGAACGTTTTTTTTCTTTTTGCCATATCGTAAAAATGGTAATACATACAAACGTCAAACTTGGTAGGTCTACAGCCCAATATGTAAAGTACAACGGCAAATACTAAAAACCGGCCAAGTGCAGGTTGGACACACGCTAAGGATTTCTATCTGTACAAAAAATAACGGTCTTGGTAGGTACGTTAATCACGTGTTTGTACGGAATGCTCGGTGTGCGAGCCCAACTTGGCGGTTTTTATGAAGCTAATATGTATAAAGCCTAGGCGGAGAAGGCTAGTTGTCAACTCATACGTTCCTCCGGCAAGATATAGTTCGCTATGGGTAAAATGGAAACAAAATTTGGTGACTTAGCAGAATTACAAACAAAAAAGTTGTCAGCTGCGCACTCGCCCTAGTGATGAACATCCGACATGCTCGAAACTTGGGTTGATGTATTTGATCCTCAACGTGAGTGTTTTTCCCTTTTAAGGAAAAAATATTACAAAAAATTGCCAACTATTTCAGTGGACACGCGGCTTTAGATATATAAAACAATGATATCAAACATTGACCGCCGCGCCGTCTCACCTTGCACGACGGTGATGCGTGTATAGTACTACCAACTTAACTGTGCAGTTCGCGAGGGCGCTGCTGGTCAAGGAAATCAACTACAAACTGTCACAATTTGAAGGAATGTTGTAGTTCTTTTTTCTGCCGCCTGAACAGATAAGTTGGTGGGACTGTACCTGCCTTAAATATACCTATTCACTCAGTATTTTAAGACTTTCAATATAAGCTGTCTGAAACTGAGACAGACAACATATCATGGATATACCTGACTAGGTATCTATTACCCCCCAAATATAGGGGCTCCAACTTAGGGAACAACAATGTGGAAGCCATACAAGTCAGTCTACAGTCATAATATAAGGATTCCTCGTATCTTGTGACGTCTTATGGCTTAGTCGAAAATATATTTAGGTAAATGTATAGGGCGTTCGGATAGCCTATCGGTGCCAAAAATAACACTCACAAACGCTAAAAATGATCACACGGGCCGTTCGTTTTGGGACTTCGTGATCAAAAATATCGTTTTCGCTCACCGTTCGGATAGCTTTGAAAACGCTACAAATGACAGAGAAAAGTGATATTTTTGACCCATGTCTTACCGTGGGATCGTTGTGATCGTTTTTTGACAACTGCTGTTTTGACAGTTGTATTTGGCGCGATTGAAGAGTTTCACTAGTTTTTTATAGGTGCGTTCGTTTTGGCTCGATTGCGTTTGTAGCAGTTTCAAAAGTGGCATTTGTGTATTAGCGTTCGGATAGAAGCTTTTGCTATTTTTGACCACCAATTACTGCATGCTATCCGAACGGCTTAAAACGTACTTTGACAACCGACAATATTTTAACAATTTTGCACAGTACGAAACATGGAATCAATCTCTAAAATTAACAAAAAAGTAGGTACCTATATTATTATTATTTCATTGTTAATGGCTTCTGATAGTTATCTATATAAAAAACTTATGAAACTCTTCAATCGCGCCAAATACAACTGTCAAACCAGCAGTTGTCAAAAAACGATCACAACGGTCCCACGGTAAGACATGGGTCAAAAATATCACTTTTCTCTGTCATTTGTAGCGTTTTCAAAGCTATCCGAACGGTGAGCGAAAACGATATTTTTGCTCACGAAGTCCCAAAACGAACGGCCCGTGTGATCATTTTTAGCGTTTGTGAGTGTTATTTTTGGCACCGATAGGCTATCCGAACGCCCTATATATAGTATTTATATTATATATAAATATATAATATAAATACCATATTATTTAGTAGATACCTACTTGTTTTGTTAATTTTAGAGATTGATTCCATGTTTCGTACTGTGCAAAATTGTTAAAATATTGTCGGTTGTCAAAGTATGTTTTAAGCCGTTCGGATAGCATGCAGTAATTGGTGGTCAAAAATAGCAAAAGCTTCTATCCGAACGCTAAAACACAAATGCCACTTTTGAAACTGCTACAAACGCAATCGAGCCAAAACGAACGCCCCTGTAGTCATGTCAAGCAAGGTTGGTTGTTAACCTAACCTTGAAATGGTATACGAATAAACGTGTCCAGTTTGAGTGTGGGCCGATATACTATTCTTTACATCACAACAATCAGTGAAACGATTTGAATATTTTTTCTTTGTACTATAAGAGTTTTTATGTCTAGTTCTGTACATATACTTTATAAGTAGCGATTCGTTTAAATCGCAGTTTAGTGCTTGAAGACACTGGTCCATTCAGAATGCCTGTGCAAACCAGTTTGTAACTCTTTTGTAATAGTATATATAATAGTTATGTAAAATTAGCATCCCTTATAACTGTGTTCCCCGCTAAGTATGTAATACTCCCCATAGTAATGTAATTAATTAATACATGACATATATATATATATATATAATTTTTAATATAATAGGAAATATAATATTATTTATAGGAAATGAATTAGGATTAGGCGGATAGTTAAGGGGCAAAAGAAATAACCCGCCAATGCCATGTTGGAAAAATAATATAACCATTGTAGTCCGGTCACCAAAGCACAATTTAAAAGATATTTTATGTTCCGATAAACAGATAAAATTCTTCTCGTAGGTGTTGTAAGAGACGACTAAGGCTAAACTAAAATGCAAGAAGCAGCGCCTTGAGGAACTGCTATCTTACACTGCGATCCCCAAGAAGCCTGCTTGGGGATTATAGCGAACCCCCCTTTAATTAGGAGGCAGTTTCAGCACTGGACAAATCCTGTTAATACAGTAACAGTGCAGTTAAGGAGTATACAGGCAAAATATTGTTATCCTCCCAGTCAAGTCAATATCCTATTTTTTTGTCCTTTTACTTTCGTACTCCACCACGCCGTCGCTGCAGCGACAGTAGACACCGTTTTTTATAGTGTTTCTTAATAATGACTTCGCCCCGCGCTACCTCAAGGAACGTTTTTGTTTCCTTTCCAGTACTCATTTATGTTCTTTACGGTCGTCAAATAATCTTACACGTACAATGAAAGGCCCACGGCCATAACTGCAATCAATTTAATTTCACGATAGAGGGAGGAACTGCTATGTTTTTTGGGTCATGGTAAGAGATTTAACACAGTAAGTATCTGGATGACACGCCAGCCCTGAAAAAAAATTTTGTGTTCGGAATAACATTGAAGCGCTCTTCAGAACATTATGTACTGCATATGCCACTCTGTATCAGCCGGATTGTCCTCTGCTGAACCCAGCCTCAAGGGGGTGTTTACCATAAGCTCGGTTGATATTCTGAATAGAAAGGAACGGATATGGTTTCGCCGAGAACAATTGTTTCTTCTCGGCGTTGACTCGACCACGTTGCCCGCACTTCAACGAGAGATGTTGTCGAGTACCCTGGAGAGCTCAGTAACGACCACATGAATAAAAAAGAAAGGGACAGAAAAGTTACGAAAACTTTACACGCATACTTAGCTAGTTAAAACCGAGCATACAAAGTCAATATCATTTATTCTATTTAGGCGTCTACGACGCTGTTATGAACGTCAATTACATAATTTTGCTAATAAAATATTCGACTGTCGCGTTCAGCAAAAATGGTATAGAGCCACTTCGAGAAGACCGGGCAAGAAACTTGGGCCATTATTTTTATGTGCCTTTTATAATTTGTAAGTAAAATTATAACAATATTTATCACATAGGTGATTGGCGGAGGTTTGGCTGAGGTGGAATATACCAAGTATTTTTGTCTTCGATATAATCACCAATTTTTTATACGCTTTTGCAGTAAAATCTTTTTTACATGCAGCTTGAATTTCATATAGCAGATAAGACATTATTTACATGAATACATTTAGTATTTCCTATGTAGCTTTAAAAATCAGGGAGGTATCGTCTGCAAATAAAACAATATCGCACAGATCTTTGACCCGAGTGGGCGCCGCTGTGGCCGATGCAACCCACGTGCTTCTTGACAGTGACTAGTTACGCACACATAGCTGTGCGTGTAGTAGTGAAGCATTTATTATGTACCGTTCTTTATTCGTTTAGCGATGACACTCTGCCTTTTTCTGCAATCTCGGGTATAATCCCAGAAAGTCCAAAGTACCGCTCGTGGATAATACTGCCTTCTGGATAGCAATGCATGTCACCTAGTTATATCGTATTCTTGATATGCAGGAAAAAAAGCCTGGTTAGCCACAACCCTCAAGTAAAATATCCGTCGCCAAGCAATTAACGTGTTCCGGCAGTTGTCCTTGAGAGCCAGTAATTATAGGTTAGTTAACTTCCCATTTCGAAAGATTGTATTTAAAGGCGAGCTCATTAAAAATAAATAAAAAAACTCTGTCGGCAATAAGACACTGGACTCCTGTGGCACTGCGATGACCTGATATGAGCGTGACGTAGGACACATATAGTGCGCTCGCGCAGAAAGTCAGCAGTCCATTGACACGAGGCGAGATGGAAGTCCGTTTGACCTATATATGTTCAACAAATTTTCTGAAAGGTTATGTTATACATTTGTTGTTTTACAAAATTACATACGAGAGGAAAAATTTAAGTCATGTGCGGGATTCGAACCTGCGTCCATCCACCCCTTGAGCCGGGGTATGCTCTAACCAATTGAGCTTACATGACAAGACGTCATAACTCAAATCTTTCCTACCGTTCTTTAACCATCGTATTGGGATGGAGCGACATCTATAGTACCACTTAGGTTGTACTACAAACAACACCAATTTTGCAATTGGTTTTATACTTGTAAATGATTACGAAACCTTATAATTTTAACATTGTTAGGTTTGCAATAACACCTGCTATGATTACATTACAAAATTACAAATATACGAGAGGAAAAATGTAAGTCATGTGCGTGCATTTGTTGTTTACTATTACTAAGAGCTTACGCGGTCCATTAGATTTAAGTATAAAAGAACAGTATTTTTTTAACAGTACCATACCTGGTACTGTGCCAGTTGATATTTTTACAGAATATACTTAGTTTAGTCAAATTGACTAAAGAACCATATGTAATGATTCCGCTCGGGTGCAGAACCGGTTTGAACCAGCTCAGTTAAATGGAAAAGGTGTCAGTAGGAAGCTTTCTTTCGTTTCCGGTTTTTTATACCTGATAGGTGAGCCTTTGACCACTATCTAACCTGATGGTAAGTCATGATGTGGTCTAAGATGTTGTTCAGGCTAACCTAGAAGTAATGGCTCTCAAGGACAGCTACCGGAACACACCGTTAGGTGCTTGGCGACAGATTTTCTACTTGAGGGTGGTAGCTAGCCAGGCGGGCATTCGCAAAATGCCCTACCACCATGCTATAACGACTGCCATCCTAAGACAACAACCGGGACCGAAGGCTTAACGTGCCCTCCGAAGCACGGAAACGCTCAGTAGTAATGTCACTAGCGTTCACCCATCCAACTCATGACCACGCGCGACGTTGCTTAACTTTGCTGATCGGATGAGAACAGTTAAGTAAACTTCGCTACGAGCGATTCGAAGAGTTTGATTCTAGCTGTTTGGACTCGTTGGATTTATCTTGAGAAATATATACTTACCTAAATAGTCCCCAGGTTCTGATGGAGCCAGAAGGTGGCCATATAATATACTACAAGAACTGTTTACCTGAGCTAACAAGTACTTTAAAGTATAAAACAATGGTCACTGATTGTGACGGAACAAGGGCGCGACCCATCTGATGTTAAACGGGCTAACCTCTGCCTATAATAGATGCATTTGCATGGTGGTAGGGCATTTTGCAAATGCCCGCCTGGCTAGCTACCAACTTCAGGTAGAAAATCTGTCGCCAAGCACCTAACGGTGTGTTCCAGCAGCCAGTACTTCTAGGTTAGTCTGGACAACATCTTCGATCACATCATTACATACCATCAGGTGCGATAGTGGTCAAAGGCTAAACTATCAGGAATAAAAATAAAAAATAAATTCGACACAAGTGACGAATTTTACTGCGCGTGTCATGCGTCACCCTGAAACAAAGTTGTTATTGGATGACGATTTTAATTAATTAGACGGAACTAGGTAAGAGGCATTTTTTTTATTTTGTTATCTACATTATTTGTAGTTCAGTCTAATTAATTAAAAAAAGTCAATAACTCGTTCCCATGTGCATGTAATTTCACAGACACACATACCCTTCAATATGGTACAAAGTAATGTGAACATTATTGCTTGGAGGTAAAAATTGGTACGGCAGTGTCAGTACTTCCCCGAACGCACGAACTCGCACAAAGAGTTCTGCTACTAAAATTACCCCATACTTAGTAATAACAGTGCAAAAACAAGCAGTTACCATTAGGAGAAGCGAGTAAACAAGAAGAAGCGTTCCCTAGCAGCTCGACAGGCCCCGAGCCGAGATGTGAACTGCTCGCCAACAGCTGCCAGCCCATGCATCTGCCGACCGCCTGCACCGCCGTCATCTGGTGCTGGTATATCTATCGCAACAACACATTACAAGGTTTTTTTTTATGTTATTGTGATGGTACAAGCTCGAGGCCCACCTGATGTTAAGTGGACTAACCTCTGCCTATAACAGTTGCAATTCATCACAAGTCACGAATTGCACTGCGCCCGTCACATTGAGACATAGTTGTTAAGTCTCATTGTGCCTGTAATTTCACTGGCTCTCAAGGACTACTGCCGGAACATACCTTTCGGTGCTTGGCGACAGACTTTCTTCTTGAGGGTGGTAGCTAGCCAGGCGGGCAATCGCAAAATGCCCTTCCACCATGCAAAAAAACGTTAAGGTGCTGACAAGTGTTATAGCTTTAGGGCATGTTTCAGGATAAGAGTAGATTAAAGCTTATTCAACTAATTATATATCTGGTTTATTCTATAGTACCAGTAGTAAGTTCTATAATATAGGTACCCCATATGGTTCCTAGGTGCATATCAAAGCAGTTACATGGAAATTACAATTTTATTAAATAAATGTCTCAATGAACTGAATTCATTCATTATAAAATGGCCAATATCAGTCATTAGTGAATGAATTCGTATTCTCATTATCTATGATTCTAAGGACCTGTTTCAGAATGTTCGAGTAAGTTTCGGTTATACTACCCAGAACATAAAATAACTGAATGATAAAAATTACAGTTAACATGCAGCGCGATTCAAGCTTTAACCGATGGATAGGCTAAATCGATGACTGTGAAACGCAAAGATAGTGTTTTATTTATTAAATATGTTCTGGGTAGTATAACCGGAACTTACTGGAACATTCTGAAACAAGCCTTTAACAGATTTTTAGCAAGTTATTTGTAAGGCTGCGAAATTGTTATTTGGCGCTAGTAATTTTATTGAAACCTTAGCTACGTTGAAGATTCAATAAAAGTTCTCGCTACGAATAAAATCTTTGCAGCCTTACATAAAAAATAAGTAATGTTTGCAGTAAGAAAATTCCATGTTAATTTTGATCACATTCTATAAGGTAATGTTAATTCCGAAAGACGACGAATAAATTGCCGAAATTGGCTCTAAATTACGCTTGTAACAAAATTGTGATGATTATTAATGTATGTGTATAAAATTATAACAATAGAATATGTGACTATATGACTATCGAACAGGTGAAACAATAATTAAAAGTTACCCTATAGTATGAAAATCAAGTATCAAATAATCTTGACGCTTGAACTGTACCTGACAGTAGATGAGGTCCCTAAGCTCCTGCAGTTCGTAGGAGAGATGGCGCACCTTCCCGTCGCGGCAGATGCACTTGAGGGTCTTCTCGCCCACGTGGACCACCAGCGAAGTGCGGCACACGGCATCATACCTGACGAAAACATTGAGATGAAGATCCTAATTGGGTAGCATACGATTCTCCATACAAATTACCCTAGTGTTACCCTATTTTTAAATAAAATCTAGGTCTGCTACAGAAATACCCCTGACCTCATGTCATTTCCTTTTTTTCAGCAATAAATTAAATACTAAACAAAATATGAGCCAGTAAATCACAATGTACAATGTGAAATGTTCTACTTACAAAGCTGTCATTTTGAACCTGCAGAATTTTATTGTAGCAACTATACTTTTACTTAGTACTTAACTATGTTTAAATTTGAATCAACTTATTGTATAATACTGCCTTGTTTCTTATCCTAAACCATTTTTTTTCGCTGCAGATATGATATATTGTATACTTCACTCGAGAATATTATCCATATTTTATATTTAAATCCCACACTGGTCAGTAACATATAATAGATCAATAATTGTAGACTACTTCGCTACCTCGGGCATACGTTTTTTTTTTATTGCTGGTAGGTGAGCCTTTGACCACAATCTCACCTGAAGGTAAGTGATGATGTGGTCGAAGATGTTAACTGGTAATAAAGTATTTTTATTAAATGTTAGATAATCTTGATTCAAGATACTTCATTAGTTTGATGATGATTTTATACCCTACTTATAAGTGAGCCAGTTCTGGACTGACGGGGAGGAGATTGTTTTCACAGCTAGTTCATAAACTGAGGATACCGAAAGCGAGAGATCACCTAACATTGTTTTAATTAGATATTGACGAATGTTATATAATTTAGGGTCCCTGGTACCCCACCAGGCATGCCATTTTTGCATGCCAAGACATTTTTTAATATTGTTATGTTTGCAATAACGCCAGCTATGCTATGCATGACTTGAATTTTTCCTCTCGTATATTTGTACTTTGTAAGATAAAGGCAAGCAAATAAGAACTGAACCCAACTTTTTTCCGATTCCTTGGCATGCCTGGTGGCGCCCCAGGGACCCAAAATGATAGGGAATTCGTCGATTCGACGAGATAATTATTATGTTGTTATTATATCACAAACAATGAGAATACCTTTACGAAACGAAACACTAGGCACCCCGATGAACGAGTAAATGTAAGGCCGTCATAAGCCTCGACAAAATAAAACATGATCGATGAACACAGAGCATGGAAAATTTATATAAGCTAGGATTGATATAATTATTAGTATAACAATAGTCTTGAACTCCAAAAAAATTGATCTTTTCTTAGTATTTACATACCCGATTACGATTTTGGGTCAGATAATTTTGAATCGGAGGTTATAAGGTTATCAAACGCATTAAGCAACTGTACCGTAAAACTTACCCGTAAGCCATAATGTTGATTTTGACACAAGACTGCGTTGGACTGTTCAATGCGTTCCAGTGTGATACTATTAACGGGTCTTTCACCTGAAACAAAATTAATTAAAAGATTCAGGCATTACTTTGCAGTAATCCATATTTAATAATAACAAATACTTTAAGATAACATTTAATTAATATTTTAGATAAATATTATGAAAAATTGTATCTAGTGACAATTCCGTCAAATTTTCCTGTTAAGCCGTCGTGTCGTCACAAACGCCACGTAGCCAAACCGAAATAATTTTCGACGCCTTTCGCTTCTACACGAAGCATCCTCAGGAGGTCTTGACTCTTCGAGCGCACGATCGAAAACATTTTGATCGCTCACTTCGGCTTAACATGAAGATTAGGCGGAATTGTCACTATATATAATGTATATTTTTGAAATATAATTAATAAAAAAAAAATATCTAAATTTGATTATAAGCACTATCGCGTGCTAAGCGAAAATCATATAGCTTAGGCGTCCGGCACGAAATCGGAGGACGCGGGAACTATTCCCGCCCGGAGCATAAAATGTTATGCTCCAATAATTTGTTAGATATGAAATAATTTAATGTTTTCTTAAAATATTTGTTAATATTATTATGAAACAAAATTAATTTAAATATATATTTTTTAAACAATGTCCGTACGCCAGTGTGTCAGCTGCAAATTAGACTATTGCTGTTTAGATCCTATCGCAGGTTTGCCGTTCACCGAATGGTGAAAAGGCATTACGCTAATTACCTTGAAAAAGACAGATCAGGCCTCATTTTGTGACTAATTCATCCTCTTTCGTCCCACCTTATTTTATAATTCTCTACTGTCCACTAACAATACATGTTAAGAAGTGTAACTCTCATACAATAGCCGATTTGATTTCGGACTCATCAAGATCACAATTAACAAAAACACGCTCGAGTTTCCAAATTCAATTGAATTGGTTAATTGATTTGGCTCTTAGAAATTATCTCACCCGATTGGTCGCGTCTAGGCGATGCTGTTGCGCCACACGTTGCAATTTTTTATACCACGCCCGAAAATCTGTCGTCACGCAGCTAAAAGTGTGTTCTGGCAGCAGTACTTCTAGCCTTACCATCCTTGATCATCACTTACCAACAGGTAAGAACGTGGTTGGAATAGCCTATCAATTCTGAAAAAAATGCCCTACCACCGTGCTATAACAACTGCCATCCTAACACAACAACCGGGACCAAAGGCTTAACGTGCCCTCCGAAGCACGGAAGCGCTCAGTAGTACCTAATGTCACTAGCGGTCTACCATCCAAAACATGATCAAGCTACACTGTACTGTATATATTTTAGATAAATATTATGAAAAATTGTATCTAGTGACAATTCCGTCAAATTTTCCTGTTAAGCCGTCGTGTCGTCACAAACGCCACGTAGCCAAACCGAAATAATTTTCGACGCCTTTCGCTTCTACACGAAGCATCCTCAGGAGGTCTTGACTCTTCGAGCGCACGATCGAAAACATTTTGATCGCTCACTTCGGCTTAACATGAAGATTAGGCGGAATTGTCACTATATATAATGTATATTTTTGAAATATAATTAATAAAAAAAAATTATCTAAATTTGATTATAAGCACTATCGCGTGCTAAGCGAAAATCATATAGCTTAGGCGTCCGGCACGAAATCGGAGGACGCGGGAACTATTCCCGCCCGGAGCATAAAATGTTATGCTCCAATAATTTGTTAGATATGAAATAATTTAATGTTTTCTTAAAATATTTGTTAATATTATTATGAAACAAAATTAATTTAAATATATATTTTTTAAACAATGTCCGTACGCCAGTGTGTCAGCTGCAAATTAGACTATTGCTGTTTAGATCCTATCGCAGGTTTGCCGTTCACCGAATGGTGAAAAGGCATTACGCTAATTACCTTGAAAAAGACAGATCAGGCCTCATTTTGTGACTAATTCATCCTCTTTCGTCCCACCTTATTTTATAATTCTCTACTGTCCACTAACAATACATGTTAAGAAGTGTAACTCTCATACAATAGCCGATTTGATTTCGGACTCATCAAGATCACAATTAACAAAAACACGCTCGAGTTTCCAAATTCAATTGAATTGGTTAATTGATTTGGCTCTTAGAAATTATCTCACCCGATTGGTCGCGTCTAGGCGATGCTGTTGCGCCACACGTTGCAATTTTTTATACCACGCCCGAAAATCTGTCGTCACGCAGCTAAAAGTGTGTTCTGGCAGCAGTACTTCTAGCCTTACCATCCTTGATCATCACTTACCAACAGGTAAGAACGTGGTTGGAATAGCCTATCAACTCTGAAAAAAATGCCCTACCACCGTGCTATAACAACTGCCATCCTAACACAACAACCGGGACCAAAGGCTTAACGTGCCCTCCGAAGCACGGAAGCGCTCAGTAGTACCTAATGTCACTAGCGGTCTACCATCCAAAACATGATCAAGCTACACTGTACTGTATCAGCCGGATTGTCCACTGCTGAAAACAGCCTCCTCCATAAAGGAGGTCTTGGGGATCGCGGTTTAAGATATCAGTTCCTCAGAAAGCGCTGCTGCCCACCTTTCGGTATTTTACCCTTTTAGTCGGCTCTTACGACACCTACAGGTAGCAATGGGGTGTCATGTTAACCCGGCACGAACTTGTGAATATATAATTGTGAAACTCTTGCATAGAAAACAGTAAACGATGATATTTTAATACATTTTCACCCTCACACTCTAGCATAAGTAAGTACAAAGACACCTACTAACTTCAAACATTACATACTATGTACCTGTACCAGAGAGTTGAAATACATAGTCATATCCGAACACCACTGCTCTAAAAACTAGCTGTAACAATTTACCTATCTACATACCTATGCACATATATACGCAGTTTGTAATGACAAGGAATGAATAATCTAATATGCGTCATATCTGTTGTTAGAAAGAGACAAATAAGCAATGTGTATTACCACCGCACCGCCACGAGACATTCCAAATAGTTCCGATCACCGTTACACTGCGATCTCTTTCACACTCACACAAAGCGTTTCATACATCTCGCTCATCCATTTCATTATGACAACAGTCGCCTAAGATAAAACAAAATGACGATATTTTCTAATTCATTTATAATAGCAACACTTACGCGGGAAATGAAACATTTTTCTTATTTCTCACAGTGCCTGTATAATTAGTGCAGTGTCTAGAGACACAGGAAGGCATATTGTCCAAAACTTTTTCCTAATAACGCACGATTAGCGACAACGTATTTACCGGACGCTCGGAAGTGCAAGACTGGTAGCAACTACGGCAATTACCTTGCATTCGTCTAGTGTTCACAACTCATTTACAGGAAAAAAATCTTAGCCTGTACCCAGCAAATTGTACCTCAGTGTTATTTCTGTACTAAATAATCATAATGTGTAAAATTCACTTCAAAATGTGTGTTATGACCACTGCCTACCCCTTTCGTCGTGATATGTTCTCTTTGGATGTGTCGCTCACCTCCTTAGCGATGGTATCGAGAACGTACTCGCTGCGCCGGCGCATGAAGAAATGCTGCGCTTGCTGTATGATCTGCTCCAGGAGAGATTGTTCCTTGCTCATGTCTAGTAGCTCGTACCGATCCGCGGCCATCGGACCTGTATACATAGTATTTCAACTTTAGCGATATAGTGCTCGTGACCACGATCGATGGTACTTGCTCGAAACGTGGAGGTTAGTCAAAACTGCTATTTAGATCATTCTTGTGTGCGAATAGATCCGAAGGTAATTTGTTCCGTTAGTGTCCACGTGCCAGTATACAAAAAAAATTAAACACATTATTGACATTACATATTTACAAATTTACGAGAGAAAAATATATAGTCATGTGCGGCATTCGAACCCGTGTCCATCCACCACTTTAGTCGGGGTACGCTCTAATCAATAGAGCTAACATGACACAATGACTCATAACTCTAATTTTTGCTCTCGTTCTTCAACCATCGTATCGGGATGGCGCGACACTTCTAGTTCAACTTGCTTTGAACTAATGTATCTGCAATAGTTATTTTTTTATGTTATTAGATTATGAACCGGCACGAGGTCTACCTGGTGTTAAGCGGTAATATTCCCTCTTCAATCAGATGTGCCTGTAATTTCGCGAGCGCCCGTACCCTTTAAACCAAAATACAGTAATGCGAACTTTTGTGCTTTCCGCTAGAAATAGGTATGGTGGCAGTATTGGCCTGGACGAACTCGTTAAGAAAGAGTTCTAGAGTTATACCTTTACTATATGCGGTTTCTATCAGGTGCTCACTGAGACTGTCCATATTTAAAAATCATGTCTAAATTTTTTTCTTGTCTTATTAGTAAACTCAAACTGCTAGAACCCTGTATACTTTCAACACGCAGCTTTCAAGCTACCTATACACCTCACATCCATATCTTATACATGTTATTAATATATAATTATATATATGCTTGATTTGTATTATCCTTTGACCACTATCTCACCTGATGGTAAGTGATGATTTGCTCGAAGATGTTGTTCAGGCTAACCTAGAATTACTGGCTCTGAAGGACAGCGACCGGAATACACCGTTCGGTGCTTGGCGACAGATTTTCTACATAGTTTCACCATATTATCACTTAAAAGGTATAATTTATATGTTAGGTATATTAAGTTTATTTTTAATTAATGTTTTAGATTGTAATATAGCCTAATTGTCTATCTCAATTATGTACACCGACATAGTTCCTGTATTTCGTCTCTACCCAAAGGTTGCATGGAAGAGAACGCTATTGGTGATAAGGCCGCCCATTGTGACACTTTAGTTTAAGTTTTTGTAAGAATCAAATGCGTATTTTAGTGGTGTAACAATAAAGAATGATCTTTTTTTTTATGCTTGATAGGTTAGCCTTTGACCACTATCTCACCTGATGGTAAGTGATGATGTGGTCGAAGATGTTGTTCAGGCTAACCTAGAAGTACTCTATCTAAATGCGTAGTGTATACCTGCGAGACAGCGTCGCTTGGAGGGTCCCAGCGGGCCGGTGGCGGGGTGCGGGAAGGGATGGTGCGTGTTGGCGTGATGTACAGCGCGTAGTAGTTGATGTAGGGAATGTTCCAGAACGTGGTCGTGGTCCGCTTTGTTCGCAGACGCTGCTTCTGCCTGGACATATATAACACTAGCTGACCCGGCAAACGTTGTTTTGCCATATAAATAATTAAATGGCTATTAAAAAATAAGGGTTGATCGTAGAAAGGTGAAAATTGAGGATTGTATGTATTTTTGTATGTTGTATAATAAAAAAATAGAAATTAAAAATTTTGTCTAAAAAATAAAAAATAAAATTTAGGGGTGGACTACCCCTAACATTTAGGGGGATGAAAAATAGATGTTGGCCGATTCTCATAGATACCGGATAAGCACAAAAAATTTCATCAAAATCGGTCAAGCCGTTTCGGAGGAGTATGGCAACGAAAACTGTGACACGAGAATTTTATATATTAGATGTATATACGGCGTTCATATAGCCTACTGTTACCAAAAATAGCAAGGACAAGCTATCAAAATTATCACTTTGCGCATTCGTTTTGGGATAAAGGCAAAATTTTTGCTTTAAATCTTGACCGAGGCCCACCTGATGTAAAGTGGACTAATATCTGCCTATAACAGATGGATTTCGTCTAAAACAAATTGCACTATGCCCGTCACATTGAGACGTACAGATGTTAAGTCTCATGTTCCTGTAATTTTACTGGCTCTCAAGGACTGCTGCCGGAACACACTGTTAGGTGCTCAAATTGGAACCGACTTCAAAACTCAAAAGTGTGAAATAACTTGTTGAAATCGGTACCATGATAGTTCAAAAGTACCTATTATCACAATATTGTGCGCATGGTACTACCGACTTCGACAAGTTATTTCACACATTTGAGTGTTGAAGTCGGTTTCTTTTATGGTTTTTACCTTACTTGAACTTTAAAAAACACCCTTTTTAGTGACACTTTCAGCTACTTAGGGGATCAATTGTCATTTACTGTCAATAACATATAACAATAAGGAAAAAAAAATCAGTTATTGGAGTGTAACTCAAAAACTGCTTAACCGATTTTGATGAAATTTAAAAGGGACCACACGGGAAGCACCAGCTTTCAAATAAATAAAAAGACAGTTGAATTGAGAACCTCCTCCTTTTTGAAGTCGGTTAAAAAGCAAAAACTATAAGTTTAAAAGTGTTAAAAAAATAATAATTTCACGCGTAAACGAATATTATTAGACTTAATTAAATTACATAAGACATGTATACATGGAGCCAAGACATAATATGAGAGAAGACTTTTTTTAAGAAATAATCGATTTCCACATACTCCATGGTCCTTGCCATTTTTTAAGTTAACTGAGATATTTATCAAACACCACTATTATTATTTATTTATCAAATAGCGTGCCACCTGGGCACGCTAGCCGAAATTTCGTGCTCCAATTGTATTCATTTAACCGTCATAGAGGACGATGCACGGCCATCACAGTTTAGGCATCCGGCGCGAAATCGGAGGACGCGGGTTCGATTCCCGCCCGGGACATTTTGTGCTCCAATAGTTTGTAAAAAAAGGTCTAGGGATATATACCTTAACATCGTACTGAGAAAAATGCAACTTAGGACAGCAGAAGAATATATGATCTAAGGTTCCATTTTCTAGACCACATTCACAACGAATGGTCCCTGGTCCTAATTATGGCAAGAATGTCTTACTTTGAAATTTTCCAGGTTAGTGTTGTTATTTTGTCCGTTGTTATGTCGAAGGCCAATGAGCAGCTGGATACCAGGCAACACCTGAAATTGTATATAATATACAATAAGAAAGTAGAAAAAGTAAAAAAAATTTAATGAAACATAAAAATATTTGCATGTTCAGTTCTTTGCTTGACATGCGATAGTGTGTAAACGTGGCCAGAAATCAGGATAAGAAATTACCACCTAGTAAACCTTGAAACCGTTTATATTATTTGAAAATTATTCAATATTTTTGTGAACAAATCTTTCTTGACAGCTTCATCTTCAAAATCAATGTTGCCGCAAATAAAAAAAACATTATACCATAGAGAAAGTACTAATATTTCTCTATGATTATACCAAACTAAAATTATGCCACAAACAAATATGATGAAATACAAATAATTAATGAAATTATGAATAACGAAATAACAATAATTTTAAGTGCAATAATGCAAGTTATTTCAATTAATTAAATATGTTAATTAAATTATTATTTATTATTACGATGACGGCTGTTGGTGTCGGAGGTTGGGGTTGCTCATTAACAAATGTTTCAAATCAATGTTTTCAATATTTAGAAATATGTGACGTTATTACAGAGACATTGAAAAAGCACTGTCAGTCTGGTTGATGGTCACGCCATCCATCTATGACAGTTAAAATATAATTTCTGCTGATTCAAAACACCGACCTCATATTAGCATGGTTCGACTTCCACAAGTTATTTCATACTTTTCAGTGATGGAAATCAGTACCATGTTATTTTAATTTATTGATTCCCTATTTATTGATAAAAGCTCATTCACTCACATAAAATAGTGTTCATCGTCGACAACAGCCATTAACACTAGAGTACACGCGCGGCCTACTATAGTAGACCAGGGTGACTCTTTTTGCAATATTTTTTTAATTTAGCGCGCTAGACTCTAGTGCTTCCAGGTAAGCCTCGTCAGGTATATTTGACACAACTTCAGTACCATCTGAAAACCCAACGTGTACTCACGCACAGACAATTTGGCGCCAAAAGTGCGGGACTACTAAAGTAGTCCGCGCGTGTATTGGTGTACCAAATTCAGGTATGTGACTTTTGGTCTAACATCGATTTATAAACCTATTATAATATTTTCTACTTATTATAATGTATTTATACGTATGTATATTGAATTATATTATTTATTTATTGATTATTAATTGGTGTAACATATATTTTATCGTATTTTAGTATTTTTTTAGAGATGTATAGATCCGATTACGTCATGGTTGATTCACAAGTGGAAAGTTGGCTGCATGAGCAAGATACTGAAGATGAAGAAATTATTTTATTGAGACTGAAGATGAAAAAGAGCCTAACACCCTGATGTAGTAGAAATAAAAACATTTCTGGGCATATTATACGTCATAGAAGTGTCGGGAAATGAATGGCGTAATGTAAAGGATTTTTGGGACAGCTCTCAGGGTACATGGTTTGGAAATTGTATATGGCAAATTAGTGTTCAAAGTTACTGCCGTCGATGGCCGTTAGTAATATTTTTTGATTTGATGAACATTGTTGGAATCAACGCTCTGGTAATCAACCAAATGAACGCCTCTTGCGAAAAAATAGCCAGGCATAACTTTTTGAAAGAATTGGCCTTCAATTTGATAAAACTGCTTTTGATTCACCGAGCATCCATTGAAACACTTCCACGACAACTTGAATTCAGAATAGAAGCACTTTTAGGTGCACAGTTCAAGAACCCCAAGAGTCTCAACACGATTTGACTTCAAAGATAGGACGAGTTGGTCGATGCGCACTTTGCTCAAGGGCCCGAATTCGGTCGACCAAAAAATGATGCAAGACTTGGAATACATGAATTTTTTCTCGATCACCAAGCAGTAGTGTGTCTTGAATGCTACGAAATAAAAGAAAATAGTAATAAAGTTTAATTACAATATTAAAAAAATGAAGTTAATCTCCGAAGTGCCATTTATGTTACTTTTTCTTATATATTTACTAATTTGTTGGTTTGTTATAATTTCTTTATAATTTGTCTTAAAAGTGACGTTGTAAAACTAAGAAAAATAAAAACCTTTTCCATTCCATTTATTTTTTTAATCAAATATATCAGAATATACAAGTTATTGACATTTTAAAATGGCCTACTATAGTAGGCCATGCGTGTACTCGAGTAAAAAAAAGGGGCGCGTGTACTGTAGTGTTAAACCATCCAGGTAATCAAATAAATTTTTCAGTTAAATAAGTTATAAACTACTCAACCAATTTTTATGAAATTTAATTGGACCACCACAGAGGAAAAGAATCATCAAACCGGAATACTCTGTAAAACGTTATGCATAGTCATTTTAAACAAAATATATACGCATCAAATTGAGTACCTCCTTTTTTTGAAGTCGGTAAAAAATTGCGCCTGTCATATACACGGACTGCAGATTAGAAGTTGTGTCAATGATAATATGATAGATATTTAATTTAAAAAAGTTATCACTGAAAATATGATAAAGATTATACTGACTGTGGCCATTATATGGTTTCCGACGACCATGTGAGGTATAGAAGCGTCAAGCTGCACCGCCTCAGCTGCTAATCTCGCGAACAGCTCCTTGCAGAACAGGACGTTTTGTGCTGCTTCCAACTTCTGCTGCCAATGCTGTTCCACGCCGTCTCCTGGTATCAGGCCCGGGCAGTTCAATACGGACATGTTGAGTGCCACAGATACCACGTCGTCTTGCTCTGGAAATATTTATTTAATCTACACTAATAATAATATTATTGTATTGGAGAAAGATCGTGCGAGAGAAAGTGATACAGAAGGGTGGTCACGACCCTCAGCATTGAGGTATACGACGCAAGGAGGAGGAATAATATTATAAAGAGCATAGGTTTGTATGTATTTTTGGATTGTTGTATGTAAGGAATGAACTTAAAAACTACTGGAAGACATTTGGTATTGAAATAGTTTGAGACCTGGGGAAGGACAAAGGATAGTTTTTATTCAACTGCGCAAAAAGAGGTAACCATTAACCTCTTTTTATGCGCGATAACCGACTTTTTTTCTTTTTTAATACTGAATAGACACGCATTAAACCGCAATCTCACTTGATGGTAAGTGACGACGCGGTCGACGGTGGAGCATGCTTGTCTAGAAGATATTTATTCACACTGCGTATATATATATCTCTGACATACGCGCGGGCGGAGCCGCGGCAGGAAAGGTATATCTCCTGACATACTTAGTAAGTGGCGAAAGGATATGAGGACACAAACTACACATTGCTGAAAGACAAAAAATAATTAACCCAAGATTTTTGGTTCTAATCACAGTGGCTCTATAACCCGTTTTTTGCTGAAGTTGGCAGTAAAATTTTATCTTTCCAATGTTAAATTTAATAATTGACCTTCAGAAGTAAAGGCCGAAATTGTGATCAAAAAAAATAGTTTTTTTTACACATGTTGCAATGTTGAAACCTATTAGAGTGAGGCCTTATGTACCTGTATTTTACTTTTTTTTTTTAAATAAAATATAGATATGATGATACGGCTGCCAAGCGTGCAGATTATGGCAAACCTCTATAGCTATCGATATTATGTGAATTAGACATTAGCGAAATTTTAGGTCACTCTGAAACCACTGTCATAGATAAATACATTAACGAAAGTTTAGAATAGAAGAATAGAATACTGAATCGTGTTTGCACACAATTTTATAAGAACTGTACTGGCACTTTATTTAAAAACTAAAGGGATTTCCTTTTACATTTAGTGTATGAATCCAAAAGCTTAAATTTAGCTTATTTTAAATTATAAATTTATTTACTTTTATATGCGAAAAAATATTAACCATAAACTGGAGTAAAATACCTAATTAAAATAGTAACAGTGGTAGGATCAGCACTGTACTGCGTAAACCAGACAGTTCACGCAGGGCTGGATTTCAACATACTCCTGGGCTCTAATATAGGTGCCGGTCGAGTAAAAAGTTTGTGATACGCTTACATGAGACGAATTACTTAGCATTCCATGGATTCACCGTGCGGGTGCCGGATCCATAGCGTTGCAGAGGAAGAGGCTCAAGTCAAGGTGCCTGGGACTTGCAACCCAGCGAGTAAGGTTAAGGGGCTCCGTTATGATGCATCAATGCTCCCTTTCACCGCTCGAGCCTCCTCCCCTGCCCAACCAAATTTAGTAAGATCATACTAATGCCGCCTTGGATACACGTTCTAGGATGGAAGTTTCGGTTGTTCTTGACAAGCCAAGGCCTTTTAGTAGGTTATATAGGGATTTCGCTGGTATACCCCTTGCTCCAACTTCTACAGCATATAAATTAACCACATAACCGTTATTGGTTAATTCATTCGTTAAGTCGTAATATTTGTTAGTTTTTATTGTGTGGTCTTTGGGTATGTTTGTTTTCCACGGCACAGTAAGTTCTATAAGTACTATGCGTTTTAGATTTTTTGAGTATAGAAATATAATATATATAGAGTATAGAATTTTGTAGTGTTTTTTATACGAGTTCATCAAAAGAGTCCAATCGGGAGCTACGCCTAAGATGGAGTAAGGCTTGGATTTCGATTTTGTAAATGACCCTTCTTTTACAAAAGCAACCTGTCGTTTAGTGTCGTGCTCTAGCTTCCGAGAGACTCGCTGCTTCTTGTATGATGCACTTTATATCTATCATTTTCGTCATGTTGTAGAAAGGATTTTAGGACGTCTATATCCTCAATTTTCTTTCTCGAAACCAGCTTTGCTGGACTGTGCACCTATCATAAATTATTTATGGAATTGAAGCCTCGAATAAGATCGGAGGCACTTTTGTTTTTTGGGAGAGATGCGACTATATAAAGAAATATTATCCACGTAAACACTTTTACGTTCAAAATATTTATATTTAAAGGATAAAAAGAACAGCTGAGTAAACGAAAATTATAAAATACACTATACTATACTACTACTACGATACAAAAAACAAAAAATACTAAAGGTAAGGTACACGCTGGTTCGGGAAAACTATTTGTAGACCAAGAAAAAAAAAATTACTCGGACAGAACACTACCATTTAGGTTATGTTTAAACATTTTTAATTGCTGATTTTGAATTAAATTATTGTTCTAATGGGGCAAGCATGGTCCAATGCGGCTAAAAGCTCCATTAAATTAAACAGATATAGCAGCTTGTTAAAAGTTTAGCACGCTGGTTCGAGAATACTATTTGTAGACCAAGAAAAAAAAATACTCTGCCACAACACTGTCATTTAGGTGATGTTTTAAAATTTTAAATTGCTGATTTTGAATTAAATTATTGTTCTAATGGTGCTGGCATGATCCAATGTGGCTAAAAGCTCCAAAAATTTAAACAGAATAAAAATAAAAGAAAGTAAATGAAAAATGAGATATTATAGTCACCTTTCTGACACATGACAGATATGAACGCGACGCCCTGCAGCTCTGGCGGGACTGTGACGCGAAGCGCCGACGGCACCGGTCCGCCACCGCTGGTGCTCATGGCTTGGGCTATCTGTTCCTCTGGGGCTTTCGTAACCTGGTGAAAACAAATTGTTCTCATTGTCATATCTATAATTATTTCAAAAAGGTGTTTCAGTAAGATTACAGTCAAATATTGGCAAAATTATAGAATAGAAAATAAAATGAATTACGATTATTTGATTATGAGGAAACCGTCACACAACATCCTCACCACCATCACACAAGTCACTGGAGCAGTTATGCCAGCGACCCAAAGTCCTCCGCTACGTTAAGGAGTTGGGATGGCTTGAGTAGAAGCTGGCGGGGGAAATGCACAATACACCCCAAGCGGGACGTCAGTGCAGGACATATCGCCCCCAAATTGAATAAGAATCAGGAAAACGTAGATATAACTGATGAGTGCATGTATGCTGCTGTTGCTTATTAATACAGTTGTCGAGAAAATTTGGTTTAATAGTAAAAACTCTGTATTAAAGCGTAAACAACATACTTATGGTCAACATCACAGTCAACAATTTTATTGTTACGGCTTCTATCGGAATCCGTCTACCGGATCTTCAGTGTACAATCAGCGTAAGTTTTAATAATAGTAGTTTTTTTAGTAGTTTTAATAATAATATATATAATTTATATCATACAATAATAAATACTACATGCAAAACAGGCTCACTTAAATACTTTAAAGAAAAGATAGCATGTTGGTGCCATCACATATTTTGATCAATGCTCTTTTTTTCTTAATAATGAATAGATTAATTTGTTTACTTTGCGAAAATTCATATTTAGTAATAGCAAATACTTTTAAAATATTTTAAGATATATTTTTTTAAATTATATTGTTTAAGAGTTTTATTAAAATATTAACTTAATGTTTTCTTAAAATATTTATTATTACTTCTTTTTCTTCTTCTTTTTTAAAGCCCTTTTCAAGACCATCTTTGTAACAGAACTGGTAGTTTTGCGAGGGGTGGAGAAGTTGGCGACAAATTGATTTTTCCATCGTATCCCTAGTTAGAGTCAGGGCAGGTTGAACAGTGGACGGAGGCTTAGACGCGGAAACGCATGACTTTATCAGCGGCGTAGGTGGAGAACGGGAAGCGTGCGGCGCCGAGCATAATGTGGGCTTTGGCCACGGTGCACGTTGATGTTAGCTACCTATTTACTGAAATCGTGTCACCTATAACAGGTTGATGATATCCTGCAGTCTCTTCTCACCCCCATCTCTACATCTAGTCGACTTTCCTTAGCACATTAAAGAGTAGCGCTTTGCCACTGCAAGTCCCCTTCTGTGAAGGTTAGCTTGCAGATCTGCAAGATCTTCTGATCTCCTTCATACTTTCAATTGCGTATGTGATGCGCGCAATTTTTTTTTTTTTTAATGCTTGATAGGTTAGCCTTTGACCACTATCTCACCTGAAGGTAAGTGATGATGTGGTCGAAGACTAACCTTGTTCAGGCTAACCTAGAAGTACTAGCTCTCAAGGACAGCTGCCGGAACACACCGTTAGGTGCTTGGCGACAGATTTTCTACTTGAGGGTGGTAGCTAGCTAGGCGGGCAGTCGCAAAATGCCCTACCACAATGCTAATACTTCGTTGGCTATGAACTCATAGCGTCATTTAAACAACCAGCAGCCCGAGTATCAAATTACTATTACATTCAGTGATGATTGATGGTTTAATATATGCATAAGTAACATTACATACCTCAAACACTCCAGTCTGACTAAACTTAGACCCAGCTGTTCGATAGCTCAGATCTCCAACTATGGTGTTGGACACTTTCTTCAGCCGCCAGTTTTGCCGAAGCCTCAGCAAGTCAATGTGGAAGTCGGGCATATTCCTAGTCATCCGCATGGTCTCACTTGCTCGGAGTCTGTCAACACCAGCCTGAAGAACTGCCCCTGCTGCAGCCAGGGCCTTCTTACGGCCATACACTTGAACCATTGGCCGGCTATCAATTTGTTCCGGCTGGACTGGGTCTAATACCTGAAATGTTATTTACTTCTATCTTTATTAATGAAGGAATATGATATAATCTAAAATCACACTGGTCTTTTTATCACTGCAATATTTAAGTATGCCAAATCGACTGGCTATTACATAGTCATAGACACCTAATTCATTAATTGTATACTTTATATGTTTATACTTAGCATAAAAATTTCACTCAACATTCTGGTAAAATAGTAAAAAGATATGGCAAAAATGTTTTATTCCTCTTATGGCCCTTATTGTTTAAAGTTAAACAATTTTTATTTCATAGTCTGTAGTCCCATACATAAGTAATTATATTATGTACCTAAGGTGCCGAGTATCACTAGGTACCAAATACATATACTTGATTCATTGACAAAATACCAGGATATGACATAAATCGAGATGACCGGATCAGTAAATGTAGTGGTGGAGTAGCAATATACTTCGTAAACAGAAACATGAAGGTGCTAAATGCTTATCACTGGACATAAAAATTTGAAATAATGTATTTTTAAAATGTGAATGTGAAGGGGACATGATTCTACACTAGAACCCGATAACATCTTGCTACAAGAACTATAGAAAATGTATAATAAATTAATAAACCAAAATAGGACAGCCTATTCAGATTATACAAGGTGTCCCAAGAAGTAGTGATATACTGAAGCTGGGAGGTAGAGGACCTAGAGGGCTATCTGAATCATCCCCATGTATGTTCTGCGATTTTTCGTATTTTCGGAGTTATGACTTTTTTTTAATTTTTCACCTATCGCTACTACTATGAGATTTTTATTTATGGACGTGAATTATTGCGGTAGACGCTTGATTTTTTTTGTGTGCTAAGCTGATAGATGGGCCAATTCAGTATGGTAACAATTACTATCGTTATATCTTTGAATGGAATAAAAAAAAAATGGCAAGAAAGATAAAATTACCCAGTATGTTCACAACTTCAAGGGCCCTTAAAAAAATAAAATCACATAAAAAAATTACAATTTGGCTTTTAAAAACTTGGTCTATCTATCAGGTAACTACCCTGAAAATTTTATTTTATTATTCATAAGGCTTCAATAAAAAAAATTAAATCTAAATGTGGTAAGTGCAAAATTTTAATTTACATCATGAGTAATGCAAGCAAAGTAAAACCAATTACAAGGTGTTTAATTACAGTAAATTTTCAAAATGGCCCCCTGTTGCTCAATGCGAATGCGACAACGCCGGAAAAAGTTGTCTTTTAAACGTCTGAATGCACTCCTATTATTTTTAATGGTTTCTTCTGCTACTCTCAATTTCCGGGTTAACTCGTCCAAATTGCGGCATTCTCTCGAGTAGACTAGTAGAGGTCTTTGTAGTATCCTATATAACAAAAAAATCAATGGGGTGGGTTAAGGTCGGGGGACCGTGGAGGCCAGGCTATAAGGCAGGCGTCACCCCAGCCGCAACGACCAATCCATCTTTCAGGGTATCTTTGATTTAAATAGTTTCTCACGTCCAAGGCAAAATGGGATGGTACCCTGCCAATTGTTTGCCAATGTTTAATTTATTGTAATTAAACACCTTGTTTTAATGGTTTTAATTTGCTTGCATTAATCATCATGTAAATTAAAATTTTGCACTTACCACATTTAGATTTCAGTTTTTTGATTGAAGCCTTATGAATAATAAAATAAAAATTTCAGGGTAGCTGCCTGATAGATAGAGCAAGTTTTTAAAAGCCAAACTGTAATTTTTTTATGTGATTTTATTTTTTTAAGGGCCACAATAACACAGACATCATATGAGAAGGAAATTCTACCCGATCTTTGGAAAAGAGCTTTATTATCCCATATTTAAATGAGGTAGCAAATTAGACCTATTAGCCTAACCAGTGCATATGTGATGCTATGGAAAAAATCAAAGTTAAGCACATTAGGAACTATGAAATCAGAAACCAGCTTTATGGAGCTGCTGGTGCAATATTTAATTTTTGCGACTTTTATGTAACGCTGTATATTTTTAAATTGCTCTTTTGAAAAATTCAAACAATTTTTCTATCTAAGATAGTAAATTTGTCTACCTCTAACCATTTCTCTTAATTCCCTTCCCAGTCTGCCTATGTATAGTGCAAGATTAGATACAAAATATTGTTTTATTTAGATGGAATAGCACATGTGACTAAAGATTGAAAAATAAACTTTTATTCTGTTTCGGCAACTGTTTCACTGTTGTGAGGATCATGACTTGAACTCTATAAACCGAAGCAAGAAACATGATGAAATATCAAGTTGGTAATATATATAATTGGAATTATGTATACATCAACAATCACAGTCATAACTTAAGGTATGGCAGTTCATTTTAGTTACCATGTATCTCTTCTCCTTTGCTATGCTTAGTACATCAGACAGCACACAAATTTCAGTCAAAGCATTTCTCAATTTATTCCTCACAGAATCCCAGGGCCATAAGCTGGACTGGTACCCTGGTTCTTTATCATCCTCAGATTTGGCATCAGAACTGCTCTCTCCTTCCTTCTTGATGTTACAAAATTCATCTTCTGTCTTAGAGAAATCTATTTTCTGTGCTAAACGGGCAAGATTCTCAGACATAGACAGGGGACTGAAATGTTAATTAAAAACATGTTAATTTAATAAATAGATTTAGGCGTTACTTTGGGGAAATCCAGATCAAATAATAACCAATATTTTAAGAAAACATTAAATTAATATTTTAATAAAACACTTAAAAGTATAATATAGAAATGTCTCAATCGTGAGCTTGTAGAGTCAAGACCTCCTGAAGATTCTTCATATAGAAGCAAAACGCGTCAAAAATTATTCTGGTTTGGCTGCATGGCGTTTGTAACGTCACATCGACTTAACAGGAAAATTAGGCAGAATTGTGACTAGATTACTTTTTAAGTGTTTTATAAAAATATTTTAGTTATTATTAAGCATGTTAAGGTACGACTTTCCAATGACGTCCGTCGAATCCAGGGGGCAGAGAGGGTTGGGGAGAGGGGGGAGGGGTACCACTCCCCCCTCTTCAAAGGAAAAGTCCCGCTGCCGCCCCTTTTTTCTTTTTTATCTCATTTTCTGGATTAAAATAAAAACAATAATTTTAAAATCGATTGCAATGAAAGAGGGCAGTGGAAGGGGAGGGTCATCCCTTCCCTTTCCCACCACTTTTATTACAAGGTAACACATAGTTTTCGAGTTATGCATATTTTTAAAAATCTTAACCTCACTTTTTGTAACTTCACTGATCAAATTTATTGTTTTGTTGGATGTGTAACAGATTTTTTAAACAAACTAACCTAACCTTTTTTAATTTTTTTAATATAAAATGTTACCGAACGTATTCCACTTGACGCCAATTATTATCGCCGTTATTTTCGATTATTTTTACCACATTTTGTATCAATGGTACATATTAAATGTGGAACCATAGATGCAAAATTATCGACTATAACGAAATTAGCGTCAAGTGGAATACCCCTTTCAACATTCGTAAAACGAAACATTCATTGGCGAGAATTGTATAGAATCTGTGCTACCACAGATTTGTCAATCTCTATGGATTAGCATTAATATTGCAAAATAATTAATTTTCAATATTTTTTTTCTCAAAAACTATGCATGTTCTGATTTTGAAACTTTGTGTGTGTGCTTATAATAATGTAACCTTGAAAAAAATATCAACCCTCAACCCGACGGACGGCAATGGAAAACTGAGCCCATCTTAAAAACACTGTACATCAATATTTCATACAACTGAGTATAATCATACATTCAATCAGCCTGAAGTCTATGAAATATGACTTATGTTGATATGTATGTGTTTTTAATGGGTTTTCAAAAAATATGATATAATGTTACTGTAAAGCTTGGGGAAGAAATACAATAATTCACAGCCCATTATACCACAGAAGATGTTGAATACAATACATCATTCAACATAGGTACATAGCCACAGGCAGCATATGAGGAGTATTTCTCGGCCGGATTCAAACCCAGAACCTTGTTAGCTACAGGTTTTTATGGGTAAAGAACCTACCGAATAGTAAAGTAAAACAATTCACGATTAGGACTCTATGAGATAGAGGGCCGCCAACCGCCTGATGCCCATCTACTGAACACGGTATCGGACTCCAGATTTGTAAAAAAAATATTTGTCAGGAAAATCCATTAAATGTCCTACCCGAGGATCGAATGCAGGATTCGAACTTATACATCAAAGTAAACAGATTGACTTACGCCTGGTATATCTCCTGGCCATCGTAGGTTATCTCCTGGATTTGATTTTCTATAGGAGCCTCAATTGATATATTAACTGAATTTGCCATTGTAGATGAAGTATTTGATTTGAAGAAGATTTTTAGAACATTTTTGCCGCAAACTTCGAAGCCTCGTATAGAAACACAAACAACCAGAGCTGAGAGCAGAGACTACCGAAAAACCAATAATGTCAAAACAAACATGTGTCAAAATAGAAACAATAGTCCACAGACTGTAGATTATAACACTTAGGGTATATTCCATTTGACGCTAAAAACGTTATTTTCGATAATTTTGATCACATGCTGCGTCTATGGTTGTGATCACTGTGATCGTTTGTAACTGTTCTCCCCTGTTCCATTTAGGATAAGAACGCTTAGAATGCCACTAAAAATTTGCCACTTCTGTCACTTTTGACATTAGATGTACGTAATTCAAACTGCTCCAGTAGCTTCATAGGTTTTATGGTGAAAATAATGCCAAGACCCAAGTGGAACAACTTTTTGGGAGTGTGGTCTTTTTTTATTGGTTTTGGCGAATTTAACTCCAAATGGTACTTACCTTTAGCGTTCTTATCCTAAGGGCCTATTCCATTTGACGCTAATTTTGTTATTTTCGATAATTTTGACCACATTTGTGTCTATGGTTGTGATCACTGTGATCGTTTGTAACTCCCCTGTTCCATTTAGGATACGAACGCTAAGAATGCCACTAATATTTGCTACTTCTGTCACTTTTGACATTAGATTTAGGTAATTCAAACTGTTCCAGTAGCTTCATAGAGTTTATGGCGAAAATAATGCCAAGACCCACGAAATATGTGAATGTCGAAAATAACGAAATTAGCGTCAAATGGAATAGGCCCATAAATTGAATAGGAGAGAACAGCATAAATTTATCGATTCTCGATATTTATCCCGTGTCACCTATAGACTATTAATATCCCAAAAAATATCGACTTTTCACAAAAATGCTATTCTCGCGAGTGGTAGATATAAAAATATGTCCACAGATGAACTTATGTTCATGTGTATAGAAAGTATAATGATAATCCCGATATCGCAATGTTGCGTATCGATCGCTAGGGCTTGATATTTATCGATAGTGATATTGCGAGAATAACACAAAACTACACGACTCGATATTCGCCATGTTTTCTCGATATTTATCTACTATGATATTCATATCACTGCACGAGAATCGCCGTCCAGGGTGATCACGTATATCTGTAGCAATGAACTGCTGATTGCAACAATCAAAAATGACAGTTTTGACAGATTTTGTAGCAATGAAATCAAAAGTTAAAAGACAGATAGGTAACAGACCTTCATGCGCCCAAACGTTAGTCGCCGACCGTTTTTTTCTTTTATACCTGGGACGATAACTGGCATATACTTTGATCGAATAAAAAATTTCGTACTATCCATTCTACTAAAGAGTTTGTAATAACATAGTATTTATACAGGTATTTCATATTATTATTATTCTAAAATCTAATTAAAACAAAATTTAATTAGCAACGCAAGTGGTACTATAGATGTCGCTCCATCCCAATACGATGGTTAAAGAACGATAGGAAAGATTTGAGTTATGACGTCATGTCATGTTAGCTCAATTGGTTAGAGCATACCCCGGCTCAAGGGGTGAATGGACGTGGGTTCGACACATGACTTAAATTTTTCCTATCGTATATTTGTGATTTTGTAATGTAATCCGCATAGCAGGCGTTATTGCAAACCTTACAATATAAAAAAAATACTACTTGTATTTTAAAATAAATGCCAATATAAACTTAAATTTAGCTTAAATTAGATTTTAAAATAATAATAATATGAAATAAATGGAAATACTGACCATGGGAGTACAACCTGTATATATAATATGTTATTACAAATGCTAGTTATCGCCTCAGGTATAAAAGAAAAAAAACTGTCGGCGACTAACGTTTGGGCGCATGAATGTCTGTTACCTATCTGTCTTTTGACTTTTCATTTCATTGCCACAAACTGTCATGTTTGATTGTTGCAATCAGCATTTCATTGCTACAGAAGATACATGATCGCCCCCCAGATAAAAACGATCACAACCATAGACGCAAAATAAGTTCAAAATTATCGAAAATAACGAAATTGGCGTCAAATGGAATACTCCCAAAAAGTTGTTCCACTTGGGAGTTGGCATTATTTTCGCCATAAACGCTGATGAAGCAATTGGAACAGTTTGAATTACCTACATCTAATGTCAAAAGTGACAGAAGTGGCAAATTTTAGTGGCATTCTTAGCGTTCTTATCCTAAATGGAACAGGGGAGAACAGTTACAAACGATCACAGTGATCACAACCATAGACGCAGGATGTGGTCAAAATTATCGAAAATAACGAAATTAGGGTCAAATGGAATACGCCCTAAGTAGCATGGGTGACTAAAATGGGTGAAAAAATTGTTTACTTAAAAAAGGAACCGACTTCAACACTCAAAAGTGTGAAATAACTTGTCGGTAAGTCGGTACCATGCGCACAATATTGTGATAATAGGTACTTTTGAACTATCGTGGTACCGACTTCGAGAAGTTAGAATCAGTTCCATTTTGAGGTAAAAAAAAATTTTAAGATAAAGATTGTCTCTTTATCAGCAGCAGCTCCCCACAGCAATACACCATACGAAATAACACTGTGTAAGTACGCGAAATAAACTAGCCGAGCAGTAGCTACGTCTGTTAACTGTTAATGAGTATTTTACGAACTGCATACGCAGCAGAACTAAGTCTTTCGGATAGATACCGATTGTGCCTCCCATTGAGATACAAGTTGCTAGCAGATTTATTATATAACGAAAAATTACCCTGAATCCGAGATTGAATCAACATTGACTCAATAAGGACGATGTGAATAGAATACCAAACTGTCAAAATCAACCATGCCGAGTCCAGTACAGATTCATGTTGATTAGCAGACTTGACACCCTGGTCGTTGCAAGATTTCTCAAGTCACTTTCCTAGTACACGTATGATCTAGCTTTCTTGCTTCTCAGTAGTAGTGCGCACAGTTCCTGTTTCACGCATCATCTTCGAGGGAGGTGGCTGATAGCTTCTGACTTGGTAGTTAGTTACTCAACAGCTGGTATGTGAACCCCAGAGGCAAGTAATTTAATTTCACATTTAGGGATTAACTTGTTTATTAAAGAGACCTAACGTGTCAATATATTATATTTTTCAAACGTAGGTCCTCACGATACAGGCAATGCCTAGTGTGAGGATCATAGCAGTTCTCCACATGTATAATATACGAGATCAGCAAAGTGCACCATAAGGATATAATTATCTCCAATTGTTATTCTTTTTTAGTGGTTTCCTTAAAGCTGTAAATAAATGTTTTTTCTTTTTTTTTTCAAGTATCGACACCACCAGCAGTAGTAGAAATGACTGAGATGCGAAGAGAGGAGCAGATATGATATAGGAGGTAGAAGATGAGGAATGATCCTGGAAAGAACTGTTCTGCTCCAGGGAGCACGTGGTGACTAGGTGATGGGCTTAGACCAGCACAACACGACAACAGGTTGGTCACCCACAGTTGACAAGCTGACCGCTTTTACACATATTACGAGAGTTAAGCAATTTATAGTTACATAACAGATCCCCTCCAATCAAAAGAGCCAACAGAACCGCAGCGGGATCTTATAGATTTACAAATTACAAATATCTACTATTTGCAAAAAATGTATCTTATGTAATTTCAGGTAACCGCGGGTGAGACACGGGCGGCGGCGCGCGGCGTTGCAGCACTATTGGTGTGAGAGTAATATGGCAGCGTGCGTTTTTATATCAAATCCTCATCTTGCCTGGAATGATATGGAAGGTTTGCGGCTTCCCACCCCTCTAATCAAATATAACGTGGCTGCCGCGGTAGCTCAGCTATTTATAATAATTATAGATTTTGCATCTGACAATACTAAGTCCAATAATGATAGTCAAGTAAGTTAGTTATTAAGTTCGTGATTTGGAATCGACCGCATTGTTCCAAAAGACAACGTTGTAAATTAAGATTTATACTATGACTGATTGGAAATACTACTCTCGGCATTTTCATTACAGCGTGAATATAGTGCTTTGCGTGATTTGAACCGTAGAGATTTTTTTATCTGTAGTCGGTCGACGCCCCAACTATTGTCATGTTCGAATTCGATGTTTGTTTCATTCTTTGATACGTATCGACATATTGATGCAACTTTGGGAACACGAATTTATTTCGAAAAGTGGCGAATTATTGTTAATTATTTTTATGTACAGAACATAAGAATGTACATATTGATGAACTGAACATAAAGTAAAATGTGTTCGTTTGGATAACGCATTAAAAATGACAGATCGCGCGATTGCAGTAAGTTGCATTTCGTATAAAACATTCTCGATTCCAATTTACTTGTAATTTATTTTCGAAACTGTAATGAAATAAACACGAAAACTCGATTCGTTTTCGTTTGTTCCAAATTGAAGTTTCGGGAACAATCTTTATCAAAGAATAACATTACAGAAGATTCCAAATCTGTATACCTTTTAGAATGAGATGTGTACCTTTTAGAATGAAATGTTTTTAATAGAAAAACTTATTCAAAGAAACACTGCTGGCGAATTGATGGCAGATAGAAGCGTAGGTACCTAGTTTAGAAATATAGAAAGGGTAACGAAGTCACGCGGCAGAGACTTGTGCATGTTTACAATATGTACCTACCTAAGTAGTACCTATGTGTTGTTCATAGTTATAAGTATATCACGGGACTTTAATCGCGATAAAAAATGTAGGTATACATATATTTACCTCGACGTATAGACCAAGTTGCGTTGGTTATCGCGATTAAGTCCCTTTAAATACTTATATTTATATAACAAGTCGCGAAAGTCTTAAAGTTACTGTTGTAGTTATGTAGGTACATAACTATTGCCAAACTAAAGCAACATTAGGATTTTGTCATTGCTGATTGGCTAGCTTCCTCTTGTAATGGAAATGACTATGTAGATAAAGATGAGATGAGAAAGAGATAGCAGACTCAGCCTAAAGAAGTAGACCAGGTATACCCCAAAAACCATTTCAGGAACATGTTTGTCTGATTGATGAGTAAGAATAGTGTTTCTACCATTTCAAGAAGCACAAACCCTTGGTAGGACTATAGACAGAAACTTCTGGAACTGCTGCCTACACATTTCCACTATCCTTTTTGTTTTCAAATTTCATATAGTCACGGCCAAGCCTGGAGCAGGTGATGGCCATTGTGGACTTCATGGAACATCATCCAGCACTAGCCCTAGGTCAGCTGCGAGGACTTGAAGGGAGGGATGAGAGCAAGAAACTCTGGTTTAGATTGACAAGGATAGTCAACAGTATCACTGGACCTACACGCCCCATGAAGAGCTGGATTAAAGTGGGTATTCTTTTATTGTTATTTTTTTATCTTCAAATTGGAAATGAATCTTCTGGTGTTGTCATAATAAATAAGCTAAGTCAATCACCAGCACTCACTTGAACTGGCATATAGGTACTGATTGGTCCATAAGGAATTTTTAGTTATCAATTTTAATCAAAGTTTATAGTCAATTTATAAATGAACATAAAAACGAACATGTTGAATTATTAATTACCTACATTGTAATATTTCATCAAGGTCTGCTAACCTAATATTTTTACATAATTACAGCCAATGCATAATTTGAACTGGAAGAAGGATTCAAACCTGCAACCATCCTCGGCCTGTAACAGTCCCAGGGACTGATGCTCTGTCAATCTGAGCTACTGTGGTGAAGTGAATATAGAGTCACTTCAGTTTATATTTATCTTTTCATTCTTATTCATCATATCATTGGATTTTGACAGAACTAGCCCGAGGCCCACCTGATGCCGCCTCTACCTATAGCAGACACATTTCGTCACAAGTGACGGACTGCACTGTGCCTCTCATCCTGAGATATAAAGTTGTCAAGTCTAGTGCCTGTAATTTTCCTGGATCTCAAGGACTGTTGCCGAACACTGCTTGGTGCCTGGCGACAGGTTTTCTACTTGAGGGCGTAGCTAGCTAGGCAAGCATTCACAAAATTCTCTTCCACCATGTGGCGAAGATGGGGATTGAACCATGTACCTTTGGTATCTTATTGTAGGTACTCTAACATGGATATAATGATGAAAACCATCTTAGACGGACTATCCTTGAGCCCAAATTAGTCCAGATAATTAGGGCTCTACTGTAGTTATTAATTTTTCATTTATTACTAAACATAATTTACCACTGTATTTTGTTCGTTTCACAGTATTGGGCTGACAAGAAATCAACTGTCCGTTCAAAAGTAATAAGCAGTGGAGGGGACCCAAATAATTTAAGTTCTAATATTGAGAAAAAAATATGGGATTTGTTCCTTGCAAATGATACTGGTAGTAAGTAATTGTTATTGTTTGTAATATTCTACATTGATACACTATATCAATGTTCATGATATGTCCTCTATGCTTTATTCATTTCATTCCCGTGCAGGCTATAATGTCACCCTTCATCTCTACCTTGAGTGTCGTAAGTGGCGACGAAGGGTAACTCTTATTTCAGCAGCATCTTCTAAGGATCTGATTGTCACACTAAATCCCCAAGAACTTGCCAACTTGCCAAGTCCACGTGGAATTTATGGCTACTCCCATAATGGGGGAGGCTGTGTTCAGCAGTGGGCAATCCGGCTGCTACAGTACAGTACACTCAAAATAAAAAAAGACCATATTCGTCACTGAAAAAGTCTCCACTTTTTCTTCTTTACTTCTTGCAAATTTAATACATTCTATTTCAAAATGCGAAAGTTCTTCCATTTCAAGAAGAATTCCGTCTAGTTAAAATAAGTCTAATTTATTACAAAATTACGAGAGGCGAAATTTAAGTCATGTGCGGGATCCGAACCCGCGCCATCCACCCCTACAACGAGACCATAACGAGAGGACAAATTAGAGTTATGAGTCATATCTCATGTTAGCCTAAAAGTCAGAGCATGCCCCGGCAATAGGGTTGATGGCGGTGGTTCGAAACTTTGTGATTTGGAATGCGCAGAGCATGGGTTATTTCAAAAATATTAAAGTGTCATTTACTTTAAACCTAGTGCCAAATAAGAAGTTGCGTACACTTGAGTTTCTTAAACTCAATATGTTGTTTATTTTTATGTAGGTACAATAAATCATTTGCTCTGTTAGCTGTAGCAATGTAAGCTTTGCTCTGAGCAAAGCTTACATTGCTTTGTTCCATATTGAATGAAGAAAATTAGAAGATTTGATTAATCTCACTAGCAACACTATCTAATCTAATAACATTATAATTGTACATAATAACAACAAACAAAATATTCCAGAGTCCCGAGAGTCAGTAAAGCAAGAAACACATTTCCTGGACGAGAGCCTGTTCACTGAGGATTCCGAAGACCACAGGATAGATGAACCAACCCTGGGGTTTGAGGAGTCTGTGGTGGTAGAGCCGCTAGATCCTGAAGAACGGCAGATGGCAGTCATGGAAAGACTGGTCAGTATATATAAACTATAATAATTGCAATATGCTGTACCTTCTCGTACATCCTAAAAAATGTATTACACAAATCATGTCAACCAAACACATCTGACGTAATAGAGCTAGTACTGTGGGAACGAATGTAAAAACATTTGTTATCTATGTAGTTTTTGTTTCATTGACCGAGCCAGCATGTAGTGCGAGCAAAGCGTCTCTGCTTCTCCTTACACAAAAATGGTTTCATATTATGTCTGGTTGTCCTCCTCTGCAGGTCTCATTTCTCAACCGATTCTCGAGTTATTTTGTGAACAGGTTTGATAATTCCATAGAAATTACGCCGTACCAGTTTTTGAAATTTTTTGCAAAATGAAGGGGATATGGGATTCAAACATTTAAAAAAAATCGTATACATGCCATATCAAAAAAAAATCAAAAGGTTACATAACTTTTTTGTGCCCCTTATCAGGAAGCAACTTATTCATTCGACAAACTTAAGGTTGAACTGGCCGGTCGCTTCTCCATACAAACGCCGTAGGGTGATCACTCCCTAATTTGAGACTTTAGGTCAAGAATTAATCATGATACCGATTGATCTCGTCATTATCTAGGCTTGTATGATGCCGAAATTTTAAAAAGATAATTAAGTTGAAAGTTATGAGCCTCGAAAATGTTATATGAAAATGTTTCGAAGCTCATAACTCTCAAGTCAGTTATCGTATTAAAATTTCGGTATCATACAAGCCTAGGTAATGACGAGATCAATCGGTATTATGCTTTGTTTTGGACCTAAATCCTCAAATAAGGGAGTGATCACCCTACGGCGTTTGTATGGAGAACGGCCCGGCCAGTTCACCCTTAAAGGCGCTGGCGTGCAAAATAATATAAATAAAACGCTGATTTCCTGTGTCATATCAAATCACAAGGGAATTTCCTCAGTTTTTGGAATCGTTATACCTAATGGTTTTTGTTGACCGGTACTATAGAAGACGTAAACCAATCAATATTATTGGCTTTACTTACTATTCCCATTACCAGCACATACCTTCCCATATAGCTTTTGTTTGCTACTTTTTCTCATTAAAACGTTAAATACGTATAGTGAGCAATAATCTAATTAATACAAATAAATATAAATAGGTAAACAAATAAATATCATACGCTCCTTGGTCGTAATAATTGCGTTCGGAGCGGGGAGGGGTGCAACGGAGGGGCGCGGCCCGCACTCATACATTTTTGTATGAGTAAACATGTAAAAGGTAATTAATAAACGCAAATTACCTGTGTCATATCAAATTAATTTCAAATTCAAAATAACCATGGTTTTTGGATTTTGTGACCCATGCCCCCATCCGCGTGCGCAATGAACCTTTATTTAATTGTAAGCTATGCAAGACTCGCGGGGTTTACAGCTCCGAGAGCCACTAGTTCTATTTTTGTTATTTACGGTGAAGGTTCTGTACTGAAGGTGGGTACTGAAGCAGTGATGGCTCAGTGACATTGGCTATGGACTGCCGCGCAGCAGGTCCATGGTTCGAATCCCGCCGCGGGCTTGAGCTTTACCGCGTGGTGGAAGGGCTTTTTGCGAATGCCCGCCTGGCTACCGACCATTTCAAGTAGAAAATCTGTCGCCAAGCACCTAACGGTGTGTTCCGGCAGCAGTCCTTGAGAGCCAGTGAAATTACAGGCACATTTGACTTAACATCTATGTCTCAAGGTGACGGGCGCAGTGCAATTCGTTACTTGTGACGAAATGCGTCTGTTATAGGCTGAGGTTCGTCCGCTTAACATCAGGTGGGCCTCGAGCTTGTTCCGTCACAATAACATAAAAAAAAATGTTCTCTATTATCATCATAATATTTCAGGTAAAAGTGATGAATGAACAAGCAACGGCCATGACTGAGCTCGCGAACGCATCTCAAGTCAATGCACAGGCTATGGAGCGCTTAGCGGAAGCTTCGCATATACAGGTATGATATGTGATTTAAAATTATGCTTATCATCATATTCTTACTTTACCTTTAATGCTCTCTTTCAAATTGAAATGGGTAACCATTTAATTTTTTTTTAAATAACTGAATAACTTTTAGGTTTGGTTACTAATTTGTTCTTTATTTTTTTATTGTATCCTTGAAAGAGACTAGCTATATCGGCTGTCAATTTAGTGTCTTAACGTCCCAGAGGTCGTCTTCTCCTTTGTGTCATTTGTTTAAGGATTAGCATCTACTAAGCACATGTCCAGACCTACCCGAGATAATATTTTTGCTAGAAAATCTATGTACGAGGGCGGCACTGAAAATTTCGGGAATCAAGGAAGTGACACAACATTACTATTTAAAAATGTTTTTTTTTTTTTTTTTTTTTTTTTTTTTATGCTGGATAGGTTAGCCTTTGACCACAATCTCACCTGATGGTAAGTGATGATGTGGTCGAAGATGTTGTTCAGACTAACCTAGAAGTACTGGCTCTCAAGGACAGCTGTCGGAACACACCGTTAGGTGCTTGGCGACAGATTTTCTACTTGAGGGTGGTAGCTAGCCAGGCGGGCATTCGCAAAATGCCCTACCACCATGCTATAACGACTGCCATCCTAAGACGACAACCGGGACCGACGGCTTAACGTGCCCTCCGAAGCACGGAAACGCTCAGTAGTAATGTCACTAGCGGTCACCCATCCAACTCATGACCGCGCGCGACGTTGCTTAACTTTGCTGATCGGTTGAGAACAGCTAAGTAAACTTCGCTACGAGCGCTTCAAAATTGTATTTATTGCTTTTCGAACTATTTTCCGCGAAATTTGACACATTTTTCCATACGATGGGACCAATCATTGAAGCAACCATTCCATTCGGAGGTTGGGGTATCCAAAATGGCCGTTTTGTAGGCGTCTACAGCTTCTTCAGGTGATGAAAATCTTTGACCACGCAATTTATTCTTTATTTTAGGGAAAGTATAGAAATCATTAGGGCTTACGTCTGGGCTGTACGGCGGATGGTCTAATAATTCTATGTGTTCTTGCTCTAAAAACTCTTTTTTTCTGTGCGCAGTGTGTCAACTCGCATTGTCGTTATGGAGGATGATGCGGCGGTTGCAGTTCTCTCACTCACGGACTCTCTGTTAACTACTTACTCTCAGTTACGGAGTTCAGAAACGACCTGTGGTAAACAAATGCTAGTATACCATTCTGCATTAACCGTTCTTTGTCCCTCAAGAGGAATAGTCGCAACATGGCCGGTTTTGGAGACAAACGTGGCCAGCATTTTTTTTGCAATACTCCGTGAACGAATAATTTTTGTTGGCTTTAACTCATTTTCGAACACCCAAACTCGTGAATGGTTTTTTGTTTCGGGTTCGTACGCGTATATCCACTCCAGGATTCGTCACCTGATACAATGTTGTAAACAGCATTTGAGGATCCTGCGTGGAGTCTTTCGAGAGTTCTTACGCACCAAGTAACGCGAGCCGCTTTTTGCTCTTCACAGAGAGAATGCGGTATCCATCGGGAAAACAACTTTTTTACACCTAATTGTTCATGCAAGATTATTTGTATTTGACTCATGCCAATGTTGCCTGAATTTCGCGGTATGTCACATGTCGATCTTCCTCAATCAGCTTACGCACAGCATCAACGTTTTCTTGGGTGATTGCAGTTTTTGGACGACCTTGACGGGGATCATCACTGAGCTTGACACGTCCACGTTGAAATTAAGCAAACCAGCGGTAAATTGTGGTTTTGGATGGGGCTTCATCACCAAATGCAGAAATCATCCGGTCAACACACCGTTTTTGTGTTAAACCACTTCGAAAGTCATAATAAATCATTGCTCTTGAATTTTCTCGAGTCAATTCCATTTCCTCAACTACTAAACAAGTTTGACAAAACCTTGTGACAAGACGGAGAATCTTTTTTCTACCGACTTCAAAAAAAGGAGGAGGTACTCAATTCGTCCGTATTTTTTTTTTTTTTTTTTTTTTAATAAATAAATGGTATTCGATTTTTAAAACCAAGGAGTTTTCAATTAAAAAGATTTTAATATGACAGGAACAGTGGAAATGTTCCATTCCCGATACTTTTAGTGCAGCCCTCGTATCACCATACCTGTCCGGAATGTGACCCAGGACCTCAACATAAAGCGTCATTTTTTTCATTCGACAAAGCAGTCAGATTACTATTAAACAATAGTGTTACTATATTATTTACTTCACTGTTATTTCCAGGCTCGAGCGATAGAACGCCTAGCGAATACGTTCGAAGTGATCGGCACGGCCACGCACGACGTCCGCAACGCAATCGTCGACATCGACTCTACCATGAAGCGGTTCTATAACACATCACCTACCTAGCATAACTACACCTGATTCGGTGGAATTAAGGCCATCTTTGAAAGCTCCCTAGCATTGGTTTTCCCTAATGCGACAGAACTTTGTCCATCTGTGACCATTTAGGTGTACCAAGGATAGGTACACCTGATTCGGTGGAAAAAGGTTATCTATAAAACTACCTGAACGTAATGCCACGGAACTTAGGCTATCTGCGAACGCTTTGCTACTTAGCATGGCTATGCCTGATGTGACGGAACTTTAGCCATCTGTGTCCATTACTTAGCATAGCCTCTAAAGCAGTGATGGTCAAGTGGCATTGGTTATGGACTGCCGCGCAGTAGGTCCACGGTTTGAAGTTGGAGCGAAAATCGAGAACTATAGGCCTATAGTTCTCGATTTTCGATCTGACGTCATTCTTAGGTATAGGGGTGACTCGGGAAGTTTTCCATACTGCAGGATAGATAGCGGTGCTTAGCGATAAATTAAATATGTGAAGAAGCGGTATTTCAAAAGCGTATCTACAATCTTTTATTATAAATGGTGGTATACCATCCGGGCCAGTAGAAGAATGCGCCATAAGACGCCGAACTGCAAAATTGAGATCAGATGAGCTTATGTGGTCGATTGCTATGCGCGCCGAGCAGAGCGCGCTCGCGGCGCTGGCGTCCCGCTCGGCGGCCTCCGCCGACAAGGTTGGAGCTTCGCTCAAAAATACGGACATAATACCTCGCAAATGCATTAGCGGCGTCCTCTCCGGTAATTAGCTGACCTTCGTACTCGAATTCATCACAAGGATTCCTACTGACCTGTTGTTCTTTTACATATTGCCAAAAGCTCTTCGGATCTTTGCGAATGCCATGTTCAGTTTTTCGAATGTACGATTCATACGCTTCCCTAATGAGTAGTTTCGGATGTTGTCTACAATGCTTAAACATTTCGGAGTTAAATTCATATTAAAGTTCCCGGTACTTTTTCAAATGAAAATACTTGAATTTTAATTTTTTTATTATATCTGTAGTGAACCAAATTGGGTACTGAAGATGTAAGCTACCAACATGCCTTTTTTTTGGAGGGACATAGTCACTCAGAGACGCTCTAATTTTTTCATGAAATAAATCTACTGCTATATCAACATTGTCCATCGAAATAATTTCTTCCCAATCGATACGTTGGAATGAGTCATACAAAGCGTGAAAATGAGCCTTACGGAAGTTCCACTCCAGAACCGCATCGGGTGGTGAAGGCGGCAAAGGGCGCGAGCGCGAGCGCGGCCGCGGGATGCGGAGGCGCACCTCGAGCGCGGGATGATAGGCGTCCTCTGGCTCCACGATCTTCATGACACCGAGCACACTCACACATTCCTCACCAAGACTACACATCACTAAATCTAGTATCGAATTGAACTTATTAGGTATAGTATTATATTGTTTCAGTTTACAATACGCTAGCAAGGAATCAAACTGTAAACTAATATTTAAGCTACAAGAATTTAGATTAAAGTCTCCCAACAATAGAACATCTAATTTTGAGTACTTTCCTACAACATTTTCTAACACCAAGAATGCTTTCATGTAAGTCAGATCATCTGAATTCGGAGGAATATATACTAAGCAACACAAAATATCTTGGTATTTCAAAGTTACAATAGCCATTACAATTTCAATATCAGGAGTGTAGCCGTCTATATTTAGCACCTGCTGATTTCTGTAGTGGTCCTGGACCCCTAAAAGCCTTTGCGCCCGTGGAGTGGGCGACCTGACTCACCAAGGTCGCACCAACGTTTTAAGCCTACCTAGCATAGCTATACCTGATGTAACTGAAGTTAGGCCTTCAGTAAACGCTACCTAGCTAGCTATATCTGATGCCGTGGAACTTAGGCCATCATCTGTGAACGTTTCCCAGTGTAGGTATATCTGATGCATTGGAAATTAGGCGATCTGTTGATACTACTTAGGATAGGCATGTCTGATGCAGCATGAGACCCGTTGTGAATGTTATCGATAGGTATAGCTGAAGTTTTAACATAAAAGAAAACAAGTATAATATAGTTCAAAAAAATAAAAAAAACTCGATCGCTTGTTATTTATTTTCGTGAAGCGTTTTATTGTTCCATTGAAATTAAAACTGCAAGTTATATATATTTATGGAATCGTTTCTTAAAGTCCATAATTTTGAAACTTTTCTTAGAAAAAAAAATTTCTTCTCACTGTATAGTAAACTACACTAAAATCAGCCAATGTGTTTTTTTATTTTTTATGTACCTAGTATCACTTGCGCCATCAAGACGAATCTAACTATCTCATATATTAAAATCAGTTGAGCCTTCTAGAAGGTGGAGTAAAAAGAACTCACAAACATACATACATGAACCCTGAAAACAACACTACTTTTTTTGGACAGTCGTGGATAGGACTCTTCTTTAAAAAAAAAATTGAATCGATTCCTCTCAGGCCTCGTTCCCTAGTATTTAAACTAGTGTGCTTCTAAGGGTGCTCTTACAAACGAAAACACTTGCAAGGACTCTTGCTTCTTGTTTTATCAGAGGCCACGATGTATGGTAATGACGGATGATTGACTGTGATAATAAATTTAGGCGTGATATTCAGGTAGATGTAATTTAGAACGTTCTTAGGGCTCGTGGACAAGGTAATCCACTTTGTATATACATATTAGATAAACTATATGCATCAAAAGTTCAGGAGCAGTTTGACTAAGGCGCAGTTTTTCTGTCATCAGATAGTATATATGTATTCATAAAAATAAATAGCACCAATTCTAAAAGAACGTATGTTGGTTGTTTGAGAGCAAAGTTAATTAGTTTTAAAATTTTGTCGGTTAACATTTTATCTATCAGATGTTTGAAAAACCAGACCTAAAGTGAATGGAAAAAAGGTTAGAATTTTTTAGTATAAGCAATTTACATTAACTGTAAGAGACGAGCACATACCAAACTACCCATATAGGAATGTCTGCCTCTAAACTACACTAACACATAATTTAATATGTAATAATTTAAATAGAATAACGTAGTGGCTATCTTACCAGTACTTACTGTCCCAACAACGAATGGCTCATTCCGCGTCTTAATCAAAAAGCTCCTGGACTATTAAATCTGATAATCTTCCCTACCACATAGTACATCAATAGTTTTATTCAATCTATTGTACAAAATAATATAAACTATACACATACGATCGTTTTAAGAACGAGAGGACAAATTAGAGTTATGAGTCATGTTGGCTTAGCGGTCAGAGCATACCCCGGCTTATAGGGGTAGAAAGCGCGGGTTCGAAACCAGCACATGACTCTAATTTTTCTTCTCCTTGTAAATTTTGTAATTGTAATAAAATATACTAATTATTTTTACATTTTATTTCAAAGTTAACACATTAATATTTACTTATACATATTTTGTTATTATACATTATGTATAATATAATATTCAGTAACGATTCAATACTTCACTCTAAGCCCGTTTTAATAAAACGATCACAGCTTTAGGTGTGCTCCCAAGAAACATAAGATGCTGAACTAAATACTATTTACAAAATAATCTTATGATAATCTTTTAGACTGTACGCACCACAGAATAAAAAGGACCAGAATGATCACTCCTCATAGCCATTCCAATAAATGAATGACTCTAGCTACAAAGCAATAAAGTACACTTCAGCTCGCAAAGCACAGAGTCATCATCAGCCGGAAGACGTCCACTGTTGAACAAAGGCCTCCCAAACAAAATAAATATCAAAATGTTCGTTGGGACCAGCAGAAGTCAACCATAAAAGGTTGTTAGCATTTTTCCAATAACCCTGTATAATTTAAGCAAACCTTGATATTATATATAATTATTATAGAACGAGCACAGGCCCGAAGTAAAATCCCAATTCCACTCTCTCTGAACAAACTCCCAATACGGGTCTCAAGTGCGGTATTGAGTTTTATCTTTTTAAGTCGAGAACAGTATTCACACCAGATCGGTTTATTAATACGGACCCAAGAAGCATAAATCAACGTATAAATTGGACGACTAACATGAGGCATTTTTAATTATTTTATTTGGCAACACGATTTATGTGCAATACAGTCTTTGTTTCTTAAAATTTATCAAAATGAATTTAATTAAATGGAAATATTATGTACATAATCAGGTTTGTTTTTGCAGAAGCATTCCGGTTATTGTTTTAAATAGGCAAAAAATTGCAAGCTGCTGTGTTCTAGCAGCATGTTTAGTATTGTATAATGTATTTGCAATTAATTATTAGAGACTGTCCTTATAGACAATTGCTAGCACGACCACAAGATCGCGCGATAAAGAGCCCTACAAAAACATCGGCCGCGTGACTTTTATGTCAATAATATTTTTTTATTTCGATCGCGCGGTGTTCGCTTTGCCAACGACAGTCTATTGGGACTAGGAGTTTTAAGCCGTACTGAATACTTTTTCATACTGTTTAGTATTTATGTAAAATTGCGTTCAAACCAAACGTATAGTCAACAGTGACTGAGTTCCAGTTTGGATGTGAAATTACGACTGCGTATTGTCGGTTCTGGTGGAGTGCCAGGCTCCAATGTCAGACCCCCGACTCTCCTTTTGGTATTTTTGTTCGGGCACAAACTTCAAAACACTTCTGTAACGGCGTAAAATAGTTCTTACCTAAGGTTTATATTATGCATTAATTTTAATTATTGTTAAACCTCAAGTGATTTCAATAATTATTGTAATAATATATTAGATTATGTCTTCCTTCAGGTGCATTTAAGTTTTAATGTTTAGTTACTTACACCGTAAGAACGTTACGTAAAATACAGAATAAAACTACAGAATAAACTTAATTTTTCAAACTGATCATTTTTATTGCGATAGATCCTTAAATAACCTTATTTATTTCTATTCTTCTGATTATAATCATAATGCCTCTATAAACTAGCCTAATCTTTTTGTAATATTATTTTATGTCATTAGTTCTAAAATCTAATAAGTTTCATTCTACGAATAATTATTGGTAGGGTTAATTAATACATTATTAATATGGCGTTATACCTTTATATACCAAATACTACGAACTATATACAAAACTATAGCTACAATGTAAGTTTATAGGCAAACTACAAACCATTACTACCAGACTCACAGGGAGTCCAAATGCTCCAGCTTACTACTAGTTGGCAGAGTGTCCAGTATGCTTGCAGCACAATATATAATTTATGTAAATATACATATATTTTAAGCAAATCCTTATATTATTTATTGTTATTATCAAAGTAGCAGTTTCAAAGTCGTAAGTCCACTCCCTTTCTGAACTGACTACACTACATTTATTTCCTAACTGTTTGTGACTATGATATGACTTAGAACGCGGTGTAGTTAATTATAAAAGTATTAGTACATTGTCTTCTACGTAGGTATTTAAGCAGCAAGTACAAAGGTAGCAAAATAACTTTCAAGTCCATTTTTTTAGTGTTCTTTAAAAAGGGTTCAGAATGATTGCCTATTTGTTAGCACCTCCGAACATTCTATGGACTCAGCATACAATATAACTTAAAGGTTATGGCTCCTCTACACAATCGGCGAGGAGGGCGTACTCGCCTGTAGTCTCCGATCTTCGTCCAAAATCACCACTGATCGCGGCGATCGTTCGCTCGTCGGTTTATTGGGCACGCATCACGTGCATTCACGTGTAGTTGCGTGTACGACGACCATTGACCGAATGACAACTGTTTCACCGGATGACAACTGTTTCACCGAATGAAAAATATCTACGATAGAATAGGTACGAATATACTTTCTTCTTTTACGATGAATACTCAAATACCAATATATTCTAATCTTTTATATATTTTCACCAATATTAGTACTATTAAATAGACAAAATTATTATAGGTATACTGAAACTAAATGAATGTTAGCGGCAGCTCCAAACTCTATTACGTCCATCTTGAAAGCTTGGCGCTTCCCTCAATGAATGATCACGGACGATCATGTGGATGCTTGTACTGGAGTCAAGCATCGACTCCAGTTCATAGGACTATGCCGTCGGACCACGTGTTTACAGGGCTGACGATTACCTTGCCGATGACAGACGATCCCACGAGCTACGATCACGCCGCTAGTGAAGAGAAGGCATTAGGTCCAGAAGCACGTTCGAAAACTGGGGTTACAACAAACAATATTTAACATTAATTTTATTATATTCATCTTTAAATAGCTCACCTTATGCGGTGTGACTTTTGTTTATGGCCGTGGTCTTTGGATTGATACAAAACTAAGTTATTAGTCAACTTCAACAAAAGTATATCAGTCATAAGATCGATTTTAAGATACTGTTTTTGACAGATGTTCTATACGTCAGTACTGCATCTTAAGATCGATTTCAACATGCTTTTGGAACGTTCTACCTCGTGTTTTATGTATCACCTGAAGTAAGGAAAAAATTTCTCGAGAATGGACTGTCGTCTTCGGCGCGTTTGGAATGTGTTTGGTATAAGTCCTTCCATGCCTTTCCCGTATTTAGGCTTCGCGTTTGTTGTCAAGTAGTAGTTTCCTCTTGCGCTGTGGAATAGAGGTTTTAATTAATTGCAGTAAACAGGCTGCTGGCATTTAGTAAGAGTACTTATGTAAATAACTAATAGTAAATATTAGCGTAGTAGATGTCAGGTTGGCGAGCTTACTGCAGTGCCGTGTGGACCGTGCTGTTAGGTTTCGGGACAAATCGAATAGCAAACTAGTGTCTTTCATCTATAAAGAGTGTGAACTTAACCCTTATTTAGTTACTAGATCACCGCAGGTTCAGATTCTTCTAACCTATGAGAGTGCTTTACTGGTATAAGCTTTTATTTAGTTTCACCTGTCCCGATGTTTGTCATCAAATCTTGCAAATTCCCGGTTACCGATTGTGCTGAAATTTTGCAGACGTGACAACGCAATATTTGAAGCAGTGATGGCTCAGTTGAATTGGCTATGGACTGCCGTGCAGCAGGTCCATGGTTCGAATCTCGCCGCGGGCTTGAGCTTCACCGCATGGTGGAAGGGCATTTCGGGAATGCCCGCCTGGCTAGCGACCACCCTCAAGTAGAAAATCTGTCGCCAAGCACCTAACAGTGTGTTCCGACAGTAGTCCTTGAGAGCCAGTAAAATTACAGGCACATGAGACCTAACAATTGTACATCTCAGTGTGACGGGCACAGTGCAATTCGTTTATATAAATGCATCTGTTAGTCCACTTAACATCAGGTGGGCCTCGGGCTTGTTCCGTCACAATAACATTACAAAAGAAAATATGATGACATGGTGCTAATCTGATGATGGAGCTGGTAGGTGGCCAAAGGAACTTCGCAATGAAACAACACAACCTCACTGAGTATGGGCTCATTTGAATAGATTTGACGAGTATTTTTTTCATGTTTAGTTCTTTTTACTAACAAGAACATAATAAAAGCTTGTTTTTAAATATTTTTTTATATGTAAAAGCTTTTTGTGTAAACTGCTACATGGAATTAAAAGTGAAAAAATATTGTCAGTCAACAATAGTACATTATCTGTTATTACAGTCCCACCAACTTATCTGTTCAGGTGGCAGAAAAAAGAACTAAAACGTTCCCTCAAATTGTGACAGTTTGTAGTTGATTTCCATGACCAGTAGCGCCCTCGAAAACTGCACAGTTAAGTTGGTGGTACTATACTGTGATCGCCACTGATCAGCTGAGCAGTGCCTGCAAGCCGTTGCCAGTGGAAAAAAGTGCCGTGGGTATATCAGTACGCGGGTGAATGTAAGAAAATAGCGGAATACAATAAAGAAATGAAGAATGCACAGTGGTATCTGGAGTTCGTCTTCACGGGTCCTACTGGATGTTTGCGTCTGGCCAGAGCGTCCTCACTATGTTTTATTCTTCGATTGGTCTGTCGCGTGCTTCACTATGTATACAACACAAATAATATGACCACAACGCGCGGCGTGGGTTAATGAGCTACAAACAATTAGTACCTACCTACAGCCAAGAGAAGGATCCAATGCATCATAACCAAAACTAAAAGCAGACAAGTCATCGCAGGTTTGAGTGTTTTTAATAAAAAAAGATCTAGCTTAACTTCGTCCATTATATCCATGGTGTTTGGTGCTACGGTTTTATCTAAGATAGAAACAAGCTACTTATTAATGCTTGCTGGCTGACTAAAGACTGCTCTCAGAATATAGGTCGGAATACATAGGTGCTTAGCGGCAGATTTTCTACTTGGGTGTGGTTGCTTAGCTAGCCAGATTCTGGATGTTCCAACCTGCAACCGGTCAATCAGCAATCAACCCCCCAAAGTATACCTAATTAACCGGTCATATATTTTTTTAATCACCGGTAAATACAAGAATCTGGGTTGCAGCGCTTTCGAAGAACTGGCAACTAACTTTGCGATCCCAAAGCCGGCTGCCAAGCGTTGGAATAAAGACAGAAATCCTATCTCTCCTATATCTCCCCCTAAATGGGACAGGCTGTGTACAGTAGTGGACAATCCGGCTGATTCAGTATGAAAAATGTTTTACCGTGTACTGGTCAAGTCTCCCAAGTAAATTATCTGCGTGGTCTGCCCTCCGCTGCTGACCCAAGCATCATAATCCTGCGCGGCGCTGGCTGGAAACGCGGTGGGTGACGCGATAGCTTCCACGTAGTAACGCCACGAACGGTCGTGACTGCATAGGTCTGTAACACAGTGGAAAGGTGCCCATTTAAAAATATCTCGATGGGATTTGAGGCCACAATATATAAGTAAAGTGAACTTGTGACTTATCTCAATTTTAACTTGGTAGAAAAATCGAAATGTTACCTAACAAATACTTAGTTGGTATAGTTGTCATAACTTGAGCTATTGGCATCCGCAGTGGATGATATCATCGAGTAACGGGTATTAAAAAATACCCTTTACACTACCAGTGGTGCAAGCCAAGTGGTGTCAAGGGTACGAAAGGGATTTCGCATGGGTTAATTGTAAGTAGGTACTTAATACGAAACGGGTATGTAAGTAATCGAACATTACCTTGCTGAGCTGAGTGGAAATTTACCTTTTTATGTTTACAAATTCGGAATATAATCTGAAGGGCAGAGACAAGTCTTAGGTCATAAAATAAGTGTATATTACAACCACAGTAAATTGAAGTGATTGATTTAACATTTGCATGTAGCGTAACTGGCCAGTTGGCTATTGCTGCCATGCTACCGTATTGCCAACACTATACCAACCTAATACCTCTTTGTATTCGGTTCATATAACGACTAAGGCACAGAACATACCTACTAAGGTCCAATTACAAAATACGAACTAGGGTTCAATTATTATAATACGCGGATAACTCGTATAGGGGAGACCTAGGTGGGTTGACACAAAGGTGAGTTGAAACAATGTCAATATCTCAGAAACTATGACCGTTAGAAAATTGGCAACACCACACATTGAGGCGCCACAAAATACGAATTAACTCGCCAGTACGCGCCGACAGCGTCCGACGAGCGGTTGCGTCACTATAAAATATGTGCCCAAAAACCGAACCAAAGTAAGTTTTCATTTGGTTTTTTGATGTTGATTAATACCTACTAGTCAATTTTAAATATTTCGAGATATGTGATTGATATTAACATTTATTAACTATTGAACTTTTACAAAGTCATATCATCAATTGTATTTTTTTTGTTTTTCTTGGTTATTTTTATGATCAAGTGCAGCGAGTCGTAAAAATGTTAACCGAGGTAAGTTGACACAGCTTGTGTCAACTCACCTTGTTTGTGTCAACTCTCCTCGGTAGCACATTTATATATAACTAAATTAGATTCCCAACATTTTTTATTCACAATGCCTAACAAATATACCCCAAAAAGCAATAGAAAAGAAGCTAGTATAGAAATATATGAGTTAGCACTGGGTGAGGTAAATCTAAGAAAAAATATAACATCTGGATTTTTAATTTCTGGGATTTGGCCTTTCAACACCGATATCTTTCAGGAACAAGATTTTTAAGCATCTCAAGTTATAGACCGGCCCATAAATGTGCAACGAATAGAATCAACAGAGGCAGTTGCAAATGACAATCTCATGAATACCACTACAAACTTCTTCTGATGCTACAACTGCTTTTGTTGACATTTCAGTCGAGAATAAACCCAATGCTTCAAGCTGTCCACGAAAAGACCCCGTAGATTCGACTTCTCGTGCATTTATACAGGAAGTGACTTCGTTAGCAGATACAGACAATACATTTTCGCCAGAACTGCTTAGACCTTGCATAAAGCTTTTCCAAGAAGTAAAGTAAAAACAGCTGAATTGACCGATACACCTGATAAAGAAACTCTTGAGGCAATAGAAGCTGGCAGAAAATTAAAACAACTAAAAAGCATATTTTTGATACAACAGTAAAACAAAAAAAAGAAACACCTCATTATTTTGTAACTTATCATGTAACATAATTTTTTTAACTAAAATGCTTTTTATTGTGCTTAAAATTAACATTTTAATATGCGTTTCAATTCACCTCAGACGCTGTTTCAACTTACCTCGGTACTAGGAGAGTTGAAACACTGAGAGTTGGCGTGGTTTTAACGAAATATCTCCCAGATTAGTTTCACTCGTGGTAATTTTGTGCTAGGATCAATTAGTTATTAGAACTAGTTAACTAAAAACACAAGTTTCACATGTGTAGGTGTATGTTGAGCTGAGATATGCTTGATAACGTAAAAATTGTGTCAACCCACCTAGGTCTCCCCTACTATAGACTGTGATGGGCTTTTGCTATCATAGGACGTCAAATCTAGTGACACTTTTTGAATTTGTTGGCTTTCTGTCGTGGAAAAAAGAAAACTCCTTGATATGGACTTTTACCACAGTATGTGACAGCAGCGCAGACATAGAAATAGTATATATTATCAGCTGTAGCAAAGTGGCCATATTTGTTTCCAGTTTGGAGCTATACCTACCGCTAAATTCGACGTCATAATTTTTAAAACTTTGATTAGATTTTTTCCTTTGCGGACACAAACAGCTGAACCGTCTATGTGATGTCAAATTTCGTCAAAGTCGATACCATGACTAATTTATAATACTGCAACATCATTGGGCGTCTATAGATGGTGAGAAAGGACTATCATATTTTGTTGGTTACAGCAATTAAAGTTTCCGTATAGTTTTATCTTAGTTTAGTGAAATTGGTTCTAAGTCAAGTAGCGAAGAACTCAGTTGTGCTTGAAACGGATAATCAGAATTTTCATATACATTATTTATATACCTAGGTAACCACGTTCATCAGACTCACCGGTGGATATAAAAATTAAACAGGCCTTCATTAGGAAAAAATATCTTACCTATCAAGTACCTAAGTAGTACGCAGAACATCATCATCATCAGCCAGGAAACGTCCACTGTTGAACATAGGCTGCCGTTCGAATGCCTTAGTGAACGGATAATACCCATTTCCATTCATCGGATACCCGATGCGACGCGACACAACGATGTGCAAATGAATTACAACATACCTCGCGCCATGGCTCGTTGTGTGACTATATTGTCCGAGTCCACTTTGAATAAAAAACTTGCATATGTCAGAGTAACTTTTTGAATACAAAAACTAACATTGAAAATTGAAAAAAAGATATTGATATTGATAAATTAGAAAGATCTAATAAAATTTGATCTGGGACTTTAAATTGTTTTTTCTTCCAGCTTTTAACGAGAAGATGGATAATGGATATATAGCGGAAAACAGAATAATATTTGAAACAAGTTCTAAGGTGGGAAACTGCTTGTAATGGTAATGTCAATACTGTATTTGGAGAGGAGTACCTACCTACCTAGGGCTATTGAACGTACTGTGCGTTATTGGTTTAACTGTTGTTGTAGTGGAAACTCAAATCTGAAAAATAAACCACGAGGAAGGCAATGATGAATTGAATGTGTTGGTGGAAGCCGATCTGTGTCTTCCTCCGTCAGTCAGGTCGGTGTAGTCCGCGGTCTGAAGAAATTGTCGGCAAGACATGTGCAGCAACCCACTGTCCTTGGGCCAACAATGTAATTGCAGCAATATTGTTTTATTGATTCCCTCCCCTGGCTACTACTACTGTAATATGTAAACATAATAATACACTTTTCGGCTTATGTGTCTGCTCTTTATTTTCCACAAAAGATTTTTTTTTATGGATAGACTAGTGTTGTTTGTACACAATTCGTCAATTTATTTGAATCGTGTCGAGTCAAGTCAGAACAGTCGCGCTTGGATCTAGGTCCACAGTCACTACGAAGCCATATTTCACAAATACTTTATTTTTTGTATTTTTTTTTTTTTTTTTTTTTTTTTTTATGCTTGATAGGTTAGCCTTTGACCACTATCTCACCTGATGGTAAGTGATGATGTGGTCGAAGATGTTGTTCAGGCTAACCTAGAAGAACTGGCTCTCAAGGACAGCTGCCGGAACACACCGTTAGGTGCTTGGCGACAGATTTTCTACTTGAGGGTGGTAGCTAGCCAGTCGGGCATTCGCAAAATGCCCTACCACCATGCTATAACGACTGCCATCCTAAGACGACAACCGGGACCGACGGCTTAACGTGCCCTCCGAAGCACGGAAACGCTCAGTAGTAATGTCACTAGCGGTCACCCATCCAACTCCTGACCGCGCGCGACGTTGCTTAACTTTGCCGATCGGTTGAGAACAGCTAAGTAAACTTCGCTACGAGCGCTTCAATTAAGTGTATACTGCCATATATAGCAGCACAGTATCATAAAAGACCGATGTGTGTGCGATTATTATACGATACATACTTTTATTACTTACTTTGAATAGCTTTAAGTTGATACAAATGATTCTTTAATTTTAAATACAACCCGATTTAAAGACAAATTTGCATTTTTTCGGAGACCTTGTTCACGCTATGCCGAAAATTGACAATTATCTTTCGAGCATTTTCCGTGTAGTTGTATTCTCTTTCATCCCATCTATTCGAAAAGGACGACTTGGTTCGCCTTTTAGTGCAAACAAAGGCGATATTTTCTATAAAAAACTTTTAGCGGGCAGTAAGGAGTTTTTAATCCTAATATTGTCTTAGGTTTTCGCGATTATTACACATAGTACTTAATTAAACAACTTTAAACGGTTTAAAGTTGTTAATTACTATGAGTTTTTAATCCTCTTTATAATTGCGCCAAAGTTATCTTTTGCTGCTCACTTTCTGAATTTGGAACATCTTAGTGTTCAGCGCCAAACAAATCGAACGTAAATATTGGTTGAATACAGACTGGCTGGTATGACGCGACGGCTAAAAGTCGCGCCCCCGCCGCGCGCCGCCGGCTGAATAAAATAAGAAATCGCGCGAAATGCGGCCCGCGTTTATGTTAATTTTCATGGATTGTTAAAAAAATCATGGTTTTGTATTGAAAAATTAGTCCAAGTGACAGTGAAAGTATAGGACTAACTCCTGAAAGTATTAGAACTGACGCAAGATATGTGATGGATAATCTATTCTATTGCCTGCAAAATCCCAGGAGAAATATATGAAAGCTGGTAATTTTGTTAAATGGAGAAATGCAAGAAGCGCCATGAATTTTTCAGAATCTGTGTTTTTGACCTAGTACTTAGCCAAAACTAAACAATTCTCCACTCTTTGGAGTACCTACTCAATGCTATAATCAACAGTCAGTTCTGGACACATTCAAAAATAGCGTATCTGAAGAGGATGTCTGATAGATTTAAACCTAAAAAATCCAAAGTGTTTCTTAGTCAAAAACGTGGAGGCGTTCCTTAGTAAGGCACCCGATAAAGTTTTTTAATGTACATTAATTCTTCTATAGAGAATTAAGAATTAGGTGTAAGTCATATAGGTAATGTAGTAAGTAACTAATTATAAGTAGGTAAGTATATAATTATTACACAACTTACACAGTGTGACCCAAATTCATGAAGGGCCTAGATATCAATCTTCTTCTCAAGAGCATGGCTTTAAGGTTACGTACTTCATAAATCATGACTCAATAGAGCATAGAAAACGCTTATTGTGGTGTTAATCGCTCTCATTATACCTTTCATATGTAGACAACATAAAAAAACTTATAGGTAGGTAGATTATCGTGTTTAATTTGAATATTTACCTTCGTAAAAGTTAGTAAAAGGTAGATGAATAATATTAGAACTGATTTCCAATGAAACAACTGATAGGAAATACAACCTGGAATAGCTGGGGTCACACAATACCTTAAGTAAGTCTTCCAGTTATTTTATGTACCTGTACCCTTTTGCTGAATACGGCGATAAAGCATTTTACTCAAATATATTTAAAAAAAAAAAAATTTTCAGGAAATTTTGCAAAGGTAAAAAACTGTAGTACATTTTTTTTATCTTCTATATATATAAGAATCAAAGTCCTGGCTCACTGACTGACAGACAACGCACAGCCTAAACCGCTGGTAGAAGAGACTTGTTGGAGGGTGTATTTGTCTTGATGCTTAGAGGTGTACTAAGAAAGGATTTTTTGAAATTCAACCCACCCATTTTTACCCCAAAAGGGGTAAAAATGGATGATAACGTTTCTATGAAAGTCCTTTATGTTTTAACTTACAGCTCGGAAAATTAGTATTCGGATAGATCATTCAAATAAAAAAATTATATGTTCAACATTTTTTTGGCAGGGATGACATAAGAGGGTGAAATTGGGGATGAAACGATGTATGAAAAGATATTTTTTTTGAAGTTACATTGATAAAAATTGGTATTTGGATAGACTTTTTGAAATAAAAACATGCCGCAATAATATTTTTTGCTAAGGTTGATTAGAAGGAGTGAAAATGGGGAAGAAAGTTTGTCACCTCAACCTAAGCCGATGCCGCACGGCCGGTTCGTCAATCTATCATATTGATGTATCATTTGAACCGTAATAGGTATATACATACACTTAAAAATTAATACAATTAATTAACAATAAAATTATTAACAATAAAAAAAAACTAGTTTACTAATAGAACTTTTTTGTAAAGATTAGTAATATTATGGTATCTTTATACAATAATATTATTAATATTTAATTAGGAAAATTTTCTTTATTTGTTAAATTTACAAAGCATGGAGAGAACGCTACATGCTCAGCATCGGAATTCGAATGAGACGTCCGTCGCGCGTCGACTATGACAGACAACTCGAGTATAATGTTGCGATCTATCACGTGGTGCCTCACCATTGAGCTCGGGCCGAGGTTACTCAAACGATGAGCACAAAATTTGATACTGAAGGTCAACCTATAAAACATTATGATTTACGGGGCCAATTTAAAAAGATTAATAAGGATTGAAAAGTAATCTATTTCAAAATGATACTTTTTACACGGCTCCTAAAACCTTGTAACGAATCCTTAGGGATTATCCACGCGGACGAAGCTGCGGGTTGAAGCTAGTTTCAAATAACTCTGCTAGCATCAACATTTTGGAACACATTCTTGTCCGAGTTTACTTTTTATTTTATGAGATTTATAGGAGACACTTTTCCAAAGTACGCTACGTTGAGTTTTTAAAGGAAATTACACCATACACCCTCGACCAAGTAATAACTAGATATTCCACGGGCATATAGAACACGACGCACGTGAGCTTGTGTCGTGCCCGGCGCGAAGCTATCCAATCAGGTGATCCAATTAGGTGTTGCAATATGCGTTGATTGTTTTCAAATAATAAATCAAATAATTTGCCTTTTCTATGAAATTATAATTTTAAAAGTAAGTCATCAAACAGCTATACTACTTCTTTTTTTTTTTTTTTTTTTTTTTTTTGTTATTGTGATGGAACAAGCGCGAGGCCCACCTGATGTTAAGCGGTATCCTCTGCCTAAAACAGATGCATTTCATCACAAGTGACGAACTGCACTGCGCCCATCACCTTGAGACATATCTGTTAAGTCTCATTTTGCCTGTTATTTCACTGGCTCTCAAGGACTGCTGCCGGAACACACCGTTAGGTGCTTGGCGACAGATTTTCTACTTGAGGGTGGTCGCTAGCCAGGCGGGCATTCGCAAAATGCCCTTCCACCATGCGGTGAAGCTCAAGCTCTGGGCGGCATTCGAACCATGGACCTGCTGCGCGGCAGTCCATAGCCAATGCCACTGAGCCATCACTGCTTCAAAACTTCTATCTTCATAACTCAACCTTAGACGAGCCTTTATCCCGAAATGTAATTTGAAGTCTTATCAAATTCTTGGTCCAGTTTTAGGTGACATTTAGAATCTTTATCATCGCCAGCAAATGTTCCCGAAGCATATTTATTTATAATTCGTAGAAGCGTGGAGGGAGTTTAAATTCTGAAAGTTTATTTCGACATGTAAATAATTGCCTCCTTTATACAGGGTTATTAGAAAAAATGCTAACAACTTCTTAGGGTTGACTTCTGCTAGTCTTAACAAACATTTTGAGATGAATGTTTTTTTTATATTTTATTTTTGTGTTTTTTGTGAGCCGAATAGTGTTTATTTACATAGAGCAAAGTAATATATACACATAAACAAACACAAAAAAATATTAAAAGACAATAAAAAAAAAATCTCAAAATGTTTGTTAAGACCAGCAGAAGTCAACCCTAACAAGCTGTTAGCATTTTACCAATAACCCTGTATATCTAACTTCATATATCATTATCATTGCAAACACTCGTTAGGTATCTGTTGACGTAATATAACACTAAGCAACCAAAAAAACATTAGTCAACTCATATTGTATGTCGTAAGTAGGTAAATTTAAATAACTAAATTAATATTACAAAATTACAACGAAAGGAAAAATTTGAAGTACGAGCGGGATTCCAACCCGCGGCCATCCGCTCTAATAGCCGGGACATACTCTACTCTTCCAACTGAGCTATGGTAGTGAGTGAGTCATAGCTCAAATGTATTCCTTCGCTCCTATTGTTTGACCGTCTTGAGGGGGCTGAGCGAAATTTGTAGCCAAACTGACATGAACTACAGATAAGACTAATCTTTCAATTACCTTTAAACTTATTCACGGTGACGCAACCCGATAATTCTAACATTGTATTATATCGCTAAGCGAATAAGCTTAGAAAATCTTCAATGTTAGAACTAAGGCCACATTGAAATAAATAAGTCTAAAAGCCTTGTTATAAATGCGGAAACCGCAACGATTTCACCCACGACCTAACTTTAATACCACACCGTACGGTCATCATTTGTCAGTTTCATCACTCTTCTGACTTCGGACAGAATCATCATTAAGAAACATAGACAGCCGCGTATGTGTGTGTAATATAACTATAACATATTATAACCTTTAAGTAGTATTTTTGTATAGTTAATTTAGCAAGTTCTAATATCAAGGATAAGTATCACCAGTATATTTCATATCCTAAGCATTATGCACCTGGTATCTTTAGCCAAATTTATTTCTGTAATAGTGTGTGTGATAAATGACTTAAACATAATAATAAACATCAGGTGGCTCCTCGTAGTTATTCCGTCAAATACAATTAAACAAAAAAAAAAAAAAAACATCTCAAAATGTTTGTTAGGAGTAGCAGAAGTCAATCCTCAGATTTTTAGCATTCTACCAATTTTTTTTTTGTTTATGTGTAATTGACGGAATATGCACGAGTACCACTTGATGTTAAAAGTATCTTGTGCTTGTAATGTAATATTTTATATTTTTATTACTTAGCTAGATGTAAATATTCAAAATTCTATTCGACGGGAGCGCGGCGAGTCCAGGGCTACAGCGGCGGGCGCTCTTAGCTCGTAAAAGGCAAAAATAAACAATTTTCATCTCAAAATGTTTGTTAAGAAGTCAACCCTTAGAGGTTGTGAGTATTTTACCAATAACCCTGTATATAGATAATATTTTATCGCCACCTCGCACCCCACCGCGGACACAGGTAAACGTGTTGGTTTGGGTGTAACACTAAATGTATATTTTTTCGGCAAAATCAATAAAATTAAACCTGCTTTATTCAATTTGATATTATAGAAGTTGCCAGAATACTTAACTATAAACTAAGCTATATAACTAATAATACTTATAATAATTAACAGATACCTTCAGGGCTGAACGTGTCAAATTCTCCAACAGGACAGCCGGGCTGCACTGTCGTCGCAGTGTTTCTGTAGTTAGGCCAGATGTCCACAGTCCCAGTTGAGGTGTTTGTGCCGTAACCTCCAGGGTCACTGTGCACAATATCCACGAACTTGGCGCATGTTCGGTCCAGGCCGCTATTGACGGCGAAGGTGCCTTCGAAGAGGGCTCGAGCTGGGTCTAAACCTGTAATTCTGCGGAAAACAGGATTTTATTCAGCTTATCTAGCTGATACTGTTCTATATTCTTGAAATGATTTTATATAAAATGAACGATTTGAAGCAATGATAGCTGAGCGGTAATAGCTATGGACTGCTGTGCCGCAGATCCATGGTTCGATCCCCACCGCCGGCTTGAGACTCACCGTATGGTGTAAGGGTATTTTGCGAATGCTCGCTTGGCTTGCTACCACACTGAGAAAAACGACTTTGGAGCTTAAATCAAATTTGACCTTTTACCGTTGAATTGTAACTACGCAAGGTGAATTCAGTCTTAAGATGATTTTCACCAATCAATAAAAATGTACCATGTTTTATAATAAACAGAACCATCATAAAAACGCCTTCCGTAAAGTATTTTCAGAATTGAACTTGTTATACGATAATAATTGCAGTATTGACCATAAAATAAATCTTACTTTTACGGCGGTTTATATACGGTTATTATCACTATAACGTACGACTTAATCAGCCTCATCTATAAGTCAATATTTAAGAAAGACCACAAAATACACCTTAAATGAAGACGAAAAGAAACATTCGCCTTCACTGACCTCGATTAACGCCTTCTAGTTGGAAGGTAAGATGGAAGTTTAAGCTGAAAACGTGATAGTCGCCTCTTACGACACCCACAGGTGGCATTGGGGAGGTGATATCCTAGCCCCGCACCCCACGGGGCCAGCCACACCAGCAGGTAGCTATATGAAAAAAAAGGTTGGATGCGGTACTATTTAGCTAGGATAAATGTGTTCCATTTACCTCTCCACAACAAAGCCGTCCTCCCTGACCCTCCAGCCAGCATACCCCATGATGTGTGCTCCTAAGGAATGTCCCATCAGATGTACATTCGTCATGTTGAATCCAGCTCTGTGCAGCCTGATCAGAGCTTCTCCCAACGTTCTGCCGATCTGTATTGAAACAAGTATACGGAAATCCATATTTAATAAATTAGATAGAAGCGCTCGTAGCGAAGTTTACTTAGCTGTTCTCAACCGATCAGCAAAGTTAAGCAACGTCGCGCGCGGTCAGGAGTTGGATGGGTGACCGCTAGTGACATTACTACTGAGCGTTTCCGTGCTTCGGAGGGCACGTTAAGCCGTCGGTCCCGGTTGTCGTCTTAGGATGGCAGTCGTTATAGCATGGTGGTAGGGCATTTTGCAAATGCCCGCCTGGCTAGCTACCACCCTCAAGTAGAAAGTCTGTCGCCAAGCACCTAACGGTGTGTTCCGGCAGCTGTCCTTGAGAGCCAGTACTTCTAGGTTAGCCCGAACAACATCTTCGACCACATCATCACTTACCATCAGGTGAGATAGTGGTCAAAGGCTAACAACCTATCAGGCATAAAAAAAATAAAAAAATAACAAATATTATTAAAATTTTTAAGAAAACACTAAATTAATATTTTTAATATTGTTATTTTTGCAATAACGCCTGCTATGCGGATTATATTACAAAATTACAAATATACGAAAAGAAGAATTTAAGTCATGTGCGGGATTCGAACCCACGTCCATCAAGACCAAACTTACGCTCACTGGTTTTGAATTTGAACCTAACATTTTATCCATTATTATTAGATTCATATAATTTTAATGTAACTATTGGATGTCGTGTAAAAGTAGCCATAAAAGCATTTCAAAGGAATGAATAATCTCGTTACACGTTTTCCAGCAACGGGGACGAAATACCAGCCCAGTTGTGACTCACTCAATAGCCGTGGGCACTCGACGGCGTTACTGCCAAGGCAGTAGCTTTTTTTTATGTTATTGTGACGGGACAAGCTCGAGGCCAAACTGATGACCTCTTCCTATAACAGATGCATATCGCCACAAGTCATGAATTGCACTGCGCCCGTCACCTTGAGACATAGTTATTAAATCTTATGTGCCTGTAATTTATCTGGAGCTCAAGGACTACTGCCGGAACACACCGTTAGGTGCATGGCGACAGATTTTATACTTGAGGTTGGTCGCTAGCCACTTCCACCATGCCCGCGGTGGGATTTGAACCATGGACCTGCTGCGTGGCAGTCCATAGCCAATGCCACTGAGCCATCACTGCTTCGACTGAGCCATCACTTAAAATAAATATTACAGAATGTTAAAAACATTAATCATATTTTAAATAATTTAAAATACACGAGGATAGACTATCGTATGACGTAGTGCGGCACGAAAAGGAGTTGAATGACTTCTAAATATTACAATTATTACAAGCACGACCGTGAGCTGTGCAAAAATCACATTTACAAATTTTTCACCTCCAGTAAAGTCCAGTGAGAATCAAACCTGCGTTTTTATAGGCGCACTAGACTATTGTGGCTGGCTCGACCTCAGTCTAATAACGGTGCCATCCCATATAAAGGTAAATCGGTGATTGTTTAGGGGGTAGAAACGTTTTCTCTTTTTGTATGAAAATTCGAGACATCCCTTGAGTCTTAAAGTAATCAAATTAGAGCACAATATTCGGCTCGGTAGAGGCAGCCTTGATGATCCTGTAGCTGGGTCCAGGTGTGTCAAACCGAGGGACGTGTATTCGATTCAGGGTGTAAAATTCGGGCTGTACACCTGGCTGTTTTAAGTAGAAAGACTTATTTTATCAAATTATTGATTAGAACACGAAATCATTGAATCTGCCACACCTATTGTACTACTTGGAACTGCAGTTTATTCACCACCAGATACATTCTCTGAAACTGACTATACTCAGCTTTATGTCCACTACAGGCATTGCTACGTACTTGTTGGCTAATGCCTTTATTAACAAAATACTACGAACTATATACAACACTACAGCTACTACAATAAAAGCATTTAGATCCCAATAAGCCATTGCAGACTCATAGGCAGTCCAAATGCTCTAGCCCACTAACAGTTGGCAGCGTGCCGCCAACTGGTAGGTAGTGGGCTAGAGCATTTGGACTGCCTAGCATGCTGGCAGCATTTCCCCGTTGAATTGCAATGCTTATTCAAGCCAAATAGGTGCCAGCATTTTGATCACGCGTCGCATCGACCAAGCGCTCTGATAAGTTTAATTGTTGGCTAATTAATTGACATCAATTGACATGATGGTGGCACCCATCGAGATGTCTTCACAACGAATCCTATTACCACGTTTGGCAAACTAACGACCTTTTGAAATAGGTTCAACGACGTATGCTAATTTAATTACAACATATTTTTGACCTGGTTATAATTTTGCATTACGTTTGTAGTGTACTGACCTTGCATTGTATTTACTTTTACTCTTAAAACTTTTTTGATTACAAATAAAACTTAGATAATTGCAATTGCGAATTCAGTGTCGAGGCATATTTTATAATTTTAAATTAAGGCCCGTTAGAGCAAGTGCGATGTAATATTTTAAAAGTGCAAAATGTTGCACTTGAAGACTTGATATTACAATTGTGATACACTTTGATTTATATATTTTAAATTATTTGATGTACACTTGTTGATACACGTTGCGCACTACCTAATGAATTATCTCTCTACCCTTAGAAAATGGTACAAGTAAGCCATTACAACTAGCTGATAAATATATTAAGATATGGATCCTAGTCCCACTTTTAACCAATGAAATATTTATTTAAATAGCCTGTAGATGTCACGATATTAAAATTTCAACGTGACTGTCAGTCAATTGTTAAAACAGAAGACGATTAAAAAATGGGTATAAATTTTAAAATAGCGGTATGTGGGACTAATTTCCAAAGACCAGTGGTGCTAAACATTTACACCCGATTCTCCACAAAGAAGTGCAACTTTTAGGGGTGTATGTAAGTATGTTGTATAAGTATTTGTGTGATCCTATGTGACATCTTAGCAGCTACCATTTTGTAAGACATTTTACTAGATGCAAATGAAATAACGGTGTTAAGATTATAGGGAAGTCTCGAATTTTCATACAAAAAGAGATAACATTTCTACCCTCCTGATGATGTTATCAATATTCAGGTTTATAGGTTTTGTTGTTTATCAAAATATTTAAGGAATTTGAATTAATGGGTATTTAAATACCGCTCTTTAGTACCTATGCATATATGTTTATAGGATTTGACGAAGGTGCGGGATGCGGAGCGCGAGGCCGGCGTTTAGCGGCGAGTCAGCATCCCTTTGTTAAAATACCTATTTTTCTGTGGGTGCTTCTTTTCCCGTTCCTCTTAACGTGAAGTTTACAATCCAAACAAAACACTTACATATACCTTTGATAGAAATGCCTTGAAAAAGAAACAAAATTTTAAGCACAGAGTGTCAACTTCATGTCATAGTGAAATTTAACAAAATATAATAAAAAGGTGACAAATTCTATTTCATTCAAGTGACACCATCTTTTTTTTCCCGAGGAATTAATCTTCCAACGAATTTTCCAATCGTGATTAAATTGCGGTTTTATCAACATACTTGTAAGTTTCTGATTTATCGATGGCCATAAATTGCACGTGTCCAAAACGATAATAATATATTTATTATACTTAATAGAATGCTTAAAACCACGGCGCATTCTAGAATGAAAATGGTTTCGTGTGGTATGTCTCCCACTTATCTGCTTATATGATGGCTATAAATATACAAATAACAGTCTTGACTTTTACAACTTATTTTTTTCATGTCAATTTATTCGAAGTATTTTTTACATTGCAATATAAATGTATAAATATATCTTTATCTGCATATTTCATTGTGTGACTAATGAAAATAAATACCTGAAATAAAATAAGCATAAAAGTTAACTATTGGTAGTAAATTGGTTTTTTTATTCGTTTAAAATGTTAGTACTTATTCAATCCAACGAAATTTAGTCTATGGTACCTATGCATTTGCTTACCTGCAGCATCATCAACAATCCTTATCTATTCTTTCTATCATTTGTCTGTCTGTCTGTTACATCCCATGCCTAAACTACTGTACCAATAGCTTGAAGCCCGGAGACGTCCATTAGGTTCCTTTTTAACCAGATTCAACTCCTAGTTCCCTAGAAACCACATTCAAGCAGACAATTTCACTGGCGAAAAATCCTACCTTTTTAGCTTTTGGGACAGCGTAAAAAGCGTATCCCAACGGTATTCCAAGAAGACCGCTTCTTGCTTCTTCTTCCCAGTCTAAAAGTATTACGTTCCTCTTTTTCTTCGCAACATATGCTTTGAGAACAGCCGTGGTGGCCGGGCCTGAAGTCTTGCCGCGATAACCGAAGGTGTACACCACGGTGGGAACCGCAGGGTCCAGGCATGATGTAAAGGATCCAGGCAGGGGTCCGTCCAGCGGAGTCACTTGATAGTTTTCTAGTGTCCTGAAAAAAAAGTACTTATTTGTAATTCTAACCGTTGGAAACAGATCATACGTTTTGTGGAGCACTCCTTATGTAATTGCTTTATATTTAGTATGCCGTAGGTATACAAAACTAATCGTCTAGACGATATAGCTGCATATTTTTAATACTATTTTGAAGCGTTCTTAGCGTAGCTTTCGTAGTAGTTCTTAAGAGTAGAGTTCACGCAGTGCTTTCCATACAAACGTAGTTGTGTTATATTTTAAATTCTAAGTGTTCAAACTCGGTGAAACTTTGCATGTATATATTTGGGCCTAATAGCTACGCTTTTGGATTGCCATATTTCCGTAAAATTAATTAATTTCAAAAGTAATTCGAAAAATCGTTTTGTATGGGAATTGCTATTTTGACATTTATGGATGTAATAAATAATAAATCGAAAATCTGGCAAACAAGAAGCATAGATATTATGGTCAACAATATGCTTACTAAATTTCACCGAGTTTGAACACTTGGTACCTACTTAAAATATGACGAAACTTTGTTTGTATGGAGAGCGCTCCGTGCACTCTACTCTTAACCGACCAACTAAGTTAACCAGAGTCTACTGCAGTCATGACTTGGATGGTTGACGGCTGTGACACAACGGAGTGCTTCCGTGCTCCGGAAATGTATTCTTAACGCTTTTCATACCAACGTACTTACGTCATATTTTAGTTTCCAAGTGTTCAAATTCGGTGAAATTTTGCATTAATATCCTAATATTGCCAGTTTATCTTTTATTTTTCACTTTATCTCTAAACGTGAAAATAAGAATGCCCATACAATGATATATGAAGCAATGATAGCCGAGCGGTAACAGCTATGGACTGCCGTGCCGCAGTACCCTGGTTTGATCCCCACCGCCGGCTTGAGCTTCATTGCATGGTGAAAGGGCATTTAGCAATTGCCCGCCTGGCTGGCTACCACCCTCAAGTAGAAAATCTGTCACCAAGCACCTAACGGTGTGTTCCGGCAGCAGTCCTTGAGAGCCAGTGAAATTACAGGCACATGAGACTTAACAACTATGTCTCAAAGTGACGGGCGCAGTGCAATTCGTGACTTGTGATGAAATGCATCTGTTATAGGCAGAGGTTAGTCCGCTTAACATCAGGTGGACCTCGATTGTTCCTTGACAATATGCTAAAAAAACCTAAAAGTTTTTCAGTATAATTTTGAAAATACATACACAGTTTTACGAAAAACTGGCAAACCAGAAACATCTATACTAATGTTATAAAGAGGATTGATTTGTATTTTTGTATGTAAGGAATAAACTTAAAAACTACTGGACCGATATGAAAAACTCTTTCAGCATTAGAATCTTACAGTATCCCTGATGGACATAGGCTATAGAAAATTTTCAAAAGTTTAGGGATCCGTATGGAAACTTCGACAATGTAACCCAACGTTTGAATAAAATACCAAAAAACATGGTTATATCGCGTACGCTGCGGAAATTGTTGACAGTAGAGCAAAGTGAAGTACTAAAATTTTTTGAGGACATAAAAATCTAAAAAAAAATTTGCTATAGTATATGTCTAACTATTACAGTTATGTCACAATAACTACTTTTAATGTGTTTCAATTTATTGTTTTTGTTAAATTACCCTTGCGAAGCCGTGGCGGACCGCTAGTATTTTATAATTATATATCAGGCTCAAAGAAATGATATATATATATATATAAATATTTAAAAAATAGTATTTTATAATTATATATCAGGCTCAAAGAAATGATATATATATATATATAAATATTTAAAAAATATAGTATACAGGGTGCCCGGTATACAAATACCTAATTTAAGGTTATCCATTCATTACCGGGCACCCTGTATATATATACATGCATATTTTCAGCGAGGTTGAACACTTGGAATTTAAAATATGACGGAACTACGATTGTATGGAAAGTGCTATGGATATACTTCCCTTGCCGACGGTCTCGGTTGTTATGTTATTGACATACAGGTAGGCTTGATTCTTCATTCAAGAAATCTTTCAAAGAAATGGTTCGCCACGCACTTATAGATGGCTCCGGCAGCAACCAAAGATAAATTTATGGTAACTTAAATGGTTCAAGTGATATATCATTATGATTTTTATTTGTATATAAATATAAAATAAACTTTATAATTTAAATACGAAACATCATAAGTACACATAATACTTCAATGAACTTACTAAAATTTAAATGTCAAAAACTGAAAATAATGTACAATTCAGAAGGTCGGCAAACTACTATATCATTGGTATTGTCATGGTTCATTAGTTATAATTTGGAAGGTCATATTTTAAGCATGACCAGAAACACGGACATTATACCAATTTGTTCTGGTTAAATAATAACTACTAAGTTCCTTCTTAATACCTACTAAGTATATCTTGTTATTGGATTAATCTGATAATATTTTGTAAGAACTGTCTTTTAGTTTAGTGTCTACAACGCTTTTGAGAAGATCAATTAATAAACTAAGATCACTTCTGCTATCGAAATTATCAAAAATAAGGGTTAAGTAAATATTTTACTTTAAAAACTAACGTAGGTTTCACTCATTTCAGTAAATATTTTGCATGGTGGAAGGGCATTTTGCGATTACCCGCCTGGCTAGCTACCTCCCTCAAGTAGAAAATCTGTCGCCAAGCACCTAACGATATGTTCCGGCAGCAGTCCTTGAGAGCTAGTGAAATTACAGGCACATGAGACTTAACAACTATGTCTCAAGGTGACGGGCGCAGAGCATTTCGTCACTTGTGATGAAATGCATCTGTTATAGGCAGAGGTTAGTCCACCTAAGATCACGTGGGCCTCGAGCTTGTTCCGTCACAATAACATAAAAAAAAACCGGGGTAACTCACGTGAATAAGTCAAATAGCCATCCATGGCTATAGTTTTCGATAGTATTTTCCAAGGAGTGCTGGGGACCCCCGCGTCGTCTTACAACATTTTCTAGGTCAATTTTGCTACTTGGGTATGGACTGAAATGACTGTGTCATTCTCCAACAAAAACAATTTAATTTATTTATAGCGATAGGCTTGCCTTTGGCCACTATATCCCCGGATGGTAAGTGAAGATGTTGGCGAATATGTTGTTCATGCTAACCTAGAATTAATGGCTCTAAGGACAGATACTGAAAACAGATACACATGCCTGTAGAATGGAACAGTTGCATGCATGCTTGTTAACGGCGTGTAGAAGTTACTGACGCGTAGTGGATAGATTTGCAAGTTAAACTTGCATGCAATTTGCATCCTTGCACGCCAAACACGCGTGACAAGACTTATACACAGGCCAGTTCACGAGACAGTACGTGTCAGTCTCAAGCTTTTTTGCAATGTAAAACATTCCAGATGAATTATATAGCAGCGTATTGCAATTAGCAGTACAATATGCGGCCAAATTAATGAGCGAAAAATATAATAATAAGAGAAGATGGATTTGAATGAAAGATTGAATTCGCAGAATGGAACATTTTGAAGCAAGTCTGCCTACAGAAATGCGACAAGAAGATAGATGGTTACAGAAACAGTTTAAGTAATAACCAATTTTTTTTTATGAATTGTTAGGAAAAATTGCCGACCAAATAAAAAAGAAAGATACTGAAATGCAAAATGCAATTTGACCCTGAAGTAATTTGGTAATAATTTTAAGATTCACAAGTAAATAACATAAATAGATACAATTTAAAAAAAAAACCAAGGATAAAACACGTGCGCCAACGGCGAAAAAACGTCAGCTACTGGCAAGCCTGTACCTGTCTCGACGTTCACACATGCAGGTTTCGTAGCCCCCCGCGGCCCCTCCCTCAAGTTGCATGCCAGTAAATCAAATGTTGTGCTATCTACTTGCGTGGCAGATACAGGCATGTAAGTTATACTAGAGTTGACATTGATTTGACATTAACAATATCTTTGACCATATCATCACAAAAAAATATAAGTAACAAAAAGTACCTACATAAGATAAAAAACCGCTATTGAATTGAGTAGTAATAAACTTTTTAAGTGTTTCCATGTAGGTACCTACACGGAAACACATAAAAAATGATGTGAAATGTAATGTGTAGGATGAGACGATAGGATTTTTATTTTACAGCTAACAGACTAATCGGTTAAGAGCAATCTTTGACGAAATCTATAGAATCTATCCCAGATATTATAATTATGTTTTTCTTTAGCAAACGAGATCTTTTGACTAGTCTCACATGATCGCAAATGATACCTATTGTTAGGCTAAGATTAATGACCCAGTAAACCGATTGTGGAGCTTGAAAAAAATAAGATAATGCCCTGCCACTAAGCTATAAAGTTCTAGCCTCAGTAAGATTCGAATGAACTTAAACCTCCGTTAGATAAATATGTATGTATATGTTAACGGAAAAGTGTGGAATCAGTCATTGTATACAACTCCTAGGAAATATGTACAATTCCTAAAATAGATAGGAAATCTATGATATATTTTGTAATATGCACTTTTCCTAGGAAATATATACATTTCCTAATTAGCAATCGAAAATGTACTACATTCTAGCTGTTAGTAAGTATAATGGAAAGTGATATGTACAAAAATTACATAATAAACATTGAATGTTCTATAAGAAGGAACCCACGCACATTTTGGTCTTATGTAAAGAGTAAAAATCTCTCCAACACTTACCCCGCAGTGATGCAATTTGGTACTCGCTCTTCTGATCAAGGTGATGTCATATGCAATATGTTTTGTGAATATTTTCAATCAAACTTTCTTCAAAATAATACACCGATTGATTGTATAGAGTTTAATCAACCTCAATACCATACAGCGTCTTCTGCTGATATTGGTATGATTGAGGTGCTGCCAGCGGAGGTTCTTAAACTTTTCATGTCCTTAGATTTAAATAAATCAGCGGGACCAGATAATATCCCCGCTATTTTAATAGTTAAGTGTGCAAAGAGCTTAGTTTTACCCCTGTGTCTATTATATAGCCGCTCTTTATCGGAAGGCGTTGTACCTTACAAATGGAAGTCGGCTTTAGTCACTCCCGTTCATAAAAAAGGACCAAAAAAAAATAATATAGAGAATTATAGGCCTATATCTAAATTATGTCTGTTTGCTAAGATACTTGAAAAAATTGTCTATACCCAATTGTACAGCGCACTCAAGCATGATCTTGCACCTCAGCAGCATGGTTTTTTAAGGGGCAGGTCAACTACATCTAATCTCTTATTGTGTACCGAGTTCCTGTCTCGTTTTATGTCTGAACCCTCTCAAATAGATGTTATTTACACGGACTACAGTAAGTGTTTTGACAGAATCGATCATTTGCTACTATTGAAAAAGCTTCAGCGGATAGGTATAAGGGGAAACCTTTATAGGTGGTTCACGTCCTATATCCAACAAAGATGTCAAACTGTAGTTCTTGGCGGTTACTCGTCCATGTCCATGTATATCCCTTCCGGAGTCCCGCAGGGATCTTTATTAGGACCGTTACTTTGTACAATATTTCTGAACGACATCTCTTCATGCTTTCGTTATTCTAAAATTCTGTTGTACGCGGATGATGTGAAAATTTTACATCAAATTAAAACTATTGATGATGCACACCGTCTGCAGGACGACTTGCATAGATTTCAAAATTATTGTATTCAGAACAAACTAGATTTAAACGTGTCCAAGTGCTACATTTGTTCTTTTACTCGTAAGTCAGTCATTATCAATTTTGAATATGCAATAAAAAACTCACCAGTCACAAGGGTTGATACAATTAAAGATCTAGGAGTTTTTTTTGATAGTAAACTTTTATTCGACGCACACGTAAGCAACATTGTAAGCAAGGCATCTCGTGCACTTGGTTTTATTTTAAGAATGTCTAATGAGTTTTCCAGTTTAAAAACCTTTAAAATCCTTTATTGTGCATACGTTCGCAGTCACTTGGAATACGCATCACAAGTCTGGAACCCTTGTTATGAAGTATATTCTATGCGCTTAGAACGTATCCAGATGAAGTTTCTTCGTTATCTTCAGTTTCGTGCAAAACTGTACCTTCCGGATTATTTAGCTAGATGTCGTAAGTTTCATTTCTTGCCTCTCTATGAACGAAGGAATATATCCGACCTATCATATCTTCTTAGCATTGCAAATGGCACGGTGGACTGTTCTGAGCTCCTCGAGCTGATAGGATTACGCATTCATACAGCTGTATTGAGAAACCCCAGAACTTTATCTGTTCCGTTAGCTAAGACAAATTATAGGCAAAATGCATTCATTATGCGTGCAAGTGCTTCATTTAACAACTTGACAGATAAAGATATTGATTTATACAATACCTCAACTACCAAATTGAAACGTTTGTTTAATGAAAAATTCTTCTGTACTAGTTAATTTGAACCTTAAGTATTGTATTGTATTGTTTCATTATTTTCATAAGTTAGTCGTCCACTCAAAACATTTTGTTTTATAAATATTTTAACCTATAAGTGGAAACTTGTAATTGGCCATCAGCATTACATGTGTTTTTCATGTAGTATATAAATGAATCATTTAATGTTATTTGCCTAGCTGTAAGTTTTCTGTAAAATTCTAAAATAAAATAAATAAAATAACGGGGATCACTAAATCTCAGTCATATTTAGGTACGACGACGAGCGAAGCGAGGAGGAGCTCTAGGTTAATTGTGACCACAACAAGAAGAATTATAGCAAAACGGTTTAAATCGCGCATATTTATTATTTATTAATACTCGAGCGACATTTCAATCATTTTGCAGTGATCGTGGTCACGGGATGGTTAAAACAACGAAACGAAAACCTAAGACAACATTAGAACTATAGCAAGTTGTTGATGTGATTGTAACTGCTAATTATGTCAACAAATAAAAAGTCTGATTTCAATTTACAAACGTGTTCTATTTATTTTAGTAACAGAAATTTTTACTTTTTTATATATTTCCTAGTATCATCTCGGAATTGCATACAATTCTTAGGAAATACATACATTTCACAGGAAATGGGGGAATTAAGGAATCTTTGAAACATTACTTTACACATTTCCTAAGTAGTTAGGTTCGGTGAGTATATATTTCCTAGGATTTGTGTACAATTCCTAGGTTTCATACATTATCGGTAACATATACAACTTACTATAAATTCAAGACATTTTGGTGTAATGTCTTGAATTTATAGTTTTATTATAATATAATTTAATATACAAATTATAATATAAATGAAACCACGAAACTATAACCGTTATATTATAACTTATATATTAAATTACATACATTAAAACTATAAATTTAACACATTACACCAAATTTTGCAGGTCCATGGTTCGAATCCCGCCCAGAGCTTGAGCTTCACCGCATGGTGGAAGGGCATTTTGCGAATGCCCGCCTGGCTAGCGACCACCCTCAAGTAGAAAATCTGTCGCCAAGCACCTATCGGTGTGTTCCGGCAGCAGTCCTTGAGAGCCAGTGAAATAACAGGCAAAATGAGACTTAACAGGTATGTCTCAAGGTGATGGGCGCAGTGCAGTTCGTCACTTGTGATGAAATGCATTTGTTATAGGCAGAGGATACCGCTTAACATCAGGTGAGCCTCGCGCTTGTTCCATCACAATAACATAATGTCTTTAATTTATAGTAAGTTGTATACATAAATATTTATCTTACCTAATATTACATTTGAATAAAGATTTCAACGAAATTGATAAAATGTTTCACGTAAGGCCATGACCGGCCAGCTCAATAGTCAATTAACATTCTACATAACACTGTCGAATGCAACTGCTATTGCAAATTCCCCTCGCGGTTAAAATTCGCAACATCCAGGTGCACTAGTAGATTAGTACCACCTTCAAACTACCAATTAGAATTACCTAAGTCCAGGATATGTCGAAGTGATTCCATTATACCTATCTTTAATGTAGCGTTTCGAATCGTTGTGGTCAATGTGGTCATCCATTCGTGACCACTGCACATTATCTACTGGCTAGAGGTCACGTGGTGAACTTGAGACTGTGACGGTGCAGGCATTGTTAATTGGACGAATTTATGGTAGTGGAATTAGTTAAGCATTGGAATAAACATTACGTGATTTATCACCTTATGGTAGGTATGTTAGTATTTTTTTTTGTTATTGTGACGGAACAAGCTCGAGGGCCACCTGATGTTAAGCGGACTAGCCTCTGCCTATAACAGATGCATGTCGTCACAAGTCACGAATTGCACTGCGCCCGTCACCTAGAGACATAGTTGTCAAGTCTCATGCGCCTGTAATTTCACTGGCTCTCAAGGACTGCTGCCGGAACACACCGTTAGGTGCATGGCGACAGATTTTCCACAATTCAGTGCGTGCTAAGTTGTGTTGGTCTTTGAAATTGACAACTCCACACGCCTTGTTAAAGGTGCACATGAATTTCAGAGATCAAGTCGATATCATCGTTAAAGAGAGCTTTAAAATGTGTGGGTTCCTCTCAAGCCAGGCTGATCAGTTCAAAAGTAGAGAACTCTCCATTCGCCTCTATGATAGTCTGGTTAGAAGCATTTTAGAATAGTGTAGCGTTGTTTGGAACCCCGGATATCACGTTCATTATGTTAGAGTGACACGTGTCCTTAAACGTTTATGTATCACTTGGCATTCACGATAAACAAATGTATGTTATTAGGATCGTACCAGTCTTGCCCGGAATATTAAAACATTATGCCCTTGTACAACCGCCGTGAAATGATAGACGTGTTTATGTTGTACAAGTCAATGAATGGCCTGTTTGACTGTTCTGATATCCTTCAGAAGTTGAATTATAATGTGCCTCGCCGTAGTAGGAGACCAATTCAGAGAAACACATTTGTGCTAGGTACCAATCTGCAATTCCCCGATACATCGTGTGTGTAATACCTATAATGAAGAAATACATCAGGCGTAATTTCGATAGATTGGTGGTTTCGTTGCCCTCAATAAATCTAATTTAAGAAATCTTTTGTAGGCAGTTGTGTGCATTACATATGTGTATGTATGGTAATAGACTTTTCGATTATTGCATTTTCATTTTAAAACAATGCACATTAGCAGTTTTGTTAAGTACGTAAGATATTTTTTCATGTTAGGTCTACATTAGAAAGGACTTTTTTATGCCTTATAAAAAAGCCTTTGACCACTATCTCACCTGATGGTAAGTGATGATGTGGTCAAAGATGTTGTTCAGGCTAACCTAGAAATACTGGCTCTCAAGGACAGCTGCCTATGTTATTCTATATAGTTATTCTAAAAAAAATGACTTATGTAATGTCATTCTCTTTTTAGTACTTCGTACTAGGTATATAGAAGATACTGTACTGTATCAGCCGGATTGTCCATGCAAAACAAAGCCGCCCCCATTATGGGGGGTTTGCCTTAATCCCCACGCTTGGCAGGCGTCTTTGGGATTGCAGTTTAAAATAGCTGTTCCTTAGAAGGTGCAGTTGCTTACGTTTTGGTATTTTACCCTTAGTCTCCTCTCACGACACTAACATTTAGCAATAGGGTGTGACATTCTAGCCCGGCACCCCATGGGGCAATGTCTGTAAATTGCGTAAGGTGTTGTGTTTTGAAAACTAATAATAATAAAAAAACGGTATTTACTCGCGATAATAGTAGATAATGATACTAGTGAGCTAAGTTGCTCACGAGTTACATACGCACTTTTTCAACACCCTTGCGAGGAAAAAAAATATATATTGCACAAATGCGATACAAACAACATACGAAAATTATGGTAAATAGCGCGCTAGTTTTTTTTTTTGCCCGTGGCAAATGTATGATGTTTGATATCATATAAACCTCTTTGAAGTTACAAATCAAATCTGTATTACCCGGTTAAATTGAAAATGCTCTGTTTAATCGCATATAATTTGCAGTTAGGTACTAACTTAACTTTGTAAGGATAATTCTATTACGCACTAGTGTATAATATTATCATGCACGAGGGTGTTATAGTTCGTTTTATGGCCCTAAGAACGATATAATAAAGCTCATTACGAGCCAGGGTATTGAAAAAATATGTAATATATTTGTTTAATGTGTTACGGTTCAATTTACGTTTAGTACGGGTGCGGAATAAAAACAACGTGCGCTCTTATGAATTGTTTGTAATGCACTAACTTAATAAGTAGGTGAGCGATATTTAAATAGTGTATCGTACATACCGCCCACCAAAAACAACAGTTTTTAAACATTTCAACATTGCAATAACATCTTAAACAAAAACAATATGATAGCTTTGAACTAATGGACTGTAAATTTGTAATCTTTAAACATTTTCATAAATTCGATTATTAACAACATTTTTAATAACATTTCATCATGCATTTGTATATCATTCATCACTTTATACTACACATTTTCATTAACAATAAACTAATGACCGCCCACCGAAACGCACTCATTCACTGACTCTTTAGGGAGTGGTATAACCTTGGATAAAGGTCTTTTCAGTAGATTATCTCCCTTGCACTGGACTGTCACCACTCTTACTAAATTGTCTGCCCCTGGATGTAAATATTTAATTCTTCCAAGCAACCACTTTGTAGGGGGCAAGTTTTCATCTTTGATGATCACTACATCTCCAACAGCAGGCGATGGAACTGTTACTTGCCACTTATACCTCTGTTGCATCGTATTAAGATATTCAGTTTGCCATCGGTACCAAAACTCTTGTGTCATTCTTTGAACTAACTGCCATCTAGTTAACAAGTTGACTCTTTTATCTGTATACTTTATTGTCTCCCCATCTGGTATGCTTATTAAAGGCTCACCGACTAGGAAGTGTGCTGGAGTCAGTGCTGTGTCGGTGGTGTTATCTATTTGACATAGGGGGCGCGAATTAAGGCAGGCCTCTATTTGAGCAAGCAAAGTGGTCATCTCTTCATAGGTAAGCTTAGTGTCCTTGTTTATCCTCGTCAAAAGCGTCTTAGCTGAACGGATTCCAGCTTCCCATAAACCTCCACATGTTGGCATTTTTGGGGGTATAAAATGCCATGTAGTCCCATCATTGGCTAGTAATTCAGCTATTTCTTTGGCTACGTTATTTTTACCTTTCTCGAACATATCCTTCAATTCCTTTGCAGCCCCGACAAAATTTGTGCCGTTGTCACTCCATACATTCGAGCAATGACCTCGGCGTGCAACAAATCTCCTAAATGCAGCTATAAAGGCTTGTGAAGTGAGGTCTGTAACTCCCTCTAGGTGGATAGCTCGCGTGCTCATGCATACAAATAAGCAAATGTATCCCTTTGTCGATTGGTGTCCACGACCTTTAGATGTTCTGATTGATACAGGTCCTGCAAAATCGACTCCACTATTTGAAAACACGCGATGTTGATTGACTCTTACTGCTGGCAATTGGCCCATGAACTGATTCTTGACCTTAGCTTTGTCAATCACGCAAACCTTGCAGTTATGAATACATTTCCTTACAGCTGATTTCAATCCAATAACCCAGTACTTTGTTCTGATGTAACTCATCATTGCTTGAATGCCACCATGAAATGTTTTAATGTGAGCTTCATTTACTATCAATTTTGTGATATGTTGATTGGCTGGTATTATTATTGGATGTTTTGTTGTTTCTGCGATGGAAGCAAATTCTAAACGACCTCTTAGCCTCAATAATTCTTTGCTGTCTAACCATGGTGATAGTGTGATAAGTGGACTTCCCTTCTTAACCCTTCCGTCTTTTTTTATATCTATTATCTCTCTTTCATACACTAAATTTTGATAATATCTTATGCAGTCTTCTAATATTCTGTCCATTTCATTTGGCATAAGATATTGTTCCTTTACTTCTGTTTCCTTTCCTTTCTTCATTCTTCTGCAGTAAGCAAGTACTCTTTTCATTCTGGACATCGTAGAAAATCTTTCCCAAATTGGCTTCTCTACTTGAATATTATTCGTATGAAACGAGTTCTTTATTTCAAGTTCAGTGACTGGAATCTGACATTTATTGATTTCAATACTGTCATTCTTCAACCATTTAGGTCCAGTCCACCATAGATCTAGAAAAGCTAAGTCGCTTGCTTGAATGCCTCTTGTGGCGACGTCAGCTGGGTTTTCGGCGGACTGAACATGGGCCCAACGGTCGCTGTCTAATACCCGAGTAATATCTGCCACTCGATTTGCAACAAATGTTTTCCAACGGCTAGGCTGGGATTGTAACCATGACAAGACGACCATTGAATCTGTCCAGGCGAAAATGTTGTGTTTTGGTATACTTATTAGTTCCTTTAAATCACTTATAAGTTCTGCTAGCAATGCTGCAGCACAAAGCTCTAATTTAGGAACTGTTAGCTGCTTCAAGGGGGCAACTTTAGTTCGCGATGCAATAAGAGTGACATGAATGGCATCTTCTTCAACGATTCTAAGGTACGTAACCGCTGTGTATCCAAGAGTGGATGCGTCTGCAAATCCATGAATTTCAACATTTTTGTGATTTGTCAATGTCGTTTTTAACCATCGCGGTATTTTAATGTTTTGCAGATGTGTCAACTCGTTTCTATATCCTACCCACTCATCTTTCAAATCTAACGGTACTTCATCATCCCAGTTCAAGTTGCAGACCCACAGCTTTTGGATTAAAACCTTTGCAGTAATAACAACAGGAGACAACCACCCGAACGGATCAAATAGACGTGCTACATCAGAAAGAATCGATCTCTTTGTTATAGGACCTCTGAGTTCAGGTAAGTTTACCGTTACTTTGAATTTATCATCTTTTCTGTCCCATGTCAATCCCAATATCTTTACAACCTTGTCTATTTTTATCTCTATTGTGTCTCTTGCATTACCTTTTCCTTGTAAATGTTCTAATACTTCTTCTGAGTTACTTGTCAATTTTTGCATTTTAAATCCTCCCTTTATTAGTATAGCTCTTATTTCTTCACACATTATCTTTGTCTTCTCCATATCTTCATTACCGGTCATTAAATCGTCCATGTAAAATGAGTTCTTTATTACAGGTGCAGTATTTGGGAACTCATGTGCTTCATCATCAGCTAATTGATTTAGCGTTCGCACAGCTAGATATGGAGCAGCAGCTGTGCCAAACGTTACCGTCTGAAGATTGTAGGTTTCTATTTCCTTTTCAGGTTCATCTCGCCAGACAATGCGTTGCAAATTTGTGTGTTCTTCTGTCATCTTAATCATTCGATACATTTTGACTATATCGCCTACTATACATATTTTGTGCATTCTCCATTTAATAATTAAACTTCTCAGATCAGGTTGTAATACAGGTCCCACCATCATGGCTTCATTCAAGGAGTGGTTGTTAGATCCTTTGGCACTGGCGTCGAAAACTACTCTGACCTTACTGGTATCTTTGTCCTCTCGTAAAACAGCATGATGTGGTAGGTAAATTGCAGTTTTCATGTCTGGTGCTTCTGTGGATTTCATATGACCCATCTCCTTGTACTCATTAATGACCTTCATATATTCTTCCTTAAATTTCTGATCTCTTTGAAATTTCTTCTCTAACTGTTTGAATCTATGTATAGCTTGTTGTTTTGTATCTCCACACATATTTACTGTTTCTTCAATACTTTGTTTCAATGGTAAGTGTACTATGTACCTTCCAGTGCTGTCTCTTTTAGTGGTTTCCTTGAATATTTTTTCGCAGTTTTCTTCTTCCTTTGTTAGTATCTTCCTTTTCATATACAAATCTGTTTCTATTTCCCAGAACCTTCTTAATAAGTCATTATCTTCTGCAACCATCGTTGTGATATGTAATGTGGTTACCTTGTGTTGTTTGTTCATACCTTTGTCTTCTCGTTGACCCGATATAATCCATCCTAAACTTGTTTTCTGAGCCACTATACCATCAGACATCTTAATCAATCCCTCCTCTATAATTTTACAGAAGGCATCGGCGCCAAGCAGTATGTCAATGCTGCCAGGCGTGTAAAAGTTAGGGTCAGCCAATTCTAAAGTTTTAAGCTGTGGCCAGTTCATCGTGATGTGTTTTGAAGGTAATGTTGTGGAAATTCTCTTTAGAACATATGCCTTCACTTGTGTAGGTTCTCTTTCATTGAATCGCGATGTAACTGTCAGGTCAACCATGTGTTTTATAGGTACTTGTGTTCCTTCTCCCACCCCAGAGACTATGCCGTTTATATGTGTTTTCTTCAAGCCCAGTAACTCAACTGTTCTAGCGGATATAAATGTGGCCTCTGAGCCCTGATCAATCAAAGCACGAAGAATGTGTGTTTCTCCATTTCTCGACTTTACATACACTTGTGCTGTGGCTAACAATACTTCATGACCAGGTTGTTCATTGGAAATATGTGCAGTTGTGATCTTCTGTTCTGGTTGTTCATCTCTTTCCTGATTTGTTTGTCTAACTTCATGTAATAGCGAATGGTGTTTTCTTCTGCATATTCTGCACGTTGTTTTTTGTCTACACGTATATACATTGTGATTTGGTACAAGGCAGTTGTAGCATAAATGATTTTTCTTCACAAAATCACGCCTTTGTTCGACTGACTGTTTTGTAAATTCTTTGCAGTTGTAAATGTAATGACCACCTTTACAGTAGGTACATAACGGACTTGTACTTGTGTGTGCGTTCATAACCTGATATGACGTATCTTCTTCACTCTCTTTCGCAGTAACGTGGAATGACCTTTGTGGTTGTTGTTTCTCTCTCGTGGATAAAGGATGTGGAGCGACCAATTCAAGAGTACGGAATTTCGCTTCTAGAAACCTCTTCATCTCCGCCCATGTTGACATTTCATCGCTCTTCTCTTTGTGCGCATGTTCTTCCCAGTCTTTTAATGACTCTGCGTCCAATTTCTGTGATACCAGAAAAATGATTATAGGATCCCAAGAGCCGGTGTTTATTTCCAAATTATTCAGACTGTTGATACATTCCGTTGTGGTATCAAGTATCAATTTTATTTGACTGGCTGACTGATTGGGCACCTTTTTTTGATTAAATAATCTTTTGAGAAGAGAATTTACTATCATCTTTTTATTTCCAAAACGTTCCTTAAGTAATTCCCACGCCTGTGTATAATTAGAGTCCGTTATTTGTATATGCCGTAATAAAATTCCTGCCTCTCCCGAAACACTGGTTTTTAGATAATGCAGTTTCTGAACATTGCTCAAATTTGTGTCATGAACAAGTGCCTTAAATAAATCTTGAAATGTAGGCCAATCTTCATATTTACCGTTATAAGTAGGCAAATGAATTTGTGGAAGGCGGGAAAACGGCAGCTGACTATCATGCGATGCTGCTGACATATTGATATCAGGATTCTTCTGCGAGGTTTCTAACTTTAATAAGTAGTCGGAAATATCACCATGTAAACAAAGGTATAATTCTTCGCATTTGTAAAAATCTTCGTTAAAAAAATAGGGTAAAACTCCCTTTTGTTCCCGCGGTGTACACTTAGATAAAGCATTATGTGCTTGCTTAAATGTTTCCCAATAATCTTCAATAGTTTTCAAACGTGTTTTCACATAACCTTCTGTTAGCCTTGTTTTTGGGCACTTCTTGATATTTGTTTGAGCCTTTTGCAACATAACAGCCACATCTTCAAGTGTTGTCAAATATCCAGTTTGTTCCAAAGTCGGCACTGCCATTTTTAACACAAAATATCCAGTCCAAATCACAAATAATTCAATCCGTCTTCAATTATTCACTTACGTAAAAATATCACTATTGTAAACTGCAACTGTCCACGCGTTATCTAAGGAATGCGGTTCTCTATTGTTCTCGCCTAGCCGGCCGGTCGGCCGCTGCATTCATCGATCTGGCTCGATTTGGACCATATGTTTAATGTGTTACGGTTCAATTTACGTTTAGTACGGGTGCGGAATAAAAACAACGTGCGCTCTTATGAATTGTTTGTAATGCACTAACTTAATAAGTAGGTGAGCGATATTTAAATAGTGTATCGTACAATATTGTTTATCTTTACGTTACGACCAAGTTGCATTGGCCACGACTAATACAATATACTTACATGTTTTTCATCGTGATTACCGCCTACGGATAAATCCATGCGCAACATAGATGATAACAACAATTGAATTTAATCAATAAATTGACGATATCTACTCCGCGTGATACGTTAATTATAATTAAGACCGTATGAAAATTTCAATAAATATTTTTTAAAGTTACTAAATGAAATCAATTTGATGAAGCATACCCATGATTTAAAAGAGACAACGTCACCTGCTACAGCATAGCCTATATGCACATGTAATTTATTTTTCAACACCCTTGCTCGTAAAGTGAACTTTATTATATCGTTCTTAGGGACATAAACCGAACTATAACCCTCGTACATAATAATATTATACACTAGTGTGTAATAGAATTATCCCTACAAAGTTAAGTTAGTACCTAACTGCAAATTATATGCGAGTAAACAAAGCATTTTCAATTTAATCGGGTAATTTATCCCTACAAAGTTAAGTTAGTACCTAACTGCAAATTTATGCGAGTAAACAGAGCATTTTCAATTTAATCGGGTAATTTATCCCTACAAAGTTAAGTTAGTACCTAACTGCAAATTTATGCGAGTAAACAGAGCATTTTCAATTTAACCGGGTAATACCGATTTGTAACATCAAAGAGGTTTATATGTAATCAACAAACATATATTTGTAGCGCGCAAAAAAAAAAAACTTGCGTGCTATTTTCCATAATTTTCGTATGTTGTTTGTACCGCATTTGTGCAATATATTTTTTTTTCCTGGCAAGGGTGTTGAAAAAGTCCGTATGAAACTCGTGAGCAATTTGCTCATTATATACTCGGCTAATTTAAGCCCGAGCCGTAGGCGAGGGCTTAAATGCAACACACAGCCTCGTGTATAATATAATGAGCAACTTACCTCACTTGTATCATAATCTACTATTACTTAAAATATTTACAAAAAAATCTAGCTGTCCTACTTTCAAGAAAAACATTATTTTGCCTTTAGTAAGTCAGTAATAGCCATCGATTTGGTTAAAAAAAATTGGCGGGAAATCATTTGTCAATTGTTTTTTTCCACACATCAAAGTTCTGCGTATGCAACGAAGATGGAATTAAGATTTTAGAGCGATGATTTTATTATCGTTTAAAAAGTTCTCTCTCTCCGCAAGACTGTGCCGCTCGTCTTCAAAATTATTTTGGGAGAGAAGGCACCGCGAGGCGATAGTTTGCTGAATTTGAGAGAGGTCGGGTTTCTTTATATGACGAATTTCGTGAAGTGCGGCCTTCAACTGCCGTCAGCGAAAATAATGTAGCTACTGTTAAGCGGCTAATTGAAGAAAACCCGCGGATCACCTATGTGACAATTTGAGGACTATTGAGGATTGGTATGAGCCAAGTTCAGAAAATTTTGCACTATCCCTCATGAACTGACAGCGGAGCAGAAGCGGTCTCGCGTGCAATGACGCTTACAGATGCTACTGAAGTACGACCACCGACATTCTAATGTTGTTTATGACATTGTCACAGGAGAAGAAACTTTAATTTAATGTTTTGAACCCGAAAAAAACAAGCAATCTTGTGAAAATGAAAACAGGTCAACAAAAGTAAGGCAGGCGAGAAATAAGATTGTTAATGCCGAGTGGTATTCTACCATTAGTTTACCCAGGATGTTAGAAAAAGTTCGCGAAAAACGACCAAAAAGCTGCGTTCTACTACATCATGACAACACTTCTTCACACACGGCCAACAAAACAGAGTAATTTTTAAATGGTTCGATCGCATGAGTAAATGTTTAAAACGTAAAGGAGAGTATTTTGACAAGCAATAAACATAATATTTTGTTTATAACATGTTGTTTTTTTAAGTTACGCAAAACTTTTAGCGTGACCTACTTAATAGGGGTTAAAGTTTGAAATTGCGGTTTTATTGTAATAGTTACTCCGAATTGACATAGAACCTTCATGGTTTGAGATTTTTGAGTGAAACTTTTTACACATGGTACCTACCTATGAGGTTCTTCTTTTGAAAAATGTGCAACATTCGATTATTGACTTCCAGTTTCTTTTTTTTTTATTCGATACAGGCAATGCCTTGTGTTAGGATGATATCAGTTTTCAACATGTATAATATACGTCATCAGCAAATATTTATTTTTTAATGTTCAATGTTAATAGCAGTATATTTATTCTATGGTAATATCATTAAGGTATACCAAGAAGTTAAGAACCGGAGATGATAAATGTACCTAAAACTATTAGTCGTCTAACTTCATTAAATCTTAATGCGTCCTGCTAAAGTAAATTATTTGTTTTAAAAAGTATAATGCTCAATATTACCTACAAATGACATTAATTCTAAACAATATGTCATTATTTTAGTAACAAATTGGTATGGGGACCGGAATGAAGGAGTATTGTAACGAATAAGCTAGAAGGTATTACCGTTTTTTATAATAGAGCAAAAAAACCGCTTAATAACACGTTTATTGAATAGGGAACCTCTTTTATTTTAACTTGTAGCTATTATTAGGCATTATTTCCTGCGCGATATTTGTTTGTGCATTTATTTATTACCTCATATCTTCCAAACGGCTGGATGAATCCCGCACATGAATATAATTTTCCTCTCCTTGTAATTTTGTAATGTAAACCGCGGGGCATGGGTCATTGAATATAAGTAAAATAAGGTCATATTCATCTTAAAAACCCAAGTATGATTAGATATGTGTTCAAAAATAAATAGCGGTGTTTTGGCGCGAAATAGTAGGTAATTAAACAAAATCCTAACCGAACTCGAAGCGCTCGTAGCGAAGTTTACTTAGCTGTTCTCAATCGATCAGCAAAGTTAAGCAACGTCGCCCGCGGTCATGAGTTGGATGGGTGACCGCTAGTGACATTACTATTGAGCGTTTCCGTGCTTCGGAGGGCACGTTAAACCGTCGGTCCCGGTTGTCGTCTAAGGATGGCAGTCGTTATAGCATGGTGGTAGGGCATTTTGCGAATGCCCGCCTGGCTAGCTACCACCCTCAAGTAGAAAATCTGTCGCCAAGCACCTAACGGTGTGTTCCGGCAGCTGTCTTTGAGAGTCAGTACTTCTAGGTTAGCCTGAACAACATCTTCGACCACATCATCACTTACCATCAGGTGAGATAGTGGTCAAAGGCTAACCTATCAAGCATAAAAAAAAAAAAAAAAACTCGATAAAATGTTAACCGATCAAAGCTAAAACAAATGTATGTATATTATTGTATATAAACAACCAACATTCGTTATAATATGAATAAACAATGCCTAGGTTAATTATAAACGGTAGAAATGTTCAAGGTTACCGATGTAGACATAACCCACATTATGTCAAAAACGCAATAAGCGTCACGGAACCGGTCCACATTATTTAAAAATCATTATGAAAGTGATTGCGCGTGCTATCTGTATGTTATAATCGGCCTAATACTCCACTTTTTACAATCTTGACGCGATGATGCAGTGTAAACAGTATTCAATGTAAACTTCAACCCTACTCAGGTTGAGTAGTACAGTCTGACACTTTTTTAGTTGTGTGTCTCGTAGGAAAAGACAATGCCTAAGGGATGATTTATATTAGACCAGGCCGTGTCCGGGCCGGGCCGTGGACGGGGCGGGCCCGGGGCGGAGCCCGTCCGTACGTTAGTAGGCGGGCCCGGACGGGACACGGATCAGGCACTGTTTAATATAAATTGCTTCATACAAAATGTATGTAACGTTTCAAATCCGTGCCCCGTCCGGGCCACGTACACGGCACGCCACGGGCACGGCCCGGTCTAATATAAATCTACCCTAAGGGATGATTTATATTAGACCGGGCCGTGTCCGGGCCGGGCCGTGGACGGGGCGGGCCCGGGGCGAAGCCCGTCCGTACGTTAGTAGGCGGGCCCGGACGGGACACGGATCAGGCACGGTCTAATATAAATTGCTTCATACAAAATGTATGTAACGTTTCAAATCCGTGCCCCGTACGGGCCACGTGCACGGCACGCCCCGGGCACGGCCCGCTCTAATATAAATCTACCCTAACTCCGAGCTAAGAGCGCCCGCTGCGGCTACACTGGACCGCGCCGCGCTCCCTAGAATAGAGTTTTGAATAGTTACAATGAGCAAAGTTATAATAAATATGAAATATTAAATTACAGGCACAAGAGACTTTTAACATCAGCTGGTCCTTGTGCTTATTACGTCAAATAAAAAACAATAAAAAAACACTCAACATGTTTGTCAGGACGAGCAGAAATCAACCCTAAGAGGTTGTTGGAATTTTAGCAATAACCCTGTATAAGTTGATAATCATACATCTAAAATAAAAAACAAACACAATTAATAAACTTACCCCTTGTAACATCGCAACCATGCACCGCCAGCGTTTTGAAGTAAACCTGAAAAAAGAATTAAAATTTAACAAAAAAACCGACTTGAGACATAAAATACACATTATAAGAAATAACTCAAATACAATACTAGTCAGATCAAACAAAATTAAAGTCCTGTATAAAAAGTTAAAAACTTTTTATTAAAAACCAAAGCTGCCTATTTCGAATAGAATATTGTTGTTATTTTATGCTGAGATTTTAATAAATATGTATATAAGTGTTAATAGTATTACATAATTCATAAAAAAAAATATTTTCATTTGTAACAGAACTATACATATATATATATATATATAGGTATATATATATGTAAAACATTTCTAAGAATTAGTAGTTTATCCAATAATTAAATTAATTAAATGATATTCGTGAAATTAATAGCCTAGAAAGATAACCATAGCTAGACATACATAGATAACCATACGCTTACTGGCGCTCTCGCTTTTAAATGCGTATTTTTTTCCCGCGCAGGCGCCACTGCTACGTAGGTTATCTTTCTAAGGTTAAGGAGAAACATAACTCTTGTGATTAAAACTACATAAAAAAAGTTTCCACTCGTGTTTAATTTTGACATACACAAACTGCGTATCAACTATTATCTTAGCATTGGCGGCATATTTATATAGGGGAAGCCCGGGCAAGAAGCATTGTGCGGACAAAAAGAATATCAGAATTTTCCAAAACTCTATAACAGATAGCGAAAATATACCTACTTCATCAAGTCTCATATCGGTGCGATCGGCCACAACCACAGATCACAAAAAAGATCTCTATGGCCACAACAATATGTGAGTGCATTTGTTGTGCAGAAGGAAAAAAATAATTCCATTGCTTTCTTACGATTTTTGTAAAGGTTTGTATAAAAACTTTTTGCATTACCAATGAGTTACCTATGAATAAGTTTTGTTTCTTAAATTGTATGATTGATTAGCGCAGATTAGAGCAGCCCAGAGCACGCCCAGAGCTGTTGACATAGCTTGTTTAAATTTTGTCGCCGCTCGGTCGAATTCGGACAAGACTAAGTAAGCGGCACAGTAAGTACCTACTTATAACAGTTAGTTGATATTTTACTTTACACCCGCAAGTCAAGCCAAGCTAAAAAAATATCAATAGAGGGCGTTGCCTTTGAGCACGATAGCAATATTATTGATATATTAATTAATACGCCTAAATTTTTTTTTTATGTTATTGTGATGGAAAAAGCACGAGGCCCACCTGATGTTAAGCGGTATCCTCTGCCTATAACAGATGCACTTCATCACAAGTGACGAACTGCACTGCGCCCATCACCTTGAGACATACTTGTTAAGTCTCATTTTACCTGTAATTTCACTGGCTTTAACAATATTAGGTTTGACTGCATACAGGGTTATTGGTAAAATGCTAACATCCTCTTAGGGTTGACTTCTGCTAGTCCTAACAAACATTTTGAGATGATTTTTAACGACTTTACTTCGTGCTTTAGGAATTAGCACGAGGACCAATCTATCTTAAAAATTACATTAAGTTTTTCTAATACTGTCTGACACTTTTAAGTTCTGTGCCTCGTAGTAAAAGACAATGCCTACTCCGAGCTAAGAGCCCCGCCGTGGCAACACTGGACCGCGCCGTGCTCCCTTTGAACAGTGTTTTGAATATTTACATCGACCATATAGTTTTGAGTCTCTCCGAGCCAAGAGCGCCCGCCGCGACAACACTAGACCGCGCCGCGCTCCCTTTGAATAGAGTTTTGAATATTTACATCGAGCAAAGTAATAAAAATTATGAAATAATAAATTACAGGTACAAGAGACTTTTAACATCAGGTAACTTTCGTGCTTATTCCGTCATAAACACATAAACAAACACAAAAAAAACTATAAATTATTAAAAAAATTATAGGATTTAATAATAATCTTTATTTGTCTCCAAAACATGAGTTGATGGTTACAGTTATTAGTTTGTAGGAATAAGAATATAATCAATTATAGCATAGTTCCCTGAACATCACATTAGGATGACCTGTGTCGTGAGGTTCAGTCTCTTCCTTGTGAACATGGTATGATAAGAAACATGTTAATTTGGCTACCTGTATTATTATATAATACATGTATACAGACAGTAATATGATGCTGCGAACGATGCGGATTGCGTCGTTGTTAACAATTTTAAACCTATAATTGCAAAAAAGTAGTCTTTTTTGTAGTACAACGTAAGTTGAACTATAGATTTTGCTCCATCCCCAAGGATGGAGGATAAATTAGAGTCATGACATGAGTCATATGTCATCTTGGCTTTAGCGGTTAGAGCATACCCGTCTATTGGTGAGGATGTCGCGGGTTCGAATCCAAGCACAAGACTATAATTTTTCCTCTGGTTGTAATTTTGTAATGTAATCCGAGGGGCAAGTATCATTGCGAAAATAAAAAAAAACTTTTAATTACATATTGGAAATCGTTTCTTTTAAATATTATTGTTTTCAATCATGTGAAATCGAAGTTTAAGGCAGTTTTTTTAGAAACCATAGCTGTTTACATTCCAGTATTTTTCTTTAGTAGCCTCTTACGACACTTACTGGAAGATATGCGAGTGCAATTCTAACCCAGCACCCCACGAGGGGATGGTTTGGTTAACAATACTTCAAATAAATGGTTTCTTAAGTTCACATTGTTGTGAAATATTTTAAAAATTATCTAAGTTTTAGAATATTAAAAGTGGTAATTAGAACTTTTGGACGGGAAAAATCTGAATTAAATGTGTAACGTATTAGCTCAATGAATTAAACAAACTTTTTAGGACACATAACTATAAAGATGTTTTAATTCACACTTTTCGGGACTTAAACAATTAAAAAGAAAATGTGATTTTGGAAAGCAGAATTAGATTGATGATTGGGATTTAATTATTTTTTCAACGACTACCTGCTTTCGTTTCATTTAGAAATGACACCTAAAATTTATATGAGTATGTATGGAACAGTCATCATGTTGTATGGAATAAATAGAGCCAGTTTTTTCATGAAATTCATGTTTCATGGGACGAATGGGACCGAGTTCATCTGATAACTATCAAACTACACGCGTCTTCGTTCCACGCGCACAAGATCTTTAAATAATCATGCGTTTTTTTGTTAGATAATTATGGTTTTCATAAGTAGTTTTTCTTAATTCCTGTGTATGTGTACCAGATAACCTTAATTTGAGTGTGGATAGTTAAAAAATATTACTAGTAGAGCCTGTACTGTCGTCACCGCACCACGTAATATACATTATTCAATACAGCACTGTATCAGCCGGTCATCCACTGCTGAACACAGCCGATTATCGCAAGGCAAGCCAGGTATTTGACATAATCCTCACGCTTGGCAGGCTGCTTGGGAATCGCAGTTTAAAATAGCAGTTCTTTAAAGCGCTGCTGCCTACCTTCTTATTTTGCCCTTAGTCGCCTCTTACGATATCAACGGGAAGAGATGGGGAGGTGCAATTCTAACCCGGCACCCACGGGGAATATTATATAATAATCTATTATTTAATAACCATTGTCTAATCACCATACCACGGTAAAAAAATCATGGTCTGATAAACAATATTATAAGTACTGTACTGTAACAGCCGACTCGTCCACTGCTGAACACAGCCTGCCCTATTAAGGGGGTATTTGCCATAATCCCCACGCTTGGCAGGCGGCTTGAGGATTGCAGTGTAAGATGTCAGTTCTTTCGAAGGTGCTGCTGCCCACCTTCCAGTATTTTTCCCTTAGTCGCCTCTTACGACACCCACGTGATGATATGGGGAGGTGCAATTCTAACCCGGCACCCCACGGGGGATATTATAAGTAGGTACGTAATATTTTGACCAAAAACTATATCTCGACTCAAAGGAAATAATATTACATATAAGTTAATATTTGAATTATATATAACACTAATAGTAAAAGAAAGATAGCGTTTTTCTTGTTTCACGTGTAGTGACAACATAATAACATAGTGTGAGCAAAAACAATATCGCTCATGAAACAAATTTATGTGAAAAAGTAAAATATCATAAAGCCTTGAAAAAAATATGATAATTAAGGAATAATATCAAAATTCACTTACAATTGAGCTTAAATATTACCACTGAAATTTTTTAATTAACTGTGGTCTGGCTGAGTTTTACGCTCCTACAAAATAGATCTAGATCAGTATACTTATATTATATTTTCTAATATTTAAACTCACTTTTACCCATTTAGGTGTTGAATTTACAATTGAATTTTTAGTTATTTTTAAGGCATAAATATTTACAATAATAGAAAGAACAGTCAATTTGGTTCATGTTGTCTCGGCCTTTATTTTATTATATCACGTCATAGTTTTTGCAGGTTTTGTTTACAAAATTAAAACTAAAGGAAAAAATATAGTCTATGTGGTATGAAATTCACTTTTAATTAAATTTTCATTTAAATTAGAAATTATTTTTATTCTCTGACATTTGAACCCTAATTTAACAACTATAATTGATTTTGAATTTTGTGTTTTAATTTTTTTTATAATTATTTTTTTAGATTGCTTATCATCATCCCATCTGATCCTCTTTTTTCGGAAGTCTGTTAAATACTAGTTTAGATAGAAACGGAAAACATTTCAATTCACGTTAAAATTTCGTAGATTTTAAACGCAGCCTGTAGGTCCTATCTACAATATATCTATCTACAATATAAAAAATATATATACTTACACATCAGCGGAATCCACAATCCAATTTTTGCACTAAACATTTTAGTTACTGTCAGGAGTTATCTCTAAACGGATATTTTTAATGAAATTAATATGTATTAGTACAGTTGACTATATTATTAAAGTAAGAAGCATTAATGAGTATTTATGTCATTAAAAATTCGATAAATAAGTTTTTATATTTCTCTGTTCATATTAACATTTATTAACAATATTAATATAAGAAAAATCTTCTTAATATTTTTGTACCATTTTATCAAGAATTGTTGTTATCATTTTATTAAGAATTGCTAGTCAAAAGACTGGAACATAAATATTATTGTCGCGTATTTTAGTCCGCTACGTCTACTCTACAGCCACCAAGCGCGCGTGCTTTGCTGGGGCGTCGGAGGCGCACTGCTTGTCCGCTCCTTTTGTGATGATAAACGATGTGTTTGATGCTTTTATTGTTATGGGGTTTAGCTGTTATCAGTCGCAGTCAGAGCTAGGAAGGTTATCCTAGAAAATAAAGTTTTTCTCAGCCATGATCTGGTTTTGTGAACGACGTGCTTTATCATATTTTTATGTTTGTACTACTTAGTTATAAACTGTACCATTATAAAACAATTGATAAAAGTACATTTTATGAAGAAACGAATGACCGAATGTGCGTCTTCCTCACTCATAGAAGCATTACCTAAGGATGGGGGTACATAATTATGGTAAAGTAAGGATAGAATAAATGTTAAAAAATAGAATATATGTCGATGTTATACTCCTAAAACTTTATTTTCTTTTAATTATGACGTCACTAATAAAAAATATTCTTATAATATTTTACAATCTACGACTACATTCCGCGAAAAAAGCAGTCACTGTGAAGCTTAGGGTAATTATTTTTAAATATCATTGGATAATGAGTTCTCTATAGTTTTTCACGTGCAGTTTGAATTTTTCCTCTGTTAGCACTGCAATATCTGGAATTTTGGGTGGTTATATACGAAAACAAACAAACTAGACAAACTGTTGAGTGTTGCTACTTTCACTGTCTTATATTACAAACTGCATAGCTGCAAAAACAAATTGTATCCAGGATAGATAATGTGTAAAAATATTTACTTATCCTAATGTAATGTTTATTTTATTTTATTCCAGGAAGACGTTGCGATGTCGAATTGATATTAGAATGAAAGACAAGTCGTTAAAATACTTTAGAAAGTGAAAAGATTCTGCAATTGCTCCTTTCAGCACATCAGTTTTTACCAAGTATGTACGCAAGATGTATCGTCATTTATTCTAACCTTATAGCCTGCCTGACATTATGACTTCAAAGTTTCAGAGCTGAAACCTAACAATAAATTATTTTGCTATTTAGGTATATACACCCAAAATCATTTGAAAACTAGGTGATATTTAGTAATAGCTACTAAATATCACTGTAGTCACACAAACACAATGTAGTCTGTGCTGTTGCGCCCGCTGCTTTGTTGAGTGGCACTTTGCTCTTCGGAACGTTGATTTTTTTTATGCCTGATAGGTTAGCCTTTGACCACTATCTCACCTGATGGTAAGTGAGGATGTGGTCGAAGATGTTGTTCAGGCTAACCTAGAAGTACTGGCTCTCAAGGACAGCTGCCGGAACACACCGTTAAGTGCTTGGCGACAGAGTTTTTACATAAGGGTGGTAGCTAGCCAGGCGGGCATTTGCAAAATGCCCTACCACTATGCTATAACGACTGCCATCCTAAGACAACAACCGGGACCGACAGCTTAACGTGCCCTCCGAAGCACGGAAACGCTCAGTAGTAATGTCACTAGCGGTCACCCATCCAACTCATGACCGCGCGTGACGTTGCTTAACTTTGCTGATCGGTTAAGAACAGCTAAGTAAACTTCGCTACGAGCGCTTCAAAACTGTTGTGTGTTGTGAACTGTATGTGCCGGGAAAAACGTACTCTGTGTCCTTTCCTTAGTTACTACATAACGGAGTCATACACAGTGTACTCCCAGAAACTTAAGTACCATACAAAAGTCGGCGGCGTGATCGCGTCAATACAGAAGTATTGGTCTGAGGTTTGAATTTATAATAGGTCAGTAGTATAGTAAGAGTGTAACGACATTGCATGAGTATTTAATGTTTGTATAAGTACGTACCTACTAAACATGGCTCAACGTACCCAAACCTGTGATCAAGTGTAGTTTATATGTTTCAGTGCAAGATATATGGTTAAAGGTAAGAGAACATTTTTAGAATATCTTTGTAGCTCTCAAGGCTGGTTGCTAGGAACGTACCGTTGAATGACAACAGATTTTTTAGTCGAGGAGAGTGCGTTTACTATTTTTATGTATTCTACGCGCTAGAGAGGTTACTTAGTAAACATCCTAACCTGGATCGAGAGAGGGGGAGGGGACACCCGCCCCGTGCAGTAGTTTCAGGCGGCAAATAATTTCAGATTAATTTCAAAAATTCTCTATGCGGCACAACTATTGACGTCTATTATATTTAAATATTATATTATAACAGGGTATAATGGTTGGCATTTGGCCAATATCTGAGTTTATTAAATAATTTATCTCAAACGCTGGAGAAAGGGGCACCACCTTGAAGAATTTATCTCAATTGCTGGATAGAGAGGTGCCATTATCAATTTACTGCTTGGGTTCGAAAAAATCGTAGATCCTGGGCTGCTACAATCTGTTGAAGCATTTTAATAAACGATAATGTTGTTTTGCCCTTGCCTATAACAATTGCAATACTGTCGAGTATGTGGAACAGGTCTATAAAACATACAACAATAATCTCATACAGCAACGATGCAAATGGATTTGTGATTTGATTTTTGTTATCTGACGTCTACTTAGACGTCAAAATGTTGGTCAACACTGAACTTGTGTAATTTAAAATGTAGGTATTATGAATTTAGAACTGGCCTAGTTGACTATGTATGATGGATCTCGTTATCTTAAAACGATTTATTAGCTTATACGGGTAAGATTTATTGGATATACAACAACAGATAGGTATCATAATGTAGGTAGATATAATTGTTTTGAACGAGATGACATACACGCTTCTCGCTCTCTCTTTAGCGATTCCCGCCCAGGGCATAACATTTGTTCTCCAATTATTTGTAAAATATGTCAAAATCGCACTTCAAAGTATCAAGAGGTAGGTAAACTATAGGACAGAAGGCATGGCATGATATCGTGATAAGTATTTCGTATTGTGCCATATCCCAATAAGTATTTGGGCCACGGCCTCGACTCCAAAACAGTCCCCTATTAATGAGATTAACTATAATGTAATTAATAGGGGACTGTTCTGGATTTTGAGTACCTAAGTCTTTTATTACTTTTGAAATTAAATTCTTGTGAGTTTTCCGCATATTTAATTATTAAAAATTAACCGGCAGAAATCACTAATATTATTATTTATATTTTATTTTTGAATTACTCAATACTTTTACAGCCAAGCTTAATTTATGCTGTTTGACGTGATGCTCTCATGCTGATTTTTCCACCGCACTGATCGCCTGCGTCAGAGATAACAAACTCACACGTGGCGCCAGAATGTTCTCTCGCGATAACCTTAATAATGGAACCAGCCTTTCCGCTGCCGAGGTTTTCCCTAAAGACAACTGTATACCTAGTTTCTTCAAAAGGCGGGTTAATAGATATTTTAGGGCTTGGCAACGCCCAATGATCCCTCTGGTGTCCCAAGCGTCTTTATCCTAAGAAGCAATGATGGCCGAGCGGTAATAGCTATGGACTGCCGTGCCGCAGTACCCTGGTTCGATCCCCACCGCCGGCTTGAGCTTCACCGCATGGTGGAAGGGCATTTTGCGATTTCCGGCCTGGCTAGCTACCACCCTCAAGTAGAAAGTCTGTCGCCAAGCACCGAAAGGTGTGTTCCGGCAGTAGTCCTTGAGAGCCAGTGAAATTACAGGCACAATGAGACTAAACAACTATACAACAGTCTCAATGTGACGGGCGCAGTGCAATACGTGACTTGTGATGAATTGCAACTGTTATAGGCAGAGGTTAGTCCACTTAACATCAGGTGAGCCTCGAGCATGTTCCGTCACAATAAAATAAAAAAATAAAAAAACTACCAGTAGTGTAGTATGGAATATTCTTCCCCTTTACACTACTGGCCAGTAGTGTAGAGGGTATTATGAACGGTATCTTCATTACTCACACCACTACTAAACTTATTTTGAACGACATAGATCGTATTTTAACTGTATACTGCATTTCTATACACTGTGGTAACCACTTACCGTCAGGTGGGATGCACGCTTTGCCATCTGTGGTATAAAAAAAATCAAGTAGGTACAAGGAAACACAGTTTGTTAACAGCACTGGCCATTGACGTTTGAATTTAGATTATAAAGAAGACTGTTGACACTGGCAAATGCACAAAGCGTGCGAGACCATATCCCGATGAAAGGGGGAAAAAAAAGAAGACTGTTATGGTTTGTTGTTATCTGTCATTAATATTAAAAATGAATTTGTGTGTCAAGTCGTATAAAATCTAGTTTTCTTTATATTTATTATCTCAATTTATTTTTCTATGGTTTATCTATCCCAAGCTACCACTTAAGAGCACACCTCAATAAAGTTCTTTTGGCCGAAGTAGAACTAACTAGAAATCAAACTTAGGTAGATAAGCATGATCCAGCGTGGGCAAACGCCTTGTGATTTAAGTAACATTGTAGGTACGTCGTACGGAATCATTTGTATGCATATTGGGTAGGCCCTAACATGATCATGGATTTTATCCTGTCATTGTTTACCTTCAGTACCAGTCTATCGGAAATCTTAAATTAAATTCTAAACATGTACTGGTATACCTACGCTTTGAAGCCATATCACTAAACAGTTTGATATTAGTTCCATTTTAACGAATTCCATGAATCTAGGTACGTTCAAAGGTACCTACGTGTATTAAACGATAGAACATAAAATATATATTTATCATTCTCTATCTTGGTTACGAATGATGGCTACGCAATGAGTACCTACAACTGTATCAGCCGGATAGTCCACTGTAGAACATAGCATTCCCCAATATGGGGGTTTGCCATAATCACTACGCTTGGCAGGCGGCTTGGGGATCCATGGTATGAGTAGGTACAAACGGATCACAAATTGTAACTGGTTATCAAATGTGTGATTTTGGTCCCAGTTTGTTTTTTTTACAAATTTTAGTTACCAGATGATCCGGAATATTTTTTATTTTTTTATGTGACGTGTATCCTATGTTTTATACTTTGGTTGCATACGCTTCTCTTTCTCGTTATTGTGTTGGGCGCGTTATGTTTTATTTCAACCCCGGATTAGATAGGAAGATTAATTTTATGTTCAAGTGTTCAAAAATATATATATATATATATATATAAAACCATCGTGAATTCCGAGTTGTTTTATAAACTTCTGCAATAAAAGTCACCTAAATATTAGGCACATATCGAAATTCTACGAAAAGGGTACCTAGTGACTAAAAGTCAACGCCATCTGTTGCATTTCGTGGTTACTAAGTTCAGCGTCAGTAACGGAGTGGTACAAGAAATCGTACCATTTAATAATATAATGATGATAGCAGGTCTTCCAATAGGGACTTCCGATCTTTAACAGTTGACAGCGGCTATACTTATTGTTGAAGCTTCAGCTGTCAATACTATATAGTAACTTTGTATTATATTACTTGCTCAGTGTTCTGCCTGTTTTGCCAAATCACCATGGACTGATATAGCCATAGAGAAAAATAATATACTGGATATAGCTTTCGATAACACGTGCAACGATATAGGTAATTATCTTTTATCAAAATGTGTGTTCTTTTCGGGAACCGTTCCGCGCGCTTCGCCCATTTTATAGTTGCCATAATCGTCCTACTGAGAGGTTATTCGCAGTGTGGTGGATGAATTTGAGTCCACTGGTTCTAATAACGAGCAATTAACACCTGTACGTCGAAGAAAAGCAATATCTACCGAAAACATCGCCGCTGCTCTGCAAGACTGTGCAGGAGAATCCGAGGCATTCGATTGCACGTCGCTCACAAGAACTCGGCCTTTCGCAGACTACTAAGTACTAAGAAGGACTTCTAATTTCCTATACCTACTTAGAGGAAAAAAAACAGTTCAGATTGATTTACCTACGGGGAGTATAGATGCCATCATGGGTACTTTTGTCGGAAGCATTTAGTAGCGAAATAATAACGAATACAAAACGAAAAATCTGTTATGTTACTGTTCTGCTGAAAAATACTTATAACGCATAACGGGATCATAGATTTTCTTTACGCCGTATCCTGAGTCCGTAAATCTTTGGCAAAAATGTTCGTATTAAAATAGGTCTTCATGGAAAAAATCACTAATATTATTATTTATATTTTATTTTTGAATTACTCAATACTTTTACAGCCAAGCTTAATTTATGCTGTTTGACGTGATGCTCTCATGCTGATTTTTCCACCGCACTGATCGCCGGCGTCAGAGATAACAAACTCACACGTGGCGTCAGAATGTTCTCTCGCGATAACCTTAATAATGGAACCAGCCTTTCCGCTGCCGAGGTTTTCCCTAAAGACAACTGTATACCTAGTTTCTTCAAAAGGCGGGTTAATAGATATTTTAGGGCTTGGCAACGCGCAAGTAATCCCTCTGGTGTCCCAAGCGTCTTTATCCCCAATACTACCAGTAGTGTAGTATGGAATATTCTTCCCCTTTACACTACTGGCCAGTAGTGTAGAGGGTATTATGAAATCTTCATTACTCACACCACTACTAAATTTATTTTGAACAACATAGATCGTATTGCATTTCTATACACTGTGGTAACCACTTACCGTCAGGTGAGACGCACGCTTTGCCATCTGTGGTATAAAAAAAATCAAGTATAATCCCACCAACTTATCTGTTCAGGCGGCAAAAAAAAAGAATTACAACATTCCTTCAAATTGTGACAGTTTGTAGTTGATTTCCTTGACCAGTAGCGCCCTCGAAAACTGCACAGTTAAGTTGTTGGTACTATACAAGGAATCACAGTTTGCTTACAGCACTGGCCATTGACGTTTGAATTTAGATTATAAAGAAGACTGTTGACACTGGCAAATGCACAAGACGTGCGAGACCATATCCCGATGAAAGGGGAAAAAAAAAGAAGACTGTTATGGTTTGTTGTTATCTGTCATTAATATTAAAAATGAATTTGTATGTTAAGACGTATAAAATCTAGTTTTCTTTATATTTATTACCTCCATTTATTTTTCTATGGTTTATATATCCCAAGCTTCCACTAAAGAGCACATCTCAATAAAGTTCTTTTGACCGAAGTAGAACTAACTAGAAAGCAAACTTAGGTAGATAAGCATGAACCGGCGTGGCAAACGCCTTGTGATTTAACTAACATTGTAGGTACGTCGTACGTCATTTGTATGCATATTGGGTAGGCTCTAACATGATCATGGATTTTATCCTGTCATGTTTACCTTCAGTACCAGTCTATCGGAAATCTTAAATTAAATTCTAAACATGTACTGGTATACCTACCCTTTGAAGCCAAATCATTAAACAGTTTGATATTAGTTCCATGTAACGAACTCCATGAATGTAGGTACGTTCAAAGGTACCTACGTGTATTATACGATAGAACATAAAATATGTATTTATCATTCTTTATCTTGGTTACGAATAATAGCTACGAAATGAGTACCTACAACTGTATCAGCCGGATAGTACACTGGAGAACATAGCATTCCCCAATATGGGGGGGGGGGGGGGGGGGGGGGGTTTGCCATATTCCCTACGCTTGGTAGGCGGCTTGGGGATCCATGGTATGAGTACAAACGTATCATAAATTGTAACTGGTTATCAAATGTGTGATTTTGGTCCCAGTTTGTTTTTTTTACAAATTTTAGTTACCAGATAAACCGGAATATGTGACGTTTATCCTATGTTTTATACTTTGGTTGCATACGCTTCTCTTTCTCCTTATTTTGTGGTGCTCAATATTTTATTTCAACCCCGGATTAGATAGGAAGATTAATTTTATGTTCAAGTGTTAAAAACTTTAATTAAACCGGCAAAAACACTCACGTTGAGGATCGAATATATTTATATATGTGTGATACTAACGAGAATTTCAATTCAAAGAAACATTTTCACCATAATACGTTTGTAAAGGTGCACAAAATTGAACTGAATTGCGGAAAACACTAGGCACATATTTATTGTCTAACCGCAGGGGAAATCGACAAGGTGTTTGTGGTATTTTTATAATATGAAACTAAATATATAATAAGAAAATCTATTCCATTAAGGTGTTAACAAATCGAAATAAGTACTTTCCTATTAACAATGAGGTAATAACATGATATGCTAACTACATAATATGTAGGTATACATTATAGTAAATGGCAAAACGTAACAGATGCTTTGAACAGATGAGAATTGATTGATTATGGAGAAGATAGTACCTATAAGTAACTATATACTGTAATAAAATTTTAAAAACTGTTTAAAAATAATACGTTAATATACCTACTTACAGCAAAGAAGAACTATTCAAGACTAGGTAGTCTTGCATCAAAGAGGAGGGCATAAAGGGCGTATCGACTATCTAGTCTTCATAAGTATATCAGCTAATTTAAAATCCTGTCTATTTTGTACACTACTTAAATGTTAAATTGCTGTTTTTAAAGAACTCATGATTAACCGTTTCAACCGATATCATAAAATACAGGTTACTTTCTTTTTACATTCGAGTGGGTAGATCCTCGTTTGAGGCAGGCGATAGTTTAGATTCCTAACGGTGTTCCTCAAGCTGCCCTTAATTCTTAAACCCTTTCGACCACATCATCACTTACCATCAGGTGAGATTGCGGTCAAACAATTAAGTATTAGCAAAAAAAAATAATGACGCAGTATGACAAAATTATGAGTATATATACTCTATAATGTTGTCTTAGGTATTCGCGATTATTACACATACTAATTAGACAACTTTAAACGGTTTAAATCGCGTATATTTATCATTATTTTGTCCCGACGTTTCAAACACTTTGCAGTGATCGTGGTCACAGGGTGACTATATATCTATACTCTATACTTAATACAGCTTTCCAGCCGCGGCTCCGTCCACGCGTATGTCGGTTATCGCGCAAAACCATTAACCTCTTTTTGCGCAGCTAGATAAAAAGTATCCTATGTCCTTTCCCGGGTCTCAAACTATTTCCATACCAAATTTCATCCAAACCGGTCCAGTAGTTTTTAAGTTAATTCGTTACATACGAAAATACAATTCTTTCCTCTTTATAATATTAGTGTAGATTATAAAGAGGAAAGATTTGTTACAAAATCACAAATATACGATAGGAAAAATTTAAGTCATGTGCGGGATTCGAACCCGCGTCCATTCACTCCTTGATCCGGGGTATGCTCTAACCAATTGAGCTAACATGACATGACGTCATAACTCAAATCTTTCCTATCGTTGTTTAACCATAGTATTGGCATCGTATTTACTTAAAAAAATATCCTATCGTATATTTGTGATTTTGTAATGTAATCCGCATAGCAGGCGTTATTGCAAACCTAACAATACTAAATAGGAAAGATTTGTAATTTTAGATATTTTTGCGTTTTCCATGACGTGCATGGTTAGGGGTATATAGATTTACCCTCTAATAGCCTGAACACCAATAGACAGCCAGAGTTGCTTATGTGGTCAGCACTCTGCCCTGCGTCCGTGATGCGGTAGAACTGCTGTCTTATGCTGTAACATCTACACACCGTTCCGGTATTATTGACATATCCCGGTTTGACATAACCGGGTGGCACCCTTATTTCATTTTATTACTCGTAAAACAAATTCATCTTCCACCTTATGTGACTCACGAAATTACCCCGTGAGATATAGAATTTTCATGAGCAAGCTGGTTATTTTACTTTTATTTATTTCAAATATTAAATTATTTACATTCGAATGTTCTTATCTTATATAGATCTACGTTGCTGGCACTCAGAAATTGTAATTAGGTAATTAATTTTCAATAAATTATTAAATTTAGTTCAGTGCTGTTCGCTTGCTCCAGGCCTATTTTGGAAAAGTTGAAAATTTTAAGCTACCCTCTGTTCCTGGTGCTAACGAGCAACAAAAACTACTTAATGGATGTGTACCTACTTGACTCACCGGGCCAGTTAAAACTTTTTTCCCCATGTGGCCCGGTGACTTGGCCCGGCGCCGGGCCACATTGGAAAAAAAGTTTTAACTGGCCTGGATACACTCGACTTGGCTACTTTTTTTTAACAATATTATGTCAATTTAAAAATCAACGATAGTTTGTTAATTTCTTGAACGCTTCATGCTTGATTGGTTTCATTTGTGTTTTAAAGCCTCCTTGTTTAGTTAGGCAGGTACATGGGATGGGCTATGTGGAAACTTCTCTTCCCCAATGAAGAATTGCAACTTTAGTTCTTCTTAATTTTTTTCATTACTAACTAAAATAACAGGCAAAGTGCCAAGGTGACGAAATGCATCTGTTATAGGCAGAGGTTAGTCCGTTTAACATCAGGCGGGCCTCGAGCTTGTTCTGTCACAAAGACATATAATTTCTTAGGCAAACGTATCTATTCAACAAATCATTCTTATAGTGTTGAACCTCACACTCACTCTTCATCCTAAATCCCATACGTAACAAAATATTAATTTCAATTTCCGTTGGAATTATTACACGACAGATATATTGATGGTAATTTCTTACGGGTGCAAGTCTTAGCCCTGGACCATCTTAAATCAAATAAATAATAATCTTATACCTACTTAAACCATCCGTAAATAAAAACCAGTTGAAATACACTGAAATAGTATTATTCCAAAGAGCATTGACGCATGCCAATCATGGACGGGAACACATTTTATTATTAATTCATTGACCTAGTTTACAATTGAAAAATTGTAAGTCACATTCAGCATTACTTTCTTGTTTGTCAAGGGTACAATCCGGCAGCTCCTTTCCCGTAGAGTGATTGGTTGTTCGTAGACATGAAGAACTTCCCTCTTGCGCTAATGGAATAAAAAAAACGGTTACATACAGTTAAGTAAAAGTTAAAATAATTTATTGTTTTGAGGTCTGCGACTCTCTTTCGAATGACCGGCACAAAATGTTATATTTAAATATTGATAATTCTAGCCACATTCAGCAAAACAAGTTATATAAAGCCACTGTGAGAAGAACGGGCCAGGGAGCCAACTTCCTTTGACGAAACCATCATAAAAAAGGAGCGTTTTGTTTCATGCTTAAAATAATCATTCGCAGTTAGGAACTACTCGTATCAGCGACCCACAATCGAGTCAAGCAATATTATTTTGATACTACTTAAAGAACGATTGAAATATTTATCACAGATGGGCAAGGATTTCTGCGATATTGCTTTATTCGCAGATACCTCACTGATTTTTAAAGTAGACAGGAAAGACAGTGAACTCATTCATGTAAATAATGTATTATCTATGATCTGTAAATGGTTTGCTGCTAATAATCTTCTCTTAAATTCAAAAAAGACGAAATGTTTAAAGCATTCTTTACCAAATATTACTTATGTTGAACCAAACATTAAGCTTGGCCCAGATAAACTCTCTATTGATAATGCGACAGTCTTCCTGGGAATCAAAATGGATTCAACTTTACAGTGGGATCCACATATACATGATCTATCCGGAAGACTTAGTTCTGCTGCATATGCAGTTTGTAAGATAAGACAGTTAACAGACGTAGCTACTGCTCGCCTAGTTTATTTCGCGTACTTCCACAGTATTATGTCGTATGGTTTACTACTGTGGGGAGCTGAATTGAATAAATGATTTCGACTTTGACTTTATGCTCCGCGCACCGACCTCTATGACGGTTAAAGTTATGCAATTGGAGCACGAAATTTCGGCTCGAAAGTGCGTGCCCAGGTGGCCGAGTGGTTTAGGCATCCGGCACGAAATCGGAGGACGCGGGTACAATTCCCGCCCGGGGCATAAAAAAGTTTTGTGCTCCAATAATTTGTGAAATATTAATAGGACTTACAAAAAACCTACTTAGAAATTCATAAAACATATAGATTTGTTTATCCTTTTGTATCACCTGTTATATTTATTAATGTATATCACATTATTAAGAAACGACAACCAATTTTAACAAGTCTAAAAAACAGATTCGATATTTAGATCTTTATGAGCTTCTGTTTTCATTCTTTGTGCTGAGCTAAAGTAGTATGAATAGATTGTTAGCTTCTAATTGTTATGCTGATACCTTTTCTAAGTATTTTATGTGATAAATAGATTCGTGACCTGTATGTAGATGAATGCGCATTCATGCACAGAAAATGATCCCCTTCTTAATCACATTTTAATAGGTTTAAGCACAATAAATTGACCTGCACTGTGGATCAAGATATGAATTCTTCAATCGTACTATATTGTTTAGAAAGTCAAGTCCATATTCGTAGTTTTCTAACAACTGAGACCTACAACATTCTTCGGTCGACGGGTGAGACTGGCGTTGACCGCAAAAAAAGCTTTTCTAGAAAACAAAAGAAAAGTGCTTACGTTGTATCTATGTCATCACCAATGTACACAGTCTGTGTAGTGCTTCCTATAGCTTCCCATTCGTAGTAGTCGGAAGCCTTGCTGGCCTGCAGAGTGTGGTTATAGAACCACGACTCGATCAGGAGCATCCACGAGCGGTTGTGGCTGCACAAGTCTGTAACGTAAAATAAATCTTTTTTTAATACTTGTATTCTATTCTAAGTTTGAATTCAAACTTCATAATGTTAAAATATGAGTCACTCAAATCAGTTTTATATTCACAAATAGTTCTTTCGAATTCTGCCTCAAGACTGTATATTTCACCCTTAAGATAACAATGTGCAAAAAAATTTAAATTAATTTGTGTATCGTGATTTACTTACAAAAGTTATCAAATGTTTTAAGGCAACATTGAATACGAGTATAATGTGATTGATGACGTTTGATGGAGGTAGCGTCGATTAGTGTGGATATAAGGCAGCAATGTCCGTAAGGCGATTATGTACCTTGACATTCGTTGATCAATTATAATATGTTACTAATATTTTCTATTTATTCATGCTGGTGAGCTGCACTTGCAAAATTATTATCATTCCTGAAGACTAGCTTATGGCAATACAAATTGTCTATAGAACTATCCATGCATTCATCTATTCCTACCCAATAGTGAGGCAATTTTAATTTCAAATTTAGTTCCCGGTCGGCAAAACTTTTCGGTCATCGTTTTCGGGTTTTTAATATGTCTAAGATATGAATATAAAGTTTAATGTTTCTATTGTAATGGGGCTCGGTGTTTTTTTTTATCAGAATGATGATCATGATGATGATATCAATCAGAATTTTTTCTCGAAATAAATTATATGACCGCCAGGCTGCCTGATTGATTAATTTATTGAGTTGTAATTAAGCTGTAATCTAGAATTTTACATTGCTATGACGATTCAAAGGTATCGTATAGGAATCGTAATTGTAAAAATGTAACATTGTTTTTTATATTACTATTACATTGTATCATTGCTATATCAGATGAATCTGATTCCGAGACAGTCTGTGACTTTTCAATATTAATTCACTAGATAAGAACATACCCTAAACCTAGCTTCATCTCATTCTAAAGTTCAGATAAGTACCTAGTAAAACAACCAATAAGGGGCCATCCATAAATAAGGTCACACGAATTTCATGATTTTTGAGACCTCCCCCTTCCTTGTCACAGCTGGTCACATTTCAGAGAGTACCTCCTTGTGTGACGCAAAATTCAAGTTCATTAAATTAAAACAGGAGTGTTGAAATGAGTTTTATTACTTTTTTTATGAAATCAACATCAACCAATTGAACAAATAAATCGAAAAGTTATTATATCATAAAAAACAAAAATATCTTCAGTCCAATAACTTGAAAATGAATTTTGGACCCACTCCTTTATTTATTTATAGCAGGCATAATAGTCACTTCGTTCTCGATTGTGTTGTTAATGTCAGGAACATTATTATTAACTGAGTTATAGTCACCGCGTTACCAACTGAGTCGTAGGGCCATAAACGTCAATAGGGATAGGAATGTGCAACGCATCCTAACATGTTATCGATAATCCGATACCTGTATTCAATCCTCATTAGTGCTCGCTTATCGCTAGCTTGAGATTGGTAGTAACATCATGCTACCGCGCTGCCGTCGTCGCAAATTTGTGGTTTTGCTATAAGTATTTGTGACTTGTGATTACATTCATGTGAGAACTCTCATCAAGTCTTGTTGCTCACAATGAATAATTTATTTTCTAACGTAGACCTCAAGAAGTTACAAGGTAATGTTAGCCCTCAAACTCGGACAGTGATTCATAACGTATTTCTGTTTTTAAATGAACTTAAAAGTGACCTTAAAAACTAGATGACAATGAACACAATGAACAATGATTATTTATGGTGTCAGTAGGGTGACAGATGACCGAATAAAGACTGAATTAGTGCAATCAGGCATACCCTGCAAACTACTAACAACTTATAAGAAACCAGTTACCGCACCAGATCAAGCACCATTCATAATCTACAGGACGATACAGAGGACGAAGATTCCGATAAGAAAGAATATACGGTATTTATTTAACATTATGGACTTGGAGTCCCGTCTCTTCTTTTAAAGTTTTTTCGTTGTCGATTTTGTAAGGTGAAAAGGTTGACATCATCTGAGTCCGCACCTAAGGACTCTGAATCCGTATCTGTATTGTTCACATTCTGTTCAGTATCGCTACTTTGGCTGCGTTCACATACATGGTCACCCACTTCGACGTCTGAACCTGGATATGTATCACGATCTTTTTTGACCACTACCTCACCTCATTTACAAGAATAAAACCAATTGCAAAATTGGTCTTGTTTGTAGTACGACGCAAGTGATACTACAGATTTCGCTCCATCCCAATACGATGGTTAAAGGAGGATAGGAAAGATCTGAGTCTTGACGTCATGTCATGTTAGCTCAATTGGTTAGAGCATACTCCAGCTCAAAGAGTGATGGACGCGGGTTCGAATCCCGCACATGACTTAAATTTTTCCTATCGTATATTTGTGATTTTGACCTTCAATGTTTTTTTTCCATACAGGGGAAAGATGGGGAACTTTCTAATTTTATTTTTAATCATATTTTAATCAAACTTACTGTTTTTCAGCTTGTTAGGAATTTATGTAGCTTTACTCATATTTTTTGGTCTAATTTGACCAGACTAAATTAGTAGAGGAGGGGTATATCCAGCTACACGAAAGGTCAATTACACCATGAGTGTTGAAACATTTTTACGAAGGTTTAAAATCACCTCGGGTCATTATGACCCAGGGTCATGGGCGCTGGGTTAAGAAGGCAAGAAATGAATTATAAAATAAAACTACCTTCGATTGAGAACATCTCATATTTTCCAGTGGGACACCCAGGTTGCAGATGCGAGTCTGTGGGCTTGATGAAGTAGCGGAAGTTCACGTAGATGTCTACATGAGAGTGCGAAGAATTCATGCCGTAACCCCCAGGGGATGTGTGGATGGCCCACACGAAGCTGGCACAATCGCTTCCCAAGGGCGGCATAATGCGGGGCTCTTCGAATAATGGACGGGCTGGGTCTAAGCCAATGATACTGTAACAACAATATTTTTTTATCATTGTTAGGCTAGTTTGGGAGCATTATCTCAACTGTTAGCAAGTTTTGAAGGTGAGATGGTAGTAGTCTGGTTGATGACCGCGCACCCTCCTCTATGACTACTATTATGACTTATGTGGAGGCAATGCAATACGAGCACATTATTTATTATTATTATATGAAGGCAGCGAAAATTCGGGGGACGTGGGTTTGATTCAAGCACGGGAATATGCTTTTGTTAATATTTCGGGAAATTAATTTATACAATTTATTTTTAGTAATTTTGTTTACCGAGAAACAACCTTCCCCAACTGTTTAAGGGTTCTGCCTGCGTTGCCATGGAGATGCGCACCAAGAGAGTGTCCGATGAGACACGTTCTGTTTAAAAATAACCCACGGTCAGACATCCTAGACAGTGCTTCCCCGAACTCACCGGCAACCTGGAATCATTATATAAATCTTGTTTACGTATATGTCAGAATTTGAAATTTAAGTAGGATCGAGATAAAGCGGTGGAGACCAAATGAATGATAAGGTACAAAAATAGGACTTCTTACACTGAAAAGTATAAAATAACTTATTTTATACTCTTTTTTGTAACACTCAAAAGTATGAAATAACTCATTTCATACTCTTCTTTTCAGTGTCGGAAGTGAAATGAAAAACGGTTCCATTTTTTGTAAAAAAACCTTTTTCATTGACCTATATATATTAGACGCGACATCTCAAACGAGGATAGTCGACCAGTGCAAGTATGCCGGCCGGCATACTCTCTCTCACACGCAGTTGCGCACTCGTAGAGATTACACGAGCTTTACGTTCGAAAATTGTGTATTATCAAGTGTGTATTTTGAATACACAATTTTCGATTCATCAATTGTGTATTTTGAATACAAAAGCGCATAAAGCGCGTGTAATCTCTACGAGTGCGCAGCTGCGTGTGGGAGAGAGTATGCCGGCCGGCATACTTGCACTGGTCGACTATCCTCGTTTGAGATGTCGCGTCTAATATACAAAGGTCAATGCCCTTTTTAGTGATAGTTCAATTCATTCATTAAAACTGGTCAGCATCGACAAAACTTGCAACTAACGAGTCATTTACGTATGTCAAGCATTTTTCAGTTAGTTGAGTGTAACTTAAAAACTACTTGACCGATATTGATGAAATGTATATGGGACCACCACAGAGGTATATATTTTTCAATAAAAAAAATATTAAAATCGGACTACTCTGTAAAAAGTTATGCGTGGTCATACATAAAGAAAATATATATGTGTCGATTTGATAAACGACCTCATCCATTTTTGGAAGCAGTGATGGCTCAGTGGCATTGGCTATGGACTGCCGCGCAGCAGGTCCATGGTTCGAATCACGCCACGGGCTTGAGCTTCACCGCATGGTGGAAGGGCATTTTGCGAATGCCCGCCTGGCTAGCGACCACCCTCAAGTAGAAAATCTGTCGCCAAGCACCTAACGGTGTGTTCCGGCAGCAGTCCTTGCGAGCCAGCGAAATAACAGGCAAAATGAGACTTAACAGGTATGTCTCAAGGTGATGAGCGCAGTGCAGTTCGTCACTTGTGATGAAATGCATCTGTTATAGGCAGAGGATACCGCTTAACATCAGGTGGGCTACGCACTTGTTCCTTCACAAAAACATAAAAAAAAATATATATACACCGTGTCCCAAAATTCAACGATAAGCCGGCATCGGTGCATGGACCTACTCATGACTCCTCGGAAAAAAAAAAAATAATTATAACTGTTTTTTTTTATTAATTACAGAGACCTTTATAAATTTCATCGATATTCGATACCCATTATGCTATTTTCAACTACCATGACCACAATTTTTGACATATTTTTGATATTTTTTGTGCATTAGCAACCTAAGAAGGACGGCTATCTACCACAATCCTTTAAAATTACAGAAAGTCTGTAGTTATTTTACAAAAATCAGTAAAAAAAAATTTTTTCTTATAATTTTCATAGATTTTAACATTCTATGCACTTTCTATAGTCTGGGTTAAAAAAAAAAGTATGGACACTACCATGGCTAGTTTTATTAAAAGTTGGCGCAACTTTATAAAAGTCTCTGTAATTAAAAAAAAAAGAGTTATAATTTTTTTTTTATTTTTTCCCGAGTAGTCATGAGTAGGTCCATGCACCGATGCCGGCTTATCGTTGAATTTTGGGACACGGTGTATATAATAACATATGTATATAATTATAGATAAATAATGTTTTAATTGATATTCATAGGCATAATGTATCAAAAAACAAATAAAAAAAAATAAAAAGTACAATTATAATATATCAACTAAAATGCTAGTTTGTAGAATCAATATGTAATAATAATAATAATATAATAATAATAATAATAATCTTTATTACCCAAAATACATATTTTTACACTAGGAGTACATTTTAAGTGTTGAACGAACATTATTCGAATTAAATTATACCAGTGAGACCCAAACTAGGCTCGAGGCCTGTATCTTGGGGCTCTGGAGCGATATTGCCGAAAAATATACTTTCTTTAGTTGTTTTAGGTAGGTACTCTTGGGCTCTTGGCACATTATGGTAATAATACAAGCCTGGTCTTATATACGATTGAGTGTATGTGTGTATGTGAGTGTGTGTGTATAGGGTCAGGTAGTGAAATAGGGTGAATAGTGTGTAAAGCGAATGTGGGGAGTGTGTTTAAGTGTTTATTGGTCTATATTAACTTCTCAGTGTCATCATAAGACAAATTATGTAGCCATTGCTTAACCGTTTTTTTGCAGGAAAAGACGGTACTGTCGGCAATACTGCAGTGTTTTCGAACATTATTATACGTTTTTATCAATGAAAACCTGGGGCAACGTTTTGCCAAGCATGAAGAAGCTTTAGGAAGCGGAAGTCTAAATATACGTTTTGTCATAATTTTATTTTAGTCAGATCGATTTGGAAGACTTTTGTGTATTTTTGTTGTAGCATTAAGGATGAATAATTGACGCACCCGAAGTACATTGAACTCCGAGTAGAGTAGGTCTGTTGAAAAGCGGAAGGGTTTTTTTAGTGTTACTTTTATAAGTGCGCGTTGAGCTCTTTCTATTGCAATAAAATGGGTTTCGTCGGCACTACCCCACACTGATATGCAGTACTGCATTATCGGCTGGCACAAGGCTAAATACACAAGACGTATTACATTTTTAGGCGTACAGTCACGGAGCTTTTTCATTATAAATATTAGTTTTCTTGTACGAGCTGAGAGGTCAGATATGTGTTTCCTAAAAGTTAAGTTCTCGTCTAGATGGACACCTAAATATCGTATTGACTTTGTACGGACAATTGCACTACAAGAACAATTTAATGGAACAACTATATCACTAGGACCACATGAGTGTAGTTTTAATTCATGATTTTCAGGACTACCTGCAATTGTTTTTGAGAAAGCTAAGTAATTGGTTTTGGTTATATTTAAGGTCAGAAGGTTATTATCTAACAATTTAGCGATAGAAGAGATACCAGATTCTGCTACAGAGTAAACTTGATCCCAGGTTTTACCATAAAATAAAATAGCTGTATCATCAGCATATGCAATAATTTCAGCGTTGGCTAGTGGTGTGCTGACAATGCTGTTTATGTAGAGAATGAAAAGCGTTGGGCCAAGAATGCTGCCCTGGGGCACGCCGTAGGTTACTTGCATACGTTCACTGCAGTGTTGATTTATTTTTACAAACTGAACCCGACTCGATAAATAACTTTTAAACCAGCCAAGTGAATCCCCTCTTATCCCCATTGACTCCATTTTGCGAAGTAACAAGCCAACCGAGATGGTGTCGAACGCCTTAGCTAGGTCCAAAAATACACCGATGCATTTTTCGTCTACTTCAATGTGTGATGAAACTAGGTTAGTAAAGAGTGTAACTGCATCTTCAGTTGACTTGCCCCTACGAAAACCGAATTGTCTGTCTGATATCAGACTGTGTTTTTCCAAAAAATTTACTAAGCGGACGTTGACTATTTTTTCCAGTACTTTAGAGAAGACACTAAGCAATGCTATAGGTCTATAATTGTCTGGGAGATTTTTTAATCCATTTTTATGAATAGGTGACACTGCAGAAACTTTCCAGCGCTCAGGAAACACACCTGATTCTAGACTCAAATTAAAAATGTGAGTAAGAGGAATTATTATATAATTTAGACACTGCTTGAGTAGTTTCACTGTTATCAAATCGGCTCCTGGTGCAGTGTCAGTTTTTAGTTTGGAGACTATATTAGCTATTTCAAGTGGATCAGTAGGATAAAGAAAAAAGGAGTCAGTAAGCGAACCATTAGGCTTGTATCCTTCAATCAACGAGTTCTGAGATATTTGTAGCTTTGATAAGATGTCGTCAGCTAGCTTCTTACCCATAGAGACAAAGAATCGATTAACAAAGTTTAGCGACGTATTTAAATTTTCTTTTATGTTTAATAATTCTAAAGAACCGTTTTTATGGTTAGATATTTCACAAATTTTTTTAACTGCTCGCCATAGTTTTTTGGGATCATTTTGACTGTCGTTAATTTTTTGGGTATTGTAATCGTTTTTTAGCTTTCTAAGTAATTTATTACAAAAATTTCTGTACCGTTTATAAATTTTTTGGAGCACAAAATTGTTAGGATTTGCCCTGGTTTCGCTGTGTAACTTATCTCGATGACGCATACATCTTACTAACCCTGGCGTTATCCAGTGTTTCATAGAGACATATTTTCGACCTACTTGAATTTTATGCGTATTTTTGTCAATAGCATTGTTTAAAACTGTATAAAATAAATTTAAAGCGGATTCAACACACACTGACGCTGTTATATCTGACCAGTCTGCATTACTTAAGTCACTAGACACTTGGTCAATGTCCGTTTTTAGCCGGCATTTTGGGAGTTTAATTGCAGGAGGATTAGCGACAGAGATACCAGCCATTACAATTGCATGATCTGTAACTGTAGACTGACAGACTAAACCTATGGATTTGGACTTGGACTTTACGTAAATATGATCTAAACATGTACTTAATCTGGTAGGTTTGCTTATTGCAGGTAATAAGCCATGCAATGCCATTAGACATGTGTAATCTGCAGCTTGCTTATCAAAAGAGTTACATATATTGATGTTTAGGTCACCTGCAACTATAACGACTGGGTAATGATTGAAGGAGCTGAGAGTGGAGTCCATGGAATTTAAAAAGGGATAAATATCGTATGTTGACGGTGACCTATAAATTCCAATGATGGCAAATTTGTTCCCTAAAGTCACAATCAAACTGTCGGCATCATTTATTACTGCCTCTTGAACTAAACTCTTGTGAGTAGATTTGATGTAGATGACGACGCCCCCATTTTTATTTTTCTGTTGTGATGTCCGGTAGGAATTATAACCAGGAATATATTCTATTACAGTGCCTTCAGTAAGCCAGCATTCTGTCAAAACAATAGCGTCAATTTCCGTGTCTATGCGCTGTAAGGCAACAGCAAATTCTTGAAAATTACACTGATAGCTTCTTATATTTGTAGATAGTATTTGGAAGTTAAAGATAGACTTAATTAACATACTTTTGCATAAATCCACTGATGTTAATAAATGACAGTCAATAATTTCGGTTTCGTCAATATCTTTACCTACATCAACTAAAACCATCAACGTAGTAAAGAAAAATGGTTGATAAAGATGTCTGCACCCAGTGCGTCATACTCAAAACGTGATAAACAATAAAAAAGTATGTCATATGATATTTTCTATAGTGGTGAAGTTTGTGTACATTGTTGTGTAGAGTATTAAATGTTAGTGTCGAGTGTAACTTTTTATTATGTTTAATAACTATGCGTGATAATATATGTTTAACTAAGTGTAAAATTATCAAAATATTTTTTGTTTGTGTGTGAGTTGATAATATAATGCCAGGTAATATAAACAGATAACATACAATATGATAATTAAAAATGCAAATAAGTACATGTAGCGGATCTTGGCATCCTAGTTGACTATGATTGCGAGGGTGCGGTACTAGGTCCAAATAGCCGCTGCAAATCGTTTTCACTTCGCACGGTAATGGCTGGGTTACCTTCCTGCTTGCGAACATGAATAGTGCCATTTTTAACCCAGCAGTATTTGTAATTCGCTTCTTTCGACCGCTGCCTAGCAGTCCGAAATAAGTTGCGGTTTTCTTGGGTAAGGCGCTCATTGAAAAAAATACTCCTAGGGGTGCCTGAAACACCTAAGTCAGAGCAATTCATGTTGCGCCTGCTTTTCGCCGCACGAAGAAATTCATCGCGCTGATGGTGTCGCACGAATCGAGCCACCAGGGGGCGCGGAAGTTTAGTGAGTGGCGCCGAAGAATCGTCAACTACACCTCGGAGACGTGGCCCGACGCGGGTAACATAGTCAAGATCGCCAGCTACCAAATCAACCCCGATTTTTTTCGCTGCTATTATCATCAAGTGAATTGGGCTTTCTTCGGTGAATTCGTTTATTCCTACAACTTCTACTTCATTCCTTAAGTTAGATTGCGCCTGACTGTGCAATTGATGCCGCAGTTCTGTAATTGTGGTTTGGTAGGAAACGATTTCATTTGTGAACGAGTTCTTTTATATATAATATTGTGATCTACTCAAAATCGGTACTGTAAAACTGGTTTACTTTGGCCCAACTTATCAACAATTTGAATTGTAGTCCTTTCTTATATTCTTTAAAACCGAACAATTTCGAAGCGCTCATAGCTGAGGACTGCCTGTCCTTGTTTCGTTTCCCATCGCCAGTTTTAGCTTCACCGCACTGTGAGAAAACTCTAAAGTCAAAAGCGCCCTAATAACGGCCAATTTATATGGTATGAAGGCAAAAAACGCCTTCCAACTAGAAGGCGTTAAACGAGGTCAGTGAAGGCGAATGTTTCTTTTCGTCTTCATTTAAGGTGTATTTTGTGGTCTTTCTTAAATATTGACTTTTCGATGAGGCTGAAAGTAAGGTATATTTTATGGTCAATACTGCATTTATTATCGTATAACAAGTTCAATTCTGAAAATACTTTACGGAAGGCGTTTTTCGACGGTTGTGTATATAACATGGTACATTTTTATTAATTTCGCTTTGCGTGGTAAAAATCATCTTAAGAGTTGTGAATTAATCTTGCGTAGTTACAATTCAACGGTAAAAGGTCAAATTTGACTCCAAATTCGTTTTTCTCAGTGCATGGTGGAAAGGCATTATGCGAATGATCGCCTGGCTAACTAACTCCCTCAAGTAGAAAATCGGTCGCCCAGTACATAACAGTCTGTTCCGGCAGTAGTCCTCGAAAGCCAGTAATATTTCAGGCACATGAGACAACAAGCGGTATGTCAGGGTGACCAACAACACTGTGTGCCCCTGCAGTTGGTCACTTGTTATGAAATGCATCTGTTATAGGCAGAGGTTACCGCTTTGGAAGGTGTATACTTAATAGTTTTTGTTGATCCATACATACTATTGCAAGACTTCAACCAATAACCAATATTATTGGCTATACTTGCTATGCCCATTACAATCCCATATACCCATAGCTTTTGCGCGCTACTTTTTTCTCTTTATTGCGTTAAGTAGTCATAAAATTAATGCAAATGTGTGTTGTGAGCAATAATCCAATTAATATGAATAAATAAAAATAGGTAAACAAATAAATATCTTCCGCTCCTTGGTCGTTGGCCATGCTATCGGAGCGGGGAGAGGTACGACGGAGGGGCGCGGCGTGCACTCATATATACTTACAGTAATGATTATATACAATACTGTAATAACACGCAAGTTACGTGTGTAAAAATACTTCATTGCACTATGAGACTGATTTAGTTTTTTTTATTTGTGATTGAGATATAGGTAATTTGAAATTTATTAGTTATGTAAGATAATAAAAGTACAATAAATCCAAATAGGTAAATAATGTTTGGTGTCTTGTTATTTTTATAGGCCGTCATTGTTCACAGCGCTCCATTCCTCTTTCAGTCATATATACTATCCCCACACACTTACAATAAGTTAGTTACTTTTCAACTACCAAAATATTCACCAGAAATAATTTACATTACAAAACAACGTCTGCCGGGTCAGCTGGTATATTATAAGATATCATATCATAGGTACTCTATTACTCACCCTTAACATATTAGGAAGCGCATAAATCACGTATGCTATTTGTAGTCCATAGGTGCCTAAAGCGCTCAGGGGATTACTGGCTTCTTTCTCCCAGTCCACAAGGAATACGTTTCTGACGGCATTATTTTGATTGAGTTTGCAAAGTGCGTTCATGACTCTCGTGGTGGCGGGGCCATTCTTCGTACCAGTGTAGCCAAATATGTAAAAGACGTTGGGCAGGCTGCTGTTGTAGCCCGAAGAGTCCAGGAGGGATTCCGCTGAATCCAAAGGAGCCATATCGTAGTTGTTCATCGAACTAAAAGTAAGCTATAAGGCATTAAATATCATGCAAAATGCAAACAGTCTACCCACAAATTGTTGTTAAGCCCAGATACATTCAAATAGTTTCGAGCAGGTACCTATATCGTCCCTTAAAAATATATTGATATACTAGTCAAAGGCTAGCTTGTTACATTTATATATTTTTTTTATGAAGTGCACAGGTATACCTATTTAATTAAAATATATTTTAATTGGTGGTTTATTGAAATATGTACTAGAACAAGCCGATTCCCGAAAAGGCTTTAGCACCATAGATCACCTTCATATGCTTTGCCAGATTATACCGAAGACTGAGGACTACAATGGGCCATTATGTGTAGCGTTTCTTGACTTTGTAAAAGCCTTTGATTAAATCGAAATCTGGGCGGTACGTACTACAGTCTCTTCAGCGATGCTAAATTATGTTATAATCCTATAGTCATAAGTATCGCGAAGAGTTGAAGTTTTTGTATAATAACGCCGCCATGTTGATCCAACTACAGGATAAGAGCACAAGAGAAAAAGTATAGTGCGGGATTTGAACCCGTGCCATCCACCTCTATAACCGGGGTATGCTCTAACCGCTAACTCAACAAGACATATGATTTATCATACGTCATGTGAATCCACGAAGCATGCGTAATTGCATTATAAAATGATATGTTCTATTAAAAAACACAACCAAAGTGCACAATTTTATTTGGCATATCAGTAGTAGCATTTTATTATGTGGCAGTAGCTGTAAGCTGTCATTTTGTGCATAACGGCACTAGTCAAGTAATTTTATTTTATTGGATAAGAGGGCAAACTTCCGGGCGGTTCACCTAGTGGTAAGTGATCATCCGCAACAGCAGAGGTTTCGAGAATGCGTTGCCGGCTTTGTGGAGGGAATATGCTCTCTTCTTGAAGGCCCTAAGTCGTATCTGTTCGGAAATACTTCACCAGGCAGCTGGTTCCAAATTGTGGCAGTACGAGGTAGGAAATGCTGTGAAAATCGCATCAATTTCATGTCGATGTCTGGAAGTCTACAAGACTTCCAGACATCGACATGAAATTGATGAAACAACATGCTTTTTCAAGACGTGCGATGGCGAAATTGAGTTGCAGGTAGTAAAACGAACAGTTCTTCAAAGTGTTCTTAGGAACTGTTCAATTTACCGTGATAAATACAGTAAAACATGCCGAGTGATCCAACAACTCTACGCAGTGCCAAAGGTTCGAGCCCACCGGAGAGAACTTGATCGGCCAACTTAACAAAACTTGAAATCGTTATTATTATTATTATTTTTTATTCCGAATAGACAAGCATTTGGCCGCAGTCTCACCTCCACGACGGGAGAGCATGCTTGCCTAAAAGATATTTATTCACTCTATATTTGAAGACATCCAGATTGTACCTCTCGGGGAACAAAGACGCTGGGAGGGTGTTCCATTCCTTCGCTGTCCGTATTATAAAGGTGAAAGCAAATCGCTTTGTGCGGACAGGAGGGATGTCAACCATATACGGATGCCGTGTTTCCGTACGTCTTGTAGTCCGGTAGTGGAAAGGAGATGCAGGAATTAGATTACGCAACTCCATGATTTGTTCATTGATTTACTCCAGTGGTATACTCCAGTGATAGAACGCTCGAATGTTTTAAACACTGATAGCGTTGAATATGCCCGTACGTGGAATTATCAATCACTCATGCGGGAAACGAGAAACTATTAAAGACAACCGATTCTGATTGGCAAGAAAATGAAGATAATGGATCGGATCATTTGCGTTGATTTTTTGAGGCTGAATGATAATTAATTATAATTGGACAGTTCAAAAATTTGTTCCTGATTGACCAATGCCCCTTTTGTATAATAATTAATATATTTGCGTAAAAATGCTCCAAAATCTTCTCTAGGCTAATGAAATTCTTGTGTACATTGATGATGACATATTATTTCTGAGTGAAACAATTGATTAGTGTCGCGAAGTATCACGAGCCCAATCAAATGACGAGTTATAAAATCACTATAATTTTTTTAAACTGCCATTTTGATATAGGTGTTCGGTCTGTTCTTTATGTATTTGAGTATTTGAATTATAACTTTCATAATCTTGAGTTTATGTGCCCCTGCGGGAGGCACTTGTTCACGTGGCGTATAGGTGCCTAAAAACGCACATTACTCCAACTGTATAAACTTCATAACTTCGTACCAAAAGATTTAAAAAGTGTTGGTTCTAAGTAAGCCGCTCCCAAGTTGCTGCTACTGGAACTAACATAGTGCTATATGATATAGGAATATCCTTTGAACATCTAGCTTTTGCTTTTCATCGTTGGATGGTTTTAGTAATAAGGCGTGGCCGAGCTAGCATTCCCTCCCTCGCCCCGAAAATTGGCGGCACGATTCGTCAAGGGATTATTTGTGAATTAACCCTTGATTCTCGCAACTCCTCTCCCTTCTTCGTGGATCGGAGTTTATCCTAGTCTAAAAGCTTTTCTAATGATCATTGACCTCATTACTCTGCGATCAGTGAACTAAGGTAAAAGTGAACTTTGCTAGCCTCGGCACTCCCGCCCCTGTGTACATTAAAAGGACCTCCGTTTGATCCTATATGAGCCTCGTTTTGTACACTCCAACCCACAAGAAAAAATAATAATATGAACTACCTAGCTTTGAACCAGATACAAAATTAGAGATGTGTCTTTCAACGTTTTGGTTGTGTTTTTTTTAACATAGATTTAATCAATTAAACAATTATATTTTTGCTATGGCTCATGCTATGCGAAGTACCACATACGATGGTGAAGAACGAAAGGACAAAATAGAGTCATCAACTTAATGTCATGTTGGCTTAGCCTCGAAGCCTCCAGCGTAACCGGCTCTAAGGGTGGATGGTACGGGTTTGAATCCCGCACATGACTGTAATGGTATCCTCTCGTTGTAATTTTGCAATAAATCAAATAATTTTCAATGTTCAACTCACCCTTTATATAAATATAAATTGGCACCATATATAATCTGAAAAGAACCTGAAATCAATAAATGTATTTAGCCTAATAGTGTACTTTGTATAAAACAATACATACGAAAACTATTCTAAAATTTAAATACCAAACACAGAGAAAATCCAACACAGGTTAATTTGCCACATTTTCAGTCGCGTAATGACAAACATGTAGATGAATTTCTACAAGTTTTCATCAGTACTTATTCCAATTTTGTGATACGTATTAAAATGAGGTAGGTACGATGAGGGCGTCTAAGTGTAAGTTGGAGCAGTTAATTTTCTTATCTATATCCTATTATGAAGCTAGAAGAATTAAAAAACAGTTGAATAACATGCGATGGCATTCGGTATTTATATATATAGGGATATTGAAAAAAATTTAACAACCTCTTTAATTTGACTTCTGTTAGACCTAATGAACATCCTTAACTGTAGGTGAGGTGTTTAATATTATATAGAACATTTTATTTATATTCATTGTAAAATAATTTGTCTTGCGTTTAGCTCACATTTGTATCATTTCATATACTGTATCAGCTGGATTGTTCACTGCTAAACACAGCCTCCCCCTATATGGGGGTTTGCCATAATTCCCACGTCTTGGGGATTGCAGAGAGATACCAGTTTCTCAGAAAGCGCTGCTGCCCCCCTTCTGGTGTGTTACCCTTAGTCGCCTCTTACGACACCCAACGGGTAGAGAGGGGGGTGCCATTCTAGCCCGGCACCCCACTGGACCACACTGGCTGTCATATAGACACATAATCTAAGTGTCCAAACTTATAAGTGGATGAAATTGAAAAACCTTTTATTGACAGATATTTTAGGTTTTGAGTAAAGCCGTAGAACTCAAGTTGTTTTTTAGCCAGTTGTTGCACGCATTTTACCATTTAGATATGATAATTAAACACTGGCATGCCAGCTATTTACTTTGCATATAAAATATATAAGAGTACATATTTACACGGAAAGCTATATCTGTTAATACAGGTGTTTATAAGTGTACTCATTTCAAAGATTTTTTTAGGATAACAGGTCTGAGACAAAGGCCTTTTATATTCTGGATGACAATGATAGTTTTCGGTCTTTGACTGTATCTCCTGAAGTAAGTGTTGATGTTAAAGATGTCAAGCCGAGTCTCGACTCTAGAATGGGAACTGATATTCAAAGACGTACCTACATACATACTTTCAATCACGCCTCTTTCCCGTTGGGGTAGGCAGACCACAGATTTCTACTTACTATGATTATTACATATTTCTTTCGCTTCTTCTACACTCAACAATCCTTTCATACATGAGCGTCGGTTTAGCGTGCACCTGACCTGAACTTCTTTCAGAACGTCTTCAATCTGATTTCGGAACGTTCGCCTAGGTCTTCCCCTTACAACACTTCCGTTCCCTTGTCCCAATGTATACCTGTTAAGTCATTCTCATTTCATTCATTCTCCACATGTCGAAACCATCTTAACATATCTTTCTCGATATTAGTGACTACTTCCTCATTCACACCACATCGTTCCGTTATCACACTATTCCTTATCTTGTCACTCCGTTTGACTCCAATCCTGCTTGTCAATGCTCTCATCTCCACTGCATTTATTCTACTTGCATGCTTTTTCTGCCATACCCAACTTTCAGTACCATACATAAGTGTCGGATCCAACAATGATATGCAAAGACACCAGCCGGAATATACCGTTAGTATTTACTTGCGTATGCAGGCAAGACTTTTGTTATAGACTTCAGGTCTAGGCCAATCAGATTAGAATTTTTCGAAAAAATTATTACTAGCAAGCAGCTATCTGCCAAGCTATCGCCTGTCATCTTCGTAATTGAAACAAATATAGTAATAATTTTATTACATAGTATGTAACACATTGTTAAAAGACATTTAAAAGAATGACCCCGAGTTTCTTGCCCGTTCTTCTCGCAGTGGCTCTGTAAATTTTTTTGCTGAAAGTGGCAGTACAATGTAGAATATTTCAATATTAAAATTTATAATTGACCTTCTTAAGAGTGTCGTTGACGCCTAAATTAAATAACTGATTTTGACCTTGACATGACCGCATGGTATGTACCACCCTTAAGTAAAAATTCTGTCACCAAACACCTAACATTACGTTCGAACAGCTGTCCTTGGGAGCTAGCAAATTAAATTAAGGCACACGAGACTTAATATCTGCATGTCCAGGGTAATAGGCGCAGTGTAGTTTGTTCGACTTGAGACGACATGAATTTGTTATAGTCAGAGGTTACCGCTTAACATCAAGTAGGTATATTGCGTATACTGTCACAATCTCAATATGACCAGCGTGAAGAATCTACTAGATTTGAACTCTAAATACTCAACATTCAAGAGGGAGAAATTGTTTTAGGCGATTACATAAATATTTCCTAACTACCTTCTTTTATTTTGGTGGAAAATATATTTTCTTTCTAATGATATACTTACTACGTCATTATATTACAATCTAGCCAACAATACGGACTAATGAATAATTTTAGCTTGACTTAAACTGCTAAATAGAGTAAAGTTAAGAATGTGTGTTGTTGTCTCTATTAAGGGGAAGACACTATGTGTTCTTGTGTTCTTTATATGTAGGACTCACTTCACTACTTATCACTGTCACTCAACTACACTAACTCAAAAGGTTTTGTCTTTTTTAGCCTTCTCACTATGTCTGTGTTGTCAAGGAGCTGGATTGCCTCAACATTCACGTGGTGGTGAAGTCTATGTTTGTAAGCTTCTGCATGTTTTTTTTATTATATCCACAACGACATCCATTTTCAGATGATCTCGATGGAGGTCGACAGTCTAATGTACCATGGTGCATTGACTATACCTTTGAGTACTTTGTTCAGGAATCGTTGGATTATCTGGATGTTGCTTTGTTTGGTACAGCCCCATAGCTGAGCTCCATAAGTCCATACTGGCATAAGGACTTGCTTGTACAAGACAATTTTATTTTGTACAGACAACGAGAAATGCTTTCCAAGTAGCCAGTATATCTTGTAATGAAGTTCTAACTCTTCACGTTTATTTTTCACATGAGCTTTCCAGCGAAGCTTTGCATCAAGTGTTATTCCAAGGTATGTGGCAGTATTTTCGTATTGTATCACGTGGCTATTTATATGTACTAAGTATATTATGTGGAGAATATGACACGATATCATTACCATAGCCTGCAGCCACGTGCTTTATTGCCTGACTCTAATACTTCAGCACTACACTGAACAATTATCAGTGCATAGGATATTGTTATTATTTTTCTTTTCTTTTTATGTTATTGTGACGGATCATGCTCGTGGCCCACCTGATGTTAAGCGGACAAACCTCTGCCTATAACAGATGCATTTCGTCACAAGTCACGAATTGCACTGCGCCCGTCACCTTGATACATAGTTGTTAAGTCTCATGTGCCTGTAATTTCACTGGCTCTCAAGGACAGCTGCCGGAACTCACCGTTAGGTGTTTGGCGACAGATTTTCTACTTGATCTGAGCTTAGAGAAAAATTCAACATGTCAGTTATAGATTTTTCTAAATACATATAATCTTCAAAGTTCAAACACTGTATCCCCAGCGACTATCAAATTCATATTTTTTTCATTACTTACAACATTATTGTCTTTGCTATTTGGTCGGGAGCTGAAATCAGCTGGTAAAGGTATCGTGTCATATTTACCACATATACATAATATACATATATACCAAGTATACATACTGCCAAATACCTTGAAACACGTGCGGCACGTACAGCCAAAAGATTTGGTTTTGAAAGATTTGGCATTATACAAGCATACATAAAATTGTAACACATGATCGTAAAAGGAGATAACCATTTATACACCTGAAGGAATTAGTAACGGAGCTCTCAAAACCTGCTTGATACAGTACTAACGAGAGTTCCTAAGATGGGTTGCCGCCTGGCTGATAGCTGGCAATTGAACTAATACCAAAATTATTTTATTTTTTAGATTAAAATCTCCGTGATCATCAGTAATTATGGTAAGCAAAATAAATCTAGAATGCAAACTAGCTGTCAAGAAATGCAGTCGGAACAATCGGAACATTAGGCTTGGCGACATATTTACCATTGGAGGGTAGCTAACCAGATGGGAAGGATATTATTGAGGTAGGGTAGGGTTGACTTCTGCTAGTCCTATGAAACATATTAAGTTTTTTTTTTTTTTTTTGTTTTGTTTTGGGTTTTAATGCCTACTCCGAGCCTACAGCTCCAGCCGTGGCAACACCGAACTGCTCCGTAGTCCCTTTGAATAGAGTTTTGAATATTTACAACGAGCAAAGTAATAAAAATATGAAATAATACATTACAGGCACAAGAGACTCTTGACATCAGGTGGTCCTCGTGCTTATTCAGTCAAAACATATAAAAAAACAAAAAATAAAATTACAAAAAAAAAACTCAAATGTCTCTTAGGACTAGCAGAAGTCAACCCTAAGATGTTGTTAGCATTTTACCAATAACCCTGTATATAGGTAAGGAATATTTTACAACCTCTAGTGGGATGTTGTGAAATGTTAGGAAAAGTTTATTGGCTAATAAAGTCATTTCTACTGCTGAATATACTAAAATATGCAAGTATTTGATGTAGTTAGTACTGTTGCCCTTAAGGCGCACAAGAGGCTGGCCTTAATAAGGAAGCCGTTATGTAATTTTTTTTATTTTTTTATTTATTAATTTATAGTCTTGCGAGAATAGGCATATTACAAGTAATGGTCTTAAAACTTTATTTTATTGTTATGGAACAAGCTCGAGGTCCACCTGTTGTTAAGCGGACTAACCTCTGCCTATAACAGATGCATTTCATCGCAAGTCACAAATTGCACTGCGCTGTAATTTTACTGGCTCTCAAGGACTGCTGCCGAAACACACCGTTTGGTGCTTGGCGACAGATTTTCTACTTGAGTGTGGTAGCTAGCCAGGCTGGCAATCGCAAAATGCCCTTCCACCATGCGGTGAAGCTCAAGCCGGCGGTGGAGATCGAACCAGGGTACTGCGGCACGGCAGTCCATAGCTATTACCGCTCGGCCATCATTGCTTCAAGATTGCTTGTTATGCAATATGTGCTTAAGTCGTTACACTGCGGTAATAACAAGAATGTTTTTTTAAATAAAATAATTCTAAGCATTTAATTTTTCCACTGTATCCACTAGGTACTAAATAAACGATATGTAATGTCAAAATGTCCATGGCTTGAGGCTTTTTCGTTATAGTCAGGGGTACAATCCTTCTGATCCTTTCCCGTAGGGTGACTCCGCATTTGTAGTTAAGTAGAAGTTACCTCTTGCGCTGGAATAAACAGAAAAAATTATATAAGTAACCTCACAAGCACGGAAAGCTTTTGTTTATCATTCGAAACCTATGTGCAAAGTGCTTTTTCTCGGCTAGCGTGGAGAAGTCGTGTGTATAAAAGTGGAACCTTTATATGCAGTACCAAATTCTACACTACTACTATATTTAAATACTAGCTGTACCCGCGACTTCGTTCGCGATTGCCGTACCTGCAAACTAATTATTCACATTTGAGCACTGTTTATCTCATATTAAGTAACGCTGTGGTCTGTGGTGAAACACTCTTAGTAAAGCATAGCTCAGAAAGGAGCTTTTTACTTTGGGTTTGATAACTCCCAGCTTGTTTTTCCAGAATAAAGTAGTTAAGTAACTCAGAGAGTTCCTTCGCGGTTCGCACAATAAATGTTGAAGCAAAGTAGGTACTTTGTGCGTTTCTTTGGAATTTCGATTAAAAACCGGTATCTTTTTGCCGAGGTTCTCCTTGTTTGGCGGTAGAACAAAAATATATTAGATTGTACACTTCCATTGCACAGTCTCCAAAATGTATCCGGCAAAAGATAGATAGTTAAAAAAAAATATTGTGTCGAATGTTCCAGATTTTAGAATTTTATCTTAGCAAGCTGGCAAATCTAATTAAGGATGCCGAGATGCCCGTGGGGTGCCGAGCTACCCATGGGGTGCTGGGCTGCCCGTGGGGTGCCAGCCTGCCCGTGGGGTGCCGGGATGCCCGTGAAGTGCCGGGATGCCCGTGGGTGCCAGGCTGCCCTTGGGGTGCCGGGTGGCCCGTGGGGTGCCGGGCTGCCCGTGGGATGCCGAACTTGCTCGTCACTATTCTAACAAAAAAGAATAATTGAAATCGGATTACGCGTTCATAAAGTACAACTAAGTAACATTTTGACTTTCATCCCCTTTCCCGAAGGAACAGTGCTAAATTTTGGGATAAAAAGTATACAATAACGTTCTTCGTGGTATGAACTCAAATCGTGTTAAGTTTCATTGAATTCCATTCAGTAGCCCATGGGGTGCTGGGCTGCCCGTGAGGTGCCGGGCTGCCCATGGGGTTTCGGGCTCACTCATCACTATTCAAACAAAAAAGAATAATTGAAATCGGACTATGCGTTCATGAATTACAACTAAGTAACATTTTGACTTTCATCCCTTTTCCCGAGGGAACCGTGCTGAATTTCGGGATAAAAAGTATACAACAACCTTCTTCGTAGTATGAACTCAAATCGTGTTAAGTTTCATTGAATTCCATTCAGTAGCCCATGGAGTGCTGGGCTGCCCGTGGGGTGCCGGGTTGCCCATGGGGTTCCGGGTTGGCTCATCACTATTCTAACAAAAAAGAATAATTGAAATCGGACTACGCGTTCATAAATTACAACTAAGTAACATTTTGACTTTCATCCCCTTTCCCGAGGGAACCGTGCTGAATTTCGGGATAAAAAGTATACAATAACCTTCTTCGTAGTATGAACTCAAATCGTGTTAAGTTTCATTAAATTCCATTCAGTAGTTTTGGAGTGATGCGCGGCCGGGATACAGACAGACAGACAGACAAAAATAAAAAAAAATACAGTTTTGGCATCAGTATCAGCTACAGAGTGCTCTCAAATTTTTTTTTGCAAAATATCTTATATGTACAGAATTGGACCTGTTACAGTTTTATTATAAGTATAGATATAGATTTCCTTGCTTTATCTATACTTATAATAAAACTGTAACAGGTCCAATTCTGTACATAGAAGATATTTTTCCAAAAATAATTTGAGAGCACTCTGTAGCTGATACTGATACCAAAACTGTTTTATTTTTTTATTTTTGTCTGTCTTTCTGTCTGTCTGTCTGTCTGTATCCCGGCCGCGCATCACTCCAAAACTACTGAATGGAATTTAATGAAACTTAACACGATTTGAGTTCATACTACGAAGAAGGTTATTGTATACTTTTTATTCTTTTTGCCGAGGTTCTCCTTGTTTGGCGGTAGAACAAAAATATATTAGATTGTACACTTCCATTGCACAGTCTCCAAAATGTATCCGGCAAAAGATAGATAGTTAAAAAAATTATTGTGTCGAATGTTCCAGATTTTAGAATTTTATCTTAGCAAGCTGGCAAATCTAATGAAGGATGCCGAGATGCCCGTGGGGTGCCGAGCTGCCCATGGGGTGCTGGGCTGCCCGTGGGGTGCCAGCCTGCCCGTGGGGTGCCAGGCTGCCCGTGGGGTGCCGGGATGCCCGTGAAGTGCCGGGATGCCCGTGGGTGCCAGGCTGCCCTTGGGGTGCCGGGTGGCCCGTGGGGTGCCGGGCTGCCCGTGGGATGCCGAACTTGCTCGTCACTATTCTAACAAAAAAGAATAATTGAAATCGGATTACGCGTTCATAAAGTACAACTAAGTAACATTTTGACTTTCATCCCCTTTCCCGAAGGAACAGTGCTAAATTTTGGGATAAAAAGTATACAATAACGTTCTTCGTGGTATGAACTCAAATCGTGTTAAGTTTCATTGAATTCCATTCAGTAGCCCATGGGGTGCTGGGCTGCCCGTGGGGTGCCGGGCTGCCCATGGGGTTCCGGGCTCACTCATCACTATTCTAATAAAAAAGAATAATTGAAATCGGACTACGCGTTCATAAATTACAACTAAGTAACATTTTGACTTTCATCCCCTTTCCCGAGGGAACCGTGCTGAATTTCGGGATAAAAAGTATACAATAACCTTCTTCGTAGTATGAACTCAAATCGTGTTAAGTTTCATTGAATTCCATTCAGTAGTTTTGGAGTGATGCGCGGCCGGGATACAGACAGACAGACAGACAGACAGAAAGACAGACAGACAGACAAAAATAAAAAAAAATACAGTTTTGGCATCAGTATCAGCTACAGAGTGCTCTCAAATATTTTTTTGCAAAATATCTTCTATGTACAGAATTGGACCTGTTACAGTTTTATTATAAGTATAGATTATAAAAAATATTATATTTAAATATTATAAAAATTATATTAATAAAATATTAAATTAAATATTATAAAAAAATCGCACCTTGAGTGCTACTTTTTTCGGTATGTAGTAGAAAACAGTATAATTAAATAAATGTATCTCAATTGTATAATAAATAGTCTTAGTCTTAGTCACTTCTAGGTTAGCCTGAACAACATCTTCGACCGCATCATCACTTGCCATCGGGTAAAATGGTGGTCAAAAGCTAATCTATCAGGAAAAAAATAAAATAATAATAATAATATCTAAATATCTTTTACAATTGTAGAATATATTCTATGTCACTTTGGCTTGAATTATTTATCTCTAAATTTATTGTGGCATGCACTTATGTAATCATTACAACTTGATCTGTGTATTTTTTGAGTGTTCACATTTTTTATATATTTTATTGTAATTCTATCCGTGAAAACCTGTAATTGGCTCTCTGTATATATTTAAGTTGCTATTACTACTATGTTTAGCTGTTGGCTTTCCATGTGATTAAATTGAAATTAAATAAATAAATAAACTAAACCGGCATGTTGGGGATCGAATACGTCGACCCGGGTTTGGAGCATATCAGATGCTCATCATCAGGGCGAATGCGCAGCTGCGTCTGCGAGCTCCCGGCGGGCAACCATTCGATCCCCAACGTGAGTGTTAATTTATGATATCTAAATATGTGTGAAACTCACGAGAATTTCATTTCAAAGATGAAACCACGACGATATCGCTTACCACCAGTTAAGATAGTGGTCAAAGTCTAGAACTATCAGTTAAGTATAACATAATAGTTAAGTTGCTAGGCAAGGCTGCAAAGTTGTTATTTGGAGCGAGTACCTACGTGTATTTTATTATTTGTATATGTTACGCCTGGAACCCGAAGCGCGGCTACGTCTAGTTTTAGCCGGTTAGAACTAGTTTTAGCCATTTACTCGTGGTTAAATCTAGTATAAGCCAATTGTTTTCGGGCAGAACTAGGTCTAGCTGGTATAATTCCGGCTAAAACTAGGTCCAACCAAGCCCTAGTGGCTGATACCAGGTTTAGCCAATATGATGCCAGCTACAACTAGATCAAACCAATCCCTGGTGGCTATTACTAGGAGCACAGAAATCTAAATAAATAGGCATGGAATAGGCACAGAAATCTAAATGGCAGGCGTGCCTATATATTTAGATTTCTGTGACTAGGAGTCACCTATACAGGTTGGTAACCTTGGGTGGAAGTTGTTCTGCTAGATTATTTTTATTTCTTATAATCCAGAAATATAAAACCTTTTTTTTTGTTGCTGATGCAGGTACTTTCCGAAACATCCATGGCCGGAAATAACCTGCACCAGTCGGAAGGTCTGCGACCCAAACGGCCGCCTCACCCACCTCTGAAGGACCGGGCGGATGATCAGTTCAAATCTATCTATTTACATATCAAATCAAATCCTGACTCACTGACTTACAATTATAAATTATAATAATAATATCTAAATATCTTTTACAATTGTAGAATATATTCTATGTCACTTTGGCTTGAATTATTTATCTCTAAATTTATTGTGGCATGCACTTATGTAATCATTACAACTTGATCTGTGTATTTTTTGAGTGTTCACATTTTTTATATATTTTATTGTAATTCTATCCGTGAAAACCTGTAATTGGCTCTCTGTATATATTTAAGTTGCTATTACTACTATGTTTAGCTGTTGGCTTTCCATGTGATTAAATTGAAATTAAATAAATAAATAAACTAAACCGGCATGTTGGGGATCGAATACGTCGACCCGGGTTTGGAGCATATCAGATGCTCATCATCAGGGCGAATGCGCAGCTGCGTCTGCGAGCTCCCGGCGGGCAACCATTCGATCCCCAACGTGAGTGTTAATTTATGATATCTAAATATGTGTGAAACTCACGAGAATTTCATTTCAAAGATGAAACCACGACGATATCGCTTACCACCAGTTAAGATAGTGGTCAAAGTCTAGAACTATCAGTTAAGTATAACATAATAGTTAAGTTGCTAGGCAAGGCTGCAAAGTTGTTATTTGGAGCGAGTACCTACGTGTATTTTATTATTTGTATATGTTACGCCTAGAACCCGAAGCGCGGCTACGTCTAGTTTTAGCCGGTTAGAACTAGTTTTAGCCATTTACTCGTGGTTAAATCTAGTATAAGCCAATTGTTTTCGGGCAGAACTAGGTCTAGCTGGTATAATTCCGGCTAAAACTAGGTCCAACCAAGCCCTAGTGGCTGATACCAGGTTTAGCCAATATGATGCCAGCTACAACTAGATCAAACCAATCCCTGGTGGCTATTACTAGGAGCACAGAAATCTAAATAAATAGGCATGGAATAGGCACAGAAATCTAAATGGCAGGCGTGCCTATATATTTAGATTTCTGTGACTAGGAGTCACCTATACAGGTTGGTAACCTTGGGTGGAAGTTGTTCTGCTAGATTATTTTTATTTCTTATAATCCAGAAATATAAAACCTTTTTTTTTGTTGCTGATGCAGGTACTTTCCGAAACATCCATGGCCGGAAATAACCTGCACCAGTCGGAAGGTCTGCGACCCAAACGGCCGCCTCACCCACCTCTGAAGGACCGGGCGGATGGCCTTATAGTATATAAAACCTATAGTAACACTACAGAACAAAAAAGTTAACAAAGGGGGGAGGGGAAGGTCCTCCTTTCCCTTTACTTTTATTACAAGGTAATGCATAGTTTTTGAGTTATTCACCTCCCTTTTTTGTAACCCTTCACTGATTATATTTATTGTTTTGTTGGATGTGTAGCAGATTGTTAGTGCTTCGCTGGCCGCTGCCGCAGCTATTCAAAGGGAGCGCGGCGCGGTCCAGTGTTGCCGTAGAGGGCGCTCTAGGCTCGGAGTAGGCATTTACTACGAGACTCAAAACTTAAAACAAAAAGTTTTCGGTTTAATAACGGTTTAGGTTGAGCGTTGTGTGTAAGTCAGTGAGTCAGGATTTGATTTGATATGTAAATAGATAGATTTGAACTGATCAGCCGGACTGGTTACTGCTGAACACAGTCTCCCCTATCTTTGGAGGTTGCTATAATCCCCACGCTTGGCAGGCGTCTTGGCGATCGCAGTGTGAGATATCTGTTCCTCAGAAAGCACTGCTGCCCACCTTCTGGTGTGTTACCCTTAGTCGCCTCTTACGACACCCACGCTTCGAGTGTAACTACCCTTAGGTGATTGCTTTCGTTATAGGAGATGTACAAAAATTAGTGTTTTTTATTAAAAACTGAAAGTCAAAGTGTGGCCTTAAAAAAAATATTGTGTTCCAATACGTTTTTTTTCTTTTGTCGAAAGTGGTATAGGTAAACTGATGTCATTTTATCATCACCGTAATAATATCAAAGAATTGCATTAGAGGATACATTCTGCAGATAGTGCTGTAAAAGTATATGAATACATTACAGTCATATACGATGGGAGCAATTTAAGTCATGTGCGGGATTCGAACCCGCGTCCATCCACCTCTTTAGCCGGGGTATGCTCTAACCAATTGAGGTAACATGACAACGTCATAACTCAAATGTTTCCTATCGTTATTTAACCATCGTATTGGAATATTAAAAATATATTAATACATGTTTATTTCAAATTGTTGGTTTGAAAACTTAAACATAAAGAAAGCTCAAACATTTATGAGAGTGTTTCATACTCGACCGCATCTTCGCTTCACATCAGCGTAGCAGCAATCCTGTAACTTGTTGATCGATTCCTGATTGACATCCTCATTGTGTTGCCACTAGTTAGCAACGTGGTCCCTCGCAACATTTAGATGAGAAAATGAACTCTCGTCGCATATTGTCAATATACGTATTATGTCCAATACGCATAATGTCCAAACTGCGCATTTTGTCCAATAGGGAAATAATATTGAACAATGTACGTTAAGCTTTATTTCCAATATGTGTTACGTTTATAAAGAAAGTATGGTTATTAAACCTTACTTTTATTATACTAAAGCAGCGTGTGGCTCATAGCTACATTTTACGACCGACTATCCAAATACTAAATTTAATATATTAAATAATCTTGGAAATGTGTACCCGTGTACGAATAAATAGAAGACGGTGAACCTAGGCCATTTTTTGCATTTAATTGATTGCAATCAGCCAATGTTTTGAAGCAGTGATGGCTCAGTGGCATTGTTTATGGACTGCCGCGCAGCAGGTCCATGGTTCGAATCCCGCCCAGAGCTTGAGCTTCACCGCATGGTGGAAGGGCATTTTGCGAACGCCCGCCTGGCTAGCGACCACCCTCAAGTAGAAAATCTGTCGCCAAGCACCTAACGGTGTGTTCCGGCAGTAGTCCTTGAGAGCCAGTGAAATAACAGGCAAAATGAGACTTAACAACTATGTCTCAATGTGACGGGCGCAGTGCAATTCGTGAATTGTCATGAATTGCAACTGTTATAGGCAGAGGTTAGTCCACTTAACATCAGGTGGGCCTCAAGCTTGTTCCGTCACAATAACATAAAGAAATATATATATATATATATATATGTCGCGATACATAATCGTCTTACTGGTTGTGGTAAAGAAAACCTGAGTATGATCTCTTTGGCGGCAAGTGGTAAGATATCTTGATTGGAAAGTTTAGTCACTGTGACACTACTTCGACAGAGAAAAGACAATTCCAACTATAACCAGTGCATCATGATATGAATATTGATTTGGCATGCGTTGTCTCAGTTGACTTTTTCTGTTTTATAATATTATTTTTTAATATTTTTAACAATGTTTTCTTTTTTACTTGTTTTGAATTGTATATATCTACTAGCTGACCCGGCAAACGTTGCTTTGCCATATAAATAATTTTGTCTATTAAAAAATAAGGGTTGATCGTAGAAGGGTGAAAATTGAGGATTGTATGTATTTTTGTATGTTGTATCATAAAAAAATAGAAATTAAAAATTTTGTCTAAAAAATAAAATAATAAATTTAGGGGTGGATTACCCCTAACATTTTGGGGGATGAAAAATAGATGTTGGTCGATTCTCATAGATACCGGATAAGCACAAAAAATTTCATTAAAATCGGTCAAGCCGTTTCGGAGGAGTATGGCAACGAAAACTGTGACACGAGATTTTTTTATATTAGATAGATCATTAATGTAATTCTTATGTAAATGCGGTTATAATTTAATATAAATAAATAAAAAACGTGAAAATTAAATTAAGTTCGTTAGCTTAATAATAACAAATATTTTTTTAATTAAAATATTAATTATTAATAAAAATTTATATTTTAATAAAACACTTAAAAAATACAAAAATATATCTAGTGACAATTCCGCCTAATTTTCCTGTTAAGCCGCGGTGACGTCACAAACGCCACTCAGCCAAACCGGAAGAATTTTCGACGAGAAATCTCGATCTTGATTCTAGATTCTCGATGCGTTCGTAGAGTCAAGACCTCCTGAGGATGCTTCGTGTAGAAGAGAAACGCGTCGAAAATTCTTCCGGTTTGGCTGCGTGGCGTTAGTGACGTCACGTCGGCTTAACAGGAAAATTAGGTGGAATTGTCACTAGATATATTTTTGTATTTTTTAAGTGTTTTATTAAAATATTAATTTCATGTTTTCATAATATATTTTAAAAGTATTTGTTATTATTAAATATGGATTTCCGCAAAGTAACGCCTGAATCTATTTATTTATTTCGTTAGCTTACTTTCTATCCATGTCATCGCCAATGTACACAGTCTCAGTAGAGTTTCCTATAGCTTCCCATTCGTAATAGTTAGAAGCCTTGCTGGCTTGCAGGGTGTGGTAGCTGGACAAGGATTCGATGAACAACTCTATAGCGCGATTGTGACTGCATAATGCTGAAACATATTAACAACAGAATTTTTTGAAGCGCTCGTAGCGAAATTTACTTAGCTGTTCTCAACCGATCAGCAAAGTTAAGCAACGTCACCCGCGGTCATGTTATGGATGGGTGACCGCTAGTGACATTACTACTAAGCGCTTCCGTGCTTCGGAGGGCACGTTAAGCTGTCGGTCCCGGTTACTGTCTAAGGATGGCAGTCGTTATAGCATGGTGGTAGGGCATTTTGCGAATGCCCGCCTGGCTAGCTACCATCCTCAAGTAGAAAATCTGTTGCCAAGCACCTAACGGTGTGTTCCGGCAGCTATCATTGTTGAGTTCTGAACGCTGAAATATCCAGGGTATGTGTGGATAGTGTCCACGAAGTCAGCGCACTCGCTTCCTAAAGGCAAGAGAATACGTGGATGCTCGAACCATGGTCCGGCTGGGTCGAGACCAGTTATGCTGTAAAGGTTTTTTATTGCTTATAGGTCTATATATCTTTGACTACTCGCCTGTGTGTTGAGGCAGATGCATGGTAACCTAAAATTGAAACTGGCTCTCCAGTACCTCAGCCGTGACATATATACCATAAGGGATAATAGTTGCTTGGCGACTTCTCTACAGATTAGCCAATAGTGTATTTTTAGAAAACATTGGTTTCAGCAGCAGAATCCGAAAACAAAATAATGTCTGTACGGGTAAACCTTACACATAGAAACCGATTTCACACCTACCGATGCGGATCGGTAGAAGTGAAATTACAGGCACATGATACTTAACAACTATGTCTCAAGGTGACGGGCGCAGTGCAATTCGTGACTTGTGACGAAATGCATTTGTTACAGGCAGAGGTTAGTCCGCTTAACATCAGGTGGGCCTCGTGCTTAATCCGTCACAATAACAAAAAAAATTAATTAAATCGGTTCCAAAATTGTTTATATATGTGTACTACTAACGAAAGGTTTAGTTTTACTGTTTCCAATCATCTAGGTAAAATAATGTTACACATACAACTACAAATGTTATACATACAACTATCTTTACAGGTACACACCCAATACTGAACCCAATAATGAGTAGCTATAAACATCATTTTTTGTCATCAGAGTTATATTTTACTATAATATGGTGATTCTCCAAAACAACTGCTTACATCACAGCTTCTATGTTTGCCCCATGATACAGTAATATACATGATACGTTAATATACTGGTGTGCCCTAGCGTATACTGAGCAACATAGAGAAAAGTAATGTACCGGAAACTGGGGGCCAACTCCAATCTCTTAATTCAGTCTTATTTTAACCTTATGTTAACAATTTTAATTTGCACTACCACATGTCACTATAGTAAACTTACATTAGAACTTCAACGTGAGAGCGAGCTGCATGCATTGAATCAAGTCATTTGTGCGATAGAGATAACGCTATATGAACATTATTGTTTCGTGACGGCCGTGGTACGAATCTTAGTATCAATATTTTAAGTTTGACATAATGATGTTGGTTTTCCATAATGGTTTTTAAAAGGTTGTAAAAGGGAGTTGGGCCCCAGAGCACCTAACATTTTACTAGCGTAAAAATCGGTGCAGTTATTGTGTTTGTTGTACTTATAATTGAACAATATACGCATTTATTCTAGATAAGTAGTTTTATTTATAAATGAGTAAAGAGTCTTTATGTGGTTGTCACCGATCAATGGTCTTTCCCTCAGTATTGCCTCGCTTTAAGTATCTTCCGGCATTTCCAATGAGATGGGCTCCGAGAGAGTGTCCAATGAGATGAGTCTTGCTCAAATCGAAACCGTTGTCAGACATCCTGGAGAGTGCTTCTCCTAGATTTAGACCAACCTAGAACGATAAGAAAATTCATCTTACTACAATAATTAATACCTACTATCATGATGTTTATTGAATTCACTAAACATGCTTTCTTGTTCTAGAAATTGAATACTACCTACCAATCATGTTGTGGCATGTTCTAGCTTCTCATATGAACCAGTTATATTGAACCGCTAATATTTTTAGACTTGAAACGCTTGAAGCGAAGTTTGCTTAGCTGTTCTAAGTTAAGCAACGTCCGGCCCGGTCAGGAGTTGGATGAGTGATCGCTAGTGACATAATACTGAGCACTTCCGTGCTTCGGAGGGCACGTTAAGGGCCGCGTTGGTCCCGGTTGTTGTCTTACGATGGCAGTCGTTACAGCATGGTGGTAGAGCATTTTGCGAATGCCCGCCTGGCTGGCTACCACCCTCAAGTAGAAAATCAGTCACCAAGCACCTAACGGTGTGTTCCGGCAGCTATCATTGAGAGCCAGTAATTCTAGGCTAGCCTGAACAACATCTTCGACCACAAGTGATACACTTACCATTAAGTGAGATAGTGGTCAAAGACTAGCCTATCAGCTATAGAAAAAAAAAAGACAGACATTTAGAAATTCAATTTAAACAAAAAGAGCAGACACGACACAGTAATTTGTTCTCAACTCTGAATACGACAAGGCGAAGAAAACTCGCTTAGCTTGGAGTTCAGACTCCAGTGAGGTCGGTCGGAGTAAACTCGAACCACTGTCCCTGAATGTCAGCCAGATCATCGTCACAACAATTTTGGCCGCCATCCTATCAATAAGGCTAGAGCGCACTTCCATACAAAAGTAGTTTCGTCATTACTAAATACCAAGTGTTCAAAGTCTGTGAGATTTTGAATGCCTATTCCGAGTCTAAGATCTGTGCTCGATTTATCATTAATTATACTCCTAAATGTGGATATAAGAATTCCCATAAAATTCGACTTTTTCGAATATTTTTGAAAATATTTATTAATATAAGGAAAACCAGAAGCATAAATATTAGACCCAAGGACATGAATGCTAAATTTCACTGAGTTTGAACACTTGGTATTTAAAATATACAAATTCTTTACTATATAATAAATATTGTACAAATTAAAGGTGAAATCCCTGCCCGCTGCTGTAGTTTTCACTGTATTGCAGAAGGCAGTTCCTTTCCCACAATTATGTACCTATATATTATAAACAATATAGACATACTAGTTTTTCGGGCAGCGTACGGGCCGCATGCGGCCCGCATCTATCTTGAGTCAGTAGGAACTGTCAATAAAACACCTGATACGTTAAAAAAAGTTTGTTCAAAACTCCAATAGAAGTATGAAATCCCATATAAACTCTTAATACAAAGTCGAAAATGAAGGTAAAACACTCCAAATGCAGTATGAAGAATGAGAGGAGCACGTGGGACACATCCAAAATGGCGGATTTCAAGATGGCCACCATACAAATTAGGTTTATTAAATATTGTATATGTGTGTGAGTGTGAGTGAGAGAGTGTGAGTGTGTGTGAGTGAGGGTGAGTCTGTAAGTGTGTGTGAGGGTGTGTGTGTGAGAGAAGTGGTGTGGATTAGAGTTTCAATGTAAGTATGTTTATTCCACTCTTTCTAGTAGTTTTTTAGTCTTGTCATAATTCTAGAAGCCATTCCATTATTATTGATTTAATTCTGTAGAGACCTAGGGACAGGGCATATATGTAACCTCTTGTGACCGGTAAGAATGGAACAATTTTAATATGATACTTTTTGACATAGTTGTCTATATTTTTTTTCTGACAGATAGTGTTTTGCACTTTTAAGGAAGGCACGTTGAGATCTCTCTACTTCAATCATAAGTGTCTTTGCAGCAACACACCCCCCCTCATGAACAAATGCAGTAACTAATTATTCACTAGCCTAGAGTTTACAGTTAGAGTAATTCAGTCAGATCTGGCATTATGACCAAAACTAGCTTCAATGAATAACAAAGACTTGAAAAATCACTTAAATGTGTTTTCTGTGATAAGACACTAACGAAAATTCTATAGCGTCACTTTGTTCTTACGTATTGAAAGACTTTTGACCACTTTATTGAGAACTAGTAACAAAAACGCCGATACTCTTCTGTTCAGTAATTTGTACGACAATGCCTCTCCATTACTTAGTGACCAGTTATAATTAAAAACTTACGTTCTTCTTTAATATTTTGCTCCCCTAATTGTTTTCAGCAGTATATATGGAAAATAGTTCTCACCATAACCGAATTCGGTATTGATTGAAAGTCATAAGATAGTCTCCACCCCACGAAGTTCCAGCTGGTGATACCGCTTGTTTCCTTCTGCCAGTCCACAAGGAAAACGTTCCTGTCGTTACGTTCCAGCAGTGCGTTAAGGACGGCTATTGTCTCGGGGCTGTCTACACGTCCCATGAACCCGAAGGTGTATGCTGCGTTGGGCTGGCTGCTGTTGTAACATGTAGAACCCAGGAGGGACTCTGCAGATGCTAGCGGTGCTACGTCGTAATTCTCTGTAGAACTGAAAGTAATTGTGGTGTCAAAGTCAAAGTCAAAGTCAAAATCATTTATTCAATTTAGGCGTCTATGACGCTCTTATGAAGGTCAATTACAAATTTTAGTATTGAAATATTCTACATTGTACTGCCACGTTCAGCAAATAAAGTGTATAGAGCCACTGCGAGAAGAACGGGCAAGAAACTCGGGGCCATTCTTTTAAACATCTTTTAACAATGTGTTACATACATACTATATAATAGAGTTATTACAATATTTGTTTAAATTATGTAGGTGACAGGCAATAGCTTGGCGGAGGCGGAATTGTCCAGGCATTTTTGTCGTTTATGTAATCAGAAACTGTGTAGTAGGATTTTTTAATCAATATGTTTTTCACATGCAACTTGAATTTCCCTTCTGTGAGCGTTGTAATATGTTTAGGAACTTTATTATAAAACCGCACACAATTACCTAAGAAGGACCTTTTATTTGTCTTTGCTAATCTAAAACCTGGCACCGCTATTTTATCTTTATTCCTAGTATTGTAATCGTGATTGTCACTGTTTAATTTAAATTTACTCAAATTTTTACGAACATACATAATATTTTCAAACATATACAGACTTGGTAAAGTTAAAATATCAATTTCTTTAAAAAGATCCCTCACAGATTCCCTAGGACCATAATAAGGATAGGAAGAAGAGCTTAAAGGTGAATATCACCAACCTAGGGTATGACTATACGAGGATAAATTTAATCTCTAAATCCAAGTAAATATGATTGGTTTATGTCACCATTGACGCAGTAGATATAGGTATGCTCAATATGTGTACTGACTTTCAGGCAGACAGCTGTAGCAAAAGAAATAATCTATATTGTTGAATTAGACCTATTCTGAGTACAGTGCCTAAAATGCAAGATGCCACTGCTGCAAAAATGCCTAACACGTCAATAGACTAAGAGGCATATTGCATAAATGTAAGATACTACCGCTATGGTGCCAAAAACGCTAATTGACTAAGAAGTAGATTGCCTAAAATGTATCGTGACTATTATGTTTGCTGACAACTTTTCGTATAAAAATAGCAAAAAACAAGATAAAAATTATGCCTAGGTCAATAGGAATAAGGACAAAACTACATTTGCAAGTGCCAGTACCGAATTATTACCATTTACAATAAAAGAGTTTCCAAACTTTCGCATTAGGCATTGAAGAGACATAGTGCAGCTTAGGCATTCTGACCTGTAGTGAAAATTACTTACTATGTCTAGGCATTCACGGTTAGGTAATCTGCTTCTTAGTCTATTGACATGTTAGGCATTTTTGCAGCAGTGGCATCTTGCATTTTAGGCAGTGTGCTCAAAATAGAATTAGGCAATATAGCTCCATAATCCAAAAACAAAATAGTGCTATTTTTTCCAGACAGAGATAAAAAAGGAAACTTACAAGGTACTATGATTACTAAGGTTACTCACATTTTATAGGTTTACAGTAAGAAGTTATCTAGGTAAGTTTGTTAAGCCCTGTATTTGTGAATCAACTTAAATAGAATAACAATTATTTTACTTACCCTCTGTAACACCTTAAGTTTGCACTAATTGTCAGTTGCAAATGTGCTGAAATAAATCTAATGTTGAGTAATCAATTTTCTAACATTGCACTTGTTGTTACCAACCAAAGTTCACACAATAATGAAAATAATGGCACCTAAGATCGTGAAGAACCAGCACAAATTTGCCAACCGCATTTTGCTGTAGACGCAGTAAATATACCAAAAAACCGTAGATATTTGTATTATCAAATATGAAACAAGTACCTAAATCTTAAATCATGCAAAGTTTACTCAACTGCGTTAAACAAGGGCATGTGCTATAAAATGTATTATTTATTTGCTAGATATACGTCATTCTAAATATCTGTTGCTTACTGATTTTCTGTGTTATAGAATATACACGAATCTGTACCACATGCCTGTAACATTCAGTTACTCCGACCAGGTGTTATAACGCTTAAAGTGACTTCAATATACCCTCAAATTATCATTTATAAATGTGTAATTTCTTCAAAATTTCTTCGATTATTTTATTCTGTACTTATCAAGCTTGGATTGTGTGCAGTGGTAGTAAACAAATACGGATATTTTGAGTCATAAATTGAGTACCTATAATAGCAGCAGAGTTATTTCGATATACTGTGTCTTGTAAAAGGTCAGCTGTATGGAATATAAATTTATATTTGTGCTATATTATTTATATTATGAATGTTGGTTGTCTAGATAAAAATTGACGGCAATAATGACAAATTATAGGACATTATTTCTGTTTAAATAAGAAGCACGTCCTCTCTCTCCAAGTGCATCTCTGAAACATTCGAGGCATGCACTCTAATATCGACTCGGTCCACCACCATCTAGAGACCGCAAAACCTCATATTCTGTTTCTCACGGAGACGCAGATCAAATGTCCAACTGACGCGACATACTTGCCTACCCTGGCTATATTCTAGAACACAGTTTCAAGGCCAAGGCGGGAGTCTGTATGTACGTCCGCGATGACATTTGTTATCGGCGTCTCCGCAACCTTGAAGACCCCAAATTTTCCATCATGTGGGTTCTGGTGGACAATGGCATGGAGAAAATTCTTTATGCTAGTGTCTACTGGTCGCACAGCGGAGATGACGAGACAACCAGGCTCGCAAACTACCTTAGTGAGGCGGCCGATGTGGCCCAACAGAGGTATCCTTCTGCTCAATCACTCATCACTCAGCTGGTCCAAGGAGCTACAAAGATACCGGATGTTGATGGCCACACAGCCAATTGCTTGGACCTTCTGCTGACAACAGATCCAGACTCACCTCAGACTGGTCACCTCGCCTACGCGTATCCCAGATGTGGATGACTATACATCTTCCCTGTTGGACCTTCTGCTGACCTCTCACCCGGACAACTCAATATCCGTTAACGCTCCTCTCGGATCGTCAGATCACTGCCTGATCCGGAGTTCAGTGCCGGTTACACGACTCCATTTTCTAGGTTGTCGTCACGTGTGGCACTATAAGACTGCAGATTGGGACGGGATGCGGTCCTTTTTTGCATCCTACTCATGGGGGCAAGTTTGTTTCTTGCTGGATGATCCAGATGTCATTGCCGACTATGTTGCTGATGTAGTACTTCAAGGTATGTAACTCTTTATTCCATATTCTGCAGTGCCCATCGGTGGCTGGTCCCCGGCTTGGTTTGGTCGTATTTGTAAAATGGCCTTTGGCCTAAAACGAGAGCGTTACCAACCCTGGGCCGATTCAGTGGCATCTAAGGATTTAAACACCAGCTATCTCAGAAACAAATATAATTTTGCCTCCAGTTCGAAGGACCAAGGACACCAAGGAAAAGAGTAATCGCAAGAGCGAAGTTAGAACATATCGGCAGAATTGGCGAGAGATTAGCCCGCCTTCCTTCGGGAACACGTGCGTTCTGGTCTCTTGCCAGGGCTATCCAGGGGATTTTTGTTGGCGTCTAGTTTGGACATAGCGAAGGCCTTAGATCGGGTGTGGAATAAAGCGCTTCTTTCGAAGCTTCGTTCCTATGGGCTGTCCGAGAAATTGTGCTAGTGGATCTCCAGTTTTTTGGCAGATCGGAGGATCAAGATCGTTGTCGACGGTGCATGCTCCGACTTGAAGCCGATTAATGCTGGCGTTCCACAAGACTGTGAGCTATCTCCGACTGTATTTCTCTTGCACATCAATGACATGCTGCAGCTCAGCGCTATTCATTGCTATGCGGATGACAGTACCGGATATGCCTCTTACACCGGCCGTGCTAAAATTTCTCGGGAAACATTGTCGAGAGTGGGAACAAACTTGTGTCTTCAGTCGAGACCATGTTGTCAAATGTTTCGAAGTAGGGCCAACTAAACTTAGTCCAATTCAACCCTAAGAAGACACAAGTTTGTGCGTACACCGCTAAACTATCCCCCTTTGTCGTATCCCTCCGTTTTGAAGACACTCCCCTTGCCCCCTCAACTAGCATCGGAGTACTTGGCGTCGACATATCGAACGTCGTTCAATTTCGCTGTCACTTGGAAGATAAGGAAGTGCACTATTTTTTGAGACCAAGAACTAATTGAAATTCGCAGCCATTCCTGAGATATGGAGGTGAGTACTCTAGGATGAGCCTCACCCCAGCTTACTCACCAAGAGACCTGAATAACTTTTGACTGTGTGAAGCACTATTTTTGAGACTTGGCATACCGTGGTCACTATTTAGGCACTATTTTTTGAGATATTAATTTTAATTGTAGCTTGAGCCGTTTTTACTGACGAGAGGTGAGTAAGCCAGAATGATATCATCCTAGCGAACTCACCAAACTATAGCTGTAACTTTTTTAATTGAGTGGCACTATTTTTCTTTTTTACGGCACTATTTGTCACTATTTCAGCACTATTTTATGGCATAGTCAAAATCAAAAATTTCTTAGGTGAGTACGCTAGGATGAGGGACACGGCTAAATTAGCTTCTTAAAAGCTTGGTGTGCTTGGAAAGGCAAGGCGGTACTTCACGTCGGCCCATCGCCTGCAACTTTATAATGCAGCTCAAGTTCGCCATCGGACGTCCCGACAAAGCATGATGTTTTATCAATTTCAAGTCGACGTCTGGAAGTCCACAACCTTGTGCGATTTTCACGGCATTTTCTATCTCGCACTGCCACAATATGGAACCAGCTGCCAGGTGCAGTATTTCCGAACAGATACGACTTAGGAGCCTTCAAAATGAGAGCATATTCCCTCCTCAGAGGCCGGCAACGCATACTCGATTCCTCTGGTGTTGCGGATGTTCGTGGCCGACGGTGATAACTTACCACCAGGTGAGCCGCCTGCTCATTTGCCCACTTGTCCCATATAAAAAAAGAAGAAAAGTCACTGCATCAGCATCAGGGGAATGTTTTTTTTTATATACCTGTTTATTATTTTAACTTTTGGCTATATTGTGACAAGTTCCTTTTTTATTGCATTTATGTGTCTGTTTAGTGATTATTTTATTGGAATAACGTTACAGGTTGCCTAGTGACTCGCTACGAAGTGACGAAGCGACAGGTCATAAAAATAGGTTCCCAACCAAATACCTAGTCGATGTTTTCCTGTAAGTTTTAAAGAAAGCCAGTTTCATGAAGTACTAAGTGAAATAATGATGATGTTTGGTGCCAGGTTTTAGATTAGCAAAGAGAAAAAAAGGGCTGAAAAACATATTGATTTAGAAATTTTAATACACAGTTTGTGATTACTTAAACGACAAATATGCCTGGACAATTCCGCCTCTGCCAAGCTATCGCCTGTGACCTACGTAATTGAAACAAATATTGAAATAATTTTATTACGAGTATATAGTAAGTATGTAACACATTGTTAAACGACGTTTAAAAAAATATCCCCGAGTTTCTTGCTCGTTCTTCTCGCAGTGGCTCTATACATTTATTTTTGCTGAACGTGGCAGTACAATGTAGAATATTTCAATATTAAAATTTGTAATTGACGTTCATCAGAGTCGTAGACGCCTAAACTGAATAAATAATTTTAACTTTAAAATTCTGATTGTGATTCTGGTGCAATTATTACCTGAAATCTAAAATTCTTATTTGACAGTAAGCAGTAGACGTTTAGTCAACGTCGGAACTTTTATTTTTTTCGTATCATTTAGAGTTAGAGATCCGATATTGAAGGAGGTCCCATTATTTCTTTTAACTTTTTTTAGATTGTAGAATATAAAATATTTTACATATTTTATATATCTTTCTGAAACCAACGTGAGGGCTGGCGCCGCGGCTACTTCGGCGGAGCAACTCAAGCGGCGCAAGTATGCTAACCTCGGTATGGGTTACATATTTGAGCCGTTTGGTGTAGAGACGTTGGGACCGTGGGGACCGGGAGCTCATCATATTTTCCAAAACTTATCAGAGCGCTTGGTCGATGCCACGCGTGATCAAAATGCTGGCACCTATTTGGCTCAAAGAATAAGCATTGCAATTCAACGGGGCAATGCTGCCAGCATGCTGGGCACGCTGCCAACTGGTAGTGGACTAGAGCAATGGCTTATAGGGATCTAAATGCTTTTATTGTAGTAACTGTAGTGTTGTATATAGTTCGTAGTATTTTGTTAAGAAAATCTTGGTGCTGAAAAAAACATTAGTAGGTTCATTGACCAAACCATTGTCAGTTAATTGAAAAACATTGTAAGTAAATTATAACTCAAATTCTAATGTTTATATTTATTAGTTTCTGTTCCATAGATATACATTCAATAGTTAAATCGATGTAAAAATTAATGGTCTTCTGAAGCACTCAAAGCGTAGTTTTTTTTTCAACAATCTGTCTTTAGTTTTTGTAGTTCTATGCATGCTTTACTACGGATCACTTTTTTATGTTGTACATAAAATTACGTAATATAATTTACGTAAATCGTACAACTTTATTGCTTTCTCCTACCATTTATTTACCACCCTGGCATCCTTTGAAGTCATGTTTGCCGGATACTTTTTACCTTAAAATAATTTTGATTTATTACAGGAGGTATATTTTTTTTAAATTCACCAGTAGATCAAACAGAAGATGTCGTCCACTGTTCTACTAGTAGGACTACGAGTAAACGGCCGCACTGTTCTTCCATTTAGATAAGATGATTCACATTGGCCACATCAGCGTTTCAGTTCATCACCATTAAGTATTTGGTTTTAGTTAAGCTACAAGTTCATAAAAGCAAGTGCTTAGGCATAGAAGGGTTCATTAACCTTTAGGTTACTTAGTTCAACCACTGTAACCCTCTTGTTTAGGTCATTTTCACCTTACTTCCTCGGTTTGACTAGTCTGAATATACATATAAGTACGAAGTTATAGTAAGCACTAGGTTACACGTTGCCTAATTTCATTTCACCGTATATCATGATGGCCGCGATTATTTTATTCTGTACTTATCAAGCTTGGATTGTGTGCAGTGGTAGTAAACAAATACGGATATTTTGAGTCATAAATTGAGTACCTATAATAGCAGCAGAGTTATTTCGATATACTGTGTCTTGTAAAAGGTCAGCTGTATGGAATATAAATTTATATTTGTGCTATATTATTTATATTATGAATGTTGGTTGTCTAGATAAAAATTGACGGCAATAATGACAAATTATAGGACATTATTTCTGTTTAAATAAGAAGCACGTCCTCTCTCTCCAAGTGCATCTCTGAAACATTCGAGGCATGCACTCTAATATCGACTCGGTCCACCACCATCTAGAGACCGCAAAACCTCATATTCTGTTTCTCACGGAGACGCAGATCAAATGTCCAACTGACGCGACATACTTGCCTACCCTGGCTATATTCTAGAACACAGTTTCAAGGCCAAGGCGGGAGTCTGTATGTACGTCCGCGATGACATTTGTTATCGGCGTCTCCGCAACCTTGAAGACCCCAAATTTTCCATCATGTGGGTTCTGGTGGACAATGGCATGGAGAAAATTCTTTATGCTAGTGTCTACTGGTCGCACAGCGGAGATGACGAGACAACCAGGCTCGCAAACTACCTTAGTGAGGCGGCCGATGTGGCCCAACAGAGGTATCCTTCTGCTCAATCACTCATCACTCAGCTGGTCCAAGGAGCTACAAAGATACCGGATGTTGATGGCCACACAGCCAATTGCTTGGACCTTCTGCTGACAACAGATCCAGACTCACCTCAGACTGGTCACCTCGCCTACGCGTATCCCAGATGTGGATGACTATACATCTTCCCTGTTGGACCTTCTGCTGACCTCTCACCCGGACAACTCAATATCCGTTAACGCTCCTCTCGGATCGTCAGATCACTGCCTGATCCGGAGTTCAGTGCCGGTTACACGACTCCATTTTCTAGGTTGTCGTCACGTGTGGCACTATAAGACTGCAGATTGGGACGGGATGCGGTCCTTTTTTGCATCCTACTCATGGGGGCAAGTTTGTTTCTTGCTGGATGATCCAGATGTCATTGCCGACTATGTTGCTGATGTAGTACTTCAAGGTATGTAACTCTTTATTCCATATTCTGCAGTGCCCATCGGTGGCTGGTCCCCGGCTTGGTTTGGTCGTATTTGTAAAATGGCCTTTGGCCTAAAACGAGAGCGTTACCAACCCTGGGCCGATTCAGTGGCATCTAAGGATTTAAACACCAGCTATCTCAGAAACAAATATAATTTTGCCTCCAGTTCGAAGGACCAAGGACACCAAGGAAAAGAGTAATCGCAAGAGCGAAGTTAGAACATATCGGCAGAATTGGCGAGAGATTAGCCCGCCTTCCTTCGGGAACACGTGCGTTCTGGTCTCTTGCCAGGGCTATCCAGGGGATTTTTGTTGGCGTCTAGTTTGGACATAGCGAAGGCCTTAGATCGGGTGTGGAATAAAGCGCTTCTTTCGAAGCTTCGTTCCTATGGGCTGTCCGAGAAATTGTGCTAGTGGATCTCCAGTTTTTTGGCAGATCGGAGGATCAAGATCGTTGTCGACGGTGCATGCTCCGACTTGAAGCCGATTAATGCTGGCGTTCCACAAGACTGTGAGCTATCTCCGACTGTATTTCTCTTGCACATCAATGACATGCTGCAGCTCAGCGCTATTCATTGCTATGCGGATGACAGTACCGGATATGCCTCTTACACCGGCCGTGCTAAAATTTCTCGGGAAACATTGTCGAGAGTCGGAACAAACTTGTGTCTTCAGTCGAGACCATGTTGTCAAATGTTTCGAAGTAGGGCCAACTAAACTTAGTCCAATTCAACCCTAAGAAGACACAAGTTTGTGCGTACACCGCTAAACTATCCCCCTTTGTCGTATCCCTCCGTTTTGAAGACACTCCCCTTGCCCCCTCAACTAGCATCGGAGTACTTGGCGTCGACATATCGAACGTCGTTCAATTTCGCTGTCACTTGGAAGATAAGGAAGTGCACTATTTTTTGAGACCAAGAACTAATTGAAATTCGCAGCCATTCCTGAGATATGGAGGTGAGTACTCTAGGATGAGCCTCACCCCAGCTTACTCACCAAGAGACCTGAATAACTTTTGACTGTGTGAAGCACTATTTTTGAGACTTGGCATACCGTGGTCACTATTTAGGCACTATTTTTTGAGATATTAATTTTAATTGTAGCTTGAGCCGTTTTTACTGACGAGAGGTGAGTAAGCCAGAATGATATCATCCTAGCGAACTCACCAAACTATAGCTGTAACTTTTTTAATTGAGTGGCACTATTTTTCTTTTTTACGGCACTATTTGTCACTATTTCAGCACTATTTTATGGCATAGTCAAAATCAAAAATTTCTTAGGTGAGTACGCTAGGATGAGGGACACGGCTAAATTAGCTTCTTAAAAGCTTGGTGTGCTTGGAAAGGCAAGGCGGTACTTCACGTCGGCCCATCGCCTGCAACTTTATAATGCAGCTCAAGTTCGCCATCGGACGTCCCGACAAAGCATGATGTTTTATCAATTTCAAGTCGACGTCTGGAAGTCCACAACCTTGTGCGATTTTCACGGCATTTTCTATCTCGCACTGCCACAATATGGAACCAGCTGCCAGGTGCAGTATTTCCGAACAGATACGACTTAGGAGCCTTCAAAATGAGAGCATATTCCCTCCTCAGAGGCCGGCAACGCATACTCGATTCCTCTGGTGTTGCGGATGTTCGTGGCCGACGGTGATAACTTACCACCAGGTGAGCCGCCTGCTCATTTGCCCACTTGTCCCATATAAAAAAAGAAGAAAAGTCACTGCATCAGCATCAGGGGAATGTTTTTTTTTATATACCTGTTTATTATTTTAACTTTTGGCTATATTGTGACAAGTTCCTTTTTTATTGCATTTATGTGTCTGTTTAGTGATTATTTTATTGGAATAACGTTACAGGTTGCCTAGTGACTCGCTACGAAGTGACGAAGCGACAGGTCATAAAAATAGGTTCCCAACCAAATACCTAGTCGATGTTTTCCTGTAAGTTTTAAAGAAAGCCAGTTTCATGAAGTACTAAGTGAAATAATGATGATGTTTGGTGCCAGGTTTTAGATTAGCAAAGAGAAAAAAAGGGCTGAAAAACATATTGATTTAGAAATTTTAATACACAGTTTGTGATTACTTAAACGACAAATATGCCTGGACAATTCCGCCTCTGCCAAGCTATCGCCTGTGACCTACGTAATTGAAACAAATATTGAAATAATTTTATTACGAGTATATAGTAAGTATGTAACACATTGTTAAACGACGTTTAAAAAAATATCCCCGAGTTTCTTGCTCGTTCTTCTCGCAGTGGCTCTATACATTTATTTTTGCTGAACGTGGCAGTACAATGTAGAATATTTCAATATTAAAATTTGTAATTGACGTTCATCAGAGTCGTAGACGCCTAAACTGAATAAATAATTTTAACTTTAAAATTCTGATTGTGATTCTGGTGCAATTATTACCTGAAATCTAAAATTCTTATTTGACAGTAAGCAGTAGACGTTTAGTCAACGTCGGAACTTTTATTTTTTTCGTATCATTTAGAGTTAGAGATCCGATATTGAAGGAGGTCCCATTATTTCTTTTAACTTTTTTTAGATTGTAGAATATAAAATATTTTACATATTTTATATATCTTTCTGAAACCAACGTGAGGGCTGGCGCCGCGGCTACTTCGGCGGAGCAACTCAAGCGGCGCAAGTATGCTAACCTCGGTATGGGTTACATATTTGAGCCGTTTGGTGTAGAGACGTTGGGACCGTGGGGACCGGGAGCTCATCATATTTTCCAAAACTTATCAGAGCGCTTGGTCGATGCCACGCGTGATCAAAATGCTGGCACCTATTTGGCTCAAAGAATAAGCATTGCAATTCAACGGGGCAATGCTGCCAGCATGCTGGGCACGCTGCCAACTGGTAGTGGACTAGAGCAATGGCTTATAGGGATCTAAATGCTTTTATTGTAGTAACTGTAGTGTTGTATATAGTTCGTAGTATTTTGTTAAGAAAATCTTGGTGCTGAAAAAAACATTAGTAGGTTCATTGACCAAACCATTGTCAGTTAATTGAAAAACATTGTAAGTAAATTATAACTCAAATTCTAATGTTTATATTTATTAGTTTCTGTTCCATAGATATACATTCAATAGTTAAATCGATGTAAAAATTAATGGTCTTCTGAAGCACTCAAAGCGTAGTTTTTTTTTCAACAATCTGTCTTTAGTTTTTGTAGTTCTATGCATGCTTTACTACGGATCACTTTTTTATGTTGTACATAAAATTACGTAATATAATTTACGTAAATCGTACAACTTTATTGCTTTCTCCTACCATTTATTTACCACCCTGGCATCCTTTGAAGTCATGTTTGCCGGATACTTTTTACCTTAAAATAATTTTGATTTATTACAGGAGGTATATTTTTTTTAAATTCACCAGTAGATCAAACAGAAGATGTCGTCCACTGTTCTACTAGTAGGACTACGAGTAAACGGCCGCACTGTTCTTCCATTTAGATAAGATGATTCACATTGGCCACATCAGCGTTTCAGTTCATCACCATTAAGTATTTGGTTTTAGTTAAGCTACAAGTTCATAAAAGCAAGTGCTTAGGCATAGAAGGGTTCATTAACCTTTAGGTTACTTAGTTCAACCACTGTAACCCTCTTGTTTAGGTCATTTTCACCTTACTTCCTCGGTTTGACTAGTCTGAATATACATATAAGTACGAAGTTATAGTAAGCACTAGGTTACACGTTGCCTAATTTCATTTCACCGTATATCATGATGGCCGCGATTATCTATTGGTAAGGAGACTAAACGGTTACAATCACCCGGTCCTTACTATTTATACTAAACTTGTGGTAGGTACTATAGTATTCTAGTATTATTATTATATATTCTATTCTAATATTCTGTAGTATACCACAATGAGACTTAACAACTATTTCTCAATGTGACGGGCGCAGTGCAATTCGTGACTTGTGATGAATTGCAACTGTTATAGGCAGAGGTTAGTCCACTTAACATCAGGTGGCCCTCGAGCTTGTTCCGCCACAATAACATAAAAAAAAACCTAATCTGTCTTGTTGATCTGTGAGTCCAATACATTATGCTTAGGTTATAATTTAACTTAAAATAGCTTAGTTCAATAGTTTAGGATGAAGTAGTAGATTCTCCGTGGTGTGCCGGGTTAGAATTGCACCTCCCCATATCATTCCGCGGGTGTCGTAAGAGGCGACTAAGAAAAAAATACTGGAAGGTGGGCAGCAGCGCCTTCTAAAGAACTGCGATCCCCAAGCCGCCTGCCAAGCGTGGAGATTATGGCAAATACCCCCTTAATAGGTGAGGCTGTGTTCAGCAGTGGACGATCCGGCTGATACAGTAAGTAGTAGACAAGTAGATGCCTTCTTTATAGCGTGTTTTAATATTGGTAAATATTCATTAGTTAAATAACTAAAATAAAACTATATCCCGCTATTGAGACCCTTCGCTCGCTCAATCAATTGTGTAATTATTAAATAATAAGGATACATTGTATTACAATACTGCCTCCCTGGCTTGCTTGGTTCTCCTCCCTCACTGATGCAATGCTGGACTCTTTAACGTTATATTTCAGTGAGCAATTACGTTAAGGGGTTACCCTTAAGGTAAAAGGTAAATTATAGGTTAAGCCTGTTAACACCTTCGACCACATCACACTTACCATCAGGTGAGATTGTTGTCAAAGGCTCACCTATCAGAAAAAAAACACAATAAAACACTGAGTTTTTTCTAGGTTTTGTAACTATCTATCTAGTAAGCGTACATACTTGTAACTTGTTCTACTAAATTCTATGATACGCGAGATTTGAGGAATATTTTGTATATTATCCTATTTTAATATTCCCCCCACATAATTTTATACACGCCTTGATACATAGTCAAAATCATTTATTAAGGATAGTAAATCTAGATTAGCCTGAACATCTTCGACCACATCATCACTTACCATTAGGTGAGATAATGGTCAAAAAGTAGCCTATCGTGTAAAAAAAAATAGTATTTTCCCATAAGGGTGAAAAGATGATAAAGTTTTCAGTAACAATATATAATTTATTTGTGATATTATTTTATTCATTTATGTTATTTGTTAGGTACAGTCATGGATGTATCCCTTCAGCGCCCAACCCGTATGGAGATTCTCCGTTTGTTACTCCATAGAAGTTTCCTCTTTTGCTGAAAAGAAATTTATTATAAAATATGTTAGTAAGAAAGAGACTCAATACCACGACACAGGGCCACCTTATTGTGGGATTCAGGGATAGAATTAGAATTTGAATTGTTTATTAGCCTTATAACATTAGTAGCTATACTAGGCAAGTCAATTTACAAAAAATACTTAATATTAACATAATAATAGAATAAAATTTGAAAGCAATACACTATTAAATTTAAGATCAACAAGTAATAGCTATACTCTTGTTAATCTTAATATGTAAAAACAACTCATAAAATTACATATGCATATATAAATACAACATAAAATTGGTGGATTATACAAAGTTATGATGAAAATCAAAATTAAAATTAAATAGTAAGCATAAAATATTGTATTTTTTACGATTAATAATAATAATAATTAAAAAAATATATATGTTATATGATACTTGTTATAGTCTAGTCAACAAGTTCAAAAAAGTGTTAAATAGAAATAAAGCTCCTAAAAATATGTGCGATAGCTCATTCGGTTCGGAATGACGTCTAGAAAAATATTTTTTAAGGGTATATTAGCACATAAAACATGGCGATTGTTATTAACAAAATAAGATTTAAAAAAAGGTATTTAGTTTTTCTTTAATAATTTAGAAATAAAATGATATTTAAGGAATTTTGAAAAAAGATCCTGAAAGAGGAGAAAATTTCTAAAAAAAAGTCCGTGCTCCCGGAACTATATAATCGCAATTTCTTATGTGCTAATATACCCTTAAAAACATTTTTCTAGACGTAATTCCGAACCGAATGAGCTATCGCACATATTTTTAGGAGCTTTATTTCTATTTAACACGTTTTTGAACTTGTTGACTAGACTATTAAGAGGCCTTTTACATGATGCAGTCTTCTCACTCGCACTTTTAAAGATAATTTCAAATAGCAACAATATGGTTTATATTTTTTTAAATGTAGTCAATCATTATTTCGCTGCATGCAACTATAGATGTTCTCAACATATTTTTACTTTGTTACATGTTGAGTCCAATTAGAATTAGAGGTCCAAAATTTAAAATAACTAAATTACTCGTTTTGGATCCCCCATTACAGATATCAAAATGAAAATTAGTAGAGAACATCTATAGTTACATGCAGCAAAATAATGATTGACCACATTTTAAAAAATATAAACCATATTGTTGCTATTCGAAATTATCTTTAAAAGTGCGAGTGAGAGGGCTGCATAATGTAAAAGGCCTCTTAACACAATTCATGTTACTCGTATCTGTACCTAGCTATATTTAAATTAGTTATAGTACCACCAACTTAACTGTGCAGTTGGCGAGGGCGCTGCTGATCAAGGAAATCAACTACACACTGTCACAATTTGAAGGAATGTTGTAGTTCTTTTTTCTGCCACCTGAACAGATAAGTTGGTGGGTCTGCATCATTCATAAATTACATGTAAGTGAAGCCTAAGTTTTCTTATCAATAAAGTTTATTATTATTATTGTTTGTTGCGTCAGAGAGATACGTATTTTTTGAAGACTTGAGTTGTTTATCGAAGAAATGGAATATGTCTGATCTTAGTGAAAGATTAAACGATATATATATATATATTCGAAGCAATGATGGCCGAGCGGTAATATCTATGGACTGCCGCGCCGCAGTACCCTGGTTCGATCCCCACCGCCGGCTTGAGCTTCACCGCATGGTAGAAGGGCTTTTTGCGATTGCCCGCTTGGCTAGCTACCACCCTAAAGTAGAAAATCGGTCGCCAAGCACCTAACGGTGTGTTCCGGCAATAGTCCTTGAGAGCCAGTGAAATTACAGGCACATGAGACTTAACAACTATGTCACAAGGTGACGGGCGCAGTGCAATTCGTGACTTGTGACGAAATGCATCTGTTATAGGCAGAGGTTAGTCCGCTTAACATCACGCGGGCCTCGAGCTTGTTCCGTCATATAAAAAAATAATTATGTAAAAAAAATATATGTGAAATTGCAATATCTATAAACTTCTTTTAATTGAAAAACATTAACCTTTTCAATATCAAAGTAACCTATGTATATATATCTAAATATGATAACACATTTAGTATTATATCGTGCAGAAAAACACATTTACAATTGATGAGAGCCCAGTAGTTAAGGCATCCGGTGCATAAAACCGGAGGAGCGGTTTCGAATCCCGCTCGAGAAAAAAAAGGGTTCTAATAATTTGTAAGCGTGTACTTATATAAAAAAAAACCGACCGAAAACCGAACAGAGAGTTCCGTTCTTGGTATTGACGCTTGTATGAATATTAAAGTTTTTGTAATATTTTGATATTTCACTAAAGCCTGCTAAGCGAATAAGCTAAATTCAATTTATATAAAAAAACGTTCCCAGAAGGGAACCCCTTTAAGTTTTGCCTTTTTGTTATGCCTGTGGGGTACCGGGTTAGAATATCACCCCCATCTCTATCCGTGGGTGTCGTAAGAAGCGACTATATTATATACTAGACTATATAGGAACTGATATCTCACACTGCGATCCCCAAGACGCTAGCTAAGCGTGGGGATTATGGCAAACCCCCCATTATGGGGGAGGCTGTGTTCAGCAGTGGACAATCCAGCTGATACAGTAATTCACCATACTAATTCCATTGCTTTTAAAATAACAGCTGGTAGCCTATTTGAAAGATAAAGCCCTTTTAGACGGACATCGGAAGTGTAATAATAGGATCCCATTTTTTAATACGGAATCCTAAGAACCAGCTTTCACAATTTCCTGATATTGAAATCTGTGTCTCAATACTCCAAGCCCAGCCGCTACCACAGAGATACGATCTTGCTGTGCATCCTATCCTTGGCAATCCCTTAGATTCTCTTATTGAGATCTTTCTATTTGTTTGTATGATGTGACTTCTGTGCGTCAAATTCTGGAGTGTTTTATTCTTAGCTTATATTGTTGCTGGTGAACGCGCTTAAGTATTGAAATGAAACATGGAGTCAAGGTTCAATGCTCAAAACCGCGAAGTAAAGGTTATTTGCAACAATAAGAAAGCCATGCCGATTTACATGACTTTGACAAGGGGGCACTGTTAAATTCATGCAAAAAGATAATTAAAAAGGGGCTCATTTCAATCACATTAGCCTACTATATTCTTCTTTAGTGTGTAGTTTAGCATACTTGTCCCTAGAAATATTAATTTAATCAACTATAATGGCTATAAAGTGTCTACCTCCGTAACTAAAGTCAGACGGCTCTTGTGTGCCCCCCCTGCTGATGAAGAGAAAGCAAACTTGTCCGCTACTCTTTTTGCGGAGTTTAGAAATAACAGACTAATACCACCGTGTCTTACTGAATGCGAGATATCTATCTCGAAATTTCACTTTCTTCAGACTGTTGTCACAGAAGTGCGTTGGGCGCTGCGTAAATCTGATTAGATAAAAAGGTTTTGACAAGGTTTGGAACAGCAGCCTTACTAAAAAGCTTTCATCTGAGGCTTGTGCTTTTGGATTTCTATACATTTTGAGGCCATTATGAGTCAACCTTTAACGGAATTTATTCCGTTGCAATTATTAATTCCGTGGTACGTCAACAGTCATTCACGATCTGCTTAGCCAGTTGTTATCAAATTAGACCCCGGCGTCCTAGTTATGAATGAAATCTATTGTTATCAGTATTGCCGATGCCAATGGGTAGGTATTATTGTGTACGTAGATTACAGCAACGTGGTAGAAAGGTCATGCACGGGCTAGTGATATTTAAATCTTGTCGCACAGGGAGGTGATGATCAAGTGAATGAACGTAGCCGTACAAGCAATCTCCAAATTGGACGATGCAAGTCTGACGCAAGACAGTACAGTACTGTACAGTATCCCTTACCCAGTTACCCCTTAGTGGGGATTAGCACGCTATTTGGCAGGCGGTTGTGGGATCGCAGTCTAGGAAGACAGTTCTTTATATTGAGTTCAGGCTAAATTACCGAAGAGAAAACTGGGAATCTTAGAATATGTCGCGGTATTTAACTTCGGGACAGCTTTTAAAGCTGTACCGAGCCCAAGTCTGGTGCTGTAATGGAATACTACAGCTATCTTTGAAATGGCTCGGCTAAATATTAGCTCGAAGCCATTGATAATCTAGCAAAGAAGAGCATCGGCGACGATGCGCTAGAGGAGGCTAGACTTGAAACTGTTAGATTCTAAATTTTAAGCAATAGACGTAAGTTTCTGTCCCAAGCAAACAAACCTTTGATCCATGTTACTGCCAATAGAGACGACGTCCATGAGATCACCTTGGCCGGCTAGCCAGCCCGAGCATGTATCACACCTGCTAGCCTGCACTCTGTCAGGCTCCTCAATGCTTGCGGCCATCAGCTTAAATGCGAAGATGTGGCTGCACTCGTCTTAATTATAATGACTTAATATTTATTCTCTTACAATTATAATATACTTCAACAGTAGGAATTAAAAGTAAATTGAACATATCATAAATTGAAAATGATATGCCATTTTCCCGTGGCAACAGCTGGACTAATTAGATATTATCATAAAACGCGTTAAAGGCATCCTATAATCTAGAATCTATATAAGGTATTTTATATAAGTACTTACGTACCCCAATGTAAGAGAAATACATTTGCATTTAGTAATTAATTATCTGTTCAACATGTTATGTTTTTGTATGGTTATAAGGCGTTTTGCGAATGCCCGCTAGCGACCACCCTTAAGTAGAAAATCTGTCGAAAAGCACCTAAAGGTGTTGCAGCAGCTGTCCTTGAAAGCCAGTATAATTCTAGGTTAGCTCGATCAACATATTCGACATGGTTGCAACCACACTCGTAATTTACTCGTAGTTTAAAAAAAAATACTCCACATAAATTGTCACGCCTAATTCCTAGCAGAATAAGGCATGTGTGTCAAATACGTTTTTAAAAGAGGGCAAGTCTGTTGCCATATACCGAGCAAAGTTCTAAGGTCAACTGAGAATTTCAATGTTAGGAAAACTCGGTAACTGTCCAAAAATTTGAAGTTCTGATGGATTAAGGTCAACAATTTCACAAGGTGGAAGATCTCTAGGTACTCGTTGGAAGAGTCCGTCTTGATGCTTATTACCGCTCACTCAAATATTATTCCTCGAAACAGCAGTGAGCACAATCTACCGTGATTAGGCTAGACTGTAGAAAGTTACATTACTGGGCGAACTGGACAACTAAACTCTTGGCTTGACCAGCGCAGTGCTGTATCAAGCAGAATGACGTGTGCGTGAAGTGACATGTAACACTTGCAGTTACTCTAATTGATATCGGGCTTCATATCCTCTCAACACTACAAAAACTAATTAAAATAACCCACCAATTTCATTAAACTTAACATTGTTTTTCTTGGGGCAACCAGGCTGGACCTGCTCATTACGGTCAGTATCCGTGCAATAGGGTTTCGGGTTGAAGAAGCAGTTTACATGAGCATTGGATGTGTTTGTGCCGTAGTCACCATAGTCTGTTGATATTTGATCAACGAATACTGAGTCCTTGCTGGTGAGGGAATTCAAGACCGGAAATATAGCTGGGTCGAGGCCAGTCGTCCTGTTGAAAGAAAGAAAAACTTCATTACATACAGATATAGATACATTTTTTACAGCTGTCTATCTTTTGTTGACCTGTGGTAGGTATGTATGATGTGTTCGAGTTTGGTAAATAGGCTTAACATATCTGCCATATATACTATGCTCGGTTATAGACAGAGGTTATTCCGCTTAACAGGTGAGCGGAGCTTCCGTCACAATAAAAAAAACAAATCATTACCTAAAATACAAATTACGAGTATGATGCTAGGAGGGTCTTTTTTGTTTGAAAGTTCCCGTGAGACATATTAATGTTTTAAATAACCGGATGTACTCACGCGTATTGGCCGATATTGTCGACCTAGGTTTCGGGCATATCCGATGCCCTTCATCAGGTGAGTTCACGCGGCTAAATCGCAACGACTCCGCGCAACTGACAACAGCAATCTCGGCCAAAAATCGGCTGTATTCACGCACCTGTCATCCTGGTACCTACATATCTATAGTTGTTAAGTTTCATGTGCCTGTAATTTTACTGCCTCTTAAGGTCTGCCGGAACACAATGTTAGGTGCTTGGCGACAGATTTTGTACTTGATACCTAAATGACGATAAAGTTTATGTAACCGATCTAAAAATATCGGTTAACTTAAGAATTAAAAATTTCACTAAATACTAATTTAAATCAGCGCGCCATCTGTAGGCAAACGACCAAACGTCTATCTAAATTCCATCTGAATTTAGAAAGCACCTAGGTTAACCTTAACTACCGCGCGCTGAGGTAGTTCAGCGACTCACCAATAGAGGTCGCGCATAACAATCACAAATGTCAATCGAGTCTGTCAGAAAATACCATGATGGTGGTTGTTAGTTTCGAATAGACGGAAGTTTATCAAAATAAAAATTCAAAATCAAGTGCAGTCATTGGCTTTGCGACGCCAACGGTTTTGGAGGCTTTTTTCGTTACCATATATGGTAATGAAATTCGCCCCTGACATCCGCCCAACTTGATGTCTTTCCTCAACGAGGAATCGCGATCACTTTGACCCCAGCCATCCTCTGTGCAACTACTACTAAAGACTCAGTTTAACTAAATCTACAAATTCTAATCTACTTACAAGCCCCAAAATCTGGGGTTCAAGTACGAGGGAAGTTCCTGTACACGACTTCGAGTACGAGGCTGACCTACTAGCAGCACACTACTACTGAACTCCGGCCGTCCTCTGACCTCCAGCACCGACCGCGGCCAAACGTCACAGCATCTAGCTGGGACAATTCTACCGGCGTGGCGGTGTGGAGCCGAGCCCTGCACGGCAGACCTGCTGCTGAGCATCGACTCAATTACTAGCGGACCGGAGATAAGTCCTTAACAAGGAAGCTTGCCAAATTGATAAACCTGTCTGAGATCCACGACCCCTTTCTGTTGATTATACTTTATACTGTACTCTCTCTTCTTTCTTTTATGCTCCCTTCTACCCTGAGTAGGTAGGTAGGTGACATTTATACTAATGTTAGTAATTTATAACTGTTATTTTTGTACATAATGCTGGTATTTACGATTATATAGATATAGATATATATATACATAGGTTTGTGGTGAATCCTTACCGTCCAATGATCAGACCGTTTTCTTGGACCTTTCTCCCGGCTACACCACAGAGATGAGCGCCTAAAGAGAAACATATGTTCCACAATGTGTTCAAATTGAGTCCAGCTTTCGACAACCTTGTGCACGCATCCCCATATTGATTTCCGACCTGGAACCAGTACATTTTATTAGTTGTAAGGCCGAGCTTCAGTAAGAAGCAGTGATGGCTCAGTGGCATTGGCTATGGACTGCCGCGCAGCAGGTCCATGGTTCGAATCCCGCCCAGAGCTTGAGCTTCACCGCATGGTGGAAGGGCATTTTGCGAATGCCCGCCTGGCTAGCGACCACCCTCAAGTAGAAAGTCTGTCGCCAAGCACCTAACGGTGTGTTCCGGCAGCAGTCCTTGAGAGCCAGTGAAATAACAGGCAAAATGAGACTTAACAGGTATGTCTCAAGGTGATGGGCGCAGTGCAGTTCGTCACTTGTGATGAAATGCATCTGTTATAGGCAGAGGATACCGCTTTAGATCAGGTGGGCCTCGCGCTTGTTCCATCACAATAACATAAAAAAAGAAAAAAAAAAAAAAAAGGGGCGGAGCAGTTGGTATGGTGGCCATCTTGAAATCCGACATATTGGATTTTTGACAGGTGTCATTCGACTAAACTCCCGATTCCCTATTATTCGTTGTATGGCTTATTGAATGTCAAATTAAAACTTGCACAAATGTGCATTGTTAAAGAGGATGTTTTATTATTCAAAATAGGGTTGCGTTTGACTGCAACCTCTCGTGAACTTTAGTAGCCTTATGGTATTGACTGAATCGCTACATTTTTTTTATGCCTGATAGGTGAGCCTTTGACCTCTATCTCACCTGATGGTAAGTGATGATGTGGTTGAAGATGTTGTTCAGGTTAACCTAGACCTACTGGCTCTCAAGGACAGGAACACACCGTAAGGTGTTTGGCCACAGATTTTCTACTTGAGGGTGGTAGCTAGCCAGGCGGGCATTTCCACCATGCGGTGAAGCTCAAGCCGGCGGTGGGGATCAAACCAGGGTACTGCGGCACGGCAGTCCATAGCTATTACCGCTCGGCCATCATTGCTTAAAGAAAAAACTCAAATGTAAGGAGGCAACAATGTATATATATAATAGGTATACTTACGTCATTCATCCTTGCAACTGCTTCTGAATAAGATAATGGTATAGTCACTGCGTCTAGTAGTCCCCCCGTCTTAAGGATCGCTGCTGCATCTTTCCAATCCAGTACAAACACATTAGAAACACCATCTTTCGTTAAAAGGGGTACCATGGCCATCGGAAAAGGGCCTTCTGGTCCACCGCCGACTCCATGAACAATACAGACGCTCTTCTTATTTGGATCAATTTTTTGACATCAAATTTTCTGCTTTTGATAATAGTTCTTCGATGTATTTGCTCATTGTACTGAAAAAGATACTCAAGAATTTTTTTTTCACGTTTTTTCACGGAATGATATATGTTGATAAGTCAGATAGCTCCGACTATAGTTTCGACTACATTCAGTGGTATTTTTCAAACGAGAGCTCGCTCTGATTGTTTACTGAAATTGGTGAATTTTTATTTTATGCTTGGTAGTTTAGCCTTTGACCACTATCCTGATGGTAAGTGATGATGTGGTAGAAGATGTTATTCAGGCTAACCAAGAATTACTGGCTCTCAAGGACCGGAAACACACCGCTAGGTGCTTGGCGACAAATTTTCTACTTGAGGGTGGTAGCTAGTCAGGCGGCCATTCTCTAAATGCCCTACCACCATGCTATAACGACTGCTATCCTAAGAAAACAACCGGGACCGACGGCTTAACGTGTCCTCCGAATCACGGAAGCGCTCAGTAGTAATGTCACTAGCGGTCACCCATCCAACTCATGACCGCGGCGGACGTTGCTTAACTTTATAATCGGTTCAGAACGGCTTAGCAAACTTCACTATGAGCGCTTTAAAAGTATTTACACTGATTTATCCAATATTTTGATGCACGCGCACGGTAATACTTTCGTGCTGCAGGTCCTTGGTGCCATCCCTTTAGCTTCGCTTTCCCCTCGGCTTTAGCTTCACCGCACGGTGGATCGGGATTTTGCGAATGCTCGCCTGGCTAGATACCACCCTCAAGTAGAACACGTAACGGTGCAGGTGGGCATTCGCAAAATGCCCTACCACCATACTTTAACGACTGCAAACCTAAGACAACGACCGAGACCGACGCGCGACGGCTTACCGTACCCTCCGAAGTAATAAAGTGCTCATAGTAATGCTACCAGCGGTCACCCATTCAAGTATTGACCGCGGCGGGCGTTCGGCTAAGCCAACTTCGCTACGAGCGCTTCAAAAGTCTTCGAATGCAGGCATGATTTGCTAAATGCTGTTTAATGTTATAATTTTACGCATGCCTGAACTGTGTTTTGTTTAATGACGTCATTTGAACACCTGCCGTCGATGTATACTTAACAAAATAGTTAATTCTGAATAATTATTCAACTCTATCTATTATTTTATAATAGCGTCGCAACTTCTTACATACTATACGACTTTTTTATCATATATAAATGCATTGCATTTCGTTAGCCGGTGGTACTTTTGTTACATTGGTTCAAATGGTTACCAAAAGACAAATGTAATGTAATTGTTAATAATATCCGAGTGATATATTAAATAAAAATTAATAGTTATTATTTTAAACAACGATTATAACGGCAATATCAAAGTAATGTTGATTCTTCATAAAAAACGCAAAACATTGAAGTCATAACGTTTTATTTGCCATAAGCATTGAAAATACTTTTAAAATATTTTAAAGTATTTTTTACCAAGCATAATATCTTGAATGATATGAGGGCAATACACGTACGTAACAAAATACATATTATTGGCAAAATTAAAGCCTTATAAAGAAAAAGATTATAACATGCGGCTTTTTTAATATGATATTTTTTTAAAACAATAAATTAACTAAGATATTTATATCTTTTACGAATGCTTATAACTTAAAATAGCGCTCCACAAACCGACTCGTCTAGCTAGGAAAATTTATATTGACAATTTATTACATAATGTACGTAGTTCTTTGTGTGAAATACTTGAACTCACTCTCTCTGACCATACCGCCCAGTACTTAAAGGAATATAATTATCCTGTTAGGTTCCCCGTGGGGTGCCGGGTTAGAATTGCACCTCCCCATATCATCCTGTGGGTGTCGTAAAAGGCGACTAAGGGAATAATTATACTGGAAGGTGGGCAGCAGCGCTTTCTAAAGAAACTATCTTACACTGCGATCCCCAAGCCGCCTGCCAAGCGTGGGGATTATGGCAAATACCCCCTCAATAGGGGAGGCTATGTTCAGCAGTGGACGATCCGGCTGATACAGTTAGGTTCTGGGACGTGTTTCAACAAGACATTCGTGAAGAACATTAAAAAATATAAAGAATGTTTGAGTAGCTTATGTTTGGGCGATGTATTTGGATATCACCAACCCTAACGAAGCTTTCAATAACTGTTATAACACTTGTAACTTATTTTATGAACTCTGTTTTCCCACAATAAGAGTAAAGAAATCAGTGAACAAAAATCTTCGAAGCAGTGATGGCTCAGCGGCATTGGCTATGGACTGCCGCGCAGCAGGTCCAAGGATCGAATCCCGCTGCGGGCTTGTGCTTCACCGTATGGTGGGAGGGCATTTTGCGAATGCCCGCCTGGCTAGCGACCACCCTCAAGTAGAAAATCTGTCGCAAAGCACCTAACGGTGTGTTCCAGTAGCTTTCCTTGAGAGCTAGTAATTCTAGGTTAAGCCTGTTAACACATTCGACCAAATCATCACTTACCATCAGGGGAGATTGTGATCAAAGGCTTTCTTCAATAAAAAAAAATAAAAAAAAACTTAACGGGTAACTTACCTTATTGTGCATATGTAAACGCAATCACAGCCAATTTAATGCTGTCATGTTGTGTGTGTTCATGATTCTACATTAAATATATGTTTAAAGATTATACCAGAAAATTTGAAGAAGTATCCTATAGTCATAGTATGGTTAATAATACTATTAAGGTCTTAAGGTAAACTAAATAAAAATGAACTACTTACCTACCTTAATAATTTCTTTTTTACCGGCGGTATGCCTTTATTAACAAAATACTACGAACTATATACAACACTACAGCTACTATAACAAAAGCATTTAAACAACCTATAAGTCATTGCAGACTCACAGGCAGTCCAAATGCTCCAGCCAACTACCAGTTGGCAGCGTGCCCAGCATGCTGGCAGCATTGGCCCGTTGAATTGCAATGATTATTCGTTGAGCCAAATAGGTGCTAGCATTTTGATCACTTGATCACCAAGCGCTCTGATAAGTTTTGGAAATGAAGATGAGCTCCCGGTTCCCACGGACCCGACGTCTCTTCCCCAAACGGCTCAAATATGTAATTTAACATAAATTCTCAATATTGTGATGTCGTATATGGTGGACATCTCTAGAAAATTTCTTAATTACTTACGTTCCATAGTAAAGGCGCAAGCGAGTCACAGGAAGTAGAGAGAAACTACTGTCCACAACTGATTCTGGAACAAATAAAGTACAAGTTAGGCTATAAGTTCTAAGGTATCTACTTAACAACTGCATACAACTCAATTACTAAACAATACCGTTATTTTTCGGGATCTTGAGGAGTTAATATAATCAATATATTTACGTTTTTTGGTCGTTAATTGACTTCCTCGAATCAAATTAATTGTATTATATTTAATATAACTACAAAGTATGTGACGTCTAAATACCTGATAAAACTGCAAAAGTCCAAAACAGATGTTTTAACCACATAGTTAAAATCTATAGTCGATGATAAAAATAAACTAAGTACTTATATTTACTATAGATTTCCAATGAAAAGTGTATAGCAGTTAACGCTGCACTATATACCAATGTATACAGTTTATTAAATCATCCGTGGTTATATATTAGCCCTAGGCACATCACGTGTTTACAAATGAAAAATATACTATTTACATAAGTGCTAGTTTATTTACTTAAAATAATAAGGCCTATATAAATATGCAATAGAATAATGATGCAGTAATTATATCTGCGTATAGCTAATATACAATAAACCGTGACAGTCAGAGGCTCAAGGGCGATACATATAAACAAGAGAATTACCATAATATGTGCAATAATACAATTACACTTACTACGGCATTACTTACAGTAGGCCTGGCGCACTCCGCACTTTAGGTACAAGTTACAAGTACATCGGCTGCTGCGACAAGACGGGTTAACTCTACAGTCTACAGTGGGTTGCCGCGCGCCGCCGCCAGGAACGCTAGTCATCTCACTCTAGCTCGCCGTGTTTCGTGTTCGTATCTATCCGTAGTCTGTTTACGTACATAGTTTAATGGAATAAAAAGGCTAGTAGTTAGGCTTATTAGTTAATACGAACGCTCTTCTGTGCTATTTCTTAATTATTCACTACGCATTTTTTATACAGAACTGGGTAGAACTTGACCACTATTATGTATCTCGACCGGGCCCGGACACGTCCAGGTCTAATATAAATCTTACATTAAGATGACAATCGATTACAGCATGGTAGTAGGGCATTTCGCCAAAGCCCGCCTAGCTAGCTACCACCCTCAAGCAAAAAATCTGTCACCAAACACCTAACGGTGTGTTTCGACAGCTGTCTTTGAGACTCAGTAAGTAATAATAGGAGATGTAAAGAGAATAAGCTATTGTATTATAACAATATCTTTCACCACATCATCAATTACCATCAGGTGACATAGTGTTCAAAGGTAAGACTTTCAGCTATAAATAAATAAAAAGTCAATCCAGATTAAATAAGCTTCTACCTAAATAGATCGAACAAACATTACTCCTTTTACATATTCGAGTAGGTACATTTTAAAATAGTTTTCTGCTAATCTGAGGTACTTATATTTGAAATGCATTTAATTGCTTTAATATATATTGGTACTATATGTAGGTACGTACATAGCTGTAATAGCATGTGAGCACACGATCACAACCCTAACCCACTTACCGCGTCAGAAGAGATAAGAACTACGCGATAGAAAGAGAGGCCCCTTGTAGGTGAATATAAATATTAGGTACTCAGCGGTGTGCGATCTGAATTGCTCTTTATTGTGTCGTAGCAGAGTTGCTTATTTATATAAACGTCTTATCGGAGTGATCCTTCTGGTCCTTTTTATTCTGTGCTTACAGTCCGCCGCCGTGCCGAGCAAATGCGTTTGATAGTTCGTTTTGTTTTTTCCCCAGTTCAAAGTACTTAACATAGACAGTCTGACTGCATAATATTGTATTACTCAGGCATTTAAGTATCTAAAAATAGGGATATACCCTCTTTTTAGATACTTAAATGCTACTAAATCTACGGATAAATATAAATATTGTATAATTTACTCCAATTAAAAGCCACGACTTCAATACGAACACGAACTGTCAAACGGTTTCTCTCAGCGCGGGCGGAGGCCGGACTGTAGTCACCGCGTGGGTGCTGGGTCCGTAATCCGAAAAATACTGCAACATAGCTACTTGGGACTTATTTAATTTAGGGCCTGTTAAAGAATGTTCGAGTAAGTTCCGGTTATACTACCCAGAACATAAAAGAACAGAATGATAAAAATGACAGTGAACATGCAGCGCGTTTTAAGCTTTAACCGATGGATCGGCTAAATCAATGACTGTGAAACGCAATGATAGTGTTTTTTTATTACATATGTTCTGGGTAGTATAACCGGAACTTACTCGAACACTCTGAAACAGGCCCGAAGAATATTATTATATTCATATAAGCATTCGCAACTAGTAATGTATCATTAAGTTTTTTAATAATTATTAATCTGTGTCTACATTATTTTTCGTTAGACTACAGTCACGTGAATAAGAACGAGACCACTTGTAAATTTTTACTGTGCCCAAACTTTACATGCAGAGATTTGTGAGAAACACAATTTAAACAACGTTTTTTTTCATCACAGGTTTTTTTAGCCTTGACCACTCTCTCAGCTGCAGGTAAGATCGAAGATGTTGTTCAGGCTAACCTAGAGTTACTGGCCCTCAAGGACAGCTGCCGGAACCGATTTTCTACTTGAGGGTGGTAGCCTGGTAGCTATCCAGGCGGGCGTTCGCAAAATGCCCTATAACCATGCTATAACGAATGCCATCCTAAGACAACAACCAGGACCGACGGCTTAACGTGCCCTGCGAAGCACAAAAGCTCTCAGTAGTAATGTCGCTAGCGGTCACCCATCCAACTCATGACCGCGGCGGACGTTGCGATCGGTTAAGAAAAATGAACGCACGGTGCGATTTTGGTTTAAACGCTTTCGTGATGGAAACTTTGATTTAAAGAACGATCCACGTGGAAGACCGCCCACACGGGTGAATAACAATGAATTGAAAGAGATGGTGGAAGCCAATCCGAGCCAAATTAACCAGAAATTAGCGGCATGGTTTAACGTTACCTTGACAACAACATTGACTCATTTGCGTCAAATCAATAAAATAAAAATAATATGAAAAATGGGTGCCTCATGATTTGACTGATCTGCAGAAAGAAACTCGTGTTGAAACTTGTATTACCTAGTTGAATCGATACAGATATGAAGGAATATTAGATTGAATTGTGATATGTGATGAAAAATGGATTCTTTACGATAACCGTAAGCGCAAAATGCAATGGCTGACCCCAAGTCAAACGCCGTAACAGTGTCCTAAAGCAAAGCTTACCAATGAAATGGTAATGGTAACGGTTTGGTGGTCTTAGCGTGGTGTTATGCACTATAGATTTCTCCGATCTGGTTAAGCTCAAATTAATTACTATTTCTGATTAATTACTACACTATATACACTTACGACTATATTGTGGAAATTATTTGGACTAACAATCGGTATTATATATGCATGAATGTTACACACCCTGAATAGGGTTGATAGTGCAAATACTTTAATATAATTTTGTAACACCTTTATATCCTACAATCTGTAACAACAAATATTTAATTTAATTTCATTTCAAAGCAATATCATACTGAACAATGATAGCAAAACTAGCAGTAAAACAGCCCCGACTCACCATTATTGCTCCGTGATAACGCGAGACCTCATACAGCACGACAAACTCTACAGGAACTGCAATTGGAAACCAATCGTCACCCTCCGTATTCGCCAGACCTTGCTCTAACGGACTACCATTTTTTTCGTGATTTGGACAATTTTCTACGCGTTAAAAAGTTTTCTTCCCTGGAGGCAGTACAAAATGCTTTCACACAGTTTGTCGAATCTAGATCACCAGAGTTCTATCGCAAAGGCATGAATGACCTTCCCATTAGATGGCAGAAATGTATAGATAATAATGGTCATTATTTTGAATAAATGAATATGTTAAATAAAAAAAAAAAGAATTTTATTTTTTTAGTACAAATCGGCAATTTCATACATTAACCCCTAATATAAGGTGTAAATTCCTTTGCTATATAGGATAAGTATAAATTTCAACGGGAGGTACCTATAATGTAATCTTTTTGTTGAAACATTGGCCATATAAACTAGAATAATTGAATACTTGTGATATTAGAGAAATAATTAAACAAATTTAGGTATCAAGTAAGCTAAAAGCTAACTATGTATAGTTCATGATTACATAATCTGATCGTATAGCCCCGATGTATAATTAAGCCTCAAGGAAAAGAGCAGAGCGCATCTTGGAACGAGTATTTAACTGACAAAACATGCAGCCCATGCAGGCTAAAAAGGTGTCAAAGGAACACAGATATTAAGAGGAACGGGAAGACAAGCTCCTACAGAAAAATAGGTATTTAAACAAAGTGATACTGTCTCGCCGCTAAACGTCCGAATAGAATAGTGCGATAAGGACAATTGCAGTTTCTTCAAATTTTGACTTGGTATTTGCGCATAATTTGCGTTCTGGGAGAAAACCTTTCTCCTATAGTAACCATTAATCAAATCTAAAACGCAAAAATGTCTTATTTTATAACTGATAGAATAAACTAGGTTTATAGGTTTTTTTTTATTTATCATTATTTTTCCTATAAATAATTCACAAACTAGAGATACAAGTTTTTCTAAAATATCGGTATTTAAATACCCATTAATTCAAATTCCTTTTATATAATGATAAAAATCAAAACGTATAAACCTGGATATTGATAACATCAATAAAATTTCCAAAAATCATCAAAATCGGTGATTGTTTAGACGGGTAGAAACGTTTTCTCATTTTGTATGAAAATTCGAGACTTCCCTCCAGTCTTAAGATACTCGTACATACAGGGAACAGCATGATTTTGTCACTTCGAAATGACAAAATCATGCTGCATGAAGGATTTCGGGTTAAAAGTCTGGTGGAGGCGTATTATCGACAGCGACAAGCAACATCCTTGTCTTCTCTTTGCCCTCTGCCTATAACATATTCATTTCGTCACAAGTGTCGAGCTTCACTGCGCCCGTCACACTGATACATACAGTTGTTTAGTCTCGTGTGCCTGTATAATTTTACTGGCTCTTAAGGACTGCTGCCGGAACACACTGTTAGGTGCTTGGCGTGATATTTTCTACTTGAGGGTGGTAGATAGCCAGGCGAGCATTCGTAAAATGCTCTCCCATAATGCGGTGAAGCTCAAGCCGGCGGTGGGGATCGAACCATGGACCTGCAGCACCGCAGTCCATAGCTATAACCGCTCGGCCATCATTGCTTATCTTAGATCTTTGGCAGTACCTACTAGTACTAAACCAACTAAATGCTACTAGCATAGAGTTGGTTTATTTGAGTTTTATTTTAATTAAGTTGTAAGTGAAAACATGCAAGTATTTAAAGTTTTACTCTTATAGTTACTATGTGTAATAATCAAGAAAACCTACGAAGACATATACCAGATCAATCTAGGTTTATAAAAGCTATATAGTTGTAGGGAATGCAGGGAATTAAATTATTGGTTTTAGCATGACATTTCGGGGTAAGTATTTGAAGGAGAAGAATGTGCGGATCCTGTATTGTCCTCCATTTGCAACAAATGAATTCGGGAAGAGCCATTAAGGTGCGGAAATGGAGGTAATTAAAGCCTGCGGTGGAGTGGGCAAGCTTTCTCCAATACGTAAGTGATATTTAAGTTACTCGATGTCATAATTTTAAATCAAATCCTCTACAGTTATCAATAATTTTTGCCTTATTAACGTTACTAAGTATTAGAATAGCATGAATATATGTATGATATTTGGTTTAGGCATACTTTTATTATAATCAATTTAAGTTATTAATGAAATTCTCATCTCCAGTAACGTAAAGAGCGTTATGAACAAGTTTCTTCATCAGCATTTTAGAAATCAAATCAATTTCCGCCACATACATTTAAGTTCTTCTTCTTCTTATGCCATATCCTAACGGATGTAGGCGACCATCTTTCTAAATATGACTTTTTCCTGAGCTGTTCTGCTTAGAACAGCGACCGCTATTTTAACTAATATATTAGAATAGACGGCAAGAGGAGAATACTTAGCTGAAGTCTGTGCACACCTTCATGTGCACGGCTACTGTTTTTCAGTATACCCCTATGTTCGGACTGGAGTTACTACGTCGAGATGGATTGTTATAGCCGACTTAAGTAGATCTTGACACATTTCATAATAAAACTACGAGTGTTACTAGTTAAATCTGGTACGGCGCACCACATCTGTTTCGACAAAGACCGGCTGTTAGCTAAGCAAAAACTTTACGCTCCTCGCACAATTAGTCGTCGTCCGAATTTCAACCGAGGTAGAGGGTAGACTCTGTCATAAAGCTGGAGAACTTGTCTTCCTGAAGGTTTGAAGAATGTGAAGCAGGAGATGGTGGACACCGTCAGTTTTGCTTGTCGGACTGCGATGGTGTCATCTGAAGAAGGCAGCAGCGATGATGATGGTGCATCAAGATAATTAATAGATTCAGGCGTTACTTTGCGGAAATTCATTTTTAATAAAAACAAATATTTCAAAAATATTTTAAGAAAACATCAAATTAATATTGTAATAAAACACTTCGAAAATATAAAAATCCGCCTAATTTTCCTTGTAAGCCGACGTGACGTCACAAACGCCACGCAGCCAAACCGGAAGAATTTTCGAGAATGATTCTCGATCGTGCGCTCGTAGAGTCAAGACCTCCTGAGGATGCTTCGTGTAGAAGCCAAAAGCGTCGAAAATTCTTCCGTTTTGGCTGCGTGGCGTTTGTGACGTCACGTCGGCTTATCAGGAAAATTAGGCGGAATTGTAACTAGATATAATTTTATATTTTTTAATGTTTTATTAAAATATCAATTTGATGTTTTCTTAAAATATTTGAAAAATAGTTGTTATTATTAATGGTGCATCACATCCTGTACCGAGAACGCAGCGTTCGCCACAACACTACCCACAATGACCCCCGCCGCCGGCGCCGTCGGCTCGAGCACAGCGAGCTGCCGCCCGCAGTGTGAGAAGTGGCGCGACCGCGGTGGACGTGCCACACTCAACATCCTGAGGAAGGCTTCCGGTAGAAGCCGAAACATTGTCGATAGTCATATCGACTCATAGTAAGTTGTTCACGCTCAAACACCCGTGTTTCAAACATAAAATATAAATATGAGCGTAAGTTTTTATAATTTGAAAACTACGAGTGGTTATACAAACAGAACAGCTACATAAATTAGACATCATTTTACCATTAACATAATTAGTAAATAATTAATACTCAGTCTGTGCGCGAGTAAGGATACGTGTGTAAGGGTGTGTGTGTGTAAGTGAGGGTGAGAGAGTGTGTGGGGGTGTGTGTGTGAGAGAGGGTGTGTGTTATGTGTGTTGTTGAGATTATCTTCGTGTTTGTATTGTAAAGGTTCGCGTTTAAAGTATACGCTTCCGCCGTGCAGGAAATATAATTTTTAATATATATTTTTGAATGTAGCTTTTCTTATTTGTCGTTAAAGAAGAGAAAGATTCTTCCACACGTTTGACGCGCTGTATTTGAAACATCCTTTAATATTGGCTCTAGTTTACGTAGTATACTTTGGCATAGACAAATGATTAGTGTGTTTAGAACGTGTGTTCAATTTGTGAAGATCATGAGAACTTTTCAACTAAATATTCAGGCTTATGACTCCAAATATGTTTTTGTGTAATGCATGTTACATGAATTTATCTTCTTGTTTTCATATTCAGTATGTTATCTTCTAGGTATGGCAAAACAGAACCAAACCGAACCGCACGCATTTTTTATTCGCTGCATGATATTTACATCATTTACAGTTTATTTCGTTCATTTTAGATCGACAAGTCAAAATGGGAACACCATCAACGTAATAGAAGCCAATTTAATACGCATTATCAGGTATAACTGAAATACTATTTCTTGCGAATATAAAAAAAATCATCAAAATCGGTACACCCTGTAAAAAGTCGGGTGAAAATAAAATAAAACAGACGAACTGAGAATATTCTCCTTATTTTGAAGTCAGTTAAAATGTATGATATCAAACTTAAGCTCAAGGATTTTTGAATCAAATATCGTTTACATAATCAATGAACTGATTTTATTTTCACAACACAACAAACACAAATGCACACTTTTATTTTATAAAAATATTACCTTATATTACCTTTTTAACGCTAAATGGAAAAATAATATACATTTTATTTTCCTTACGCGCTAAACAACGTTATTTTCCTAGAAGTAACTTTTAATACTAATTATTGCACTACCTCCAAAATAATCTAAACAAAACTTATCATTATTTTTAACGAGTATTTAATTACTTAAATAGTAACTGGAAGTTCCTGCCACAGACTAAATCAACAGTTTCATTCATCAAGACATTTATTAATACTTATTTAATACTGGACGTTATTATTTACATTAATTTTATTTACAGTGTTTATGTAAAAATATGCACGATTGCATCTACATATAAATACTAGCAAAAATTATATATGGATATAGCAAAATGATATTCGTATAAAAATGACTAGATTTTTTACAGCATCTAACGTAATAAGCGTATATATTGTATATTAACAAAACACCTTCTTACCTAATTAACTAGTATTTAATTAAATATGTCCAAAATTGGACCACATTCTTATTCAAATTATAGTCGTGCTCGGGTTCAGACTACTCTCGAAGGCACGCCCCTCTACAGTAAAATATTCATGTGCATTTGACCTCGTTTGTACATTAGGTTATAGTATTTTGCAATAGGGCTTAAAGTATGAAATTACTTTAGGTTTTATTGTAATAATGAAGGTTCTACACCAATTCTAAGTAAATTGACATGTAACCTTCATGGTTTGAGATTTTTGATTGAGATTGATTGAGTGAATAATTTTTCACATGGTTCTTCTTTTAAAAATTTGCAAAATTAGACTTTCGACATTCATTTGTTATTTTTATTCAGCTTAGACAAGAAAGATGGACCCTCCGAAAATTCGAGTGCATTTTGAATACGGGTTCCGACGCAGAACTAACGCGGCAGAAACAGCTCGCAATATCAATGTTGCGTTTGGAGAGGGGACTGCTAATGAACGCACTGTGCGATTTTAATTTAAATGCTTTCGTGATGGAAACATTGATTTGAAGAACGAACCACGTGGAAGACCTGGTGACCACCTGGGACAACCAACACAGGTGAGTAACAATGAATTTAAAGAGATGGTGGAGCCAATCCGAGCCAAACTACCAAGGAATTAGCGGCATGGTTTAACGTTACCTTACCAACAATATGTAATTATATTATATGCGTAAAATCAACAAAATAAAAAAATATTAAAAATGTGTGCCTCATTATTTGACTGATCTGAAGGAAGAAACACGTACTAAAACTTGTGTTTCCTTGTTGAATCGATATAGAAATGAAGGAATATTGGATCGAATTGTGACATATAATGAAAAGGGGTTTCTTTATGATATGATATTCGAAAAATACAATCGCTGACCCCAGGTCAAACGCCGCAACAGTGAGCTTGCCAATAAAAAGACGATACTAACTGTTGGTCTCAGCATTCACTATAGCTTTCTCCGATCTGGTCAAGCCACAACGGCAGATGTCTACTGTGCCGAACTCCGAACAATGATAGCAAAACTAGCAGTAAAACAGCACCGACTCATGAATCGATCTTCAACATTATTGCTCCATGATAACGCGAGACATCATACAGCACGAGAAACCGTTTTACCTCTACAGGGACTGCATTTAGATACCAATCAACACCCTCCGTATTCGCCAGACCTTGTTCCAACGGACTAACATTTTCTTCGTGATGTGGACAAATTTCTACGTGATAAAAAGTTTTCTTCCAGGAGGCAGTACAAAACGATTGCACACAGTTTGTCGAATCTAGAATAAATGACCTTCCTATTAGATGGCAGCAATATATAAATGGTAATTATTTCTTTTATATATGCAAAAAATTAATTGTTCAGTACAAATCAGCAATGTCATACCTTAACCCCTAATATATGGTAATGCCACATACAGTAAAACCAAATAATAAATATGATATGATATGCTTGGGTAGGCAATAACAACTAAGTGTACTAAAAATGTGGAGGGATGTGCCTTCGTGAGGAAAACGTCTGTAATCATTCTATCAATTTCCGCGATAAAAGGCACATTGCCTACATGCGGGACGAACGGTAGCTATCTTAGTCAATAGGGGCTATTAAATTTATTGCTAGATACGAGATATTTATGACATTATCAAGAGTTTCAAGCACGAACCAGAATTGGTTAATTTATGACTCATTAATATTGAAGATATTTCAATATTTTTATCAACAGTATCGTATTTTTGTCACATATATTACAATCGTTTACTTTATCTGACAAATGTTTGCTTTACGAACCGATTGAGTACCTGTATAAAATATACTCACATAAAAATATATTTTGATATTGAGTTCAACACAAATTGGCGTGCGTTACCCTTGTTTGATTTGTGTACCCCTTCGGAAAATAGAGATGTGACGATATTTAATGTATTCACACTTGGCTCAAAGTATATATCTAATATAAAACTGTTTTTACAGAAACACAAATAATTATTTTAACAAATTAAAGTATTTAAGAAGTAGAATAAAATATGTAAGAATAAGAATTTCATGGAATAAACTCAAAAGACAAAAATGCTATCAGTTACTTCATATTTATTTTACGTTGTATATAATGTTAGGCGAAAGTAAAATGACATAAATCTATATAAAGCTTTTATCAAATTTAATGAGGATTGTATTGCATTTAATATATTTGAATTTGGTCAATATTTTTAAATAATTATCGTAGTTTGTAAACTCATGTTAGATGCATCGAGTTTCACGTTAAGTGACACTCTAGTAGGTCAATAATCTCTATCAAGTAAATGCCTTAGCTTGTCCTCGCCTATAACATAATAAATAAAAATTTGTCTTCAACTGTCACATCGCCAGTAGACAAAGAACCTTCATGGTCTATGTCTACGGGCAGTATTAAAGATTCACGATCAGATTCCACACAGTTGTTTCGCTTATCTCAAGGTGGTGCAGCGGATATGTTGTTAGGGACTATTTCTAGCTCTTCGTCTGCAGTGTCAGCCTCACTTTCCTTAGGACTTTCAGTTTCTGGTTCGTCCCTCATCAGAGCTCGGTACTTCTTAGCTATGATCTCCCAGTCTACTACGTTTTCAATCTTGGTCGCGTTATTGAAGCTCATTTGAGAACCAAGTGGGCTAAGGTGCACGACAGATAGACGTGTAGAATCTGGGAAATAAATATTAATATATTATTATGATTGTTCATATGTGTAGTAGTTGGTTTTTATCTGATATGACTCTATATAGACAGAGAATTGAAGAAGTGGCTGCATGATGGATGTCATTTATGTCTTATATTTTATATTTAGAGTAAATTGACTCAGGTATCATATTATAACCAGATAAGTAGTACGAGTATGTCGTAGTTTGACTTAAGGGTGAACTGGCCGGCCCGTTCTCCATACAAACGTCGTAGGGTGATCACTCCCTTATTTGAGGATTTAGGTCCAAAATAAAGAATAATACCGATTGATCTCGTCATTATCTAGGCTTGTATGATACCGAAATTTTAATAAAATAATTAACTTGAGAACTATGGGCTTATATATATACATTCTCATATAAAGTTTTCGAGGCTCATAACTTACAGTTTAATTATCTTTTTAAAATTTTGGCAACATACAAGCCTAGATAATGACGATATCAATCGTTATTATGCTTGAGTCTGGACCTAAAATCTTAAACAAGGGAGTGATCACCCTACGACGTTTGTATGGAGAAGTGACCGGCCAGTTCAACCTTAATAGAGCGGTACCAAACGCGCTTGTACGCACCGTCTGCCGCAGCATGCAAACTATAAAAAATATCTAGCGTTTTGGTAACTATCGCGTTCAATTTACATATGTATTTTATAGTCGGATTAATAATGATACAACAATTTTCGAATTATTTTGCATTTTAATTGACGCGAGGGTATAATCATATAAACACGTATTAAGTAGGGATGTTACGGATTCCGACTCCGACTTCGGTTCCGCTAGCGGAACTGGAATTTTAAAATTTGGTTTATCGGAGTCGGAATCGGAACCGGAGTCGGAACCGGATCCGGAGTCGGGGTTGAACGTGGTAGTAGATAAGATTAAGAGGTATTGTTAAGGGCAGGCCTCATGAAATAAAATAGTACGAATTGTTGACTTGATTATACGGTTACTTTTATTTAAATTATATTTAATAAACAAAAGCTTTGCAACTTTGTCTCCGTCTAAGCTATTTCGTAATGGATCATAAATTAGGCCAGCACAAGTAAATAGTGGTTCGCTTGCTACTGAGCCTGGTGGACACGACAAAAATTGGCGGGCAATCGATGGAAGTCGGAACCGAAGGTGTAGTACCAATCGGAAGTTCCGACTTATCGGAATCGGAGTCGGAGCTCCGTAACATCCCTAGTATTAAGTATGGTTGTAAAAACGTGCTTAAAAATCTATCGTTACATAACGTGCGACATTTCTATTTTGAAATACTTGCCTTTAGGTACAACCTGCCCCCGTTTGACTTTAGAAAGCCATTTCGCCCCAGCCTTGGACCTGGCGCTGAGCTGATCTTGCCTCTGCAGTCCGATCATGTGGACTAAACTGGGTCGCTTCTTCTTAGTCATACGTTCCTGTGAGAAAAATAATCTTCAGTTATGAATAACCCTTCAAAAACAAGCTTGAAATGGAATATAACTAAACCTGAAACTGAATTAATTGATAATGTTGATAGTTATATATATATATTTTTCTTAATTTTAAAATTGAATGTAGCTGAACATGAAAAACTTGAGAGTTAGTACCTTAGACATTTTGGGAGCGTATAAGGTAGAAAATAGATTAGCCCTTTTTTTGTTATTGTGACGGAACAAGCTCGAGGCCCACCTGATGTTAAGCGGACTAACCTCTGCCTATAACAGATGCATTTCGTCACAAGTCACGAATTGCACCTTGAGACATAGTTGTTAAGTCTCATGTGCCTGTAATTTCACTGGCTCTCAAGGACTGCTGCCGGAACACACCGTTAGGTGCTTGGCGGCAGATTTTCTACTGGAGGGTGGTCGCTAGCCAGGCGGGCATTCGCAAAATGCCCTTCCACCATGCGGTGAAGCTCAAGCCCGTGGCAGGATTCGAACCATGGACCTGCTGCGCGGCAGTCCACAGCCAATGCCACTGAGCCATCACTGCTTCAAAATACGGCCCCTATACGGCACCTAAAACTATGTGAAGTAATGCGGGTGTTGTTACAGCCATAAAGTAACTTTGTATATACTTTTGTATTTACAGCTTCGCGCGTCATTTCGAGGACATACAGGTGTTGCGATATTTATATATAATAGACTATTTTGAGCTAAGAATGTTTGCAAAAGTAGCAAACATAGTGTTATTGCTATTTTCATGCATAATGTAAAATATATGTTAATTTTATGGTTGTTACCTACCGATATAGAAAGTTATTTCAAGGACTTTTACTATGCGTCAGAGAAATTTAAATTATTTTTCTAGCATAATAATATCTTAATGTTGTCTTAGGTTTTCGCGATTATTACACATAGTAATTAAACAACTTTAATCGGTTTAATTCGCGTATATTTATCATTAGTTATGTCCCGTCGTTTCAATCACTTTGCATGTCACCCCGTGACCACGATCACTGCAAAGTGTTTGAAACGGCGGGACAAAAATAATGATAAATATACGCGATTTAAACCGTTTGAAGTTGTTTAATTACTTAAATAATATCTTTTTTCTAGGTTAGTACTATTGAAACTTTAGTCTACACCAAGAAACTTTTTGTTTATTATTATTATTTTGTCAGCTTACAAAATTAAAAAGACAGTTAAAATTTAAAACGGATTTGAACATGGTGTCATTTGATCCTAGGTTCAGGATATGCTCTGTCAATCTTATCTACCGTGGTAGAGTGTAATCTAATAGGTCTAACTTATCGTTTCTTCTTATCTTATTACACGACTGCCCAATAAAGAGAGTGTTATGTTTTCAGAGTTCATATATGTGTTTTTTCAAAAAAATATTCAATTACAATAATATTTGTTATTTGTAAAGGGTTTAGGTACACCCTTTACAAATGACAAATATTTCAGACCTATTTATTTATTTTACGTTTAATTAATTCATCAATAACAATAACTAACTAACAGTATTATACTAATGAGCTAAATATTTTAGACCCATAAATATGGATTCACAAAAATGTAGCTCTTAATACGTTAAAAATATTTTTCAAAAAACGAGAGGACCACCCCGTATGTATGGTATGAGTATACCAATATATTTCCAATAAAAAAATAATGATCAAAATCGGACTATATTGCAAAAGTTATGAGTGGTCATACAAAAAATATATATACGACTTCGAGAACCTCCTTCTTTTTGGAAGTTGGTTAAAAATAATTTTCGGATATCGCGTTTTACGTTATAAAGTACAATAGTATCTATCTAGCAACAGCTAAAATATGTTTTTTTAATTACACGCTAAACACATCGTTTGCCTTAGGTAGGTAAGGTTATACTTACTTTACACCTGTTGATGAGCCACATTAGCCACGTGGTGACCAAGTTGAGCGGAGATGGGGCTGTGTTGGTCCTGTGCATGTTTCGGATCAACTTTGACAATCCATACTTCCATTCTATGTCTGATTGTGCCTAAAAACAGAATGTTTATTATATTATTTTATATTATTATTTTAAAATAGTAAGAGACGATTGAAGTAAGTGTGTTTTTTATGGTATGAAGTGACGAAATCGGACACTTCGCCTGCCCGATGGTACATCATGCCACCTCAATATAGATGCAATCTTCTTTTTACTCGACAGTTCACGTCCCTGCGAAATACAAGTTCTTGTCTCTTGTTTGCCCAGTAAGATGACTTAACTTTGATACTTGTCTTTTTGGAATAGAGTCCAGTGGGGTGCGGGATAAGTTTTCTCCTCTCCCATATCTTCCTACGGGAGTCGAAAGAGGCTCCGAAGGGAAAAATATGAAATGTTGCGACAGCGCCTTCTGAAATACAGCCATCTTTCATTGCGATCCCCAAGACGCCTACCAAGGGTGGTTATGGCAAAGATTCAGACTGCATAGTAAGAGTGATGAAATTATTACTTTTATAAAATCTCGAAGTCCTAGGTTCGATTCCCAAGTCAGACAGTTATAAAATTTTTCTGATGAGTAAAAACTCAGGTAGCAGGAGTCTGGTACTGACGCAAGATGTTGATGCTCACCTCCTACTTCATGACACCTAAACTTGCCTATCTAGAGAAAAACTCCGTGGAATACAGGCGCACCGATATGTTATGTTAAATTAAGTTTATGTATTATTACAGAAAACAAATGTCTCAAAGTCTGAGTAATAAGTAATCAAATTTATTGAAATCGGGTCTTTGGAAGATCGGGACCTCAGGGAATAATCCGAAGTATCTCATTCATCTAATAAGTATATCACTTATTTAGGATAGCTACCACGAATAATGATATCTTGATAATCGCGTAACTAATTTTTCAATTCAAATTAAAGTATCATATTGACCTCCGTTTATTAAATCTTATTCTACTATGTTATACTAAAGATATTTTCCTGATGCACGCGTGCAGAAAGTGTTTTTAATTGGTAACAATAAAAAACAGTTTAAAGTTAACATAGTGTATCTAAGTATGTGTAAGGAGGTCAAATGAACAATAAAAAAGTATGGAGATGCTAAATAGAAGACTGTATATAAACAAACATATGCTGTTTTAAATTCAGTGAGACCTCCACTTTTGATAATTCTACGCATGTACCTGTATTCTTTGATAAGTGTCTGACATCATAGCAATGAGCAGGTTTATAAGCACCACCACCGACACCAACATGTAGATGCCGAACACTATTTTGAAGAGGTAGTTGGTCCAGGGAGGTTGCGTGGTGCTGTCATTGCGGTGTACTCTGGTCTGCTCTGTAGTTGTCTGGCCGAAGACCGCGAAGAACAACAGCTCGAACGAATATATCGGGTTCATGGTAACTGTGAACAAAGGTATACTTCTTGGGCGCGTGGTTACCTGTATACGTTGATAAGTGTCCGACATCATCGCAATCAGGAGCGTTATGAGCACCACGACCGTCATCAGCAAGTAACCCCCGAAGACAAACTTGAACAGGTTCTGAGTCCACAAGGGCCGGAGACTGGAGATGTAGTTCAGGTCTGACAATGTGATCTGGCCGAAAAGGGCGAAGAACAATTTCTCGAACGCCTCGATCGGTGACAACGTCGCTAGAAGACAATACTCAAATGGACTACGTTCTTTTTTGTTACGACGCTTTTTGGTAGCGTAAGACTAAATTGATGGGTGAACTTCCATACATTACGCATACACTTTCAAATATTGTATTCTGCACAACTTTGCACGTTGTAGAGACCATCAATTTAATCTTAGACTATCCTCATTCTAACATCAATCTAAAAACGACTAGACAAGTACACTCTTGTGTAGATTGACAATTCTAGTGAGAATCAAAGCCAGCGTAGAAAATCCAAAAACAATGATGGAAAGCAGTAACAAAATGCATCAATCCACCCTCTCCAAATAGCCATGTGGCGGCACATCAATAGCGTGGACGCAAAAGGCGCCACATCGAAGACAAACAGCCAGACAATACCCAAAACATAAAACAATACCTCATGACACGGCGTGAATCACAGCCCCAGGACAAAACCAAGCCACGGCATGCGCAAAACAAACTTCCATTGAATGCGGTGAAGTCGGCACTTATTCATTCCACTACACTAGGCATCGTGCGCGCAATACCACGCGATGCATGTTCAGTGACACATCTGCAAACCACGCGCCTCGTAAAGCCTTCACAGATGTATTATTATGTATTAGGTGCGTCATTCACATTCTAACCTTATCACAAAATAATTCGGCGTGTGTATTGTATGGTACAGAGCCCACATTCCTCATTCTTTTTGGTGTTGCAATTACTAACGGAATGGCTTTTAGCACGATCAACGATGATAGCATTCTCGATATGACAGCAACATTCATGACAGCAAGCAGATGCGTGGACGGTTTCAAGACATGGAAATAAAAAAGCACATCGAGATATAATGCGATCATCGTATGAAAGTGACTTTCGTGGACATCGAAATCGAACTATTCTCTCTAACTTACGCCCCATCGCCGGCCCCTGTTTTCTTCTGTATGATTCCCCAGAAACTGTATTTAGCCATAGCGCATCTTGCGCTTGTCGTTTGGATCGCAGGTTCTCTATTTCAGAACATGTTTAACATTAGCTATAGTATTAGGTACAGATCTTTCCTAAACATGAAAGAAGTTTCTAAACACAAACTAAGTTTTGAGATGAATGATGCGTGTAGAAACATATATAATGGAGACACACTCACCGTCTGAGAAGAGTTTTCTTCTTGCTGTTCTCGCATATTTGTTATCTTCTGCTTTGTTGATGTTTCTGAAGGGCTGGTTCAAGGCAACAATATGCATTGAGAATCCAAACACGAAGATCGCTAGCACGGCAAGGAAGCGCCCCAGGTCCTTCATGAGATCTCCGATGATGATAGCCCATGGGCCGAATAGGTGATGGAAAGAAAGGAAGTCTAATATTTGCACGCACGCCAGTAGAAAAGCCAACGCGAAGCATTGGTTCCTACAGTACATGAGCGTTGGCCAGTATTTTGGTAAAACAAACACCCAGCCTACGACGTGCGTTGCAACGCCTATCATACCAAACAATAACACAGCTATCTTAATCCAACCTAACCCTGACTTATCACTAGGATTCGTTAACTCGAACAGCAGGAGACCGCTCAGACAAATGAGCAGCATCCACTCGTACCACCGAGGCACTAAGCTTTCCCTAAAAATAGAATTATAAATAGGCGTTATGGCAACTAACGATAATAACACCATGAGGTAAATATGTGACGTTAAATACGACATGAACTTAATTATTGGAACCTTATTATATTTATGGCCTAATGGAAGAGAAAATACCATCCAAACCGGTGGACAAACTATAAACGCGACAAAAAGGAACATTATTTTGATGCCACTCCATTTGAGGCTCCCTCTCCAGAGTTCCTGTAACAAAGAACGTTGGTGATCATCACTGTATATTATACTTTTAAACAGTGGTTATAGTTGAGAAGTTACCTATATTTTACCTGAAGATATCTCTGGACGACTGTGTGAGCTATAACTTCTTTCTGCTCGTTCTCTATAAGGACGTCGAGGAACTCAATATTTCTGTTATCCGTGGCTGTGAGGATATGTCCGGCAGAATCAGCTCCAGCGGCTAGAGCCAGCAGTTCTGTCGCCATCGCCTCACATTGTTTCCCCGCTGCGATTAGATCTTTGGCACGCTCCTTCTCCTAATAAGGGGAACAAAGAAACAATGGCTCGTCAATGCATATTCATGCTTCAAAGCCAATGACCCTAAGAAATCAAACATGGTAAACATTCCAGCTAATACACATTTACAACTTTCTGATAATAAGCATGAGCTGCACTGTTAGGATACAATTCATATTCAATTTCATGTTAGCAACTATATTTTCAGTGAACTAAAACAAACAACCTAAAACGGTGTAGGCAAACACTTTTGCCTATGCTGTTTCATGTTGTTACTATTTGTTGCAACTATTAGGAATTTATTTTATCTTTAATTATTCTCCCATTGTACGTTTATGGACATTAGGAGCAAACAAGGCTCGTTATCGTTATTATGCCCATTGGGTCCATCAACAACAGCGTCCCCAAAGAGAGTCACATTCAGGCAGTGTGTAATAAATAAAAAACACATCGAGATTTAACACGGTCATCGCATGAAAGTGACTTTCGTTGACGCTGGACATCGATATCGAACTATTCTCTCTTACGCTTAGGTTAGTGAAATCGTACATTGTTTTGATCCCACCGTCGGTATACGAATAGGAAGGTGACACCCGATATCTCAATTTAACGGTAAAACGATTCAAACCGTTGGTAGGTACCTAATATCAATTACCTTGGAGGATAAGTTGATGTAGATATTTGAGAGCTTGGCTGCAGTATCGACCGGCGCCGGCGACACCAAAACGAACTCCTCAATCGGTATGTTATTGTGGTTCTTTGAACATACCATAAGGTTATAAACAAACCGTTTATCGTCCATCAGAGATTGCGTGTCATGTTCTTTATGTAACAAATACTCAAGGACATCGTTATGGTTTTCGGAAGCAGCGAACCAAATTGGAGCACAGTTTAAATTCGTTTCACTTTTGGGGGAAGCCCCAGATTCCACCAAAAGCTTCACTACATTCAAATGTCCGGTTTTTGCGGCGCAATGCAATGGAGTCCATCCGTTTTTATCTGTTGCATTGATTTCTGCTCCTTGTCCTAGTAACACTTCAACCATTTGGTAGTGGCCGTATGTTGATGCTATGTGGAGACCGGTTTTTCCATGGCGGTCTGTACTGTGCAACAGTTCTGCAGATCTGCTCAGCAAAAGGCCAACAATGGACATGTGGCCTCCAAAACATGCCAGATGAAGTGGATTGAAGCCCTGAAAAACATTTGTATAACTTAATAAAATACTTCAGCAAAATAAATTGGGTGGTAAACGAAAAATACTGTTGCTAATATTGGAGTAATTTGACGGAGATGGCTTTTGTTAGGTTTTTGACTCTATCAGCCTGATTGTCCACTGCTAAACACAGCGTTCTCAATTTAGGGGAGAGGGGGGGGGGGGGGGGGTGTTGCCATAATCTCCATGCCTGGCAGGCGTGATCGCAGTTTAAGATAAGAAGGCGCTGTTGCCTACCTGTCACTACCTTGCCACCTAATGGGGTAATTTATTAGTTTTTCAATAATTAATTAAATTAATATAAAAAAATACAACATGTGTGCATGAGTGCCGCGTTACGAGTATAAATGGGAGTAGGTATGTTGAGCTACATTCTTACACAATGTTTATTTTCATGATATTTAAATAATAATATTGAAGGTCTAAGTGTAACGTACGCAATGAAAGGATTGAACATACGTTTTCATTGCTTGCAGCGTCAGCCTGTACTCCTGCAGAATTCAACAATAACCGCACGACGTTCTCATTGCCGTTGTAAGCGGCTAGATGTAACGGCGTTAGTCCAGATTCTGACCCTAAAACTGGAACTAAAGAAACCCCCGTGGGAGCTTCAGACTTCACGGTTCCAGGGACTTGGGATAGCAGTTCTCGAACCGTTTCTGTAAAATATAGGGAAATAAATGTATATTTTCACATTGTTATGAAAATCAGCTACCGTTGGCATAAGCCATATGAATCGTAGTTTAAAACAGTATTCTTTTTCAAACATCACGTCTGTTTATTACAGTTGTTACAACAGAACTACTGCACTGCTGTGGTAGGTATATGGTATGTATGGTTCTTCTTCACTTTAACTTTTTTTCGCCCAGTAACTTGCTGCACTGCTCTGAACACTACTTGCATGTATGTTCATGAAAGTACTTTACTCACTTATTGTAGAGTGACATTATGGCCGTAGATACAACGAACGATGTATTGAAGGTAGCTCTTTACTCTAGACTTAAAGACTCCTAGGTTGTAATCATCAGGAAACAAGGAAACTGGCGATGTTCGCATCATTAAATGGATGAAAAACATGATAGTGAGTATCGTGACGCTCAAAATATAATAACTCTGAACTGAATTGGTGATATTTCCGTACCCCTGTTTGTCAGTTAATGGAAAAGTGATGAGATAGTTAGATCTGCAATTGTAACTTAGAAAAAGTAACCTGTCAAAAACTGATAACCTAAAAAATTTACTTTTCGGGTCGGTACTCAGCATTGTTGCTAATACCAGTCCATTAGCCCGTTCTTAGATGGTGATTTCGTTTTTGAATTAATACTAAGGCGACACATTCCGGAGAGAGTAACAATACTTTATGTTTGATCAGGCTGGCTTTTGGTAGAGATCTGGAAGCTGACCTGGCGTAAAATGACGTTCCTAGAGATGGTAAGACAATATTTTACGCCGGTAGATGATGGTAAGATAGTATACGAGTTGCTAATTCAACTTAAAGTCGATAAGAAAAAGTTTGATGCTGTTATAATTTTTGGGAATACATGTAGTTTCTAGAAACTTGCTTTTTCATTACTCACCAGCTTGTCCATAATAAGCAGCTATATGAAGAGGTGTCAGACCAAGTTTTTTACTTGATATCCTAAGCGTATTTGTAGATCTCATAACATCTAGTACATTGGTATGCCCATATTGGGCCGCTAAATGCACCGCTGTAAGGCCCGCTTTGTTTTCATCAGTACATGAAGCTCCAGCTCTTACTAAAGTTCTCACTACATCTGCGTGGCCACCTTCAGCAGCTAATTGCAACGGCGTCGATTCATTTAACTTATTCCTAGCAGAAATAACACCAGTTCTATCAAATTTCATAAGCTCTTCGATCACTTTCACTGAACCTTGAATAGCAGCTATGTGAGCACATGTGTTCCCATCTTTTGTCGTCGCCATCACTAAGTTAGGGTGCTGCTGAAGAAATAACTGAACCACTTCTGAGAAATTGTTCTGCGCTGCTGCGTGTATAGGCTTTTGTCCTAATTCATCCGTCGCATCAATATTCGCTCCTAGCTCCAGTAATAGCTTGCAGACTTCCATTTGCCCACTGGCTGCGGCTAAATGTAAAGGCGTCTGCTTTTTTAACGTCAAAACATCGATCACTGCATTGTGGTCTCTTATTAAAAACTTCACTAGATGCGCGTAGCCATTCATTGCTGCTAAATGTAGCGCTGTCCTTCCGTTTCTAGCTTTGGAGTTAATGAACGCTTTATTCGTAAGCAGGGCATCGCAGACTTGAAGAAAGCCGTGTTCTGCTGCTAAATGTAAAGCAGATCTGCCTTCAACGTCAAATACATCTACTCTTGCATGGTTGCTTAGTAATGTACTGACTAGTTCCATATGCCCCCGGTTGCAGGCAATAAGTAAAGGGGTCCATCCGACAGAGTTCTGTTTGTTTAACGCACGACCAACATCAGCAGTAGATATATGAGCGATCATCTCCTGCATTACATCGTTGTTACCTGCAATTGCGCAGAAATGGAAGGCAGTTTCGTGGTTATGTTTCGTTTGTAACGAGACATCTGCTCCATTTTCTATTAGGCATTTGACGACTTGTCTATCCGCTGTTGGTATTTTAACTTCTTCTTTAGTAACTTTGCAAGCAAAATGAAGACTACTAGCACCGTCTTCGTCGACAGCGTCTATGAAAGACCTTGCAACGTTATCGCCCTTTTGAGTTTTGACGAAGTCTATAAGATGCCGAACTATATCTGGTTTGCAGCTTCTACATGCCATATGGAGGGGAGTTTCTCCACTCTGCAACACAAAAATATCCAATGTGAGACGTATAAGGGCAACAATATACTAAATATTATAACAATAACTCACTCAATTGAATATAAATATTTCGATGGGGCTTAAATTGACTAAACTGTTATAAATATTGTTTTAAATAACACTCGTGTGGGCCAATGTACATCAGTTTTGTGGTCCGAAATAGAGAAACGAATATCTGAACTTTGGAACCACCATGCAAACATATTCTTAATAATAATCAACACTGGACTAAATAAATAAAAAAACTGCACTGACGTTGATTACTGCACAGAATGAAAAAATTGCTTGTGACCTACGAATAAATAATGTACTTGTGACAGTATATATGCTCGTTCAAATACTCTGAGCTCACATATTTGCATAGTTCCACTTCAACTAGTATTGTTTCATACTTTTGGTGTGGGAAGTGAGTTCCGTTAATTTTTAAATATATTCACTCTTTTGAGAGGTACCTAATGCTTATATGATCGATTGTGTCACTGGCCGGGATACTAGTCTGTTGTATTATATCATACAGGCATAGACATATTTAGCAAATACTATTTTCAGTTACGTTAGTTTTAAATTTCAGGATTAGCATTATATTAGCATTTGGACTGCATGTGAGTCTGCAATCACTTATAGGTTGTCTAAATGCTTTTATTTTCGTAGCTGTAGTAATGCACACAGTTCGTAGTATTTTGTTAATAAAGGCACACCGCCGGTGAAAAAAAAAGGTTCCTTGAGTGTAATTTATAAAGAGCTGGTTGACGTTCTTGGAACTTTCTTAAATGAGAATAACTTGAAGCACACGTAGATATACTCCAAAAAACATAGTTTTCGACATTGGTTGACTATTGATCTAATGATGAAATATTCAATGGAAATTGAAGTTTTTTGTGATGGGTTAAAACAGATTTTCTATGGAAAAGAAAATTATACCTTGGTTTTTCTAAGTGGGTCACCACCGTCCTCCAATAGGAGGACCAGGGTCGTCAAGTTTCCATACTTGGCTGCAACGTGTACAGGAGTCATGCCGTTTTCTGTCGCTTTGTTCGGGCCTGCGCCAGACTTTAGCAGCATTAGGGCGCACTTATCACCTGGAATGAAAAATATACGGGGGCCTTAACTTGTGAACTCTTTATAGGTTTAGGGTACAAGATACATTTTTGAAAGACTACACAAAATTAAACATTGCAAATTAAAGAATTAATTTCAAAGGAAGGTTTAAAAATCTATAATAATAACAACAAATATTTTTAAAATATTTTATGAAAACATCAAATTCATATTTTAATAAAACACTTAAAAAATACAAAAATATATCTAGTGACAATTCCGCCTAATTTTCCTGTTAAGCCGACGTGACGTCACAAATGCCACGCAGCCAAACCGGAAGAATTTTCGACGCGTTTCGCTTCTACACGAAGCATCCTCAGGAGGTCTTGACTCACTTGAGTCAAGTCCCCTGAGGATGCTTCGTAACGCCGGAATCTATTTATTATTTAAAATCTATAATACTATATACATTTAATCAACCAACAATATAACGTACACCATGGCCTCGCCCATGGAGGGATGGGGGTTTCATTATTATCACACTTGGTGATTGCCAAACAAAGGCCAATTTTTGTTAAGTGGAGACACAGCTTTAACTATGAATATAATAGATTAATGTGAGCTATAGATTTTACTTAACTAAGTATAATGAAAGTAAATCGTTACCACGAGATATCCTAGAATATTTCAGCAAGGCATACCATTCTTGCCATTCAATTTGTTTTTATGTCGTAAAGTAGAATCTCCATTAAGTATTGGAATGGCTAATATTAAGAACAAATAGAATGATTTCCATTACAAAAATACAAATTTACTATAGAAAAAAATATAGTCATGTGCGGGATTCGAACCCGCGTCCATCCATCCCTCTAGCCTGGGTATGCTCTGACCGGAATGACTTCAAAATCTAAAAAGTATGGATTCATTGAAATCGGTACCATGCTGATTCAAAACACTGACCTCACATTATCATGGCCTGACTTCCACAAGTTATTTCATACTTATCAGTGTTGCAAGTCTGTTTTTAAAAATTATATTTTTCACTCTTTTTATGTGATCAATACTGCATACAAGACCATTCACTCGCCTAAAGTAATGTTCACAAGCGACAAGAATTGCTGTCACCATTAAATCATCCAGTTATGTAAAAACCTTCTTCAGTTAATTGACTACGAGTATAACTTATAAACCACTCAACTGATTTTGACAAACTTTAAAGGAGACTTACTTGGAAATACTACTAAGTACTAGGAATACTCTACTCAACAATAAAAAAATGGACAAAATTAACACGACATTACACTGTGAACTTTCTCATTAAAAGTCTTTATCTCACCATCAGGAATTCTAGCAGCAATATGCAGTGCAGTTTCGCGTTGCTTGCCGCCCCTGACGTGGACGTCAGCCCCGTACCCTAGGAGAGTTTCAACAACGGCCGGCTTGCACGACTCTACTGCTATGTGGAGAGCAGTGTAGTTGTCCTGAAAAGGGGTTGTTTATTTTATTACATAACAAAGTTTTCAATACTTTTACTCATAAAAGCTGTATTACATACGAGCTATTTATATTGGTCTTATTGCAGACGTGTTTGAAATTTAGTTTGGTTATGATGCTAGTAACAGGAGGGAGATTGTTGTTGGTTGCATTCACTCTTATTAGATTAACAAAAAAATATGTTTTGACCTGGAAACCCATAACCGTGCGACTCTTTCGGCATTTTCTGCCTCGCAGTGCCACTTTGTGAACTAAATTGTGAGTAATTGTGAATTACAAAATCACAAATATACGATAGGAAAAATGTTTATGTCATGTGTGGGATTCGAACCCTCGTCCATCCACCCCTTGAGCCGGGGTATGCTCTAACCAATTGAGCTAACATGACATGACGTCATAACTCGAATCTTTCCTATCGTTCTTTAACCATCGTATTGAGATCGAGCAACATCTATAGTACCACTTGCGTTGTACTACAAACAAGACCAATTTTGCAATTGGTTTTATACTTGTAAATGATGACGCAACCTTTTAATTTTAAAATTGTTAGTTTTGCAATAACGCCTGCTATGCGGATTACATTACAAAATCACAAATATACGATAGGAACAATTTAAGTCATGCAGGTCGCCAATAATTCGAGGTTAAGTTTGCATGTGCAACATACAAATATTACTGGCCTAAAGTTCAAAGAGCATCATGTTAATAGCGTAATTTTAAATACTGATTATTATAATAAATCAGTTTCATTACTTTTTAATACATTTAATTACTTTTTTCCAGCTGATAGGCTAGCCCATGACCACTTCCTCACCTGTGGTATGTGATGATGTGGCCGAGGTTGGTATACGGACTACACGCCTAGAATTACTGGCTCTCAAGGACTGCTGCTGGAATAAAATGAATGGCAGCAGAATTTCTAGTTCAGGGTAATATGCCCATATTGCGAATTCTCACTACTACCCTGAACTAGAAATTCTGCTGCCAATCATTTTATTCCAGCAGCAGTCCTGCCACCATGCGGTGAAGCACAGTTCGGTGTCGGTGGGAACCAAACCATATACCTGCGGCACAGCTGTTCATAACCAATACCTTCAATATGCAGCTAATTATTACTCTTAATATATTTTTTTTAATTCCAGCACATTTTCGGTGCTTATTGCTTAACAATCTTGTGACTGCCAAACTTACATCACATTAAATACATTTTGTGTACATGACTATACCTTTCTAACAGTGATTACTTCATACAGGTAGATTGAATAAAATATTGTCAAATCTTGGTTAGGTACAAAAAAAATTTATTTGTCGTGGCCAAGTCAGTTTGGCAAACAAGTTAAGCCAAACACTATAACCCCCATTATTATTACCCGATGAACAAGGTCTTATACACTTCTCCTTGTTGGTGGCAAAGATGGAATGAAAGCAGGAGGATCCCATCAGTGATGAAATATTTATAAATATAAATATAAGTACACGGGGCACACTAAGAGTTTTGCACTTCTAGCACATGAATAAATTATGTATTCATGTGCTTCTAGCTAATCGGAACTATTTGAATTTCAAAAGTTATATATTTTGGAACGACTTGCAACCTTTTTAGAAATAAAAAAAAACTTGGCGGGAAATCTTTCTAAAAGATTTAAGAGCGCTGATTTTTTATGTTTAATCAAATATTAAAAGTTCTCTCTCTCTCCGCAAGACTGTGCCGCTCGTGTTCAATATGCTTTTGGGAGAGAAGCACCTTGTTTGAGTACCGTGAGACGATGGTTTGCTAAATTTGAGAGAGGTCGGGTTTGTTTACATGACGAATTTCGTGCGGCTTTCAACCGCCGTCAACGAAAATAATGTGGCTACTGTTGAGCGACTAATTGAAGAAAACCCGCGGATTACTTTTGTCTTTGGATCCCTCATGAACTGACAGCGGATCAGAAGTGGGCTCGCGTGGAATGGTGCTCACAGATGCTGCTGAAGTACCACCACGGACATTCTAATGCTGTTTATGACATTGTCATAGGAAACAAAACGTGGATATATTGTTTGAACCCGAAAAAAATCAGCAATCTTGTGGGTGTTTGAAAATGGAGAACAGGTCAACAAAAGTGAGGCAGGAGAGAAACGTTGGTAAAAAATGATCGCGTTTTTTTTCTTAGCTACGGGTTCCATCTGCACAATTCCATTCGAAGATCAAAAGAGTGTTAATGCCGTTAGTGGTATTCTACCATTTGTTTACCCAGGGTGTTTTAAGTAGTTCGCGAAAGACGACCAAAAATCTCCCATCGCTGCGGATACCATGGGGTGTTGGGGGACTGAGGCCAGTGCTCTGATAGGCGAATTAGGGTGGGTGACTCCCGCTCCGGATCTTACCTGGTGCAAAGATTGGCCATAGCCATACATAGCGGCAATGCCGCCAGCGTTATGGGTAACTTTGCACCCGGTGCGGTCAGGGATGGGTTATTTAGTTAGTTTTAGCAATTAAAATATTAATTTTCTATTTAATTTGACTATGAATTTAGTAACCTAATTATTGTAATTTTTTTTTATCATTTAATTAATTGACTTATTTTAATTGATTGACTTTATGTTTAAGTAATATAAGTATTAGACATAAACAAGTATATATAATTTTCTCAAGTAATTATATATATTTGTTAGATATTTTCATATTATTATAAAAAAAATATGCTCCACTTTTCACCATGCACAGCATGTTTCCACTTCCCTCGCTGGATGATAATTCTTTAGCAGTAAGTCCTGTAAATCCTCCATTAGTACATGTTTGTTGCAATAGACCACTGAATAAGTAAATAAATGTATGTAATGATGAAGATACTAACATTTGTAGTAACGTCGACGCTCTCTCCTTTCTGCAGCAGCGTGTTGATGATGCCGACGTGGCCGTACCGCGCTGCTGTGTGGATACTCCGCGCTCCGTCCTGGAATTATAATAATAATAATTTTATTTGAAACTATATTACGATTTAGTTAACAACACATAAGAATCAATGACACCTGCAGAAGTATATAACAGTTTTTTTTTAATGATATTGTGACGGTACAGTCTCGAGGCTCACCTGATGTAAAGCGGACTAACCCCTGCCTATAACAGATGCATAGCATCACAAGTCACGAATTGCAATGCGCCCGTCACCTTGAGACATAGTTGTTAAGTCTCATATGCCTGTAATTTCACTGGCTCTCAAGGACTGCTGCCGGAACACACAGTTAGGTTTTTGGCGACGGATTTTCTACTTGAGGGTGGTCGCTAGCCAGGTGAGCATTCGCAAAAACTGTGTCGTAATGTCAACGCCCTCGATACATACTTCCTTAGAAACAATGTACGTAAGTGCAACTATTTAACATATAATGTAAATATGTAGGAGAAGGCTAAGTATGGGATATGATAATAGAACAGAATAGTACATTGTACATCGAGGGGAGAAAACGATCTATTTTTGTTGGAGAGTTTAAAGGCAACTCGAGAACAGAAATAGAACTTTCTCCCGAGTGATACATAGTTCTTTATACTACATCTACGAGGAAAATAAAATCATTATACGTTTTCTCGTACTTACCTCTACGAGAAAAAAAGCGCGGCAATTTGTTGTTTGGTTAAATTTTGTTTTTTATTAAATGATATTTTAACAGTACGCTTTTAATTATTCTAAATAATTTTCCAAAATGTGATCTGATAGTGAATGTGACGATTTTATAATGATGACGCCACCAGAAATAAGAAATGCAGCTCAAGAAGTCATAAAGAACTTACTGCATGAGAAGTCTCGAGGTAAGTACGAGAAAACGTATAATGATTTTATTTTCCTCGTAGGTGTAGTATAAAGCACTATGTACTCGGGAGAAAGTTCTAGTAAATCGTTTTCTCCCCTCGATGTACAATGTACTATTATTGCTACAGAAAAGAAAATAAATGACATACAATTTCTTACAAACAATATACAACTTATATAGCAAAATGAATACGCTTAGTTTGAGTTATGGCTACACCAGTCAAGGTGCTACCATAACACTGATTTTCAGTGAATTCCTGAACTTGGGCTAAGATGTTATATATACCCTAGGGTTTGTTATACGATATAATACATTTATCGTATTTATAAATTATAGAGCTAATAAACTTAATTAATAATAATAATAATATTCTATTCCAGCATTACCCAAGGGACTGTTTTTTCATCTCAACTAAATCAAGCTTAGGTAAATCCCGCAACCAAATGGCACACTACTCTATGAGGTCATTGAGCTTTGAAACTACTACTTACTCTGTGTTAAATCGCAAACATCTGCATATAAAGTGGGCTGCGACGATTTAAGGGCGCGTGACCCTCGTCCCCAACATCCCCGTCACAGTCAGATTTAAAATTATTACACTATGTTTATTAAGTGACAGAAACAGGCGAAACGAGAGGAATCGGCTTCTGTACGCGTTCTTCTTTACAATATTAATTATATTGGATACAAGCGAACGCCCGCGGCTTGGTTCCCTTGTCATAGTAGTTCCCCTACCCACACTGCCTGCGCTAGTAGCAATCACTTTGCCATGACTCTCGCTGGTAGAGTGCTATATATAGACATTAAAAAATACACAATCACTATCGGCCCTCAACGCAGGATCAATCACTTGTTAGTGAATATATATTTAAAAAAGCAGGACGGACTTCTTTTGAAAATGTGAGCTCATATTGCTTGAATCAGCACAGTAAGAACTTAGTTGTTACTGTGCTTCACCGCAGGGGGCAGGGTATTTTGCGAATGGTCGCCTAACTAGCTAACGCTCGAGTAGTTTTTTTTTTGTTGCTGATAGGTAAGCCTTTGACCACAATCTCACCTGATGGTAAGTGATGATGTGGTCAAGTCAAAGTCAAAATCAATTATTCAATTTAGGCGTCTACGACGCTCTTATGAAGGTCAATTACAAATTTTAGTACTTATTGAAATATTCTAAATAGTACTGCCACCATTTATTCATGTTCAGTTTAAATACAATATAATTATATAAGACTCGTAGGTATATATTGGGCACTAACATGGAAACTAGATTATACCGTTTTGATTAATTTAAACTGGGTTGGAAAGCCTACATCTTATCACTGTCACACTTATGTAGAACGATTATTTTCAAGAATTTGTCTTGGTTGTTATGGCTAGCCCCTTCCCTGACACGGACACGGAAATTTTATTTTGCGAATGCCCGCCAGGCTTACTACCACCCTCAAGTATAAAATCTGTCACCAAGCACCCAACGGTGTGTTCCGGCAGCTATACTTGAAAAGTAATTCTAAGTTAGCCTGCACAACATCTTGGACCACATCATCACTTGTCATCAGGTGGGATGGTAGTCACAGGGCTATAGCTTATGACCACTAGCTTATGACACTGAATTTTTTTTATTAACTTTCTTCTTTGTTTTTTTTAAGTAAGTATATTTTTTGACTGAATACGCACGAGGACCACCTGATGTCAAATATTTTTTTTATGTCTTATAGGTTAGCCTTTGACCACTATCTCACCTGATGGTAAGTGACGATGTGGTCGAAGATGTTGTTCAGGCTAACCTAGAAATAGTATCTTGTGCCTATAATGTAATATTTCATATTTTTATTACTTTGCTCGATGTAAATATTCTTAACTCTATTCAAAGGGACCACGGCGCGGTCCGGTGTTCCCGCGGCGGCAGCTCTAGGCTCGGAGTAGGCAATAAAACCCAAAAGAAAATATTTAAAAAAAAACAATACAAAAAAAAAAAACTAAAAATGTTTCATGGGTCTAGCAGAAGTCAACCCTAAGAGCTTGTTATGTATGTACATGATGCAATTATAAATAAATAACTATGTAGACTTACATTCACTTGCACTAAACCTAAGTTAATCAAAACTAATGAAAAGGCACGCGGCAGTAGCTAATTGTAAAATAAGGCGAAGGTTACATAGAGTGCCGCCTGTATGCACTGCCTCTCCACTGTTAATATGGTAGAACACGCGACCTCATAAAACAGTTTCGAGCAAAGCGCGGTGTGCGAACAGTGAATACCGTAAACCTGCCAAGGCAAGATTTCTAAACAATTTCCATAACTTCTATCACCCGTTGATCAGCAGAAGGTACTGTTTTGTGTTCTGTGGTAATGAGGAAGTGCTTTGATTAAATTTAGGGTTTAAATTGATAAACTTATCGATGAGATTCTATCGTTGATGTGGAATGCAGCATTGTTGATTGTACAGAATTATGTACGTTAAAGATACATTATCTGTATATATGGTGTATTATATAATTTAATACACTTATGTAGTATTGAATTATTGCAGTAGCAATACAGCAGGTGTCCAATTAATATTCCACTCCCTTTAAAGTTAACCTAACATTTAAATAATACAATTTGCTTATTTTTGTTCTATCTTCTCTAATTATAGACCTCAATAAACATATACAATGAATAATCATGATTGAGATGTTTTAGTTACTTATCTTTTAGGTACACTTTTTATGTATTTTGTTGTCTTATTTTCTTTAGTTTAAAGTGCATAAATCAGATTGAAGTATTCACATGAATTGATTTTGAAGAAATTATGCTTTTGCTATTTTGAGAAATAATTAATGAATGTGTTCCATTTGAAAATGATCGGCGAACTCGTTTCTGTTTCATTAAGGAATGTGAGCAACTCCACAGGTATGTTCGATTTAAAACTTGGTATCTTGTCAGGTACTGATTCTGTTCTTTGTACCAGGCGGTGAAAACATTAAATAGATAATTCCGCCCAATTTAATAGGGCGGAATAATTGTCACTAGATATATTAATTATTAAGCGTTTTCCTAAAATATTAAGTTTATGTTTTCTTAAAATATTTTTGTTACTAGCAGTCCTTTGTTCGGCTTTGCACGGCTTTGTAAATTATACATAAAAAGTAGTTATTGTGACATAACTGTAATAGTTAGACAAATGGTATTATGGACTTTTTTGTAGATATTGATGTCATCTATAATATTGTAGTAATCACTTTACTTTATTGTCAACAATTTCCGCAGCGTACGCGATATAACGATTTTTTTGGTATTTTTTTCACACTATTTATTTTTCACCAGTTTTGGTTACATTATCGAAGTTTTCATATGGATCCTTAAGTTTTTGAAAATATTCTAAAGCTTATCTTCATCAGGGATAGTGTAGAATTCTAATCTTGAAATATTTTTTTTAAATCGGTCTAGTTGGTTTTAAGTTTATTCGTTACATACAAAAATACAAATCTTTCCAATATTAGTATAGATATAGATGTATAGATTATTAAGTATGGATTTCCGCAAAGTAAAACCGGAATCTATTCATTATCTTATAGCTTGTAGCCTCTTTCAGTAATTAGTACACTGAAGCTGAGATAAAAATGGTGTTTGTTAGGTAATAACTGAATGATCCTAACTTGTCAATAAACAAATAAAGATTTTTTTTCCTATAAATATCTCGGCAACGTGACACTTCAGCTGTATATGCAAACAATTGCTTATTGTAGTCGTAAGTATCCTCTATCATTAGACGTAGCCGTAAAGAAATAATAGTGCACCGACGATTACAAAAAAACACGTTGCGGCTGTATCAATAGACAGTCTTTGCCAGGCCAGAATATGATGAAGGCTGTTATTTTTAAGACTGTGTTTTTTTTATACCATTAAAAAGGTGGTACTTTATTTCACTGTCACTTATCCCAACAACTTGAAAGGTTCTCTATGTAAGTGCAATACAACCTTAACTTGATATTGCAGCCGAAATCGTTTACAGATTACTCAACTACTAGAACAGCAGAAGTATCGTGCTTGCGACCATTGAATTGACCTAGATGCAAAGGCGATCAATTCGGAAGAATATAGTCTGATGAACAGGAACTGCACTTTATTTAGCATAGACTCACACCAAGATTGGTTTCGTTGGGTTGGTCTCGAGTTGAATGTTTTGATCTTTGAATAGGCTCTTAAATACATTCCCTCAGGTATCTCATTGACTAGTAGGGTATATAAATAGAAAAACTCCCACCCCATACCCACGCTGTGGGTGGCGCTGGAACTAAAAATACCTGTCATCACTTAAAATCCGAAGTGAAACGTCCAAGAAAGCTGGGTTATGTATGACCAACGAAATAATATTTCATTCGTAGGTTATGACTTAAAATCTTACATTAAATAGATTTCCGCTAAGTATGTCTTTGTAATAAGTCTAAATCTAAACAACTTTCTATCGATATTACTTGAATTAACATCATCAAGTTGCATTCAAGGAACTGTCCTTGTGTTATGAAATAATCTTAAGTTTCTGATATTACTGTTATCACTTTACTATCGAGGCCGCTTTAGACTTTTACATTTTCTATTCGTATTTATTGAAGGCAACGTTAACGTTAGACACAGAGAAAGTACAGTCACACAATGACGATAACAGCATAATGTACACATTTTATTTATACATTACGCCTTTGGCTAAATAATCTCAAAATATTATAGTCATACTTAAGGGGAAGACAATGGCAGCAATTCTGTTGTACGCTCACTAAACATACTAACTAATAAAAAAAACTAATTTTAGTTTTAGGATTTCTAAAAGTCATTCTGCTGTTACCTCGAACCAAATTTAAAACAGCAAATTATCAATACTAAATATAATTCCTTTTGCCGTTACTCTACGCTAGATGGCGCACGATTCAAGTTGTATTGTAATATTAGTCTTTGATACGTGTTTTTTACTTACGAAACTTTGCTTACCTTCAAATCTTATGATAAAGCCCAAAAATAATGATTGTAACAAGTTGCTTAGCAGATCAGCTTCAACTGGTCGCTTCGCAAACCTTGAAAGCCGAGATTCAGGCTTAATGGTTGATTAAATATAAAAAATAACAAAGCACATAGCTGTCCGAAGTCTATCGAAGGTTACTTTACCTGCTAAATTATATAAATAGATCCGATGAAAAGTGTATAAATCCAAGATCACAATCCAAGCCTACAAGCTTTTTTCTCTATTTATGCTTTAGAATTACTGAAAAATACAATAGGTACTTTCCTGACAACCAACAAGTCTAGCAACCACATAGCTACATGCTCCATTGTTTATCCGAAAAAGAAAGCCGTGATTATGATAATATCCGCCATAATAAATGAATTGGAGAACATTACAGCTTTTGTCAACACCAATTTACATGTTGATTAATTTTAGGTTGAATTATCTATGATTCCACCTAATCTGACTAAAATATGGTACAACAGAATATCAAATATGCAAATTTTAATAAGTTAAGTAACTATAATGATTTTAGAATGAATTAACTATACTATGGCGCCAACAGAATAAGAAATGTTCTTTTGACATTTCTAAACCTAATTTTACAAAATTTTAGTTTTTTGCCAACTAAATTGTGACTGAATCTAGTTCTTTTCTAGACACCGATCGTCTGTAGAAAAAAAATAATAAAACTAAATATTAAACTAGCACAGACCAAACATGTAGCGTTCCCATCTACCTATGCTCTTTTGTCGAATGCAGCGGAGCCCTTCGCTTTTATTGGTAGAGGAATATAGATGCCTCAATTGAAGCAGTTAATTTTTTAGTAAGAGTCGTTACCTTATTTGGCATATGGAGATAAACACCCTTCTTGAAGAGCATCATGGCGCAGTCTGCGTGCCCGTTCAACGAGGCTATGTGCATAAGTGTGCTGCCGTCTTTCGTCCTCTCGAAGATGGAAGCTTTGAACTTATCTGCGAGCAGTTCTATGATGGCTGCGTGCCCGTTCTCAGCTGCTAAATGCATTGGAGTTCGGTCTGCAACAACAAGTTTTTACTTTGATGAGTATTGAGGTGGTAATGTCTGCACATACGCATTACTGTATCAGCCAGATCGTCCACTGCTGAACACAGCCTCCCCTATTAAGGGGTATTAGCCATAATCTCCACGCTTGGCAGGCGGCTTGGGGATCACAGTGTGAGATAGCAGTTCTTAACAAGGCGCTCCTTCCAGTATTTTTCCCTTAGTCGCCTCTATATAACGACACCCACGGGATGATATGGGGAGGTGTAGTTCTAACCCGGCACCCCATGGGTACTCATAATTCAATCTTTTAAACAAAGAAACTAAATTAATCTTGACTTAATGATAGCTCTAATATAATTAAAAATAGTTGGAAGGGTTCCCACTAGGTGGACTGACGACATCGTAAAAGTCGCGGGTAGCCAATGGTTGCCGCGTCGGGTGCCGGGCTAGAATGCTACTCCTTCGTTGCTACTTGTGGGTGTCGTAAGAGGCGACTAAAGTTAAAATACCGGACGGTCGATCCCCAAGACGCCTGCCAAATGTGGGGATTATGGCAAACCCCCCTTAGTAGGGGAGGCCGTGTTCAGCAGTGGACAATCCGGCTGATGCAGTACAGTACATCCAATGGTTACAAGCGGCTAACAGCCGCTACTAGCCGCTTGTAACCATTGGCTACCCGTGACTTTTACAATGTCGTCAGTCCACCTAGTAAGGGAGGCCTACCAACTCTACGCCTTCCGTAGTATATACTATAGTTTATTCGAGTCAAAATAATATATAACGTAATAATCCAGGTAATAGCGAATAAAAGTTTTCATAAAAAACCGTTTAGTAATGAATCCTATTACCAAATACAGTAGGTATTTATTATACGAAAAACTTGCTAATATTTCTGTTTTGGACTTTTCCTAAATATATTATCAGTACATATACATAGTACATCATACCCATGTACAAAAAGTTGTTTTTCTTGTGAAGGTATTGAAGCAGAGATTTCTACTCATAAAGTCTTTACTGTATTGGCTTACCATTCTTATCATTAGGATTTACATCCACACGACGTTGTCTAAGTGAAATCTACTCGTACAAATGCCCAAAAATATTTTACTGTGGCGGGGCGCGCCTTCGTGACTGAACAGGGATGTGCATAGATTCATAAAATTCTTAAAAAACATTATTAACTTTCATAGATTTAAAGATTATTCACTAGCTACATCTTACATAACATCACAACCTTCAAAATATATTAGATTTACAAAATATTTTCTAATCAACAATAAAAACATGTAAATACGAGTACAGCGTCGTACTATAGTTTTAAGAAGGTAGTTTTTGACAAAACAGTAGCTTGGAATAAAAAGCAGCTTGTATACGATTACAAAAGTAAGTTTCGAATAATTTGACTACATAATCGTGTATTAATAGACTGTTATTAGTGCCCTGAAGTTTTGGGTCACCTCAATACAGATTTGTTATTCACCATAATGTTGGTAAGTCGCAATTAGCAATTTCCGGGGCTTGCTTGTTTCCACTTGTACTGGTTTTAGGATTCCGTGAGGAAAATGGAACCCTAGCATATACCTTCGAAACTAAGTAAATACATTAAAATAATGTTGTATTAAATTGAAATCAGAAAAACTACTTTTAACTCAACCCCCATATCTTCCTGTAGGAGGCATAAGAGGTGTCGAACGGACGATAGATGGCAGCACCTTCCAAAGAACTTCCATCTTATACTGCTATCCCGAGACGCCTGCCAAGCATGAAGGTAATGGCAAATTACCCCTAAAGGAAGAGGCCATAGTTCAAGGGTGTCATGGCTGTAATAATAAATGACAGTGAAATCCAAACAGTGCTCTACCATTTTATGCCCGTGCATTGTTTGTCAGTGTTTTGAAGTCAGTACTGTGTAAGTCTTTCTTCTTCCGGCTTTATAGGAATGAAAGCGCACATAAAGGTGTTACTAGCTGCATTGTGCTGTTCTTTCTTCTGTGAAAATTCTTACCTTCGTTATCCGCAATAGCAGCATTAGCTCTGACTCCATAGAAGTACTTGACCAATGGCTCGTCTCCCTCTGCAGCTGCTATGTGGAGCGCCGTCTGACCAGCACCGTTGGTGGCATCTACTGCTGCTCCGTAGTCCACGAGAATTCTTGCCATGTCCACGTCTCTTCTTCTGGCAGCCAGGTGAAGGGCGGTGTCGCCCGCCGGGGTGCAGGCCTGCGGGGAAGACTGAGCAGTCGTCAGCTGAAGAATGCTGATAAGAAATTTAAAGATACTCGTACAGGAAATAGTTAGAGCTACAGTAGAGTAGGCACCTAAAAAAAATATGAACTTATTTAAAAAAAACACGAGCATAGTACTGTAATATTTTTTCACATTTATAACAGAAAATGCAGGAAGCTTAGTTTAAAAGAAGTTCCCAAAATTTATTTTGTGTCTCATAAGTTTTAATATAAACTATATCACTAAGATACGACAACATAAAACCCACTATACGACCTACGGAAAAGTTAGCCTAAGTACATAACTTTATACGCATTCTTGATTAAGTAACTACGGTAGCAGAAACTTTTTATTGAAATAAAGACATTAGCCGAGCGAAGTCAGCGAAGATAACGTTAAAAGAAACTGTTTTAATCGTAAAAGTTTGCGGGAAAGTTTTTCCAAAGGCATATTGGGTTTTAGTGTTATTAGTCGTGGAAACGTGAGGCGCCTTGGACGGCAACATACCTTGAGTTGTTCCGCTGTCTGCGCACTGAGCAGCTCGCGCACCATGGACTGGTTGCCTGCCTCCACCGCCAGCAGCAGCGGTATCTTCCCTCTCTGCAACACCATGTCGCGAATTAACTTTTTCCACTCCTTCTGCCTGGCGCGCTCTTTGTTCAGTTCAATATAGCTGAGTTCGAGTTTCTGCAAGTCCTTATTGACTTGCAGGTTGGCCGGTGGACTGCGCCCGCCCGAGCGGAAGGCCGGGTTAGCGCTCCGCGGAGGCTCCCGCCCAGGCCCGCCCTCGGCCATGCCACCGCGCGCTAAGCACGAGCGCGAAGAACGCGCGCCATTCGCGAAATGCAACCTCTCACGACCCTCCACGCTGTGACACCGCAGACAATATCCGACCGTGTGCAATCTTCGAGAATGTATAATCGATCGGATGCCGTGCCACACTCTATTTCCGATGCGAATTTATAACGTTCCTCTTTAAAGTCTAGATCACCGCAGTGGAAGATTGCAATACGTACTTGATTATCCATCGTTATCAATTTATAGACACGAATCGGCGAGAGGCCATGGCGATGCCGCCTTCCTCAAGGCGTGCCGAAGGACCGACTGAGACTTACTGTATTAAAATTAGTAATTTTGAATTTCAGTGCTGACGTTATAACTAATATTCAGCGAGTGATTTGCATTGTAAATTCGCGCGGTGACGTTTACTCGGCGGCTTAAGCTCGCCGGATAATTAGCTAGTTTCTATTCGTATAGGGTGGCTGAGGTGGGTCGCGCCACTATCGGATTGTCCTTAAAATGTCGTGGTGGTGCTAGTTCCGCTTCAGAGACGGGAATAATTAGTATTTGTCAGATTGATGCGTGTAGCGCTGGCGAGTGACTCATTCTATTAGAAAGTTTTATTGGTTACGAGCGTGGAATTCTTTCAGTATTCGGTGTAAACTGCGGGTAATGTTTACACGTTGTATTTGAGGGTGTTTTGGGGGGTAGTTCCTGAATCGCGGGCGGGTGGCGGTGCCAGGCGACAGCGGCTGCACGCGATCCCTGTGGATGCAGCTACCGAACCTACTAGCTCTCCAATCGAAGCCCTATAACTTTACGATAAGACATAGAATTTATTGCGAGACGATTGAATACGGCAAACAGCGCCATTTGATTTAACCGTTTTAAAATCTGCATAAATTTACTCGTGAAAGTTAGGTGGTACCGAATAGTTCAAAAGCCAAACCCCGATTCTCCGAGGAGGTCCTTGATGCTGAAGTTATTGACCCTTAGATGCAGACAATTCTTTAATTCATGAGCTTAGGGTGCTCACAATGTAAATCAGCTGTTTGTATTTAGTTATGAACTCTCTACAATATGTTAAAGAATAAACTATTCACTGGCTATAGATCAGCACAATTGCTTAAACACAGGCAAGACATTTAAATAACCTCGATGAATAATTTGAGCATGTTTTTGCAATTTGTGTTTTTTCCATTAATGTAATATTAAGTCACTTAACTCTGAGAGGTTCCAAAAGGTACCTTATTCTGGTATTTGAAAAAAATTGCAATTAAATGTTAGTTATAATTAGCTCTTAAACAAAGAAATGTAAAGCCTCAATCAATAGCAATGTTGTGTGGTTTAAATAAATGTTACGAAGAATATCTTTTATGTATTCTCATATACTTACACTTACTTATAGATATAAGAATAGTTACGCAACTATGCGTTTTGAAACGGTCATATTAACGTATTTTGTTTCACCAAATAGCTTTGTAATGTTTTGTAAGACGCAATAGTTGTATAAAACTTTCGTCTTAAAAGAATATTTCTTGTAAACTTTTTAACTTTTGAAATGAAACTCTCGTGAGTATCACACATATGTAAATATTAAACACACACATATGTAAATTGGACGGTAACTGGGCGGTGCCCGCCGGGAGCTCGCAGACGCAGCTGCGCACTGGCCCTGATGATGAGCATCTGATATGCTCGAAATCCGGGTATTCGATCCCCAACGTGAGTGTTTTGTCGCTTTAATTTATAATATTTAAACTTTTTAATGTTTAAAATATAGGACCATTTTGTAATAGTCTAAGCAATGCCATTTACATGACCTTCTAATATAACTTATTGTCCATAAAATGTTGTGTAAATGACGGGCAATAAAGTGTAATTTTCTGAGATCTCTATCGAATCTTTTTTATAATATGATCTTCAGTAGTATACGTGTATCGTAATAATATGTTGTACATAATTTACTGAACTGTATTATATTTTTTTTTATCCTGTCAATGCCATCTATAATTATGTATAATTTTTACGTTTTGGTTTCGCTATGTTTTGGTTTATCCCGCAGTATAGAAATTTTGATAGTAACTATTTCACAAATAAATTGTCTCTCAATATTATTAAATTTTTTAACTTCGCTTATTAAAAACAGTACTAAAATCGTTATAATGACAACATGATGGTATGACACCGTTATATAATGACAACTATGTCTTCACTTCATCCTTTGACATTGACTTACCCCATCAGCTCGTAACCTGATGTCCTTTCCTGCAGCTGTAAGTAGTGCCCTGAGGATGCTGGTGGCTGTGCCCGTTTGTCTGCTGGCAACCAGGTGAACGGCTGTCTGTTGTCGACTCTGCAGACATTTTAGCACACTTTTAGATATATAATTTTGCAATGGCGCATACTCCGCGGATTATATTACAAAATTACAACGTGAAGAAAAAATATTCCCATCCATACCTATACGATGGTTAAGAACCAAAGGACAGATTTGAGTCATGCGTCACATGTCATGTTGGATTAGCGGTGAGAGCATATCCATTATAGGGGTGGATGGCGCGGGTTCGAATTCCGCACACGATAATAATTTTCCGTCTTGTTGTGATTTTGTAACACTAATTTTTTATTTATATTTTCTCAATGTTAAAAAATATACTTTATTTTTTTATTGCTCATAGGTAATTGATACTATCTCGCCTATTCCCTGGTGAAGATGTGATCAAAGAGGCTCGAAGATGTCTCCTAGAATTATATAATATTTGGTTTGTCGAGGAACAACGCACATGTGGAAAATCGCTACTAATTTTTGAAGGAGCTGTGAAAATCGGGGTTTTCGAAGGTATATGTAACTCGGACTGACTTAAGGCAGCATGTATCCAAAATTCTGACATCGATCATATTGCTGAAAGATTTGATATTTGTATGGAACAAGTTAACTATAGGTGATTAATTTGAATTATTTTGTTAAAATGGTTATATAACGAGTGAATACTCATTTTCAAAGATTATATTTGGTCCTTTCAGATCAAAAAGTTAAAATTCTCACCCCTCCAGTAGCGAATGGATCAACTCCTCGTTTCGAGAGCAGCAACTTGACGATGTCCTCCCTCGAGTACATGGCTGATATGTGCAGTACATTGTAGTTGTCCTGTCAACAAAATAAACTTTGATGTAAAAAAAGTAAATTAATTGACCAAGCGAGCGCGAAGCCCGAACGAAGCGTCTCCATTTCTTTGGGAAAAATGCTTTCGTATCTCTGTTCAGCGGATGTTCCGATGTAATCCTCTACAGCACACGTCATTTGAGAATTATGTGAAGTTCAGATGACAACAGAAAGGTTTAGGTTTAAATACATTTTATTCTCAATTAAGACAATAGGTAGTCGCTTACATGAGAACATAGTTTTACTTAAAAAATATAAGCACGTTCGTCGTCAATAAAAGTAAAGTTTCATAAGGTAGTTTATAATAATAGTTAACTGTTATTATAAACTACATTATGAAACTTTTATGTTACCTTTTTTAGTTTTAATAATTTAATTTTATACTTATCTTATATTGACGACGAACGTGCTTATATTTTTTAGGTAAAATTATGTTCGCATGTAAGTGACTACCTATTGTCTTAATTGAGAATAAAGTTTATTATGTTTAATACCTTTAATACCTTACGTTTCATAAGGTACTTTATAATACTGTACTGTACTGTAACAGCCGACTCGTCCACTGCTGAACACAGCCTCCCCTATTAAGGGGGTATTTGCCATAATCCCCACGCTTGGCAGGCGGCTTGGGGATCGCAGCGTAAGATGGCAGTTCTTTAGAAGGTGCTGCTGCCCACCTTCCAGTCTTTTCCCTTAGTCGCCTCTTACGACACCCACGGGACGATAAGGGGAGGTGCAATTCAAACCCTGCAGGGGGTTAATAATAATAGTTAGCTATTATTATAAACTACCTTATGAAACTTAGATAACGAGGAAAGTAACGAGAATAAGATTCTAAACACTACAATATTTGCACACATATTTTTCAAAACATATGGTTCATTAATCCGTGATAATTAAGTACTTGATAGTTCTTTTTTCAATGTGTTAAACGAGTTTACATCTATATATGTTAGTTTATTATAAATTTGTGCTCCCGCAAAACTAAGCATCGTTTTGCCGTAACTGTTCTTACCTTTGGATGTACAAGGAAGGTAGCTCGACGAGAGCAGCGGGTTGAAAGGTAATATAGTACCATCGGTCTGATCTAGTCATGTGGCAGTTATCTCGTCGTGGAACAACATGGGACTAGTGGGATAGACCGGAAATACCCGGCAGGAGGCTAGGTACACAACGACATATACCTTTTTGGTATTGCGATTCTCTGGAGATGCACTCTGGTCATTAATAATGTTCATGGTTCGAACTTATTTTTGACCGAATTCACAATAAGGAGGAGGTACTAAAGTCGCCTGTTTTTTTTATGTTTGTTACCTCACAACTTTGGACTATAAAAAAATAATATAAAAAATGAATCATCAAAATCTGTTCACCCAGATTTTGATGATTCATTTTTTTATTTGAAAGCTGATGCATGCCGTGTGGTCCCATTTAAACAATGATGGTTCAAAAGTACCTATTATCACAATATTGTGCACATGGTACCGACTTCGACAAGTTATTTCACACATTTGAGTGTTGAAGTCGGTTCTATTTTATAAATAAGTTTGTTTTGGAGTTAGCTTTATTTACGGTTACTAGTTGCTTACCAATTGCTTAAACTGTAACAAAAATGATACTCTCAACCTCTTCTAATTATCATTTTTGCTCTAGTTGATTTTCAAAGTAAAGACTTCAGGGAAAAGCCCGATTAACTTTTCTCGATCGTGATCTCGAACAGTCAAGACCTCCCGATGATGAATTGTGTAGAATCCAAACGCGTCGAAAACTATTCCTACGTCCCAATGCCTCTGATATTAGTGGAGATATTCTGAATAAAATAATAAAAAACAAACGGTTTATGATGACATGTCGGCTTAGCAGGAAAATTTGGCGAAATATCCCTAGATATATTTTTATAATTTGTAATTAATTCTAGGTTAAGCCTGTTAACATCTTCAACCACATCATCACTTACCAACAGGTGAGATTGTGGTCAAAGGCTTAACTATTAGCAATAAAAAAAAATGTTTATCTACAATTTAATCAAATTAAACAAAAATTTTATCATTGATGCTCCATAAAATGTGTATGTGATAGCTAAGTACTCAAGTCGCTGCTAAACTAAGAAAAATATTATTATTTATTCTCTTTTCACTCCATCTAAATGGACAAAGGGATTTTAATATTGTTATGTTTGCAATAACGCCTGCTATGCGTATTACATTTCAAAATTACAAATATACGATAAGAATAATTTAAGTCATGTGCGGGATTCGAGTATAAAACCAATTTCAAAATTGGTCTTGTTGTACAACGTAAGTTGTAATAAGGATGTCGCTCCATCTCAATACGATGGTTTAAGAATGATAGGAAAAAAATGAGTTATGACGTCATTGTTATGTTAGCTCAATTGGTTAGAGCATACCCCGGCTAAAGAGGTGGATGGACGCGGGTTCGAATCCATGACTTAATTTTTCCTATCGGACAAAGAGATGTTATTGATTTATAGTTTTATTTCTGACATGAGATTCGTAACCATCATAAACTAATAATTTGAAGGCCTCCACCGTAAAGTTACGCAGGTCAATATACTGTCTGCAATCATTTCATATTTTATCAGATTAATAAAAGATATTAAAAATTTAATGTTCCGAAAAAGACCAAGAAGGCGCCTGGCACGATCGACATGTTTTCTTTGCAAAGAAGGTAGTGATAAATCTTCGCAAATTATACCATAGATCATATTTTTTCGGAATTAAAAGTTAAGTAAGTTATTAGGTATGCATTAAATTATAACGCAGATTTTTTTATCATGACAAGAAGCAGTGATGGCTTATTGGGGTTGGCTATGGACTGTTTTCACTTAATATCAGGTGGACCTCGGGCTTGTTCCGTCACAATAACATTAAAAAATGACACGGAACCGATTTCCTACAATGAAATAACTTGTAGAAGTCGGTATCACGCTGCTTTAAAACACCAACGTCACATTACCATGGTCCCACTCCCATTAGTTATTTCATAATTTCCAATATTGGAAGTCGGTTTCATTTATAATTTTTATATTTTATTTACTTTTTTGTGATACAGACGTATTACAAGATCAGTTACTCGCATAAAATAGTGTTCATCGTCGACAACAGCAAATGTCATTAAATCATACAGGTAAGCGAATATATTCTTCAATTAATTGACTATAAGTCTATAATATATAAACTACGCAACCAATTTTGATGAAATTTATATGGGACCATTTACGAGGTTCATTTAATACCCTTTCCAATAGCAAAATATTATCAAAATCGGACACTATGTAAAAAGTCATAACATAATAAAAATATACGAGTCTATCAGAGGACCTCCTTTTTTGGTAGTCGGTTAAAAAACATATAGCCAACATATGCACGCATATTTTCTTCTTTCTCCTATCCTAATCCTATGCTGAATGAGGTCAGCAAAACATGTATTTTTTTCCATCATCCATTGTTGTATGAATTTCGTAATGACCCACTGGCGTGACTGTAGACACCGCGCAGGTCTATGGTTCGATTCCACCGTGGGCTTGAGGTTCACCACAGTCACAGAGACCTGGTTAGCCTACAACTCCGAGATAAATATCTGTCATCAAGCACCTAAAAGTGTGTTCCGGCAGCTGTTCTTAAGGCCAAGACCGTAATCAAAATAATTTCTTATTCGGGCGGAGCTAAAAGAAATGGGCGTTAACTTTTAACTCCTAAAAATATTCATTCGCACGGCGGCACTAGTCGCCGTACCACGCGTAGCATCGCAAAAATTGTAGAGTTTCGTGAACTATTAGAAGCGGCAGAACAGAAGTGTAGATATAACAACATTTTTATCTGCAGTTACTGCGAACCGCTGTAGGGTAAGAAAATAGCATTACTTGTAGGTATATAAATATTTAATAGACTAAGCGAAGCGAGGTGGAGGTCTGAGCACTGTATATTTCCCCGTCAATAAATTTTGATTACCTGTATAGACCTTCTTGAAATTAGGTAGAAAGGTACCTCTTTCATAGTAACATAAATTGCAAGTAAGAACCTGTATGAGCTTAATTGCTTGATGGATTGCTGAGATTCATTCATAGGGGTCCTTAGAACGAGATAAAATTTAGCGGCTTGAATTTATTTTTATGCGGTATGAAATATCATACAAACCAATAAAAGTTTAAAATTTAAATAGAAGTATAATTCCATATAAACGCTCAATACATAAGATAACCGTACTGAAACCGCCATGTAAGATTCACCCTACCGCTATTAAAAGTGGTACAGCTAGAATCATACCATTTTCACCCAAATCCCCTTTACAATGTTCCGAAACATCTTTTTCTACCTACTCGAATCTTTCTGGGAGAACAGTGTGCACAATTTTGTTGAAGCAGTGATGGCTCAGTGGCATTGGCTATGTACTGCCATGCCGCAGATCCATGGTTCGAATCCCGCCACGGGCTTGAGCTTCACCGCATGGTGGAAGGGCATTTTGCGAATGCCCGCCTGGCTAGCGACCACCCTCAAGTAGAAAATCTATCGCCAAGCACCAAACGGTAAATAACTGGTTCTCAAGGACACATAGTGGCACATAGCGTTAAGTGCTTGGCGACAGATTTTCTACTTGAGGATGGTAGCTAGCCAGGAACCCTCCTGGCTCCTGGCCTCTAGAACCAGTAATTTGGCATGGTGGTAGGCATTTTGCATTACCGACCCGTGGTACAACTGCGATGTCCAACTGGTTGTACTACGGAGAAGTAAAGTTACCCATGGTTCAACTCTTTTTTATATATTTATGATTATGATCCATGGTACAACTGTCCAACTGGTTGGACTAAGGGGATAAAGTAGTACATGATCACCAAAAGTAGTATATGAAATTAAATTTATGTGGCGATGTTGTAGTCACAAGTAACCTAACACTCCTCCTCGCTTCGCTCGTCGTCGCACCTAAATATGACTTTGCCCTAGACTATAGATAAATAAATAACTAGTCCATAGATACATTCAATTCCCTGTAGTACAACTAGTTGAACCAAGGAAAGAATAACTCACTCGAGTTGAATCATTGGTAAAGATATTTCCCCATAGAACAACCAGTTGAACCATGTAAAAAATAGTTGAACCATGGGTAACTTTACTTCTCCGTAGTACAACCAGTTGGACATCGCAGTTGTACCACGGGTCGGTCACCGCATTTTGCGAATACCCATTCGCAAAATGCCTACCACCATGCCAAATTACCGGTTCTAGAGGCCTCATAGCGGCACATACCGTTAAGTGCTTGGCGACAGATTTTGTACTTGAGGGTGGTAGCTAGCCAGGCGGGTAATCGCAAAAGCCCTACAACCATGCAAAATACTGATTCTTACGGACACATAGCGGCACATACCGTTAAGTGCTTGGCGACAGATTTTCTACTTGAGGGTGGTAGCTAGCCAGGCGAGTATTCGCAAAATGCCTTCCAACATGCCAAATTACTGGTTCTCAAGGACACATAGTGGCTTACGCCGTTAAGTGCTTGGCGACAGTTATTCTACTTGAGGGTGGTAGCTAGCCAGGCGGGCATTCGAAAAAGCCCTACAACCATGCAAAATACTGATTCTTACGGACACATAGCGGCACATACCGTTAAGTGCTTGGCGACAGATTTTCTACTTGAGGGTGGTAGCTAGCCAGGCGGGTATTCGCGAAATGCCCTCCAACATGCCAAATTACTGTTTCTCAAGGACACATAGTGGCTTACGCCGTTAAGTGCTAGGCGACAGTTATTCTACTTGAGAGTGGTAGCTAGCCAGGCGGAAAAAATAATGCCTTTAGCATCGCAGAACCTACTCACATGTTTCCTACGCATATCATTCTTCGCGCTGTCCATCTATACTTTCTCCTGACCCGGCTTTCCTCTGACTCTATGTTCATCTCCATATTAATAAGTTGGCATCGACCTGGACCACTATGGCCTAGTAATGAATGAAATTCTATTGTTATCATTATCGCCGATGCCAATGGATTAAACACTATACAAGCCTGTTATATGTTTTTCATCCCTACATCATATACATGAAATGCCCATACCACGCTAATCTACTAGGCAATCTTCAACTTTGTGCAACTTAATGCAGGCAAGCTTATGAAGCAGTGACGGCTCAGTGGCAGTGGCTACGGACTGCAGCGCAGCAGGTCCATGGTTCGAATCCCGCCGCGGGCTTGAGCTTCACCGCATGGCGGAAGGGCATATTGCAAATGCCAGCCTGGCTAGCGACCACCCTCAAGTAGGAAATCTGTCGCCAAACACCTAACGGTGTGTTCCGGCAGCTGTCCTTGAGAGCCATTAATTCTAGGTTAAGCCTGTTAACACCTTCGACCACATCAGCACTTACCATAAGGTGAGATTGTGGTCTAAGGCTAACTTATCAGGCATAAAAAAAAACTTTGCAATTACGCCTTCTGAACGTGCCTACGAGAATGTATAAATAGCAGTATAATAATAATCCCTGCACACATATTAGCCGATGCGATCGCGTGCAATCTCATGCCCCGTGGTTCTTATGAACATACGTCTTGTGTACGTGTTCTTTGTATGCATACGTGAGGAACTAATGTTTCCATAATGGAGGCAAAATGCCGCATCATGTCAAGGGGTGTCTTATGCTGTAGGTATCTCATATAAATTAACCTTATGGTAAGGTAGGTTACACACGATGCAGTGATATTTTTCTCTTCAGTGACTGCCGCGCAGCAGGTCCATGGTTCGAATGAAGAGCTTGAGCTTCACCGCATGGTGGAAGGGCATTTTGCGAATGCCCGCCTGGCTAGCGACCACCCTCAAGTAGAAAATCTGTCGCCAAGCACCTAACGGTGTGTTCCGGCAGCTGTCCTTGAGAGCCAGTGAAATTACAGGCACATGAGAATTAATAACTATGTCTCAAGATGATGGGTGCAGTGCCGTTCATCACTTGTGATGAAATGCATCTGTTATAGGCAGAGGATACCGCTTAACATCAGGTGGGCCTCGTGCTTGTACCGTCACAATAATATAAAAAAAAACGATAAATAGGCTACAAAATCGTTTTAACAATATTGTATATCTTCTTCAAACGTTAAAATCACAATAGCGGCCGCTGCGACCCAAAATAGTTACTTTGGTATAAAGTTCATAGATATTTTACTAGATGGCGTTGAGTCACAGGTGCTGTGCGATTCAAAGTTGTGGTACCTTTTGATAAATTCATATTAGGTACTTCTCAAAGGCGGTACAAAAAATATGACTAAGGTAATAGAAGTACCTATACTTACTACCTCTATGATAGGAAAACTTCCTAAGTCATGTAGTCTAATATTCATATGTCCTATATGACGTAGTTAGCTAGCCATGAAAAATTCCTTTGACATTTATAATAAAATACCATTTAATGATATATCAATATGCTTTTGAAGTGATGGTTGCTTCTCGGTTACGAGTGAGAAGAGGCGGTCACTGATTTTAATCATAATGTAGAGGTGATTTGATTCGTGACATTTATCTCTCAAAGTCTCAAAGACAACTGCCGGATCATACCATTAGGTGCTAGGCGATAGATTTTCTACTTGACGGTGGTAGCTATCCAGGCAAGCAATCGCAAAATTTGCCCTACCAATGCAAAGAAGCTCAAGTTCACTTCATGATTTGATCCTGCACTGCAGTCTACTTATACTGCCACTGGCCCATCAAAGCTTTATTTTTTAATGATTATTTCTGATTTGAACCAACAACAAACATTGCTACCTAAATATAATATTGAAAAAAAAAAAAAAACGGTTTGAGCTTGACCGCATGGTGCATAGAGTTTTTGCGGGTACCCCTCTTGGGCTTACCCAAAGGAACACTCGTAAAAGTCGACCTTCTATACTTATATGGTCCCTATACGCCGTTCTTAAGGACTTGGAATGCTGAAATATGCTAGCTTTTGACCACAATCCTGATGGTAAGTGATGAAATATGGTATAGAAGCTTAATTTCCTTTTTTTCTTCATATTTCTTAGTACAACAAAAATATTGACAGGTACATATAGAAGACGCTTTTACGATTCTTTGAGTTCCTTTATTTATATTCTATAATTAAACTTAAAGGTGTCGATACCTAGTGACTGGTGACTTCAACCAAAGCAGCGATAGCCGTGGAAGCAGTGGTTTCCAATTCAAAGATAGCCCTGCGGTAATAGGTATGGACTGCCGCAGGTATTTGATTCGATCCCTAACGCTGGCTTGAACTTAATGGCATGCTAGAAGGGCTTTTTGCGAATTCTCGCCGCTACCACTTACTTACAAAATCTGTTGCCAAGCGCCTAACAGTGTTCCGGCAACAGTCCTTGAGAGCAAGTAAATCAAGGCCATACTCGACTACGTCATCACTTACTAACAGGTGGGATAATGGTCAAAGGCTAGCCTATCAGCTGTAAAAACGGCACGTAATTACATGCAGAAGTGTGACTCTTTGAAACTGACTTATACCTAATACTGTGCTTAGTATTTCCCGGGCCGTCAGGGGTAGCGGGATCGAATCCTGCTAATAGCCAATTATTACATAAGGTTACAAACTTCATATGTGTAGGATTAGTGGAATTGCATAAGATATATTATCTATACTTACTTTTGTTTTTTTTATGCTTGATAGTTTAGCCCTTGACCATTATCTCACCTGATGGTAAGTGATGATGTGGGCGAAGGTGTTGTTCAGGCTAACCTTGAATTACTGGCTCTCAAAGACAGCTGCCGAAACACACCGTTAGGTGCTTGGCGACAGATTTTCTACTTGAGGGTGGTAGCTATCGCAAAATGCCCTGCCACCGTGCTATAACGACTGCCATCCTAAGTTGATAACCGGGACCGACGGCTTAACGCTCTCTGAAGCACGGAAACGCTCAGTAGTAATGTCACAACCGGTCATCCATCCAACTCATGACCGCGGCGGACGTTGCTTAACTTTGCTGATCGTCAAAGAACAACTTCGCTACGAGCGCTTCGAGTTGCATTGGTAATTACGGTACTTATCCATATTATACCCATCGTGTCTATATATATTCACCACATTAAAAAGCAGGTTTAGAAATCAAACTTCATAATGATATTATTTCTTTTGAATGTAATAAAATAGCAAAGGCGTAATCAGCGAGTTGCGTGTTCAAGGGGCCCAAAAGTTGCCAGTGGTGACTCCTAATGCCACGGTCTTTAGCATGGTTGATGATTCAATATAATTGTAGAATGCGTCAACATGAAAATGACGCGACCGAATCTTTTTCTTTTGAAAAAGGATTCATGGTCATGAAAATGCTAATATTTCGATTCATTTTCATGGCTTAATGTCAGAAACGAAAATAGTTTTGATCATTGAACCTACGAATAAATAAATATTTATTCGTAGCATTGAACACAGAATAAGAAGAAATTAATCCAAACTATTCATATATACAGACTTGCATAAAAATTACACACCAAAATGAGAAAATCAGGCGATATATAAGCGTTTTCTGGATATTGTAAAAATGTGATTTTTTCATTATACATATCAAAACTTTTTGGTGAAAGGAATAACTGTAGTTATTTATTATGCAAGGCCGCAAAGTTGTTATTTGGCGTCAGTACTTAATTGAAAGCTGAGGATTCTAGGATTTAATCAAGAGCGAAGCGAGTCATTACAAAATATAATACTGAACGTAGCGAACGTTTCAAAGGCAACAGACGCTAAATCATTTTTCTGCCGTGCGTAAAAAACATATTTTCACTTCAATAAAGCGAGAAAAGTGTAACTCAAATAATTATAGGGAGGTAAATTGGTATTTATTCACATTAAAATGACTATTATTGGTAATATTTAAAGTGAATTTAATATTCTGGAACTGTCATAAAGCTTCGAGGATAAAAAGCAATTTTCAACGCAGATTTCGAATGAAAAACCACTTTTGCGAGTCTGTGAGGTGAAAAATATGTTATACATTTAGGTAGTTGTTCATATTTGGAAGGAAACGTAATTATATTGGTTAAATGGTGTTCCGAAGAGAAAATCTGAGATGTGACGTCTTTGATATTGTGATATTTTACATTATTATATGAGAACACTGACATCTTTGGCGGGAAATTTTACATCACGTCACACTTATCACAGGTAAAGGTAAAAATTCGCGAATGAGAGGTTGTGAGGTGTGTATGTGAGGTATGTAACTCCTTTCTCGCTTAAAAAGTTTAGCCGATTTGGATTGAGACAAGCATATTGAGTAGAATACAAATATGTGTTTAATTTATATTAACTAAAGAAATATATAAATGCGGGCCGACAAAATAGTAAATTTTGGACTATTTTTGTTACGGGTCTATCTCTACAACTAAACTAATTTCATTAAAATTTCAGTATATTATGTATACATATATCCTCTACTTATTTAAGTATTAAATACAGAAAACTCCATTTTCGATGCTAAGCTATGAACAAAACTAATATTTGTATATATAATAAACGTATTTTTTCGTTAACAGGCTCTTGCAATGTAAAAATTGCAATTTTAACATCGAGGGGATAAAACGATCTATTTCTGTTCGAGAGTTTGTTTACCCTACGCTGAGCGTCGGGCTAGAAGGCAACTCGAAAACAAAAATAGAACTTTATCCCGAGTGATACATATTGCTTTATACTACACCTACGAGGAAAATAAAATCACTGTCAGTTTTCTCGCACTTATCTCGAGACTTCTCAGGCTGTAAGTTCTTTATGACTTCTTGAGCTGCATTTCTTATTTCTGGTGGCGTCATCATTATAAAATCGTCACTTTCACTATCAGATGGCATTTTGGACAATTATTTAGAATAATTGTAATTAAAAACGTACTGGTAAAAATATCATAAAAAACAAAAATTACCCAAACATCAAATTGCCACGCTTTTTTTCTCGTAAGTAGCGCAAAAAAAGGTTGCCAACCTCCTTTCATTCAAAACCGAGTACAAATAAAAATCACACCTCTTTTTTTTAATTATTTGATATCAAAAATTTTTGAGATTGTATGTTTTTATGCTAGCAGCTAAAAAAACAAAAGAACGCTACCAGGGCAGGTATGGATTTTCCATGGAAGTTAGAAGTACTACGTACAACCGTAGTACTTATTACTTCCATGGGATTTTCATACAACATTCCTTCACTGCTACGGAGTGAAGGAGTGAACATCCATTTATCTTTTCCCGCCGTACATCTATAGAGGAGATATGACGTACTTAATAACATGTTTTTGAACGAGTAACGAGACGCTTTTTTTTATACCACAATGGTGGCAAACAAGCATACGGCCCGCCTGATGGTAAGCAGTTACCGTAGCCTATGGACGCTTGCAACACCAGGGGTATCACTCGCGCGTTGCCGACCCTGAAGAAATCTCTTCACGCCCCTTTTGAAGAACCCCATGCTGTACTCCATCGGGAAAACCACGGCGGGGAGCTCATACCACAATCTGAGCGTACGCGGAAGGAAGATCCTTTGAGCTCGCACAGTACGAAACACTTCTGGTTTCAATGTGTGGGGTTGGACTCCCCGTCGATGGCGAGAGTTGAAAAAAAATGAGGACCGTAAATATAAAGTCACTAGAGAACCGCCTGGAACAGATAGATCGCAGCCTCCGCAGCTCGACTATAGAAGTACGTAACGTGCCCAAAAAATCCGGCGAAACAAAGGATGGTCTTGCAAATATTATCACAAATGTGGGTGCGGTTGGTAATGTTGTAATTCAGCCATCAGATATACGAGACGTTTATCGTATAAGCACCAAAAATGAGAACAACCAACATATGATTGTTGAATTTTCTACGGTTTTACTTAGAGACCATGTCGTCAGGTCAATCAAGGCTTTTAATAAAAAATCTGGTTTAGCAAAATTGAGCACCTCCAGTTCGAAAATGGAAGTCCCAGATAGGCCGATATTTGTATCAGAGAGCCTCACAATACAAACTAAAAAGCTCTTTTTCTTGGCCAGAGAGTTCGCCAAAGGAAATTCATACAAGTATTGTTGGACTTCTAGAGGTAGAATATACTTGCGGAGAACGGATGGAGCACCCTTTATAAAAGTGAGCAATAAAAGTGAGTTAGAAAACCTCTCAAAAAAGTGACTATTTTTCTCTAAAGCAGGAATAAATTTAACAAATAAATTAAACAAAAGCATATTGCTCTGTATAGTTCACAATCATATGTTATGCAATATTTTTGTATTAAATTATAACTTGCGCTGTCTAGTAAGTAACATAATACACATACCACTCTACTCAAAACTACACACTACAAACTTCACCATGCTGCGCAGTTTTAGTTACTGCGGCCAATTTACTCGTATATACACTTCCACTACTCAAAGCTTGCTTCATATTGTCTATAGTCGTCATTGACGTATATATACTAGACGCGAAATCTCAAACAAGCATAGTTGTACAGTGCAAAGAAGCCGGCCGGCATCTTCTCACCCACTCGCTACTGGGCACTCGTAGAGATTACACGCGCATTTCGTTCAAATATTGCTTATTCATAATGCCATTATGCGTCTTAAGATACTGCAAAAACCATTCGGAAAGAACAAACAAAAGCGATGGAATCAATTTTCACAAGTAAATTCAGATTTTGGAATTAAACACGCCCTATTAATACATTATTATTTTGTCGATTTGTAATCGCATAAGGCACAGCGTAGGCAGCCATGTTCACGTAGTGAAATTCATAGATTAAGTGGACTGATATGATAAATAGCAACATTGAGTTAATTACCTATTTTTTACTCTCGACGAAAAAAGTTTGACACAGGTAAAAATTCTTTCTGTTTATCATCGTAACTTCCAAATGGCTGGACCGATTTGGACTTGGCCAACTGATTGTGGGCGGGAGCATTTGGAGTACCTTTAATTTTCGTAACTCACGCTTGACAATTTACTCCTCAGTTTTATTTATCTAAAACATTAATATCATGAACCATCATTAACAACTATAACGTCCACCGTTGAACACAGGCATCCCCCGTTATTGGCAAGCGTCATGGGATCGCAGTGTAAAATTTCAGTTCTTTATAAGGCGCTGCTTCCCACCTTCTGGTCGCTTCAATTGTTACTGATTAAAAAACAATTGAAGCGTATTAGGTATTTAGGTATGTATGTCACTTCTGTAGTCGGTTCACTCTGTGAGAGCGACAAGTCGTAGTAGACAATTGAACGAAACGCGTAAGCGCCCGAGAATTCCCAGCGTTTATGACCTTTTGGGCGCGAGAAAACTGTACCTTAAAAGCGTACTAGCACAGTGTTCCTATAGAGTCTAGTTAGACACCAGTAATTATGGTTTCAGCGCTGCAGCGGCTTTAAAGCCGCAAGCCGCAAAGGAATAAACTTAAGTTTATTCCTTTGCGGCTTGCGGCTAACAGAATGGAACATGACGATTGTTTAGAACAGCGACTCTATACGTTAGTAATAATATCTCGATGATAGTCGTTACCTTTTTAATAAATTAACTTTGAATTTATACATCATAAAATTTATAAAATCATTTCCACAGTGTATATATTTTGAACGGCACCTAATTACGGCTTGCTTCAATAATGGATGATAACAGTTTTCTAACCACAGAAGTTGATAACACTGATTTAATTGAATGTATTTTAATTAGTGACCCATAAAACTGCCGTAACATCGTAAATACAAATGCTGACCCTAGTCTTTCACTTACTATATTTACTGTAAATATTAGAAGCATAAATTGCAATTTTGATTACTTTGTAGCATTTACTTCAAGCCTGGACATAACACTAGATATATAAGTACTCACTGAGTGTTGGACCAACTCTTTAAATCCACCACCTAACTTAGTAGGTTATACTATGTTCTGGGCTAAAACTTTTTGAATCAGAACGATGGCGTTGTAGTATATGTGCGTAATAAAATTAACGTTTCTTGCTCTGAACCAAACATTTTGGATGGAAATTGCTTAATATTAGAAGTTGCACCAAATTATAAAATTATTTGCACGTATCGTCCACCAAGTTTTAAAAATCCTAGTCAATATTTAGACTCAATGGACATTGTCTTGGAAGGCATCACTTCGAGTAACCTAATACTTACGTTAACTTGGATATAATATCTAGTAATCTATCACAATACGCACAGAAATACTTAAACTTGATGGCAATGCATGGAATTCGGCAAGGCATTAATAGACCTCCTAGGTTCACCACATGTCTAGATCATATTATGGTAAAAAGTGACCATGCTTGGAAAACGTATGTGTTTGAACAGAGACTTACTGACCATTCTCCAATTATGCTTTGTATAAATAACGCCAAAATATCAATAAAATCACTTATTTATAATAAAATGATAATTAATTATGAAGGCATCAGAAAAACTCTACAAAATGAAACCTGGCAGAGTTTGTATCTTACTGATAATGTGAATATAGCTACTGAACAATTTACGGCAAAATTACTCTCTGTTATTGATACATATACACAAATCAGAAAAATTTCGAAAAAAAACCAACCTCTTAAACCACGGAGAGACAAACTACATATGAACTTAAAAACAACACCAGATAATCAAAATCTTGAAAAAATGTATAGTCAGTATAGAAACATTTGTAATAAAATTATCAAAAAACGTAAATTAGAATATTAGAAAGATAAATTCAACAAAAATAAAGGTGATATGAAGGAAACGTGGAAAATTATTAAGGAAGTATGCAAACACGTGATTTACTTGGCATAAATAACAATCCAACTCAGTCACTTAATAACGTTCATTTATATGTTACATCAGTGGGCGCAACACTTGCTAATCATACACTCCAAAAAATGAATACCACTGAAAACGAACTGGCTTTATTAGGCAGAAGTTTCCAGTCACCAATGAACTCCATGTCTATGATGCCCACTGACCCTATTAAAGTTAGAAATGCTGTTTAAGGTCTTAAGTTGCATAGTGCACCTGGTTAAGATATAATTACTTCGTCATTACTTAAGCGATTTATTACGTTTCTTGCTGAACCTATCGCATTTATATGCAATTTAAGTTTTGAAACAGGCACATTTCTAGATGTTTTTAAAAAAGTATTAGTCGGAGTTAAAAACAATCCGACTAATTATAGACCCATTGCTCTACTTTCGACTCTATCTAAAATTATAGAAAAACTTGTTAAGAAGAAAGTTATGTGGTATCTGGAGAAAAATAACCTATTAAGTAATAACCAGTATGGCTTTAGAGAAGGAAGGTCGACTGAAGATGCTGTTTTGACTCTCACTACAAAAATATCTTCCTATCTCGATGATGGCGATGAGTGCGTAGGTATTTTTCTGGACCACCAGAAGGCGTTCGACACCGTCTCCATCCCAATCCTCCTCACAAGGTTAGAAAATGTGGGTATCAGAGGCTTGGGCTATGATTGGTTCAAAAGTTACCTCACTAACAGATCGCAACCAGTCCGGGTTGATGGGTATGTTAGTGACAGCTTAGTTTGCAACTACGGGGTACCACAAGGTAGTACACTGGGACCTACGCTTTTCCTTATCTATATTAATTAACTTTGATGTACTACCTTGCCTGGTCTAAATGTATTGATGTTCGCGGATGACACTGTATTACTGGCACATGATAGAACATGGGAAAAATTCACTTACTTGGCTGAAGAATGTCTTGTAACGCAGTGGCTTGAAAATAGTCTCCTATCATTAAATACTTCCAAAACAATGATTATGTGCTATAGTATAACAAACGCAGGAATGGCCCCAACTGATTTACACGTAAAGATACATACTTTCACATGTAATCGTGGCAATCGTCCCATCCAATGTAGCTGCTCAATTTTGACCCGTATTTCATCAATTATGTACTTAGGTGTACACATAGATGAAAAGTTTAACTGGACTATCCAGATTGCATTCTTGGCATCCAGAATGAGAACACTTATTTATGTTTTTAAGTCGCATGGTGGAAGGGCATTTTGCGATTGCCCGCCTGGCTAGCTACCACCCTCAAGTAGAAAGTCTGTCGCCAAGCACCGAAAGGTGTGTTCCGGCAGTAGTCCTTGGAGCCAGTGAAATTACAGGCAAAATGAGACTTTGCAGATGGGCGCAGTGCAGTTCGTCACTTGTGATGAAATGCATCTGTTATAGGCAGAGGATACCGCTTAACATGGCCTCGAGCTTGTTCCGTCACAATAACATTAAAAAAACCAAACATACAGAGCTATTGGTGAGTGCCCCATTCGATACTGTATATGTGCATGGGGCAGTGCTGCAAAAACATATCTCATAACGGCTGAACGAGCACAAAGGGCAGTTCTTAAAGTAATGCTTTATTTATCATATCGACATCCTACCACAACTTTGTATGAAGAAGCCAATGTATTAACCGTAAGAAAATTATTCGTATCGGAAAGTTTAAAGCGTTACCATAGGAAAACAACTTCTCATTTACCTCAACTAACAAAACGAATGTATAGATGCCCTGTACCTATCACTTCTACAAGATTTAGCCAGAAAAAATACTGTGTTATGGCTGCACATCTATACAACAAATTAAATAAAAAATCAAAGGTTAAAAACTATGGTAATAATGAAATTAAAAAAGTAATTCTTTGATTTATGATATAACTATATTACAATACTCGCTTACTTTGTACCCCATTAATTGGCTTGTTTGATAGGGATCACTCTTACACAGCTATATCAATGACTAGAACCCATCCTACTTAATGAGTGATGGTCGTACTCGTATTACACAATAATTACCGTTCTTGAACGATTCGACACCTTGACAAGTAAGCATCGATTAAAAAAATATGTTCGCCTACTTGAAGCAAATTACACGGACGTAGAACTATAATTACAAAGTAAACTACAAATTCATGTATGTCTAGTCTACAATATGGCATACCTACATAATTCTTATAGCAGCTCACAAACTGAAGTGCGTGAAGCCCCTGTATTTGAAATATATAGTAATGGAAATACTAATTCTACATTTTGAGCTCTGAATTCTACCTCCTAAAGTTATCTTTACTAAACAGATCCCTAACACCTACCTCCTAAGGTTATCTTTACTAAACAGTACACTAACAGACCACCGTATTCTAGACAGGAGATATAGCCGTCGGAGTGGACTTAAGCGTACTTGGTAGTCAATGAAGCCCTTGAAAATTTATTAACCGAGTTTTATATATAATTATCAGTTGAGTTATTATTTTTATTTGTAATATTACTTATTAATTCATACCTTCTATCTTTACGACAAAATAATAGTATAAAATATCCACACTCGCTATATTTAAGTTATTCATACTTTTCCTTATACACATATTTATAATCACATATACTAACAATTGCAAACACACAAATACACTACAATCTCACTTACACTCATACACTTCACTTACACATACACACTTTACTTTCCTTCAGCGCTAAGTAAATATTATAAGCACCGGATAGTTAATATAAGACGTAAGTGCCAGTATCATAACTATTATGGGAGAAGCCTATGGTACCTGAAACATGGCTGACGCTAGTTCGGGTACCTATAGATTCATATTTTATTTGTACCTAATATAACTTGTGTCAATAAAAACTATTTGTATTTGTGTTTGTAATGTGGGAAACTATGTAAGTACAGCAGTGGACAATCCGGCTGATACAGCGACAGTATGAAATCCTCAATGTTGTTACTTTTGCTGGTTCTCTTTATTTTTCGACCTAGCTGCTGACTTAGGGGTCTCTTTCATGACCTTCAAGTAAAGTGTCAATTATTTACTTCCTAGTAAAAGTTACAATTATGGTTTTTCAGTTTCACAATAGAAAACACGTCTTTTGCTTTATAACTCGATGGTTACTTGAAAGATCTTCGAAGTAAATTCAAATATCCGTTCATAATCTGTCAACAACGTGACTCATTCAAACTTCGAAAATAATTTTAATCAAGAAGTTTTTACCCAATATGAAGTTTGCAATACCAACCTTCTTTTGAAACCTGTATTTAAATGATAGTCAGATGAACCAAGAAGTAAGTTAGTGGTGACTTTATCTGTAGATTAGTACTACTTAGCCATTGTGAAATTCATATACACGGTTACTTGTGACTTAAACCGGCAATTAGCTTACTCGACACTTTACTAGAAGGTCGTGAAAGAGGCCCTTAAAATTATAAATCGAGGCTGAGGTCTATATCGGCCATCTGTGACGTAGGCAAGCACGGCTACTTGGTAAACCTTTACAACCACTGCCAGATAAACTATTTTTTGATTATCATAAATCATCCAATCTAAGCCCTACTCAACTTATAAATTTTTAATATTCCACTTTTATAGGATCAGTAGTTTACAGTACGAGTATATTTATCACTTATACGACAACACAGATATTTAATTGTATTATACCAAGGATTTTTGAAAATTATCCTTTTTTAATTAAACCTCCTGAAAAAATTCAGTCGAATTCTGAAATTCTATTAAGAGGCCTTTTACATTTTGCAGCCCTCTCACTCGCACTTTTAAAGATAATTTCAAATAGCAACAATATAGTTTATATTTTTTAAAATGTGGTCAATCATTATTTCGCTTCATGCAACTATAGATGTTCTCAACATATTTTTACTTTGTTACATGTTGAGTCCAATTAAAATTAGAGGCCCAAAATTTTAAAATAACTAAATTACGCGTTTTGGAACCCCCATTACAGATATCAAAATGAAAATTAGTAGAGAACATCTATAGTTGCATGCAGCGAAATAATGATTGACCACATTTAAAAAAATATAAACCATATTGTTGCTATTTGAAATTATCTTTAAAAGTGCGAGTGAGAGGGTTGCAAAATGTAAAAGGCCTCTTAAGGGGGAAATTCCGTAATTTTGGTCATTTTAAACTCCTCCTCAGAGGATGATAGTTTGGATTTAGAAAAGTACTGACATATTGCCAACAACTTAAAATAGTTAATTTTGGTCACTTTATAACTTATTTTAATTAAAGTACTGAATAGTTATTTAACTTAAGTCCTACCCAGAATCCAATACACTTTAGAGTGCCCACCAGCGCACCTTCGTGAATGGAAAGGTATGTACATAAAAATCAGTGGTCAAAATGAAGTTTATCTCCATTACTATTCTAGTTAGATAATACTTAAGCCTAAGTATGTGTCAAAAGCCTAAATATGTGTCAAATATAAAAAGAAAAACTTAATCTAATAGTACTCTATTTGATAGAAACCTCTGCCTCTAACAGATATTTCATCACAAGTAATGAATTGCACTGCGCCCGTCACTTTGAGACATAGTTGCTAAGTCTCATGTGCCTTCAATTTCATTGGCTCTTAAGGACTGCTGCCGCAACAGACGGATAGGTCCTTGGCGACAGATTTTCTACTTGAGGGTGGTAGCTAGCCAGGTGCGCAATTGCAAATTTGGAAGGGCTCCACCATGCGGTGAAACTCAAGCCCGTGGTGGGGATTGAACTTCTGCTAGACAGTTGTAGAAAGCCAGGCTAGCAATCCCAACAAAAGTCAACAACCTTGCGATTCTCAGGGCATTTTCTACCTCGCAATGCCGCAATATGGAACCAGCTACCATGCGAGGTATTTCCGAACCGATACAACTTAGGAGCTTGCAAGAAGAGAGCATATTCCTTCCTCAAAGGCCGGAAACGCATCCTCGAGACCTCTGGTGTTGCAGATATTCGTGGGTGACGGTGATCACTTACCACCAGGTGAACAATCTCCTCCTATTCCATTAAAAAAACCGGGATTAATTAGAATAACGTACACAGAAGCTGTGAAATACATTGGGCTTCCAGTCAACATACTTTTCTGATTTATTGTCGTATGTTTCTTTATATCCAGTCTGTAGTGGAACGCTAGCTTTAGATGGTAGCAATTGACTTCCGCGAAGGAAATTACTCTTTCGATCTAGTTTCCTTTGACTTTTTATAAAGTAGTAGACTTTGGTAATTTTTTATTTACATAACTTGCAGTTAATACAATAAATATACCTATGTCTTTATGGTTACAGTCTTTTACGAACACATCATATTATAGTAATTCAATTATGAAAGTAACAGATGCCTTACTGAAAAATTCATAAAAAATACACCACACAAATTAGCATAAATTGAAGATTTTTTATCATTAAAAAATATCAACTTAAAAATATATTTGAAGCAATGAACATATATTTTCATTTTCTATGGGACGACAGCCAAAATAAAATTTCAATTTATTTTTTTGGCAGTTTGAACTTTCTCTGTTCTGATTGGTCCGCGTCCGTTGCTCTGATATATTTGTTTAGTTAGGCAAATATATAAATGGACTATATTAGGTCCTTTCAAGTGCCGTTTTATCAAACTGGACACTTTGATCTAAAATATAGATGTGATCAAAGATGTTAACAGAAGAATCACTGGCTCTCGAAAGTTGCCGGAACACACCGCTAGGTGCTTATCGACAATTTTCTACTTGAGGATGGTAGAAAGCCAGGTGTACATTCTCAAAAATGCCCGTTGCATATGTATACTCATTTATTGTTGATATTAGATATAATTATATCATCCACTATTTCATCGATTCTTCACTGACAAACTATTAAAGGGTAAACTGGCAGGTCAGTTCTTCATTCAAACGTCGAAGGGTGATTTCCCTTATTGGAGATCATAGATTAAATACATTTGAATGAATATGTATTTAAATACTTACCGATATTTTTTCAAAACTTGTATCTCCAGTTTGTGAATTATTTCTTGGAAAAATAATGATAAATAAAGAAAAAAGCCTATAAGCCTAGTGTATCCTCTCAGTTATAAAATAAAACAAACATTTTTAGATTTGATGAATGTTTACTAAAGGAGAAAAGTTTTCTCCCAGAACGCATATTATGCGCAAATTCTAAGTCAAAACTTGAAGAAGCTGCAATTGTCTCGCACTATTCTGTTTAGGCGTTTAGCGGCAAGACAGCATCACTTTGTTAAAATACCTATTTTCTGTAGAAGCTTCTCTTCCAGTTCCTCTTAACTACTAAATACAACTACTCTATTTACTTTTCGGATCCGAACATAGAGTCACAGGCTTGATAACGTCACACCAAGTGACATGAATGCAAGATGGCGTCATTTGACAGAGCCAAAATGTTGTTGGCTTCAAGGCACGGTGTTGGTTGCGATATGACACAGTTACCATCGGAGAGTCATCGACAGTATATTACTTTTCTCTATGGTCATCGAGTAAACACGTGTCGCCTAGAAGTCTAAGAACTGTCCCGTGTTTCGTTTGATATTTCATCTTAAATTCAAATTATAATGGACTGTAAAATAAAGTGATTGTGAACCTAAAACTCGGCGCTTGTCATTCTTATTGCCTTGATTCCCCGACATTAGCCTACGATGTCCAATAACCAAGACGATAGGCCTTCTGAATTTGTTATACTGATGAATCAGGTTTGATTATATTCAGCATAAAGATAGCTAGTAGACAACAGTGTAGCTTGTCCTGATTAAACACTTCTTTCCAGATTTTAAGCAATGAAAAATGCATAAGAAGCTTACTGCGACTCACATTGTTCCTGGCGCCGACGTCTGAACCCAAATCGATGAGCCTTTCCACGAACGACGTCCTGTTGTCCTTCACTGCGTACATTAGAGGTGTCATACCGTTGGCCTAGAACAAAAACATAATAATTTAAATAAGAATGTTACCACCCTGTGTTATGTAAATCGGAAGATGTGCAATTTAGATTAATAACGAGAAATATTTTTTTGGTGTATGTATTTTTTTTCTTTAATAGACTGATATGGTGTCGCCAATTAGTCACTAAGTTATTTTGGCGTTCGAATGTCGCTCATTTTACGCTACCTAATTTGCTATACTAATGTTAAAAAAACTCTAGTTTTAAGGTTTGTTGTGGTCGTCCTCATATTCCAGTCTTCCACTGACCCATTGGGCGTTTTATTAAAGATATAAAACCACTTGGTATCTGTTACTCAACTGAACGGACCGCATAGCCTCCACTAGATAGGGTCTGTTTAACCGCATGCTGGCGAAACTTGCCATACGCTCCCATGACAAATCCTTCAATATCTGTGTTCAGTACGCTCTGCAGCTGATAATACTTGATATATTTTAACATACATGTTACGTTAGCTTTGATAATAGGTATTTGATAGTGGCGTATGTCAGTTAAAAAAGAGACAGTCGTCACTTTTGACGAAATGCTTTTATTACAGGCAGAGGTTCGGTGCAATTTCTGTCACAATCCCCTAAAAATAAAAACTAAGTATACTTTAAATGAAATAAGAACAATATTTATAATGGTTTCATAGTTTTCTTAAATGATAAAAGAGACTTAAAAACAGACACAAGTCTTTCACTCATAATAAGTATATCAATAAAGGCGCGTTGACTTTAATTATAGAGGTTGTACGTGTACAAATTTGTTTGTATTGTATAAATAAATAATGTTTGGAGACAACTGACGTGAATAAGTCAGATAGGATGACTCGGGACGAAATTAATGTTTTCTATAAATACTTTTAAAATATATTGATTTCTTTTATTCATTATGGATTTCGGCAAAGTATAGCGCCTATATTTACTATTTACAATCTCATCTATTGGTGTGAAATGATGTAATAATCTAAGATGATAATAATAATAATAATAATCACGCAGGGGCGGCAGCTCAGAGTCAATAGGGGCCCCACTACCAACAGTAAATAACCTGTAGCACGGCAGTCTTTTACCACTCGGTTATCATTGCTTCAAGACTATGAACATGATAACAGCTGTTAAGTTGTTCATCACTTGTATTTTTCTTCTTTTCTTTTTATTTATACAAATTACTTTCTTCTCGGGTATAATACATAATGCATGCAGTGCTTGTCTTAAAAAACAAGCGAATTTGGTCATTTTGAACGCCTCCTCAGATGTGGATGATAGTTTGGATTCAGAAAAATTGTACTATACATATGTACGGACATTTTGGCAACAACTTAAAAGAGTTAATTTCGGTCACTTTAGAGCTCATTTTAATTAAATTATGTAATAGTTATTTTACCTAAGTCCTACACAGAGTCCAATAAACTTTAGAGTGCCCACCAGCGCGTCAAGAAAGAAAAGAATATCATTGCTTCAAGACTATGAACATGAAAACAGCTGTTAAGTTGTTCATCACTTGTATTTTTCTTCTTTTCTTTTTATTTACACAAGTTACTTTCTTCTCGGGTATAATACATAATGCATGCGGTGCTTATCTTAAAAAACAAGCGATTTTAACAAAAATATACCCGACTTAGAACATAAAGTACACATAATTAGGGATAGCTCAAATACTGCTACGCGTCAGATCTCACTCAAATTTGAATGGGACCACAAATCAGCATCAGATTACGATTGTAAAAAAAATGATCAAATCGTTACACCGTGTAAAGTTATGAGGTAATAAACACAAATGAAAATTGGTACATCCTGTAAAGAGTTATCGGACACACAAGCAAAAAAAATAAAGTGAAGACCAAGTTTTGCAATGATGGCTCAGTGGCATTGGCTGTGGACTGCCGCGCAGCAGGTCCATGGTTCGAATCCCGCCCAGAGCTTGAGCTTCACCGCATGGTGGAAGGGCATTTTTGCGAATGCCCGCCTGGCTAGCGACCACCCTCAAGTAGAAAGTCTGTCGCCAAGCACCGAAAGGTGTGTTCCGGCAGTAGTCCTTGGGAGCCAGTGAAATTACAGGCACAATGAGACTTAACAACTATGTGTCAATGTGACGGGCGCAGTGCAATTCGTGAGTTGTCATGAATTGCAACTGTTATAGGCAGAGGTTAGTCCACTTAACATCAGGTGGGCCTCGAGCTTGTCCCGTCACAATAACATGAAACAAAAGTGCCTTCAGAAAAACTCCTACTTTTTCTGAAGTCGGTTAACAATGCATGTAGCTTAATAAACAAGGAGATGAATATGATGTAAATTATCTATGTAACAGTGATTGTCATTATACGACTTAAATAAATAAAATAAAATAACGTTAAAATATTAAAAACACTCTTTTGTGACATTAATTTACGTAACGAACAAAGATTTTTATATCACGGGATTTACGGATTTATTATAGTTATAAAATACGACTATTATTAGTATAACAACATTTCACATGATTGGTCTGAAGAAAATCATTAAATAATAATTTATTCTAAATTAATTTAAGTTTGCAAGGTGAACTTTTGTGCTGATAACTAGCTAAGTCTGAAAATGTAGAATGTTATGGTCGTAAGGAATAAACGCGAGCGTCTTATTATTTGGTAATTGTACCCATGAAAACTTAAATATAAAACCATTCACATTCTAACTCAGCACCGTACAGGGAAAAAAAAACAACATTTTGTAATTATCTGATTGTATTAATCTCTACACTATAAATGCATAGTTCAGGGCCAAACGCCGTGGCCACTAATATATACAGGGTTATTGGTAAAATGCTATCAACCTCTTAGGGTTGACTTCTGCTAGTCCCAGGAAACATTTTGATATGTTTTTTTTTTGTTTGTTTTAATGCGTACTCCGAGCCAGGAGCGGCCGCCGCGGCTAAACTGGACCGCGCCGTGGTCCCTTTGAATAGAGTTTGGAATATTTACATCGACCAAAGTAATAAAAAATATGAAATAATACATTACAGGCACAAGAGGCTTTAAACATCAGGTGGTCCTCGTGCTTATTCAGTCAAAAACATATAAAAAAAAACATTGTTTTTGTTTCCGGAAGGAAAAACATCATTTCAATATGTTTCATAGGACTAGCAGAAGTCAATCCTAAGAGGTTATTAGCATTTTACCAATAACCCTGTATATATATGTATTTTGCCTTCTTACGATACCTACAGGAACACATAGATAGGTAACAATTCTAACGCGAATATTTTGGATGTAATCCTGGGCCACATGCGTTGTTCAAATCTGGGAAGTGGCGTTATATTGCACGTATTTTCATTGTATACGTCCCTGACATACCTCTACTGCTGTTTACACAAATATCAATATTCATACACGTCCATATGTAAAAAAGTGCTCTGGCTGGACAGGGATTTTCTCTAGGACAACTACTTGAGTAAATTTCGTTTACCGAGATGAAACTGTTTTGAGTACATAATTAAATAATTTTTAAAATTGTTATATTGCATTGGCTTGAAATATTGTCACGATGGATAAAACAGACATTACTGTATCAGCCGTATTGTTCAATGCTGAACACAGCTTCCTCACTATCGGGAGATTTGCCATAATCCCAACGCTTGGCAGACGTCTCGGGGATCGCAGTGTGATATAACGGTTCCTCAGAAAGCGCTGCTCCCCACCTTCTGGTGTATTACCCTTAGTCGCCACTTTGCAACACCCACGGGTAGAGATGGGGGTGACTTTCTAGCCCGGCAAACCATGGGCATAACAAACATTAAAATTTTGAAAAATTAAATTTATAGAGCATAATGTTGAAAACGCTTATAACTTGTGCCTTGCCCCTAACACCTGTCACAACACTTGAAGGGGTTAGAAAAGCCCTCTCGGGTGATTATTGGCACGGGACGGAGCAAAGCGTGACCTATTCTAATTAAGTATAATGATTCTAATAATCACTTCCTCAAGTTTTGCATTAATCTAACTCATGTGGAAATTCGCTAAGTTTAAATGGAACTATAAACTTAAACTTAGTCGCCTATTGCTTATTATAAAAAATAGGATGCATAAACAATATACAGTACCCAAATCCAACACCGAAAAGTTGGAAATAACTTTATGAAGTCGGTACTTTGATTATTCAAAACGTTCTTAGCTTAAGGCTACAGTGCACGTAGCGTTTTCCATGTAAAGTGTACAAAAGTAGTTTCGTCATATTTTAAAAACCAATATTTCAAACTTTGTGAAGTTTGCATGTCCTGAGTCTAATATTTAAATTCAAATTCAAATAAATTTATTCATAAGAATATTGTATATAATATAATCTAATCAGTCCAGTCCAATATTCAACCGCTGCCGGCGTACAAATATTTATAAAAATTGTAGCACATAATATGAATTACACTAAGGATTAAACTAAACTACAAAAATAATTATATAATTCAATAAATATAAGGAAAAACTATTAATTTTTTTTTGTCATCAATAATATAATCAATAATGCAAAATGTCATGAATTACATAATCTTGAATAATACAATATTCATATTTATTTATTTTTCATATTAAGCTTCTGGTTTCCCAGTTTTTCAATTTATCATTTATTTTACCCCAATATGTGCATATCAGAATTCCCATACAAAACGAGTGTTTCGAATATTTTTGAAAATACTTAAATTGACGGAAAACTGGCAAACGATACGCACATCTAATAATATATCAAGGACATATAGGTAAGCAATATCTCTTAACACTTGATATTTGATAATGCCAAAACTACGTTTGTATTATCGATTAAGTATTAAACTTATCAGAGCGCTTGGTCGATGCGACGCGTGATCCCCACGCTTGGCAGGCGGCTTGGAGATCGCAGTGTGAGATATCAGTTCCTCAGAAAGTGCTGCTGCCCACCTTCAGGTGTGTTAACCTTAGTCGCCTCTTACGACACCCACGGGTAGAGATGGCGGGGTGACATTCTGACCCGGCATCCCAAGGGCAATTCAGGCGTTACTTTAAGGAAATCCATATACAATTATAACAAATATCTTAAAAATATTTTAATATCTTATTTTAGGCTTCATGAAGCACATGAGATCTTGACTCTTCGAGCCTACGATCAAGTCAGGTTCAGGGAGAATCGAAACGCCGCGCTGGTTTGTCTACTTGTGTCATATATAACGTCACGTAGGCTTAACTTTTCAAGGCTTTGATGACTTTGCCCGTAGGGTGCCAGGCTACAATGTCACCCGCCCATTAAAACCCGTGGGTGTCGTAAGAGGCGACAAACACCAGAGGGTTGGCTGCAGCACTTTCTGAGGAACTGATATCTCACACTGCGCCTGCCATGCGCCTGCCTGCGTGGGGATTATGGCTAACCCCCCATATTGAGGGATGCTCCGTTCAGCAGTGGACTTTCCGGCTGATACAGTACAGGCTTAACAGGGAAATTAGGCGGAATAGGGTAGTTGACACAGTCTAAAATAAAATACAGTGTAACTTTAACATGATAGTAGTTGGAGCACATAACTCGATTAAATTAACATATTATTTATTCTGCATTGGATTACCTTTATTTTGAATAAACAAAATGTGTTTAAATTTTATTTAAATCACGTGATCTCAAACGGAAGTAAAGGCGGAAATGATGCCATAAGGACAAAAACAAAGCCACAGAATAGGTAATAGTAATTAGAGAGTTTGCTTCCAAAGGTTTTGACAGTGACAGTTGACATTAGTAATTGCTAATAGCAAGCAACCCACAAAATGTCGCATCACTATCGATTTACTACTTAGGCCCCTATTACACTATCAAATTCATTGGATCCCATATATTTAATAGTGTAATACGTACATTTGAGTCACTTATCTTTGATCATATTTCGCCTTGAGATTAGATCAAAGATCAGCATAGATAATAAAACCCAAACTCGGAACAAGAATCTATGGAAATTTTTTTGCAATCTTTACTCATAGTAATACAACAACTTTAAACAGTTGGAAAAGCTTATGTTTATCATTATTTTTAATCCGATGTCACTGCACGCCATTGTCTCGATAACCTGACAGTGTTTACATTTCGGGATTACAAAAATGTTTAGTAAAATTGTGATTTTGAACCGTTCAAAGTTGTTAATTATCATGTATGAAAAATAATTGATAATGCTGCCACTCATGTATCTGTGCTTCAAACTGTGTTGGTTCTATGGTTGTTTTATTCAGTCTATACACAGCACTACACTATGGTACACGTTCTGCCGAACAAACTGTATAATCGATTCTAAAATCGATTACGCACGACACTACAATAAGCAAGCAAAACGTATTACATTTCAGCATTGTTTGTTTTTGTTCGTGTGACGTCATAGCATATAGGCCGCCATTGAAAAATGTTATAGCGCCAATTTTAAAAGTAGAAAGTTATTTTTTATAATAAATTAATATGTTTTTAAAATACTTACAAAATATTTGTTGTTATTAAATTATTTGGAAATTAAAAGATCACTCTAAAGAATATTAAACAGATTCAAAGAATACTCATCATGGAGCAGTTAAGTAGATCACATAATTTGGTTGACAAATTGTACCTCACTTATTTTAACAGTCAATCATTTAAACCCTTACATATTGGTGTTTAATTCAAAACAATAAAAATGTATTGTCATCCTGTGGATACATTCACAGCCAATCCTCAGCGATTAAATGTTATAAATTTAACAATCCAATATCTAACCATTGAATGTCATTGGGCTGAAGCATTTGAACTCCCTGTGGGCCTTGAATGGCCCTTAGCTTGCCTAAATGCTTTCGTTATAGTAGTAGTATTGTATTTAGTTTTATATTAAGGAATTTAAAAAAAAACTCCTTAATTACATGATTGATTTGACATTTTGAGCATTGTACATTTTGTCATTTCGACCTAAGTATTATCTAAATTCATCTGATTTCAACCATAAATGAAAAGGATTTTTTATAGTGCGAAGCTATTTCGGTCTTTTCAAATCGGACACCATTTCATAGAGCGATCGTAGGTAGGCAGGGATAACAGTTTTGTAAAGGGGTGAAACAACATCTGTTGTAGGGTACCCTCTTTTAATGCAGGTATATTATTTCTATTATGTTTCTATTCCAATGTATCTGCTTAAATCCACTTTTTTATGGCATAGGAGTGGAGTCTACGCGATTCCAGAGGGTCGAGCCGATAAGAGAAAGCTTGATCGTCGACGATTTGAGCCGCTCTGCGTTGAATGCAGTCAAATGGAAGTAGCTGATAAGGGGAGCTCCCGCCCAGAGGTGAGACCAGTACTCCATGTGAAGCAGAACTTGAGCTCTATAAAGTTTCACGCGATGAGCCGACGTGCTGATAGGCTAGTTCTTGACCACCATCTCACCTGATGGTAAAGATGTGGTCGAAGATGTTGTTCAGGCTAACATAGAATGACTGACTCTCAAGGACAGCTGCCGGAACACACCGTTAGGTGCTTGGCGACAGATCTTCTACTTGAGGGTGGGGACTAGCCAGGCAGGCATTCGCAAAATGCCCTACCATCATGCATGCTTTCCGAGCACACCAAGCTTCTTAGAGGCTAAGTTAGCCGTATATTCCAAGTGACAGCATAATTGAACGACGCTCGATATGTCGGCGCCAAGTACTCCGATGCTACTTGGTACGGCTAGGGGACTGTCTTCAAAACGGAGTGATACGATACTTTAGCAGTAAACGCTCAAACTTATATTTGTTAATTTATTTGCATCTTGCGCTGCTACAAAATGTAGAGATCATGTATTTGTTTGTAGCCGGGGCAAGATGGTGAATACTAACGCGATCCTATCTTGCCCCACATTGCCTGAGGACTGCTCACGAAGGGGTTTTAGTGGGTTCAAGTCCCACACACCCCCGTGGTGGAAGGGGATGCGAATAAGCAGTGCAAAGGCGAAATTCGACCACATTTTGAAGCGCTCGTAGCGAAGCTTACTTAGCTGTTCTTAACCGATCAGCAAAGTTAAGCAACGTCGCCCGCGGTCATGAGTTGGATGGGTGACCGCTAGTGACATTACTACTGAGCGCTTCCGTGCTTCGGAGGGCACGTTAAGCCGTTGGTCCCGGTTGTTATCTTAGGATGGCAGTCGTTACAGCATGGTGGTAGGGCATTTTGCGAATGCCCGCCTAGCTAGCTACCACCCTCAAGTAGAAAATCTGTCGCCAAGCACCTAACGGTGTGTTCCGGCAGCTGTCCTTGAGAGCCAGTACTTCTAGGTTAGCCTGTATAACATCTTCGACAGCATCATCACTTACCATCAGGTGAGATAGTGGTCAAAGGCTAACCTATCAGGCATAAAAAAAAAAAAAAAAAAAAAAGGCATTCCCCCCCTCAAATAGGTACTTGTTTGTAACCTCCATTAAAAAAGTAGCTTATGTACTAGTTTTACCATACTTCACGTACATACATATGAGTAAGTATAAATAAAAAGCCACGACACAAACTGCAAATTAAAAAAGCATAAAATATGAACTGCAGTTAACCACAATGAATATGGTACGGTTATAAAAGTTCAAAGTAATAAACCTGATTGTACAAGTTTTCCTACGTTTTCTCCGTATTTGGCACACCTTCTGCATTAGATTATTTCTGTAGGGTTTGCCGTAATAGCCGCCGCTGTAATTAAGGACAAGTCCGAATGGGCGTTATTTGGGTACATTTGTTTACTTGTGTAATGGTTTTAATTTTAGTGATTGCGTATTAGGACTTTATGCTTTTAATCAATGTCCAGAAGCACAGCGTAAAGCGCTCGTAGCGGAGATTGCCTAATAGTTTTTCTACGATTTAATTATTGCAATCCTCCATCACATCTCATAAAATAATGGATATATGCTGATAAATATTAATTAGAAATATCATTGAAACAATATACCTGTATTAAATGAGGGAATCTTAATGTGGGGACCTAGCCCGTGGGTTGTCGGGCCAGAATGTACCCCCATCTCTACCCGTGGGTGTCGTATACTCTCGCCTGTAGCCACCTCTATCGCTGATTAAGATGATAGAGGTGGCTACAGGCGAGAGTAGAGTCTCAGTGAGAGTTGGCGCAGATTTGACTGAGGAATTCGGCATTCTAGTTAAACAGGGTGATGCTTTGTCACCCATGCTGTTTAATTTAGTGCTCGATCACGTCATACAAAATGTCTTGCTTTTAGATGGCGGAGTAAATCTGAATGGACAGCATCAGGTGATATGGTACGCAGACGACTTGGCTCTACTGGGCGAATGTAAAAAACATGTGTTGGAAGCGGTCGTGGTCCTGGAAACGGAAGCAGAGAAGTTAAGCCTGAGAATCAATCGAGATAAGACGGAGTATCTTTATATGCGCCGTTTTAAGAACACGTGTATCCTTAGGGCAGGTCTTAGTGTAGCTAATAATGTCTACAAGGGAGTAGACAAATACAGATACCTGGGATGTACTATAACCGACACCAACACCAGAGAGGAAGAGATTGAGTTTAGAGTACAAAATTCCCTCCGTTGTAGTGCCCTACACAAGATCTTAGTGTCCAAACTCCTCAGCCAACGTACAAAAATACGTATATATAAAACAGTCATTAGACCAATCCTCAGGTATGGGTGCGACGCTTGGACACTCACCCAAAAGGAAGAAAACAAGCTGCTTGTAACGGAGCGCAAGATACTCCGCAAAATTCTTGGGCCGGCCCGAAGAGAGGACGGAAGTAGGAGAGTAAGGAAGAACGCCAAGATTGAAGAACTAGCGGCTGAGCCCAACATCATAGGCGAATTGCAAGCACACCGACTGGCTCGGCCACGTAGAAAGAATGGGAGAGGATCGCTCCATAAAACGGGCTTACTTGGGACACGTAAAAGGCCGACGGCCGGTCGGGCGCCCCAAGTACCGCTGGAAGGACCAGGTTGAGGAGGACCTGCGAAAACTGCAAATAATCCAGTGGCAAGAAAAAGCACAAGACCGCGAGGAATGGCGTCTCTTGGTAGTCGCGGCCAGGATCCAGCTGGTCGATGGGTCATCTTAGTAAGTAAGTAATTAAGTAAGGGCAGCTGCTGGAATACACCGTTAGATGCTTGGCGACAGATTTTCTATTTGAGGGTGGTAGCTAGCCAGGCGGACATTCGCAAAATGCCCTACCACCATGCGCTTGTTCTTGGACAACAACAACATGATACTAGGATTTTTTAACCTCCCGAATACCGTAAATCATGAAGAATGGGTACGATATATATCTAGTTGACATATTGAATTTCCCGCACAAACTTGAGTTTCCACCTTAAGCCAGTGTTAAGTATATTCGAGGACATCATCACTTAGCATCAAGTGCGATTGGGGTCAAAGGCAAAATAAAAAAATAAACTGAGAGTCTATCCTTAGACCACCATCTCATGGTAAATAATTTTACGGTCGGAGATAATATGATACATATAATATGAGTAGCAAACCTAGAATAGATCGTTAGGTACTTGGTGTCAGAGTGATTTTTTTTACCGTTTCTTGCTCGATACTAATAACGGTGACAAGTAGACGCTTTAACTATTCACAGAATATTTATTTACGGAACCCTTCGTGCGCGAGTCCTACTCGCACTTGGGCTTTTTTTATTTATTAATTCAGTCTTTATTATATTTTCGTGAAACGTGGTTCAACTGATATTTTTATTACCTAGTTACTTTGTGTACATAGGTACTGCGTGGTTCTCTTTAGTTGTAATTGGAAGGAAGTCGTGAAGATATCACAAAAAGTTGGTCAATCAGTTATTTTCAATGTAACTTTCGCGCAGTTAGGAAAAGTAATTTATTTTTCCTATAACTTACATCAAGTCGTTTTTGTTGTTTGGCGTAATAACTTTTATAAATACGATCACAGAAAAGAGAAAGAAAAATATTCTCTATGGGTATCTGTCTATCTATCTATAATAATAAACAAATTGATCAAGTGCGAGTCGAGTGTACTGATTTTTTTTGTATTGTGTCGGAACACGCACGAGGTCCATGTAATGAAAAACGGTATCTATTTAAAAAAAAAATTACCATTTATTGCTGTCATAATTGCTGTTGCATAAGATGTAATACATAAATGAGTTTCCGAGTACAATTTACTCTTACGAGTGTTCAGCTTAAATATTTTTAAAGTTAAATATCAAAATCCACATGCATTAATACAAAACAATGTTATAATTATTACGGAAATATTCTTGTTAATTTCATTTATTATGGTAACGTTTAAACCTTTAAATAATTGTCACAAAATAATAAGCGAATTTTATAAACTAAAAATAAGTAGATTAAAATAAAAATTGTATATTATGAGATGTCAAAGTATTATTATTATTATATTTCATTACATATTCATAAAAAAAACTATTTTAAATCGTAAAAACATTTCCCCAAAAGCCATGAAAACTTTTGTTTTTTTTTTTTTATTTTGGTAGAGGTAGCTGGGTTATCTCTGTAGGAAGGTTGTTAAAGATGATAAGATAACATAAGATAAGATAATTTATTGCCAAAAAAGATTTATAAGTAAATACAATCGTTAACTTAGATTCTAGACTAATTTAAATTCTTATTGAGAAATAGATTGACAGCGAGCCCCAAACTAAGCACTAAGCCTATATCTTGGGAAAATGGTGAATTTCAGTACTTTGCCCATCACACTGTGACTTAAAGTTGTTATAATTCTCATATGTCTGTAACATTACTGAACTGCTGACGTAACACACTGTTAGGTGCTTGGCGACAGATCTTCTACTTAAGGGGAGGTAACTAGCCAAGCGGGCATTCGTAAAATGCCCTTCCACCATGCGGTGAAGCTCAAGCCCACAGCGGGATTCAAACCATGGACCTGCTGCGCGGCAGTTCATAACCACTGAATCATCACTGCTTCAAACATACATAATATACTATAAAGGCATTGATGTTTTTTATGTATTTCTTTTTAATGTTATTTTGACGGAACAAGCCCGAGGCCCACCTGATGTTAAGTGGACTAACCTCTGCCTATAACAAATGCATTTCGTCACAAGTCACGAATTGCACTGCGCCCGTCACATTGAGACATAGTTGTTAAGTCTCATTGTGCCTGTAATTTCACTGGCTCTCAAGGACTGCTGCCGGAACACACTGTTAGGTGCTTGGCGACAGATTTTCTACTTGAGGGTGGTCGCTACCCAGGCGGGCACTCCCAAATTGCCCTTCCACCATGAGGTGAAGCTCAAGCCCGCGGCGGGATTCGAACCATGGACCTGCTGCACGGCAGTCCATAGCCAATGCCACTGAGCCATCACTGCTTCAAACATACATATTATACTGTAAAGGCATTGATGTTTTTTCTGTAATTAATTGGAACTGATTAGTAAGAACTTAGTGTGTGTTCAAACTCGGAGAAAAAATGTTGCGTAATATAAAAATATTATAATTAATATAAAAATATTGTAAATTTTTTTTTATGTTATTGTGACGGGTCAAACACGTGGCCCACCTGATGTTAAGCGGTATCCTCTGCCTATAACAGATGCATTTCATCACAAGAAACGAACTGCACTGCGCCCATTACCTAGAGACATACTTGTTCAGTCTCATTTTGCCTGTAATTTCACTGGCTCTCAAGGACTGCTGCCGGAACACACGGTAAGGTACTTGGCGACAGATTTTCTACTTGAGGGTGGTCGCTAGCCAGGCGGGCATTCGCAAAATGCCCTTCAACCATACGATGAAGCTCAAGTCTGTGGCGGGATTCGAACCATGGACCTGCTGCGCGGCATTCCATAGCCAATGCCACTGAGTCATCACTGCTTCAAAATAATATCTACGCTTCTAGTTTGCCAGTACTTATTCCGTTTTATTATAACACCTGCGGCCCGCCCCGGCTTCGGACGGGTATTAAAGAAATATTTTAAAAGAAGACACTTTTTGAATTGTAATGTATGGTATTCTATCGCCTATGTTCATCAGGGATAATGTAAGATTCTAATGGTGCGAGAATTTTTCACGCAGCAGATCCATGGTTCGAATCCCGCCGCGGGCTTGAGCTTCATCGCATCGCGGAAGGGCATTTTGCGAATGGCCGCCTGGGTAGCGACCATCCTCAAGTAGAAAATCTGACGCCGAGCACCTTTTTTTATGTTATTGTCACGGAACAAGCTCGAGGCCCACCTCGAGCTTGTTCCGTGACAAGCGGACTAACCTCTGCCTCTGTATAACAGATGCATTTCGTCACAAGTCACGAATTGCACTGCGCCCGTCACATTGAGATATAGTTGTTAAGTCTCATTGTGCCTGTAATTTCACTGGCTCTCAAGGACTACTGCCGGAATATACCTTTCGGTGCTTGGCGACAGACTTTCTAGTTGAGGGTGGTAGCTAGTCAGGCGGGCAACCGCAAAATGCCCTTCCACACATGCTTGAAGCTCAAGCCGGCGGTGGGGATCGAACCAGGGTATTGCGGCACGGCAGTCAATAGCTATTACAGCTCGGCCATCATTGCTTCAAAACACCTTACCGTGTGTTTCGGCAGCTATCCTTGTTAGCCAGTAATTATAGGTTACCGGTTGACACCTTCGATCTCATCATTACCTACCATCAGGTGAGGTTCTGGTCAAAGATTTACCTTTCAGCATAAGAAAAAAAACTTACTTATAACAATTATCAAAAACATTTCCAATTTACTATCAAGGTAACCTTACAATAACATAACCTTCGCAAAATCCAAATACGGATTCATTTTTATATATATTTTGTAATCATAAGCCAATTTCCTCATGTCCTAAATGTTCCGCCTTTCATCGGACTTCCTTTCTTAATATCCGAAATTGCCTTTTAGTCGATGATTACTCATCATATTAGGTACTTACATGACCCGACCTGGCCTGCGAGCCTAGTCATATCCGGTTGGGGTAGGTAGTTGTTGTGGTTCATATTCATATAATTTAACAAATGGAGTTACCCACCAACGTATGCTCCTTCATTCCTTTACTCTATTTATTTATTTTTTATTTAGTTATTTATTATTTAGTTTATTAGAACCAACTGGTAGTGGGCTAGGGCATTTAGACTGCCTATGAGTCTGCACTCTGCAATGACTTATAGGTATCTAAAAGCTTTTATTGTAGTAGCTGTAGTGTTGTATATAGTTCGTAGTATTTTGTTAATAAAGGCATACCGCCGGTTAAAAAAAAGTTTATTAGATATATATTATTATTTGTTTATTTATTATTTAGTTTTAAACTACAAGTAAAGTACAATAAATATAGAACATGTTAAGTGCCATTACAATTATAGAGGAAGACTACATGCAAAAATGAGCGAAATACAATTTCGATTATGATTTTACATGTAGAAATTGATAATAACAACGGATAATGAATAGATTCAGGCGTTACTTTGCCGAAATCCATATTTAATATTAACAAAAATTTTAAAATATTTTAAGAAAATATCAAATTAATATTTTATTAAAACACTTAAAAATATTACAATATATCTAGTGACAATTCCGCCTAATTTTCCTGTAAATCCGAGGCCGACTTTAAATAAAAAAACAATTTTCCAAAAGGAAATTCTTCCGGTTTGGATGCGTGGCGTTTGTGACGTCACGTCGGCTTAACAGGAAAATTTACTAATTGTTACTAGATATATTTTTTAAGTGTTTTATTAAAATATTAATTTGATGTTTTCTTAAAATATTAAATAAATCGCAAAATGCTCTACTAGCATCTTAAGAGATTAATCAAGATCGATGACGGCTAACGTGCCCTCTGAAGCACCGAAGCGCTCAGTATAGTAAATGCCAGTAGCGGTCACCCATCCAAGTAATGACTGCAGCGGATATTTCTATAACCTTTAATCGGTTAAAATCGACTATGAAATCTCCGCTACGAGCGCTGCACAATGTACATGTTGTAAACTCGACATAAAACGTTAAATGTTGAATTCATTACTAAAAACTTAAATTTATTGAATTATTGATCGAAGAGCTCAAACGATTTGAGAACAGCAACCTAAACCAAAATAATTCTACGAGCCAGTATGTTCTATACCTATATGATAAGCGTTTTCTCAAGAAAAAAGGGTCATGTATGACCCCACTTGATATACGCGAGTCTTATTGCGATTTTTATCCGGCAAAAAATAATTAAAAAAAATTGAATCCTTATTTTATCGCTACATATGTACCCTGCCTAAAACAAAAAAAATGCAACACGGTGTAATTTAAATTTAAAAAACTCAATGTCGTGATGATGATCTTGCACTCGAGGTGTCTAGACCTCCTGAGGATGCTTCATGTAGAAGCGACACGTGTCGAAATGTTTTTCCAATTTGCCTAAGTGTCTTTTGTCAGGTCACGTCGGCTTATCAGGAACATTAGGCGGATTGTCACTAGATATGTATTTATATTTATAAGTGCTTTCCTAATATATTAATTTAATGTTTTCTTAAAATATTTGTTATTATTAGTCAATTGGTTAACTATTCTACAAGCGAATAGCAAAGTCTGTGAAATCTGCAGTTTGGCATTAAGTCGATGACTTCACGATGACTCCTCATCAAACAGGTATTTATGTGACCTGGTCAACCCACCTAGTCACATCCGGTTGGGCTACGTTAGCCTGTGATTCATATAATTATTTCAATATGTAGTCTTCGTATCGTTGCCAAAGAATAATAAACGGTCAAGCGCGTGTCGGGCCACGAGCAATGTAGGGTTCCGTAGTAGTCCGTTATCATATCATAATATAGAACGATTCCGTTGTTCTTTTTTATCTGTTTCATTTTCTTCCTGCTAAAATTAAAAAATAAGAGTAGGTACGACGTCTATAAAATGGGCTATCATACTGTTTAAATGTTGGTAAACAGAAATACATATTTCTTGGCTCCCAGTCTTAGTATTTATACGAGTAGGGTAGGGTTATGTTGATTTACAAGGTACAACAAGGATGATCATCACGAATGATCATTGACGCTCGCTACCTTTAAGCAGATCCAACAAATACCTCCAAAACAACTCACCCGCTTGTGAAATGTCTATACAATTGAAGCGAGTATCATAGGATTCTGTCATACGACACAGTGGTTATCGATGACCAGCCTTGTACGGCGAGGATGAGGTCTAAAAAGTACCTCATACTGAAGCTCATCGATCAACTCTGTTCAGTCATATCTATATTGACATAGGTCATACAGAAGCAAAACATCTAATTGTTGCCTCCTCGAGTTTAATTCCATTAATTTATATTTGCGTAGTTAAATAAAAAGTTAGTTTAATATGATGAAAAAAAACCTGTAATACATACATAGCATAATACATACGCTGAAAATCTGTCAAGATCCTGTTGGAATTTTAAGTGGTCTTGATAAGTATTTATGGAATGATATATTTTAAGGTCATTGGCATATTATAGCAATTTACAAAACTTAAAACATTTTTCAATATAATCGATGTATAAGATAAAAAGTAACGGACCTTATATTGACCTCTGGGGGACCCCAGAACTAATTGGAACCACATAGATTTAGTTTCCAATGCAAGTCTTTACCCATTATAAACAAGCAACTACTTAATCTTAGTCACCTTAAAGAACTAATTCTAGTATAGAGTATACCCTACACTAGTGTTATTACCATTACTCTCAGTCAAAGGAGGGATTATGGCAAAGCGCTCTAATAACAATTCGTGCCCTTTATTGAAGTATTTATTGAAAAATATTACGTTATTAGTAAGTATAATTATTAATCAACTTATGTTAACAATGAGTACCATACTAGGGGAGAACCTGTGTTTTGAGACTCAGAGTGAGATTTTACAGGCCTACCAACTACCTACCAGTTATATAAAGCAATGAGTGATTGTTTTCAGAAGTTAGGGAATGAAACAACATCAAAATCTTATAGTATATTGTAAGAGCTACATTATTAAGTACCATGTTATAACATGTATATTATATACACATATACATTTATAAATGTTCAGCTGTTTGGCACTAACCAGATTCGATACACCGAGGAAGGATACCTGGAACATATCGCACGGGTCACACTAAACCTAGTTTGGTCTTTTTACTTGATGCCTCAAATTGCCAGTACCGAAATAATTTTATTTATTTACTTTATTATATAGATAATCTACCTCTTACACGGTATTTAATCTCTCATGGGTCTATGGAGCTCCGCTCTAGATGGTGTTTCTATTTTCTATTGGTAGGTGCGATTATAGTCCTAGTTTAGGTAAGTAGCTACCGAGCCATGTGTGTAATTAATTTATGAGTGTAATGTGCGACGACATTGAACTCCTTTTTTCAAGGCCTGGCTATACTTAGTTCACGCTATTTCAGCTGGACCACGTAATCTCTAGTGTCATAGATTTCAAACTTTTACGAGCAAAAGTATTATGTACAGTAAGTGCGGATTGTCGAATTCTGTTACATCAAGAACTACGCTTGTATATAATCGTGATATTAATTCGAGAGGATCTTTAAGTTTGGCATCGTATCTACATTTTATATGCGTACTTACGACGGTTTTATGAAGGTGTTTATATAAAATTTTACTGTTTGATAATTCTGTTGCCGCAAACAGCAATAAGCAAATCCTTACAATAGATATTGATTCCCTTCACACAGATGTATGTGGCTTAGGATCTCGAGATGTCATGCAGGTCAGACACAGATAGACACGGCAATTGCCAGATTCTTGTACTCAGACATAAAAGCATTCAAGTTTTTGTGCATTTGTAACTTTTGCAGAACTTTCGTAGCTCAAGTCTGCCAACCTTGGTACATTAGAACTGTCGACCTCCATCGAGACCTAAAATGGATGTCGTTGTGGCAAAAAAACATAATATAAACATATTCTTCACCACCACATTAATGTTGACGCAATCCAGCTCCTCGAAAACACAGAGAGTGAGATGGCTAAAAAGGACAAAACGTTTTGAGTTAGTGTAGTTGAGTGACAGTGATAAGTAGTGAAGTGAGTGCTACATATAAATAACACAAAAACATAGTGTCTTCTAATATAGATTTAATATAGACAATAATATAGGTGTTGATGGACACATTCTTAATATTACTCTATTAAGCAGTATAAATCAAACTTAAATTACTCATTAATCCTAGAATTGGGGTTGATTGTATTGCAATGAGGTCATTAAGTATCTCATTAGAAAAAAAGCCTTTCACAAAGTGTAGAGCCTAAAGCTTGTCCATTTACAAAGCCCGCCCACCTGCCCAGTGGTGACTAAACTTAATTGCTGCATAGTTAGTAACGCTTACCAACTTCTACAGCACATTAAAGCAAGGTCACTGTTCGCGTGAGCGGCGGTGAATGAAGGACTCCTATTGACCGAATAAGAACAAATTGCATCAGAATTTATTTTGGGGCGTTTTGGATAAGTGATTCAAGAGCTTATTGAGACTAGTCAAGACATTGTGGTGATGGAATGTCGCGGGAATATATTGAGGGACATTTACAGTAATTACAGGGATTGTTATGAGGGAAAATTTATCTCGTTATGTTGCATCTCTTGGCAAATTGATTTTATATCCGTCTTGAGCGGTGTCAGTCACCCAGGTATTCATTTACGTTACCGTTGGACTGATATGTTTTGTTTTGGGTTTTTATACTAGAAACGGGACTATACTATACAGAGCCTACATTTTCCGTCCGTCCGCCCGTCCGACCATTATAAACGAAATAGGTAGCCAGCTGTTTAAATGTTTCATAGTATTGTATTGTTGTAATATTGTTTTATTATGGCGGATTCCCTGAAAGGTTAAAAACAAAAAGTATTAATATACAGAAAATCATCTCATTTATAACGAAGCCAGAAACCATTTTATCGAGCCGGCATAAGATTATTTTGGAATGTGGGACAAAACACTGGGGCACACAAGGAACAAACCACTTCCTAGTTAAGAATACACATACAGGCGTCAAACTTAATGTAATTAAAGTACAAACTAGAAAGTAAAACAACGAGCAACAAGAAGCTACCAAGTACAACTCGAACACTTGCTAAGATTCCCAAACAGCAACATTATCGGTTTCTCAGTTCTCATACAACATATTTATACCTATTTATTGTGTCATAATACTAAACTGAGGTAGGCTCGCACTTTGCTTATTTTTTATCTATTTCGACTTAATTATTTTTTTACAAATTTTCTTGCTCTTGGTTAAAAAATAATGCACCGTACTGTTTTTTTTGTTTTTTTTTTATTCCTTATTGGTTACCCATTGACCACTATCTCACCTTATGGTAAATGATGATGCGATCGAAGATGTTGTTCAGGTTAACCTAGAAGTTACCATAGTAGTAGACTACTAGAACTCTGGTGGTTTCTTGTAACAGTCAGCTCTGAGATCTCTCTGGAGAGCCAACGAAGACTCCATACTAATAAGTAACATATACATATGCAACAATATACTATTTCAGCTAAGCACAAACTTATCACAAAGTATTTTGATATCTATGATAGAATGAGTGCAATATCTTTCCCTATAAGTTAGGGCGGAAACTCGATAGCCCCGCCCGCCCCACACTCGTATGACAGGCACGTGACATACGTGCCGTGTCGTCCCTAATAGCCACTTTCCACGTTGAAAAGACATCAACGGCATCCCTGTCACATGGTACATATGGGTGTCCTGAATGTACCAATCACAATTTTCTTATCAATAAATGGACCCGAGTTCGACACTCAAATGTCTGAAATAACTTGAAGTCAGTACCTCGATGGTTCAAAAATACCTATTATCACAATATTGTGCGCATAGTACCGACTTCGACAAGTTATTTCACATGTTTGAGTGTTGAAGTCGGTTCCATTTTTGATAAAAAAAAAATTCGCCCTTTTTAATGACCGTTGCTACTTATGGGATCGATTGTCATTCACTGTCAAAGACTATATCATCAAGATAGGAAAATACTTTTCATTTATTGGAGTGTAACTCATAAACGGATTATGATGAAATTTAAATGGGACTACAAGGAAAGCAGGTTTTAAATAAAATTATAAAAATCGTTTCACCCAGACAAAAGTTGTGAGGTAACAATCATAAAAAAAGACGATTGAGTACCACCTCCTTTTTTAAAGTCAGTCAAAAATACAATTTAGGTACACATTGGCACAGGTCTGCCCACAGGTAGAAGACTAGATTTTGGTTGTTGGTTTGCTTAATTGCTTGTATGTGAATTATAGCTTGCCAGGTTTTTAAATTAAGGACAAGTGCCGGCATGAAAAATAAATACATTTTCTTAATAGGGTTTTAAAAACCTAGTCTATTTCCTTGCAAGGTCGCAAATCTGATTTAAAAATATACATTTGACTTAAATTTTCATCTTGTATATGTAGGATACTTTTATGTAATTTCGGATATATAAAAGTAATAATATAAGAATTTTAGTCTACAACAAAACTTGACTTATTCTTTCGAATTCCACACGAAAATCATTCTAAGTTATGAGCTTAGAAAAATGTATATGAAAATATTTATATATTTATAGGCTTATATTTCTCAAGTTAATAATCGTTTTACACAACTGCCCAAAAAAAGGATAGTTATGTTTCAGGGTTCATGTATGTATATTTGTGAGTTTCTTTATTCCACCATACCTTTCAATGTAAGATATATCGTTAGATTCGTATTAAAAACTGGCGGGCAATAAACGCCATATAGAAAGATTAAAAAATAACCAAATCTATCGAGTGAGTTATCAAAATAAAGGGCTTTAAAATACGATTCCATAAATATATATAACTTGCAGTTCTATGATCAATGGAACGATAAAACATTTAACAAATATAAATAATTTGGGATCGTATTTTTTACTTTTTAAATAATTTATACTTGTTGAAAATGTGTTACATGTCAGTTACATGCTTAGTTCTGGACCTAAAACCTTATGTAAGGTAATCATCTCCTTTTTTAATTTATTGCTGATAGGCTAAACAAATAAATACTTTTAATTACATTACGTATGTATTAAAAAGTATTTATTTGTATTTTGTCTGGAGTCAGTCACGATTACGGTCCCCTAGACGCCTGCCAAGCGTGGGGATTGTGGTAAATCCCACAATGAGGGAGAACTTGTTCAACGGTGGACGTTCCGGTTGATGTAATGGTGGTGGTGGTGGGGGAAATATAAAATACCCTGCTTAAAAGTACATGTACATTCATCTATTATTTTAAAAACCATTCTGTTGTTCGTTGGTTTGTTTGCTAAGCAATTGCACACGGTTTCTCAAACACTTAACAAAATTACAAAAACTATTTCACAGCAGTCATGATTCAGCGAATTTGCACCTTTGTAATCATTAAAATAGGGTGAATAATAACAATTGGCCAAACACCAAGTCAAGGACCTATGCAAGGGCGGTCAACTGATTCTCATAATTTTTTTGTGTAAAACTTTTCAATGTGACTCCCTTAGTGTTTCAATCACAATGACTTAGTATGTTGCCAACTTCCTTTGTGAACTTTTCGACGCATGGCATTAAATTACCTTAACTCATTATTTTTATATCTAACCCATAATTAATGTATATGTAATATGATTTAAAGTATTTTTATCCACATTATATCATTTCAAAGAATATGAGACAAGTGACAAATTAAGTGTGTATGCTTATGTGCATAGACTTACTTTGAGACTTAAACAAAAACGTTGAACAAGGTCTCCATCATTGTGGGATTTACCACAATCCACCCGCTTGGCAGGCGTCTTGGGGATCTGAATCGTGACTGACTCCAGACATGATAATATTTGATAATATATTTGAAAATACAAATAAATACGTTTAATTACATATGTTATGTAATTAAAAGTATATATTTGTATACTACATCTAAATATATTTTATGCTTTACTTCGTATTGCATCTATGTCGTACGCACCTTTTTTTTTACATTAATTTCTATAATGTACTTTTGTTTACATTCATTTCTAATGTTTTTCAAAGGCACTATACATGACTGTTTTTAAATCTTAAAAGACAGTAATATATTAGGTCCTTACATATGAAATTGGCGTTTTGTATGGGAGGAACAAAAAGTCGAATATTTTTTAATTTAATATATTTAATTAATCAAAGTATGAACCATTATTTTCTATGCACTTTTGCCATCTCATAGGTAGTTCATTGATCCCTTTACTAAAAAAACCAGTCGGACGGGAATCAATAAAATCTTTGAAGGCGATTTGGACTGCCCCATCGGAGTTGAATTTTTTCCCTTGCAAGAAGTTATCCAAATTTCGAAAAAAATGGTAATCTGTTGGAGCAAGGTCCGGGGAGTACGGAGGATGTCTTAGACTTTCCAATTGAAGCTCTTCTAATTTAGTAGCCGTCTGTAGCGCAGTGTGTGGTCTAGCGTTGTCGTGAAGCAGCAGTGGCGTGGAGCGATTGACCAGCCTAGGTTGTTTAGCCGCTAGCTTTTCCATCATGGTTTGCAATTCCTGACAATAGACATCAGCCGTAATAGTCTGGCCAGATTTGAAAAAACTGTAATGAACAATACCGGCACTAGTCCACCAAACGCTTACAAGTAACTTTTTTGGGGTTAATTTTCGCTTGGGGCAGGATTTGGCTGGCTGGCCAGGATCTAACCATTGCGCTGAGCGCTTCCGATTATCGTAAAGAACCCATTTTTCATCACAGGTAATGATTCGGTTTAAAATACCTTCATTATTGTGCCGGTTTAGTAATGTAACGCAGCAGTCGACGCGCGTTTGCCGGTTTGTTTCAGTCAATTCGTGAGGTACCCACCTTTCAAGCTTTTTAATCTTCCCAATTTGCTTCAAGTGAATTAAAACAGTTTTATCACTAACATTGCAGCCTGCAGCTAACTCGGACGTGGTTTGCGATGGATCCGCTTCCACAATAGCCTTCAACTCTTCATTATCAACTTGAGTCTCAGGCCGTCCACGGGGCTTGTTCTGCAGGTCGAAATTTCCAGAACGAAAACGTTGGAACCAAAAACGAACTGTGTTTTCTTTTGCAACACGACCGCCATACACATCATTCACCCTTCGAGTTGTTTCCGCAGCACTAGTGCCACGGCGGAACTCGTACTCGTAAATAATGCGATATTTAAGGTTTTCCATTTTGTAAAATGAGTGACGCAAACAGAAAAAAACAGAAGAAAAAAAAAAATGAATGACGATCATCGAAGCACAAATACATGAGTCTATAGCTGTACAAATTTGAATTTGGAATTCCTTACCAAAGAGGAGAAATTCGTGATTAAAGTGGCCAGTACGAAAAACGCCAATTTCATATGTAAGGACCTAATATTTCAGATGTAGACACGACATTTTCTGATTTGTAGATGTTATTGGTTGATAAATTCATCTGTTAGACGACAATTTCAGAAAACGTTAACTTATTGCTTAGTTGCATTCAGCACGTGAACAGTCTGAATAAGCTGCCTGGTAAAAATGGTTGGCAAATTGCCTGACAGGTAACTTATCTTTGTAAATATCTGTACCCACTAGGTAAAACAGAAGGTAGACTGCACTCTGGTATTCATGCGCGATATAATGTTGCTGATTCAGCTAGGCTCTTGATAGGCAATAGAGATTCCTTGCAAATAACGCGTGACGTCATAACGTGCCATAAAATTAAAACTCGTTTGATAAAAATAGATAAGGTATCTCCAAATGGTGCCACAAGACGAGTTCATCACATCAATCAGAACGTGTACCCTTATTGGAGGGATTTGCCATAATCCCCACGCTTGGCAGGCGTCTTGGAATCGCAGTAGAAATTGTCAGTTCTCCAGAAGGTCGCTGCTTCCTACCTTATTTTACCCTTAGTCGCCTCTTACGACACCCACGGGAAGAAATGAAAGTGACATTCTAACCCGGCACCCCATGGGACCCATGGGATAGATAAGTTGACTATGACTAATTATTTTTCAAGTTATCACGAGTTGCTTTAGAAAATCTCTTTCAAAAGTATTTTTATCATCCACCTTTTGATCACTATATCACCGTGAAAGTAAATATTTGAAGGTTTGGCGCGAGTATTTAAACGTGTAATAACTTTACTTCACCATAGAGAATCTTTGTATCTTACCTTTTACAATAACTCTACAGAGGACATACCGAGTTATTGTTATTGAACCGCGTTATTCTTACTGAGCCGCGTTATTTCGACAGTTTGAAACACGCAAGTAACATGCTAGTAACGTGCCGTCAAAGTTCAAGCTGTGGTTGAAGTGGTATGCAGAATACTATTTACTCATGGAGTCAACGTAACACGGCATGTTACGGTTTTAAATGGCCATAGAGAATAATGATCCTGCGGGGCGATCACGTATCTTCTGTAGCAATGAAATGCTGATTCAAAAATGACAGTTTGTGGCAATGAAATGAAAAGTCAAAATACAGATAGGTAACAGACCTTCATGCGCCCAATCGTTAGTCGCCGACTGTTTGTTTTCTTTTGACTTTTGTCAAAATCGGTCAAAACTGACATTTTTGATTGTTGCAATCAGCAGTTCATTGCTACAGAAGATACATGATCGCCCTGCTGGTCAATTGCTGCTATATAAATAGAACTTATTTTAAAGTTATGGCCGAAGCATCATTTACCATTGGGTGTAACATAAGTGCAAGATAGTTTTTTTGTTCATCAGAACGCGATGTTTTTCTGTAACCAAAAATATTACTTCCCGCCCAACTGTGCTCACTCTCAAGGATAGCTGGCGGAACACACCGTTAGTTCTTGGCGACAGAATTTCTACTAGACGGTGGTAGATAGCAATCCCAATAATATCACAGGATAAATTAGAAAACCATAACTTCAACAGGAGCGGGGGTGACACAACAATGTATTTTTGTATTAGCAATAAGTAATGAAGGGTATTTATAACAATAACTGTGAGCCTGCTATGGCTTGTAGATTGTCTTTCATGGTATTAGCTATAATGTTGTATTTATTTCGGGAGTGTTTTATTAATAAAGGCGTAAGTACCTACGGCCGCCAAAAAAGCAATTAGATTTTAAAAATACCTATTATTATATAATCTCATGAATTCTGTGTTTTCCGTTGATAATGATATTGTTAGGTATTTAAGTATCCAAATAAGATTAAAATAGACATATTTGGAGATTGAGGTAGTGGAGTGGAGTGAGGATCCAAAATACATAGGAATCGAAAAAAAACTTAGTAAAATCTCTGACAATGTAAGGACTTAGTTTGTCAAAGATAATTTTGTAAGTTTGTGTCTTGCTTAATTGATCTGAGGCTAAAATGTACATTTTAGCAACAGATGCTAAAACCTTTCAAATCTCTGTCAAGTTGTTCCCAAGTTACAATACATTTTCAGAGCGAATTTTTTTATTGCATAATATGTTAGGTTTTTTATTGCCTCGCATTAGTGATGAAAAGTAGAACTCTTGTTTAAATTATCAATCGCATCATCAAACTAAGCACCCGCCATCGCTCTTCACATACCTATGGGCGTAACATTTTTTTAAATGTATAAAAATAGTGATATTATTTGTACGAATAATGAATAGTGAGCATTTTGCTATTGCCCATCTGTCTATTTCATTCTCTATTAGAAAATCTATCACCAAGCACCTAGCCGTATGTTCTAGCAGCTATCCTTTATAGCCAGTCACCATTGTTTCTATTTGTATTAACACTAGATGGAAATCAGTACCTACTTTCAATTTAAGTAGTTCGAAATGAACGCTTTGAAAAACTGCTTTAGGTATTAAAGCAATGAAGTTTTTCTATATACTAAAGAACCATTAGGATTGTCAGTTAAATTAACTTCTCTAGGTAAGGCATATTTATTACACTACGTTTGCGTTATATGCCATAATCATATTTCATAATAATTTGCATAATATTCCAACTGCAATTTGAATTGCTTTCAAAAACGTTTACCAAAACGAGAGCTGCAACTATTTGGAGTTACTTATCGCCACATTAAACAGTTTTTGACCTACCGCCAAGAGTTTAACCCATTTGTATCCTGTTACTGAATTATTCAAACAGATTTATTCCACATTTAAGTAGGTATTTTAATTACATTCAAACTCGGTATGAATTTGAAGTGACGTGGCAATTTAAGGAGTAAAAAGAAATTATTATATTTTAACATAAAATGTATTAATTTCAACACTGAAAAGTATGAAATAACTTGCTAAAATCGGTACCACGCTGATTCAAAACATTAAAAAGAATATCAGGGTACGCTATTTAGTTAATTTTTTTCACACTTTTTATTGATGCTTTAGTCTTACAAGATCATTGTCACTCGTCTTAAATACCGATCACCATAGACAAGGATTGCAATTATCCACATTATCTTGCCCGCCTGGCTAGCTATCACCTTTAAGTAGAAAATCTGTCGCCAAGCACCTAACAGTGTGTTCCGGCAGCAGTCCTTGGGAGCCAGTGAAATTACAGGCATATGAGACTTGACAACTATGTCTCAAGGTGACGGGCGCAGTGCAATTCGTCACTTGTGATGAAATGCACCTGTTTTAGGTAGAGGTTAGTCCGCTTAACATCAGGTGGGCCTCGAGCTTGTTCCGTGACAATATAATAAAAAAATATATCCATATATGCAAACAATTTTTTTTATTCAACTGACTGCATTTAACTTAAAAACTACTCGAAGTCTATGTCGATGAAATTTATATGGTAGCAATTTGGTGGTAATACTCTACCTAACGAAAAAAAAACATTAAAATCGATTTTTAATTGAAGGAGTAGGGCGTAGGGAACACACAATAAAAAAATACAGTTGAATTGAGACTTGATTCACCGCGGTGTTGCAACCCTACTCTTGCATACAATTAGCATTCCTCGGAATGTCTCGGTGTTCCTCGATATCTACCCTTCAATCGTCTGGCGTTGTTTGTTTAGATAATTGTGGACGATTGCTTGTTTTGCATATATCCAGTATGAGATTTATAAAATCCTCAACGCTAGGATCATCCCTGATAGATATCACCAACTTGATCTTTTGTCAGCAATGAAGCAATTAAAAAACATTTTAATGCGATTCAGTTTCAGATAATTCAATTTAAACATGGAAAGCATTCCGCGCGTGCGCGATGTTCACTTGTTTGCTTTTATCTCTGTTTCATTTCTTAGAAAAGGCTAGTGGCCAGTATCATTTAAAGGATTTATAGTGATGAAAACTTTTTGTTTTTTGACATTATACCTATCATAAAATAGGTCACATACTTGTTTTTTCTTCTAGCTCAGCGCGCTAGAAATAGATTTCCATAAAACTTTCCCTCCTGTACTGATGAAATGTATTTTCTATCTCGTTATAAAAAAGGAATGAACTTCTTTCTGACCAGTTATGATATGAAGAAGTTTTATACAACCACTGTTTACTTGTTGAAAATGTATATACTAATCATTCATAGCCCAGAAATAAATAAATTGACATTAAAAGGAAATGTTTTGCTTTTCCATTTGAAAACCTATTATTGCCCATAGAAAAGTGCAATTACAGTTTATGAAGAAAAAAGATCGTTATCCATTCTGGAAATGAAAGTTTAACGTGATACAGCGCAGTAAAACACAATGTTCTTTTGCCAAATGTGCTGTCCCGAATTAGATAAACGTACCCTTTTGAACACTAGGTAACTGTTCAAAAAGTTTTACAGTAAAATCTAATTTTATAACACGATTTTTCAATATGATGTTTTTTCTTGTGCTAGCTAGGTAATGCATAAAAGTGGTAGTAAACACATTAAATAATTTCGATAAATCCCCTCCATTATTCAAAAATATTGACATTGGATGAAAATATGATAATGAGATGCATATTATAATACTTGTCACAGCTTAATATAATACAAATTTCATAATTACAATGCGATTAAAATAAGAATAGGACCGGCCTAGCGCCATTTTGTGACGTCAAAACTAGAACTTGGTACAGTGTGCAAAAAAAATATATATAAAACATGTATAAATTAATAAAGAAAATTAAATACCCGACTGCAAATAATTTATTTTCGTAAAGCGTTTTGTCGATCCATTGAAATTAAAACTGCAAGTTAATATATTCATGGAGTCGTTTTTTAAAGACCTTCATTTTGATACCCAACACGATGTCTTTTAAAAAAAAATGTTTTTCTCACTATATGGCTTCTAATCCACCAGTTTGTTTTTCATTTTTTTATGTACATAGTGTCACTTAAGCTATCAAGATAAATCTAACGATATCTCGTATATTAAAATCAGTTAAGCCGTTTAGAAGTTATGATGAAATAAAGAAACTCACAAAAATACATATATACAAATGAAACACGTTTATGTGGGCATTCGTCTAAAAACAAGTAGTCATAGGTGGGTTGTAGGTGACTGTAGGTACAGCAAGCACAGAAATAATTTGAAGTGATTTTAATTGTTGGCAATATTTTGTACTTAGGTATCTTAATTTGAATCGCTTAGCTCTTCGATGCTGCATGTCCTGATGGCCAACTGAGTCAGAATCATTGTTATCATCGTAACGGGTAAAAAAACAAATATATATCAAAAACAAATCACCAAAAACATATTAAACCGTCAACAACAACAAATTAAACAGTCAAAAAAAATAATTAAACGAGAAGACCAATAAACACTCGGAAACGTGTCGCTTAGTAGTAAACCGTCGGAGAAATAAGACCCTGTCGCCCGCGTTGTCATCAAACCAAGATGGCGTCTGTGCTGTCAACCTTAAATATGAATTTATTTAAATTAACAATTTCGGGTCACTCATTTAAAATTACGTATAAATATATGGCAGTGCTGTATTTTTAAGTTTGTTCTGCTGATCGTACTTATTAGAGTGAATATGAGTGAAGTTAGCCGAGAGCCCGTCCTATTCTTATTTTAATCGCATTGTACAATGTCACAATTATTGAATAATGTAAGTACACTGAAATTGGCATATAATAAATGATAATATAAGAATATTATCATACAAATAAATATTAATGAGAAAGATTCTATCTCTTCTAATATATATCTCTATCTAATATATAAATCTTTAATAACTGGTATAGTAGGTTTTGTCTAGCAGTATTGAAGCAGTTATAGGCCGATGTGCCGCAGTTCCGCTATGGTTCGATCCCCACCGCCCCATCCCCGGTGGAAGAGCCTTTTGAAAATGCTTACCATCAAGTAAAAAATCTGTCTCCAAGTGCTAACAGTGTGTTCAACCTTTGAGAACAGTAAAATTACAGAAATAATGTACCTATGTCTCAGGGTGATGGGCAGAGTGCAGTTCGTCATTTGTGATGAAATGCATCTTTTATAGGCAGAGGTGGTCTTTTTGCGTCTTTCGTCACAATACCTTAAGTAATTTATGCAGTCTTTTAAATAAAACTATCAATGCGTCTAATTCTTAGTCGATTAATAACATATCGTATTATATATTTTGCCACACAGAGCACACTCCTACGCATAAGTAATTATTTATTTCCCGAGTGATATGGTAAGTTCCCATCGAGTGCCAGACGGAATAAATTCAAATAAGTAGTTTAATATGGAATCTTCTCTAATGCAAGGCAATGTCAACAGGTTTAATTTTACTGTCAGCCTGCAACGCATCCTCGAAACCTTTCACTTACCACAAGTTGAGCCACCTGCTCGTTTGCCCTTCTATACCATAAAAAAATACTGTGGACAAAACTAATAGTAAGTCAATCTCCTTTGTAAGAGGTCTTGATTGAGTTCTGGCGCTCAAGAATTTTCTCCGCAACACTATGGCGGCAGATTTTCTACTTGATAGTAGTATATGTACCACTATCTAGGTTAGCCCTGTTAACATCTTCGACCACATCATCACTTACCATCAGGTGATATTGTGGTCAAATGCTTACCTATCAGTAATATAAAAAAAACTATCAAGTAGAAAATCCCTTCAATTCCGCTTGATAATTTTCTCATTTGACTATACGATGCAGACTAATTATCTAAATCATGTTTCTATTTTTTCTCACTGCAGCGTTTTTCCAATTGTTCATAATATGCCGGTTCTTTACTATTTAATAAGAATACAAATAAGATGAAGTGGTCCTTGAAAATTTTCAGACTGTAGGATGGAGAGACATCATTTCGCATGCGAGTTCCGAAACAGAACTTCGCAATATATAAAAAGTGTGAGCGACTTTTCTAAATAAATTAATATAAAAGTTAGCTTTTTAAAATCGATATAACATCTTTCATGTAACCTTATTATCACATGATTGCTACATAATAATTAAAAATAAAATTTGTTTTAATACGATTGAATAAATATACATACTAAACTTAATCAAGCGGAATTTTAGAGCTACTCGTATATATTCATGTCTTTTTTTTCGAGAGAATTATTTTGTATTTTTGGATACATAGTATTTTTATCCTCTAGAATATTATATATTTATTTCAAATCTGTAAGGCGTAAATTCTGTTCTCTTTCTAAAAATATGTTCCCAATTTGCCTCTTTGAGACTCGCTTCACCTTAAAAATGTCTCTTCTCATCGTACGATGCTTAGCCTCTATATTAGTTAATATTTTGTGAAACGCAGCCATCAGTAGGACTCGAATCTTTGGTTAGCAACCACCTGATGACCAGGTGAAAGCTGAAAGCTGTATACTACGATAGACCTAAAATCGCTTAAAATAATTCAGTTGTGAGGGCTTACTAATGAAACATAGGTAAATAAAGTCAAAAATTAAAAGCTGATAAGGTTAAAACATTTCAAAAACTCTCTTATATTATCATTGTTTACGAAAACATGTAAGGCTCGTATTAATAAATACATCTTAAAGTTGATATCAATTACAAGATGCAGTTGTATTTGACAGGAATATATTCCATACATTAAACTTCAAAACTGCATTTCAAAATCAATCTCAACTATGTGATACAATTATTAATACGAACCAAAGTCTAAGAATTCTCTTATCTAGGTGTTAAAAATCAAACGTTTAATGCATTACATTTTATTTTAAAAACGTAGATAAGGTGTATTAGAATATCACGACAATACAATATGGTGAAAATTTTTTCACAGGCATATTAACTCTGCATGTTTGAAGGGCATTTTGCGATTGCCCACCTGGCTAGCTACCACGTGCTTGGCGACAGATTTTCAAGTAGAAAATCTGTCACCAAGCACCTAACGGTGTGTTGCACCAGTAGTTCTTGAGAGCCAGTGAAATTACAGGCACATGAGACTTAACAACTATATGTCTCAAATGACGGGCGCAATGCAATTCGTGACTTGTGATGAAATGCATCTGTTATAGGCAGAGGTTAGTCCGCTTAACATCAGGTGGGCCTCGAGCTTGATCCGTCAGAATAACATAAAAAAAATGTTTAATGCACAAAACTACACCTCAATTACATAAATGACAGACATGAATACAAGCATGTAGTAGACGCACATAAGCACACTACTGAGAATTAATCAGGAGACATCGCTTGATCTAATATGGCCATGTTCGAGGTATGGGTTATAATTCTTCCGTTTTTTATGCACATGCCAAACGCTTTTACTAGCATTTTACTGCACGCGTGGGAAGCTCTGAGTAGACCTATTTGAAATAACTATTTTTTTTTTGCCAGTCAGTGTGATTTATGAACAAAATACTACAACCTATATACAATACTACAATAAACACTTTTAGACAACCTGTAAGTCTTTGCAGACTCACAGTCAGTCCAAATCTAGATATACTATAATACTTTTCTCTTTTTTGTGGTTCAAATGCTCCAGCCCACTTCCAGTTGGCAGCGTGCCCAGCATACTTGCAGCATTGCCACGTTGAATTGCAATGCTTACCTATTTGATGTATGTATAAATATTTACTATGTATTAGTAGGAAATCTATATGTCGTGGATTTGTTTTATATCAGAATATTTAATAAGTGAGTCATCATAGTGAAAGAAATCAAAAAGTACCTGTACATACCTACTCGTAGGCTTTATATAGGTCATAGAACTGATTATACTTATTTAGAATTCTATATCTAATTATATGTTATTAATTTCATCCATAAAGGATACGTTCCTAGATTTTTTACAAAATTACATCAATTGGAACGAAAGGATAAATTTGAGCTGTGAGTCACTCACTACGATAACTTCCATTTGCAGAGCATGTCCCTGCTGTATGGACGGATGATCATGGGTTTGAATTATTTTATTTTAATTCGTTGTAATGTTGTAAAATTAGTCGCTAAGCAGACGTTAATGCAAAAACAACTATATTATAATAATAAAGTAATTTAATATATTTTCCTATATATTCTATTTTGAAAACCCTATAAGCATATTATACGTAGTACGCAAAAGCTGCAATACACGCAAGTTACCTTTTCTCCCAGTAACCTATACTCCAGACAACATTTTCGCGTTCTCAGACTAACCGTTTCCGCCAAAAACGCACAATGACTTTCTAACATTAGACAGGTCAGCAATACCCAAGGATGTTGCCGTGGAAGCCAAGGTCGGATCTCTCATCGATTACCAGCCCGCCAAGCACGCAAAACTCCTCGACTCTACCCTTGACACAGAAACGGTCAGTTCGACTCATATTTTCGATTGAAACCCCAAATTATGTAGGTTGATGGAAACGCGGGCGGAAACGGCGACGGTGATTTACGGGGAGTCATGGTCAGTACAGGGATTGCCCCCTTTGTCTTTTGGTCTTGACTTTTGGACAACAAAGGAAGGTACCTACCTACTTGTCTATCGAATGTGTGCAATCTGGATGGATACTTTTCTTTTAGGCAATTTAGCAGATAGGATCAAGTATGGTCAGTAAGTACTATAGCAACAATAATCATAATATGAGCATATTTTTTGTGAAACGTTTGATGGAGGCGAAATGTGAACAGAGCGCTGGCTTGTATCTCAGCCGAAAATAAATATTATTATACATAGAGGTGAAGCAGCCAGCATTCTGAGCAATTATCTCTCTACCAGAAGTTTATTCAATTTTAGTGCAAAAATATTGCATTTCCCTGTGTCATCTTAAGAATTGAATATAACATTTTTAATTGATTTAAATAAAACTCTTTAATTTAAAATATACGATTTGTATAACACCATATAATCCTAGAAGTATAATTGAAAAATATTTTATCGTATTTCAAGCAAAAAAGCGTATTTTAAACTTAAGGCATGAAACTAAAGAATACTTGAACCGAGCTTAGTTCAATTTTCCATTATGTTATGAAAAAATGAGATGGACAATTCGCCCGCTTGATGGTAACCGAACACCTGTCCTAGAGATGCAGAGTCACTGTCATCGTTCTGCTTGACACTGCACTGTGCTCGTTAGTCCGAGTTTTTAGTTCGTATGTCTCATTTGCTCAGTAATTTCACTTGCCTCCTACACACCTGAGCACAGAATTTGTACACTGCTTTGAGAAAGAATATCTAGGACTGTTGTACCCATCAAAGCAGACACTTGCTTAAGATACTTTTGGCCTTGACCTAGATAATTTACCTATGTTATGTATATTATTATCAAATCATACCTTATAACAGCGTGTAACCCAGAAGCGAAAGATTCCAAAATATATGACTGCAAGGTTCCTATAGTCGGTAAGCAACAAGAAATAGAATTCGTCTAAGGGTCAATTTCATAAAACTAAGGTATACCTAGTACGAAGATAACTTTAATCTGTTACCGACTAAGTATGATAGTCCTTTGTCACAATGATTTTGCAGTATTTTAATTTTGCCGTGGTATTGACTTTTATGAAATTTGTCATCAGGTAGACAGGAAAATAATCAACTCAAGTTTAAAAAAAATATACCATCGAATTTGGCGGTATAGTACCATAAACTAAAAACTAATATGGCCACTTAGCTACAGCTGATATAGCTATACATAGTATTTCTATGTCCATAGCTGCTGTCACATCTCATGAAAGTCAATCCAAGGAGGTTTCCACAAAAGATATCCAACAAATTTAAAATCTCCTACGCTAGTGTGAGACATTCTATGTACAAGAATATCACATTTGACTGGTTTATAGTATAAAGTTATCTGCGTATTCATTTAACCTGATGTTGTTGAAATTGGGCCTAAGTATTACATATAGCTGAAATTAGGTACCGTCTAGCTTAATTCATAAATGTATAAGTTACCCAGACCAAATTACAATACCTAAGTATAGGTAATTTCCTTCATTCCTTATCAGCGTTTACAAGAGTCATAAGACTTGGAAATATATCAAATCTACGACGTAGGGTGAAGGCATGGCCGTTTGACACAGTTACCGACATACTACTATAATTACAGCGATTTAAATTAGTTACTGCATCAGAAAATAGTTTTGTGGGTTTTCTACAACCTTTACTTTACGTAGGTAAGTCATAGTTATAAATAATAATAAATATAGATATAAAAATAGATATAGATGGTAAGTTGAAGTATATATATACTCAATTACAATTATCTAATGAGTCCGATTGAAATGCTCTGAAAGTTCAGTTTTGAAACTCTCGTAGAGCTGCTTGCCAATTCCATGTTGAGCAACGTCCGCTGGGTAATGAATTGGATGGGTGATCGCTAGAGGTTTACTACTAAATGCTTACGTGCTTCGGCGGGCACGTTAAGCCATCGATCTTGGTTATTGTTTTAAGATGATAGTCGTTATAACATGGCGGTAGGGTATTTTGCGGATGCCCGCCCTGGTAGCTAAATGGAAATAAATATAAGGAGAACACGCTGTTGTTTTGAAATGATCAACTAAGATTTAACGTAACTGACGAAGACGTTTTGTATATAAATATATACAAGACGTCTTCGTCAGTTATGCAGGAAGGCGCTGGTGACGTAGGTTCTGGTTTTAACACGAAGTATTTATATCAACCTAATTGGTGTTGGATTAAATTATGTTTATTTTTGAAACAACGATAGAAACTATGGACGTGGCGCAGGCCCCTGGTTCGATCCCGACCGCCGGCTTGAGTTTCACCACATGGTGGAAGGGGATTTTGCGAATGCTCGCCTGGCTACCTACCAGTCTTTGAGAGCCATCAAACTTAAAGGAATATGTGATTTAAAAACTGTACGTCTCACGGTGATGGGTGTAATTCGTCTTGTGACGGAATGCATCAGCTATAGGAAGAGATTACCGCTTAAAATCAGGTTGGTATCATGCATGTACCGTCCCGATCCCATATAAAGAAAATAAAAAATAAAGCTTAGACGAACACGATGTTGTTCTAGAACGTTCAACTACGATGTATAAAGTTCGTCACAGCGGCGGCACATACTTTAATGTGTGACTTTTACATAAAACGTCTACTTGAGTTACGTAGACGGAGGTGCCGGTTTTAGGTCAAGCCCTATTTCAGAAGGCTTCGTGTTGTCCTAGAACTGTGAACTAAGGTAAAACACGAGAATAATCGTTGCAGACTATCGTTGTTATTTATTAGAATTAGATGGAATGATGAATTTATAGATATATCTTTGTTCATTTAATACTAGCTTTCCGGCTGCGGCTCCGCCCGCACGTATTTCGGTTATCGCGCAAAACCATTATCCTCTTTTTGCGCAGATGGATAAAACTAGCATAATTATGTCCTTCCCCGGTTTTCAATCTATTTCCGTACCAAATTTCATCCAATCGGTCTAGTAGTTTATTCGTTGCATACCAAAACACAAATCTTGCCTCTTTGTAATAGTAGTATAGATATAGATATATAGTATAATAGAAAACTGATGTTTAGGTCGATATTTGTATTGGACTCAAATGGATTTAAGATACTCACGTTTGAAAAACTTGATATTTTGAGTTAAATATTCTCTTACATTTGATTAAGTATGTATTTTATTATTACTTCAGCAGAGCAACTCAAGCGGCGCAAGTATGCTAACCTCGGTATGGGTTACATATTTGTGCCGTTTAGAGTAGAGACGTTGGGTCCGTGGGGACCGGGAGCTCATCGTATTTTACAAACTTATCAGAGCGCTTGGTCGATGCGACGCGTGATCAAAATGCTGGCACCTATTTGGCTCAAAGAATAAGCATTGCAATTCAACGGGGCAATGCTGCCAGCATGCTGGGCACGCTGCCAACTGGTAGTGGGCTAGAGCATTTGGACTGCCTATGAGTCCAAATGCTTTTATTGTAGTAGCTGTAGTGTTGTATATAGTTCGTAGTATTTTGTTAATAAAGCCATACCGCCGCGGCGGGTTAAAAAATATATAATAAAATTATGTAATATATGGAAATAAGGACCGTGGATGAATTACACCAAGTTTTACTTCAATCTAGGCGATTATACTTAGTTCTGATAAGCGCACAATAACATCGTATCGTCAGATAACTCTATAGTACAGTATATTACTTTGGGTGAGGTAAGTAATCACACAAGGACCAATTTATCAATACAATATTTAAAGTTTTTGTATCTTATCACATGATAATTCCAAATTATCTAATAAACATTATCCCCCTTACTTATAAAAACATCGCTATGTAGTTGCTAAGTAATGGATAACTAAACAGTGTCTAAGTAATGCTTAAATATTTCTTACTTATAAACGCTACATAGCACCTGTTTAGCTAAGCAAAGGATAATGAGGTCGAACGTATTTTAAACTGACAACATTGTACTAAAAAGTATTATGAATGACCTAAATGGCCAAATAGCATGTATCTAGTGCTAAATATCTTGAAATTAAAAAGTAAATATAGTACTTTTCTTTGTGTAGTACCACCAACTTAACTGTGCAGTTTTCGAGGGCGCTACTGGTCAAGGAAATCAACTACGAACTGTCACAATTTGAAGGAATGTTGTAGTTCTTTTTTCTGCCACCTGAACAGATAAGTTGGTGGGTCTGTAACTAAATCAGCTGATCAGAAATATAGGCGCCATCTTGTTACTTAAAATTTAAACAAGGGTGGGACGGTGTTTAAATTGACAGCTGATTTAAGCAGTACTTAGGTACTGGATAAAGTTGTGTAGCGTTTATGAGTAAGAAATTTTGCTAATCAGCGGCTAAGTAATGCTTAAAATTTAAGTAGCGTTTATAAGTAAGGCTGTATGATTTTATCTATGCACTCGAGATGCGCTGTGGTCATAAAGCTTGCTTTTTTTAAATATATTATATAATTCTATGAAAAAAACTTACAAGTTGTGTTCAAAACAAGCTAGACCTCCTGATAGATTTACTTTTTTGAAAGTGGCAAGCTGAGTTAATGAATTAACTTACATATACGATAATTTATCGATATACCTACCTCTTTATATATATAAGGTTACAGTTGCAATACATTTGCTTCTATTTTGGATACACAATTGGATTTTCGGACGAGCGCTAGGTTAGCAAAGATTTATATTCCACAGCTAAGTAAGTACCAACTATTGTAAGGTTTTCTAGGCACGCGGCTGTTAATTGTAAACCCACCAAAAATAGAACTCTTGAATGGCAAGGCTTGGCCCAGGCCCTGAGTGTATCGTGATCACTGGTCAGTACTTCTCTCCATAAATTAATACTGTCATTTATGTTATGAGGCCTAATTTCTACCACTTGTAAACACGTATAGAGTTTTTTTAAATGTTATTGTGACAAGTGTGGAACAAGCTCGAGGCCCACCTGATGTTAAGCGGACTAACCTCTGCCTATAACAGATGCATTTCGTCACAAGTCACGAAGTGCACTGCACCCGGCACCTTGAGACATAGTTTAGTAAAATGTAGATTGTATGCCGATTACATTACTCCTGAAGTATTTCTTACATAATATTGTTAGAGAGCACTCTTCTTTCTGTGATTATCAATAATAATATATTATGTAATAAAAATAGTTCAATGCTCAAAACTACATTGCAAACACTTTTTATGAATATTTATAGATGTAATGTTCAACAAATTAACTATTTGAGAAACCCTTATAATTATATAAAACTTAAGTACTCGTAGTAGCATTACAAAATTACAAATTTACGAGAGAAATTAGGTATAATAAGAGTAATTCGCCAAGCAGGCGTTATTGCAAACATAACAATAAAAAAAAAGTAGTAGCAATTTAAATTACGATGTGGAATTGATGACTTTTAAAATTGAGAGTATATAATCAGAATAACAATCAGAAATATATATTGGGTACTTATAAAATTATACTGGTGTCTTACGACAATAGAGTCATAATCAGTTTGCAAATACTTAGCATTCAATATTAATTATAGATTATGTGAATACATCATTGAACTGAATTTATTAAATAAATTTCCAATTGTACAAGTTCTAAGTAATTAAGGAAATTCGGGATAAAAAATCAAAATAAGCTCCCCCGTGCGGGGTGCCGGGTTAGAATTGCAACTCCACATATCATCCCGTGGGTGTCGTAAGAGGCGACTAAGGGAAAAATACTGGAAGGTGGGCAGCAGCGTCTTCTAAAGAACTGCCATCTTACACTGCGATCCCCAAGCCGAAGCGATGCCAAGAGTGGGGATTATAGCAAATACCCCCTTTATAGGGGAGGCTGTGTTCAGCAGTGGGCGAGTCAGCTGTTACGTTACGTTACGTTAAGGAAATTATATTTATCGGAGATATAACAAGTACGAACGTAAGTTACTGGAGGTATGAACGCTGAGAAGAACCCGTTCTATTGCAGTCTGTGCTTACGTTCCGACATATTTATACAATTAAAACATGTCAATAGAGTTTTTTTTCTTTTTTTTATGTTATTGTGACGGGTCAATCCCCAGGCCCACCTAATGTTAAGCGGACTAACGTCTGCCTATACAGATACATTTCATCACAAGTCACGAATTGCACTGCGCCCGTCACTTTGAAACGTAGTTGTTAAGTCTTTACATTAAGGATTTCTCATGTGTCTGTAATTAAGAAATTACAGGCACATGAGACTTATATTAATTATATTTTATGACTTTAATTATATTTAAAAAAAACGTTTACATATATTACGTGGTCACAGTTACACACATTTTATTATTGCCATATAATTATTATCCCTCTTTACTAACTCATGGTAATTATAAAATATTAATTTTGTTGTTGTCTTAGGTTTTCGCGATTATTACACATAGTAATTAAACAACTTTAAACGGTTTAAATCGCGTATATTTATCATTATTTTTATCCCGACGTTTCAAACACTTTGCAGTGATCGGGGTGAGTCACCCCGTGACTACGATATAAAGTTGTTTAATTACTATGTATTAATTTTGTTATTGATAATATTCGTAATATGACCTGGAAATGAGTTGTATTCATGTATATAGCTGATATTAAGTCCTTTTCTTAAAAATCATACAATTGTATCTGGGTACATACAAGCAATCAGGCTCTCTTTAAGTTTAGTGTGTCTCTTACTCTAATTTCTTATTTATTTTTTCTATAAGTGCATATTATTTGTTACTTACAAATATCGCCAATTCTAATATTTAAGTTCCCACACCTAGGTGAATTTGACCTATCAAGTATATTTTTTCCTTAAACAAATCTCGTATGATTTCATCACTTACTTTACTCTAAATATAAGCAGTAACGTAACGTAAGCATCTTTTTTGTAGAATAAAAGTTTTCTGGGCATCAACTGAGTTTCTCCAAAATATAACCCCATAAGTTAGCAACTGCCAGATATTTCTAAAATAAATATTTCGCGAAAGAAAGAAAATATATTTGATCAACAAAAACAACTTCGATATTGTTTATATTTATGTTCATTGGAACTGCTATAACCATATATTTGGATTAGTTTCGTTATTAAAATGGTAGCTAATAGATTTATATGCTCAAATCAATATTTTTGCGTTTTGTGTCTTTTGAATTTGTTGTCTTGTGTCTTTTGCTTTCGCAATACAGGATTTTATTCGTGTGCTTCTACGAATAAATAAAATATATTCGTAGGTGTGCTTTTCTGACGAGTCCGTTTCGGTATGCGGCCTGATACAAAACGTACTTTGGAGAAGCTCTGAACGTCAATAAAGTTTAAAATTCTGTCAAGAAGTTCACCCATATGGCGGGGAAACAATAATGGTTTGGGCCGGTATTTGGATCGGTAGAAGAACAGATCTCATTTGGATCAGGGGAAAGAAATATAATTTTAATATAATAAATCATTAATATAATCTTACAATAAACTTGGCAAAAATCCTATTGTTTTTCGTTTTTCTGCCATTTGATTGACAATATTAACTTAGGTTAGATTTTTTCAAATTGCAAAAAAAATATTTTTTCTTTACGTAGGTCCATAATATAGGGATTCGTTGTTAACATAGGAATTAAATTTAAAAACCAGTCTGGATTATTAGGTTTGGTAAATATTAATTGAAAATTTGTGTATAGTTTAAAATGTACATGATCCCTAGGCACTTTTGATGTGTGTGTGTGTACTCATAAGCGTTGCACTAGTGATAAAAATCTGTGTTTATTAAAATAATGTGCGGTTATTTATAATTATTCGTTACGTAGTTTGTGAACTTGGCACATATTCAGCTACTTGCGTATAACGTAAACTATTGACCCTAATAATTTGGTGTTCTAGGTAGCTTTTCACTAGCGTATAGGCGGAAGCGAAAGCGCTACGAATAAATACAATTCTAATTTATGTTTTATCTACATTTAGTTGATGATCATGTCTTCTTTTAGAGATATTGCTTTTAATAGCATATTATGTTCTTAGAGTGTCGTTACAGACAGCAAATAAAAAAAACTTGCTAATTTTTTTTTATTCTTGATGTTATTAGAACCAAATTTGACTATAAAATAAGTTATGGAATGTTATTGGCAGATACCTATAAACATTCATATGGACTCTAATCTTTCCTTTCGTTCCTTGCCATCGTATGGGTATGGGTGCAACAAATATAGTTCAACTTACGTTGTACTACAGACAAAACAATTTATTGCAAGTAGCTCTAAACTTGTTAACGATGACGCAACCCTTCATTACAAAATCACAACGAGAGGAAAAATCAAAACATATCTGAACTTTGCAAGCAAACTCCGATTCTAAGAACTGAAAACAAGATTGTTAACAGCAATTTACAGTAAAAACGACACAAACGTAAAATGTTGATTCGGAACATGAACAAGAACAGTCAGCTATTAGGTATATCTCACGCGAAATACCAAAACAAATCATACGTGGGCATAAACATGATTCGATCGATGGCGCACGACCCCCCGGCAGTAAAAACGTGGAAAGATGTCTTGGAGACGATGCCGGCACGCGATCGTTGCCAAGATATCGAGCATACACCCCGCTCGTTCTTACCACAGCGTTCCTCTTTTTCCTACACGACTTTTAAGTCACGATTTGGAACTTCGTATTTTTTACTTGGTTACAGTAAAATAAATGATGTAGGCTTGTAGACTGCATTACCAGACAAGACTAATTACAAATATACGAGAGGAAAAATTTAAGTCATGTGCGGGATAGTCATCCGCATAGCCGACGTTATTGCAAACATAACAATAATAAAACAGACAATATTAAAACAATATTTAACAATATTTAAACTTGTAGAGGACTGCATTGTACCAGACAAGACTAATTTTGTCTACGATTGTACATATGTATGTGCTTTTTGACGAATACTAACGACATTGAAGACTTTCTTTAGAAAAGGGAAAGAAGACTTTCGAAGCAATGACAGCTGAGGTAATAGTTATGGACTGTTCGACTCCACCGCTGGGTGGCTTGAGATTCACCGACTGATGGAAGAGCATTTTGTGAATGCTAGAGTAGCCTAAAATCTATCGCAAGCACCTGACAGTGTGTATGTACCTACAATAGTTCCATGTCACTTAAGAGGCATTTTACATTTTAATGCGGTATACGAAGATTTTAAGCGCTTAATTTACTATCATAGGAAATATCTACAAGTTGTTTAATAATTGATAAAAATAGAATAATCTGTTCTCTTTTCAGTTAATGTACCAGATTTACAAACATAACATTAACTATTTTGTAGTGACCAATCTCCCGCACCTTGTTTTACGAATTAAAGTACACATAGCCAACTTCAGAGTTCTATCTTTTGTATAAAGATTCATCAAATTAACTATAACAAAAAACTGTGCATCAGGCATATCATCCTGTTGACACATAGTGTACTAGAATATCGATAATTAATCGTCATTGTAGAAAAAAAAAATAAAGATCTTGCGCCAATTTCCATGAATTATATCAGCAGTTTACCACGATATATTGCGTTTAATAAAGTGTAATTCCAAACAGATATTATATGAAAAGAAAGTTCATTCTTTAATTAATCAGATCTTTAATAAATTGTGCTATTAACTCTGTTTTGTTAGACAAGAAAAAATATTTAACATAACTCGAAATGCTCATAAATTGAAATGTACAAGCGCGAGGCGATCAGTACCGCGCGAGCGCTCATCGAGGTAGGACCTGCGTTCGTTTTGCCTTGCTCTGACGTCTCGTACGCGGAACGCTTAGACGCAAGTTTATAGTGCGACCACAGAGTTTTGATCATGTCTTTATTTTTTTAAGTAACTAACTATTTATTTTTGTTGTCCATAATATAATTATTATTGTCTTGTTAAGTAACTACATCTTTAGTTTCTGTTCATCCATTGTGTTAAAAAAAGGAAACGTCACAACTATGCCGCCTTATACAGCGTTATTGGAAATATGCTAACAACCTCAGAGGGTTGACTTCTTCTTTTTGGTCTGCTAGTTTTTATATTATTCTAGTTTAAATTAGTAACTCACTATAACATTTGTTTTAGAAGGATAAGATGACAGGTGAATAATTGATTTCCAATATTTTTGGATTCAGTTAATGTCTATAAGTGAACACAGCGATAACTTCAGCAGGAAATTAAACTACCTTCCTAATTTGTACAAAACGGCCTCCCGGCTTTTCCATCATTTGTACGTGTAAGTGTTTTCTGCGTAAGTTTAAGTTTTGAAGCAGTGATGGCTCTTTGGCATTGGCTATGTACTGCCGCGCAGCAGGTCCATGGTTCGAATCCCGCCCAGAGCTTGAGCTTCACCGCATGGTGGAAGGGCATTTTGCGAATTCCCGCCTGGCTAGCGACCACCGTCTAGTAGAAAATCTGTCGCCAAGCACCTAACGGTGAGTTCCAACAGCAGTTCTTGAGAGCCAGTGAAATAACAGGCAAAAATGAGACTTAACAGGTATGTCTCAAGGTGATGGGCGCAGTGCAGTTCGTCACTTGTGATGAAATGCATCTGTTATAGGCAGAGGATACCGCTTAACATCAGTTGGGCCTCACGCTTGTTCCATCACAATGACATAAAAAAATAAATAAAAAAGTCCGACTTTCATAATACACTTCTGGACTCATCTATTGGCCCACCTTGTATTTTCAGTTTCGTTTGGTCCTAGCTAAAATTTTATATTAGGTCGAGCAAAAAGTTTTTATGCAGTTTTGAACCTGGCACATTCACAATTCCATTCAATAGTCTTTTTTTGAATTTCGAACACAGAATTTAAAGAAACAAAAGACAATTTGGAGCCTGTTTGTTGATATCAAACAATCGAATACTAAGAAAACTTGGTTTTATTGGTTTACTTGGATTTAATTCTTGATAAAGTGATTGATATCTTTGGTTTTGCAACAAACATTACTTATTCTTAACATTAAGGTGAGGTTCTATCAATAATCTATGGATACTTCACCTGAAGTCGCCGCCCAAGCCGTGGCACTTATTCAGGCCGGACACAGCCAAAGAAACGTGAGTGCTCAACTTAATTTAAGTCGATCTGCGGTCCGAAATGTTTATCGGAGGTACCTAGAGACTGGCGGCTTTGTTCGTCGCCAAGGAAGGCCACGATCTCGGGTCACAACTGAAAGGCAGGATCGATTCATCGTGACGACCAGCTTGAGAAATCGTCACCTTACCTCCATTGAGATACAAAACCAACTTCGCGACTTCCACGGAGTATCTGTGAGCGCTTGAACTGTTCGGAGAAGGTTAAAAGAACGCGATATGGTACCACACAAGCCAGCTAATGGGCCCAAACAAACGCGAGCCCACCGAACAGCGCGCCTTCATTTCGCACGCAGTCATTTAAATTGGACACAGCAAGATTGGAGCCGTGTACTCTTTTCTGATGAGTCTAAAATTGTGTTACATGGCAATGATGGAAGGAAAAAGGTCTACCGACGTAAGGGAGAGCGTTTCGCACAATGCTGCTTTGAAGAGAGGGTTGCTTATGGCGGTGGCTCGTGGACTGTCTGGGGCGGTATATCCGCGAGCGGCAAAACTCAACTTGAGGTTGTTACAGGACCACGGCTGCCAACATTAAATGCTGAAAGGTACATTCGTGAGTGCTTAGAACCTCACGTGATACCATACGCGGACTATGTGGGCCCAAATTTCCTTTTTATGCATGATAATGCAAGAGCCCATGCGGCCGGCATCGTCAGTGAATATCTTCGGGATGTGAACATCACAGTTATGGACTGGCCAGCCAGAAGCCCAGACATGAACCTTATTGAGCACATGTGGGACGAGCTAAAAAGACGTGTTAGGGCTCGTCAGCCAGTTGCCCAGACGATGCAGGAGTTGAAAACTGCCATAGAAGAGGAATGGGAGATGATCCCTCAAAATTTCATACAGCGGTTGATAAACTCTATGCCTAATCGTATGAGAGCTGTGGTAGATGCCCATGGAGGCAACACGCGTTATTAAATTAAACCTCTATTTGATAAAACATGTTTTTTATTCAAAAATCAATTGCCTTTAACAAGGCGCATATCCGACTTGTTAGGCGTAGCTCCATGTCGTATGGTATTCTGAATTCAAATTTAAAACAATACGATCGAAAAAGATGGTAAAATGTGCCAGGTTCAAAACTGCATAAAAACTTTTTGCTCGACCTAATATAAAATTTTAGCTAGGACCAAACGAAACTGAAAATACAAGGTGGGCCAATAGATGAGTCCAGAAGTGTACAAATGGTTTTCAAAAGGATGCATCCTTGCCCATACAAGAAATAATCCATACTTTTCTGAGATAACGGAAGTATTGTGAATATTTTGATGAAATCTGAAACCAGCACAAATTACATTTTGTCCCCAAAATATTACGTCATTTCATATTAATCTCGTAACTACTTCAACAGTTATAAACGTAGAAAAACGCAACTTTACATATGTATAAGTCATTTTTCGCTCGATACATTTTGCAACGCAAACACTTACCGATGCAAATTTGCGTATTAAATAATCTCGTAACTAATTTTAAACTTCTAAACCAAAAAATCTGAAATAATACAAGTATATAAATTATATGTAAATAATAACATCAAAGAAGGACCAAAGGCGTAGGTGGTATAGTTTTTCAGAAAAAAAATATTGCTCTCCAATACAGTTTTCCCTCCAAAGTTCTTAAAACAATTGGGTTGTTTTAATCTTGTTACTTTAAAATATTTGGCGTAAAAATCTGTAACAATTCATGGCTAAAGAACAATAGTAAATTATCATATTAAAAGAAGAATCGAAGTTCTAGGTGAGTCTAGTTACGAAAAAATAAAAATAGCAACTAAATTACTATTTCCCACCATTTTTGTCGTGTGTTCAAACCCCATTTCCAGTATTTTTTTCTATAAAAAGGTGTATTATCATTTATTTTCCATAGAGGAAATAGTGAGCATAAGAGTATATAGTGAGGATTGCATTGGTACCAAGAAGTATATAAAGGGTGGTTAAATTTCAAGGGCCGATGTTGATTTTGAATAAAACACAAACTATTTAGGAAATTATTGTAATTTTATTTTATTATGATATATTGGTATTACTCAATTATGTATGGAATAAAATATCGGTCAAATGGGCGCCGCGACCACGGCGGCACACCTCCATCCGATGGTCCAAATTTTCGATGACCCTGAGGCATAATGGCCGTTAATGTGCCGAATTATCTCATCCTTTAGCTCTTGAATTGTTGCTGGCTTATCGACGTACACCTTTTCTTTCAAATAGCCCCAAAGAAAAAAGTCTAACGGTGTCAAATCACATGATCTTGGCGGCCAATTGACATCGCCATTACGTGAGATAACACGGCCATTGAATTTGTTGCGCAAAAGAGCCATTGTTTCGTTAGCTGTGTGGCAAGTGGCACCGTCCTGCTGAAACCACATATTGTCCACATCCATATCTTCCAATTCGGGCCATAAAAAGTTCGTTATCATCTCACGATAGCGAACACCATTCACAGTAACTGCCTGACCGGCCTCATTTTGGAAAAAATACGGCCCGATGATGCCGCCAGCCCATAAACCGCACCAAACAGTCACTCTTTGTGGGTGCATTGGTTTTTCGACAATCACTCTTGGATTCTCATTCGCCCAAATGCGGCAATTCTGTTTATTGACGAATCCACTGAGGTGAAAATGTGCCTCATCACTAAAGATGATTTTCTTCGAAAATTGATCATCCACTGTTGCCATTTCTTGCCACCATTCTGCCCATTCACGACGTTTGGAATGGTCAAGAGGCTTTAGTTCTTGAGCCAATTGCACCTTGTAAGCGTGTAAATGCAAGTCTTTATGCATAATGTTCATCAACGACGAGCGTGAGAGGTGCAATTGTTGGGCACGACGACGAGTTGAGGTGGACGGCTCTTCAGCCACACTATCGCAAACAGCAGCAATATTTTCTGCAGTACGAGCTGTACGAGCATGCACTGGTGTTCTCACATCTTCTACAGACCCGGTTTGCTCGAATTTTTCCACGATTTTTGCGATTGTACGCACATTTGGACGATCAAATTGCACAAAAAAATCACGAAGTGCACGATATGCATTTTGATTAGAACGCCCATTTTCATAATCAGTCTGGATAACTTTAACACGTTGTTGGATTGTGTATCTCTCCATGGTTCAAATTGAGTAAGTCTGAAATAGAGAAATGTCAAATAAAATTCGGAAAAAAACTTGGCGTTTAGGTGTGGTTCATATTCAACATCGGCCCTTACAATTTAACCACCCGTTATGTTGATTATAGATTGCATCAAAGATATTCGATTTAAAAACAAAAAAACCTCAAACTGTGTATATATTTATATTTCGCTGTTTGGTCTACTCAAACTAAATGGATGAAAATGTTATTTTTTAAAGGTATAGGTGATATATTGTGGTATGGGAATATGAGGGTGACATGTTTACGTAATGGAAAACTAAAAACGTCATGGGACGTTTGTGGTTGGTACTGAGTTGTTTTCCGGATGCACAGAAAAATAAACCTCAATCCTATGCATGGTCATTATGGCAGACAGTGTTAACGACTGGATATAGATACTGTGTAGAGTGTAAACGAGGAAAATAGCAATTTTTGGAAAATTTAAAAGAAAGAGCTTTTAGTCCGCAGCTATTAATCAATGCCGTTACGTCAAATATTTATTTAATTTTAAGCCGTATAATTATTTAATTATTTAAGTTTATTGTTACAATAAATGATTCAAACATATCTATTTTTTATTCATCAAGTATGAAATGTAAATATACGATTCACGATGTAGGTTGACTATTTAATGTACATGCCTACTTCTTTTCTATAACATTAGCAAGAAATTGATTATTTACTCATGCCAATCACACAATTTTAAAATTCGCAACTTACATTTCTTTATTAATGAGTGCTAGTATCAAAATATGTTACTCACAGTCACGCTATTCCGTCGTCACTTCTTTCGCTTGTGTATGCGATGCGCTGGCATTTACCTAAACTTCAGTAGCGTGATTTTGTGAAATGGCTCTCCAAAACTTTCGCCATGTCTTCAACAAAATCAGTCACAAAATTCTTTAAAATGTGTACAGTTATCTTGTCAAGTGTAAAAGACTTAAACGGGAGTCCAATTCCGTTGTCCATTTGTGTCCTGTTGTTGCTTTATATTTATATTTTAGGTGTATACCGTATGGCCGGTATGGAACAGTTTTTTTGTTTCCCGCCAAAGAAAGAATTTAGCTTAGGCCTACTTTCTGTAATACAAACCCAATTTACCTACAAAATTAAAAGAAATAGAAAACAATAACATTACGAACTTAACCTATAGATAATATGCGTAACGTCTCTCTTCCGTGATTCAAAGATATTAAAGAAATGCCTATTGATATAGAGAATAATGTTCCCTGAAAAAATATTGATCTAATATTCGTACCCCAAAATAGGCCAAACACCCCTTCATCACGATTTTAGGTGCGACAGGGGTAACACATTTTGTGCCGACCCTATTTGACTAGGTATGTCTAGGAAGAAGAAGATAGTAGTGCTCTAAAATGTTCAATAGTTATTGCGTTATAAGTACTTTTAATTATGCAAAGGCTAGCATTCAAAACAGAAAACTATGTATGCTAATATTGATACCAAATTATAACTCACTCAAGCAAAAGCATTTATTAAACGTTAATTGGTAGGCTACGAATTCATTATTCGTTCGTAAGGCCCCTCCAAAAGCTCATGAATCATTGTTTAAGTTTACAAGAAACTACACTTAGCTTTGCTCACGCAGTCAAACTTCACAAATGCTATCTATAATAGTTACTATTTAGTTTGTTTCCAATACCTATCAGTGAGTTACTATATTTATCATATCTTTCGTAATATCGAAGCAATGATGGCCAAGCGGTAATAGCTATGGACCGCAGTCCCTGGTTCGATCCCCCCGCCGGCTTGAATTAAAATCGCCGGCCAATTGAATTAGAAAGGGTATCTTGAGATTGCCCGCCAGGCTAGCGACCACCCACGAATAGAAAATCTGTCGCCAAGCACCTAGCGGTGTGTTCCGGCAGCAGTCCTTTAGAGCCAATGAAATTATACAATAAATTGAATCGCAGATTTTTTTAAATGTTATTGTGACGTAACAAGCACGAGGCCCACGCGATGTTAAGCGGTCTAACCTCTGCCTAGAACAGATGTATCCCATCACAAGTAACGAATCGCACTGCGCCGGTCACTGCTACCGTTAGGAGCTTAGTGACAGATTTTCTACTTAAGGGTTCAAGTAGAAAATCTGTGGCAAGCCTCTGATCACTAACCTAATGGCAAGCGATGATGCAGTCAAAGACTTCGTTCAGGTTAGCATAGAATTACTGGCTCAAAGTCAAAATTATTGAGTAAATTTTGGTGACTACGATGAATAGAAGGTCGATTTCAAAATTTAGATATAAAAAGGTTTTTTTTTTCAAAGCCATTTGTCTTTTTTAATTTTGATGTTGTTTTGTTAATTCCGCGTGCGTCCTTATTGTTTTCTAAATGATACTGAAAATAGTCGTAGGATCGTTCTATATTAATTATTCCAATCTCGGCTCGAATATTAAAATAAAAAAAAAAATTAAACAGCTTGATCATAATATAAGGAATAAAAATAAAGGAACGTTGCCACATTTTAGAATAGTAAAAAGACATAAAAAGTCCTTCTTATGTAATTGTGAATGATTTTGTGATAAAATTCTTCAAGAAATGGCAGTTCTAACAGAAAGAAAGTTCAATACGCAAAATATAAGCGTATTATACGATTGGTGATATTTTCAAAGACAAAAATGCTTCCGTCATTCCGTCCCTGCAAAGTCACCGTCAGTCACCTATGTAATAAATAATGTCATAATTTTACAAGACTTAGGTGTTATGTTACAAATTGTAAAACAATAAAGACATATAAAAAGAATGGCCCCGAGTTTCTTGTCCGTTCTTCTAGCAGTGGCTCTTTACATTTTTATTTGCTGAACGCGGCAGTACAATGTTGAATATTTCAATATTATAATTTGTAATTGACTTTCATATAAGTCAGAGCGTCGTAGACGCCAACATTGTATAAATTATTTTGACTTTGACTTTGTTTATCCTTTTTAATACTGTTATGTTTGCAATAACGCCTGCTATGCGGATTACATTCTCCATCCCAATACGATGGTTAACGAAGGATAGGAAAGATTTGAGTTATGACGTCATGTCATGTTAGCTCAATTGGTTAGAGCATACCCCGGCTCAAGGGGTGGATGGACGCGGGTTCGAATCCCGCACATGACCTAAATTTTTCCTATCGTATATTTGTAATTTATTTATCCTTTTAGCAGATAGAAGCAAACCGTAAAGGTAAGTAGTTAGAATTAAAAAATAATTGTTATTGTGGCACATTTTCTAAGAATTAATAAAAAAAAAAAAAAACATATTTAAAGAACGTCAACGATTTTAGTTTTCCCTTTATCATACATGTAATACATACAAACATCAAACTTGGTCTGATTCTACAATTAACTGAAATTGCTCAAGAATACGAACGGCTTGGATTCCGAACTAAATAAAAAATATATTATATTAGGTAATGAATAGATTCAGGCGTTACTTTGCGGAAATAATTACATATATTATAAAAATATGTTAAGCAAACACTAAATTAATGTTTTATTAAAACACTTCAAAAATAAAACTTTCTCGATCGTGCGCTCGATGAGTCAATACCTCCTGAGGATGCTTCATGTAGAAGCGAACCGCGTCAATAATTCTCCAATTTTGGCTGCTTGGCGTTTAGGCTTAAGGTAAGCGTCCATTGGCCCTCACCGGACGCATCACGCACGGCACGCAACGGATTTTTTGTGCATAAACGCCGGCTTCCGATGCGGGCGGTGCGGATGGTGGACGCAGCGCTATGTAAAATCATACAAAGCAACTAAAATCCGTTGCGTGCCGTGCGTGCGGTGCGTCCGGTGAGGACAGCAGACGCGTACCTTTAGCAGGAAAATTAGGCGGAATTGTCACTAGATATATTTTTTAAGTGTTTTATTAAAATACATATTAATTTAATATTTTTTTTTATATTTTTGAAATATTTGTTATAATGAAAAATATAAATGTCTATACTGAATTACACAAATAAGTACATTGTGTTGGAATGGAAACATTCGTTGTGTAAGTTCAATTTTTACTTGCCTAGTTGAAAAGAAAAATGCCGATTATTATTTTGTTGCTTCAAAAAAGTATCTGAAAGACATGCGATCAAAGTTCATCATAAATCAATGCAGTGTTTAGTCTTGCATCACTTGTCAGCTACCGTACTGGTACGAGAAAGGTGAAGGCACTCCACAATATGAATAAATCTGCAAAGGCACATGCTTTCTTTATTCAGAGTAATAAACGATTTGAAAACTCAAAAAACGCTTGGCTTCCAGTAAAATGGGTTTCATGCAATAGTCATATAAAGGGCTGCTTTTAGCTGCAGTCTAACTGATAGTATATTATTGTTCTATATATGTAGTTTAGTAACTGATTTTAGCCGTTTGGTATAGGGACTAGGCTATATATTGCGTCCATGGGGTCGGGAACTGGTGTATTTTCCAAACTTATCAGCGCGCTTGGTCGATGCGGTGCGTAGTCAAATTGCTGGCACTTTGCACTTTCGCTCTACGAATAAGTATTTAATTGCAATCTAATTCTGCTAGCACGCTGTCAACTGGCAGTGAACTGGAGCATTTGAACTGGCTGTGAGCCTGCAATGATTTTTAGGCTGCCTAAATGATTTCGTTGTATTTATTTATTTATTATAATAAGCACGGCAGTTACCACTTACACTTATTAATATCATAATTTAAACATTGTTATACATATAAATCACACATAACAATTGACACGATTCATTTAAATTAAAAAACATATGATTATTACTATTATTACTATAGAATGTCACTTAATAGAATAAATTTAGTTACAAAACTTTAAATGAAAAATTATAAACATGCATCTCGAATCAAATGTCATTAAATAAAATTATATAGATGTCAATTATGTCAAGTAATAATAATAAAAATAACTATAATGTATCATATTTTTCACAAAATGTCAGTGGCAATTTATAAATATAATTCCATTTGTCACAAAACATGTCACATTCGGTGTTGGCGTGAAGGAATGCGTTGAGACCGGTAAGGGAACGACACAAGGGGGACTGAGCTCGGGCAACGGTGTGACTACTGGGAGTAGCAAACAGCGCGTGTCTACGGCTCGGCCTGTGACTGATATATCTATCAGGAACATACAGTGCGCATAGAAGGTTGTGCAGGTGAGGGCAGTCGATGTTGCCTCTTAGGATTTTGCAGCAGGTAGAAAGCTGTTCCAAGGACCTTCTAACTGCTAACGAGTTAAAACCAAGCTGCCCTAGATGAAACTTAGTAGGGTAAAGGTACGGGTAATAACCATACATTTGCTTGAACAGGTACCGCAAAAAACGCTTTTGAACCTTTTCCAGCATCAATGTGTATGTCACGTGATGCGGGTTCCAGACAACCGCGCCCGCCTCCAGTTTACTTCGCACGAGAGTAGTAAACAGGAGCCTGATGACGCGGGGGTCATGAAAGTCGCGCGCATTCCGCAACACAAAACCAAGACGCTGGAAAGATTCCTTTGCGGTATTTATTATGTGGTCGTGGAAAGTTAAGCTGCGGTCAAAGGTGTAGTAGCTGTAGTGTTGTATATAGTATTTCGTTAATAAAGGTTTAGTTTAAAAGATTCATATTTGAACATAGAACTGCCTGGTTGATTAAGTGGCGCAAAATGCCACTAATTTCGAGATCCTCGGTTTGGTCGGATAGGAGAGCTGTTGGCTTTTTCTAACAAATACATTTTCAGTACATAACTGTTCCATGTCTGGAACTGTGCTCGATAGGTATAGCTCTATATAATAATTTCCCTCTATATAGTCTTCCTTTCAAAGATAGGACTAAAACAAGGGTGTTTAGGATATGCATAGATAACGTTTTGGTGATAACATGTCCCTTTGTATACCTAATTACTACATGATAATAAGAGCAAAACAGCAAAATAAACACGAGTTTACAAGGAAGGTATTTTTTGTATCATTTGACCACTACCTAACCTGATAATAGGTGATGATGCAGTCGTAGATGTTCAGGTTAACCTAGAATTACTAGCTCTTATGGACAGCTGCCGGAACACTTCGTTAAGTGCTTGCGGCAGATTTACTACTTAAACCAGGTAGCAAGCCTGGAGCCCTACCACCATGCTTTAAAGGCTACCATCCGAAGACAACAACCAGGAGCGATGGCTTAACGTGCCCCCTAAAGCACGAAAGATTATACATATGTTGTCAACCTTCCTACTTTAAAACCAGTTCAAAAAAGTAACACTGTTTATGCGTCAATGCGAGAATATATATCTTCTGCTTGAGAAGAGGAATAACGAAAACTCCTTGGTTTGACTTTTATGTATATGACAGCTGCTGTGGACGCAGAAATAATATCTATTATTGGCTGTAGCAAAGCGGGATATTCGTTTTTAGTCTATGGTGCTATACCACCAAGTTCAATGGTATACATTTACATTTTCCTTTGGATATAGGTTAGTGAAATGATCTGCACTCTATGTCCATAAAATCAGTACTCCATTTAGGTTCTTTCCTATATGTTTAGGTGTTCATAGACTATCCCTTGCGCGGGACGCTTTCCTGAAAAGTCGGATTTTCCGTGATTTTTGGCTAATAGCGCCCTCTAAAAACACCGTCTCAAAAGATTTATCTAATGCCATAAATAACCACAAGATGACAGAACAATCAACTACATCAAAAATGTGTGAAGCCAAATGCAGTGGGATTAAAAAAAACTCAACATCAACTTCTTCTTCCTCCTGGGTGGCGACAGTGAACGGACGTGTGCTTGCTTGTGTTAAAATTGTTTGACGAGTTTATTAACTTCACCTTTACTAGTCCTGGTGTACTAGGCGCTCATAAAAAATAAACTATTATACGTAATCAACTTTTAAACTGTTTGGCTCACAAACATACCTTCAAAAGATTAACTAAACAAACCGCACTTAAAAATGGAACGTACTCCGCCGGCCACACCGACTTTTGAACACCATCCGTCCGACTCCGATATCTCAACTCGAAGTGAAACAAGTAAAGCGGGCGCTATCGTCGAGGCAAACATTACGCGGCACAAACGTCGAAGAAACGCCGACGATAATTTAAATGAATCTTTGAGTTCTATGAAGAGGGAATTAATGGAGTTGATGAATAGTAAATTTAACATCTTAGACAATAATATGAAAGAGCAAAATGAGGGTGTAAATAAAGCGATGGAATATATGACTAATAAATATGATGATTTACGAGTAATGTTAAAATACCAAGAAATGGACCAGGAGAGAAAAGCGGATAAAAAATATATTTGAGAGCTGGAGGAAAAATTGAAGGCTTTAGATAAAACCAGTCGTGCCGCCACTATCGAAATAAGAAATATACCTAAAAAACCTACGGAGACAAAATCATATCTAGCTGAGCTTGCTGTTAATTTGGGTAAAGCGATGAAACTAGATGTGACCAAGTCAGAGATTCAGGATGTGTATAGGATTAATTTACAATCAAAGGGGGACCCCCCACTTCTTGTAAAACTTACTACTGTCTTACGTAAAGAGGAATTTATACGGACTGCAAAATCTTATAACAAACAACATTCCTCGCAGCTAAGTACTGAACAACTAAGACTAGGATTACCTGCGATGCCTATATACATCTCAGAACATATGACAGCTAAAATGCGAAGAATGTTTTTTCTGGCAAGAGATTTTGCTAAATCCAATGATTACAAATTTTGTTGGTGCTCTCATGGGAGAATATTCTTACGTTGGAGAGAGGGAACCACTCCAATACTCATCAAAGAAGATAGTCAACTTGATGATCTCAAGCGACAGAGAGAACAAACTGGACCGAATACCAAATGAGACGACAGCTGGATCTACTCACATCATAATCAGAACCCTAAGTATTTTTTTATAAGTTTTTCTCTACTTGTGTAACAAAATATATTTCTCACTACACACTCTCAATCATACACACTTTTTTCTTAACAATCCATCTTAAGCTTAGCCAAACACTAATAAAAATTTGTCTTTTAACTCTATACAAGCATGTTAATAATTCATTTGTTTCAGTAGTACCTTCAGTCTTGCATAATACATTTTTAACAAATATTATATGTGACATTTTGATGAGTATATTCTACTTCTCCAAAAATGGATTTTAATAATTTAACCACTGAACTTGACTCTTATGAGGTTTCGAAGTCTTATCAGTGTAAAGTGCACGAAGCTCAAAACTATGTACGTCAAAATCATAAAAGGCTAGCGGTAGTTTGTCAGAATATACGGAGCATAGATTGCAACCTTCCTCAAATGGAAATATTGCTACACCAGCTAAAATTCGATTCCGATGTCATTATACTTACGGAGTGCTGGCTAAATAAATTGAATAATAATACACCTAATCTAAATAATTATGTAAAATATTCAACAGTTCATAATATGAGCCAAAATGAAGGAGTAGTTGTTTATATAAAAGATGATATATCGGCTATCGTGACAGAACCACCTTTATTTGAAGCCAATTGTCTTATAATAAAAATTGGAGCTCACACAGCAATTATAGCTATATACCGTCCTCCCGCATATCGTTCTCTAGGTAATTTCTTCACAACGATCGAACATATCCTTACTTCCTTAAAATCTTGTAAGAATATTGTGTTTGCTGGTGATGTTAATATAAATATATCTCCATCTAGTCCTATGACTACCATTAGCAATGAGTATTTAAACATCTTGGCGTACCATGAACTGCTTCCTTTTTCTCTCATGTCTTTCACACAAGAAAAAATAGTTGTTAGGACCATATCTTTCTTAAAACTAAATTTAATGCCACAACTTTGGTAATTTCATCGACGGTCACAGATCACTACTGCGCCGTCTTGATAATAGACAATTACCAATTTCCAAGAAGTACCCATAGCTCACATAAAATAATAAAATTCAAAAACATTAGTTCTGATTTAAACATTAATACCTTGAACACAATTTTTGCAACAGTTGATGTCGACCAAGCAACCTCTATTTTAGCTTCTGAATTAAAACGTGCAACTGACTTAAACACAGTTTTAAGGCGTATTTCTTGTCGTAAAAGAATCAAAGAAGGATGGCTTACCCCAGGATTGCTTCGCTGCATAAGACATCGTGACAAACTTCATGCTAGTCATAATAGAGAGCCCAATAATAAAATCATAGAACTGTCTTATAAAAGATATAGAAACTATTGTGTAAAAAAAATTGAAGGCTTTAGATAAAACCAGTCGTGCCGCCACTATCGAAATAAGAAATATACCTAAAAAACCTACGGAGACAAAATCATATCTAGCTGAGCTTGCTGTTAATTTGGGTAAAGCGATGAAACTAGATGTGACCAAGTCAGAGATTCAGGATGTGTATAGGATTAATTTACAATCAAAGGGGGACCCCCCACTTCTTGTAAAACTTACTACTGTCTTACGTAAAGAGGAATTTATACGGACTGCAAAATCTTATAACAAACAACATTCCTCGCAGCTAAGTACTGAACAACTAAGACTAGGATTACCTGCGATGCCTATATACATCTCAGAACATATGACAGCTAAAATGCGAAGAATGTTTTTTCTGGCAAGAGATTTTGCTAAATCCAATGATTACAAATTTTGTTGGTGCTCTCATGGGAGAATATTCTTACGTTGGAGAGAGGGAACCACTCCAATACTCATCAAAGAAGATAGTCAACTTGATGATCTCAAGCGACAGAGAGAACAAACTGGACCGAATACCAAATGAGACGACAGCTGGATCTACTCACATCATAATCAGAACCCTAAGTATTTTTTTATAAGTTTTTCTCTACTTGTGTAACAAAATATATTTCTCACTACACACTCTCAATCATACACACTTTTTTCTTAACAATCCATCTTAAGCTTAGCCAAACACTAATAAAAATTTGTCTTTTAACTCTATACAAGCATGTTAATAATTCATTTGTTTCAGTAGTACCTTCAGTCTTGCATAATACATTTTTAACAAATATTATATGTGACATTTTGATGAGTATATTCTACTTCTCCAAAAATGGATTTTAATAATTTAACCACTGAACTTGACTCTTATGAGGTTTCGAAGTCTTATCAGTGTAAAGTGCACGAAGCTCAAAACTATGTACGTCAAAATCATAAAAGGCTAGCGGTAGTTTGTCAGAATATACGGAGCATAGATTGCAACCTTCCTCAAATGGAAATATTGCTACACCAGCTAAAATTCGATTCCGATGTCATTATACTTACGGAGTGCTGGCTAAATAAATTGAATAATAATACACCTAATCTAAATAATTATGTAAAATATTCAACAGTTCATAATATGAGCCAAAATGAAGGAGTAGTTGTTTATATAAAAGATGATATATCGGCTATCGTGACAGAACCACCTTTATTTGAAGCCAATTGTCTTATAATAAAAATTGGAGCTCACACAGCAATTATAGCTATATACCGTCCTCCCGCATATCGTTCTCTAGGTAATTTCTTCACAACGATCGAACATATCCTTACTTCCTTAAAATCTTGTAAGAATATTGTGTTTGCTGGTGATGTTAATATAAATATATCTCCATCTAGTCCTATGACTACCATTAGCAATGAGTATTTAAACATCTTGGCGTACCATGAACTGCTTCCTTTTTCTCTCATGTCTTTCACACAAGAAAAAATAGTTGTTTGGACCATATCTTTCTTAAAACTAAATTTAATGCCACAACTTTGGTAATTTCATCGACGGTCACAGATCACTACTGCGTCGTCTTGATAATAGACAATTACCAATTTCCAAGAAGTACCCAAGTAGGGTAAAATTAGGGTATCTGGATCAATAGATCCATCTACCCTAATTTCACCAGTTAACCTAGGTCTAGGTCTTCACCTATTCAAATAGAAGAGTAGATGATTCATCTATTCGTTATATAATTTATACTGATCATCCACAAGGACTTAATTCTTATATATTCTCTTTCTTTTCATTCAAATCTGAATAAGTACTTTTATATAGTTTTACTTGTATTATGAAAGAACTATGATTATTGAATTTATTTTATTAAGTTTAAAATGATATAATTAGATAGGTACGACTACGATATTGTACGTATTTTAATGAATAGTCTATTAAGTCATAATATTATAGTTACTTATTTATGGATAAAAAATCTTTATTTCAACTGATACGTAGATCATACAACACTTTATTTATAAAGCAATGTTCCCCACTCTCACAGTGTGTTGCTAAGTATCGTTCCATTATCCATAAAAGGATACTGAACGCATTCCTATCTACCGTCTCGAGCCTTTGGAAGTATATTATGCATTATATGTATGTAGGAAACATCAGTTTGTAAGATAACGTTTCAAATACGTTCGAATCGGTATGATATTAATAAACACAACTAAATATAAGTATGTAGCTTTTTATAGATGTAAGGTACAGTTTGAAATACTTAACTACATAAATACGCTATGAAATGCTTTAGAGATACCTAGTTGTTGAATCTAGATCATCATTTTCTTATCATCAGTTATAACATCATCCTATTCTCTCTCTAAACCTTACTCTTAGAAAGACAACACACACGCTCAGTAGATATATCCTTGAAAATTGTGGTTCTGATGCCACTTTCCGTATGATGTTTTTCTATCACAGTTTAAGAGTTGATCGAGTGATTTTATTAGTATCATAATTTGAAACCAGGGGAGGAGGGTTAATTGAAAATCAAATAGGCAAATAATATCAAGCTATTTACTTAACTGTTTAATGCTTATTATGATTATAATATTAATTTTCTATGTATTTTACCCACTAAGTCTTTAGCACTCCGGTACACATCATCACTAAACATATCAGCAATATATTGCGCACACACACTAGCTTTACAGTGACATGATGTATGTTCAGAACTTTGAAATTCCTCAGCGTCAAAGATCTGTATGCGTATAATTTTTGACGGTGCACCCTTCATTGGCTTTTTGATGTATGAATGCAAACCCTTTTTCGCTCGTCGTTTTTTATGGTTGTTATCATTGATGTTGTTGTCGGTTCTACTGATTGGACTTTCCTCGATTTCGAATGGTCTCTCTCTCTCAAGATAATCAACTACATTTTGACGGAGCATTTGTTCCGCAGGGAATGGTGAGATTGGTGAGTAACTGCTGAACATATCTGGAGATTTCTGGAATAAGAAAGAAGTAATTACTTATAATATGTAAATGAACGGAATTTTAAACACATTATATAGAATGGGATTATTATTCAACACCCAATGATATTATCAAAATAGTTAAATAGAAATTTCTTCATATTATTCGACATTGGTTAAGATATTTAAATTTAAGGAAATATTTACTTACCGACATTTGGTGGTAGAGAGTGCAGACAGAAGAACTTCTATGCAATTGGAAGGCAAGTTTAAGAGTGTTAAATTTGGTTCACTAACACGTTTTTATAAAATTTTTAATATAATTTTTTTTTGTTGATAAGGTTCGAAATTAGGGATATTCATCTGAAATCATTATGCAAGTTGACATATATACGTATAAGTGATACCTGTACACGGCTTACAAACATGGATATCTCCCAAGCATGCATTTTTTATTGTATGTGTGCTGTTTTATCGCTCCAGCTAGTTGATAGGTATATTTAAGTGGTTTGATATTGTTTTACTACGATGGTATTATACTATTTTAAACATATATTTTACATAGATAAGGTTCAAATTTGTATTTGACATTAGATATGCAAATTCGCATAAATACGTATAAGGGATGTCTGGACTTTGGACACGTCTTACAAATATGGATAATCTCCTGACCATGCATTTTTTGCAAGTGTGCAGTTTTACAAACACATACTATGTAGATGTAATATGTGTTAGCCCTATATAACCACTCTTTTAGAAACCATTGTCACATATCACATTTTGCCGGAATCAAGGTCTGACTACCAGAAAAAATAAAACTGTCAATAATGTAAGTACCACCTGTATTACTTATCCCTTCAACGACTCACTTGTTTCATATTATTTTTTTTCTACTGTTCACCTGTGAAAAGTTATTTAACCAATATCAATTACTTCATTTTTTGAAGTAAAATAAACTCCTCATCTATTCATTAACTTTGCGTTTCATCTATTCGTGTTTTCAACTATAATATATCTATTCATCTATTAATCTATTCATCTATTCATCTATTCATCTATTCATCTATTTATCTATTCATCTATTCATCTATTCATCTATTCATCTATTCATCTATTCATCTATTGACCTATTCATCTGTTTATCTGTTCATCTATTCGTATTTTCAACTATCTTTGCATCTATTCATATTTTCAACTATTTATCAACTACTGAGTCTTCATCCATTCGCCTATAAATGTGTCATTTATTCAGTTATTATTACAACCATCCGCTAACCAACTGTTTCACCTGTTCATTTTATTTACCTTCTCCACGTTCATCTTTTATCTATTCAACTTTATATTAGCATAATTTTATCATAGCTATTTTTTTTTATTTCAGGTCAAAGCTTTGTCAGACTTCAGCTACCCATCTTTTCCCTTCTGAAGACGAGTGTGACGAGCAACACGAGCAGCAAGAAGTGCGAGCGAAAGTCAAGTATTGCAAACCATCGCCGTCAACATCACTGCAGAATAAGAGAGCCAACGAGTCTTCGACTTCCTCTACCGGATCGAAGAAAAAGAAAATTGTTATCAACCCAGTCACAAAACCAACCTCTCAAGACTTATTTGGAACTGACAGCGGAGACGAAGATGAGATTGCTGTTCCTGTTAAGGGTAAAAAAACTCCTCCATTATACTGTCAATACAGTCGTAGAGTTGCAAATGGTATGAGTAGACAATGTGATGGATCAAAGAAGGGTTCATACTATGTTGAAATGAAGATTTATGAAGTAGGTGAAATTGAACACATTTTACCGATAAACCGTTGGCGCCATGCTATTGTATCTTGTAAAAACCGTACCGAAAATGATACACTCGCATGGGGTTATTTAAAGAAGTTTCTTAACGAAACAAGGAAGGAGTTTAAGCACTGCCCTCAAGATTTTGTGAGCAGTTATTATTAGATTCATGCGACATTTTAACGATCCATATAATACCTGATTATGTAATCAATACCTATATTCTAGATTGTACTTAAGGTTTATATTGTAATATAATCTACTTACTTACTTATTTCTATATAATATACACATTCTTGTATAAATATAATTTTGTTTTGTTTTTTTTTTACAGTATCCCCCTCTACTCAACAAAGGCTATCGACTAATAATGATATAACTGAATGTAAACTATGTAAAATTGAATTACCGAAAAATGAATTGAAATATAATAAGATAACTGAATGTAAACTATGTCAAATTGAATTATTGAAACATGAATTGAAATATAATGAGATAACTGAATGTAAACTATGTGAAATTGAATTACCGAAACATGAATTGAAATATCATATGAAAACAAACTTACATAAATCAAAATGCTTATTGGCAACTGAATCAGAGAATATCTATATAATTGCGAGTGCGTTTAAAAATAGAATCGCAACATATCGTTTAAATCCCGCACAAGAAGCCGAATATCTCGCACTAGAGACATTCCTGTGCGAGAACAAAAATGGTATTCTGAAACTTGTAAACATGACTTTAAAGAAAAATACATGTGTTAAGATTAATTTCGAATTGTTCGCTTACTTTATGTTACCTAAATCAAGCGAACAGCAATTAAAATCATTCAATACGAAATATGAGATAATTTGTATGAATACGAATATTACTGACTTGTATTTAAAAACGATTGAAACATTCAAACGTAAACTATCAGAATTCGAACACAAAGAATCGGGATGGTATTTTCGATCTGTGAGTCATTTAGAAATCAATGTTAATAAATACTGTCCTATGAGAGGTGGAACATATATAGAGTTACCTCCAAACGTAAAAAATACGAAAAGTTGTATTAATATCCAGAATAATGATAATTATTGCTTTCTATGGAGTGTTCTAGCTGCTTTATATCCTGCTAAGAGTAATGTTAGCAGAACAAACTCCTACCCACACTACAGTTCAATTTTCAATATTGAAGGCATGTCTTTTCCTCCATCATATAAAGACATAAAAGTATTTGAAACGAACAATGAAATAAGTATTAATATATATGGATTAGAAAAGAAAACTAATAATGTAACTGGACCACTATACCTAACAAATAACAGAAAATCTATCCATGTTAATTTATTATATCTGGAAAGAAATTTTAAGGGTCATTATTGTCTTATAAAAGATTTGATTAAATTAGTACGACGACAGATAACTAAGTACAAAGGTAAACTACATATGTGTGAATCATGTTTACAGTTTAGTAACAGTGAAATAAAGTATCAAACTCATAACTGTTCTAAAGTTGTAACGACTTTACCACAACAAAATAGTATACTTGGTTTTAAACATTATGAGAGAAAACAAAAAATCAATTTTATCATTTATGCTGATTTTGAATGTCTCTTGCTAAACCATGATCAAGATTGCTCTCATAACACTCATAATTTTAAAAAACATCAACCATCTTGTTTTGGTTATTATATATGCTGTTCACATGATCCAAGTATGAATAAATACGTTTCTTATAGAGGGCAAGATTGTGTTGAAGTATTTATTACTACACTGATTGAAGATATAAAGCAAATAAGCAAAATATTGAGAGATAAAAAACCAATGTTACCCTTAACCAAAGATGAGAAAGATAGTTTCGAAAATGCTTCTAATTGTCATATTTGTGGCCACCTATTACTCGGAGATTTGAAGGTTCGTGATCACGACCCAATAACCTCCAAATATAGGGGTCCATCGCACGTGTATTGTAATTTGATGTACAGGGTATGTCCATTCATACCTGTGGTATTTCATAACTTATCGAACTATGACTCTCATATATTCATTAAAGAGTTATCAAAATATAACAGGAGAATTACAATTATACCTAAAACCAAAGAAAAATATATAAGCATAACTAAATATATCTGTATCAAGAAGGGTGAACACCCAATTCAAATAAAATTCATAGACTCTTTTCAGTTTCTCAGTTCAAGTTTAGATATACTGAGTAAAAGCTTGACTGAAAAGGATTTTGTTCACGTAATAGACGAGTTCAATGTCGAGAATGTACATTTGCTGAAAAGCAAAGGAATTTATCCATATGATTTTATGAACTCATGGCAAAAATATGAGTGTAGACAACTTCCTCCTAAAGAAGATTTCTATAACACATTAAAATTGGAACATATAACTGATGAAGAATATGAATTTGCTCAAACTGTTTGGAAAGAGTTTAACATCAACTCGTTAGGCGAGTATACTGACTTGTACCTAAAATGCGATGTTTTGCTATTATGTGACATATTTGAAAAGTTTCGAGATGTAAGTCTACAGTACTATAAATTAGATCCAGCATACTACATCACCGCACCTAGTTTTAGTTGGGATGCTATGCTACTTTATACAGGTGTTAAATTAGATTTGATTCATGATCTGGAAATATACCAAATGATTGAAAAGGGTATTCGAGGTGGGCTAGCTCAGTGTTCACTACGTCATGCAAAAGCTAATAATATTTATTTACCAGAATTTGACGACGTTAAAGATTCTAGCTATTTGATATATCTCGATTGCAACAATTTATATGGTTATGCTATGACTAAAAAATTACCTATTTCAGATTTTAAATTTCTAAATCAAAATGAAATTGATAAGTTTGATGTAATGAATGTATTAGATGACAGCAATTGTGGGTTTATTTTAGAGGTTGATCTGGAGTACCCAATATATTTGCATGATCATCATAGTGATTTACCTTTTGCGCCAGAAAAGTTTGTACCCATAGGAGGAAAAACGAAAAAACTAATAGCTAACTTGTATGATAAATTTAATTATGTTATTCACTATACTCACCTTAAAGAATGCATAAAAAATGGACTAGTATTAAGAAAAATCCATCAAATACTGAGTTTCAGACAAGAAGAATATTTAAAGAAATATATTGATTTAAATACCCGTCTTCGGCAAGAATCCACTACGATCTTTGAAAAAGATTTTTTTAAACTCTTAAATAATTCAATATTTGGCAAGACTATAGAAAATAAACGCAAACAGGTTGATGTAAAGTTAGTTACCAAATGGAATGATAAGACCAATATCACGAATAAACAGCTTGGTGCGGAAAAAATAGTTTCTAAGCCTAATGTGAAGTGTGTTTGTATTTTTTCTGAAAATCTAGTAGCGGTTCAGTTAAAACCCGAGAAAGTTGTTTTAGACAGACCAATCTATATAGGTTTTGTAGTTTTGGAATATGCTAAGCAGCACTTGTATCAATACCATTACAATGTAATTAAAAAGAAATACGCGAACAATGTAAAGCTTTGCTATACAGATACCGACAGCCTGCTCTATCTGGTTTATACGGATGATATATACAAAGACATAAAAAATAATTTAAATGAATTCGATACAAGTAATTTTGATGAGAACAATCCTTATTACATCCCGCTAGAAAATGGTAAAGTACCTGGAATGTTTAAAGATGAACTTGGCGGCAAAGTAATTAGTGAATTTGCTGGCTTAAGAGCTAAATTGTATTGTATAATAGCTGCTAAAACACAAATAAATAAAGCCAAAGGAATCTCAAAAAGTGTTACAAAAAATTTGCAGTTATCTCATTATAAGAACGCATTGTTTCGTGATGAAAGTTTATCATGTAAAATGAACATAATTAAGTCTATTAAGCACATGTTATATTCACAAGAGATACATAAAAAAGTAATGAATAGAAACGATGACAAACGGTATATACTTACTAATCAAGTGGATACTTTACCATGGGGTCACTATAATATAATGTTTTAATTGTCTTCAATAATAAGTAATTTTAAGTGATATTTTGAACGTATACCGTTATATAATATTTCATAATTTATTGCTTAAGGAATTTTATTATAAGATTAAGGAATGAATTAATAAATTTCTATATATTCAATGATTGAAGTGTTTGGATTTTTATTCTTGACCAAGAGACAATAACTGAATAGGTACCGAATGAAGTTACGTACATAATACCTTTATATTTAAAAAATATAAAATATGATAACAATTATTATTTAAGTAAAATTTCATATTAATTAGAATCAGACTGTAAAATGAAGTTGATAAAGCAACCCGTATCTCTAGAAGTGAACGATATTTTACTAGAACCGCATTCATATATTTTTAGACACAGCACTTTGTTACCTAATACTGTTCGTTCTATAATTTGTGGGCCATCAAATTGTGGAAAAACCAATGTAATGATTAGCTTGTTATTACATAAAAATGGTCTCAAGTTTAAGAATGTTTATATTTACTCGAAAACCGCATTCCAGCCAAAATATTGTTTTTTAAACGAAGTATTCAAAAACATTCCAGATACACAGTTTGTAATGTTTAACGACAGCAAAAGTGTTATATCTCCTGAAAAGGCATTACCAAATTCTGTCTTTATTTTTGATGATGTTGCATGTGAGAATCAAACTAATATACGGAATTATTTTTCGATGGGTAGACATAATAAAGTTGATTGTTTTTACTTGTCTCAAACATATTCGAAAATACCAAAACAGTTAATCCGAGATAATGCAAACTTTCTTATAATTTTTAAACAAGATGACATAAACTTGAAACATATTTACAATGAACATGTGAACTCCGATATGCTTTGGTGTAACTTTAAAAACATATGCTATGAAACATGGAAAGACCAACACGCTTTTTTATTGATTAATAAAGATTGTGAATTAAACAACGGTAGATATAGACGGGGTTTTGACATTTTTATCAAACTGGAATGAAGACAATAACAGTTATATACACACAACATGCATTATTGGTATTCATTCCGAGATCTACATTATTAATTAGCAGTAGTGACTGCTGATAAAATATGGAAATAAATATGAAAGAACAATTAATTAAATCAGTTCAAGCTATTAAAAGTAAAATAAAACAAATGAAAAATGAAGAAGACAAAACAAACTTTAATATGAATAGAGTTTTTAAACCTCTCACTATTCCGTTGGCAGAAATGGTAGAATTAACCAAAAATAACCTATATAAAAATAAACATGATGAGATTGGTGAAGTCTGCCATTCATCAATTAAGTCTAATGATTTGAACACTTCATTCTATGAAAATTTTGAAACCGAAAGTAACGACTCCATTAAAAGTGAAAATAGTCGTATAAAATATATGGAATGCAACGACCAAAATATGAGTACTCCTATTCAAAATGAAAAATATCTCACTACCTTAGATACACCTTTTCTATCTATGCTAGTAAAAGACAATATACTTGATGATTTTAATACTTTAAATGTACCCTTTGGAGTACGCAGTGAAAATAATAAACTTATGATGGGAAATGTACCCATTGCTTTAAAAGAAACTTCTAGTTATCCTAAGATTATGATCATTTCAATTGGAGATATTGACTACGAAATGACACGTGGACTAAAAGAGCTTCTTTTTAAAAAAAACCAGATATAGATTTAGTTTCAGATAAAGACAAAGTTGTTTATAAAGATATGTTACGTAAAACAAATGCTCACAAAAGAGAATTTAATAGTATGGGTCAAATAAAAGGAGATAAGGGAATGAAATATTGCCAAATAATTAAACCTTTATTTTATGAATCAGAACCAATAGATGATTGTATGGAAAAAAAAGTTGTTAAGCGTGGTGGTAACATGCAAAATTTTAAAAAATCTTACAAAATGAACACAGATTTTATATACTGGGATGATCCTAATGAGTTAATTGAAAGACTAATGCTACTAATGGCCTCAAAAAATGCTGGTAACAGCAATCATGACAATGAAATTATATCTATAATTGAAGAACTAAAAGAAGCAGACATCATAAAAGAATAAAATGATTTACTACTAATAATAACATATTAGTATCAAGCAGTCGTTCAAACATAAACGTTAATAAATTTGAACTCCAAGTCTACAAAATATAAATACAGAAGAAAAGACAGTATTTAAATAATTGGTTTTTAATAAAAAAATAGTGATGATAGTTTGGATGCACAGTTTTTTTTTGTTGCATATGAACACTTAACAATCTTTGATTGATGTTTTGAATAAAATCTTAACCTATGAAACTTTGATTGTTGAAATATATAACTATTGAACTAAAAATTAAAAAAAGTTTTTTGATCGTTTTACCGAAAATGAGTAAAAGAAGCGTAGTGAATGAAATTCACAAATATGTAAGGGTTAATTTTCCTCGTAGGCATGTTGTTATGAAGAGTATAGATGACTTATGGCAAGCCGATTTAATCGATATGCAATCTGTTTCAAAACTTAATTCAGGTCATAATTATATTTTAGCTGTCATTGACACATTTTCAAAGTATGCATGGGTATATCCACTAAAACAAAAAAACAAGATTCTCGTATCTGCTGCGTTCCAATCAATACTAGACAAAGGTCGAGTTCCTAAAAATCTGCAAACCGATCTCGGTACCGAGTTCTATAATGACAAGTTTAAAAAATTGATGGACAAGTACAAAATCAATCATTATTCTACTTACTCAACAAAAAAAGCATCGATTGTTGAACGGTTTATAAGAACTCTCAAGTCTAAGCTGTATAAAGAATTCAGTTTGAGAGGAAACTATAAATGGAAGGATGGTTTGCTCTGTAAAGTTATTGATGTATACAACCACACAGTTCATAGAACGATTGGTTTACCTCCTGATGAAGTCAGTGCAAATAATGAAAGTGTGTTATTGAAGAGGTTCAAAAAGATTTACGAGTCAAAATCTCTCCGAGAATGGAAAAAACTTAAAATTAACGACTTTGTACGTATCAGTAAATATAAAGGAACATTTGAAAAAGGTTACACGCCCAATTGGTCCACAGAAATATTTAAGATCGTAAGGATACAAAACACTAAACCTTTAACTTATTTGATAGAAGACGCAAGAAGTCGACCTATTCTAGGAGCATTTTATATTCAAGAACTTCAAAAAACTGAAAACCCTAATGTCTACTTAGTAGAAAAAGTTTTAAAACGCAAAAATAAAAAGTTCTATGTTAAATGGTTGGGGTTACCGTCTAGTGAAAATAGCTGGATTGATAAAAGAAATGTTTTATAATGCTATTGATAAACTAATTTTAGTTCAGTAATTGATTGGTTATGGAAGAGAATAGTCTTCTAAACAGTATAATTAATAAATTACCATATGAACTTCATTTACCAGGATATAATTATTGTGGGCCTGGAACACGATTAGCAGAAAGACTTGCTCGAGGTGATAAGGGTATTAATCAATTGGATGAATACTGTAAACAGCACGATATAGCTTACCAAAAGTCATCAAATTTACAAGATCGACATAAAGCAGATATACATTTATTAAAAATGGCGAAAAAACGAGCAATTTCGTCTACTGCTAATGTTGGAGAAAAGCTAGCCGCTACTTTAGTGAATAAAGCAATGTTGGCAAAAGTTAGTTCTGGGTCTGGACTGAAAAAGAGATTCAAGAGTATTGTATCTCGTGCGCGTAAACATATCAGTAAAGTGAAACCTAAGTACAAAAAAATGGCAGTAAAAATGGCTTTTGCAGCTGCTAAGGAATTGGTGAAAGATTCTCCTGTGATACTCCCTAGAGTCATACCTATACCAAAATCTGGAGGCGTTCTTCCACTTATTCCTATATTCGCAGGATTGTCTGCTGCTGGTAGCTTAGCTGGAGGAATATCAGGAATAATTAAAACATATAATGAATATAAAACTGCAATGAAACGTTTTGAAGAAATGAGAAGACATAATCAGAAAATTGAGGGCATATGTATTGGAAAAGGATTGTGTCTGAAACCCTACAAGAATGGTTTAGCGATACATTTGCCAAAAAAAAAAAAAACATAACTCATCGTCTTCCTAAACGTGCCCTCTCTAATATTGATATCATTGAACACTCTCAAAATATTCCTTACTTTCGAGGCGTTTTTATGAGAGATGGATTACCTAAGAATGCGCATCCTATAGAGTGCGGTATTATGAATTTAGATTCGGCGAAAAATCCTGGTACACATTGGGTAGCATACGCAAAAATTTATGATTATATTGAATATTTTGATAGTTACGGAAACTTGAAACCACCTAGAGAATTAATTAGATATGTGGCGAATCATAATGTTCTGTACAATTATTATAATTATCAGAAAACAAATTCTTATAACTGTGGACATCTGTGTCTAAAGTTTCTACAAACTTTTTGGCGTAATAACAGTTTAAAATAAATAGCTTGCTATTACTTCTTTTCGTTCATTCTGTGACTAATTGTGCCTTTAATAACATTCGAGGTCTAAAAAGATGATCGTGTTTAGCAAAAAAAGTGATAATTTCGATAATTTCTTTAGTAAGAATAAAAATAATGATAATAAGTCTATAACTTCAAGAACAAACCTGAACAGTACTATTCATTCGAACACATTCAGAAAGCAACGACGTGTAAAGGGTAAAAAGAAAATTACCAAGAAAAATAAAGAGTTTCTTCGAGCTCTTGGATTTAAACTATGAGTATTCTTAATGTGCATGATTTACCACATTTCGATAATTCAATCGAAGGTTATGAAATCCATACGTATAATCCCTACAGCAACAGTTTTAAAGAAAATGATGAAATCCGAATATCTATTAATCAACAAGACATTTATGTACTTCCTTCCTCCAGCTCTATTTATATCGAAGGACGTGTTACTGTGACTGGAAAGGATTCTGCAGGAAAACCAATTAAAAAACCAGTTAATTTTACAAATAATGCTTTAGCATTTCTTTTTCAAGACATTCGGTATGAGATAAATGGTGTTGAGATAGATCGAATTAAAAATGTGGGCATTACTTCTACAATTAAATCATATGTTTCATTAAACAACGGGGATAGTAAAATTGCTGCATTGTGGGGTTGGGATATAAATGGATATAAAAATCTCAAAGATGGATATTTTAGCATTATTATACCACTCAACAGAATGATGGGATTTGCAGAAGATTACAACAAAATAATCATCAATTGTAAGCATGAACTCATACTTAACAGATGTAGCAGTATTTTAAACAGTGTAATTCTTGATAAGGATGATAGTGTTGAGATTAATATACAAAGAGTTCAATGGCGAGTGCCACATATAAAAGTATCCGATCGTGAAAGGATTTCTTTACTCAAATATTTAGAAAAAGATAAACCTATACAAATAGCTTTTAGAAATTGGGATCTGTATGAATATCCATTATTACCTAAAACTACCAAACATTCATGGTCCGTGAAAACAGCTTCACAATTGGAAAAACCTAGATATGTGATATTCGGTTTGCAAACTAATAGAAAAAATAAGAAAGACAGAGATAGTTCCATATTTGATCATTGTCATTTATCAAACGTAACTTTATTTTTAAATTCTCAGTACTATCCGTATGACTCTCTGAATATAAACTTTAATGAAAATAAATACAGTATATTATATGAATTATATACGAAGTTTCGTCAGTCTTACTACAACGTTCCTGCAGATCCATTGTTAGACATTGTTAGTTTTAAAGAAAAAGCACCTCTATTTATAATAGACTGTTCAAGACAAAATGAGAATTTAAAATCTGGACCTGTAGATGTCCGTCTAGAAATAGAAACGTCTCAAGATATTCCTGATAACACAGCTGCTTATTGTCTTATTGTAAACGATAGACTTATAGAGTACAAGCCTCTAACCAATATTGTACGAAAATTATCATGAATGCTATAGTGGACGTGCAAGGATTTAAAACTGATGAAAATGAATTTATTGCAAAAGAAATAGCAATTACTTATAAAAATCAATTACAAGTTTATTTAATAAAGCCTCCATTTTTCAACTTTGAGCTGACTGAGTCTGAAGATAAGCAAGTAAGATGGATTGAAAGGAATAGAAAAATTCAGTGGAACGAAGGCTACATTCCATACGCATTTTATAAATATGTAGTTAAAAATAATATCATCGAATTTTTAAAGATAAAGCTATTTATACTAAAGGTCTCGAAAAGGTTAAATGGATAAGCGAAATGTTCGCAACAAGTAGAGTTTATGATTTGGAGGATTTTAAATGTCCTAATTTAAATAGTTTATACAAGGAATACAATTTATCAAGTGATGTATTTAGCTGTATATACCATTCATCAATATGTGCAATGAAAAATGTAATGTGTCTTAAAAAATGGTGTCAAAATAATAATAAAATAGTGATTTAAATAATTTTTAATGTATGATTGTTTTATTTAATTACCCCCTACCTATTATACAAAAAAATATATTATTATTATTGTTTTTTGGTAGCTATACATATATATAATACCTAACGATGGCTGAGAGTATTAGTTACATACATAAATAGCTAACAATTCAGGTTGAAGTTACTATTTTAAATCAGATAAGAGAAATTTAAAAGGTATCTAATCTATTCAAATCTTTGTAATAAGTGAAAACCTAGATCATTAAGTCCAAAATTCAATGGTTAAATTAGGCTAGCTGGATCTATCGAATTTAGATTAGAATGAAGCAGAAAGAAAGAAGATATATCGGATATATGAATCATCTACTCTTCTATTTGAATAGGTTAAGACCTAGACCTAGGTTAATTGGTGAAATTAGGGTAGATGGATCTATTGATCCAGATACCCTAATTTCCCCCTACTTACCCATAGCTCACATAAAATAATAAACTTCAAAAACATTAGTTCTGATTTAAACATTAATACCTTGAACACAATTTTTGCAACAGTTGATGTCGACCAAGCAACCTCTATTTTAGCTTCTGAATTAAAACGTGCAACTGACTTAAACACAGTTTTAAGGCGTATTTCTTGTCGTAAAAGAATCAAAGAAGGATGGCTTACCCCAGGATTGCTTCGCTGCATAAGACATCGTGACAAACTTCATGCTAGTCATAATAGAGAGCCCAATAATAAAATCATAGAACTGTCTTATAAAAGATATAGAAACTATTGTGTAGAAATTCTAAAAAAAGTCAGACATGAGCATGACAAAGCAGAATTAAATAAAGCTAGCTGTGACTCTAAGAAAACCTGGAAAGTTGTAAAGAATATTGCATATTTAAACTCGAAAAAAAGTATTGGCACGGAAGATCTTGAACTGTTGACATTAAAAGGTAACGCAGAAGAATCGCTAAGCTACATTAACAAGTTTTTTGCAAATATAGGCAAAACCTTGGCAGATAAAACAAATTTTGTAAGTGGAAAATTTAACCCTTCAGAACCTCAATCAAAAATGCACAGATCTCCCCAATCGTTTTTCTTACTTCCCACTGACAATTCAGAGATTTGTTCCACAATCAACGGTCTTAAGTCTAATAGTTCAATAGGACATGATGGTATCCCTACATTAGTTTTAAAATATACCAAAGACATTATCACTCCATATATTACTTACATATGTAATCTTAGTTTCTCCACTGGAACTTTTCCGAAATTATTTAAAACAGCCCTCATAAAACCCATTCACAAGTCTGGAGACAGAGACAGTATCAACAATTATCGCCCAATTTCAATCCTTCCTTCATTATCCACAATTATAGAGCGCTTACTCAATAAGCGACTAAATTATTACCTTGTTAAATTCAAAATTATATCAGATAACCAATATGGGTTTGTATCTGGGAAATCTACAGAAGACGCAGTTTCTGAGCTGACAGAGTATGTAATTCGACAAGTAGATAAACAGAATAAATGCGTGGGTATTTTTCTAGACCTAGCAAAAGCCTTCGATACTGTCTCTGTCCCCATCTTACTAAAGAAAATGGAAATGATTGGAGTTAGGGACATTTCGCTTAAACTTTTCACAGAATACCTAACAAACAGAAAACAAAGGGTTAAGATTGGCAATTATGTTAGTGAAGAAACTTCTATTAGTTACGGCGTGCCGCAGGGCAGCATTTTAGGCCCCACCCTCTTTCTAATATATGTCAACGATTTATGCAACTTGAATCTTGCAAATACAAAACTTATAGCTTTTGCAGACGACACAACTTTGGTTTTCTCTGCGTCTACCTGGAGCAAAGTTACCCGTATGGCTGAAATTGGTCTCAAAGAAGTCATGTCCTGGCTCCGTCACAACCTACTTACCCTAAACGTAGAAAAAACAAATTACCTTACCTTCTCCAAATCATTAGCGGACAAGCCTGACAATGATCTGACAGTAAAAGCCCACCATTGTACATTTCCATCTTTACAGAACTGTTCATGCTCTTGTCTAGAACATGTAACTTCCGTAAAATATCTAGGTATTACAATAGACGAGAGACTAAACTGGCACCAGCATATTAAAATTCTCACTGGTAGGGTAAGAAAACTTATTATTATCTTGAAAAGGTTAAGGCACATAGGAGACCTTAAGTTATTGAAATCAATCTATTACGCTCTTTGCCATTCTGTTTTGAGTTACTGTAGTACTGTTTGGGGAGGGACATTTAAAACATACCTCTTACGAGTAGAGCGATCTCAACGGGCTGTACTAAAGGTCATGTTATCAAAACCTTTCAGATACCCAACTAAACAACTATATACTGATGCCAAGGTCCTTACCGTAAGACAAATATTTATTTACAAGTCGATATTGAAGACTCATTCTAACACAGTTTTTGATCCTTACATATATCAAACAAAACGTCGTAAAGATAGAATAGTGTTTCCACCTATCCTATCATCCGAGTATGCAAAAAGACACTGTTGTTACTTAGGGCCCTACTTATATAGAGAAATTAGTTCACGTATAAATATTTATCCACTAACGTTACAAAAATGCAAGAAAGTACTAAAAGAACATTTGTTACAACTAAGTTATGCTGAAACTGAAGACTTATTTGTAAGACAAGGTTAACGATTTAATAATTTATAATTATTTTACAATAGTTAATTCAATACATGGCAATCAATCACAACACCAATACACACACATTTAAATATCATGTTTCAACACTATATCACCTTATAAACACACACATTCACACATACACACACCCTCACATTCAAACGCTTACTCACCCTCTCACGGCAATTAAAAAAATATTTACAAAAGTACACAAGTTACACTTACACATTCTCACATGTGTCAGTTATCTTTTAAGTGTAATATAGTTTTAGTGTATATATATTTCTTAATACTTCTGAAGTTTTTGGAAATAAAATTGCATATCGATCTATATCAAATAAATTTAGAATATATGATTAAATAGATGTACATTCACTTCACTCCTACAAACAATCACTTCATCGTAAACAAGCACATATACCAGAAGTATTCTTTTGTCTTTCTTTCATCCATCAATTTTATTCATACAAAATATGATAAACATAAATATGATGTAAACACTGTATCAGCATCCATTACTTTATAGACACACTCATAAATATAGTATTATTCAAATATAAAAATTTCGTCAAAATTATATCTGCATATAATTCTCGGGTTCCTCTTTTCATGTACCGGGCAATTATATTTAATAAGAAGCTGACTGCGGTGTGGCAGCAGCGATACTAGAAACTGGTTACGTTCATTGTTTGCCTTACGTATGCACGCTAGGCCTAAACACATTGTACTTTAAAATGACTACAATAAAGACGAGATTGTTTCTGCAAATGTTGCTATCTGCCTGAGTGAGACGATCGGAGTATTGCTAAGCTTATACAATGTACTGTTGCCGTTAAATTGTCTACCCTACATGTATAATACTTTTTATTTTTATTACTCCAGTGAGATGGATGATGTGCTTATTAAGAAACGTGTTTTATTATGTGCCTATTTAAAATACCCAAGAAAGTTACTACACTGGAGGAAGATATTGACAACTGTAACACAGGTACGACCTAGCACAGTTGTCAATGTGAATAACTGTACTATAAAATTAGATCATATACCATAAAAATAACGATATTATAATTAATGTATAGTTAAAACTGTACCATGTGATTTTTATAAAATAAATATTTGTATTTGTATTTGTGTAAGTAGGTATTAAGTAAAAGGTTTATTGTTATGTATAAGTTATATATGTTACTTGCTCAGTGTAAGTTACTTTATGGCATGGAAGTAAAAAGTATTGTTGAGGTGATATACTAACCTACCTAGCATCAGTGTAAAGAGGTTGGACTACTACCATAGTGTAGTGGTTGCTAGGGAACCAATGTTTGTTAGTTTTATAATGTCATCGAATAAAAAACTTCTCTTGACAAGTTCCTTATAGTGTGTTATATTTTTCTTTGTAAAAATTGGTATCTTATATATATTTGTGAGAACTCTACTCATTTTCAATTCCACTGTAGTTCTGCTAGGAATCAACATTACAACGTCAAATTAAAAATGTAATTTATATGTATATTTGCTTCATATATCCTTGCCTTCATATATTAATTTACCTACCAGTCAATATATTAAAATAGTTTCCTTTAATTTTTTGTACCTCATCACCTTCTTTAGTGTGTCTTCAGACATATTTGTCGTAAGCATGAGCAAAGTACCTGTTTCAGCCTTCCTATAACTAGATGGCTAGTTATAGGAAGGCTGAAATGCATGAGCAAAGTACCTGTTTCAGCCTTCCTATAACTAGATGGCTAGTTATAGGAAGGCTGAAACAGGTACTTTGCTCATGCTTACGACAAATATGTCTGAAGACACACTAAAGAAGGTGATGAGGTACAAAAAATTAAAGGAAACTATTTTAATATATTGACTGGTAGGTAAATTAATATATGAAGGCAAGGATATATGAAGCAAATATACATATAAATTACATTTTTAATTAGACGTTGTAAAATTTAATGACTTTTATCAATTGTAAATATACTTAATTATGTAGTGTGTTAATATACCTAATTCTTAAAATTACTGTGTTATCTGTTCATATTGTTTCATTTGTTACCAACTTTTACAAAATTATGTTTCTTAGGAATGATTTTGAAATGGTGCCAATGCAGGGCTACCCCTTCGGCGAAGAGTAAATCTGCGTGATGTGTATGTCACTGGTATATTTATGTTCTTTCTAATATTGCACGCGTTTATAACAAATAGTTTTCCCAGCAGAAAGTGTTTGTTAGCTAAACATGTTACATTTTAGAAACAAAATATATTATATCTGCGTCATACACGACGCCGCCGGTGTAGCAGGTAGGTATTATATGAATGTATGTGTAGGTAATACTAATCTAATCACACATTCATAGTCGTGCATGTGTGAGTAAATTTTAGTTCCGGATTTTGATACCAGAGCAGTCTCTTGACATAACGGGTCGGCATAAAAAATCGTAAAGGGCCTCTCTATTCCCAGTATATTACTTTTCTCTATGGACTACACGTTTGAAACATTATGCGCTTTATCAGCATACAATTTTGCAGTATATATTCGTATGAATACATGCTTAAATTTACAAGCTCTCCACGTAGTGCGAGTGATATCATGGCTCATTTTCCGCGCTGGATAACTATTCATCGTAGCAAATCATGTTTTAGCTATGTTAGTGTATACTATGTACATGTCATTGGTATACAATTATGTTTTCTCGTCGTAGACTGGCAGCCCTTCGAGTGGCTGAACTTGGCACATTTTCACCGAATTCACCGGTCTCCAGCGGTCAATGGAATTCCGAAGAGCATAACTTACATAAACATTACCAAAACAAACATTACACAACTTGTTTGAATTTGTATTTGGGCATAAAATACAGCCACTGAGACTTCACGCAGTGATCAAGTGCAAATCAGGCGGTGATAGATACTTTTTGTTTTTTTAAAACCTAATTGAGGATGGATTGTTTGTGTTTTGGCCAGGTACCATTTGGTCCAAATTTTTACTGTGACATTACATTCTTCGAAAAAGTTATATGTGGTATATATGGTGTCGCACGTTACATGCATTTTCCAGTCTTCTTTATGCTTTTTCAAGTTTTTCAGGTAAATTTTTTTTGATAAAAATCTAAACTAAACCTAGCTAAACTAATTGTGTCGCAGGCTTGTGAAATTTAACTCGTTTTAGGTAGGTTTTATTACAATCTAGAATTTGTAAGAATGTGTAAAAAAGGTTCCATAATATATATAACTTGCAGTTTTAATTTCAATAGAACGATAAACGCTTCGGTTTTACTTTTTCAATTAATTTATACTCGATTCACTTGCTAGTGCCCTTCACACGTAAACACTTATTTGCACAATACTGCTTTGATGCAGAATATCTGCAATGTTACCCTATCAAGACAGACTCTTGTTAGTCCTAGTAGCTCCTAAAAAGTCAAACCTCGCGGCGGGATTCGAATAACGAACCCCGCGCACGGAAGTCTATTGGTACTTACTGTCCCGGGTAATCATCGCTTCGAAAATCTGTATTAGGATTAGATAAATAAGTATGGATACGTATAAGATTATAAGTTTCAGTAGCACATTATTTTTGGTTTTTGCTGAGTAAGTACTAGTTTTTTGAAATACTTATACGCAACAATCAGGGCCCGTGAGAAGCTACCTTAAGAAATACAGAAAGGTTAAATTATTTTTATTAATTATGACATTTGGTTGCGCGTAGACTGCGATGACCATCCGCCAATCTACGCGTGCCTTTATAGGTCTCATAGCAACGGTAATGCCAAAATAGATCATTTCATGGAGCACTTACAGATGGCTATAGATTCCGTGCTTGAGCAGATCCCCACCGCAGAGATCGTGATACTTGGCGATTTAAACGCCCACCATACCGAATGGCTTGGTTCGCGCACCACCGATCATGCGGGGAGATCTGTTCACGACTTCGCTTTGGTATATGATCTTACACAACTGGTCACCTCGCCTACGCGTATCCCAGATGTGGATGACCATACACCTTCCCTGTTGGACCTTCTGCTGACCTCTCACACGGACAACTACTCAGTATCCGTGAACGCTCCTCTCGGTTCGTCGGACCACTGCCTGATCCGGAGTACAGTGCCGGTTACACGCCCAACTCGACCCCGTTTTGTAGGTTGTCGTCGCGTGTGGCACTATAGGTCTGCAGATTGGGACGGGATGCGATCCTTTTTTGCATCCTACCCATGGGGGCAAGTCTGTTTCTTGCCGGATGATCCAGATGTCACTGCCGACTATGTTGCTGATGTTGTGCTTCAGGGTATGGAACTCTTTATTCTATATTCTGCAGTGCCCATCGGTGGCAGGTCCCAGCCCTGGTTTGGTCGTACTTGTAAAATGGCCTCTAGCCAAAAACGAGAGCGTTACCAAGCTTGGGCCAACGCAGTGGCATCTAAGGATTTAAATACCAGCTATCTCAAAAAGGAATATAATTTTGCCTCCAGGTCCTTCAACAGAGTAATCGCAAGAGCGAAGTCGGAGCATATCGGCAGAATTGGCGAGCGATTAGCCCGCCTTCCTTCGGGAACACGTGCGTTCTGGTCTCTCGCCAGGGCTGTCCAGGGGAATTTTTGTGAGTCATCTCTACCGCCCCTGCACAGAGAGAATGACACACTGGCCCACACCGCAAAGGAGAAAGCCGATCTTCTGGGGTCTCTCTTTGCGTCAAACTCGACTTTGGATGACCAGGGGAACTCACCACCGACTATACCACGGTGTGATACCTCGATGCCGGATATAAATTTCCGGCAAAGTGCTGTACGTAAAGCACTCTTCTCCTTGGACATTCATAAGTCGAGTGGGCCTGATGGCATCTCTCCGATAGTGCTGCGGACTTGTGCTCCAGAATTGGCTCCGGTTCTAACGCGTCTTTTCCGGCTCTGCTACACATCAGGCGTTGTCCCAAAAACATGGAAGACGGCATTGGTGCACCCGATACCTAAAAAAGGTGACCGCTCAGATCCGTCCAACTACCGCCCTATAGCCATAACGTCTTTGTTCTCCAAGATAATGGAATCCATTATCAACAACCAGCTCTTGCAGTATCTAGAGGAGCACCAGCTGATAAGCGATCGCCAGTACGGTTTTCGTCGCGGTCGCTCAGCTGGTGATCTTTTAGTATACCTTACGCATCGATGGGCGGAGGTGGTGGATTCCAAGGGTGAGGCGTTGGCGGCTAGTTTGGACATAGCGAAGGCCTTTGATCGGGTGTGGCATAAAGCGCTTCTTTCGAAGCTTCCTTCCTATGGGCTTTCCGAGAAATTGTGCAAGTGGATCTCCAGTTTTTTGGCAGATCGGAGCATCAAGGTCGTTGTCGACGGTGCATGCTCCGACTTGAAGCCAATTAACGCTGGCGTTCCGCAAGGCTGTGTGCTATCTCCGACTCTATTTCTCTTGCACATCAATGAACTGCTGCAGCTCAGCGATATTCATTGTTATGCGGATGACAGTACCGGAGATGCCTCTTACACCGGCCGTGCTAAAATTTCTCGGGAAAACGTTGTGGAGAGTCGGATCAAACTTGTGTCTGAAGTCGAGACCATGTTGTCTAATGTTTCGAAGTGGGGCCGACTGAACTTAGTTCAATTTAACCCCAAGAAGACACAAGTTTGTGCGTTCACCGCTAAACTATCCCCCTTTGTCATATCCCTCCGTTTTGAAGACACTCCCCTTGCCCCCTCAACTAGCATCGGTGTACTTGGCGTCGACATATCGAGCGTCGTTCAATTTCGCTGTCACTTGGAAGATGAGGCTAAATTAGCCTCGAAAAAGCTTGGTGTGCTTGGAAAGGCGAGGCGGTACTTCACGTCGGCCCATCGCCTGCAACTTTATAAGGCTCAGGTTCGGCCTCACATGGAGTACTGCTCTCATCTCTGGGCGGGAGCTCCCCAATACCAGCTTCTTCCATTTGACCGCATAGAACGCAGAGCGACTCGAATCGTTGACGATCAAGTTCTCTCCGACCGGCTCGACCCTTTGGCACTACGTAGAGATGTTGGATCACTCTGCATCTTCTACCGCATCTATCACGGGGAGTGTTCTGAGGAACTGTTCGATTTACTACCTGCAGCTCAATTTCGCCATCGGACGTCCAGACAAAGCATGATGTTTCATCAATTTCATGTCGACGTCTGGAATTCCACAACTTTGCGATTTTCACGGCATTTTCTACCTCGCACTGCCACAATGTGGAACCAGCTGCCAGGTGCAGTATTTCCGAACGGATACGACTTAGGGGCCTTCAAGAAGAGAGCATATTCCCTCCTCAAAGGCCGGCAACGCATCCTCGATACCTCTGGTGTTGCGGATGTTCGTGGGCGACGGTGATCACTTACCACCAGGTGAGCCGCCTGCTCGTTTGCCCTCCTACCCCATAAAAAAAAAAAAAAAACCTACAAAACTATGAAGTATTTTTAATGACATTGTGAAGAAATACGCTCGAGTTCCTCCTGATGTTAAGCAGTAACCTCAGCCCAATATCAGATGCATTTCGTCACAAGTGACGATCACCCTGAGACACAGTTATTCAGTCTCGTGTGTCTGTAATTAAAAACGAATACTTACAAAAGTCAACTCTAAGAAGTGTTATTCGAAAACTTTATATACAAATTTAAATTTTAATCTGAATAGAATAAGAACTAACATCGTTTGAGAATTTTAAGGATTGAGTATATTAAGCAGAATTTGTATAGATTCGATACCATTATGTATACAGGGTTATTAGTAAAATGCTAACAACATCCCGTGGACTGCCTACTGAACACAACTATTTTTTTATTTATTGCTATAGGCTAGCATTTGACCACAATCTCACCTGATGGTGACTGATGATGTGGTTTAGGAGTTAACAGGCTTAACGTAGAACTATTGGCTCTCTAGTACTAATAACTTTGGTTCAAAATCTTAGAACTCAAAACCAACATTTTTCAGAAATATAACATATTTTTTTCTATTACTGTCGGAATCTTTTAAGTTCTGTGTCACCTGTCGTTTAAGTGGTGTGTCATTAGCCACTATGCCTCCCTAAGCCTAGATCCTTCGCTGCGGTCTAAGATCGAGCAAATTAATTATTGTATGAAAATAATGTAACATCTAAACTACCTATGTAGAATCGCAAGCACTGCTTTCAAGATAATACTAAAAGCTTTGATAAACGCATGAGAGATTACATGATGACGAATCCATGTCAAACACGTTTTTGTAATAAAATTAATATTATTATGTTCGCATATACAGGGTTATTGGATAAATGCTAACAACCTCTTATGGTTGACTTCTATTAAACAAAATTTTTTTTTTCATAATAACTAACGTTATTTACTTATATATTAACATAATTATTTACTAAATACCGGTAAGCACACTGAGAAAAACGACTTAAAGGCTTAAATCGAATTTAACCTTTTACCGTTGAATTGTAAATACGTAAGATGAATTCACAACTCATAAGATGATTACAAAATTACAAATATACGATAGGAAAAATTTAAGTCATGTGCGGGATTCGAACCCGCGTCCATCCGCCCCTTTAGCCGGGGCATGCTCTAACCAATTGAGCTAACATGACATGTCATGATGATTGTCTTAAAATGATTTTCACCAATCAATAAAAATGTACCATGTTTTATAATAAACAAAACCGTCAAAAACACCTTACGTAAAGTATTTTCAGAAATGAACTTTTTAATACGATAATAATTGCAGTATTGACCATAAAATATACCTTACTTTTACGGCGGTTTATATACGGTGATTATCACTATATCGTATTTAATCAGCCTCATCGAAAGTCAATATTTAAGACAGACCACAAAATACACCTTAAATGAAGACGAAAAGAAATATTCGCCTTTACTGACCTCGTTTAACGCCTTCTAGCTGGAAGGCGTTTTTGTACGCATTTACGTTTGGTCGGGTTTTCGCCTTATACCATATAAATTGGCCGTCATTAGGGCGCTTTTGACTTAAGATTTTTCTCAGTGTACTCACGATTTTTGGTAGTAATCTGCCCGCATTCCTTGAGAATTTCGAAATTTCGAGCATCTTTACTGCTCGAACACCGGCCGGATATCACGACCAAACACCGTGAGTGTTACCCGGTATATTTAGTTAATAATATGTCAACTCACATTAGTTATTATGAAAAAAAAATGTTTGTTAGGTTTAATAGAAGTCAACCATAAGAGGTTATTAGCATTTTTCCAATAACCCTGTATATGCGAACATAATAATAATGTTAATCTTATTACAAAAACATGTTTGACATGGATTCGTCATCATGTAATCTCCCATGCGTTTATCAAAGCTTTTAGTATTATCTTGAAAGCACGGTTTGCGATTCTTCATAAAACATAAATTAACATTTCCCTTGAAAATCAACCTCATACATCATACAACAATGATGGTGAGTAGCAGTTTTATAAATCTATGGACAGTAAAAAAGGTTAAGTTTATACAAAGATTTGAACTAAAGGAACAGTCAATTACGTAAATATAACCTTCGATTAAGATTATCGATGCAATGATGGCCGAGCGGTAATAGTTATGGACTACCGTGCCACAGGCCCCTGGTTCGATCCCCACCGCTGGATTGAGCTTCACCGCACTGTGGAAGGGCATTTTGCGATTGCCTGCCTGGCTAGCTTGGTAGCTAGCCAGGCAGCATTATGGAAGGCTAGCAGGCTGGATCCTTCAAGTAGAAAATCCATCGCCAAGCACCTACTGGTCATTTCCGGCAGCAGTCCTTGAGAGCCAGTGAAATTACAGGCACATGAGACTTTACAACTACGGCTCAAAGTAACGGGCGCAGTGCAATTCGTGACGTGTGATGAAATTCATCTGTTGACATTATAATTTCGTAATTTCAAATTCATTAGTTTATTATTATTCTATAATTTGCATTATTAATATAATTGATATTTTTCTGTGTGTCAGTCTATATTTTTTATTTTTAAACTTATATTATTCATAAGAGTAAATAAAGGTAAGGGTTATTTTAAAATGAAAACTCTACAAACTAAATATTACACTTCGGCTACTACAACGAAAGCATTTAGCAACCTAAAGGTTGCGGGCCCCCAGACAGTCCAAATGCTACATCTCACTACCAGGTGGCAACGAGCCGAGCAAGCTGGCAGCATTGCCCCGTTAGTTTGCAATGCTTATTCATTGGACAAAATAAGTGCCAGCATTTGGGCACGCATCGCGTAGCCTAGGTACCTACATCAGCCTATCTGAAAATGTTTAGTGTTCGTGTTTTGTTGTATTGAATATGAAATCAGGAACAAAATCTTCCAAAACTTTCTAAGAATGCGTCCATGATCACCCATTGTCTCTCAAAAAATTCAGTGTCTTAATATATTATACCATTATTTTACTAAAATGTATAAGCATAATATCATGATAATTACTACCTATCGCACATAAATGCTAAGTCATTTTTTATACAATAACATTAACCAAGCATATTCTATATATCTATACAATAATAGACAATATTGTAGAAATATTTAGCTAAGTTTTAAAAGGCCAGCTTCCTCCTAATGCCGACGCTCCTTTGGAATATTTTATTTTATTTTATTTTATTGCTGATAGGTAAGCCTGTGACGCACTGATGGTAAATGATGATGTGGTCGAAGGTGTTAACAGCTTAACCTATAAATGTTTTCGTTGTTGGAAGTTTATTCGCTACCTCTCGGATAATAAGAGCAATGACACTGAAGCGCACAATGTGCAGCAATACCTCAAACTTTGACGAGAGTGGTGATGTGCTGCTCATTCAGCACATTATTTTCATTAGTCTCCTATAACGACATCCAGGTGGATATGGATTAGTCCTTATATTCAATATTACAATTATTACTTATTATGAAACAAGATTAAGGCTTCACATAGTTTATGAGTTGGCTAAGTTACGTTTTAGTTATTTCCAACTTCCAAGTCCAACAGCCGAACGAAAGGCGTGAGGACACGGCATCCTTGAATGGTCGACATTCTTCGCGAGCGCACCAAGAAAATTTCTTTAGAACGTTTTAAAATATAGGTTAAAGAGATTGGTACAGGGTTTTCTAGTGCATGTTTCAGATTATGGAAGATATTCATGTCATTTTAATCAGGTATGTCCAAACCAGTTTTAAGTTTCATATATCCATGACGATTAAAAGCATTATCTCATATTTTTCTCTTCATCTAACACACTAGCTAGTGTGTTGCTTTCACTTGACGCATGTAATGACTTTTTCATCAAGATACACTTAATTCCAGATTAGACCGATTGACCTACATTTTATGATATGTCTGTAGTCTGTTAAATCTTCCAAGATTTCCAGAAAAAGAACCCACACATAAACAGAAAAGTAAACCAAAACCATAAACTACCTTAGTAATGTAACGTTTCCCGGCTCATGACACGATATCGTGCAAAGCTTCGCATTGACAACAGTAACCCGTTAACCGTTTCTGCCGTATCCACTAACTACATCTAGTACTCACCGGGTCCAGGATGCCAGCCATAGGCACTGTCACAGTGTCCTCGCCACCCGCCGCCACCAGCTTTTCCAAGACCTTGAGGGTCTGTTCCACGGCGGGCCATTCTCCCTTCTGCGCCAGCACCAAAATCTTCGCGGCCACCTCCCGCATGTTGACTCCCGCACTTGGAGGCTTGACCAGCACTTCGGCACCATTGTTCTCCTTAACCTCTTTCTTATCACCATTGTTGGAAGACGTCTCATCTTTCTCCTCTGTGACCTTCGCAGGTGCTGCTTTGTCATCGTCGGCATTCTTCTTAGGCGGGCCCTTGCCGCCTTTCTTGCCGGCGGCTTGCGACATGGTATCATAGCCCGGGCTCAACCGGCGGCACTACACGGGCGCGCCATGTCTCGGGCGGTGCGGCTCGCAGGGCGGGCGGAGCATGACTGCGGCGCGTTGCGTAGCGAGCTCCAGCCAACTTCTTGCATGATTCGAGTAAATAAACGCGCCGGTGAGCCCTTCTGGATTTACAAACAAAACTCGTGGGCGACGTCTCAAAATTTCCCGTGCATTTGACCCATTTTTTTAAGGAAGGGATGGAGTTGTCATCCTGGCGACGGAAGTGAGTTAAAGTGAGCTTTTTTATCGAATTATTTGTTTCCTAACAACTGAAAACGAGAAACAATGGATTTTATAACGCATGGCATACAATGTAAATGTATTGCGTCTAGTAAAGTTTATATTATTTTGGATGACAAAAAGTAAAGATAAAATTGATCTCATTACTTGCATAACATAGTACTTTCATAGAAATTGTAAAAATATGTTTGAGTTAGTTATGTAGCGCTTCTATATCGGCAGTGACCGCGTCAATTCAATTTAAATAATTACAATGACGACTGTAACTTCTTTCAAAAGCTTGTTCCACTTCTAAAGAAGAAATCGATATAGCAAATATTATCGCAGCACCATTCTTGCTTTATACGAGTACATTAGGGTTCATTTCATTGATGATATTTTAAATTAAGTAATGGAAATTTTGTTAACTTGTCACATATACACTACTGCTTGTTTAACATAAAGCATTGCTTTTTTAATCAAATCTGGTGTCTAGTTAAAACAATATGACGAATTAGATTAATTAAAATCTTCTTATTAGTAGACTTACGTATAAAAGACAAACATCACTGTGTTTTCGGTGTCCAAACTGAAACTTGGACGTCAAACGGGCCACGAACGCTTCCTTACACCATGGCAAAAATTAGCATTAGAAAATAGATTAATAGCTAAAGTACTTCCCGACCCTACGACCTTGTTTAGGAGCTACGGGCACACATGGAACGCATTTCCCCCCAGATCATATCAGAACAGTGTAATTCAGTTGTTTAAATCTGGACAATACACCGCCGGTATTTAAAACTACTAGTTACAAAAAACATTTGACAGTAGTTGGCCAAAAGGTCAGTAAATCAGATCAGGAAACGATATTCTATTAGAAAATAATAGGTGAAGACTGTTTTGAAAATTTATCGAATACTGAACCTTTATTTGACAAATACCCAATGAAATTTCTCGCTATTCCACATCGTTTTCTACGTTGTTTTTGTGAACTTTCTATATATATGGGTTTATGGTTTTTAAGGAACAAATCTTTAAACATACAGTTAAGCCATCAATAGCAAGAAGAAAAAATACACTAACACCATTTATACACTTCTTAATGGTGTTGTCGTAAATATTTATGATTTATCAGAGTTGCTTATTAATCTGGACAGTTGTGATATTACTTTAACGTATGCAAAGCAGCAGTATGGATGAAATAAAAAAGTAAATACGTAAGCCGTAAGTAGAGCGTGAAAGAAGGAACTGTAGAACATATGGATGAAAGAAGACAAATAGATGAGATAACAAGTAAACAAGACGAATGTAAATGGAGCAGCGGGAAGGGTAAGACTTTTAAGAGTAGAGTATTACTTATTTAAAGAGCATTGACGCATGATAAGCGAAAACATAAAGAATATTTCGGATGGAAAAAGATAACTTCCAGCAGTTACTGTGACCCTAAGACGCTATCGTGGTGCATTTCCAATTGTGCTTGACACTGTCTTCCTGACGTTGGCGACATCTACCTAAATAGCATGAAACTATCTACTTAGGCTGGTTACTAAGGTAGAGCAAAGACGCTAAGCGAAAATATAGAAATGATTACAGATGGAAAAAAAATCCTGCGCGTGGAAGGAGATGCTTTGAAGTAACGCTATAAAAGAACACCATGTCCGGACAGACACGCAAGAATAAAGGCAGTGGTTTGCTCAGATCACAGGAAATGAGAATTTATGATCTCTACAATTTATATATAGGGACCTATTTTCTGTGACCTCTACCAAGACGGGTTAGCCGTTATTTAGGTAGAGCCAATTATTTTATGGCTGCGATAGCTAGCTTATCTGCTAGCCTTTGACATTTCACCTGCTGTTGAACAGGCTAGGTCTAAAGTGAAAGCCAGTTTTCAAGGTCAGTTATTAGTACCCACCCGTAGGAGATGACCATTTACCAAATGTCCTACTCTGCAATAATATATTATTTGTATTGCCACGTGACATGTCTTGCAGCGGTTAAGAAAGTAGCCAAGCTTAGGTACTACCCATAGTGTACCGCGAAACCAGGTAGGGGGTAGAATTTGCATCGTCCGTCGGTAGAGGGCGCGACGTCGCGTGCCCCACGCCGCTTCCGGTCCGGGTGGGGGTGGTAGCCTGGCCTCGATTCCGCCGCGCCAAGATCAGATACTGAAAGAATATGCTTTGACCGTGGCGAGTGGTCCGACACTTGTTATGGTTGTAACTTCTGCTGTTTTCTTTATGTTCATCACATCTGCCTGACACGCAGAAGGCCCTCGGTTTTGTCATTAGTGTAATTCGTGTAAGCGGTACTAATTGAATAATAAATAAATAAATGTTCTTAGTGAAGCATCGAGAAACTAAAGCTCGTTGTAGTGAAGAGACGACCAGCTGCACAATATTATGCTACGCTGCATGTGTGGAAAAAATCAGAAACGTGGCAGTCTGGCTCCATCCTATTAGGGTTCCGTATCGCAATATAACCCTTTAGAAAAAAAAGTGTTCATTGCTTTTATTGGCAACACTTTGCTTTTACTCTCAAATATTAAAATCCGTTTACAATGTTTTCCACCGACTTCTGAAAAAGGAGGAGGTTTTTAATCAAGTGTATTTTTCCGCTTAACTTTTTACAGGGTCTACCGATTTTGATGATTTTTTTATATTCGAAAGCTGGTCCTTTTAGTAAGATCTGGAGAGTATTTGAGTAATCCCGAATAATGGGTATTTAAATAAAATTATTGGTTTCAACTACATTGATGGTGTTTTCATTTTCACTTGTCGATGTAATATTAATAAAGTAAACTTTATACAATGGTTTTGTCGAAATGAAATTCTCTTGAGTTTCAAACATATTTAAATATTATACATTAAACCGGCAAAAAATCCCCGGAAACCTGGGTCGACGTATTCGATCCTCAACGTGAGTGTTTTTGCCGGTTTAATTTATAATAATCAAATATGGTTTTGTTTTTTTTACTTTTTAGTACATTTTGCTTGAAGAATATGATGGGGACTGGGGAGGACTTTGTCCAACAGTGGACGTCATCCGGCTGATTATGATAAATATGTAGTTTTTTGTTATTTTTTTTATGTCGAGTAGTATAGATAAACCATAGTAAAATTTCAGATTCCTAAGCAGTGTATTGTTTGAGATAAACGTAGCTAACAAAAATGGTCTAAAATGTATAACGTTGACCTTCCACAAAATGGTCTAAAATGTATAACGATGACCCAATTCCTTTTTATTTTTAAAAAATATATAATTTTTTCACTCAAAGAGTACTCGCAGACAGTATGTGTGAGTTCTAGTCGATGACACACACACACAAGCTAGGGTGCTCCAAAGGTTGTTTTATTCAGTTCTTTCTCATGTATTGGAGTCCCTATAAAGAATAATTGTTCACTTTTTAGTCTAATGTTCGTTTTTAGGTCAACATCTTACAAAAATTTCCAAATTTTAGGTTTGCACCTCAATCCGTTTATAAACTAGACAGCCTTAAGATTCAGACAGACAGAGATGCCTCAATTTTGTCCTTTGGGTAGGTAGGTACAGCATAACACAAAACTAGACTACAAGCGATACGAAGAACTCAACGAAATAAGTTGACTGTATTGAAAACCCGAATTCCGACGCAGCGTGTTAGCTATGTTGCTCCGTAGAAATTGCCTGCCAATTGGCAGAGCCAAATAAGTGCCAACATTTTCGCCACGCAGAATGAGAAGTGTGGAAAATATTACAAGATTCCCAATCTCATTGGATGCAATAGACGTTCTGTGCACCACAAACAAAACAAAAATTATGTAATATACAGAAATTCTTATTTCCTTTGAGCTAAAGTCCAAATTGGTATAATGGTAATAAATATCCTGAACTTAAATTTTATTCTGTGCAATGGCGGGTAGTTTTAAGCAGATTTAGTTTCATCATATAAATTGGTGCTAAAGAACTTGACTTAAGATTGAAACAATGACTAAATAGTTAGACTTCTAGTACAGTTTATGTGTTATAGCTATTTAGATTTCAGCGTGAACAGAATAACAACTTTGATACCGTGATGGCTCATTGGCATTGGCTATGGAGTGCCGCGGAGCAGGTCCATTTGTAATTTATTTGTAATTTATTTATTCAAATTAGTACCACATATACACACGAATTACACTAATGATATATAGATATAATACAATAATAATATGTCAAAATAAAAAAATAATTAACAGATGTCAAACATATTAAAATGAAAGTTAAAATTCACATTCTAAATAAATATTCACGTCATATTGCACTGATACTGATATAGACGAAATTGTCTTTTCTATTTCGAAGTAGTCTCACAGTATTTTAAACTCTCCATCATGATATCTTGCCACCTGACGTCAAAGAGATCATACTCAGGTTTTGCTTCGACAAGAGCATTGAGTGAAGAAAGGGATCGCGGTATCGGGGAAACTGCGTGTGCTACAGTTCTACACTTCGGCACAGACAGTAGTTTATGTATCCTGCCCCGATTGTAACTGTCGGGGACGAACAAACGACAAAGCTGGTTGTGAAGATTTGGTGCGTCAATTTTCCCTCGCACAATTTTGTACATAATCATTAGCTGGTCATGGGATCTCCTAACTGTAAGTGAGTTGTGAAGTAATTTCAAGTCGTCAGCTTACAGCAGACATTGGGAGTGCTTAACGACTGCAGGGAGATCATTAATCATGATAATAAAAAATAACGTTATTTTTTATTATCTGACTTACTCCGGACCGCGTGTGATAGGGCCGAGACTCATATAAACCATGTCGGACATACTGCTGGTTTGAATCCCACCGCGGGCTTGAGCTTTACTGCACGGTGGAAGGTCATTTTGCGAATGCCCGCCTGGCTAGCGACCACCTGTCTCTGTCGCACCCATAGGCTTAGGATGTACTAGCGAAAAAATCCTAGGTCTATGGTCGCACCTAACGGTGTGTTCCGGCAGCTATCCTTGAGAGGCAGTAATTCTAGGTTGAGCCTCTTAACACCTTCGACCACATCGTCACTTACCATCAGGTGAGATTGTGGTCAAAGGCTAACCTACCTGCAATATAAAATAATAAAAAAATCGTACTATCTCTCAAACAGCTACAATGAGGTTAAAATATTTTTGCCATAAAGACAACGCAAACGTATCGCTTCAGCACCGTACATTTATCAATATCTGTAGCAGCCGGATTGAACACAACGCATTAACGGGGGATTTGCCATAATCCCCACGCTTGGCAAGCGTCTTGGGGATCTCAGTATAAGATAGCAGTTCCTCAGCACCTCAGCTGCTGCCCACCTTCCAAGGGGGTGACATTCTAGCCCGGCACCCCACAGGCATTAATATCAATATCACCACGCTTCTATCTTTTTATTATACGCGAGCTTATCTTGAGTCGAGTCAATGCCGATACGGTGTTGATAAGTATGCGTTGTAGTATAGTTATATAAAGAAAAAAGAGTACTATCAGCTTGAGTTGAGGCAATATCAGTATTATGGCGCGTGGGTCAGTGTGTGCTAACCATTATGCTGTTTGCAGTACCTCTTTCATAGTATAACCGGCATGACAGGACTTTGTAGTGGCCATGTTATAAGTGAGCAAGTATTACAGTAGCATAGAATTTGTCATGCATCATTAATCATACTATACACATGAATAATTGCCCATGGGGTGCCGTGCTAGAATTGCACCTTCTCCATATCTTCCCCATACTCTTGGTTCTCGTAAGAGGCGACTAAGAAAAATACCGGATTGTAGGCTGCAGCGTCTTATGAGAATTATCATCAGTAACTGTAACTGCGATCCCTTGTCCTTCCTCTTTCCTTTCCCAATTTTGGGGTAGAGTTGAAGCAAGGCCTGTTAATGTGTTGTGAATTATGGAATTATTGCAGATAATAACTCGCATTGGCTGTATACTTAATATGTATATAGTATACTGGCTTAAGATTCTATAAACTGTTTCATATGATCATGATGGATGTCATAAACTGAAAAAAATATCCTAATGAGCAGCATGCCTCCTCTCGCGTCGATGAGATGTTTTTTATATCATATTATAGGGTAATTTTATTACTATATCACCTGATGCTAAGTGATGATGCTGTTCCGGCTATCCTAGATTTATTTTGATTAATCTTGAGTTGTACATTTGTTATTCTTTCCAAACTCACACATCTATTTTCAGAGTATCATTTAAGATGATTTTGAAAGTAACATGATTTTAACATTAATATGTACAACATATATTAACTATTTGAGCATGCAAGCATGCAAACTCCTTGTCAATTTATACAGAACATATTCACATTATGTTCTGTGTTAAATGACAAGGAGTATAAGTGGGTGTGATTCGTCACATAGTGTGGTCAAATAGAGGATAAGGTATATAATATACTGAAGTTTCAAATTTCTCATTAGTATATTTTTTGCTAGAGACCCCATAGCTAAAATTGTCTATATTTTGAAGAATTAGTTAATTCATCTAATACCTAAGGGTCTAAAATTTACAAAATTAAACCCCTAATTATTGTTTTATGTATAGAAATTATTATTTTACATGGTGGTAGGGCATTTTGAGAATGCCCGCCTGGCTAGCTAGCACCCTCAAGTAGAAAATCTGCCGCCAAGCACCTAACGGTGTGTTCCGACAGCTGTCTTTGGGAGCCAGTAATTCTAGGTTAGCCTGAATAATATCTTCTAACACATCATCACTTACCGTCAGGTGAGATAGTGGTCGTAGGATAATCTATCAAGCATAAGAAAAGTATTAAGCCTAAATACCCTTATTGAATAAAAATGAGTAAAAACAGGCGTGATGTTGTATGTAAGGAACATCAAGCAAACCGAAAAAGAATCCAGCTTAGCCTGAACAACACTTTCGACCACATCATCACTTACCATCAGGTGAGATAGTGGTCAAAGGCTAACCTATCAGGCATAAAAAACACCAACACGTGAGATATAGTGGTCAGAGGCTAACATATCAAGCATAAAAAAACTACATTATAAAGCTTCTATTTCATCGTTTGTGTTGAGAGGATATAGTCTGTGAAGGGCATTCTCGTCGTAATAAGGAAAAATCCATGGTCTTGAGTGCAATCCCTATTCATAGATTTTAAAATGAGAGGGCATACTAAAAATTTAAGAATAAAAGTTTTATGATAAGGCTAGTCGCGCCATCTACGGAAAATGCATGAACTAACACTCTATACTACCTACATGGATACCTACCTGTTGTCCTAGTACAATAAAAATGTTATAGATGGCAGTATTACAACCTATTAATAAATTTCGTGTATCAACAAATAGTTACTGGTTACTGATATTTTTCTGGTCAATAAAATGTCAAAACAAATTACAGAGGTTAATTTAACAACCAGTATACTCGTATGTATATTTTATATTAACATTTAATACAACTTATTCTATAAAATAAATAGCTACGTGACAATTAAAAAATTTTTTACCCAAAAATTTATTCAATATGCCTTGGTTAAATTAAACGAACAAATTTGCGATATTCTGATTAATTCAGCAGGTGATTACTAAGTTACAAAAAGAAAAAATCAAATCAAAAAGTAATTATTAGGTAACTTACCTATTTATTCGTAAGATTGTATGGTAGCGCAAATAAACGTTGTAGGTACGCTAGGTACCAAGTGATTAGAAACTTGAATCCCAGACTAGGTAGTAACCTAACCTAAGTATAAATTATATCTACATTATTAGACTATAGATCCTAAATCATATTCTAGGATTCAAAGTCGAAAGACTTGACTATTTAGATTTTAAATAGCTAAGTAGTGAAAGCGTCAGTTTTCTTTAGAAAACGAGGCAATTAGCTCAGAAAGTGCCTCTCCAGGTTTGAATTTCTCAGGCTCTCCAAATAAAAAGAATAGTACATAATAATACGTGTCTATCTTAGTACATATATATGTGTACGTACAGAGCGTATTTATGTTAAAAAAACATATTAAACTTGTACAGATCAAAACCTCTCTGTGATGATGCCTCTGCATAGAAGCTCTTGTAATTTATCCCATCACCTATTCTACTATTGTCCCATACCAGCCACGTGGGTACGGGACAATCTACTTATTAAGAAGATCTACTTGTGAAGAAAGTTTAAGTGTTGCAAAAAAAGACCGCACCATTCACAGATATACAAAAAAAATTAAGCTCGTAATTCGCGCCTCTATACTTGATTTCGATAGACGGAACGGATACCCTTAAGATGTGGGTCCGACAACCATACCCTTAAGATGTGGGTCCGACAACCAACCAATTGCACTCTCAAAATTGTAAGGGTGTTTTATCATTGTTTTATTTGAGCCGCCTTCCTCATCTTGCAAATAGGTATATATGTTTGTATGATTGTTGCTGATTTACTGAGCAGTGTCAATTTTGCCAGGACATGTATAAAGACAGGTCAATTTAGCCTACATAACTACCACCTGTAGGTAACATAGTCACGGAGCCAAGCACTACTTGCAGTGTAGCAAATTTGAAGACAAACGACATTCAGTCTTATGGGAGGTTCATTCAAGGGCAGTGGCACATTGAACTAGTTCCAAGCGCAACCTGCTTTTTATTATATTTATTTTCTTTGGAGCTTGGGATATTAGAAAACAATGAGTTCTTATACATGAATTTATGGAGGTAGGTTCATCAGGTTAGGACATCTATTTATGTAAGGAAAGTGTACACAAGTTTTCCTGTAGGTGTAGGTGTCCTGTAGCGCATGGAATTAAATGACTAGAAGGGACAGGAGAGTCTTGTCTAGAGTTCCATTCAAAAATATAATTACACACCTTCATAAATAAATGCTATATAATCATTCTATGCTTATAGGAGTTATAGGTAAATAAATGATGCAAACAGGGTCAAAGGCATCTGTGTGTTATTTTGTGTATGCTGAATCTGGTGTGATTATATACCAGTATGTATAAGATTCTACAATAATATTATTCTAAAAAAATCCTCGTGATAGCTTATAGTAAATAACTTAAAAATTTTAAGAGTTTTGTCATGCTTGTAGCTGTGTAAAGTGACTGTTTATATATATGTTACAGCCAAAGTAACAAATCTGGATATTATATATACTGTCTAGCCATTATATATAATGTCTACTTAATTTAGACAAAGTGATAATTGACACAAAATTTTGATATTATTCATGAGACTCATATTTCTATTGGTCACGGAGGGCGCACCAGAATGGTTAAAGAGCTTAAAAATAAATATAAGAATAGTAGTAATTTATGTGGCGCATCGCCGGCCGCTGCCGCGGCACGCTCGCTTCGCTCGCTCGGCTCGCGCTTTGTTGTAGTCACAAGTAACCTAACGCTCCTCCTCGCTTCGCTCGTCGTCGCACCTAAATATGACTTTGCCCTAGACTAAATGATATTTAACCCCTTTTTATAACTTTTACCAATATGTGTCGTGAATTATTAATAATTACTACTAAAAGTAATACATTTCGATCGTTTATTCACATTTACCAAAACAATTTTGTGTCAATTATCACTTTATCTAAATTGAGTAGACATTATATATACTGTCTAGCCAGTATATATAATATCCAGATTTATTACTTTGGCTGTGACATATATACCATTTGCGAGCTTACACTTATATTCCACGTCATATTTTGAAAACGTTTTATCAGATATGCGTATGATTCTGTGCTGTGCCCGGCAGATGGCGTTAAATGAAATGAAATATAGGTTTGAATTAAAAAAACCTCTTCTTCTATACTCTGATTTTAAATTCGACTTCAAAAATGTAAACTAAGAAATGTCAATATATGTCATTGTCAAACTGACTGGTCAGGGGTATTCAATATTTTTTCTTCAATCTGTAGTGGCGCTAAGTTTCACATATTTTCATTACATTGAAATAATTGTAGGTACACCTCTATATTATATACCTTAGTCACCTCTTACGACACCCACGGGAAGATACGGGGGTGACATTGTAACCCGGCATCCCATGAGGAGTTCGGCCACAAAAATAGCGAAAGGTCAGCAGCGCCTTCTAGAGAACTGACAAGTTCTACTGCGATCCTCAAGACACCTGCCAAGCGTGGGGATTATGGCAAATCCCCTCAATGGAACCATGTTCATTAGTGGACGTTTCGGATTTGATTGCTTGGCTTGTGCTTGAGTAGGTATACATTTTGTTATTTTGGTGAGTAAGTACAAAAGTATTAATTACCTTATCTAAAGTAGGAATTTTGTTGTAAGTATTAAAAAAAATATCTGCCGTATTATGCCTATGTTATGCCGTATAGCATAAACAATTATGTATCAAATTTGTTCACAAATGTATGCTTTGGTCCTGTTTTTCTGGGTGAAGTGACCTCATCGCTGCCCTTATTTTCACTGACAATGTTTCTGACTGAAACTGATATCGTCAGTCCCAACATGTCAGTGGTTTTTTTAGAACACTCAATTAAAGTGCAAAATAAAATAAAAATAAAAAAGCTCTTTATTTCTTGCATTTTACACATACTTTACTTGAATAAACTATTTTCTATTATTATTACTTAAATTGTATATTTTAGAGCTTAAAATTATTTTTTAAAAATTTTGAAGATTGAATACTTGCTAATTGCAAGAACCCCTCTTCAGGTGAAGACCTCCTCTAAAGAATTCCATTTGGTTCTGTCTTGTGCTTTCTGCATCCAATGTGGGCCGGCCGTTTCTCTTATATTGTCCTCCCATCTTGTGTGTGGTCTACCTTTTTGGCGTTTCCCTACTGGACCATTCCATGATGTGACTCTTATGGTCCATCTGTCATCTTTTAGCCTTGCTACGTGTCGAGTCGTAAGACCAATACCCTGAATGAATTAAAGATCTTCAGCCAGGCCATAAATTTGTGTTTATACGCCTTCATCGCCATCAGATTTTCAGAAGCACTCTCGAGATTTCTTAACAAGAGATACAATGTCTTTCATTGTTGAAGAGCCCGGTTCGAGCTCTGGTTTGGAGGCTCCACATTATGAAAATAATCTTTTTGTAACAAAAACTGAACACAACTTTCTAACAATAACTATAAACGATAAAAACAATAACAAATAACAACGAAATTCAACAATAAGAAAAACAATCGGAAAGAAACACATTAAAATGTAGAAAAATTAAATGAATTTTGATTATTTGTAAATAAGCATAAATGGCGTCAGCTGGAAAATGTCGACGATCCCGCCAGTGTGGCAATTAAAACCAAAAAAATCTTACACAATTTTTTTCAGTCTTGAATATATGCGTAAATATGTACGTGCATAAAAAAGTGTTTTATTAGTTAACACTAAAGTCATCAATTATAGCTTAAAATATTTATTTTATATTAAATCCTTCATCCGTTTCCAAAATTAGTAAAATTACTAAATACTTGTAATTTTTTTGCATGGTTAACCCCTTTGTTTACATTTTTGATCTCGAATTAAAAACCAGAGTATAGTATTAAACATATCTGACAAAAGCGGATTTTATTTACTTAATAATTTCTTATTACTCGTTGGGTGAATCCAAGCGTGACTATATTTGTATGCTAAATAGAAATGCCAACGCCATGTCTAAAACTAATCTCACAAATATTCAAATCAGAATCGCCGTGTTCATATTTGAAAAGAAAGGATACCTCCCTAGTAAAGTAGCCAATAAAATAGCAGTCATGAGAGGTTTTGAATATTAAAGCCGGTGCAATGTAATCTGTGGCAATGTTGCACATCTACTCAACTCCGCCTACATTTACATTACCACCAACTTAACTGTGCAGTTTTCGAGGGCGCTACTGGTCAAGGAAATCAACAAACTGTCACAATTTGAAGGAATGTTGTAGTTCTTTTTTTTGCCACCTGAACAGATAAGTTGGTGGGACTATACGTGATAGGCCGAGTTGTAAATTTTTTTTGTTCTGTCTCACTTTAGTCCACTCGTGACCACGGTTGATAATGTGTGAAGTTAGTCTAAGTTCTTATAATTGATGATATTATTATGTAGGTACACCATCAATTCCCCATTTTTTCTAGTTTTTTATGATATTAGGTTACACAACAAGAACGACGTCCAACTGGTGCTAAGCGGTGACTTCTATGCAGCCCATAACAGATTCATTTCGTCGCACAAATGACGAACTGAGAGAGTGCGAGAATATTTTCTTCTTTCTACCTCCTATAAATATAAATACCGGTGAAAATCGCGAAAGTGTGAAAGTAGTGTTCTGTAATCTCTTTGGAGTTTAATGGCATGTAATAAAATAATTATTTAGACAATATTCTACTTTTCATGAGGTGAAGATGCATCAAGAAAATCACTGGGTAGTTAATAATTATTCTACCTTATAAGTAAGAATTTATGCTTCAGGGAAGAGACTTAATATGCGCAAGTATGCTGAACTGTAGTGCCTACATATTTGAGCCATTTGGTACTAAATCAACGACATTTGGTCCGTGAGGCCGAGAAATCAACCTATTAATTTTGTAATGTAAACCGCAGAGCCTAGCGAGAAAAACTCCTTATCTTCCAAAACATATTGATTGCACTTGATCGATGCGACGCTAGATAATAATATATTCTGGTGCTTATTTGGCTCAACGAATGAGCATCGTTATCCAACGGGGCAATGCCGCCAGCATGCTGGCAACGCTACTAGTATTAGACTCGAGTATTTGGACTGCTTGCCGGGTCTGCAATGGTTCTTTACTTTGACTAAAAATTTTCTTTGTGGTAACTGTATTCTTGTACATAGTATGTAGTGTTTGTTAATATAGACATATCACTATTAAAAAAACCCTCTTGGGCTAAATAATTGATCAATGAATCGTTATTGCGTCTTTATTAAATAGTTATACTTTACAAAAAATTGTAAAGTATATTTAAAATTTGAATAGATATTACGATTATATTAAAAACTAATTAACTTTAGAAAATCAGTCACAGAGTGAAATTTTGTGTGTTAGATAAGTAGTTTGTCTACACAACATTAACGCAACATGGAGCGTTCATAATAAACATTTGTAAATACCTACCCGCCTCAACGAGATAAGAGAATTATGAAGCGATAAATAATTATTATAGATAGTTAAATTGCCGCTCCTCGTTCACTATACGCCGCCGCTGCCAGTGTTTATCTAAATGTTGGAGACAGCGGTCATGCTGAAGAAAGGTGTTCAGTTTTGTGTGCCAAGGCTCAAATCGGAAGGTCTAAGGTAGGCGTTGTTTATAATTTGGAGTTAATGTCATATGAGTCTTCTCCCGACTGTCAAGACAACTTCACCGAAACATCGACGTCAGACAAAATTAATTTCGTATTAATGTGTGCGTGCGTAGAAACCCGGTAGTGCCATGGAATAATTTATATATTTTTATTTGTGTAGATATCAGATAAGATTTCTTTATTTATAATTTATGTAGATCCGTGGCTTCGTTTGTGTCGTCATAAGGAGGTTCTAGATTAGTAAAGGCAAAGTAACAATGCATCATGCTTTTGGTTCCTAATACATATGCAGTTGCAATTCTTTATGCTTATAATACCCATATATTGAATTATTTTATACAAGCTGGGCCAATAATTTGTTAACATTAATAAATATATATATTCATAGGATTGCCGCCAATACACTGGTATGGCACCATGTTCCTTTAAATATTTTTTGCTCTCTATACTAACCCCAAATTATTGATACCGCTCACATGATAATACATATACTCACATACTCGCCCAAAATACTGGTAACCACCGACTAGAGTTGCCTGAAATAAGTATATACAACACCATCAAAATATCTGTGGACCTGGCTGAATTGCGACTTCCCTTCCTTTGTTTGTACAACGTATGTACGCCAGGTCCACAGATATTTTGGCCGGGTTGTAAGTCGTCCATGGATAAGACATATAGCAATCATCAAAATTGGATAGTCCAAAATAATGTACAGAAGGGTATCCTCCCTCCTTATTGTGGAAGTCGGTTAATAAACCGATTAGGTTGGCAATTATGATTTTATAGGTATTTTTTAATACCTATATAGCTTCAATCCCTAGAAGAATGAAAAGTTCTGCTAACATATACCCATACAAAAATACTTAATACAGAAACTGTAAGACTAAAGTAAACATGATTATTTTTAAGATATGAATTTGGGAACATAAGATTCATCTCTATCCCACCTTTTCGGGGTCGGTATAATATTACATTCTCCCAAATAATACAAACTATGAGACAGAGTATATTCTAGAAAGTTTTAGCTTTGGTTCTGTTTCCAGTCACTTGCCTGACATCAAACCCGTTTTCGCTTAATACGAGTAAGGGCGTTAAGACAACACCCATGCTATAGGATTTTAAATAGGCAGATATACAGAGAAATTTAAATCGAACACTGGCTATCCAATCACATCTACCATCTACAGCACATCTATTAGACCTGAGAGACTTCCAAACACGTAAAACCGGCTACCAACCAACCGAGTCCGTACCAAGTACAAACGTACAAAGTATTTGTGTTAAGTATTTACCAAAGAAACGTTAGTTTTAATGAGCCAAGAAATCGCATAGTGTCGGATTGACATGATATCACTTATGACAATTTATTTGGAGATAACATATCAACATGCTATAAATCTTGCATAAAATAACATTTTGGGAATCAAAGGACAAAAATCTAATTAAAAGGCAATTGAATTATATTTTCTTTATAAATCATTGTTAGGTGATCATTTCCGTTGCCTAAATGACAACTGCTTTAATTTGTATGCTCTATCACAAACTGTTTAAGAATCGCATACCATACCTCCATTACTTCTTGGATTACTTTTCTAGTTGTTGCTTTTAATCTCATATTTACTTCATCATCATCATCATCATTAGCCGGAAGACGTCCACTGTTGAACAAAGGCCTCCCCATAGAACGCCACAAAGAACGGCTATTTGCCGCTTGCAACCATTGGCTACCCGCGACTTTAACGATGTCGTCACCTAGTGGGGGCCTACCAACTCTTCCGGTGTATTGTGGTAACCACTCGAGAACCTTTCTTCCCCATATGCTCGACGAACTGATTCGGTTATCAGTTCGTCGAGCAATGTGGCCCGCACATTGCCACTTCAACTTGCAAATTCTGAGAGCTATGTTGGTTTTTTGGCGAATATCCACGTTCCGGATATTATCACGCAAAGAAACTCCGAGCATAGCTCTCTCCATAGCTCGTTGAGCGACCCTGAACATGTCCATAAGGGCCACGGTCAAGGACCACGTTCCAGTGCCATATGTCATCACTGGCTACACACACTGGTTGAAGACTTTGGTCTTCAGGCTCTGTGGGATGTTCGACGAGAAGATGTCGCGTAACTTCCCGAACGCCGCCGCCCATCCGAGTTGGATTCTTTGGGTGACCTCTTTGTCGAAGTTGGACCTACCTAACTGGACAGTCTGTCCCAGGTAAATGTAATGGTCAACAACTTCGAGTGTATCGTTCCCAACAACTACTGGTACGGGTGCAACATAGACTTTAGACATAATTTTCGTCTTGTCCATGTTTATTTTATGACCCACCCTGCTGGGAAACTCTACTGAGGTCGCTGAGCTTTGTACTGAGTTCTTCAAGCGATTCTGCCAATATGACTATGTTATTGGCGAAACGAAGGTGAGTGATGTATTCGCCATAGATGTTGATGCCGAATTCTTTACAGTCAAGAGCTTAAAAACGTCCTCCAACGCATTCGTGAACAGTTTCGGAGAAATAACGTCTCCCTGTCTCACGCCTCGTTGCAGTTGGATTGGTTCCGTGCTCTTGTCCTGTTATCGAATCGACATGGTGGCGTTTCTATACAAACACTTCAGCGCTTCGATGTACCTATAGTCGATTTGGCATCGCTGAAGAGAGTGCAGTACGGGCCAGGTTTCGATTGAATTATATTTACTTACGTCGCATAAATGGTCGATCGGACCAAGAACCTGAATTAGAACTGACCTCCAATTGTGTCTAAAAAAACAAAGTAACAAAAAGGTCTGTATTTTTCTTCTAGGTAATTGTTTTGTGATCCTAGCGCAAGTCTATAATATGCTTAGTTTGCTCTTGCTCGTCTGTATATAGTCGCTAATTAAGATACAATTCTGGAAAGTAATATAGAAATACATTATTGCAGTTTCAGGTTTTATCTAAAATCTTTGAAATATATTTGAGCCATATATCCAAATCCACAAAGATTAATGCCAATGCATTAATCTTTGTGGATTTGGATTTACCTATGAAGGTACACTTGACAAAACTCACTGTATAAAATGATTTTCCCTTTAATAGGTCGTATTTTCATAGCCAATGAAATCGGTTTTTATTACTGTTTCAGATGGGTCCGCCAAGTGCAGTCCGCCAGCTACCTCCACAACCCAGGTACCGAGCCTCTCACCTTCGCCACTCTGGGTGACGACATCGCGAAGTCAGCACACAAGTACCCAGGCAGAGTAGCTATACGGTCCATACATGAAGACCTCAGTATCACATATGAAGAGTTACTCACGCGGGTAAGTTATTCTGCTCTTATTCTAGGTGTAGTTAACACATTATAAACTAAACGCATGGAGTACGCCAGCCAAATTCACTCTAGAGCGGCGCGAATGTAGGTATGGTTCGTGTAAATCTATGTACACTCGAGAGCAATGAATCCGGGTCACTTAAAGAATGTTAAAAATCTCGGAAACTAAAAATGATAGGTTAATGCAATAAATTGTATTTAATAGACAATGTAATACTCCTTAAATGAAAGTAAAAAAAATATGAATCACCATACATTTTATTAACACAAAATTACATAAAGAAAAAAACTGCTGATCTCTCCTTAAAACAAAAATAGGAAACATGAAATTTTTGAACTTTATTACGATTTTCTTGAATTTTAATACTTCGTATTGCCTCCTCGTGCTTCCATTACTGCGTTTACGCGGTTTGGCATGCTGTACACCAAGTTCCTTATACGATTTTGGGGAATATTCTCCCATTCCTCTGTGAGAGCAATTTTGAGCTCACGAAGCGTGATTGGGGGAGGGTTTCGTTGTTTTACGCATCTGCCTAGCTCGTCCCAAGCATGCTCGATCGGGTTGATATCCGGGCTGCGCGCTGGCCACTCCATACGAGTAATGTTCATCTCTTGAAGGTAGTCATTCACAATCCTACCTGTATGAGGTCGGGCATTGTCATGCATAAATATAGCATCCTCACCTAAATTGACCATAAATGGACCAACGTGATCATTGAGGATTTCTTCCACATATCTTACGCTAGTTAAAGAGCCGTTTTCTATGATCACCAGCTCTGTGCGACTTTCAGAAGAAATTCCGGCCCACACAAGTACAGACCCACCACCGTAGGCTACTTTTTCTTCGATGCATGCTTGCTTGAATCTTTCCCCTGGTCTTCGATACACTCTGTGTCTTCCATCGTGCTTGTAGAGCATAAATTTTGATTCGTCGGAGAACATAACTTTTGACCAATCTTCAATACTCCAATTTACGTGGCTCTGGGCATATCTTAGTCTCGAAATACGATGCCCACGCTCCAGTTTAGGGCCGTTTGCAGGTCTAAGGGGTTTTAAGTTAGATTCAGCAAGCCGACGTCTTACTGTCCATGCACTTGGGTTACTTCCTCCGAGGCGTCGAAACTGATTGGTGAGTTCAGTTCCTGTGAGAAAGCGATTTCGAAGCATGGTGTTCACCAAGTATCGGTCTTCTCGTGCTGTGGTACACCTGGTTCTGCCCGTTCCTGGTCTGCGTAGGTTAGAACCAGTTTCTTCGTAACGTCGGAGAACTCTTTGTACTGTTGACAGCGACACACCGACAGTCCTGGCTGTATCGCGCTGACTCCGGCCGGTTTCCAGCATTGTAAGTATTCTGGTGCATTCTTCAGGCGTAAGCGACATAATTTCAGCTTGAATAATGAATATAGAGCACTATCAACATGGTTTATGTACCCACATAAATGACAGATTACAAACAAAAGCAAAACCAAATGCTGTAATTTCGTAGTTCCATCTTCGAAAGTGGCCCTTTTTCAAATTTGATTTTTTTATGATATAACTTTACAATAACTAAGAAGTTTTAATACCTTCATTTAAGGAGTATTACATTGTCTATTAAATACAATTTATTGCATTAACCTAGCATTTTTAGTTTCCGAGATTTTTAGGATTCTTTAAGTGACCCGGATTCATTGCTCTCGAGTGTATTTACATTAATTAAATAAACTAGTAGTTCGCCCCGAATGGACCTCGCGGTATCATGACAAGCAACTATTGCATGTTTAATGTGAATACAATGATTATTTAACATTAGACATACAAACATAAGCGTTTCACTACATTAAATATACACGTATACTAAATAACGATTATTTAGTATAATTTTAATCACCTTTTATTATATTTATACATTTTTTGCTAGGTTATTTTTTGTTTTTATTTTTGTTTGTACATCTTAGCGCAATGTCCACATTATTATTATTATCTAATTATGGAATAAATAATAAAGATATTTAATCATTTGAGGCCCTAGGATAGGGCCAAACGAATCGATAGAAACTCTAAGGTAGTATTCTAAGGTTTCTGGATTGTGCGCTCGTAGAGTCAAGACCTCCTGAGAATGCTTCATGTAGAATCGAAACGCGTCGAAAATTCTTCGGGCTTGGCTACGTGGCGTGTGTGACGTCACGTCGGCTTAGCAGGAAAATTAGGCGAAATTGTCACGAAATATATTTTTCAAGTGTTTCATTAAAATATTAATTTAATGTTTTCTTAAAGTATTTTTAAAATATTTGTTATTATTAGTTTAAACTAATTTGTTATTATTAGTTTAAACTAATAATAACAAATATAACAATAAAAATGGTAGGCTTGGACGGCTTAATCTAATTTCTTCTTCGATTCTTAGTTGCAGAGCTCTCATATTTTTAATTGTTTTAAGACTTTCAAAATCTAAACACCTATCGAACATAGGATCCTCTAGACGTTTCGATCTTGAGAGAGCAACATATGTGCACCCTACTCCAAGTTCTTTGTCACCGATATCAGCAATGACCTGTTCAATTCAGTAGCTCAAACATTGCTGCCTGAAATCAGAGTGCAAAATGCGATTTTGCAAATTTTTTGTTCAGATAGCCAGATAGTTAATCATACAATTCAAAACATTCACAATCTAACTCTTTCCCGCCATTAGAAAGAGAGAGAGACAAAGACCAGCCTTTTCGAACTTTCGATTTTGAATTCGACCTCAAAGACAAACATGTTCGGAATTTCGCACTAACTAAAGAAGTTTTGCAAAAAAGATGTATTTTAATGTAATTTATGAATTTTTAACTAATCGTTGTATTTAAACGAAAATATGTATTTAATGCATAGAAAACTGATATTTGACCTGTAAATATGTATTACTAGTTTCAAAAATGTTACGTAATTATATTTTGCATACTAAAATATCATGGGTTCTATTTCCGAACACGCCTTAATTTAAATATCTCGTAAAATGTTCTAAACTTCAGCAGCGAAGTGAAAAGTTACGTGTTACACGAGTGCAAAGTTTTTTGCATCTCGTGCCCTTGAATCCCTCGCCACATCAAAATGAGCACTCGCAGCCAAAAACGACTTAGCTCTCTTGTTGCACAAATAACTATTTCCAATGTATCCTTGGAATTTGTTGACGGTGACTGCCCATGCCAATGACAAGGGATACTGCGTGTGTGTACATGCGGTTTGCCCTGACTTTCAAGACTGGGTGGTATGTGGAATAGGTACGAGTCCATTGATGGTTGGTCCAGAATAGCGATAAAACCACGCAGAGGCATTTCATGCGGTAGGACTGATCCTGGCTCGTAAACGATGTCTCTGACATTTAGCTATTTTTTTATGCTTTATGTATATATTTTAATAGCAATTTAAGGTAGTAGTAGCACCAAATGTCTTAAGATGTTTTTAAAATTGACATAGATTATTAGTTATATAAATCTGTGCCCTTATTTGTGTAGGTCATTCTAATCACGATGCCCTTCTTAAGATTTTTAGATTACATGCTTGTCTGGCAAGGAGTTGGAACTATCAAAAATGTCTGGCTAATGAGGAAACATCATCTATAATTGTTATCCAGTTTATATATAACTAGCGGCCCGCTCCGGCTTCGCACGGGTATAAAATATATAGCCTATGTTATTCACGGAAAAAAATATTATTAATATCGATCCAGTAGTTTTGATTTATTCATTACTGCCCGTGGCCCGCACGCGTTAAATTTAGAGTAAAACAATTCTTCTTTCCCTAAACCATGAAGATTTCCTGCTATCTTTGGAATATCTAACAACACTACATTTTTACTTATTTACTTTTTACATATTTACCCATTTATTTTATTTTTATAACAATTAATATATTACAGAATGTCTTTATATGCAACGTTAACAGCTTTCTTATCTTTAGACAATACAAACATGTTTTCTCTAGAGGTTACTCTTGAAAGAGCGACATACAGTTGGCCATGAGAAAAACAATCAACGCTCAAATCTAAGCCTGCAACGTTGAAGGTTTGACCCTGCGATTTATTAATGGTCATTGCAAAAGATGTCTTTACCGGAAACTGTAATCTTTTAAATTGGAAGGGTAAATCCGATGGTGTCAGAGGGATTCGGGGAATCAATACATCTTCTCTAGTACGCCGGCCGGAACCGCCGCAAACGCTACGTCCCGCAATTTTTAATCTGTAATATCTTCGAAAATATTCATTAAAATCAAATGCTGTAAAGGGCCATATAGATCTATATTAAATCAACAATGTATTTGAGGTATTTTATTAGATAATTAATTCTGTATTGGTTAAAATTGCTTCGAAAATTAGCCATTATTTGTCGGAAAAAATTAATGACAAAAACATGTTATTGTGGGATATCCATAAGAGATATACCATAGCGGAGTTTTCTGTAGACCTTTTCAATTTGTCCAATACTTAGTACATTATTTTGTTAAATCTCGTAGGGTTCAGCCTGCGTTTGCAATGTAAGCGGAAAGAATGAAACTATTTACGACATCACATTGGAAACCTAAAAAATAACAGTGTTTTTCCACTATTTAATGGATGTTATTATACATATAAACCTTCCTCTTGAATACTCTATCTATTTAAAAAAACCGCATCAAAATCCGTTGCGTAGTTTTAAAGATTTAAACATACATAGGGATATAGGGACAGAGAAAGCTACTTTGTTTTATACTATGTAGTGATAAATAATAGATGATCAAACGAACTTCAAAGTGAAGTTCGATCACTATTATATAAGTCATTTCATTCGAAGATATAATTAAAATATTGTTTAACAGGTAGTCCTTTTTATCCTACAGGCAGTCGCACGATTTTTAAAGAAAGTAATTTCACACTTTTTTTTTTTTTTTTTTTTGTATATGGTCATACTTAACCTCACCGCCTGGCGCAGCGGTGCGCTCGACTTCATTTTTTCAGAGAAGAAATTAAATTGTTTAGGGATTTGGGCCTTAGTTTTAAGGGTGGGTGATTTTATATCTTCGAATGAAATGACTTATATAATAGTGATCGAACTTCACTTTGAAGTTCGTTTGATCATCTATTAATATTACGTCATTTCATTCTTCAGATATAATTAAAATATTGTTTAACAGGTAGATGTTTAGAGCATTTTGTATTAGAAAAATCAATTTAATTTCCTAAATAAAAACCAAAAACTTAAATCATTATACAACTTCTTAGTTATAAGAACTTATAATAAATTATGTTATTTTAATGTATAGTACATAGAAACAATTTACAAAACATTCTGGTTTGTTAACGAGAAAACTGATCGGGCAAAGATTCCATCTTCTAATATCGGTCGATTATAGAATCTAGCGAAAGTTTGGGATGAGCTGGACCACCCAGCTGTTTTCCTTATGGAATCTATGGAAACTCCAGCAGAGGAAGCGGCTGACGTAGAGGCATGTCTTGTACTATGGGCACCGAACGTGCTTACGTCGATACCGCTCTCTGCCAAAGTTTGTTTTATCCACCTACTGATGGATTGTGAAGGAGCTTTTCTATGAGGTTTTTTGTAGGTGAGCAAAAGATTATCTACACTATTTGGTCTTAAACTAGATGTCATGAACAGGTAATCGTCTAACGCGGTGGCTGGGCATATATTAGGGTTTTCCCTAAAATATGGTAAAATCAACACTGGTGGTTCTCTTCCTACAGCCGAGGTTTTTATAATGTCTAAAATTGGGATTTGTAAAGAATCAGCACATTTATTTATGTTTGATACTCTAATTAACGACAAAGTTTGTACTCTGTGAGCTGTACAAAGGGCTAGTAAAACGCATAGTTTCTTAGTTATCTTTTCCAACGTTAGGTTCCTGTTCGGATACCAGTTGGTAACAAAGTTTAGTACTATTTGAGGCTCCCAGGTGCCTACGTACTTGGGAATAGAAGGTTTTTGTTTATAAATACCCTTCATCAAGCGTTTTATACTGTCATCTGATCCAATATTACCCCCTAAGAGTAGTGACAGTGCTGATCTGTGAGAATTAATAGTTCCGTAAGATCCCCCCTTATGGAATTGTTCTGCCAAGAATGATAGAATATTAGCTAACTGGGGATCATACCTATCAATAGAGTGAGTATCGCAAAATTGCCACCAGAGTTTGTACGACGTATTGTACTGTTTTAGAGTACTATTAGAGACGGAAGACAACATTAAGTCCAACGCAGGTGGTGGGATGTCTTTCCTTGCAAATGCGAACCTGAGAGCATCGCGGCTCCCAGGGTAAGGCTCCGGTACAATGGGTGTTGCGATCTGTAATAAGATTGTAAAAGATCTCTGTTAGGTTTGAAAAATATAATTTTAGAAACCAGTATTTTCTTAAGAAGTGGGTACCAAGGCTGACCCGTCCAGTATGGAAAGACCAAAATACCTGTCGCTTTGTCATTAATAATCTTTCTTACACATTTCAGAACTAATGAAAAGGGAGGGAATGCGTAAAAACGATAGGAAGACCAACTAATTGTAAAAGCGTCTACCGAAAACGCGTCTGGGTCTTGCTTCCACGAAATATAAAGTTCACATTTAGCATTGGTGCGAGAAGCGAAAAGATCTATATCAGGTTGGCCCAGATCGTGAACGATCGTTTGGAAAGCCCAATCGGATAGTTCCCATTCTGTGTCAATGTTGACTTTGCGAGATTCCTCATCTGCTTCAACATTGTCTTTTGTATTGATATACGACGCAAACAACCATATATTCCGCATCTCGCACCACTGCCAGATGGTTTTCGTTAAGTCGTTAAGATACGGGAATTGAATTCCGCCCATGCGGTTAATGTAACTTATAGCGGTTGTGTTGTCAACTCGCAGTAGAATAGCACAGTCATGGGTATCACTGGCGAAACATTTCAAACCCATAAATATGGCAAGAAGCTCCAGATAGTTAATATGGAAGGACAGTTCAGATTCCTTCCATCTACCATTTGCCCGTTTACCATTACAGTACGCGCCCCAACCAGTTCTAGAAGCGTCTGTAAACAGCTCAATCATAAATGTTTCATCAGGCCTCATGGAATTGGAAGTTGAATGGATGTTCTCTTTCCACCATTGCAAATCTGGCAGAATTGCTGAAGGCAATTTAATTTTAGTTTCAAAATCATAATATTTTTGTAAAGCCAAGAATTTATGCCGCTCGAAGGTTTTGGTATACAGCCAGCCATATTTTACAGCTGGGCAAGCGGCTACTAGCACTCCTATAAGTTGCGAAAACTCTCTTATTGTGCAATTTGGCAAAGAGAAAAACTTTTCGATTAACTTAGCTATGTGACTTCTTTTATCGGAAGGCAGAGAAAGAGACAAATCAGCAGAGTTAAGTATAAAGCCTAAAAATTTGCAACTTTTTTGGGGTAACAATTTCAATCTCTTTTCGAAATTGATTATGAATCCTAAACATTGCAATACTTGGATAGTTTTCGTCACATTAGCGCGACATTCGTCGTATGTGTCACCTACACAGAGTATATCATCTAGGTAAACCACTGATTTGTAGCTTCTTTGCCTTAGGTAGCTTATCACTTCCTTCATAATTTTTGTAAAAACCCTTGGGGCAGCACATAAACCATATGGAAGGGCATTAAATTCATAAACAGTATCTTGAAAAATAAAGCGTAAATACTTTTTATGATTTTCATTAATTGGTATTAAAAAATAGGCCTCTTTAAGGTCTATTGTGGCTAAAAATCCGTTAACAGGTATTAATTTTGCTGCAGTTCTATGGTCTTCCATCTTAAAATGTGACTTTTGGATAAACTTATTTAATGGTTTTAAGTTTAAAATAAAACGTTTACCCCCATTTGGTTTAGACGTCAGAAAACAACTTGATATAAAGTCTCCTTTGGAGCGCTTACACGCAGAAACTGCCCCTAGGTCAACTAGTTTGCTAATTGATAAAGCCATATCAGCTTCCTCGTTAGAAGACAATTTATTAGTAGGAATGTTAGTTTGCCTAATATTACTGCAAAACTGGATAGAATAGCCTAATAGACACCAGTCAAGTATTAACTGATTTTTAGTAACTTTTTGCCAACAGTTGTAAAAATTTCGAATTCGACCCGCATGTACCTCTATTGCTGCTGAGCTTGGGCACGTATCTTGGACTGGTTCTGGGGCTGTATTGGTTGCTTCGATGTCGATGCTGGGGGTCCTTTCCGGCCGACTGGACCGGTTTTCTTGTATCCACCTCGTCCCCCCCTGTTCGATGTGTGACGAGGGGGACCGTTCCAGTTTCCCTGAGGGCGTTGACGGTTAACTTGCTGAGGGGTTGACACAGGTGCCTTCGCTGGCACAGCTTTCTTTATTTGCAGACTCTGCTTTTCTATAGCTTTTGAAGCTTTAATTTTATCTGAAAGCTTTTGTCCAAATAAGGTGTCATCTCTGTCAACATCTTGGATCAGATTAAGGAACGCTTTGTCTAGGCCCGGTGTCACAAACTTCCTGCGAACGTCGGTTTCGACGAAGTGGAGGTCGCAGAGAAGGCGGCAACTATCGCTTAAAAACTTGATCGCGTTCACTCTCTCTTTGTCGTTCTCGAGGAGCAACGATAGGCCTCTGTTGAGAGCAGTTATGGCCAAGCCTAGCTGCTGCTGGGCGCTCTCAACCCGTTTATCTTTAGTTCTGGTAAAGTCAGAGGTCGCAGCTGCGATTTCAGGATTTAGTTTGGGGGCTTTTAAGAGAGTGCAGTTCTCCGGGATCAGGTACTGTTTTTTCAGCTTATCTTTGGCTTCTTTGTCCATCCCCTTTCGGAGTATTGGAAGCCACAGTTGCGCTAATTTGTCGTGAATTTTTTCGCCAAATTTGGGAGTGTCCTCTGCCATTTCTCCCAGAGCCAATAGAACATCCGGGTCAAGATCGGGAGTCGCAGGAAGTTCCTGAACATGCTCGTCTGTTGTACTTACAGGCCCTTCCAGGATGTTCTCCGGCAGAACTGTCTCCAACGACGGTATAAGAACGTTTTCATCAATGGGATCTGGCAGCTCATTTTCTAAAAGAAAAAGAAAACGATCCCTTTGTTAGTAATTATAAAATTTTACCATCATATTTGTGAAAACGTATATTTTATGCCTCACTAAATTGAGGTTGAAAAATGAGTGGTTTTTTTTTTTTTTACAATATTTTCACATGTTAATTATGAACCATTGTATCGTCCCGCGGACAATCTCCAGGCAAGTACGTAAGTACAATGAAACTGGTACTTAAAATAAGTACAAGTATTTATACTTCAAACATTTGTCGCTTTCGTGGTAACCCGCGGTTACCGTCTAAGCATGAAAATTTACAACTGGGTTGTAGGTAGGTTGCGATAAAATTTGTTCTATATATAGCTTCGTGGTAACCCTCGGTTACCCTCCAGCATAGAACCACCATCGTTTTGACCCTCGGTCAACTTACCCTCTAAGCATGAAAATTTTACCACAGGGTTGTAGGTAGGTTGCGTTGTTAAAATTTGTTCTATATATAGCTTCGTGGTAACCCTCGGTTACCCTCCAGCATAGAACCACCATCGTGTTGACCCTCGGTCAACCTCTAGGTAAAATAGAATCACAACCCATGTGATTTTTATAACACTCAATTATCACTTTAATAAATAACACTTTGTTTACCTGAATCATTTTCTGAAGAATCCGACGAATCTATAATTCGCTGGCGCCTTTTCTTTTCCCTTTCTTCCAGTTTTCTTATTTTAGCATGGTATTTCTCCATCTTTTCTTCGTAACGTCTTTTTGACATGATTTAAGTTTTCTTTTTATGGTGAGCGAAGGTAGGACGTGCGAACACTGCCGCGCACGAAAAAAGAATGAAGTCGAGCGCACCGCTGCGCCAGGCGGTGAGGTTAAGTATGACCATATACAAAAAAAAAAAAAAAAAAAAGTGTGAAATTACTTTCTTTAAAAATCGTGCGACTGCCTGTAGGATAAAAAGGACTACCTGTTAAACAATATTTTAATTATATCTGAAGAATGAAATGACGTAATATTAATGAATATATAAAAAACAGCTTTCATACTAAACTGTAAGTAGAATTATAATTTCATGAACATTCAAGATGTCTGGCAAGGGCTTGCCACGATGTTAAGTGTCTGGTAATGAATGATGTGATTTTAAATAATATTCTGAAGAAGCTTCTGCTAATGTAGGGTTATTGTTTTTCAATACAGTTTTGGCCATCAAATGCCTCCAGTACAGCAATATTATTGCATCTTACTGCCTCTTTGTATGGTAGGAACTTCAAAGCATTCGTGAAATCATTGGCATGATTAAAGACGTCTCACGAGTCATGAGAAGCCTCCAGTTATCTGCTGTGGATTCTTTCACACTCAAACGATCAAATCAAAGAAATTATGTAAACAACTGTTGATCGGATCCTGATTTCAAGACAATTTAGTTTACACATTATAGGAGCACAAAATTGTGTGTCCTCGGCGGGCGGGTGAAAAACACATTATTTTAATCGATTTATAGAGAATTTGTCCTTGATCGCTGAGTGTGGATGGGAATGCATCAAGTTCCATCTGGAAGTTAGTAGCTTCTTTGCCATCCAATTCTTAAAACCCTCTTTCAATTGCTATGTGCAGGCCAGAATTAATTGTGGATCCACCTACGTTCACTGCTACCATTCCAGTCAGCGCTAAAAACAGAAAACTCTTAGGCTCCAACTCGTTGTACTACAGACTACTAAGGATTTTAGCACACAGTGAGACGCATGGATTTATATAGATATATGTCCATGGTGAGACGCTTTCCTGAAAAGTGAGATTTTCTGTGTTTTGGGTAAATATTTCGAAGCGCTCGTAGCGAAGTTTACTTAGCTGTTCTCAACCGATCAGCAAAAGTTAAGCAACGTCGCGCGCGGTCATGAGTTGGATGGGTGACCGCTAGTGACATTACTACTGAGCGTTTCCGTGCTTCGGAGGGCACGTTAAGCCGTCGGTCCCGGTTGTCGTCTTAGGATGACAGTCGTTATTGCTTGGTGGTAGGGCATTTTGCGAATGCCCGCCTGGCTAGCTACCACCCTCAAGTAGAAAATCTGTCGCCAAGCACCTAACGGTGTGTTCCGGCAGCTGTCCTTGAGAGCCAGTACTTCTAGGTTAGCCTGAACAACATCGTCGACCACATCATCACTTACCATCAGGTGAGATAGTGGTCAAAGGCTAACCTATCAAGCATAAAAAAAAAAAAAAAAAATAGCACTCTCTAAAAATATCATCTCAAATCTTTTACCTAGTGCTTCAAACAACCATTAGACGACACAACAAACAACTTCATCAAAAATATGCGAAGCCAAATCTCAAGACCCAGGGAACAAAAAAAAACAAAACTTCAATATACGTGGTACGGCAAATTTACGCGAGATGGCACCACGTGTCTTTTAGCGGTGATATTTACGTACAGTCCCACCAACTTATCTGTTCAGGCGGCAGAAAAAAGGAACTACAACATTCCTTCAAATTGTGACAGTTTGTAGTTGATTTCCTTGACCAGCAGCGCCCTCGCGAACTGCACAGTTAACTTGGTGGTACTATAATATTGAGTTCGCCAACTACTCGGACGAATTGCTCATATTCGAGATTAAAAAAAAATATGGGCTTAAACTATAAATTTAAAAAAATTCGTGGCTCTAGGCCCAACGTTACTCAAGTTATCGTCGGATATAATATAATACATGCAAATATAAAAACATACAAACGCCGATTGTTCGCAGTGGACTCGTAGACCTCGCTATGCTCGTCGTCAATGATTGACATTTATTTCTGTATATATTTCATGTATGTTATTATTGTATATAAACTTATTTGCGTTAACGTTACTTTTGTTTCTTTATGTTACTCCCCTGTCGGAGTCATTCTTACTATTTCTCTCCAAAACTTATTTTGAAGAAATCGACATTTGACATCGTGGCATTAGGAAATATGATTAGTATTGTGTCATGTTGAATGGTGATCTATTCAAATTCTTAATAATCCCCCCTACCGACCGTCCCTAGTGACCTACCGACTAAAACCACACGGTGTACTACCTCGCTCCCTTGACTGACGACAAAGGTCCTCCTGCGACGTATCAGTTAAGTAGCACCGTTGCCTACTACTTCGACCGCAGAGGATAGGAGAGGGAGAGCAGTGCCTCATCATGCCAAGAATGCTTTTTTCCCTTCGTAGCCCCACCGTGACCATGGAAGGTAGGGAGAGCGGTGTATCTTAATACTGTTACTTCTCTCCCGCCACGGCTGCTCACCGTCAGCTGTGGTATCGCTCACACTGCGGTGCGCCTCTGTTACGGTACCGCCCATACAAGACCGAAGTCTGCCCCTTGCCACTCTATCGAAGATTTAGATACAAGCGTAGTGGCAAATTTAGAGGCAGGCCAACGTAGCCCCTGGATCGTCGTAGCTTCACCGTGGACAATGAATCCTCAGCAAATGGTCCTCCGCTACGACAAGGCGGGAACCCAGCGGATAGTAACCGTTTGAGTCCTTTTTCAATCCTTTGCATCTCGAAATCTATAATACATCTGTTACACGTTTAATTTTTACACGGAAGTTGGGATCTTCCTTTAGGAGTCGTATGAGGCAACGAAGGGAGAAAATGCCAGAAGGTCAGCAGCAGTGCCATCTTAAGAACTGCTACCTTACACTGCGATTCCCAAGTCAAGCGTGGAGTGTTAATAGTAGCTTAATATAGCTAGGTTACACAATTAATATATGTATGTATAACTACTATAATCGTAAAACACGCCGAAGAAGATAAAAGATTGTGGCGATAGGGTTTATTGATGATTCCTTCATTACAATTTCTTTATGATTAGGTGCGACGTTTTATTATACCCTAATATGATTAGTATATCTTTGTATTTTGGCACGCCTCTGTTTAGTTTTAATTGTATGTGCATTGAAATATAGGTCTAAGCGTACAGCGTACGACAGCCAAGTTAGAGCAAGGACGTCCGAGCCCGCACCGCACAACTTTACACGAATTTTACCAAGCCACTTTCGACGTCGCCTAACAAGTTTCTTTTGGGCTGTGCATCGTTACTTAATCCTTGTGAAATAATGGACAAAACTTAAGGTATTTCAGGGAATTCCGTATTGGGACAAGCCAATACCCATTTGGGTTCCACCACGTATGCTACAAGATAAAACAAATTTTACTTTAAACGGAAAAATGGTAAATTCGTTCCATAGATTATACTCGTATATTAGATATCAGGCTCAAGTCGTAGTTTCATATTATTTAAAATGTTAAATTTTTGATATAGCAACATGCAATATGCATGCAAACTTTCACACAGCTTAGATTGATTAACCAAAATAAGACGAATCTACTAGTAACTACGTTTAGTATGGAAAGCGCTACGCAACCACTGTGCCTGTCCCATTTATGCCTTCTGAAGGACCACACATTATGCAATCTGTGTATACTAAAATGTAGTCTTGTTACGTTACTACTTTTCAGGCAGATTCCCTGGGATGCGCCTTCCGTGATCAGAGCCTCGTCAAAGGAGACAGGGTGGGGGTGTGGTCACACAACAATGCTGCGTGGATCGTCACTGTAGTAGCTGCGGCAAGGGCTGGACTCATTTCGGTAATCATTTACTCATATCTTCAAAGGACTAACTTGAATGTTTACCTGCTTCTTTTTTAACTGCTTTCTAGCATATCTACGCTCGTGAGCTACGAGCGTAGGTGCATTGCAGTTAAACCACCAGGTACACGTACGACTCGTATCATATGCGCAGTTATCTAAAACACAAGTCATTCTCATTTCATTCATTCTCTCCACATGTCCAAACCACCTTAACATACCTTTCTCGATGTTTGTCACTACGTCCTCATCTCACTATATCATTCCCTAATCAGTAATCACACTATTCCTCATCATGCCTCTCAATGCTTTCATCTCCACTGCATTTATTCTACTTTTATGCTTTTTCTGCCATGCGCAACTTTAACTCCCATACGTTAGTGTCGGAACCAACACTCCTTCATGAACAGCCAGACGAGCCTTATTAGCCACCTTCTGACTGTTCATAAAGGCGTACAATGCTCCGTTCACCATGTTTCCAACATTCAATCTCCTTTCTATATCACTTTCACACTCTCCATCTTTTGTAAACATAGATCCCAAGTATACAAACTCTCACTTGTTCCACTTTTTCACCTCCAATCACAATATTATTGTAATCGGTCAATCTATCATCTCGTTCAATCACCATAACTTTCGTCTTATTTACGTTTATTTTCATTCCCTCTCTATCTAAAGCCTCATGCATAACATTTACCATCTCCTGCAACTCTTTTACCGACGACACAAATATCACTTGGTCATCAGCATAGAGAAGACATTTTGATGAGTAAGTCATTCATTCTTAATCCACATTCACTGTCTTTCAGGTTTGTCAAACAATTATACATGAATACAAAGAGTGACCATCCTCAAGTAGAAAATCTGTCGCCAAGTACCTAACGATGTGTTCCGGCAGCTATCCTTGAGAGCCAGTAATTCTAGGTTAAGCCTGTTAACACCTTCGATCACATCATCACTTACCATCAGGTGTGATTGTGGTCAATGCCAAAAAGTTTTTTTTATATATTGAATTGATAACATTTATTATTACGGGTGATCTACCTAAATTTTCGAATACCATATTCATGTAGAGTGGTTAGAAAACTTAGATACAAGCGCGATAAAAATGTAAAAAAGTTTTAAATTCCTCGCCACAGCCATATGGTGGAAACTCCATCTTATGGCTGTTAAACGATAGGAGCGAAGAGATAAATTCGAGCTATTACTGACTCAGTACGATAGCTCAGTTGGAAAAGTATGCCCGGGCTATAGGGACGGATGAACGCTGGTAGGAATCCCGCGCATAATTGAATTTTTTACTTTAATTGTAATTTTTAGTCAATATTATGATGCATTCTTTTTTGACATATGTGTATTTTGACAACAAAACAGCGCTATTATTAATCTGATGCTACGGCCACACCTCTGTTATAAAAAAGTTAAGAGCTCGTTAATTGTAGTTATAAATGAACACTATAAACGTAGGTGTGGCCACGATGTGTTACTATAATTTTATAACGGCATTAACAGATTGTTAATTTTCTATAAACAAACAATTTTAGAAATATGTATATCACATTATACAGCCATAAACTCTACCGTTGAACAATGTCCGCCCCCATTTGTTGGGTTGGTCATAATTCCCACGCTTGGCAGGCGTCTTGGAAATCACAATGAAAAATTGCCGTTTTTCAGAAGGTGTTGCTGCTCACCTTTGGGTATTTTCCTTTCGTCACCTCTTGCAACTTCCACAGGAAGAAATGGGTGAGGAGCAATTCTAACCCGGCACTCCACGGAAAAAATATGTATATACTTTACAAAATTAGAAATTTACGAGTGAAAAAAATATAGTCATGTGCGGATTCTAACCCCCGTGAATATAGGTGTCACTCCATCCCGATACGATGGTTGAAGAACGAGAGCAAAAATTAGAGTTGAGTTATTGTGTCATGTTAGCTCAATTGGTTAGAGCATACCCCAGCTAAAGGGGTGGATGGAAGCGGGTTCGAATTCCGCACATGACTATAATTTTCTCTCTCGTAAATTTGTAATTTTGTAATGTAATTCGCGAAGCAGGCGTTATTGCAAACATAAAAATATTAAAAATATATAATACTTACCTAAATATTTATATAAATACAAATACGCGCGAATCGCGGCCAGAAACTGTAGTATACTGTTACAACTTTATTCGGGATAAATAATGCTCAAAACACTTTTTCATTAAAATGACACCATTATATTCACGAGTTCTATAGTCATTGCACACTATACTTAAAACAATACCAAAACACTGAACTGTTCGGATTTTGCAGATCAATAATCACACACTTCACTTTATATAACTATTCACGCTTGGAGCACTAGGTCCAAAGATAACCGCACTGTATCTACTTTCGAACTGAAAGTAAGACTGTAGTAATTGATATAAAACTGACACGACCTTATTTATACCCAAAAGTCATAGTTTCTAGAATGTTCAATACTAGTTAGATAGGAAAACAATAAAGGCCATAAATCACCCTTTTAACGTAAATAACTTTTATGAAGTTCCACTCAATACTAACTACTAATTAAACTGTGTGTCTGTTAGTTGATCGAGCACAAAGGCGACCCTTTTTTATAACATGTTGTGTGACATGTATAAAAAATACTTGTTACATTGTACAACATTCTCGATTTTTTATACTTGTTTAGTTATTCTAGATTGTTCGAGCCCTAACGATGTTTTAAAAAGAAAACTTTGTGATAAGAATCCATTTCAATATGTCGAAAAGGTTTCAGGTCTTCATAAATCCTGTTTACGAGAAGAACGAGCTCAGTTTCTGCATTAAAAAGACTGAAATGAAGAGTCTTGTGATTGGAGAAAGAATATCCAACAGAAACTACTACTCTATTCTGGAGAAATTGATGCCAGAGTTACAGACAGCAACGCCGGGGCAGTTGAAGTCAGAGGAGTTTCCAGATTTGATCTCTATTATCAACTGTGGACAAGAAAAACTTAGGTAACGTTTTAATATTTTTACTTTTGCAATGTCGCATGCTCCACTTTTACATATCCTCCATCGAACCTTATGGAGGTTTTGAATGTCGTTACGAAAGAAAGAAAAATTAGAGCCATACTTCATAAGTCACGTTCTTTAGCGGTTAGAGTATACCCCGGCTATTAATTCGGATGGCGCGGGTTCGAATCCCACACATGACTATAATTTTTCCTCTCGTTGTAATTTTATTATTAAGTATAATTTACTGATACAATTAAAACTTTACCTATATGGAGTATAGTTATAATAAAGAACTTCTTAGGGTTCCATACTTCAAAAGAAAGAAAAATGGAACACTTATAGGATCAGGGACATTATTGTCTATAATAAATTCGAACTCCATTATGGGCACCGTGGGGTGCCGGAGTAGAATGTCACCCCCATTGCTACCTGTGGGTGTTGTATAAGGCGACTAAGGGTAAAATACCGGGAGGTGAGCAGCAGCGCTATTTAAAAGCCTCTTAGAAAATCTGTCTGCCTTCTTTCTGCGCAGCGAGGATCTTAAAATGGGATCCCAAAGACGCCTGCCAAACGTGTGGATTATGGGAAACCCGACTTAAAAGGGAACGCTGGGTTAAGCAGTGAACAATCCGGCTGATATAGTGCAGTACATGGGCATCGTTTACAAAGGAAAATGACAAAATATGTCAAAATCAGTTCATCTGCATTCACATTCTAGTTACACAATAAGGCACTAGATTGTTGTCTGTCATGACCGCCCGTCTGTCCGTAAATCAAAGCCCCTTTTTTCAGACACAGAAAGGTACATATAAAGTGATGGATGTTGTGTTGATTGAATGTGCCTATGTAATAACTTCTAAGACTGTTACTGTACTGGAGGAGGACATTGACAACTGTAACATAGGTACGACCTAGCCAGTTTGTCAATATAAATAACTTTACTGTAATATTAGATCATATACCTACTGTTAACATAAAAATATTATAATAAATATTTTCACAAAAATCGTATGTAATGTTGCCATAAAATCTCTAAAAGTATCCAGAAAGTGAACTCTACCGGAGACTTATTCACAACTGTCCAGTAAGAAGCGAAATTTTAAATTTGGAATCTCCTACTGTCCAGTAAGTATGTAATTTACTAACTGGACAGTAGGTCATCCTTTTTGATCCTGCATAGAAAAAAAATATAGAATTAGAGTTTAGCTATTATATAGAAGATAAATCGTTTACAATCTGCTCACTCAGTCCTCACAGAAAATCGTCAATATCTTCAAATCTATTGAGTTTACAAAAATAAATTGTACACTAGTTTTTAGTAAAACTTGTGAAGAATATAAGTATCAATGGACAGATTGCCTAGTGCCGTATTTAAAAATTCACAAATAGATAATTATGCTCACTCAATCCTCCATTTTCGCAAGGGCCGATTGCTCTCTAATAAACTATATAATTAAACTTCGTTATATTACTCGTGTTTAGTACATGTTCAATAGGATTTCGGAACATACTAAACGAAAGTCTATTGTGATACATATATAAGTAATAAATAATTTTATGTGCTCACTCAATCCACACATTTATGAAAACCAAAAAACATGAATATCTTCAGATTTGTTACCATTACAAAAAGTCCAGATAGCTCATGTTTTAGTAAATTTTTTTACTAAATATCTGCCATTTTACTTCTAATTAAACTTGTTTACTTTATGAGATATACTTATTTTATTGTTTGTATGAAATTTCGTACTATAGGGTAACCATATTTTATGTATAAGTTTGTTCCAATGTTTTTTTTCTTTTATAATGGCTTCACATATCCCCATATCGATTAATATGGTCGAGTTCATTTGTTCTTAAAGAAGTTCCGAAACAAAAAGGATCGTGTTCAATAGTACAAATAAATTAATGAACCTTTTGTTTGCTCTTTTCATACAACTTCGTATTTAAATCGATACTTTCAAATTGTACGTGTTAATAAATAAAGCTTTTCCCAAATATAACTTTTATTTTCTCTGCATTAAAGAAAACTTTGAATTGCCCATTTCGTACGTGGCTAAAACGCTATCTGCGAAAAGCCAAAAAAAAGAAACTTCATTCTTTAGTCTATGGCCAATTGCCATGCGCGCGCATAGGAAAACAGATAAATTTTCCCGGCATTGCAAAAAATTATTCACAACTCGTTTTCACTGTTGAAATAATGGTTAATATTAATTAAGATAAGTACTAGATATAAAGAAAATTATTTTTTAGTACTATTTCCTTCTAGTGTGTTGAAAAACGTTGTATGATACTCGTGTGTGTGTGGCATTGAAGAATTATATTGTATTTTCTATATTATACTAAAAATAGAGAAGTATAGGCAAAAATGTTTTTAGGTACTAACTTAGAAGAAAAACAAAAAAGCCGTAGGCCAAAAAACCTAAAATTAGCTACATAATGAAAATGAAATAAGATTTTTGAAAAAAAAACTGTCTTGAACATACTTTCAAGCATATCTTAAAAGTACTGCACAGATTTCGATGAAATTTGGTTTATGGATAAATATTAGAATAGGTCCCGAAATTTATGAACTTTCTTTTTATTTTGAGACTTAATTAGTTTTTCAATGTTATTGCTTTTATTATCTATTATTACTTACTAATTAACGGTGGCTGACAATCCATCCCGTAAGTAGCATGGCTCAATGAAAAGGGTGAATATGAAAAGAAAATTCCAATAAATGGAACTGACTTCAACATTAAAAATGTGTCAAATAACTGTATGATGCTCTGCCGCAGATCCACTATCAAAGTCGGTACCATGAGCACAAAATTGTCATACTCGTAATAGTTGCCTTTGAATTATCGTGGTATCGACGACGTGGCGAGCGACGTTAACAAGTAATTTCACACATTTAAAAGTTGGTTCGAATTCATTGTAAAAAAAATTTTTCACGAATTATGTTGATTTTTATTTGAGTAGTGTCAATGTTTACAATCGATAGTTATTATCTATTATCAATGTCACTTCAGCACTACTTTCGTAGAACTGTCGCAGTAACCAAACTAAATACCTATGTTTTTTTAGGAATTGAGGAGGGAAAGTGTCTACATTGTGAATTTTGTATTATTTTCCGAAAATATTGATTCTAAAATTTTATACGTAATTATGGTGGATAATCAACCATTAAGTGTGTTACGAGTGTAGGCATTAGTGTACGAGTGTAGGCAAGTGACACACGGCTTTTCTTGATTCAAATTATTCCAACAATTAGGTACTTGCAACTTTGACATTTGCGCTCGCAGTAAAAATTCTATATCTCAACAACCTCCTAACCAACTTAGCTCATATACGGACTTGCAAATTCTATTAGTATAAGCTAATTTTCTGTCGAAATTCATTAAGTCACATTCTCTCGGTCATAAAGTAGCCTGTGTGTTCCATGTCCTTATTATGTATCAAATATCATCGCAATCAAATTTTATCAAAAAAAAGGAAGCTTCGGGATCTATTCTAATATTTATCCATAAACCAAATTTCATTGAAATCTGTGCAGTACTTTTTAAGACATCTTGAAAGTATGTTCACGACAGATTTTTATCTATATATATCTTAGTTAGTACCTACAAACATATTTGCCTGTACTTCTCTATTTCAGTATAACATATACAATACAATATAATTCTGTAATTTACAGAAACAAAGTAACACGATACATATGTAGGTCGAGTTTAGTCGGGTAAATGAAAAGTCAATGTTGTGGGTTACATTGTGGTTTGTACCACGTGTTTGTAATGTATAATTACTGCTGTGGCGCCATTGTGACCCGAGCCCTCAGAGAGCTGAGGACGGTAATCATCAATGCCACACACACGAGTATCATACAACATTTTTCAACACACTTGTGAAGGAAATAGTACTAAAAAATAACTTTCTTCATATCTAGTACTTATTATATTTTTTTTACCGGCAGTATGCCTTTATTAACAAAATACTACAAACTATACACTACACTACAGCTACTACAAAATCATTTGGACTCATAGGCAGTCCAAATACTCTAGCCCACTGTCAGTTGGCAGCGTGCCCAGCATATATTAATTTATTAATAATTAATATATGCTGATTATTTATTATAAATTAATAATAACTATTATTTCAACAGTGAAAACGAGTTGTGAATATTTTTTTGGCGGGGAAAATTTATCTGTTTTCCTATGCCACCGCATGGCGATTGGCCATGGACTAAAGAATGAAGATTCTTTTTTTTTTGGCTTTTCGCGTACATCGTTTTAGCCACGTACGAAATGGGCAATTCAAAGTTTTCTTTAATGGAGAGAAAATAAAAGTTATATTTGGGAAAAGCTTTATTTATTAACACGTACAATTTGAAATTATCGATTTAAATACGAAGTTGTATGAAAAGAGCAAACAAAAGGTTCATTAATTTATTTGTACTATTTAACACGATCTTTTTTGTTTCGGAACTTCTTTAAGAACAAATGAACTCGACCATATTAATCGATATGGGGATATGCGAAGCCATTATAAAAGAAAAAAAAACATTGGAACAAACTTATACATAAAATATGGTTACCCTATAGTACTAAATTTCATACAAACAATAAAATAAGTATATCTCATAAAGTAAACAAGTATAATTAGAAGTGAAATGGCAGATATTTAGTAAAAATTTTTACTAAAACATGAGCTATCTGGTCTTTTTGTAATGGTAACAAATCTGAAGATATTCATGTTTTTTGGTTTTCATAAATGTGTGGATTGAGTGAGCACATAAAATTATTTAATACTTATATATGTATCACAATAGACTTTCGTTTAGTATGTTACGAAATCCTATTGAACATGTACTAAACACGAGTAATATAACGAAGTTTAATTATATAGTTTATTAGAGAGCAATCGGCCCTTGCGAAAATGGAGGATTGAGTGAGCATAATTATCTATTTGTAAATTTTTAAATACGGCACTAGGCAATCTGTCCATTGATGCTTATATTCTTCACAAGTTTTACTAAAAACTAGTGTACAATTTATTTTTGTAAACTCAATAGATTTGAAGATATTGACGATTTTCTGTGAGGACTGAGTGAGCAGATTGTAAACGATTTATCTTCTGTTTTACCTTTTTACAAAAAGGGATATTGGTTTTACAATTGTTTTAGAACTTTTACTAAATTATCCTATTTTATTAAATTTTTTCTGAGGGTGCTCACTCAATGCACACGCACACTGTAAAAACATGTTTCAATGTTCAAAACCAAACACAACTTTAAAAAAAAACAACAGATTTACAGCTGTGTTTTAATTTACCGCGTGAACATAGGTAATCCCAAAAAATTAGTTCAAGCGAACCTGATTCGAAATAGATGGCACCCCTCCAAGCTGAGGCATTCCTTTTTGAGAAAAGCATTATATAAGCCTCAACCAGTAAGAAAACCTTCTTGGCCTCGTATATAACTCGTTAACTCATAGGTACTTGGCCAGGAAGTCTTACTTACTGGATTCTGCAGTAATGTGCTGATTGTAAGGTAGAAATAAACATCAAATACTCGTGTGTACGTGTAATGAGTTCAATCTTAGGTGACGCAATATGTCAAAATTTTACTTCTCACTATCTCACCAAAACTTACTTCCTGATGCTTAACCGATTTTAAAATAAGAGATGTGTACCTTTTGATAGCGTCCCCAAGCAAACGTAGTTTCATCTTATTAAAAAATTTTGCACGCATTGCTTGATTGTGAGATCTATTTTTATTTGCAGCTTTTGCACCAGATTTTCTAAATATAATACGAAGAAGGTTTTTGCATGGAAATCATTACTTTCAACTATAAATAATAAAGACTATTTTATTGGTGGTAATAAATACTTGTACCAGATTCTATCAATGATTTTTTCTGCAGTGGTACATTTGAATTCGACGCTTTGGTCAAAGAATACAAGAACAGAAGTGAAATATCCAAGTATGGAAGTGAAGTGAAACCTGAAGACGGGAGCATTATACATTTCACATCTGGTACCACAGGTTCGTAACAATAATTTAATGTTAGGGGTTTAAGTATGAAATTGTTATGAAAAATCGAGTTTTTTTCTTAAGAACTATATCATACTCTCTAAAGAGAGAAATAGACAGTCGGGCGAAGTGGTACGGCTGAGTTTAAAATAAAACTATGGACAAGGCGTATGTGCAGTGTTCACCTTGACATTAGATGATTCTTTTTCTTTTTTTTATTGCTGATAGGTAAGCCTTTGGCCACATATCACCTGATGGTAAGTGAAGATGTCGTCGAAGGTGTTAACATGCTTAACCTAGAGTTACTGGCCCTCAAGGACAGCTGCTGGAACACACCGTTGAAAGACAGGTCAATTTAATGTAAATTTTCCCGATGGTCAGCGAAACATTTTGCTGTCATTTTCGGAGTATAATCATGTCCAGTGCACGAGAATAGAGGTCAACGTTTCCATTGCAGTAGGTCTTGGCTCAGTTGCTATCTAGCCTTGGGACATGCAGTTACAAATAACCAGTCGTAAACTTTGCCCGTGGGGTGCCAGAATGACACTCCCCCATTGCCACCTGTGGGTGTCGTAAGAGGTGACTAAAGGTAAAATACCGGAAGGTGGGCAGCAGCGCCTTTTGAGGAACTGATGTCTTAAACTGTGTTCCCCAAGACACCTGCCAAGCGTGGAGATTATGCCAAATCCCCACGCATTAATTATTTAAAAAAATAAAAGGGGAGATACTGTGTTCAGTAGACAATCTGGCGAATACAGCAAACTTTGCGCCAATAGCATCAATAAAAAGCTAAGTAACTTCCTTCCAACTTTAATATCTCTCTCACTTGACATCTTGACACCGCTGTCTTTGACTTTGTCTCTTTTTAACGACCACAATATTAAATTAGACAAATATTAGACAAACCCAATATTATACAAAAAAAAACATAAAACCTTAGATAATTTGTTTGCTCAACGAGTTCTAGACGATGACACCTCACATGTGCAAAAATATTTTTTTGTCTACCTTCATAAGTTATTATTTTTAAGGGGTTTCTACTCTATAAAATAAATTTATTAAATTTGTACTCCAACAGTTGTAACTGGGTTAACGTTTAACACGAAATAAGAAAATTTGAGGCTAGCCTTTGACCACTACTTCACCTGATCGTAAGTGAAGATGTGGTGGAAGATGTTGTTCAGGCTAGTCTAGAATACTAGCTAGAGATCCATGACATACATACAGAGGGACGGACAGCCAGAGAGACTGGAGTCTTATCAATATTGTTTCATTGTTTGTCCTATAATTACAGAACTCTGAAAACTACTGACACTAGCAATTAAATGTTGATTTCAGGTGAACCAAAAGCAGCGTTGGATTCACACATTGGCGTGGTCAATAACACATACTACATAGGGAAACGTAACACATTTCATGAGGGACATCACACCATCTGCGTTCAAGTAAGAAGAAATCAAAAATATTTCTTTTACCTTTTTAACCATTTTGGGGTTCAAAAAACAATTTGGGAATAAATCGGCACTGGGAAAATACAAAACAACGCGATGACATGTTCAGAAAGTAATTTACACATGGTACACATATTTAATCCCATTAATTTTAATTAAAGCCATGTATTTATTGTACATCTTCGTTTTAGACGTACTGCATTAAATTAATAAATACCAATAAAAAATATTAAAACATTAAATCAACATTTAAAAAAAACTTCAAAAAAATATAATAAAAATATCTATGACGATTCCGCCTAATTTTGTTATGTTATCATACAGTACAATTTCCGAACGCAACTCAAACTCAAACAAAGATAAAATGAAATGGTGGGAAAATCATTTTCTTTCGAGATATCTTCTTACTTTTGATGAGTCGTTTTAATTTAAATAAGTATGTACGCAAGAACGATAACCATTCATGGTTGATATTCCTTACATTAATATATCGGGCATCACAATCACAGCATTCGCATCCACTTTTATAATGCGAACAGCCAATCAATGGAACAACTTGCCAACATCCTTGTTTCTACATATTAAAATTAAAACCTGGGAATTTTCAAGTCTAGTATATACTTTATTGCTTGGCCAAGCATGGGATCGCAGTTTTTAGATGCCAGTTCCTCAGCTATTTTTGTTTGAAAGTTCCCGTGAGTATGAGACATATTAATGTTTTCAATAACCGGCTGTACTCACGCGTATTGGTCGATATTATCGACCTAGGTTTCGGGCATATCCGATGCCCTTCATCAGGTGAGTTCACGCGTCTAAATCGCGGCGAAGACTCCGCGCAACTACTCGTTCTGCACGGCGCGAGAGTGTAGGCGTTAGTACGGAAAGAGAAAAATTCTTTATACCTCGAAAAGTACGTGAGGCTATCGAGATCACCCGTCACCCCACTTTCAATAGAGATCGTGGATGGACCCTCCCACCAGACTGGACACCTATTCTTAATGCTACCTCAACGCGAAAAGTGCTAGGCAGTCTAGAGTGTGATACAGTTAGCAGTGTTTGTGTTGGAGATTTCGACGAAGAACTCACTGACGAAGACGATGCACCACCATCAGCACACCGGTGCGCGGGGCTTTCCCCCAGCCCTCTGGCCGCCCCCGCGCCTCCACTCTCGCGCCGCACAGAACGAGCAGTTGCGCGGAGTCGTCGCCGCGATTAAGACGCGTGAACTCACCTGATGAAGGGCATCGGACATGCCCGAAACCTAGGTCGACAATCTCGACCAATACGCGTGAGTACAATGCGATTAAAATAAGAATAGAATCGGCCTAGCGCCATCTTGTGACGTCAAAACTAGAATTTGGTACAGTGTGCAAAAAAAAGATAAAACCTGTATAAGTAAATTAATAAAGAAAATAAAAAACCCGACTGCAAATAATTTATTTTCGTTAAGCGTTTTATCGATCCATTGAAATTAAAACTGCAAGTTAATATATTTATGGATCGTTTTTTAAAGCCCTCTATTTTGATACCCAACGCGATGGCTTTGGAAGAAAAAATAAATAGTTTTTCTCACTATATGGCTTCTAAAATCCACCAGTTTGTTTTTTATTTTTTTACGTTCATAGTGTCACTTGAGCTATCAAGATAAATCTAACGATATCTCGTACATTAAAATCAGTTAAGCCATGAAACCTGAAAACTTAACACACGTTTATGTGGACAGTCGTCTATAAAAACAAGTTGTCGTAAGTGGGTTAACGAAGTTGTAGGTGACTGTAGGTACAGCAAACACAGAAATTACTGATTTTATTTGTTGGCAATATTTTATACTTAGTTATCTTAATTTGAATCGCTTAGCTCTTCGATGCCGCATGTCCTGATGGCCAACTGAGTCAGACTCATCGTTGTCATCGTAATCGTAACAAAACAAATATAACAATCACTAAAAACATATTAAACCGTCGACCACAACAAATTGAACAATCAAAAAAATTTATTAAACGAGAAGATCAATAAAAACTCGGAAACTTGTCGCTTAGTAGTACACTGTCGGAGAAATAAGACCCTGACGCCCGCGTTGTCATCAAACCAAGATGGCGTCTGTGCTATTGTTAATTTTAATAAATTCATATTTTTAAGGTTGACTTAAAAATATGTATTTATATAGTAAATATATATTTTATATGTTTTAAAATATGTTTAAAATTAACAATTTAGGGTTTATTCGGTCATTTAAAATTACGTATAAATATATGGCACTGCTCTATTTTTAAGTTTGTTCTGCTGATCGTACTTATTAGAGTGAATATGAGTGAAGTTAGCCGAGAGCTCGTCCTATTCTTATTTTAATCGCATTGTACAGCCGGTTATTGAAAACATTAATAGTTCCTCAGCTGCCCACCTTCCGGTATTTTAACCTTTAGTCGCCTAATACCCACGGGGCACCTCTTAGGCAAGCAAAATCCATCTTTGCCTACATCATAATTTTCTATCAGATGAGAACGCTGTGAAATGCTTGTCGATTATGGATTTTAAAAAATACGATACCGAGAAGCAGTTATAGGAGTGCTTTCCAACTCACGGACGTTACACTTTTACCTCTTGATGATTTCTGGTCTTCCAGGTACCTCTATTCCACGCCCTGGGGTCAGTGGTCACCTTATTGGGCGGACTCAAGTACGGATGTACTCTTGTGCTGGCTTCTCCTACTTACAACGTCACTGCAAACACCCACGCTCTACTTTCTGAAAAGTTAGTATCCTCGTATTTATATTAGCTCTTGAACAGTGTTCCCGGAGGGTATAAGCAAAAATTACTCAGTATTTTTGTTACATTTTTACTGTCGTTACTGCTGCCCCTCCTAAATTAGAAACTCATAATTTATTTATTTGAGTTTATGTACAGCTTACCCCGTGAGTGCCGGGCTAGAATGTCACTGCCCCATCTCTTCCCATGGGTATCGTAAGAGGCAACTAAGGGTATAATACCGGAAGGTGGGCAGCAGCACCTTTTGAGGAACTGCAAACTTACACTGCGCTTCCCAAGACGCTTGCCAAGAGTGGTGATTATAGCAAACAGGAGTGGGCTCCCACTTAATTGTTGAGGCTCCGTTCTGCAATGCATATTGTCCCCGATAGAGTAGAGTGCAGTATGTACTGTATCAGCCACAATACCCACACTGTGCTGATGTGTGACACAAGTGTGCTACTAATGTTAGGTAGATAAATTAAGAGTTCAATTTCATAATCTACCTAACATTATTTTCATATTTTTTTATGTATAGAATATATATTTTACTGTGGGTTATATATTTTAAATTAAATTCATACCTAAAGCTATTAAGGGCGCTTTTCTGTTTGAAAATTTATATCATGAACTTGTAAATATCGTGGAGATTTTGAACTGCGCTCAAGAAGTTTACTATTATAACCTCCGTCGCTTTTTGTCCAGATGCACAGCAATCACAGGCACACCGACAATGTTCGTAGACATTCTCGGGCAGCTGAAGAGCAAAGCCGAAGCACCCTCTCATCTCAGGATGGCCCTCGCCGCCGGAGCACCGTGCAGTCCGCAGCTTATCAGGGAGATAAACAAGACTTTGAAGGCGGAAGTTAAGGTAAGTTATTGTTCATTAAAATTAACTTTGAAACCATTGAGCGTTTGAAAGTTTTGAAAACTACAACGTAACGACTCGTCGTACTGTTTTTTGACTAGCAGTTTTATTTCCTTCACATCTGAAGATCATCAGACATAATTTTAAATAAGGCTGTGATATAATATGAGATGATTATTGCTATTGAGTGCTTCTAGGATGTGCTTCAGGATTCTATATATTGATACCTCTATTTGTAGGCACTCTACGGTATGACAGAGACCACGGCGTGTGTTTTCCAGTCTATTGGGGGAGACAGCGTGGAGACGGTTGCGGAAACCGTTGGCTATATTCAAGATCACGTTGAGGTTAAGGTGGGTTCCTGGTGTATAAAAAAATCTAAATCATAACTGTTACTTGAAACTCAATAAAATAATCTTTAAGCCACGGCGAAGTTACTGCCGAAATAATATTTTACGCGAATTAAATAGGTACTAATTTCTTTAGAATGGGAAGAGAGTCCCCATCTCTTCTCGTGGGTGTCGTAAGAGGCGACTAGGGTAATACCGGAAGGTAGGTAGCAGAATCTTCTGAGGAACTTCTATGTTACGATCCCGAAAACGTGGAGAATTCAAACTGCCCCATGGTAGGAGAGGCTGTGTTCAGCAGTGGACACTCTGGATGATACAGCTAATGCAGCATGATACTATGAATGTGGCTTTCTGTTCTCGTTTACAAGTGATTAAATCTCTATTCGTGTATAGAAATGAAATTGTTGTTTTTCGTTGACGACTAGTAAACTGAATTACCTATATTATGAAATTTTACAATGAATAATAATTTATTTTTCACACAAAAAACAACAGCGCATTCAATATAAAATTCTTGTATGTAAAATCTTAATACTTTATGTTCAACATCGGAATATTAGTTATTTTTCTACATCGTGGGTTGAGCTTTATTTCTATCAAAAAAGAAGGCCGAAGTTAACAATCAAAGGTAGAACACAGAACTCAGGTCACTAAATTATAGACGAAATTTCCTAGTTGAATAAAGACAATAGAATCCAGTTAAAGAAGCTATGCATTTTGACCTTACAGGCCAAATGCTTTTAGTCCAAAAAGCAGAAATATGTATCCATCGCTGAGAGATTCATATTTCCGTATTTTGATGCCTTTTGCTGGCGCTGCCACCCACTGAGCATGTAGCGTTTCAAACCCAACTACCCTAGGGACTCAATGTCATGTCCATTAGTTAAATTCTGAAGAACCTTGCAATCTTTGTGGGCAGAAACTAGTTATCTTTACGGTATTAATTTATTATATAGGTAGTGGATGAACAAGGTAACAGCGTGCCATTTGGTGACACCGGTGAGCTGATGGTGCGAGGTTACAACACTATGATCTGCTACTGGAATGAACCTGAGAAGACTAAGAAAGCTTTCGATAAAGATGGCTGGCTATACACAGGGTAGGTTTACGACATTGGAGCTGGTAGGTAACTGGTTATAGATGTTTGTACACTGATTTGAATAAAACTTAGCCTCCGTTCAAGGCAGCAATCAATTTTGTTAACTATTTTTTTTTGCGTACCATTGCACCATGCTAAGCTGTAATAAAAAGCATATCAGCAACATAAACTAAAAAACAGAAATATATAAATAAAATAGTTATATAATTTGAAGCAGTCATGGCTCAGTGGCATTGGCTATGGACTGCCGCACAGCAGGTAGCGACCACCCTCAAGTAAAAATCCTGTCGCCAAGCACCTAACGGTGTTCCGGCAGCTGTCCTTGAGAGCCAGTAATTCTGGGTAAGGCCTTTCTTCACCTTCGACCGCATCATCATTCACCATCAGGTGATCAGCAATAAAAAAATAAAATAAAATAAAAAACAATTATTGAAGTTATTTCACTTATTTTAATCAGTTAATTGCGCGGACGCGTTTGGGAGCATCGGGTCGTGGGGGTATGAAAAAGCGACTGAAAGTCGTGTAACCGGTCGAAATCAAACTAATCGGTTGATTAACTGAAGTTAAAACGGTTCAATAGCTGTTCAAATATGATATTTTATTATTCTCGTTTTATATGATGCTAAAGGATTGATATACCTAATACAATTTTGTCACATGGTTTTGCTCTAAATAACTTGTGGCATATGAATTTATAAACAAGGTACAATAATATCAGAAATGTATGCTTGGTTCAGGTAAACTAAACACGCTCTTTTTAATTTCAGAGACAAGTTCAAGATAAGCCAAGATGGCTACGGGACTATAGTTGGACGATTAAAAGACATTATCGTAAAGGGAGGAGAGAACATTGCACCTAAAGAAATTGAAGACTTGCTCAACACACACCCCGACATTATTGAAAGCCAGGTAAGAAGCCAACGCGTTAGACTTCTCCTTCCCGTTTTTTATTTCACCCTAGTAAGGTCGGCATAGCCTTTATTTTTCCTCTATACTATTCTGTCCCTCGTAATCTCACAACTTATAACTTCCACAAATATACTTCTTCACGCAGTTCATCAAGGCCTTCTTTTCCCTTTTTCTACTCTTATTCACGTGCCTCATGGGGTGCAGGGCTACGATTGAACCCTCCTGTATCTATCTTTCTGTTAGAGTAGTAGGATGTGAAGAAAGGAAACATATCAGAAACTAGGCAGCAGCGTCTTTTGAAAAACTGCCATCTTATACAGCGATCATCATGACTGATGTTAAGCGTGGGAAAATACATATCTAATGGGAGAGGCCTTGCCTCAATGGTGTACATATATATCCCGGATGTTGTTTATGGCAATACCAGTACTAATTCAAATAAACATCTTTCTCCCATTATTATATATTATCTTCCTCTTCGTAACGTGCCCACGCCTTCCTCAAAGCTGAGCGTCGTGATACCCCGTAGAAATTACCATCTTTTTAATAATTTGTCGCCACTTGTGTCTATTTCAGGCGATATGAAAAGCTTCAGATTTGCTGTGACCATAGCACGGGACACCTCTTTGGGAGTTTTCCCTCTACCTTCCTAATGACAATTAGTTTTTCTACGTTCCTAGCAATGTGGCCGAAATACTGTGGGATTTTTTGCAAGCAGGCGCTGGATAGCTTTATCTTCACTTTTAATTAGGTATAGATCGATTAGTGCGGAAGGCGGTCAAAGCTATACTGAGCCTAATAGGTCTAATTAGTACAGTCTTATAAATGGGTGCATAATGTAGTGATTAGTAGATCAATAACACTAGCAAAAATCAGAGCTTTGTTAGGACTCGCGTTCGCTTGCTCTAATAATTATTTTGATTAATGATATCAATGTTTATTTAGTATTAATTAACTAAAATAACGAAAATCTGGACAGACTGAATAAAGACATAAGAAAACTAGATAATACTGAAGTAGCAGAAATGTTGCTTGGTTTTAGTTCTTCATCTTGTCCGACGATTTTCACTTTTATCTGCCACTTTAGTAGGTTAGTCTGGACCTCGACTGCTGTAAATTTAATTTGAACTAATCCTGAAATTAGAGTATTTAGTCCAAAATTTCATTCGTTTAAGTGAGGTATTGCTACACAGAAATAAGTGAATTATATAAAAAAGGACTTGCTTTCTAACACTAAAACCCATATCATAAATTACGGAAATTCTGATAAGTGGTTGCATAGTAATAGCGCATTTCGCTAACGCCTGCCTCGCTAGCTACCATCCTCAAGTAGGAAATCGGTCGCACAGCTCCTAAGAGTGGGCTCCGGCAGCTGTCCTTGAGAGCCAGTATTTCTAGGTTAGCTAAACATCACAACATCTTCACTTACCATCAGGTGATATAGTGGTCAAAGGCTTGTCAGCTATAAAAAAAACTATAGTGTGCTACTAAAGCGAGCATGCGGCGGCAGCGACTGTCGCAAGCATAGAGCAACGGAGAGTTCTTCTGGCGCAGAAGAACTCTCCGTTGCTCTATGCAAGTACATTTGTTTCACAACTGTATGAATTGTAAAACTATGGTGTACAACCCTGCAAGATTGTCTTTGTTTTATGACGTGATTGTGTATGCCACTCTACTCCGTAGTGTCATAGTCAGATACAGTTCTACCAGGATCGCTTGATCACACCTAGAGTGTTAGTTCCAATTTTTTTTTACCGGCGACCGTTATTAACAAAATACTATGATTAATATACACAGTACAGCTACTACAATAAAAGCATTTAGATCCCTATAAGTCATTGCAGACTCATAGGCAGCCCAAATGCTCTAGCCCACTACCAATTGGCAGCATGCCCAGCATGCTAGCAGAATTGCCACGTGGAAAAAAAAAAGTTTTAATATTGGCCACGTGCCAAAAAATCCCTGTCAACCTGTAACTCCAAACGAATACAGATAAATGTATATAGTATTGTATAAGACTGGCAGTCAGTCATAGACAGCATCATTTGGTATTATAAAAAAAAGATGTTATTTTGCACACAATTTTTTCAGTTAATTAAACAGCATTGTATATACCTATTCATCTTAATTGCAGGTAGTAGGAGTAGCAGATGAAAGACTAGGTGAGGAGCTTTGCGTCGTGCTCCGCCTGCGAGAGGGCGCCACCTTTACTGTCGATGACGTCACCAAGCATCTCTCTGGACACCTCGCGAGGTTCAAGATACCCAGGATACTGAGAGTGGCCGAAGAGTTCCCCAAAACAGCATCAGGGAAGATCCAGAAGTATAGGCTTCGGGAGATGATAGAGAGTGGAAAACTTTGATTGAAATAAAAATATCGTTTGTGTACACTGTTTGTTTTTTACAATATAAAAACTACTTACATCAAGTAGATGTTAGTAGTTACAATAGTTTTTTTATGTACAAGAAGGTATGCCTTCGAGCTTCTAGTGGCACTGAGACAGGAATGGGGAAATGGCAACCTGCGGGCGAAATCCGGCATGCAGTGTGATTTGGTCCGGCCCGCGTTCAGCAAAAACCGGTAATATCTACATTGAGAATTTCAAGAATTCCTCGCGTCTATAGAATCTGAATAATTCTAACTTACTGATTCGTAATAAAGTCCGGTGGCTAAGTGCAGCACAAATTTTGGAACGAACCTAACAATTAAAAAAGTGCAATGATATATGTCCATCTTTTAGGGATAACCCACAATAACCATTTTTATCCTTTACTTTTTACAAAAATAATGGCTTATTTACGAAGCGATTATAAGCAATACAGCATTAATTCTTATCTAATAAAGTACCCTAAATACATAGTGCATTTAATATAGATCAATATGGCCTTTTACAGCATGTAATATAAATTAATATTTTCGAAGATATTACAGATTATTCCGTATCAGATTTGCACCCGTGCGAGGTCGAGGCGCTAGTTATCTATTTAGTTTAGTACGCTAGTTACTTAAATAACAAAACTGTAACAGATCCAACCATGTACATAGAAAATGAAAAAACGGTATGTTCCGGCAGCGATCCTCGAGAGCCAGTGAAATTACAGGCACATGAGACTTCCCAACTATGTCTCAAAGTGACGGGCGCAGTGCATTTCGTGACTTGTGATGAAATGCATCTGTTATAGGCAGAGGTTAGTCCGCTTAATATCAGGAGGACCTCGACCTTGTTCCGTCACAATAACATGAAAAAAAAATGATGCCGGATTGCCCATGGGGTGCCGAGCTGCCTGTGGGGTACCGGCCTGCCCGTGGGGTGCTGGGCTGGCCGTGCGGTACTGGGGTGCCCGTGGGGTGCCGGGCTGTACATGGAGTACCGGGCTGCCCGTGGGGTGTCGGGCTGCCCATGAGTTGCCAGGCTACCCGTGGGGTGCTGAGGTACCTGGGGGTGCCGGGCTGTCAATGGGGTGTCGGGCTGTCCGTGGGGTGCCAGGCTGTTCGTGGGTTTAAAACTATTCTAACAAAAAAAAGAATAATTGAAATCGGACTGCGTGTTTGCACTTTACTCTTAGGGCCATGTTCAGTAACATTAGGCAAAATTTAGGTTGGCATAAAGCTTACGCCTTTACATTCAAAAAGAACTAAACAGAGACATATACATAAATTAGAACATGGACATTTATATGATATAAACTATATAGATATTTAGCAATAAAAAAATCTTATAGTAATTTGTTAGGATAAATCCTTCAAAATATGTCTCTTAAGTATTTTTTTAAATAGATCATAACATTTGATTTCAAATGAGATAATATATTGTTAAATAAATAAACATATATAAAACGGAGACTAGAAAAGAACGATAGATAAGAGTGTTGTTAGATATATAAAATATATAGTTATATCACCGCATCTGCTAGTTTACAATTTACTTTACCCCGCCGACCAGTGTTGATCTTTGTGTTGAAGACAGCGGTCATGTTGAGGAAAAGCGTTCAGTTTTACGCGCCGAGACTCAGGACGCAAGGTTTAAGGTACATGCTGTGTATTATCTCAATTACTAATACTAATAATTACTAATTAGTATTCACACGTCTGTAAAGACAAGTTTTAGCGGAACTACATTCTTATGATTATTATTAATTTCTAAATTATACCTGAAACCTATGAACGAATAAATGAATATGAATATACTTGTGAATTTGCCATAAACCAGAATCAATGTTGCTTGAACGAAACATCGAGGTTAGTCAATGTACATAATAGGTAGCGATCGTGATTAGACGCGTAAGTATGTAGTAGATAAGCATGTGTTTTTATTTGTTTATAAATATAATATAAGTGTGCTGATACATTATCATACCAGTTTGCCTTGTTATTGATTGATGGGTACTTACCTATAGAAACAAAACACATGCATCTGCAATAAGGTTATTTGGATGTATATATAAACACTAAACAATACTTAGTACATTGCACGGTCAGGAGACAAAAATTTTAATCACGCGAGCTAACGAGTATATTGAGATTACAATTAAATTACTCCAAGACAAGTATCTTGAGTTCAGTGAGAGATTCATGCAAACTTGCCTAACATGAAAACAGCTTTATACCAGAGATGAATAATCTACTTTTTTGAAGCAGTGATGGCTCAGCGGCATTGGCTATGGACTGCCACGCAGCAGGTCCATGGTTCGCATCCCGCCGCGAGCTTGAGCTTCACCGCATTGTGGAAGAGCATTTTGCGAATGCCCGCCTGGCTAGCGACCACCCTCAAGTAGAAAATCTGTCGCCAAGCACCTAACGGTGTGTTCCGGCAGCAGTCTTTCAGGGCAAGTGAAATTACAGGCACATGAGACTTAATAACTATGTCTCAAGGTGACGGGCGCAGTGCTATTCGTGACTTGGGACGAAATGCACCTGTTATAGGCAGAGGTAAGTCCGCTTAACATCAGGTGAGCCTCGAGCTTGTTCCTTCACAATAACGAGAAAATAAAAAGCAAATGTATTAATAATTGATAAATACTTAAGTATAAGTTTATAACTTATTTAAGTAAGTATTCCAAAGGGTTGTTCAACAAAAACTTTATTTTCTAAAGGAAATAATTGAGATGAAGATAATTAATTATTTTTTTTGTATTACGAAGAGAACAGTTTGGCAATTAGGAATGAAAAATGATGTCCGTATGGATTGAGGAGCCACTCCAGATTTTAAAAGGAAGCTCACACCCTTATATAGCAAAGCTAAAAATTTTGTAGAACAAATTCTAGAACTTGTAGTATAATGCATCAAAAGTTATATCATCTCGCACGTCCCAGTATAATGGGGGCGATCTACGATTTAGTACAAATTTTCTTTCCGTCCAGTGTTAGCAGACCCGTTATATTTGTGTGTGTAATCAATACAATAACGAAATTTGAATTTGAACACAACTCACGAACTTTTGTGCGTAGCTTAAATTCAATATCTTTGAATAAAGCGGTAGGTAGTGTTTTCAACTATTTTTAAATATTCAATACTGTGAATTGCTGATTACTAAAAAAACAGTTAAATGTAAGTATATCAGTAGGGATTAGAAAAAAATAAAATTTTAATGAAATTCGCCGCAGTCAATATTTAAAGTAATCTAAATGAATAACTACTTTTAGGGTTCCGTACCTTATGTTGCTATAAAATATTAATAGGTAAGTACTTATATTGTTTAATGAAATGAAAAATAAATACGCTCAAAGAGATAAAACAGATAGGGAAAAAAAAGTTTTTATCACAGCTACTGAAATAGTTTTTAGGGTCCCATTTATTTGTTCTTTATTTTACAATATATGTAATAGTATTTTATAGCAATGTAACCATCGTCAAAAAAGATATAAATAATATACTTGATGCATAAAAGTCGGCAATTCAATGTATCATTCGTTTCAAAATTACATCAACAGAACAGTTTTTAATCATAACCTTCATAGCCATCATACCTAATGAAGTGTCGAGAACGGGAAAAATAAATTTATCGTTCATAAAAGTATGGTATTTTATTAGTTCACAGTCCATCACTGCTTATTTCCTAAAACTGTTCCAAATTCAACCAACAAACAGCGCAATGGAGAATCGTCCACAGATAATCTCAATGAACAGATCTTAGCGTGGTGCGGCCGCTGCTATCGTCCGCCACTTGTCTCTCGTGTTGTGCGTCACATATCTGTTATTTGTACATGCTAGCCAGGCAGATGAGGATCTTTTTAAAAGTGCCACTAATTTAGGATATATATCGATATGTATGTCTTGTTCCATATTTATTGTTGCGTTAAGCATTGAATACGTACTCCACAGAGTGCTTGATTTCTTGATCTCGGATAATTCAATAAAATTTATTTATTTATTTATTTTTTATTTATTTGCCAGCGAAAAAAAAATATGCCAGTATTCTTTAGCTAGTCACCACGAGTTAAACATATCGTACTGTTTCAAACACTTCTCGCCTGATTGTCGAGGGAGAAAGCTCATTTACGCATTGTTAATAGTTTCAGTTAATTCTGTTGACGTCAAATAAAATTCGCCGCGAGGATAAATATTTTAGTTTCACTTGTTTTTTTAATAGTATTTTTGTTTTTTTCGTTAGGTTTTAACACTATGACGTGAAAAGGAAACGAAGCACGCAAAGCAAATTAAAAAAGAAGGACACCAAGTCTGACTCCAAGAAGGTTCCGAGTCTGAGCCATGGAGGTAGAAGTAAATAGGTTTAATGATGTTTTGAATGCACAAACTTAGTGCACACAATGGTCTAAATTAAATTTACTTTATCCTCTGGCGGATAAAAACGGCTTTTGCACTCATATCGAAGTGCATAAATACTCCTTCCGAGATGGGGGGACCAAAAAATATTCAGGTAAGTATTATACTTGATTTTTAATACCATTATTGACTTCTTGTCAAAATTACAATTAGTGTAAAAGTAGTTATAATATCACTATACCGTGACGTCATAATATATGTTGGCGCCAAAATGTAATTAGAGCTCGTTTTGTGTCATTTCAAGTACAAGATTTATAATAGTTTCTATTATTGCAAAGTATTTTTTTTTTCATAGTATAGCCAAGCCGTCACGTCACGGCATGCCTACTTTCGTAAGACGTTTGAGTTATAATAATTGGACATAATATACCGTCTTCATGGTAAATGATTTAATCCGCTGACCAACCTGTCGGTTTGGACAGTTAACGATTAGACCAGCCTGCCGGTTCAAAGTCAAACAGACGACATTTTTTTCATACACGTTGCAATTTTCAAAATATCAATCGTGTTGTATGTTTCCACTTCTTTGCTACAATTATGACGTTCTAACTAAATTTAAATTAAATAACCATTCGGGTTTTTGCTGTCGTTGTATCCGTGATTGTATAGAAGTAATGTTAGCTGCAAATAAATCTAGGAGCCTATTTATTATACTTATTACACTTTTCATTTTTAAATCTAACGTCTGGCCAGCATACAACTATTAACCGGAAGCTCGCCGGAAAAAAATAGTGATTGCCGCGTGCAACCGTGGTTGCACGGGGCATCGTGGCCGCTAAGTACAATGTTTGTCATATTTTTATTCCACCATAACTACTTTCTAAACGGCGTACTTAACTGATTTCAATGTATGATATATCATTAAATTCGTCTTGATCGCGCAGGTGATACTACGTACATAAAAAAGTAAAAAATACTGGTAGATTGTAGACTATATTGCTATATTGTGAGTTTTTTTTTAATTTCTTGAAACCATCAAGTTGGATATCAAAGTGAAGGGCTTTAGGAAATGATACCATAAATATAAGTATATAACTTGCATTTTTAATTCAAATGAAACGATAAATCGCTTCAGGATATACACAATTTGCAGTCGGGTTTTTACTTTTTAATTAATTTATACTTATTTAGCAGTATGCGTCTTTAATCAGACAAAATGTTACTTTATTTTCACCCGTTTCTTACTACTGTAACCAGCAAAGCTTTCTTTCTTTTTACCCCTTTAATGGGTAAGTCTGTATTCAGCAGTGGACAATCCAGCTGATACAGATTCATTATAACAGTTATAGATGGAAAATGGTTTACTCTATGACCTTTCTACGACTACTATAAATAATAATAATAAATAATAATTAAGTTTATTCAAAGAATTTGCACATACAATATTTCTTTCTTCAGGTTAGATATAATACAATTACATCAATTGGATAAGAAATTTGTAAATTTTAATCAAGAGTATCTGCTGCTGAACTAGGCTTATCAGCTGTATTTCAGCATACAGCGCCCCTCCAACTCATATCGGACTGCTACTAGCCTCTACTTTAGTATTTTTAATTAATATTAATATGAAATAAAACTTATACAAGTGATTTCTTAAACTAGTTTGTAAGACCGTGCCTCTCTTTGTATAAATTAATTTATGAGTGTGTGTGTGTGAGAGGGTGTGTGCATCTATCCTTTATGTGTTATGTTTGGGATGTTTGTGTAAGGCAATCTAACATATATGTATTTGTGGTAATACTATAATAATTAAAATAACTGATAACTGCTTGATTAATCATTCATTCGTCATTTAGTAACCTACATGATTACATATTGAATCCAGTCTAACCTACATACACATATTTTATTCTTAGCATCATCAATAGGATTACTTTGTTGTCGCCAAGTTCGCTTTAATCTCTGAACTCTCTCTTCTTCTCTGAATAATCAGTACACAGTTGCCTTAGAAGGGCCTTCATCTATAAGCGCAATTCTTATTTTTTTAGTGTTCCGTACCTCAAAGGCAAATACGGAACCCTTATAGGATCACTTTCTTGTCCGTCTTTTTATTTATTTATTGATGATCGGAAGCCTTTGACCAGAATCTCACCTGATGGTAAGTGATGATGTGATCGAAGGTGTTACCAAGCTTAACCTAGAATTACTGGCTCTCAAGGACAGCTGCCGTAATACACCGTTAGGTGCTTGGCGACAGATTTTCTACTTGAGTGTCGGCGTTAGCCAGGCCGGCATTTGCAAAATGCCCTTCCACCATGCGGTGAAGCTCAAACCCGCGGCGGGATTCGAACCATAGACCTGCTGCGTGGTAGTCCATACCCAATGCCACTGAACCATCACTGCTTCAAAACAGTGAACTTTTTTTTGTTTTTTTATGTTATTGTAACGGAACAAGCTCGAGGCCCACCTGATGTTAAGTGGACTAAGCTCTGCCTATAACAGTTGCAATTTATCACAAGTCACGAATTGCACTGCGCCCGTCACATTGAGACATAGTTGTTAAGTCTCATGTGCCTGTCATACTTGGGGGTGGTAGCTAGCCAGGCGGGCAATCGCAAAATACCCTTCCACCATGCGGTGAAGCTCAAGCTCTGGGCGGGATTCGAACCATGGACCTGCTGGGCAGTCCATAGCCTATGCCACTGAGCGATCACTGCTTCAAAGATCTGTCTGTCAAGACCCTTTTCTGACCCTCTCAGGAACGGGTGAAGGTATCAAGCTTCAGGTTAGCCTGAACAGCATCTTCGACCACATCATCACTTACCATCAGGTGAGATGGTGGTCAAAGGCTAACCTATCAGGGATAAAAAAAACTTAAATTTATTTCAATTACTCAGTTCTACTGTCCCTTGAAGCTGTGAAAAAGTAAAACTTCTAGGCCAATGCAATCAAAAGATTAAGCCGTTTATGCCGCAAAGGAATCAAAACCTACAGAGTACTTCCCGTTTATATTAAATTTGTGAACAACGTATTCTACTTACTCCAGGATTTTTCATGTAAGATATAAATTAGTGAAATTCTGTCAACATGTTTGTGCAATATATACTCGTATATACTTCGTTTTAGTTATTGTATGTGCATCGCTAAAGTCTATTTTACCCCATTGGAGTTATTATCTAATATTGCCATAGGCTCATCAATATCTGCAAAAGTGTTAGTATTATTCTAAGTAATTCATTTTGATGGTAATAATATATGATGTTTAATAATAAAAACCTTTATCTTGTTACTACACAGCTATTGATAATGCCGGGCTAGCTGACCGCTCTCAGGTGTATTTGGATACACATATTATACTCGTATATCCAGATTTAATCCTCATAATTTATAGAAGATCTTTTTAATACTTATTACAGTATATATTCCATTGTTTGGAGTGTGTTGGTATCTATTATTATCGTTTTTATCTATAAATTATGTCAATGACTTTTTATCACTTAATAGATTTCTTTCTTTTAAACACGGGTTTGGCTGCGTTATTTAAAAAATATATTTTCTTAATAATTATTTCTGAATGGAGCACTAGACCTTGAATACTCACAGAACAGATCAGTATTTCAGGATCCTATTAGATGCTAAGTTCATTTACGTCGATAAATGACACCAATCCGCTGCTCCGCCGCAGCGAGAATCAAGGCTAAACCTGTTGGTAAAGGGTTTTTCAACAAGAAAATAAAACAGAAGAATAGTTATCTTAAACAAAATAAAACAGAATTTAGATGAAGATGATTCAAATTTCTGTTGTATTACAAAGAGAAAAGTTTGGCAATTATGAATGAAAAATGATATCTGGCAAATGTCCACCACGAGCACGCTGACAGATGTAGATTTTTTTTTCAAAGTTTTTAATCTCTTTTTGGCAAAATCAGTATTTTTCGCGACTTCTAAATTTTGGCCTATTATTGATGACGTGGATATCGCTGACATGTGGTTTCAACTGGACACACACAGCTAATGAAACGATCAATTTATTGCAAACGAAATTTCCCGATCGCATAATTTCACGAAATTCAGCGCTTAAGCGGCCAGCCAGATCGTGTGATTTAACACCACTGGATTATTTTTTGTGGGGCTATGTTAAGGACAGAGTTATAAGTATATATACGAATGTATTTTTAAGACATCCAAATCATAACAAATTTTCCATTGGGTAATGCACACAAATCATAAAAATTAATATGTACCTTTTAGATTGATTCGCAAGGTGCAGTTAGCCAGCTACCTCCACAACCCGGGATCCGAGCCTCTAACCATGGCAACTCTAGGTGACGTCATCGCGAAGTCTGCACACAAGTTCCCTGGCAGAATTTCTGTACGGTCCATCCATGAAGACCTCACCATCACATATGAAGAGTTACTCACACAGGTGAGCAAGCGTGTAGCTCTTCTGCCTACCCTTATCACAAACTGATTGCAAGAAACAACTTGAGGGCAAGAGTTATTATAATATCGGAGAGTTATCATAATATGTTGAAGTATCAACATTACGTATCTTTTTTATAGTAAAAACTGGCCAATGTATAACAAGCCCCCCTCTATTAGGGTTCCGCAGTGGCCATGTGAGAAAGTTTTATTTTTTGCTAATAGTAAATTTAGGGTGGAAAAAGATAACTTCCAAGAGTTAAGTAAGACTTCAAGTTCCGCAGGAAGTTATCATTTCCCGTCCAAAATAAATTCTATGTTTTCGCTTAGCATGCGCCAATGCTACAAGTCAAAATAAAAAAATGGCTTCATCGATTTGGTGTCCAATGTTGATCGTATATCAACCTACCAGCCTAAATAAATAGTCTTCTACTATCTGGGTAGATGTCACCAACGTCAAAAAGACGTGCATTCAAACGGATGGAGAAGATCGACTGTCCAACACCCGTCCATAGCGTAATTGGTAATGTACCAGGACGGTATTTTGGGGGTTGCTGGTTCAAGTCCTGTTGGAAGTTATCTTTTTCCATCTGAAATAATCTCTATGTTTTCGCTTAGCATGCGTTTATGCTCTTATAAACTAATAATACTAAATGTACAAACACACAAGTCAAAAGATGCAGTTTTCTTGTTTTTCAGGCAGACTCCTTGGGATGCGCTTACCGTGACCAGGGTCTTGTAAAGGGAGACAGGGTAGGAGTGTGGTCACATAACATGGCTGCCTAGATCGTCACTGTAGTAGCTGCGGCGAGGGCTGGACTCATTTCGGTAATACTATAATTCAAATATATAAGGGACTGTCTTATATATATTGGTACTCCATTCCTTTGTATCTTCACACAATTCTCGGTGAGCTACACTTTAATCTCGTCCAATTTGAGCTTGCCATCATCATCAAACACAATAGCGCTTTTCGTCCTATATATTTTTATTTTGCTTCATTCGCGGAAAGTTATCAATATCATGCAAGCTTTTTAATAGACTCCAAAAAAAGAAAGATCTCTCTTATGACGCCGTTTTTTTATGTACGGATGATTGGGATTTTTAGGTATGTTTTTTTGTTAGATGGTTGGCCACTTAACCTAGAAGCCGTCTCCCGCCGTGGGTACATTTCTACTAAATTCAGCAGAGAGCTAACACTGCTGTGTTCAGGTTTGAAGGAATGAAATTACTGGATAATCGAGACTTGTTGGAGTGTCAATATAAAAAAAAACCTATATCCACCACCCACGTGGGCGCATATTTCAATAAATTCATTTAAATAAAGTTAACAGGTGTTAAATTCTCGAATCTGGGGAACCGCAAGTGGTATTTGATTTCTATTTATCGCAACATATGACACAAACTTATGTTGGTGGAAAAAGGTGTAGGTGGGAAAAGGTGATAAAACACTTCTAGTAATCAGATATGATAAATTGAAAAAGCATGTCATGAAAGATATTTCAAGAGGTCATTATAATATCCTCAAAAGGTTTCAGGTCCTCATTAATCCTGTTTACGAGAAGAACGAGCTCAGTTTCTGCATTATAAAGACTGAAATGAAGAGTCTTGTGATTGGAGACAGACTACCCAACAGAAACTACTACTCTATTCTGGAGTCATTATGAATAAATGAAAACCATTGTAATTAACGAGATATAACCAAAAGTGAACGAAAATAAATATCAACTGGTTTAAGGTGATGTGAATTTCAACAAGGCAAATTTTGAACACGTATTTTAGAATGTGCCTTACAGATAAGATAACAAAAAATCTACAATATTATAGACTTAGAGGACTGTGCCTGATCAAAAACACGATTCCATTTCTCATCTCATTCTTTAATTTCTCTCGAAGGAAAAAAAATCATGACCTCTAAAATTTTGCTTAATCGAGTTTTGTGTTTATATTTCATATATAGTAAATCATATCATGTATTGATACGATGAACATTTTATTTCTAATTATTATGTTGCAATCATGTGGTGATTGAAAGATTCCGGTTTTAAAAGATCACTTTTATATGAATTTATTTAAAAAAAATGCCTATTCTCGTGCGACACGAGGTCTCTTCGCCCTCAGTGTGACTTTTTTAAAGACCACTTCGTAAGAAACAGTTTATTTTCATATAGATATGCTATATAGAGTAATTTAAAGGGTGTCAAGGAGAGCTCGTCGTTTGGCTCATATTGCACTCGTATCGTGTTTGAGCGTTTCTATCTAGGCAAGAAGGTATCTACATTCCAAGAAGAAACATCATATACTTACTAAATGTTTCTATCTTCTCATTTGTACAACATCTGCTGTTCGCCCTCAGGATAATTGTTCTGGCTTGACGTATTCCTATAGCATGACGTATGCGCCGTTATATTATAATAAATACTTACTAAATCAATAATAATTGCTGCATATTCGAATTTCTTGCTGTTTTCAGGAGAACCAAAAGCAGCATTGGATTCCCACATCGCTGTTGTGAATAACACATACTTCATAGGCAAACGGCTAACATTTAATGAGATGCACCACAATATTTGTGTTCAGGTAAAAAACTTCATGCTAAAATTATAATTTTTCGATGACAGTTTTGTACCTGAATACATTATATATTCGTTTATAGACTACGAATAAATATATTATTATAATAAATATATTATTCGTAGTTTATAGATATAATTAATAATAATAATAATTTATTGCTCAGCTAAAGTAGGTACAATGCTTAACTTCTATACTTAAGATCAATACTATCTACACGGAAAAAAAAGATATCTTAAATCAAGACAATATCGACTTGGTCAAGACAAATGTAGTTTCATATATGGGCGGAAACAATATATTCTCGAAATAAGTAAAATATTGTTTCAGTTTTATTGTCTTCTTATAAGACATTCGTTCTTAAACCAAGAATTTTAAAAATTGGTATTAAGAATGTATTTTGTCTTATTTAGAGAATAAACAGCCAAGACAATAATTATTCTATTTTTTTTAAACATTTTTTATCTTAAAAACAAGACTCACATGTTTCATACTGAGAAAATATTTTCTAAGGTGAAACCATACTACTCTTAGCTGAAGAGATATATGTTTCTAGACAAGACTAGTATGTCTCTTATTAAAACAATGTATTGTTATGTGAAGCTTCTACTATTCATAGCTGAAGAGATAATTAATTTCAGAGAAGACACGTTTGTCTCATACTAACAGAATGTAATCTTAAGTGAAGCCTCCATTTTTCTTAGTTGAAGTGATATTTATTTTCACACAAGACTCGTATGTTTTTACTAAAACAACGTATTCTTAGGTGAAGCCTCTACTATTCTTGGACGAAGAGATGTAATTATCTAGGCAAGACTCGTATGTTTCATAGCAACACAATGCATTCTCAGGAGAAGCCTCGACTGCTCCTAGCTAAAGAGATATTTGTTTTCAGAGAAGACTCGTGTGTTTCATTCTTAAAGAGTGTTATCTTAGGTGAAGCCTCTACTATTCTGAAACTGAGATATATCTGTTTCTAGACATGACTTGTATGTCTCATACTAACAAAATGTATTCTTAACTGAAGAGACATCTGTGTCCAGCTAAGACTCACATGTTTCATTCTAACACAATGTAATCTTAGGTGAAGCCTCTACTTTTCTTAGCTGAAATGATATTTATTTTCACGCAAGACTCTTTTGTTTCATACTAAAACAACGTATACTTAGGGGAAACTTCTACTATTCTTAGACGAAGGTTTGTCTGTTTCAAGGCAAGACTCTTATATCTCATTCTAACACAAAGCGTTCTTAGAAGAAGCCTCTACTACTTTTAGCTTAAGAGATATTTGTTTTCAGCCAAGACTCGTATGTTTCATTCTAAAACAATGTAATCTTAGGTGAAGCCTCTACTTTTCTTAGCTGAAGTGATATTTGTTTTCAGACAAGACTCGTTTGTTTCATTCTAAAACAACGTAATCTTAGGTGAAGCCTCTAATATTCTTAGAGGAAGAGATAATTGTTTCTAGATAAGACTCGTGTGTTTCATACTAACCCAATATATACTTAAGTGAAGCCTCTACTTTTCTTAGCTGAAGTGATATTTGTTCTCAAATAAGACCCGTATGCATCATTCAAAAACAATGTAATAATCGATTAAGCCTTTTATTTTCTTAGACAACAGATAATTGTTTCTAGAAAAGACTTGTGTGTTTAATATTAACACAATACATTCGGCAAAAATGTATTATTTTATACTAATACAATGTATTTTTTCATTAACCTTCTAATATTTAATACTGAAAATATTGATGTTTGAGTTAAACAAATATATTTTTAGAAAAGAATATTAAAACTATCACTTAAGATTAATTATATAGTCTGAAACATACACATATTGTATCATAAAAAATAGATAAGTATACAAAATCACTTCTTCTGCTAACAATACTTTGTGTTTATTATGTCTATTGTTTTACTATTAACATATGCCCTTAATGTGTACCTTTTTAGCTAAGAATAGTACATGCCTACATATATATGACTATAATGTTTGAGTATGAAACATAAATCGTACAGGTAGGTACTGGACTATAAATTAAATGCAACGTTTCTTGAAAACAAGGTGGATCATATATTTATTGAAATTAAATCTCTTAGATATATAAGACTTGACTGGAAAATTTTCATAAAATATCACACGTCAATTTCTAGTACTTAAATTATAATTTCACAGGACACAATCAGTAGATATATGTATTATAGCTCTATGTTATATATACGAAAGCAAACATTTTACCGTTTTATTATTTGGTTAACTCGATATAGACGTTCGATGTTCACTCAGAATCGATATGGTCCACTGTAATTTATTATATTACAATAAAAACATAATAATTACCTATGAACAACAACTTAACGAGGGCCGTGTCGGTTCTGATCTACCAAAAGTTTGTTTAAAATATCCCTGATTGTGTCAAGTAAATTACTATTCAAATATTATTATTACTATTATTATTACATATCACTCGGAAAATTAAACAAACACAAAAGAACACGGTAGCATTTTGTCATACCGGCTTTTACAATATCCATGCAACATATACTTACAATAATATAAAAATACTTAAGCCAACATGACATAGGACTCATAACTCTAATTTGTCCTTTCTTTATACGGGGACGGAGTGACACCTATAGTTCAACTTACGTTGTACTACAAACAAAACTAATTTTTGCCATGCTTTAAACTTGTTAATGTTCAATTCCGCCTCCGCCAAGCTATTGCCTGTCACCTACATAATTTAAACAAATATTGTAATAACTATTATATAGTATGTATGTAACACATTGTTAAAAGATGTTTTAAAGAATGGCCCCGAGTTTCTTGCCCGTTCTTCTCGCAGTGGCTCTATACAATTTATTTGCTGAACGTGGCAGTACAATGTAGAATATTTCAATACTAAAATTTGTAATTGACCTTCATAAGAGCGTCGTAGACGCCTAAATTGAATAAATGATAAAAAAAAAATGAAGAGGCGACCCTATAATTTCGGCGGAGGCGGAGGTTCGAATCCTGCACATGAATATAAGCTTCTGATCTCTTGTAATTTTATAATACTTATATAATTGTTGTGTGTAAAACTAAATTAGCTACCTATATGTTATTGTGTATTGATAAGAAAACGTCGTCGTACCTACGAGTGAGACTCGCCATAAACCCGTATTTTCTTACGTACTTTTATCCTATATTTTAGCGAAATCACAGCTTGTAATTATCAGTTGTTTACACTTATTTCCACATTTATATTTTCTAGTTTTCTCCAAAAGTCATATTGTAGAGGTTTTTGTTTTACATCCCTTCGTCTGCTTGTCTTCAACTTTCCTTGAAAATCCTTAGTTCTAGCCGATAAGAAGTCAATGGCTTGCCTTGCTACCTACTGGAGCTTAAACCAAGGCCTCCTTCATAGAACACCACAATGAACGGTTGTTACCCACTTGGATGCATTAGCTCCTCGCGACTCTGAGGATTTAGTGCCTTACCTATAGCACTATGAAATTCTTGGTATCTAATTATGGTGGTAAGGTAAGGAATAGCATTTACAGGTACGGGACAGCTAACATGATAATTATGTTTATTTCTCAGAAAGATTTTCGGGTAGGTAACAGTCCGGAGTCGGGAACTGTGCCCAGTAGCAAGCATAGACGGCCATATAACACGGGACCAAAACATAGACCTTCCATTAGCCTAGTGATGAAATGTTTTATCATCGATATTTGGTTGACAAATGCAACTTCAGGTAGAAAATCAAGTTCTAATCAACGTAACGGGTGTTTATCAGCAGTCTTTGAGAGATAGTTCTCATGGTAGCATGTTCATCATCGTTAACGATATTATCATGATAACCTTATGTTTTATGTGCAGTAAATCACTCTAAGATATAAGAGTATGTATACCTTTTGGACCACTGTATTAGTCTCATATGTGGTTATATAAATCATAAATTTAAGTTCACTTTTGGTGTCCTTTAATATTCAAAATACAAAAGAAGTTATTTTTATTACCTATATTTAACTATATTTATAACTTAGCACCCCATTATAACTGTAAGACCATAGTAGAAACAGTGGGGAAGTAGGCCATCTCCGGCCCAATCCTCGATATAAGTACCTACCATACTTGCCTGTCTCAGGATTGTTACTTATTTATAATGTATGTACTCATATATGCTGAATTTTAATTCAGTACCTAGAAATAGGCAAGGGCCGGGAAGTTGTATTTTTGACTTGTGTTGTCTGGGTTCAGGGTTAGTGAGGTCGGTTTTACCTAAGCGATGATGAAACCTTTCACAATTAACGAAAGACGACATGCGACATCTATGTGGTTGCAGGGCCAGACACGAGCGACGCGGGGCTTACCTAATACAACAAAAAAATAAGTAGGCATCTCACTCATCATCAAGTAAAAATGATAGGTATGCTAGAATAAGTGACTTGCTTACCTTTCCTGTTCAGTAGGTAATCTGAACAAAGACAACTCCGGAATCTATTAATTATTTAGACAGCCGCACACGCAGCAATAAGTTTTTCTGCGATTATCAAACATTTTTCATTTATTTAGCGGTGCCTAAAAGCCGTGACGCGCGGTCATTGTTCGGTGTTAGCCCCGGCTGGCGCACAGAGAAACGGGTCGAGATTGTGTTTGAGTGTGCGGCGACGCATAGATACTATGGCGCACACAAACAAGCCGCGCGCGGTGCTTTTGTGTGAAGTTAACTTACTTACCCACTCTTTCTACTATGGTAAGACAGTGTTATCTAGCTGCGTGACGCTGCACTGCGTGAGTGCAGATGTGTGCATTATATGCTTATGTTAAATTTTTTCCACCTTTTATTGTTGTGATATTAGAGCATACCCTATCTTTTTTTTTATTATTTAAATCGATGATCGAGATTAATTTACCTGATAATTGATATATTTTTTTAGGCACTCTACGGCCTGACAGAAACTACAGCAGCTGTATTCCAGTCTATCGCTGGAGACAGTGTCGATATGGTGGCGGAGACTGTCGGCTATATACATGATCACGTCGAGGCCAAGGTAAGAAGCATAAGATCCTTCTGGAATTTGAAGAAGAAACAATAATCTTCATCCCCATACGATGGTTAAACGAGAGGAAATATTAGAGTTATGAGTCATTGTCATGTTAGCTCAGTCGGTCAGAGTATACCCCGGCTATAGGGGTGCATGACGCGGATTCAAACCTCACACATGACTATAATTTTTCATAGTTTGTGCGTCCGTATGTCATGGTCTCTAGCTCTTTCACATTATATGTACAAATATAAAATATAATGACTAAGGTACAAACAATTGTGTATAATTTTGTTTCAAAATTAAATACTTAACTTAATATTTTCTCACATCTTAGGTACTCATTAAAAGGTCTATTACATAAAGGATTTTTTGATACAACTAATAATTTCAGTACATGTACAAATAATTAATAGTATAACTAAAACTATGAGTTCATCATCATATCATATTTCTAGAAAATAGCGATCAGAGTACACGCTCTTCTTCAGGTGAGCGTTACTTTCCTCTTTGGGTGAGCGTGTTCTCCCCGATAGGTCCGGACTTAAGCAATAAGAATGATTAACTATTTACTTTTAAACAGTTCAAAAAGTTCAGTTTGTAGTATACTATGTAAGACGTTTTCTTGAGTCGTTAATAATACCCATAGATTATTAAAAAGAAGATTAAAAACCCAGATATCTTTCGGAACATTGACATCCAAAATAGAACATTGTTCCAATGTTAGTTTCAATTTTAATTTAATTAAAGCCAACATGACATACGACTCATAACTCTAATTTGTCCTTTCGTTATACGGGGATGGAGCAACACCTATCTAGTAGTTTTTAAGTTTAAGTTTATTCGTTACATATAAAAATACAAATAATAATAATAATAATTTATTTACCTCAATTATACAATTCACACCTTTAGTACTAACATTAATACTAGGCACATATTTTATTGTATATTTATACTCGTAATGTTGTAGAAACCAATATATAGCAATGCCTACACTAAGATTAATCTTGTGTTGTAGGTTTGCTATCCTTTCCAAAGTCACACATTTATTTACAGAGTATTAGTTAAGATGTATTTAATTTTCTAATAACATGAATTTAACATTATTTTAAACAATTTATACTACATAAAATGTATTAATTATTTTACCATGCAAGATTGTAAATATGTTCTGTGTAAAATTACAATTAAATTAGTGTGAATGAGTGTGCGGAGAAAGCAATTTGTATATGAGTGTTGTGTGAGTGTGTGTGTTTTTCTGTGAGTATGTGTGTGTGTGTTTTGAATAAATTTGCTAGTAAATCATATAATTGGTTTTAATAATTTTTCAGTGTTGTCATTATTCATATTTTGTAGCCAGTAATGGGTTGCTATCTTTTCTTCTTTTTGCCTTAAGGAAATAAGATTTGGAAGAACTTTTGCTGCTTGATTATACAGAAATGGTCCCAGGAAATTTTGGTGCCAATTTGCCAGTTTTGAGTTGTATTTATTGCTATTGAATACTCTATCCTTCCTTCTTTTAAGTCCGGTTTTAACTACAAGTGCCGGCGTTGTCTGTTTTTGTTTAAGTAAGATAAGGTTTTGAATAAACAGCTGTCAGTACACCACAGTCTCCATAGAGTTCGGGAGAAGGAAATTTATAAGGCCTGGTTGTAGCAACTTTTAATACTGCTCGTTGAGCACGCTCTAAATTCAACATATAAGTCAAGCATGCCCCACCCCAAGAAGTGTTTCAATAAATTAGTATTGACTTACATAACGAGTCATAATCATTAAAAATTAATTTCCGATCTGCAACCTCACGCAGATTATTGAATACAAATATGAGTTTACGTACCCGTTTTCCCAAAGCCTCGATGTGACTTTTCCAGGTCATTCTCCTATCCATTGTGATACCTAGGACACATTGAAGCTTTGGACAGGTACAGGTATATGTAGAGCAATTCGTTTGGGCTCTAATATTAATATTTGTAGTTTTGCCACGGCCATTTGTAAAAGCAATGAATTTGGTTTTTTCAATATTCAAAGCAAACAAGTTATGCTGGAGCCATGTTGTAACAATTCTCAAGCCTTCTTCGGTATAAATCTGTACTTCTACCCAGCTTTAACTTACGTTGTACTACAAGACAAGACTAATTTTTTTCATGCTTTAAACTTGTTAACGAAGGGGCGACCCTATAATTTCGGCGGAGGCGGAGGTTCGAATCCTGCACATGAATATAATTTTCTGGTCTCTTGTAATTTTGTACCTATATAATTGTTGTGTGTAAAACTAAATTAGGTATCTATACGTTATTGTGTATTGATAAGTAAACGTCGTCGTACCTACGAGTGAGACTCGCCATTGACCCGTATCTACGCATATATTCTTAATACACTATAGATACTTTATCCTATATTTTAGCAAAATCACAGCTTGTAATTATCAGTTGATTAACTAAGAAATTATTTCGAATGGAAAAAGATAACTTCCAGCGGGACTTTTAAACCCGCAACTGCAGGATACCATGCTACTGCTGTTTTTTTTAACGTGAATACGTTTATAAAAGTGCTTCCATAGGGATGCAATTAAAAATAAACTAATGATAACAAAATCGGGGAGTACAGTTTAGTGTTGCAACTACATATCTATCATCCCCATTCAAATTTCAATTACACCGGATAGCTACAGAATCAAAGAATTTATTACGTAAAAAACGTCGCGCGCGGCGGCGGAGGGTAGCCCGCCATTTTGAGACGTATTCACGTACAACAAACGGCCGTGTCCATAACACAGCCACACATTTTTTTTTATCCTTGAGTGCAAGTTTTTTGAAGTCCGACTTAAAGTTATCTTATTCCGTCCAAAGTAATTTCCATGTTTTCGCTTGCCATGCGTTGAATAATACTCAGTAGATTATACCCTTTTTACAGTAAGTATGTACTTTTATTCTTGCAGGTTGTGGATGAGAATGGTAACAGCGTGCCGTTTGGCGACGCTGGTGAGCTGATGGTGCGAGGATACACCAACATGATGTGCTATTGGAATGAACCCGAGAAGACCAGAAAATCTTACGATAAAGATGGCTGGCTCAATACAGGGTAAGGGGATCTATTTTTTTTTTTTGCCGTCCTCCTCCACTATTTAGTCTCCCCCCGATATTTTTCGGGGACCTTTTTTAGGTTTGACTTTTTATTTCGATATAATTTTAATAAGTTGTCATAAAAGTTTCAAAAATTTAATATAATATTTAATCACTGGAGTACTCTAATTACTTGAGTACCATTTTACCTCAAGGTAAGTCTTATTTGGTTGTAAATTATAAAATTAGTACACAGTACTTTTTGTCTAATGTTTATATAAAAGCTTCTGCAGTGTGTGACCTTTACTTGATTTATTTGTGTTATTTATTTATTTAGTCTGTATGTCTACTCCTTATGTTTTTACATTTATTTTATACCTATATATTCACAGCGTATGTGCAAGCATCATAATTCTTAAGAATTATGTGTTGCACATACTTTTTCACAGGTTCGTTTATTGAATAAGTCACGATGACGCTCAGTGTCACCGCGTCTTATTTCTATCAATGGCATCCTGTGCCACCTTCGCGCAGAATGCCAACAGGTGCGGCCTGGACTCTTTACCGGCCATATCATCTCACACAGTGAGGCTGCGGTCAACTTTATGTTTGTTGCAGATTCCAGGTCGCACCTGTCCGCACCGTATTTGGGGCACTCGAGCAGCAAATGGAGTATCGACTCGTCCTTACTGGAGTCACAGGGGATCTATTGATATTCAGGGGATACTCTATACAGGGGAACTATTGAATGGCAATTGACGCACCTCCACATGTAATAGGAAGCTGATTAGATGAAGATAAGGACAGAGGTGGAGCGGGGAACTTCCTCATCTCATACCGGGACACAGGCTTTGTAACGATATATTTTTTTTAAATCCAGAGACAAATTCGCTATTAGCCAAGACGGCTATGGGCGTATAGTTGGAAGAATAAAGGACATCATCGTGAGGGGAGGAGAGAACATAGCACCTAAGGAGATTGAAGACTTGCTGAACACGCATCCTGATATTATTGAGAGCCAGGTAAGAGGCCAGTCCAGTATGAGATTCCCTGATGACTTCTTCATTCCATAGTTGTATATGATCACTCTCGTATGAGTCTCTTTTACTATATATCCGTGTCTTACACGTCTCCGAATCTATTGGACGACAAAAAAGACAATAAATATATTTTTAACCGACTTTAAAATATTTTTTTAAAACGAGTTTGTTCTCAATTCGTGTGTATTTTATTGTGTGTGTTATATCAAATCTTTTTACAGGGTGTACTAATTTTGTTGAATTTTTAATATTCAAAAGCTGGTGTTTGTCAAGTGGTCCTATTTAAATTTCAATGAGTTGTGACAGGTAGCACGATTTACTGGACCAAAACGGCTTTAGGTATATGCTCTAGTGCTTAAAGGCCTATATTACATGTACAAGTGCATAAACAAGTATTTTTATTTTTCAAAGAGGTTCAGTTTGTAATTTTATGTACTTACGAGTATTTTTTACGAAAAATGTTGAACAAGGTACAAATATCAGTTCCAATTTTAATTAAATATATACTAACAGTATCGTTGTTTTATTTCCTCGCAATTGAAGCGAAAATCTGAGTGTATAAATCGAGTATAAACCCTATTTTAGCTTCGGACTTAAATACCAGCAGTCATCTTTGGTTTTGGTTCTTTTAGTTCTGTTAAGCATCTCGGCTAAATGGTTGTTTTATGTACTAGCTGTACAACATACCATTAATATCAATGATTAAATTTATTTTAATTGCAGGTAGTAGGAGTAGCAGACGAAAGACTAGGTGAGGAGCTTTGCGCCGTGCTCCGTCTGCGAGAGGGCGCCACCTTTACTGTCGATGACGTCACTAAGCACCTCTCTGGACACCTCGCGAGGTTCAAGATACCCAGGATACTGAGAGTGGCGGAACAGTTCCCCAAAACAGCATCAGGGAAGATCCAGAAGTACACACTCAGGGAGATGATAGAGAGTGGAAATCTATGATTATTATAAAATTTTGTTTTGATAATACGTTTAACAAGACTTCATTTTTTTTATGAGAGTTCCTCGGACGAACTATCACGATGAGATTTTCTGTGCTACTAATATACAGGGTTATAGGTAAAATGCTAACAACCTCTTAGGGTTGACTTCTGCTGGTCCTAACAAACATATTAGATGAAAAACATTTTTTTTTTGTTAATTTTTTTTGTTCTTTGTATGTCTATGACGGAATAAGCACGAGAACCACCTGATGTTAAAAGTCTCTTGGGCCTGTAATTTATGACTTCATATTTTTTATTACTTTGCATTTTTACTTTGTTAGTAAATATTCAAAACTATATTCAAAGGGACCGTAGACAGTACTAGAAAATCTGGACACTGGACCGCGCCGCGCTTCCGCGAATAGATTTGTGAATATTTACATCGAGCTCATTAATAAAAATATTAAATAATATATTACAGGCACAAGAGACTTTTAACATCAGGTGGTCCTCGTGCTTATTCGATCATATAAACATAAAAAAGCAAAAAAAAAATACATCTCAAAATGTTTGTTAGGACAGGCAGAAGTCAACCCTAAGAACTTGTTAGCATTTTACACTAATAATCCTGTATAACTGACTAGCGGCCCTCCCCGGCTTTGCACGGGTATTTTTAACATAAATTAAAAATTGAAACGCATAAAAAGTAGTTATTGTTGGACATATGGTATTGCGGACTTTTTTATTGATATTGATGTCCTCTATAAAATTGTAATACATCACTTTGCTCTATTGTCAACAATTTCCGCAGCGTACGCGATATAACGCTTATTTTCACACTCTTACATTATCGAAGTTTTCATACGGATCCTTAAGTTTTTGAAAATATTCTATAGTCTATGTTCATTAGGGATAGTGTAGGATTCTAATGGTAAAGATTTTTTCAAATCGGTACTGTAGTTTGTAAGTATATTCATTACATACATAAATACAAATCTTTCCTCTTTTTAATATTAGTATGGATATAGATTGATTGTGGATACTAAATAAGTGATGCAACTAAAACCCCGCGTTAAAATGAAAAAATATATATGCCAATCTAACAACAACAAAAAAACAAAAATTTAATTTAGAACCATAAACACATACTTCATTTCCGATACTTTTTTGACTGAATGTTGTTTATAAATCTACGACGGGTCCCGTTGCTTGGTCCATTTATTTATGTTCAGGAACACACAATAAAAAGGAAATACACAATATTAAGAAAAACACTATTGTTTCTAGTACCTACTGGAAACTGTAAAAGTATTAATATAAAAGATATCGATGATATGGTCTAGGACTTTTATTTAACTTCTAAAGATACTTCCGCATCGCTGCAGCAGTAAACAAAATATGTTTTGTCTGTGAATTTTGTCTATTTATTACCTTATGAAAGTAAAAACTACTGGGCCAATTTTGTCAAAATTTTGCAAAGGTCAGAATTGGAATACGTACAACAAAACTCACAGTATGGTAAGTATAGCATTTTTTTTCGGGATTCGGCCGTGGTCCACCAGCTTAGTTCACCTGGGTGGATCACCGGCAAGAAAAAGTGCTCGTGGTCTACCTAGGTGAACTAAGCAGGTGGACCACGACCGAATCCCGATTTATTGTCCAAAATAATAGAGCCGATATAAAATTGTGAGCTGTAGTTACAACGCGGTCTCTTACATAAAATAGGTCGCATAATATAACTTGTGACTGATTGTCACAAACGCTGCTAGGAGGGCCCGAATCTAAAAAAAATATTTATTTATTAGGATGTCAAATTATTTTAACACCCTATTCCGTGGTGAAACCGCTGCAATGTCGATTATCGATAAAACAATGGACTCATGTTTATTTCATAATATTTGTGAGATATTCTGTTAGTTTGATATTTTTTTTTTAATATTGTTAGGTTTGCAATAACGCCTGCTATGCGGATTACATTACAAAATCACAAATATACGATAGGAAAAATTTAAGTCATGTGCGGGATTCGAACCCGCGTCCATCCACTCCTTGAGCCGGAGTATGCTCTAACCAATTGAGCTAACATGACATGTTAGCTCAATTGGTTAGAGCATACTCCGTGTACACCATGTAAACTCTTTGTTTTTTTTGTTTTCCGTAGAGAAAATATAAATAATATGAATAAAAAATATCAAAAATATACGATAGGAAAAATTTAAGTCGTGTGCGGGATTCGAACCCGCGTCCATCCACTCCTTGAGCCGGAGTATGCTCTAACCAATTGAGCTAACATGACATGTTTTTTTTACTAATACTGCGCGAACTTAGTCTAGGGCATGTTAAGAAGCTAGATATAGTCTACATAAGTAGTATAACTTCATTTTTTTATTATGAAAATACTTTATTTTACGGATTAACATATTTAACTAAAAAAATTAAACTTAACTAAAATAACTAATCCAATATTCCGCTACCATAAGGCAGTGTCCCCAGTACTATTACATATTGTTAATATGTTACATTGTTTATTAGTGGACTTCTTAAGATTTCGATTCTGTAAGATGATTTTAGAAGGTGTGGTACCAAAGTAAATGGCGCTAAATTTACATAAATATTTTCTTTAAGGTCGTTGTTGATGTCTCCTTAAGGTTTTATTCCACAGCACCTGTAAAGAAATAATAACCTGTAAGCAATGCTTTTTCCTTTAAAGTGTTAACAATATAATGCTACTTTAGTCCGGTGGCGAGATTAAGAGTAGAGTTCACGGAGTGTTTTCCATACAAACGTAGATTTGTCATATTTTAAATAGCAAGAGTTGAAATTCGGTGAAACTTTGCATCCTTGAGCCGAATATCTATGCTTCTGGTTTGCCAGATTTTCTTAAAATTAAGTATTGACAAAAATAATTCAAAGAGTCGTTTTGTATGGGAATTATTATTTTGACATTTAGGGATATATTTAATAACTAATCGAAAAACTAGCAAACCAGAAGCATAGATGTTAGGCTCAGCTATATGCGTACAAAATTTTACCGAGTTTGAACACTTGGTATTTAAAATACAGTCATATCGTAGTTTGGTCAGAAACTACGTTTGTATATGGAAAGCGCTCCTTGCACTTTGCAGTATGGTGCCCGGTAAATTATTTTAGACTCGCTTATTACAGAAGAATAATGAATAATACATTTGGAAGCAGTGATGGCTCAGTGGCATTGGCTATAGACTGCCGCGCAGCAGGTCTATGCTTCGAATTACGCTGCGGATTCGAGATTCACCGCATGGTGGAAGGGCATTTTGCGAATGCACGCCTGGCTAGCGACTATCCTCAAGTAGAAAATCTGTCGCCAAGCACCTTACGGTGTGTTCCGGCAGCAGTCCTTGAGAGCCAGTCAAATTACAGGCACATGAGACCTAACAACTGTACTTCTCAGTGAGACGGGCGCAGTGCAATTCGTTGTTGACGAAATGCGTCTGTTATAGGCAGAGGTTAGTCCACAGGTGGGCCTCGAGTGTGTTCCGTCACAAAACATAAAAAAAATCAAGCAAAATAAGGTCTTTCGCTGATTTCGACATCTCTTCTCCTCTATCCTTTTCTGGACAAATTTTTCCAGAAACACTAAATCTTCACATTTGTACAAGGTGCGCTGTGTTTGAACTGGATAAAAGTATTGGCTTAGTCATCACATATTACCAAGATACCATTTGTAATGTACAATAACAAATATTCTTCGTACAGAACCAGACTATTGTACGAAGAAAAAATAATTCCTTACACTTTATCTAGTTGAAGAACTGTTTGCGTACATACCTTTAGCGCATCAAGCTGAAGAGCAACGGATTCAGAACAGCGCTGAATATGTTATTGAGAGCAGATATTTGGTACCAAAGTGTCCACCACTGAAACACAGATTGAAAGACTTGAGACCAGAAGACCAATCTTGGTATCTCAGAGATTGTGGCGCGGCATGCAGACTATAATAGGATATGGTAGGAATTAAGCTTTAGGGGCAAAAGTGGAGAGGGAGATGGAGCAGATGTAGAACCCCATTTGAACTGCACTCAAACAGCGGTTGTTCACCTACGCACTTGCGAAAACCCCTTTTGTGGAGATGTTTTTTTTTTAATTCTGTACTCGTTCTATTAGGTGAACACCAAGGAATTATTTTTCCTACTTTGTCTATTAGTATAACAACATGTTTTATTGGTAAAAAAAACAGTAGAATGGCTGGTAAAACCTGCGTCATCATTCCCTTTCATGCCATTAATTTAATTTAATTTATATAATTGCAGGTATTAGAAATTACATTAAATCAATAGTGTTAGAAATTAAATTTAATTAATTCGATTAATAATGATTCGCATTCGGTGAACATCCTACACAAAACTGAATAATTTCAGGTTTGTAACTCTTTCTGTTTAGTATCTAGAGGCCCTTTAAGACAGACACCGGAGTCTCATTAATAGGGTTTTTTTCAGCCCCTTAGGTAAGGAAAAAATAACTAAAAATAACACTCTCACCAGATACTAGTTGGAAGCAAACTCACTTGTGGTATGAGTACTTCGTCTGCCTCCATCAGCTTCTTGACATCCACAGTGACAATGAAGATCCTTATAGTGGTGAATGGAACCCAACAAACCACAAATGCTAATGTCAGTGTAACTAGAAAACAAACTAGCGTTAATATCGTAATGTACTATAATTTACATTATTGTTTGTTCTTTAAATCATTACTAGGCCTGAAACCCATAACACCACGAATGTTGTCAATGTTACTAGAAAACAAACCGGTAGTAACATTGCCATATAGGTACTAAAATTTTGCATTCACAGAACTCATATATACAGATATCCATATAGATGATGCGAGTGATTGTACTTCAAGTCTTATGAAATTCTTTTTTTGTTGAGTAGAGTATCCCCAAGTTAGTCCCATTTAACCTTCATCAACATTGGTTTAATCGGTTCGGATATTAATGGCTATTTCCAATAAAAACAAGGAGACTAAAGCTCATTCGGTCACTAGATAATTGTACTCCTTGAGAGCCAGTGGTTCGCCTGAAAAACATCTTCAACCACATCATCACTTACTAGCAGTGAGTAACGCATAATATAGAAAGATTAGGATTCAGCAATAAAAGAAACTGACACGCAAGATGAATTTGACAAGGAACTCAGCTAATATATTTATTAGGGGCCACATTCACTTTAACAAATTCTTTTTTTTGTTATACTTTTAATGTCTTTATTAACAAAATACTAGAACTATATATAACACTACAGCTACTACAATAAAAGCATTTAGATCCTTATAAGTCATTGCAGACTCATAAGCAGTCCAAATGCTCTAGCCCACTACCAGTTGGCAGCGTGCCCAGCATGCTGGCAGCATTGCCCTGTTTAATTGGAATGCTTATTCTTTGAGCCAAATAGGTGCCAGCATTTTGATCACGCGTCGCATCGACCAAGCGCTCTGATAAGTTATGGAAAAAATATGAGCTCCCGGTCCCCACGGACCCAACGTCTCTACACATTAAATACTTACCAGTGAGTTTGTTGATTTTACTATTGTTATTGCGTCGATTGAAGATCCTACCTCTGGAATTTTTCTTTTGCGCGACATGCATTTGGTATGCTATAACTCCATAGATAACCGTCATCATCACCAATGGGATTAAGAAAGTTACCACTGCGAGCACGGCGTTCACTATCTTAGCGGTGAGAGTCGGCAAGATGAGGCACATAGGCATCTTCTCTGTCTCTATCAAGCGAATGGTCCAAAACTCTGGGAGGGTTTCCACTATGGCTACTATCCAAATCGCCATCACAACCTTCATGACTCTTCTCCGCACGTTAGTCGACTTAAACATGAGTGGATAGCATATCGCGATGTATCTTTCCACCGTCAAAGCGGACATTATTAAGATTCCATTATTCCATAGCCCGACCACCAAGAGGTACCGTACTTTACAAGCTAGTTCTCCAAACGTGAAGTGCAGAAATGGGTAATTAGCACTACCAAGAGCCTCTAGTGCTGTAAGTAGAATTGCAAACGTGACTGACAAATCTGATACTGCTAAATTAAACAAGTAGTAGTTGGTGATCGTGTGCATTGTTTTATCGTAATAGATCACGATACAAGTTAGCAGATTGCCGAAAAGGGCGATGATGAATATGAGGAAAATCATTGAGAACATGAAGTACGGAGGCCACTGGATATCTTTGGTTACAATCTTTTCCATTACTTTCGACCATAATACTATGTCGAATTCACCGTATACGGTATAATTCTGCATTTTTTATTATTTAATTATTGTTTGTTTCTATAACCTGGTTAGGTCTGTACACCACGCCGTCTCAACATTGAGTGGACACAAAATTGTAGGTTATTTTTAATCGTGGTACTGTTATTGCCCACTTTGTAATCAATTAATAGTTTGCGTGTCTACACTGTATAAATTGGATTATGTGGGATATCAAGCCTACATGTAGGATTGTATCCAGGTTCACATACAAGGAAGGAGTGGGGGCCTGTAAGTGAAATTGAAAGGGGAATCTCATTTTGTATGCGATCTTTATAAGCGACAACGGACATATTTAATGAATACCTAAATATATTTCACTTATTTTAAGATCATATTGTCAATGTTTTCCTAAACATCAGCATGAATCGAAAGCGGAACTTTACTTGAATTCTCTAATTTCTTTAAATATTGAAAAAAGGAAATATTACTGACTTAGGTACATTTATTGAAATAAAATTAGTCAGTGACAATTTTATCAAACAGTAATGAGACTACATTCAATATATTTAACTTACTGAATCAAATCGTTAAATTTTGATTATGATTATTTTCTACTGATCGCAGTGCCACAATAATATTAGGCTATTGAGTGGGTACGGTAAGGTTATTTTTATTCTGTTAGTGAAATGAAACATATTGCTCTTAATTCAACTTTATTTAATGAATTTTACGGGTTTTTTCTGTGACGAAGTGTGTGTCGATCACCCGCCTGTCCATTGCAGTTGCAGTGTCACCTTTCTCGTACTGCTTGACACTGAAAAATTAACTACTATCTATGTGTTTGCACACTACTTACCGCTTAGAGGCAGAATATAAGACACTGTGGTACTCAAGAGACCAGCTAAGGTTCATAATAGTGACATAAGTTAGGTACCCACTTTTTCCCCCCGCCAAAATCCTAATTTCATGCCTGTCGTTATCAAATTAATGGATTGGTTATGTATGTGAAAGTAGCGATGGATTAAATTTGAAACTTTTGCTCTATATCTTGTTTTTATATGAATACCTGTTCACGATATAATTGACCTAACGACGAGAGCGAAGCGTCTTCCTTTCAGCTTAGGCTGCACTGATGTATGTCCGGATTTCCGGTTGTTCTCTACAGGTCGCGTTTCTCAATCGATTCTCGTGTTTTGCGTCGTGTTTGTAAGCTTGTGTGTACGCACTGAATAAATGGCAGTTCGATAATTATATGGTAATTTATATTAGGTCCTTACATATGAAATTGGCGTTTTGTATGGGAGGAACAAAAAGTCGAATATTTTTTAATATAATATATTTAATTAATCAAAGTATGAACCATTATTTTCTATGCACTTTTGCCATCTCATAGGTAGTTCGTTGATCCCTTTACTAAAAAAACCAGTCGGACGGGAATCAATAAAATCTTTGAAGGCGATTTGGACTGCCCCATCGGAGTTGAATTTTTTCCCTTGCAAGAAGTTATCCAAATTTCGAAAAAAATGGTAATCTGTTGGAGCAAGGTCCGGGGAGTACGGAGGATGTCTTAGACTTTCCAATTGAAGCTCTTCTAATTTAGTAGCCGTCTGTAGCGCAGTGTGTGGTCTAGCGTTGTCGTGAAGCAGCAGTGGCGTGGAGCGATTGACCAGCCTAGGTTGTTTAGCCGCTAGCTTTTCCATCATGGTTTGCAATTCCTGACAATAGACATCAGCCGTAATAGTCTGGCCAGATTTGAAAAAACTGTAATGAACAATACCGGCACTAGTCCACCAAACGCTTACAAGTAACTTTTTTGGGGTTAATTTTCGCTTGGGGCAGGATTTGGCTGGCTGGCCAGGATCTAACCATTGCGCTGAGCGCTTCCGATTATCGTAAAGAACCCATTTTTCATCACAGGTAACGATTCGGTTTAAAATACCTTCATTATTGTGCCGGTTTAGTAATGTAACGCAGCAGTCGACGCGCGTTTGCCGGTTTGTTTCAGTCAATTCGTGAGGTACCCACCTTTCAAGCTTTTTAATCTTCCCAATTTGCTTCAAGTGAATTAAAACAGTTTTATCACTAACATCGCAGCCTGCAGCTAACTCGGACGTGGTTTGCGATGGATCCGCTTCCACAATAGCCTTCAACTCTTCATTATCAACTTGAGTCTCAGGCCGTCCACGGGGCTTGTTCTGCAGGTCGAAATTTCCAGAACGAAAACGTTGGAACCAAAAACGAACTGTGTTTTCTTTTGCAACACGACCGCCATACACATCATTCACCCTTCGAGTTGTTTCCGCAGCACTAGTGCCACGGCGGAACTCGTACTCGTAAATAATGCGATATTTAAGGTTTTCCATTTTGTAAAATGAGTGACGCAAACAGAAAAAAACAGAAGAAAAAAAACAAATGAATGACGATCATCGAAGCACAAATACATGAGTCTATAGCTGTACAAATTTGAATTTGGAATTCCTTACCAAAGAGGAGAAATTCGTGATTAAAGTGGCCAGTACAAAAAACGCCAATTTCATATGTAAGGACCTAATATATTGTTTTGCCGATTCGAAGAGTATTGGAAATATTTCAAAACGACTTTCAAGTTAAGCAACATCACCCGCGGTCATGAGTTGGATGGGTGACCGCTAGTGGCATTACTACTGAGCGCTTCCGTGCTTCGGAGGGCACGTTAAGCCGTCGGTCTCGGTTGTTGTCTAAGGATGACAGTCGTTATAGCTTGGTGGTAGGGCATTTTGCGATACTTGATGTACCTACTTACAGATTTTTTTTATTATATTATCTGTACTTATTTTTATTTCCAGAATCAATCGAAGAGCTCTGGTTGCTCTACTAGTACTGTAAGGTTCTACGGTCTACTTGCCGTCCTTTCGGTCTCCTATTCCAAAACTCATGCATAAATGAAATAAAAAACATAAAACCTACTAAGAGCTAGTAAAGCTCACACACTGAGCGAGGGTTCCGTACTGAAACATAATGTAATAATATATAACAATATTATTTACATTTCGGGAGTCAGACGCACTAGGCCGTTTTATTAGTATTTGTGGTTGAACGTTATAACTAACAAAAAGTTAAAACGGAAGGCAATATTCGAAACTCAATATAATTATAGTCCAATATTTTCAACATTACTATAGATACCAAATTTTGCCGCTGATTTTTGTATAACCAATATCTATTTGACTTTAATAAGTGTATAGTTTTTACGATGGAGCATAAACAATAACGTTAAAAACACTTCTCATAAATTAACTTCGCTTTCGTTTCAATTTATTATCAAATATTATTTACTCATCTCGCTATACTAACACAATTTATACAAAAATTTCGTTGGTGGACGGACAGCATCGTAAATGTCGCAGCAAATGATTACAAATGGATAATAGCCATTTATTGTGCCGTTCTATGGAGGAGCCCTTTGCCTTGTTTAACTGAAGGAATCTTCTGGCTGATGATGGCCTATTACCATTCCAAATATACAAACCTGAATGTCAAATGACGGTCGGACGGATGGACAGCCGAGCTTAGTAATAGGGTCCCGTTATCAAGTACGGAACCCCTAAAACAATGCTTCATTAGCAACGTCATATTTTTTTTTTTTTTTTTTTATTATATTAATCTTCACTCCACAGACTCCAGGGTCCGTGCCTTTTTTTAATTATGACCATATTTTATTTACAAACTAGATATTTACAATATATAGGAAACATGCAACATTCTAAAAGAGAACAGTGTTAAAAGAACATATTTTTTTTTCCGATAAATGTCATTACCACTTGCATCCAGAGCAGACCAGTGTCCTCTAGCAGCACCCGTTCACGAGTTGACGCATGTGCCAGCCATCGCCTTCCTCAACCATTTTTGAGGGAAGATGGCGACCCGACACACAACACCGCCGCTAGACAACACCTTAATGTGAGCTTGACCGCTCTGGATACCCGTGCCAACGATTACAATTTGGGATTACTCTACTTTTTTGTGTCATTCCCCCACGTCACATTGTAACAGAGTCTCCATTACCACGCTGTTTCGATCTTTGATCGCCATTTTGAGGTTGTAATTATGGATGGTTTTTGGTGTCGCAACCATCGCCTTCCTGACGAACCGTCCTATGGCGTCTTCTTCGTCATCTGCGTAGTGCAACGTCATATTAGATATATCAACTTATATTTATCATTTTTTATATTGTTATGATTGCAATAACGCCTGCTATGCGGATTACATTACAAAATTACAAATATACGATAGTAATAAATAAATATATTTGTAATTTTGTTATATTTATCATCTTTGGATTTTAATAAGAATCAAATTAAATCTAAATTAATCCCATCAAAAATACGCAACTTATGAAAAAAGTTATCTAAAGTTAGTAGTCGAAGCCGATACATATCATTTAAAGCCTGCGATAATTCGAGGGAGCCCTACGTGTGACTCCGTCTTGCCCTTTGGGTACGGAGCTCTAAAAATAGTCGCATTGGGCAAGTCCTCCTTTCGAGTAGTTGGTTGAAAATATAACCGGTCAAGGCTTCTAATGCACAACAGCGCATTGTTGTTTACTCCCATTGTATGAACATAGATTTGATTTACTGATGACTTAAACTCAGGAGGAGGATTTTAATCTAACAAAATTGAGAGCCAGTACTTCTAGGTTAGCTTGAACAACGTCTTCGACCACATCATCACTTACCATCAGGTGAGATAGTGGTCAAAGGCTAAACTATCAGACATAAAAAAAAATTGTGAGTACTTACAAATATTGGATATGATAACGATAAGTAATCTTTTATCAACAAAAGTAGGCGAACACAAAAAAAGCAAATATTGTTTCTCATACTTTTGCACGCGTAGATTACTTACCTATGACAAAACAACAGATTCCTTTTTAACCGACTTCCAAAAAGGGATGTATTTGTATGTAAGTAGTATATAAGTAAATGGGGCAGAAATCGATGACGATTTTGAAAAGTTTACTTTGCTAACCGATCCTCGGATTTATCTACTTATAGGAATTCCAGCGATATTAATGTGAGCCCTAGGCGATGTCTGGCGGCTTCAATTTAGGTATTACATCACACATATACAGCCATAATCTCTGACGTTGAACAAATGCCTCCCCCATTAAGAGGGGTTTGCCATAATCCCCATCCTTGGCAGGTGGATTGGAGATCGCAGTGTGAGATGACGCTGCTGCCCACCTTCTGGTATTCTTCACGTATGCAAATTCACGAATTTATCTACACTATAATAATATTATAAAAAGTATTTGTATTTTTGTATGTATCGAATAAACTTAAAAACTACTTTCACCATTTGAATCCCGGATAAACAAAGGCTATAGAACATTTTCAAAATATTTATTGTTTTTTGATAGTTTTGTTAAGTTCACGGAGCGATTTCCATACAAACCTAGTTTCGTCATATTTAAATACTAAATGGTCAAACTCGGTATAACTTTGCATGTTATATACTTGAGCCAAATATCTATTTATCATTTGAGTCAATTGAGATTCGCTGATAATTTAATACTTTTCTCCAAATGCCCTTGAATGCCCCCCTGGCTAGCTACCACCCTCAAGTAGAAAATCTATCGCCAAGCACCTAACGGTGTGTTCCGGAAGCTGTGTTTGAGAGCAATTACTTCTAGGTTAGCCTGAACAACATCTTCGACTGCATCATCACTTGCCATCAGGTGAGATAGTGGTCAAAGGCTAACCTATCAAAATATAAAAAAAACCTTGTAAAAATGTTAAAGCAATTATCAGAAGAAAGTGCTAATACAGGGCTCACAATGAATATAACAAAGACAAAAGTAATGAGGAATTCTTTACACAAAAATGCTATTAAAGTTAACAATCAACAGTTAGAATATGTAAGCAAATATGTTTATTTTGGCCGAAGAAGGATCGCTTCCTTCTCCGTTGACGCCCCGGTACAAATGTCATCGACGTACAGGTCGTTTTTCAAAATGGTGGATGCCCGAGGGTATTTCAAACTCTCTCGGTCCGCGAGCTCCCAAAGAGGACGAATATCCAAGAACGGAGTCCGTAAGTATTCGTATTGAGCTCATAAACAACAATAGGATCCCGTGGTTCTTCGCACCACAAGATTAATTGAAAACGCCTGTCATCGGGATGTATAATAGTTTGCCGAAACATCATTTTAATGTCAGCCACAAAAACAAATTGATGACGTCGGTAATTTGTGATGACGTCACCAAGGTCCTTTAACAATTTGGGACTGGAATGCAAACATTGGTTCAACGATATGCCAGTGGAAGTCTGCGCAGAACCATCAAATACCGTGCGCAGCTTGCCAGTAGATGGCTTAAGTACCGCATGATGCGGAAGGAAATAATGCTCCACTGAACGCCAATCCAAATCGGACACAGACATGTATCCCAACTGTTCATACTCTCTCATGAACTCTATATACTTCTGTCGGAGCTCCGGATCTCGATTCATACGGCGCTCCATAGCCAACAATCTCTTTTCTGCCACGGGTCTGGACTCACCAAGAGGAGGACGTAGCGGCAGAAAGGGTAGTCGAGTAATGAGCCGGCCAGAATGAAGGCGGCCTGTGTTGTTCTGATAGAACAACTCGCACTCTTCATGAACTGGGTCCGAACGAGAAGCTTGAGGGGGCTCTTCGACTTCCCAAAACCTCTGAACCGCATCAGAGAGAGCCGAGCCCACTGTCAAAGCATCAAGTTCCAGTAGAGGGGTACCTTCAAAACAGGTCCCATCAAAGCAAAACCAAAGATGGTCGGGATAGCGACCAAGCCACCTGGCAGTATGACCCGTTTATTACCCAATAAAACCTTACCAAGGACATCTGAACCAATCAGCAAATCGACTTGTCCCGGTAAGTCAAACTTGGGGTCAGCCAGGTTCAAACCCGTAGTCAAATTTACCACAGAAGTGGACAATTGCTTCTGTGGATGCCTACCCAAAATATTCTCCATGACAATAGCCGAAGTACATATCCCCGGGGATGGAGAATCAACAGGGGTGAACAATAACTTCACTTGCCCCTCAACACTGTTTACAGCTGAGTTACCTACTCCCCGGATAACATCAGAATATGTTCTCAAGTTTAGGCCTACCTGCCCTACCAACCTAGTAGAAATTATGCAACCTTGAGAGCCAGTGTCCAGAATAGCACGGACCACAAAAGTGGCTCCCGTTGGAGACCTTAACGGAGGCCGTTGGTAGGAGAACGGTCTCAATCGGGGCACTTGTATCTATTGGGCAGGGGCCAACTTCCTATTGCCTGGGCGGCGAGCGGTCGCCGCAGCCAGGCCTCTGTCCTTCAAATCTAGGATAATTCGCAAATTCATCAAATGCGCGGTGTCCCGTGCCGCGCGCCATCTGTGGGGGGTCATAACGACCTACCCGCCCAGAGCTTGGTGGGCGCGACTCGAGTCGGGGACGTTCCGCCAAGGGGGGCCAAGGGCCTACGGTGCCGTCCAGGCGATTATCGGCGCTCAGCAGCCATACAATCGGTGTCGCGGGGGGGAGGGGACGAACGCGTATTCTGTCGGTCCCTAACAACAGGCGGTGAGTGACGAGCAACATAGCGGCTCTCTTCCGGAGAGTGAACCGGAGAGGGGGAGTACTGGTCGCCACGGGGGTACCCGCCCATGCGCGGTTCAACCTGGCCAGTCACATGGCCTACCCCGTTCCTATTTAGGCACAACATGCCTAAGTGCTGCCCTGAACAATAAGCGCACGGGTGCGGGTCAGGACAGTCCCGTTGAAAGTGCTTGCCTAAACAACTAAAACAAAGCCGGCGCGTATTCGCGATTCTGCGGCGTGATGAGATGTGTAGGTCCAAGAACGACCTACATTTCACAATATTATGGCCCGGGACCAAGCAATAAGCGCGCTCGGATGGGCTCTGTGTGACAGCAAATCGGGGGGAGGGGCGCTGGTGAAAATTGCCATGGCCCAGAGTACGACCCTGGCCAACGGCCTTAGTGTGGCCCTGCTCCTTGGCCCTGGGTGGCCGGTATGCAGCCGCCGTGTCACCAGCTGTGTCCACCATACCGCACTCATCCTCTAAGAATTTCTCCAGGTCCTCAAAGGGGGGCTAATAGGTCGCACAATCGCCACCATATTTCTGCTCAAAGCGAGCTTTCAAGTCAACAGGCATTTTTTTCAATATAATATGGACCAATAAATATGACCAATGTTCAACGGGTAGGTCCAAACGTTTCAACGACTAACAACGGATTCAAAAATTCCGTTCTCAATACGGCTAGCCTATTAACCGTGGGCAAATTCAATATTTGCTGAATGTGTGTGTCAGCAAGGCAACGTTTGTTATTGAACCGCCTGACTAGTAAGTCTTTAGCGGTTTCATAATTCGAGTCATCAATTGAGAGATACTGCACCAATGCCCTCGCCTGACCGTCCAAAACTGATAACAAATAGGCTAGCTTTTGTGATGGACGCAGATCTGTCCTTGCGTCCACTAAGCTATCAAACATATTTATAAAACCTAAATAATTTTCAAGACGGCCATCAAAGTGGGGCAGGTCCAATGTAGGCAGTCTACTCAGCAAGCTTGGCAAGGTAGGTTCAGTTTCGGGCAATGGTGAACCAACCTGGCCTTTATTAGTTATTTGCCTAGCCCGCTGTGCAATTTGGTCGTTGAATTCCAAAATTTGTAGGTAATCATTATCAACATGATTCCTCTGTTCCTGACTGAAGGCAACAAGAGTCAGGTCTCCAACAAAAGTGTTATAGCATATATAGCGTTTTTCACAAGTTCGAGGCGTTCACTCAACTTGGCAAATCGGTCTAACAGCGCCTCGTCTCTATCTGGTCTAACGGCCAATGCTGCCGCGAGAAAACCAACACAAATGTGAGGTGATACCACCAACGGCGTCGCGTACCTCCTTTATTGCGGACATGTTGAGTATGAACCACTAATCAACAGTTATTCAATAATATTCAACAATATTTTACAAGTTTTAACATAAAATATTCAATAATTAAAATTTTTTCAAAAGTGACAACCTTACCGTAAATTATATATGCTTTGGCAGCCCTGGAATGTGTAGTAACAATCAGAATAAACAATTTAGCATATTAGTTCAAGTAACATCAACAAATATTTTTTTTATACTGGGCCGTAACAAAAATGGTAAGGAACCCCAAATGGTACAATATTTTTACCAAAATAACTTGAATTCACTTAATACACCTCCTAGGGAACTGTCCAAGCAATTGTGAAGGACAAATAATATGATTTTTTATACTTTACATGAGATATCACAAAATCCGAATATTCATATATAGTTAGTCGCAGATTTCAAATACAAATTCTCAAGTTTTGTGAATTCTTCAAGATTTATACCCAAAGTTCAGCAAGAAACTATTTAGGCTAGCTCATGTGGACTAGATATTGTTAATAAGGCGCAGATTCAATGACAATTACAACAATTTAACAATCCAAATTTTCTCAGTAGAACAATTCAGTACAATGATGAGTAAAAATGGTCAATTAGTTTATAAAAATTAGTACTGAGACTGATTTGTTTCATTCAAACAACAAATATATTATCTTATACAAGCTATGCTATGCATATACAAATGCTCATCATATAATTGCAAGTACAATAGATAAATCAATAGTGCCTTTTTCAAGGGCGGAGTGTTTTTACAAGTTACAAGTTGGCTCAAAATGCCCAAATCTTTAACAGAACTGTTAACAAATTATGTGAATGATATACACTGTATTTCAGGTGTATTCAAAGGGCTCTAATCAATTCGAATCAAAAATTTCAATAATTTTCATAACCTTGAAACAAGCATGACAAAATGGAACAATTTTAGATTTAGGCATCAAACCTAGGCTCTGCGGATGCAACCGCGCTCTGGCGATGTTAAGATTCCAGATTGCCCAGGCAGGGATTGTTTAGCAGAGAGGCTTCTGCCTAGACAATCTGTTTTGAATGCTTAACTCCGGCGATCCACCGGGAAGGCTGAAAAGAAAGTGCAATTATAAAATCAAATTAACCTACAGAGTTATGCAGTCGTGTCGACCTCGCCGCCAGCACCTAGCTGTTACAAAAATAAAAACATGTTGGCCAACACAATTTTTATTTTACTCACGGCCAGGGCGGCGATGGTCGTTGCCGTGCTTCCTTCCTCTAGTCCTCCGAGACTCCAAAGTCATGACAGTAAATGTCCAACACAAAAGGTTCAGATGACGACAACACTCGCGGCACAGTATTATCACAAATTCAAAATTATTACGTGGAACAAACACAATACAAAAAAGAATACGCGCTAGCAAAATAAACTACAAATTCACAATTCAATGTCGACAAAAAATACAAGAAAGAGAATGATTTTGCAAAAAGTTTAGATAATCTCACGTACAAAAATTCCATAGACGACAGCAAAGGGGTGCGTTCCATTTGCCCGAAAAGTTGATCGGTCCGAACAACGGCAATAGACCCATATTGTCCTGCTGATGTCTATCTTGGAGTCCGATTGCTGATTCAATTCAGTAATCGAAATGTTTTGTTTGTAATTGATTATTCTGTATTATCATTTTTCAATTCCTGATAAATATCCCGATTATGAGAATTGCCCTACTTATAACGTGACATGCGCAAAATATTATTTTATTAGGTAAGTATTTATTGACATAATTGCATTTCTTACTGATAAACCACTGATAAATTTTATTATATTTTTGACGCTTAGAACGTATTTTTTTTAATCATATGTAACCTTTGTATATCACCTGCTGGTAAGCGATGAGGCGGTCGTTGATGTTGTTCAGGCAAACCAAACATTTCTGGCTCTCAAGGAAAGCTACCGGAACACTTGAATAGGTAGGTGCTTGACAACAGATTTTACTTGAAGGTAAAAAAGGCTATAGCTAGGTAAGTATTCTCAAAATGCACAACTATAGGTGTTCTATTACTTAGGACCTGTTTCAGAATGTTCGAATAAGTTCTGGTTATACTACCCAGAACATATTTAATAAATAAAACACTATGTTTGCGTTTCACAGTCATCGATTTAGCCTATCCATCGGTTAAAGCTTGAAACGCGCTGCATGTTAACTGTCATTTTTATCATTCAGTTATTTTATGTTCTAAGTAGTATAACCGGAACTTACTCGAACATTCTGAAACAGGCCCTTAGTGTAGTTTTTAATAAATAAAATCCTAATGAATTATGAAGTTGAACACGGTGATATTGAAACGGTAATTTACGCCACACACATAATTGGATAGCAGCGCTCCTTGTTTGTTTACACTTTACACAATGCTCTTAATCATTGTTTGCGAAAAAGGTAAGTACACAAATTTATTAAGCAATTATACGATAATTTGTCCAAGCATAAACGGTCCGACCGTTCTGTTTAAGCCTAACTGAACTCTCTGTGACAATCGCACAGGATCTCAGGTAGATGTTAATCTATAGGAAGTAGCGGGTTCTGCTTATTTTATAACCGACTTCAAAAATATTATGTGGTAAGTACTCAATTCGTCTGTTGTTTTTTGTTAGTTCCCTCAGAACTTTTAACTGGGTGAACCGATTCTGATGATTCTTTGTTTATTTGAAAGCTGACGCTCGCGGTGTAGTACCATTTAAATTTCATCAAAATTAGTCAAGCCGTTTTTGAGTTACACTCCAATAACTGAAAAGTATTTTCCTATCTTGATTATGTAGTCATTGACAGTGAATGACAATCGATCCCATAAGTAGCAAGGGTCACTAAAAAGGTTTACATGACTTGACGAAGTCGGTACCATGCGCACAATATAGTGATAATAGGTACTTTTGAACAATCATGGTACCGACTTCAACAAGTTATTTCACACATTTGAGTGTTGAAGTCGGTTCCATTTATTGGTTAAAAGAAATTTTAGGTACTAACACACTCGACTGAATATGTAAGGTCTCTATATCAAGAGTCCGTCTTGGTGGGTACCACCGCAGAGTCAGATATTCTGCCTCGACTAGTGTGCAGACCCTATACAGTGTTTAGGCGTGAAGGACACTGTAGCAACTGTACTGGCCTAACAGGACAAGGTGCGCAGTGTGCAGTCATACAAAACGAGGACGTGACACTGCACTATAATGGATAAGCGTGACGTCAGAGGGCGATTTGTTCGTCTCATGAAAACATAAATAATAACTCTTAATAAAGGTCTGTCCATTAATGGTTATTATCTTGGCATAATAGATATATTAAGTAAACGATAGAGATAATATAGGTACTTAAGGTAGGTAATGATAATGCGGAAAAAGAAGTTTACGTATGTATTTAAGTACTACTTTACATATATCTTTAAATTTATAAAATTAATTGCAATGCCCGTGGGGGGGGGGCTAGAATGTCACCCCCATCTCTACGGGCACATAAAAATGTGCCTACTAAAACGTTGCATAAAGTTATCGAACTGCTATTCTCTCTATATTATTATCTCTTTCTTATTATTATTGAACACATTTTAATATATGTATTCATAATCGCATTTTAGTGATTCAATAACTAATTTGCCGCTAAAATAACGCTAATGAACAACATGTTAACATTCGTTTGAAAATAATTTCCATAGTGAATATAGATTGACCAAAATTATGAGCAAATTAAGTTATGGTAACATTTTATAAATTTTGTAGGTAGTATTAAAAAAATATGTCATATTTTAGCCATTTCTATTTATTATGTTTAAAGTACGATTTATGAAACCGGGTATTTTTATTGCTTATATTATGTAGCCTGTAACTTATTTGAAACCTACAAATTGAGATATGGCTGCGCTTCCGCTTTGATTTCAGGTGCTCAATTGACTCTCCTGCCTAGTCAAACGAACGATTTCCGTTTGGCGCCACTTTGCAGCTGACGTCGAGCCTGTGGGCTCGAACGTTTCTTCAGTTGGCGTGAGTTTTTCGTTGCGACTGGTTGGGTGCAAAAAACGACATAGTCGTTCGTTTAAAAATTATTAGAATCTATACTTAGACATTGCAACTCAAAACTCGTTCATATATACGAAGTGTGTCTTTATATTAATTTTTGTGCGTTTATTTTTACAGTGTCTTAAAAATGAACAACGATAACGTGCAAAATGTCGACGACTCTCCAACAGCAGGAACGAGTGGAATAAGGAATATAAACTATAAGCGGCCACGACGTCTGTACAGCAGCAGTGACGATGATGGCGATGATGAAGATACATACCCGCCGAAGTCACCAAAACGTGTGTGTACTGGCAATGATATTTCGGAACAAAGGTTTGACTACCTTCAAAAACAGGTTAGTGAACTTAAATACCTTCTGACCAGAAATTCTCGAACAATCCCAGATAATATTACTGAGAACACCACTTTCGGTAACGAGAATGATGACGTTTCAATTTCTTCTGCCTTGATCAGACCTGTAACCGTTGATTTTCAATGGGATGAAGAAACTGTCGCTTCTGAATCCATCAAGCGGACATCTGAATCGAGGCTTAATTATTTACGTAAAGTTCAGCACCTTGATAGTGATCAATGGAATAATGTACGTTATACAGAAGTCCAAAAGAAGTATCTTACTTCCCCGGATTATACGAATCTGACCTTGAATGATGAAATTCTGGCTTTCGAATCCAAGTTTAACAACTTAAGATCATTGGATCAGACCTTTGGAGCTTTAACCAATATGATAGTAGCTCAAAAAGAAACTTTACAAACGGCATTGAAAGAGCTATTAGAGTGGAGTGATCATAACAGTACCCACTTGACAAATGCATCACTTTCAGCTAAAGTGCGGGAACTGTTCTCTAACTCATGTGCATACAATAGTGTTTCTAAGGACATTTTACAGATTGTTTGTGGCAAGCGTGCTAATGTAATTGAACATCGTAGAGACAGTGTTCTGTCTGCCGTAAAGGACAAATATAACAAAACAATATTACGAAGAATACCTCCGAGTGCAGAGTACCTATTTGAACCAAAAGAGTTTAGCGATGCCGTGACTAAACTAGGAGGAGGGTCAAGGGTTTTTCGCAAACCGTATCTACCTGCCGAGGGTAGCCAGGTTATGCAAGTCAACAATCGACCTTATGTGCCTGCCGAGGGCAATCAGGTCGCACCAAGGCGGTCTACCGACCCTGCGGTGTCATTTCGCGGATATAACCGCAACAAATTCCAGCAAGCTCCCGCTTCTGGAAAAGGCAAGTCTATCGTTGGCAAACGAAACTATACAGCCGCAAAGAACAAATCTTTTCAAAGACCGAGAGATGATTCTCGAGACCACCGGAAACAATGACTATGCCACAACATTTCAAGCCGGTCGATTGCGCATGTTCATACGCACCTGGGAATATATGGGAGCTCCAAGCCACATACTGAAAATAATACAAGGCTACCGAATCCCTTTTATAAAAAAGCCTCCGCTACAGCGGAAGTACAGTCGCCAATATCGGCTGTTAACAACACCTACCTTACACGTCGAAATAACCCAGATGTTGCGCGATTCTGTAATCGAGAAAGCTCCCACGGATGCGGGTTTTCTTTCAAATATGTTCCCAGTGAGAAAGACAGATGGCTCACTAAGACCGGTCTTGAACCTCAAAGCTTTGAATTTATATCTCAAACCAAAGAAATTCCGACTTACAAACATGCACAAAGTGCCTCATTTCCTGCAACCCGAAGATTACATGATGAAAATAGACCTGCACCAAGCATATTTTCATATTCCAATTACAAAATCACACCGTCGATTTCTAAGGTTCATTTTCAACGAGACAACTTATCAAATGACCTGCCTACCATTCGGTCTTGCGAGCGCACCGATAACGTTTGCCACTTTGTCGAATTGGGTGGCTCAAAAACTAAGAGAAAAAGGTATGAGAGTTCTTGTTTACTTGGACGACTACCTTCTTGTAAATCAATGTCCTCACACGCTAATGGAGCACATGAAACAAGCCATCGACCTCATGACAAGCTTGGGATGGATAATAAACAAAAAGAAGTCGTCAGCAAAGCCTACCCAGCAAATAGAATTTCTGGGAATTCTATGGGACACTCGTTTGAACAAAAAGTGTCTGCCAAACAAAAAAGTAACTACATTAACAAATCGCCTACAATACGCTCAACAACCCAGGCGTCTGACATTACTAGACCTGCAAAAACTGATAGGTTCCCTACAGTTTTCCAGTTTTGTGATACATCACGGAATGCTACATTACCGGAGTCTTCAGTCATGCCTTCATCAGGCTCTGAGAAAGTCTATAGATGTTCCCTTGACCCAATCTGCGAAGGAAGATGTGGAGTGGTGGCTGCAAAACCTGCAGAAGAAGAGTGCAATCTGGACAAATCCAGTGTCGTATCACATTGTAACGGATGCTTCCGGCATCGGGTGGGGTGCCTATGTCAACGGCGACCACATTCAAGGTTCATGGACACCCGAAGAGTTTCAATACCACTCGAACATGAAGGAGCTACTGGTGATCTACAAGACACTGTCACACAGCAACATTGCCGAACAATGTCAAAACAAAACCATATTGATACAAAGCGACAACAAAACGGCATTGGCATACTTACGAAGACAAGGCGGAACGAAGTCAAAGGGACTTATGCAGTTGACACGACTAATTTACCACTATATACAAGCATACAACATACATCTGGTCACCAGTTACCTACCAGGTCCTCTAAACGGTGTGGCAGATGGACTATCCCGAAACAAGGCGACAGCAGAATGGCACCTTCTTCCTCCAGCCTGTCAGCTGATATTCAACAAGTGGGGAACACCCCAAGTAGATCTCATGGCGTCCAGACAAGCTCATGTCGTACCCCGGTATGTAACACTAGATCTGAGGGATCAAGACGCGATTTGTCACGATGCATTCAGCCGGAATTGGGCGTACAACCTCGCGTGGGTATTCCCACCACCTTGCTTAATGTACAGGGTCTTAGCGTGGTTGAACCAAGCTCAAGGTACGTACATCATAATATGTCCAAGATGGAAAAATGTGTTTTGGAGGTCGGACTTGAAGAAAAGAGCAGTGAGCCCACCGTTCACTATCAGGAATCTGGAATCAACTCTGATAGACACAAGAACCAATCGACCTCCTCCACAAGTAAATTGCCTAGTATTGGAGGCATGGAAATGTCAGGGTGGGACGACCTCATAGGGAACTGGTCGCCCTCTGAAATCAATGTAATTGAATCAAGCTGGAGGCCTAATACACTGAAAACGTATAAACCAGCATGGACACGATGGCTTAGGTACGTGGTGCAAAAGTTCTGGAGTAGATAATAAAAGTCCTGGAGGCCACGGCCTAGCTAAATATCTAATTTATTTACATACGGTTCAAGGATTAAGTTACAAAACAATATTGGTACATAAATCAGCGGTGTCCTCTTTCTGCCAGCCAGATTTAGATGTTAAGCTTAGTTCTCACATATTGGTCCGGCAAGCTTTAAAAGGCATAGCAAATAAGTGTGCATCCAGGAACAAAGTTCAGCTGCCGGTTTGGAACCCACAGGTGGTCGTGGAGTGGCTCATACGTACAGAGCCATACAGTAATAGTTTATTTGATGTATCGCGACGGTGTGCTACCTTACTGATGTTGGCTTCCGGCAGACGAATACATGACTTGACGCTTTTATCTGTAAAAGACGACAAATTTATAATTAAGGACGGATCCATTACATTTTGGCCACTCTACGGATCAAAAACTGATACAATCAATCGTAAGCAATCTGGTTGGCTACTACTATCAGGGGATAACCAAAACATTGATCCCGTCTTTTGGATTAAGAAACTTATAGACATATCGCAGCCACGCCAATTGCAAGGAGAAGGAATTCATAATTTATTTGTGACAACAAGGGGCGATCCAAAGCCTGCTAGCCGGACGGTGATTGCGGGATGGATTAAAACGGTTTTAGTGGATGCAGGTATCCAAGACTCACCCGGTTCGATTAGATCAGCAGTAGCTTCATTAAACTGGGTCAACGAAATGCCCTTAGAAGACATCTTAGCCCGAGGTAACTGGACAACCCAAAATACTTTGCTTCGGTTTTATAAACGGCCTCTGCGAACACATCAAAACCCGAATATGCCATCTCTTGTGGATAATTTCACACCATTGTAGTAATGCAAACCTAATAATTACGGTTATGAATGGTGATTATCACTGTTATGTTTAATATATTAAAGAATTATATAAACATTCTAAAATTTATAATATTGTAAAACTTACCTAAGTTTTTAATAAATGTCTTGTGATTTATAAAGTTTTTCAATTTTTAGTATCACAGTTGGCGTTTTCTTATGAACAACCTAGTCAAGCGCCACCATGCGAAAATAGACATGTCTCAATTTGTAGGTTTCAAATAAGTTACAGGCTACATAATATAAGAATTTTTCCTAAAATAAAAATTACTTATTATGTACCTAACTTATTTGAAACCTAAGTGAATGCTGCATGGTGAATGAGCCTAACTGAAGAAACGTTCGAGCCCACAGGCTCGACGTCAGCTGCAAAGTGGCGCCAAACGGAAATCGTTCGTTTGACTAGGCAGGAGAGTCAATTGAGCACCTGAAATCAAAGCGGAAGCGCAGCCATATCTCAATTTGTAGGTTTCAAATAAGTTAGGTACATAATAAGTAATTTTTATTTTAGGAAAAATTCTTATATTACTAACATCATAAGTGAAAATGATCGTCTGATCATTTTCACTTATGATGTTAGTCATCATAGATGTTATCAGACTAAAAAATGATTCACTACGAATAACAGTTGCCACAAAGGAATTTAATATTATAGTCGTTTGAATCTAATGGCATAACTACATCCGATTGTATGAGACGTAGAAAATCTTTAAATAAAACATACGCCTACACCATAGAGGATTTTATACATTCCATTTATAGGTACTTCAAACTCTTCATCTTCAAATCTGTAGTTGCAATCTTGTCATCTGGAACATCATATGAAGCCTTGTCTCGCCCTTTTGGTCTGAGGTTACCAACCAAAACTATCTGCGTGCATAGTGCAAATATTATACCTGAGTAGGTACATCTGAGTGGTTCAGATATCGCTCATCTTAGTTTATAAGTGTACAGCTGTCCTGCTGGTGTACAGTTCTGGATATTGTCTTTTGACTTTTCTATTCCATAACGCCTGTAACAAAAATAATGAGTAATGAAACAACTTTAAACAGTTTAAATTGCGTATATTTATTATTATTAACTCATGTGACAAATAAAACCAATTAGCCACCCCGTGACCACGATCACTGCAAAGTGTTTGAAACGTCGCGTTGGGACAAAAATAATTATAAATATACGCGATTCAAACCGTTTAAAGTTGTTTTATTACTATGTGTAATAATCGCGAAAACCTAAGAAATCATTAAAAATAATGAGTTGCACATATTTACCAAATGGTTTATAACCTCGTCAAAGGACGGGAGAGTAGGAGTGGCTTTTTATCTATCGTTTATTGAACGGTAAGGAATATATCCAGCTTAAAAGTATTACTACTATTATTACAGCCATGACGTCTACCGTTGAACAGATTCGTTCCATACTAGGGTGGGTTTGCCATAATCACCACGCTTGGCAGGCGTCTTGGGTATCAGGTGGCATCTCTTCAAAAAACGCTGCTGCCCACCTTCTGGTGTTTTCCCTTTGTCGCCTCCTACAACTCGCACAGGAAGATATAAAGGGGTGCAATCGTGTTCACCACCCTAGGGGATATTATAGGGACGCAGATATTATGGGGATAAACTAACCTTTGACTGCAATCTCACACTCGATCGTAGATGATATTTACAGGCACATCAGTCTTGATAATTTATATCTCAGATATGGGCGCAATGCGGTTTAGGACTACTACTACTTTAAGACAACCACTTGCGACGGACTGTATCTGTTATAGGCATCAGAGGTTACTGCTGTAACAGATTTTAGTATGTGCATGATAACAGATTTTTTGCTCGATTTGCAAAAGGCAGCAAAGCTCAAACTAAAAACTAACAGAATATAAAGGATTTATACCATAACTCGTCCATGGTAATTGCGACTACGCCAATAGGTCAATGTCTCATTTTTTATTTTTTATGGCATCATACCAAGTATATAAAAGCTTGTATTACATGGAACAGTCTTTGTTATAGAGCAAAAACAAAAGACGATTGGATGGACAGGTTACTGGCTTGACTGAAGGGGTGGATAGTGAGGATCTCCAAAGAAACGCTGAACTTTCTTAGATATAACCTTTAATTGCGGTTCTACAATGGTATGTGTAAAACAGACAGGAATATAGGAGGCTCGAACAGAAGTGAGCGGCAAGGCTTCGCAGAAACTTCATGTTCATGCCGTACGCATGTGTGGGTGGACATAGGTATAAGCGCACACATGCAAGGCGCTAACATATTGCCACCTCAGGAATGGGCAAATTCACAGGCTCTCTGGTTTGTCTGTGGAAACGTTATACTGGTGCTCAGTGTCAAACTGCTTCTTTTGTACATTGCGTTGCGGCGACGGAGCATCTGATTTATCCTCCAAAGGCAGAGGGCATAGGCGGTTAAAGGCTCGCCGGATGGTCCCAGAAGAGGTTCGTATATCAGCTACTCTAGTTACGCCATCCTTGCCAGGGAACAGCTGTGCCACTCGACCGAGCAGCCATTTGTTAGGGGGAAGTCGGTCATCTTTCACGAGCACCATCTCTCCAAGCTTCAAATCTCCTCCATCTCTGCGCCACTTCTGTCTCCGTTGAAGTTCTATGATATATTCTTTATAAAATCTGTCCCAGAAATGTGCTTTCAATTGTTGAATTCTGTTATATCGAGATAGTGTGCTCAGTTTGCTTGCGTCTTGGACCGGAGGAGAAGGCAAAACTGTTAATGTTCGTCCAATTATAAAATGAGACGGTGTGAGTGCAACTAAATCTGATGGGTCAGAGGATAACGGTGTAAGAGGCCTTGAGTTCACAATAGCCTCTATTTGGGTTAGCACGGTGTACATTTCTTCGTAGGTGAGATTGGCATAAGCCAGGATACGTTTTAAGTGGTGCTTTACTGACTTTACAGCGCTTTCAGCTGTAGCATTAAAATGTGGGCTGTATGCCGGGGAAAATTTAAAGTTTATTGATAAACTAGCAGCATACGAACCGATACGATCTGAATTTAACTTTAAAAAACGCGCTAGTTCATTGCACGCGCCTACAAAGCAAGTGCCGTTGTCCGAGAAGATGTTGGCCGGTTTTCCTCTGCGGGCAATGAACCTACTTAAAGCAGATATGAAGGATTCTGCGCTTAAGTCAGTCACAAGTTCAATATGGATTGACCTCACGGTTAGGCAAACAAAAATGCTTAGGTATGCCTTTATTAATTTGCTGCCCCTACCTTTGCGGTTCAGTATCAGAATAGGACCAGCGTAGTCCACAGCAATGTTTGTGTATGGGTATTCAGTATTAAATCGCTGTGCGGGGAGGTTGCCCATGATAGGCTGCCTAATACGCCCTGAAAATCGACAACAGGTGATGCAGTTATGCACAGTTTTTCTAGCTAAATTTCTGCCACTTATAGCCCAAAACTTGTGGCGAGTATTAGCGAGCAGCAGCTGCGGACCTGCATGCATAAGCACTTTATGATAGTATCTAAAAATTAACGTTGTGAGATGGTGTGACGCGTGAAGTAAAATTGGGTGCTTAGTGTCATAGTCATAGTGTGAATTTGACAAGCGCCCTCCTGTGCGAATCAAACTATCAGAATCCAAAAACGGATTTAAGGGGAGTAATTTGTTTTTAAGCGGGAGCTGCTTATTGGCCTTTAGCAATTTGTATTCCTCTTCAAAGGTTTCTTGTTGTGAAATGCGGCATAATGCAAGTAATGATAAGTTAAGTTCATGCAATGTTAGAATACCAGTACGCTTAGACTGCGGATGTCAACAATTATACATAAATCTTCGCGTATAGGCCACGACCCGTCGAAGCCTACCAAGGTCTGAAATTCTAGAAATGAATTCAACCACTTGCGAATTTGATATGTTTACGTGAGTTTGAACCTTGAACTCAGGTAGTTCAGAATCTTGTACGTAAGCTGGTTGGACTGGCCACTCAGATTCAGGCCTTAATAAAAACGCTGGGCCTGACCACCATAAATTACTGGCCTCCAGCTGCTTTGCGCCCGCACCACGAGTCCCTATGTCGCTTGGGTTGAGCTGGGTAGGTATAAAGCGCCAAGTATTGGGCTTGGTTAGCGTATTAATTTCGTGAATTCTATTGTAAACGAATGGCTTTAGTAAATGAGTCTTAGGAGATTTGATCCATCCGAGGACAATAGTTGAATCGCACCAGTAAACGGAGCGCTGACCTTCCATGCCTAAAGAGGATATTACCTTATCAGCCAGACGGGCTGCTAGCAGAGCTCCACATAACTCCAAACGCGGAACTGTCATAGGTTTGAGAGGTGCTACGCGGCTCTTTGCGGTTACTAAATGCACTGAAATTTTATTATTATTACCTACAGATCGCACGTAGCTATTTGCACTATATGCGAGAGTCGATGAGTCACTGAAGGTGTGGACTTCACATATTAAGGGGCAGTCACAGATGACGTGCCTTGGTATCCTTATGTTGTTCGCATACATTAAAGAAAAGGTGAAATTGCACCAAGCTCCTTGTATATCCGATGGAACATGCTCGTCCCATGAAGTTCTTGAGGACCATAACTTCTGTAGCATTAATTTTGCTTGTAAGATGCAAGGGCTGATAAGACCTAGCGGATCGAAAACCTGAGCTATTGTTGATAAAATTATGCGTTTTGTTACATGCTCATTATGCGTCATGTTTACCGAAAACAGTAGGCTGTCGTCCTGACATGCCCAAAGCAATCCTAACGTCTTTGAGTATTCACGATTACTTAAATCAAGCAACTCATCAGTTGTGTTTATACCTAATAGCTGACGTATTATGAACGAACTGTTTGAATGCCATTTTCTAAGGTTGAACTGACCACTATTTAATTGTTTTAAGACGCCCCTGCAGATATCTATCAGCTGAGTGTGATCGTCATGACCGAACGTAAAATCGTCAACATAAAAACCTTGTAATATTGCATTGGAAACTAGCTTGTCAGCACAATCCTTACCTAGCTGTACAAGACATCTGGTAGCCATAAACTGAGCGGACGCAGTTCCATAACAAATAGTATTTAATTTATATTGCTTTATTTGCTCATTTGGCTCATAACGCCATAAAATCTGCTGTAACATTCGTTGACTCTCGTGTACATTTATCATACGGTACATTTTTTCAATGTCGGCAGTAACAACGTATTTATGTTGGCGAAATTTAATAAGTATAGTAGCGAGGTCATTCTGTATGGTAGGGCCAACTCTTTGAATTTCGTTGAATGACGGTGAGTTCAATGAACTTCGCGCTGACGCTTCAAAAACAACGCGTAGTTTTGTAGATAAACTTGTCTCACGCAATACGCCGTGATGCGGCATAATGTACCTGTAAGGTTCCTGATCTAATGAAGTATTCTCTGTCATATGACCTAATGAAATATATTCCTTAATAAAGTTTGTATATTTTGCTTTAAACGATGGATCACGTTTAAACCTACGTTCTAGTGATATGAACCTTGATAATGCTTGCTCATATGTGTCACCTAGCAATTGAGGCGATTCCTTTAATGGTATTGTCACAACGAATCTACCATCCGCTTCGCGAGTGGTGGTTTGCATAAAGTTGAGTTCACACGCCTCTTCTTCTTCAGAAGTTGGTTTGCGCGCTGTGACAGTTTCAAGTTCAAAGAATTTAGTTAATTGATCTTGAAGTTGATCATCCTGATGCGTCATGGAATGATTGCAGCGGACTGTATTATTATTATTATGTAATGCACGTGTAGGCCCGGATATTAACCAACCGAACTTCGTCTCGCATAATGTAGGTTTGTTTTTACCTAGCGAAATGTTGTTAGAAGACAATATACTCCAAAACAAATCAGCGCCAAGTAGCATGTCTATTTGGGACGGGATATGAAATGAAGGATCCGCTAATGAAATATTTTGAGGTATATCTAGCGCTGTGTAATCGACCTTTGTCGCTGGCAGTAGTTGCGTAATGCGTGGCACGACAAAACACTGAGTTTTTACAGTATATGCGTTTATCTGTGACGATATAATGACGTCACAGCGTTTAGTAATGTTGGATGTTTGATAGTTCAACCCTTCAACTAAAGTTGGCGATGAAACGGTGGGAAGTTTAAGCTTCTGACATAAACTCTCACAAATAAAGCTGGAGGTGCTACCGTTGTCTAATAATGCACGAACAGTATGCTTGTGACCTTGGACATCACTGACCTGAACGAGAGCTGTTGACAATAGTACGACACAATGATTCTTATGAGTGGCTGACAGGACTACATTGTCCTGATCAGCAGCTAAACGTGATGACTGCGACGCCGGCTGAGCGGCGCAAAGCGTTACGCCACCTTGACCTTCAACAGATTTCGCGAAGGTAATAGGAACGTCTTGATTATCGCTTTGCATTTGAGAAGTTGAGTTTGATGCATCATTTAAATGCAGTAATGTGTTGTGCGATTTATTACAAATCCGACAAGATCCTAGCTTACATTTATTTGCAATATGCCCCTGCCTTAGGCAGTTGAGGCATAATTTAAGAGCTTTTACTCTTTGAATTCGAATTTCAATAGGCAACGATTTAAATTTGGTGCACTGATAGATCGCATGGTTGTTTTTGCATAACGGGCATAAGTATTGAGATTGCTTAGAAGGCGGTGAATATGAGTTGACAGTGAACGTTTTCTGCCTAACGTGTGTGGAGTCACTGTGCCTTCTACGCGCAGTGTTATTGTGTGCTTCTTCAATAGTTTCTAACAAATCCGCACGATTCCTCAAAAACTTATTGAATTCCACAAGAGTGGGCAACTCACTTAACGAGTTACGATGCGTTTCCCATTCACGACTAGTTATTGAATCTAACTTGTTGGAAACTATGTGAATTATGAGTATATCCCAGCCATCAGTGGGCAATCCTAATGTCTTCAATGCCCTCAAGTTTCGATTAATCGTATCAATTAAATTACGCAATGCCTTTGCGGACTCCTTTGTCACATGTTCAATACCGAAAATAGCCTGAATGTGATTACTGACCAACAGTCGATTATTGTTATATCGGTCGCACAGCAGTTCCCATGCAACATTATAATTCTCAGCTGAGAAGTCCAGAGATCGTATGATTAAGGCAGCACTGTCTTTCAAGGAAGCGCGTAAGTAATGGAACTTACTGATATTAGGTATTGAGTCGTCAGAGTGTATAAGTGAAGTATATGTATCCCGAAATTCTAACCATTCATGATACTGACCCGCAAAGGAAGGTAAATTTAGAGTAGGTAGTTTTAGCTTTGGCCCACCTTTATTTCCAAAAACAGTACCAGAACCTGCGACTGACTCAAAAGCTGCAGGTGCCTCCTGCTTGCACATCTCTCGGGCAACAGCAATCGCCTCGAAATACTGCGTCTCGAACATCTCCCGTTCTTTGTACTGGTCGTCTGGAATTTCACATACATTTTCTATATCGGTTTGTATACAATCAAAGTCACTATAAAGTTCTTCTATTTTAGCTAGACGTATGTTTAACTCGTTGGTTTGCAATGAACTTAATGAATTACAGCTGCTGATTACGTCAAGGTAAGCTTTAAATTGCGTGAGTTTGGCTTTATGGCTTGCTCGTTTTTTAATGAGTGATTTGACTTCCATAGCTGCTTGTAGCACAAAGGATACTTAACACAGAAATTACTTAGAAAGGGGAGCAGAGAAGAAGTGAAAGTGAGATTGTAGCTAAAAGATATTCATGCTATGCACTGAGATGTCTAGGTGACTTTAGTTAACAATAATGGCAATGTCATCTACTCGTAGCTATTATTACAAGGGATATAGGTAATTGGAACGAACTCACAGTAAACTCGCACTTTTCCGAGGTCTTTATGCTTAGCACATATCCTTCTCGATGTATTTCAACCTGATGTGTATAGTCCTCCGTCGTTAATGTACTCGTAACTTGGTATCGAGAATGTTTTATCCACGTAATGGCCGCTTCGCTTGCGCAGTATTTCCGTGTCCAATGCTTGCGCTGGTTGTAAATCCGGTATCGTAGGTCCAAAAATGGATGGACAGGTTACTGGCTTGACTGAAGGGGTGGATAGTGAGGATCTCCAAAGAAACGCTGAACTTTCTTAGATATAACCTTTAATTGCGGTTCTACAATGGTATGTGTAAAACAGACAGGAATATAGGAGGCTCGAACAGAAGTGAGCGGCAAGGCTTCGCAGAAACTTCATGTTCATGCCGTACGCATGTGTGGGTGGACATAGGTATAAGCGCACACATGCAAGGCGCTAACAACGATAATAACAAACACGCTTCTATAAAAACAAATCCTGCTGTAAACCGCATAATGCAAAATGTTCACCAGAGCTAAAAAACATAGTAGAAAGAGTGGGGAAGTAGGCCATCTCCGGCCCAATCCGCGATTTAATTACCTAAAATACTTGCCTGTCTCAGGGTTGTTACTTATTTATAATGTATGTATTTGCTAAATTTTAAATCAGTACCTAGAATAGGCAAGGGCCGGGAAGTTGCATTTTTTACTTGTGTTGTCTGGGTTCAGGAAACCTTTCACGATGCAAGAAAGAGCAACAGGTGATACATATGTGGTTGCGTAGCCAGAGACGAGCGACGCGGGGCATACCTACCTAATACAAAAATAAATTAAGTAGGTATCTCACTCATCATCAAGTAAAAATGATAGGTATGCTAGAATAGGTGACTTGCTTACCTTTCCTGTTCAGTTGGTAATCTAAACAGAGACAACAAGAATCGATGAATTATATAAATAGCCGAAAACTAAGTTCAACAATAAGTTCTTCTGCGATCATCAAACTTTTTTCGATTATTTAGCGGTGCCGAAAAGCCGTGACGCGCGATCCTTGTTCGATGTTAGCCCCGGCTGGCGCACTGAGAAACGGGTCGAGATTGTATTTGAGTGTGCGTGCGGGACGCATAGATACTATGGCGCACACAAACAAGCCGCGTGCGGTACGTTTGTATGAAGATAACTTACTTCCCCGCTCTTTCTACTATGTAAAAAACTTGTGAGTATGGAGGAAATAGATGGTTATTGGTAAAATGCTAACAACCTTTTAGGGTTGACTTCTGCTACTCCTAAGAAACATTTTGAGTTTTTTATTTTTAAATTGTCTTTTTTTTTTCTTCTTTATTTTATGTTTTTTATATGTTTTTGACTGAATAAGCACGACGACCACCTGATGTCAAAAGTAACTTGTGCCTGTAATGTATTATTTCATATTTTTAGTACTTTGCTCGATGTAAATATTTAAAACTCTCTTCAAAGGGATCACGGCGCGGTATATTTCGCACATCGCGAAAAATATATATATATATATAAAACAATTTATAAAAATATGTCAACCCAAAAAAAATTATATCTCTCTAAGAGGTTGTTAGCATTTTACCCAATAACCCTGTATAGATTGTTTTACCTGTTCAGTTGGTTTAACTTATTGCAGAGAAAAACGTCGGAGAGCGAGTTAATTTTCAAAATTTTGCGGAGTAAGGTGTTTGAGTTGCACGGAGCGCTTTCCATACAAAAGTAGTTTCGTCATATTTTAAATACCAAGTGTTCAAACTCAGTGAAATTTTGTATGCATATTGCTGGGCCAATTTTTCGATTTCTTATTTATTTTATTAATGTCATAATAACAATTCCCATACATAACGATTGTTCGATTTCTTTTTAAAAATACTTAATTTTACGCATAGATAGATCTTAGGACATACCTACATGAATAGTTGCATGAACTTTGAACACTTAGGGCCTGTTTCAGAATGTTCGAGTAAGTACTGGTTATATGACGAAACTAGTTTGTACGCCACGAGCACTCTAGCCTTAAAATTTCTAGATATCTTCTCTAATTAGGTATTTGTAAACCTTTAATTTTTTTTATTTTTAGGTGGATTTCCTGTCTAATCATTTATAATAACTGATATATTAATTAGATGAGGCTTAGGTTAAGTGATGTTAACAATATTAAGTCTTACTATTGTGTAAGGAATACCTTCAGTGACTGGCGGAATTTCGTGGACATCACACTGAAAAGCAGAGGGTTGAGGACGCCACTGAACCAGCTGTTGATGCAAGAAAGCTTGTACAACAGGTTCCACCACTGGAATACAAAGTATTATAAAATTACCTTCTGACCGCAATTTCGCTCGCGTTGAATTTTAGGAAAGTTTCTATAAGTGACCTCTATCTCACCGGTTGATAAAGGTGATGATATGTTCGTTGTGTATTCGACTTTGTCTTTCTATTTAAGCGGCTCTCAAGTACAACGCTGGATCATATGAACCTGAGCAGATTTTCTGCTTGGAGGTAGTACCTATATCAAGTCCCTTTTTGTCAACCTTTGAAGCAATGATGGCCGAGCGGTAACAGCTATGGACTGCCGCGCCGCAGTACCCTGGTTCGAGCCCCACCGCCAGCTTGAGCTTCACCGCATGGTGGAAGGGCTTTTTACGATTGCCCGCCTGGCTAGCTACCACCCTCAAGTAGAAAATCTGTCGCCAAGCACCTAACGGTGTGTTCCAGCAATAATCCATGAGAGCCAGTGAAATTACAGGCACATGAGACTTAACAACTATGTCTCAAGGTGACGGGTGCTGTGCAATTCATGACATGTGACAAAATGCATCTGTAGAGAGGGCAGAGGTTGGTCCGCTTAACATCAGGTGGGCCTCGAGCTTGTCCCGTCACAATATCATATAAAAAAAACGTCGAGCATACGGAAAATGTCTAACCACCATGCTTCCGTAATATATCGCTTACTGAGTCCTTATAGACACCTTTGCTTACCCCTACGGAATCTTAAATGCTTGTTATTTTTTTTTACTTGCTATTCATTGGAAAGGAATAAAATCAGCCAGGTCCCTATGATGCCCTCCGTGACTTGCGACGAAGGCTGTCAACCAAAGAAATAAACTTGTTGAGTTTCATGTGCCTTTAATTTCACCGACACTCATTAGGAATCCTTAAAAACTGATTGATGGTAAAAATTTGCAAAATACCCTACCACCATGCTGTAACGACTGCCATCTTAAGTCAACAACCGGGACCGACGGCTTAACGTGCCCTCCAAATCACGAAAGCGCTCAGTAGTAATGTCACTAGCGGTCACCTATCCAACTCATAACCGCGCGGACGTTGCTTAACTTTGCTGATCGATTAAGAACAGCTAAGCAAACTTCGCTACGAGCGCTTCATAGCGCTCCATCCAACAGAATTTGTAAATAAAGCGCGTAATATTTACCTCATTTACCTCCATGAGCTGTTTCGCATCCCACACGATGATTAAGATTCTAACGGTGAAGAAAGGAAGCCAGCAGACCAGGAACGTTATCGTCAATGCTACTGAACAATAAACATGCGGTAAAATTTTCGTAAAAACAAAGTATGGTAATTATTTCGGATGGAAAAGATAACTTCTAGTGTAACTTGAACTTGCAACCTCAGAATACCATCCGAATAAGTAAGTATACGAATGGACTAGTCGATTTAAATTTCAGAGGTGATATTAGTAATATTAATTAATTTAATCCCGCACATGACTTAAATTTTTCCTCTCGTATATTTGTAATTTTGTAATTTAAAGATTAATTTTATTGTTTTTTTTGTGCAGATTTTTTTCATGGACCCTTTGAATAGGATTTTGAATATTTACATCGAGTTTAGTAATAAAAAATATGAAATATATAATTATAGGCACAAGAGACTTTTAACATCAGATGGTCCTCGTGCTTATTCCGTCTAATACACAACAAACAAAAAAAATATTATTTAAAATGTATGTTAGTATTAGCCGAAGTCAACCCTAAGAAGTTGTTAGCATTTTACCAATAACCCTGTATAATATGTCAAAAGCCGATAGTAAAATTAGGCTCATTTTGTCATGATGCGCGTAGCCACATCTTATCGTGTTCCACATTCTTAGTTTGTCCATTTGGCTAATCACGTTTAGGAAGATACACATAAGAAACCTGACTTATCCCTGTAATGTATAAAATCTCATTTAATAGGTGTATAGTCTTCGAGCTGCTAATTCCACACGAATGAAATTCTATACTACAATCTAAATATGTTTCATAATAACAAATATATTAAAAGTATTTTAAGAAAACATCAAATTAATTATTTAATAAAACACTTAAAAATCTTTACAAAAATTATATATATCTAGTGAAAATTCCGCCTAATTTCCTGTTAAGCCGACGTGACGTCACAAACACCACGCAGCCAAACCGGAAGAGTATTTGATGCGTTTCGCTTCTAAACGAAGCATCCTCCGGAGGTCTTGACTCTACGAACGCACGATCGAGACTCGATTCGGCTTAATAGGAAATTAGGCGGAATTGTCACTAGATATTTTTAAGTGTTTTAATAAATAATTAATGTGATGTTTTCTTAAAATATTTTTAAAATAGTTGTTATTATTAATATATGGATTCTGCAAAGTAACGCCTAGATCTATTCATTCAATATGTTTCTATAATAGTATATATCAGGTACCCTAATAATATTTTGTCTCGTGATAGAAAACTAAGATTTTAATAGCTGACAGGCTAGCCTATAACCACTATCTTGCTGTTAGTAGTGATATGAACGAATAGTCTAAGCCTAAAATGGCTACCGGTACGCAAGATCACTTGGAGGAACATGCCGTTAAAAGATTTACTGTCGTTTTACTTTAAGTTAAAAGCTAGATGCCCTACCACTATGATAACACTTTAACCTGCGTTGGAGTCTAACTTGCGAACCTTGAACCCCTGAACCTATTCATATTCACAGCCTTCGTTTGTTTTTAATATTGAAAACTGAATTTTGAAATTAATTCCGTCAAAGAAACACTACGTGTAACTGAAAACGCAAACTCTGGCTCAAATGGCCTGATTGAATTGAAAAATAATTTAAATCACAATAATCGTTTTATCATACTAAAACAATACTATGATTTGTCAATATTTGTATTCGTATTTAGCGTTAGTACAGTTGAAAATATGTTTTCTTATTATTGAATTTACCAAACTGATGAAATATTTCGTTTCATCAAGGATATATACATTGTATGTTATACAAATATAAAATTATTTCTTTGCTTACCAAACTATTTTTTACATTTAAACTTGGTAAACGTTGTTTTGGCTCAAATTTGTTACAAGCTCTATTCAAACTCTACAAAATTACAAATTTAAGAGATAAACAATTATAGTCATGTGCGGGTTTATATGTGTTTTTTTTCTCTCGTAAATTTGTAATTTTGTAATGTAATCTGCCGAGCAGGCTTTATTGCAAACATAACAATATTCAAATAAATTCAAACTATTTGTACTTACTAATAAGTTTGTTAACCCTGCTTCTGTTATTCCTGTGGTTAAAGATCTTGCCTTTTGTGTTGTTTTTTTGCACTACATTCATTTGAAACGCAATCATCCCATACACAAATGTCATTATCGCCAAGGGTATAAGAAAAGTCACAATCGCAACTACTCCATTTACTACTTTGGCCAATCGAGTGGGCACTATGAAACACATGGACGCCTTCTTCGTTTGAATCAGACTCACCGTCCATATTTCCGGGAGGGTTTCAACTATAGCAATTACCCAAATTATTACAATTATCTTCATAACTCTTCGCCATACGGGAGTAGACTGCAGCATCAGTGGATGACAAATTGCGACATATCTTTCAATAGCCAATGCTGTCATTATCAAAATCCCATTGTTCCACAAAGTCACCACTAAAAAGAAGTGTATTTTACATGCCATATCGCCGAACGAATATTCTGGGTAGTCAGATCCGAAATGCTCACGTACTTCCAATAGAATTGCAAAAGATACTAACAGATCTGTAACTGCCAAGTTGAACAAGTAGTAGTTGGTGGCAGTGTGCATGGTTTTGTCGTAGTAGATGACGACGCAAGTCAGCAGGTTGCCAACGAGGCCCACAATGAAGATGACAAACAACAATGAAGGCAAGAGCATTGGAGGCCATCGATTGTCTTCCTTTAGAGCAGTTACCATGAATTTGGACCACATTTTTATGTCTATTTCACTGGTGTCAGAAACGTTTTGCATTATTCCGTTTGCGTATGCTTGCAAGTGTATAACGATGGATAAAGTATTTAAGCGGGGTGCGGCTTGGGTGGACACTGGGCTGTAACGAGCCACACTGGATACGTTGGTGGGTCTTGTTTGTCTACTACATAATACCATAGTCATGTTAATCGTAATCATGTTTGTGGATACACAAGATAAATTGGATTGGATTGTAATCCATTATGCACATAATGTATCAGCAGCTAATTAGTAGGCATTGTTAGTGAAACTATGGTTTGGGCAAGTGAGGAAATTCGAAGGTTAGATTAATCAAACATTGGAATGAATTATATGGTTCCGTACTTCAAATTTTGATAATAGGTTTTTCAAAGGCTTCTGTTTATACATTAAAAAAGATACCAATTCGTAGGATTTTTTAATTTTCCTATCGTCGTCTTAATTAAACGATTCATCCTATCCTGAAATAGGGGAACTCTAGAATTAATGTAAAATTAAAATCCCTTGTTTGCGTTCGTTTGATTTGTCTTGACAAGTAGAGCCTAATGTCTGAGCAATTCATGACATCAGACTGACTTTGGAGATTTTGTGGACTTAGACTGACTTAGACACGACAATCTCAGACTGATGTTTCAGGACTTGATAACTTCAGACAGACGAACGTAAGAAATGTTACATATCCTATTGTTAGAAGTCGTAAAAGGTAACTTTGGGGAAAACGCATGTAATAAGCAGCACGTCACCAATCTATTTGTATTTTTTTTATTGCTGTAGGCTAGCCTTAGACCACTATCTTACCTGATGGTAAGTGATGATGTGGCCGAAGAAGTTATTCAGGCTAAACTAGAATAACTGGATCTCAAGGACAGCTGCCGGAACACACCGTTAGGTGCTTGGTGACTGATTTTCTACTAGAGGGTGGTGGCTAGCCAGGCGGGCAATCGCAAAATGCCCTTCCACCATGCAGTGAAGCTCAATGCGGTGGGGATCGAACCAGCAGTGCAAGTACCGTAGTATGGCTCGTTAAATTATCGAATCGCTATGATCGATAAATTTAACGAATCGTATCGCCCATTGCAAATATGGAACTGTTATCGATAACTCTTATCGACGGCTTACGATCTTGAAATTGTGGACAGTATGTCGATTATTACGAAACGGCAACATCGAAACTAGACTGCTTTTCCACAGATTATTAAAATCGTTCATTCACTGGGGAAATAGATTTTATCAAAATAATTATAATTCAAGCATTTTTTTAATAATGACAGAATGGTTTTTATGAATACCTACAGCAAATTACAGAAAATTAACTAAATTGTAAAGATTTTCAGTATTGAGTTGAAGTTATTGTTTATGACAGTCAACTGAAATTATCTTTTTTATAAAAAATGGTTTAGGAAATAATCGTTATTATAATTGTTCAGCATATTCGTAAACCAATAAATCATCTCAAAATGTTCCTGCCCGCTGTAGAGGGAATAAACAAACGCAGTTAAAAGTGCGAGCGAAATTTTATTTATTATTGATCTTGTCCTAAATAACAAATATAAGGGTGTAAAAAGGAAAATTTTGTGAAAATATTTAAAAACCAATTTAATTATGAACGAAGGTTTTAGTACTTAGTGAAGTACCTGCCTATAATATTCATTTACAGGAATTTAACATATGTCAAAAAAATAATCATTTTTAATGGGTACCCTATACTTACTAAGGTATTTGGTTATTGAAATGTGCACAGGTAGGACCGAGAGATCGCGTCTTTCTAATATCGTTGTCCATGCCTTCCATGAGGACGAGTACAATTTCTTTCAATATTCGGAATAGATCACTGAAACACTCATCCGAAAGTTCGATATGTAGGGTTGTTAGCCTTCGTCAACCCGTTCTATACAGCATTTAGCTATTTCTAATAGCCCTCCGCTCTTCTTTCAATAATAAAAGGAACCCAAAAGTCCATTTTAAATTTTGTCGCAGTTATATCGAGCTTCTTTGAAACCTGACAAAACTATCGTTAAAATCTACAAAATAGACGATCTCAGTCGTCATTTTAAAGTGCCATGCTAGGGTAATCGTTAAAATTTTAACGAATGTTTACCGAATTTAACAACCGATCGTTTAAGTAGGTATCATACTTGCAACGTCGACAAAACATCGATATAACCCGTTTTATCGAATTTAGATGATTTTACATGTTAAATTTAGCGATCGGTAACTACGGTACTTGCGCTGCAGGTACCTGCGGCACGGTAGTCCATACCTATTACCGCTTGGCCATCATTGCTTCAAAAGTTTTGCATGCTTGCTAAGATAAAACTCTAAAATCTAAAACACCTTCGACCACATCATCGCTTACCATCAGGTGAGATTGTGGTCAAAGGCGCTTCGAGGTATCATGTTAGCCTTAAAGCACTTTGGGACGGCGGAAACCCGTTTTGATCCACATATAATCCAAAACACCGTACTCAAAACCAATACAATATGCACATGTTTGAATAGTAAAAGTCCTTTAGTAAGATACCCCTTTTGGGCTACCTCAGTGTCATACATTATGCTTCGAAGCAGTATTTAGGAAAAGTTTATGGACATCAAACATTTATACTAGTAGAATAATTATCGTGTATTTAGTGGCTCTCGGAGCTGTAGGTAAACCCCTAGAGTCTGCTTGCATACAAAGTTTCCTACAAAGTTATATGTAAATAGTTCTTCCATCACGGGAATCGAACCTCTATTTTTATTGAGTATGTTTTTGGTTTCCCCCCAAAATTAGTCCCCAAAACGTATAATTACATTCACGTTATCGTCAGTTTCTTGAGTTTGCTCTCACTTCTACTTCCCACAAAGCAAAAATAAAGACGTCTACGTCGACACGGGTGCATTGTTTTTTCGCGCGCTTGATTATAAGATGAGTAAATTTGAAATGGTTGGCATGAGATTTGGTGTTGAATATATTATAGTGTTGAATATATGATAGCCTTAAAACAGATGAAATGATAAGTGTTACAATAAGTTTCCATGATAGGTGGAGTAAAATAATTATATGGCAATATTGCCTTTGGGCATCCTCTCCCCCCACCAAAACGAGCCGTCCTCACACCGCCACCGATTTTGAGCTGTCGCTGAGCTAACTTGAGTACGATAGGAAAAATTTAAGTCATGTGTGGGATTTGAACCCGCAGGCGTTATTGCAAACCTAACAATATTAAAATTATAAGGTTGCGTCATCATTTACAAGTATAAAACCAATTGCAAAATTGGTCTTGTTTGTAGTACAACGCAAGTGGTACTATAGATTTCGCTCCATCCCAATACGATGGTTAAATAAGGATAGGAAATATTCGAGTTATGACGTCATGTCATGTTAGCTCAATTGGTTAGAGCATACTCCAGCTCAAGGAGTGGATGGACGCGGGTTCGAATCCCGCACATGACTTAAATTTTTCCTATCGTATATTTGTGATTTTGTAATGTAATCCGCATAGCAGGCGTTATTGCAAACCTAAAAATATTAAAGGTACCTTCCTATTTGTCGTTCTTCAATTCTACAGTAGGTAACTTATAAAAACTGGTAATTTACAGTAGGCATTGAAAAAAATACAAACACAATACTTTATCTTTGTATTTTATTCAAACTGCTATCCAAATAATGATTATTTAAGAAGATTTTAGTTTGCAAAAAATATCCGTGGATATCGACTTCGTTTGCAGCGAAACAAGTTTTGTGTCTTTGTAACCTATACCTACCATAGAGAAAAGCAATACACATACCGACCTTCGCTACGGTTGACACGCGCGCGGCACACTTCATGTTTGTCTATTATTTAAGAAGAACATAAATTATTATTTTGATTGTAAATATTATCATTACTTGTATAAAACGTGAACTTGGAATGGTACTTTTTGTATAGTGTAGGTATCTATTATTGTATAAATAATGGAGTGAAATGTGAAGTAATGTTAGCCTACTCGGTTGTGTGTTGCATATTCCTACGTTGTACATGGAGTTGGATTGTTGTGCTTGTAAATGTTTCTGAAGGTATGTAAGGTACGCATAACCTACGAAATCTAATAAGTCATAATAACAGCATCAAAAGATTGTTAGGTAGGTAAGTACAACAATTATTCATACGATGACAACCTTAGACTTCACGCACACATTTACGCGTGTACAAAAACTTCATTTGTGTAGTGTCTGTGGAATAGGTAGTTAGAACGCGGCTTTTGTATAGAGAATGAGTCGAGTGTCCAGGCTGTCTTTGGGCTAACTTGCTTCGTTGTTCACTTTTGTAAGTTATTTTTTTAGATTTTGGCACAATAATGTATATGTCGTTATATATATATTCTTTTGGGTTAAGAAATTTTAAACTTAAATGAACACTTCGCATGTACTCTTGAATATCTCTCCCCTCGGACGTCAACTGTGCTAGTCGCTTTGTACTTGGTTCTGTTAACAAAATTAATTATTCGTGGTAAAAGTGTATTTAGCAAGTGTTGACATAAGTGCAAGATACAATCTAGTTACAAGCTTTCGTTTAAGTGGTATTAAGTGACATTTTAAGTGCGCAAAATCCATAAAAACATCAAATAAAAACAAAAATTTAAGTAAGTAATTTGGAAGCATCAACCAAGCCTACCCACTTTTGATCATATACTGGAAACATTCAAATTGTGTATTGCGCCTGACAGATTCGCAATAGCATTACCCAGAAACTAATTTCACTTTCCTGAATAGTAAGGCAAACAATAGACAGCGTTGGCACCTCATTATGTTGCACTCACCCCCGACCAAATCTTTTTCGGCTTCCGATATTCAGTCGGCAGCTGAAACATCAGGTTCTAAAATAATGACGCGTGCTGAAAAACGTCGCAGAATGTCAAATGATGACTATAAGGAGTTGGACATTTTCAAACAAGAAATGAGAGAGATGATGGTAACTATGATGTCCGCACATAACACAAGGTTGGACACCTTAGAAGAACGTTTACTAGAAAAAATCCAAAGCTCGAACTTAGACATTGAATGTCGTCTCGATCATATGTCCGCGCAACTTATGGACCTACAGACCAACATTAACCAACTTGAAGAGAAGCGCAAAGATATGTCTCTGCAAATTTTAAATATTGAGAACAGCATAGACTACATTGAGAGGAACTCTCGCAAAACTTCTATAGAAGTACGAGGTGTTCCAAAACAAGTACAGGAAAAGAAGCAAGACCTTTTTGGACTAACCCATAAGCTTTTGAAAACGCTGGCAGTGGAATTTCATCATTTTGACTTGAGAGATGTTTATCGCCTACCGGTAAGAACTGATGCGACCAAATCAACTTTGGTAATTGAACTCAGCAGTACCCTTATGAAAACAAACATTATAGCGGCTTATAAGAAATTTAGCAAGACATACAAGCTTTCCTCACATCACCTAGGAATGACAGGACAGGAAACAAGATTATTTCTTTCAGAACATATGACAGCAAAAGACAAGCAGCTGCATTTTTTAGCTAAAGATTTCGCTAAAATCGAAGGTTATGCTTTCTGCTGGGTGACAAATGGTAGAGTCTGCCTCCGCCAAAAAGAGGGGGCCCCACATGTACTCGTAAAGAATGAAGAAGTTCTATGGCAGTTGAGAAATAACAAATGACTAGTCAACTTATTACAAAATAGTAGATATATACGTATATACAAAACAGAAGTTACTCGCAACTATATTAAATCTTACATACCAATAATGTTTACGTGCGTAAAGATAGTTCAAATTACATTCATAAACAAATGTCTTAAGTCAACTACAACACATATCTTGTACTTTTTACACACTATCACAATTTACACACTCACCACCTATACACCCTATACTCACATTTTGGGCGACTTACACAAATTTATTCATGTAGTATTAATATTCTTCTCTAGTAATTACACTTCAAATGCGATAAAATACTACTCTCTTTCCATAGAATATATTGAATTTAAGGATCCTTATTGTAGACCTATAAGGTTTTCTCTACCCAAAGTATGGACCTAGTGAATGATGTAGACGACACATGTATTATAGAAAGTAAGTACATTATGAGACCTGAGTTATGCAAAGCTTTCTTAGGAGACACAAAATCTCAATTTACAATAGTAACACAAAATATTCGAAGTGTAAGGAAAAACTATGATAATTTCACAGTATTTCTATCGCAACTAGGTTTTTTACCCGACGTCATCATAATGACTGAATGCTGGTTAAACAAAAGTTTCACACATGTCACATTAAATAGATACAGCTGTCAACACTCACAAACATTTCTAAATCAGAATGATGGTCTAATTGTTCTCAGTAAAGATAATTTGAATGTGGAAGTATCTGAACCTTCATTCAGAGATGGAAATTGTTTAATAATTAAAGTTAACCAATCTCTCACTGTAATTGCCATTTACAGATCTCCCTCCGTTGACAATATCGACCACTTTCTAGATTCCCTGGAAAGTGTACTCAAAGATATTAAATGTGAAAATATCATCATTACAGGTGACATGAATATTGACATAAAGCCTAATTGTTTGTGCCCTATTAAATCAGATAAATACCTAAATATGGTAGGGTATTACGGTGTTATACCTGGGCACGAACTACCAACACGAGGTCCGAACTGCCTCGATCATGTTTTGGTGAAATCTATATACAAAACTCGAGTAGCGGTTTGTATTTCTGATGTAACAGATCATTATCCACTTCTGACGGCTATAGAACTAAACCAACAGTTGTATGTTTCAACTACAAATCAATTCACTAAAATCGATTACAATACATTGGTAAAGGACATTAAAGATATAGACTGGTCTGTTCTGTACAATGAAAAAGATATTAATTCTGCAGCAGTATATTTTACTAACATTTTATATTCATTCATTAAAGCACATCAAAAACAAATAAGTCTTAAAAACTCACGGTATATTCGAAAAAAATGGATTACACCAAGTCTAATTAAGAGCATTGAAAAAAGAAACCGACTACATTTAGAGTCAAAAAATAACCCAGAAGACATAAAATTAGAATCACAATACAAATCCTACCGCAACAGTTGTAACAACCTACTGCAAAATTTGAAAAATCAGCATGACACTAACCTTATTAAAGAAGGAAAAAATAACGTCAAAAAAATGTGGGATGCTATCAAAACTGTAACTGATATAAAGCATATTAAATCTCGTAACTCTGAATTATTAAATTCACTAAACAGTCCAGTAGACTCCCTTAACAAAGCAAATAACTACTTTGCAACTGTTGGGGAACAGTTAGCAAATAACACTCTTAAGGAACTTAATCTTTCTGAGAACGAACTTGCCGCTTCAGTGAAATTTCCTACTAATATGCCAAACTCTTTCTATTTCCAACCTGTCGATGAATACGAGATTATGGAGATTATAAGCAGTCTCAAAACAGAATCAACGCCAGGCCCAGATCACATCAGCAATAAAACTTTGAAGTTAGGCAAAGCTCACCTAGCTAGGCCTATTACCTTTCTATGCAATCTAAGTCTAGATACAGGTGTAGTTCCAGACTGTTTTAAAGTCGCTAATGTTTGTCCCATTTTCAAATCAGGGGATAAAAAGGAAATCTCAAATTACAGGCCGATATCTTTGTTGAGTGCGGTGTCTAAACTATTAGAAAAGGTAGTAAACAAACGGTTACTCAATTTTATTGAAAAAAATGGGATGTTATCTGAAAACCAATACGGCTTTCGCGTTGGTAGATCGTCGGAAGACGCTGTAGTATCAATGGCCAACCTAGTTTCAAAAAAACTAGACGAGGGTCAGAGGTGCGTCGGCGTCTTTCTCGATCTAGCGAAAGCATTCGACACCGTGTCCCGCCCGATACTACTGTCCAAACTTGAGCTATACGGCATTAGAGGTACAGTACTGCAATGTTTCAGATCTTACTTAACAAATAGGAAACAGAGACTGTCAGTAGATAGACATCATCGCGATCTATCTGAAGTCTTTTTTGGAATTCCCCAGGGAAGCGTTTTGGGTCCTACCCTATTTTTATTATATATAAACGACCTATGTACACTTCCTCTGGGCAACGCAAAGCTATTTACTTTTGCTGACGACACAGCTATAATATTTAGTGGAAACACCTGGAGTGCCGTATACAAAAACTCACGTGAAGGAATGAAAGCTATTTCTGATTGGCTGAAAATTAACTTATTAACATTGAATACAACGAAAACTAAATTTATTGAATTTAAGATAAGGTATAGCAGCTTACCTCATCCAAGTTTACAGACACTCAGAATCCACTCATGTGGGGATATTTCTAATAAAAAATGTTTATGCGCAGAGATTGAACGAGTCAGTAATATAAAATATTTGGGTGTGGTCATTGATGAAAGGCTCACATGGCAAGAACACATCGACCTGGTATGTTCAAGGTTACGAAAACTTAAATATGTTTTCATAAAGCTAAGAAAAGCAGCGGACACAGAAACTATCAAACTGGTTTACAACTCATTATGCCAATCTATTCTTAGCTATTGTGTAGTAGTCTGGGGGGCAGCCTACAGAACATACCTTTTAAGAGCTGAAAGAGCACAAAGAGCTATATTGAAAATCGCACTCAAGAAACCAATAAGATATCCTACTGAGAAATTGTATGATGAAAGTAAATTTCTAACAGTAAGACAACTCTATCTTTTGGCTGTAGTTCTAAGATTTCATAGACAAGCTCCAAGCGAAGTTGTCAAATCCTACAGACCGCAAAGGTGTCCCAAATGGAAGATTCCTCGACTACGAACAAAATTCGCTAAAAAGTTTTACATGTTTGCTGCCCCATATTCGTAGGCAAAGATGAACAAAATACTCGATATCTTTAATTGCACGAGATACATCTGTAAAAGAAATGTTACAAAGTGGTTGTTAACACAAAATTATAATGAAACAGAAAATTTTCTTCATATTGATGAATAAACTCATAAACACGATATTATTATTTCTTCTTATAAAGTAATGTTGAAAGTCTCAAACTCAATTCAAATTTACAATATCCTATGGTCCACAAATTGTTTTAAGTCTGCTCAAAATTACCTTAGTCAAATACTCTTTTACTCCTGGCCCTTTTCCCCCACCCATACACACACATACATCCACATCCACATCCACACACACACACACACACACACACACACACACACACACGCATACACATCTCACACATACATACCTACACACACTCTTTAATAACTACACAGTTAACTATAAATAATGCAGTCTTTATACATAATGAGTAACTTTAACTTTTTGGTATACTTCGCGCGATCTTATTACGCTCAATGAGCGTTGCAAGCACTTAATATCTTTTTCAACTAAATTTCATGGATTGTTTAATGGGAGAACTAGCCCTCATGACACAGGGAATCCTAGTATGAGGGTTAGTGTACATTATAATAACAATAGACTAACTAATATTGTGTTTACTTTATCTTTATTATAAATATATTATATATCATATAAGATTGTTTAGTACCCATCAATTTGGTTTGTACTATTGTTCAGTTTTTTGTGAAATAAACATTATTATTATTATTATTATTAATAATATAACTTATTATCTATTGTACATTGGTCAAAGTAACACACTCTTGGTATTAAATTGCTGTAGAGACTGGATCCATGGAAGTAATGAGTAATCAAGTAGGTATAGTAATCTTTATTACCCATGGCTGATATAATGATTAGCTACGATCATATGGCGGTTTTATTGAACAAGCCGTTTGGAGTACGAAGGCGTTGCTTAGTAGGTATATGATCAAACTTGCCGCCGCCACCGTTCGGAAATCATTTCGTTTAGAATGTTTACCTTGGATCTAGAGGGATGATTTATAAAACTAAAACGTAATTTTAATGGCAGTTGAGAATGACATATGTACTCAAATGATCGAACTATTCTGTCAGACCATTTCGTATTTTTATTGAATAAATATTACTCGTTATATTTATTCAAGTAAGTGAGTAAGTGTACTCACTGGTTGTACACGTAATCTTGAAAACCAGCTGCAGATGATAATTTGCAAGGGACTATGAAGCGCTCGTAGCGAAGTTTACTTAGCTGTTCTCAACCGATCAGCAAAGTTAAGCAACGTCGCTCGCGGTCATGAGTTGGATGGGTGACCGCTAGTGACATTACTATTGAGCGTTTCCGTGCTTCGGAGGGCACGTTAAGCCGTCGGTCCCGGTTGTAGTCTTAGGATGGCAGTCGTTATAGCATGGTGGTAGGGCATTTTGCGAATGTCCACCTGGCTAGCTACCACCCTCAAGTAGAAAATCTGTCGCCAAGCACCTAACGGTGTGTTCCGGCAGCTGTCCTTGAGAGCCAGTACTTCTAGGTTAGCCTGAACAACATCTTCGACCACATCATCACTTACCATCAGGTGAGATAGTGGTCAAAGGCTAACCTATCAGGCATAAAAAAAAACTATTGAGTTGAAGACGTCAGTTAAGAAAAGATTATAGGTAATACAAATAAAAATAGATTGTTTTTTTTTTTTAATGTTGTTGTGATGGAACAAGCGCGAGGCCCACCAGATGCTAAGCGGTATCCTCTGCCTATAACAGATGCATTTCATCAAGTGACGAACTGCACTGCGCCCATCACCTTGAGACATACCTATTAAGTCTCATTTTGCCTGTTATTTCACTGGCTCTAAAGGACAGCTGCCGGAACACACCGTTAGGTGCTTGGCGACAGATTTTCTACTTGAGGGTGGTCGCTAGCCAGGCGGGCATTCGCAAAATGCCCTTCCACTATGCGGTGAAGCTCAAGCTCTGGGTGGGATTCGAACCATGGACCTGCTGCGCAGTCATAGCCAATGCCACTGAGCCATCACTGCTTCGAAAATGTGTGAAATAAGGTGAAAGTTTATATGGAAAATACTTAACCTATGAAGATAAAATTTTGCACGGAGGTAGGTAGATTATGAGTACAAGACGTTGACACGAGTTAAAACAAGGGCTAAATGTTTATGTAAGAATAATAACTTGAAGACTATCGAGACTTGAACACATAGTTATAAATATTGACTAATGGAACCTGGTCGAACAGGTAATTAAAATACATGATTTTATCACGATTACTGTATCAGCCGGATCGTCCACTGCTGAACACAGCCTCCCCTATTTAGGGGTATTTGCCATAATCCCCACGCTTGGCAGGTGTCTTGGTGATCGCAGTGTAAGATGGCAGTTCCTTAGAAGGCGCTGCTGCCCACATTCCAGTATTTTTCCCTTAGTCGCCTCTTACGACACCCACGGGAAGATATGGGGAGGTGCAATTATAACCCGAAACCCCACGGGGCTATCACGATTAACTTTCGTTAAATACTTATGTTTATAAGAATTTTGTAATTTTTAAAGTTGTAAATGGGGTAATTAGGCTTCTAAGTTATCAAGGAAATTTTTGAATATTTTTGGCATTTACTTAATGTTATTAGTGATTACAACGGGACCTTCTGATGGATTTATGGCAAATAAAATGTAGATTAACGTTGTATAAAGATATTTAATGAACAGATAACTTGGTACAGGTAATATGGTGGTTCGCAGTTCGCAATAGAAGTGAAAGAGAAAAAATCCAGAGAGTAATTACATCATCTAGGCACTTGACGTTACTTACAACATAGATAATATTATACTTAAACGTCCTTACTACACGACTCAATATAGAGTTAAATTTACATGTTCAAACACCTTCTCAGTCTGTATTAAATATTTATCCTAAAGGATTGAGTGTAGTGAGGGAATCAAGCTCACTCAAAACTAACACAGCTTTAGTCCTAAGGCGTGTAAGTAGGTACTCTACTTTATAGGTACAACTGAGAGACAAAAAAAAAACAAGCATATAGTATAATATTATTATATTCTTTATAATTATTATTTAATATTAATATATATTAGTCTTTGCTAATCTAAAGCCACCACTATTTTATCATTAGTCCTAATGTTGTAGTTTAATATAAACTTACTTTTTTAACATATATAGGTTAGAAAAAGTTTTTACAATATATTTTCAAGAATATGACTATTTTGGAGACTTGGTAGAAATAAAATGTCGATTTCTTAAATAAAAAAAGGATTTGTAATAACCCTTGTGCGTTAAACATCTTTGAAATTAGTTAGTAAGACTCAGCAGTATTAATTAGATTGTATTATGTCTTCAGAAAAAATTAAATAACTTAGGTACTACTCGTTTATTGCTTTAAAGTATACGTACTCGTAGGTACTAAAGAAGAATTTAAAAATATCGACATATAACATAGAGTGCATACAGTAAAATTAAAGGACTACAATACAATTTCAGAATATACTTATAATATTATGTACTTATGTTCTAAATTTTAATTAGCAGCGGGCCGACACTAGGCTGGGCCTGTATCTTGGTGACCCATAGGATAAATTTAAATGTTTGATGTGACGCGCGCAATAAAAGGCGGCGTTTATTAAGTTTGAATGGATTTTCTTTTTTAAACGCGGGGAACGAACCCGCTGGCGCATGTTTAGTATTACTTATTTATTAATATTATTACTTGCTACTGTATCAGCCAGATTATCCGCTCTGATCACAGCCTCCCCATTATAAGTTACTATACTTTTATACCTACACTAAATTAAATAACTCATCTTCTATTTCGCCATCATATCAATATTTTATAAAAATTGTAAAATTATTGACTTAATTAGTATTCTTTTGTAACTAAACTTACGGCATAATTTCTGTATTAGTCCGACGAAAGAGACCTCGAACCTATGCCACGGGTCTTGAGCCTAGTTTAGGCTCCTTTGTATATATATATTACATGGTTATTACTACTGATAATACCAGATACTTTAGTGTAACTTTAGTGTTATTACACCAGATTGTAACAAGATAACTGTGACAGTAAATAATGTTAAAACTTATAATGAATATTGTTACTTTATCAATTTACAAAGCTTTCTCAAGTAACTTTTCTGTTTCTTCGTAATTAACACACAGCTAACAATAAACAATTTTGATTTTGATTTCAAGTTCGGCACCCCCTAGGCCACTTATATCATTATACTTATGTCATTTAATAATTAATTTCTTAGATTGAAACAAAAGGATTTTAAGTCATGTATACCTAATTAATTATGTGTCTTAGATTTATTTTGTCCATTAGCAAGTAATTATTAGTTCGTAGCAAATACTATTTACCTTGGTGGTCGGTTGGTCGGTGGGTGGTTGTATGTGGTCCTTGAGCTTCACCGCATGGTGGAAGGGCATTTTGTGAATGCCCCCTCAAGTAGAAAATCTGTCGCCGAGCACCTAACAGTGTGTTCCGGCAGCAGTCCTTGAGAGCCAGAAAAATTACAGGCTAATGAGACCTAACAACTGGACGGGCACAGTGCAATTCGTCGTTGACGAAATGCGTCTGTTATAGGCAGAGGTTAGTCCACTTAACATCAGGTGGGCCTCGGGCTTGTTCCGTCACAATAACATAAAAATAAAAAAAAAACACTATTCTCGTTTGTAATGTTGCATGTTTCCTATTTATTGTAAGTATCTAGTTTTTAAAATAAAAAAAGGGTTCAATCTCAGTGAAACTTTACATGTATATCCTTGAGCCTAATATCTTTGCTGCTAGTTTGCCAGATTTCCGTAAAATTAAGTATTTTCAATAATAATTTGATAAATCGTTTTGTATGGGAATTGTTATTTTGACATTTAGGGATAAATTAAATAATAAAACGAAAAAATGGCATACCAGGAAGGAGCATAGAAATTAGACTCAACAATATGCGTACAAAATTGCAGAGTTTGAACAATTGGTATTATATATTTTAACATTATGACTAAACTGTGTTTGTATGGAAATTTAAGCGCTCCGTGCACTTTACTCCCAATTAAACTACAATGCTTGTGCAAAACAGCAACAAGACACAAAATATTTACTTTTGAATTGTCAACTAAAAACTTGTCATTTTTCATACGTTAGTGCGAATATCTTCGTTGAAGGAATATTTGAGGTCAAGATACATCTGTTCAGAGGTATTGGGTTCTATTTTAAGATATCTTTATTTTCCCTGAGTATACTGTTGAAATCAAGGGTATTATACCGTACCAACATGCAATTCGGCTACCAAAATGCTTGTTTTTTTATTTGATTGTGACGGAATCACCAGGAGGCCCACCTGATGTTAAGCGGCAATCTCTGCCTATAACAGATGCATTTCGACACAATTAGTGACGAACTGCATTGCGCCTGTAATTTTACTGACTCTCAAGGACTGTTGCCGGAACACTTGGCTTTGGCGATTTTCTACAGCTTAGCTCCTTACCGCAAAGTCAACTTTATTGTTCCGTACACAAAGGGCAAAGCGAAGCCCTATTTGTGTGTGTGAGAGACTGCGCTGTCTATCTTATATGTCCGTATGTCACTGTTCTCTAGCTTGGAAACAGGATACCTAAGTCACAAACCGGAAATTTGGGTATTTTCAGTAATACGGTGACCCAAAGATGAACTACTGAACTAGACTGAGCTAGAAATTCAATCAAATTAATTTTAGGATTGTGATTGGTTCCAATCGCATGAAAGTAGGCATGAAAGTAAATAAATATTATATTGTTTTATAGAATATGGTAACATAAAAAAAAGTATTTTGTCTTCAGTGTTTTATAAATGATATATTATATTTTATCTTATAAAATAACCATATTTATTATTATATTTAAGTATAATATGTCATTAAATACAACGTAAAATTTTAGACACTATAATTTTGTTAAGCCTATAAAATTAAACTAGTATGTATTTAATTTCATAATTATTATGTAGGTACCATATTATTTATACCTAACCAGCACATACTGAAAATATATATTTAAACTGTACATATTTAGTGACCACTAAAGGAACCACCAACAATTTTTTTTCTATATATTCAATAAAAAATATTAAAAAAATCTAGTGACAATTCCGTTAATTTTCCTGTTAAGCCGACGTGACGTCACAAACGCCACGTTACACATTAAAATATTAATTTGATGTTTTCTTAAAATATTTTATAAATATTTGTTATTAAATATGGATTTCCGCAAAGTAACGCCTAAATCTATTCAGTATATTTTTTTTTTTAAATGTTGTAATGCGGAAACCTAAAAGAGCGATGCTCGGCCTATAGGCTAGTTAGTTATAATTTAAATATTATAAATTAACCGGCAAAAACACTCACGTTAGGGATCGAATACGTCGACCCGGATTTCGAGCATATCAGGTTGAATGCATGCTCATCATCAGGGCGTGTGCGCAGCTGCGTCACAGAAGAATATGGCTTCGTCTGCGGTGCCCGCCGGGAGCTCGCAAACGCAGCGATTGGAACCCTAATCAGAGTGTTTTTGCCGGTTCATTTAAAATATATAGATATGTGTGAAACTCACGAGAATTTAATTTCATAAATAGTTGTTATTTGTTAACAATCTGTCATGAGAATTCATGCTCTGCAAAAAAATCTATTACAGGTTATAAAATGACACAGCTTAAGTTTTTTAAATAAGGTCCCATTTTCTGGTACGAAACCAGAAACTTACAATAGACACAGACTACGAATAAATATGTGAAGAAATGTAAGTCAAACTCAAAAAACAGCAGAACTTCATCCTTACCGTAGCAAATAGTGTACCGGGCGGCGCAACAATATCCTTGACGTGACCAATCAGATGCGATCATTTCTTAGCGCTTAACCAATTAACCTGATCAATTGCATTTGGAAGATTGTCCATGTATTGTTATTCGTGAACTTGATGAGTCCGAAATCAAAGGGGTGACTGTATGAGAGTTACACTTCTTTACATATTTCGTAGGATACAGATTTAGATTAAAATCGCAGTAGTAAGATAAAGAACAGCCAGTGTCGGTAACATTCACTACATCTAAAGGTTATAAACCAACAAGTTTCTCAGAGAATTCCCACAGCTGCTTACCATTACTCTCACTCTTCGCCTTCCACGACATTAAACGGCTCGCACAGTCCACGAAGTACTTCCCCGAAACGTGAGCACATTCTTCGGCAACCGCCAAGTATTCTACAGTCTGCGCCCCTTGCTCTGCCGTCCGATTGTACATGAGGCACCAGCACCAGAACAAGAATCTAGCAACAAAGTGGCTGTTCGATGTTATTCTCGTCATAATCACCCCAGGATGCACAGCGTTCGCGACCACACCCGTGCCAGCCAATCTCCGCGCAAGTTGTACAGAGAACATCAGCATAAATAACTTACTGTCCATGTAATTGCACATGCCTTCGAAGCACCGTCTCTTGTTAATCCTATCAGGATGAAAGCTCCCGCCAAAGTGCATAATGGAAGAGAGGTTGATTATTCTACTCGGTGAAGATTTTTTCAACAGTGGTAAAAGAAGGAGAGTCAATAAGAAGTGACTGAAGTAGTTGACTTGCATATCTTCTATTATTCCGTCGTCCGTATGTTTGGGGAAGCCGTGAACTCCTGCGTTGTTCACCAGCACGTGAAGTTGCTGCTCTGTTTGGAGGATGTTTGTCGCGAACTGACGGACAGACTTCAGAGAGGATAGATCTAGTTGTCTGAATATTACGTCGTTGTTGCTGGTGTGTTTCACGATGGCGTCCCTCGCAGCGTTTCCGCGCGCTTCGCTCCTGCACGCCAGGATGACCCTTGCACCACGAGTGGCCAGGTTCTCCGCAGTGTGGAAGCCTATGCCTCCATTCGCACCGGTTACGATCACCACTTTTTCTTTCATACACACTTTTGACGTACACATTCTAAAACTGCAGCGCAGGTAGATCAGTAAAGACACTAGAGCTGTTGCTATGCAACAAGTTATTAAAATTAAGGTAATGTACATAAACTGGTCCATTGTGACGCACAGGACAGCCTGTTCGCTAATTCTTGGAACTAAATGTTGAACTTAAATTTAAATAAACGCTTAAGGTATTTATTCCAAGACACATTGGACGTCGACTGCCGCGCGTTCTCAACTAAACATACCTACGGACACCTATTTTTCGTATTATTTTAATAGTCATTGTAAAGAGTTTTAATGTGTGGTTACAAGGTTAATGGAAAAATGCTAACAACCTCTTTTTGAGATTTGATTTGTGTTAGTCCTAACAAACATTTTTAGTAGAATATTATTTTTGCACTTTTAATCTTAATTGTTTTTTTTTGTGTTTGTGATGCCACAAGCACGAGGATCAGCTGATGTTAAAAGTTTCTTATGCCTGTAATTTATTATTTCATATATTTTGTTACTTTGATCGATTTACATGTTCTTCACTCAAAGGGAGCGCGGCACGGTCCAGTGCAGTCAGGGGGGCGGGCGGCATTAGCGTAACACTGGCCAGTTTCCTTGCACGTCAATTTCACTAATTCGCCATTTTACTCATTAGAAAGTTTGGTAATTTGTCAATTTCGCTAATTACGCATTTTCCTGATTCTTCAGTTTCCACTTCCGCTAGTTTTGCTAGGACGCCAGTTTTGCGAAATTGCCAGTTTTGCGATTTTTTTGTAGTTGTCAACCTCGCTAATCGGAAGTATTATCTATTCGTTAGTTACGCTAGGTAGACAATTTTGCCAGTTTGTATTTTTCGAAATACTTATATTTATATATATATATATATATATATATATATATATTAGTTCTTTCGTTAATTCGCTAGCTGTCTTGTGTTCTAGTTTAGTTTTTCGTCGGTAGATAGGTATACCTACCTAGTTAGGTTATCATGATGTGATGTGATCAGAATGAGTCTTCATTAAGTTTTTCTGAGTTTCTACTAATTTCTATACAATGGCTAGGCACATGTTATGTTTATTCAGTAAATAAAATGTTGGAAATCAACATTTGTCTGATTTAATTTATAAAAATATACATATATAGTCATATTGGTAGGTATAGTCAGTAACAAAAATAATTAGTGCGACCAAGGTAGTTAAAAATATCAAACGTACTATTGTTATAAAAAAAAGACGTAGGAATTCAACTGAGATTATTATAAAACCGCTATCATATCAGATAGGAGAATATTAAAACAAATGCTGAAATTAGTTCTGCATGTAATATTAGTTCCGTTCTGTTACATACTTGTATGTATAGAGCCACCGCCGGCTTGAGCTTCACCGCATGGTGGAAGGGCTTTTTGCGATTGCCCGCCTGGCTAGCTACCACCCTCAAGTAGAAAATCGCCAAGCACTTAACGGTGTGTTCCGGTAGCTGTCCTTGAGAGCCAGTACTTCTAGGTTAGCCTGAACAACATATTCGACCACATCATCACTTACCATCAAGCGAGATAGTGGTGAAAAGGCTAACCTATTAGGAATAAAAATAATATATATAGGACTCTGAAAAACTGCTCTGAGATATAGGAGGAGTTACAGAGAGATAGACAAATTATTACAAAAATATCTCGGTAAATGCGAGTTGGGCTTTGCTCTTTTAGCGTTTCGCAATGCAACAGTCCTTAAAAGAAAACTAAGAAGTTTACTGGTTATGATCACAGCATGAAAAGGGTTTTTTTTTTAATTTATTATTTATTTTTGATTATTAAGCCTTTGACCACAATCTCACCTGATGGTAAGTAATGAGGTGGTCAAATGTGTTAATAGGTTTAACCTAGAATAACTAGCTCTCAAGGACAACTGCCGCAACACGCCGTAAGGTGCTTGGCGACAGATTCGCTACTTGAGGGTGGTCGCCAGCCAGGCGGGCATTCTCAAAATGCACTACCACCATGCGGTGAAGCTCAAGCATGCGGCGGCGGGATGCGAACCATAGGCCTGCTGCGCGGCAGTCCTAAGCCAATCTCATCGCTACGGGTTTGCCATAATCCCCACGTTTGGCAGGCGTCTTGGAGACCGCAGTGTGAGACGTCGGTTTGTCAGAAAGTACTCCTGCTCACATTTTTTTTTATTCCTGATAGGTTAGCCTTTGACCACTATCTCACCTGATGGTAAGTTATGATGTGGTCGAAGATGTTGTTCAGGCTAATTTAGAAGTACTGGCTCTCAAGGACAGATTTTCTGCGTGAGGTTGGTATTTTGCTTTTTGCATTTGCAAAATGCCCTACCACCATGCAAATGCCCTACCACCATACCACCTTCTGGTGTGTTACCCATAGTCGCAGCTTAAGATACCAACGGGTAGAGATGAGGGGTGACATTCTGGCCCGGCACCTCAAGGGCATTTGTAGGTTATATGGAAGATATTGTACATAATATAATAATATTCCTAATTAGTTCATATTTTGGGATTAGACCCCGTAACAAAAATTATCTAAAACAAACTACTTTGACAGTTCTCCATTTATTTAATATAGGTATCCCCCTCCGGTTATAAATTAATAATTGTACTGTACCCCACAAGCTAGACGATGACACCCCACATGCAAGGGCACAAAAAATATTTATTTTGGCTACCCACTCATGTATATTAGAGCCTCAACCCCCTGAATATTCTACTCATGACAGACTATTACCCCCTGACTATTTCTAGTCCAATATTCATCTATGTAACAATGTTCTACACAACATATCAAAATTTGTGGTTTGGTGACTCGGTTTGCTTACGAGCTAAATACCCACGACGTACTCGGACAAACAAACAGACAGACAGCAGTCTCATTAAAAGAGCTCTGTTGTGCCTTTTGGGTGCGGTACACTAAAAAACTTTAAGCATCAGATAATAGAAGTCAGATAGATTGATAACTATTTTTTGTCCACACCACTACATTACAATAAAGCAAAATACGAAGGATTACAGTCAAGTGTTACAATAGGTGGCCTTATCACTAACAGCGATCTCTTCCAGGCAACCTTTGAATGGAGAGGAAATATAGGAGTAATAAGACGGGAGTGCATTAAATTGAAGATGCGGGTTATTAATACATTTAGACTTCTTATTAGTAAATAATTAAATAAACAACCATTGTTTTTTTGTTTATTGTGCTTTATTAATTTTTATTCACATAAGTTGTTATATGACAGTTTTTTAATATAAAAAGGTAGCGATCTATTTAAATTATCTTAATTATATTATCTTAATTATATAATGGTAAATTAGTTGGTATCTGTTCCAGCAGACATTATTGTTGTCTATGTAGTGTACTCAGATGCTAATATAAAATATAATTCCTACTATGCACAGAAATGGCCTTGAAACTTATAATTAACATACCTATTGTTTTCAGTGTTAAAGAAAGGAAAAAACAATAACTAACGTGAAATTGGATATACTTTCGTGTGTTACAGTGATAGAAACGTAAAAAGACGGCAGACGTTTTATTCATATCAATGAAAAGCGTATTATATAGTACGCAGTATTTTGTTAAAGGCCGCTATTTCAAAAGAATTGAAAAGCGTCTTTTCTAATTGGCCACCTCCTATTTCATATTTATTTTAATTGACCACCGCCAGATAATTGGCACAGTTGTAGAAATTACCTATTCAGACTGTGCCACGTGTGCTTATGATCATAAATCATAAAGTAAAGCAGAATCGACTTTGTTCGACTGAAGATTTAGTTTAAAGCTCCGAACATAATATGTTGAAAGGTAGGCATGTTTTTTTGGTAAAAATCCTGTATAATTTTCAAATACGTAAGTACCTGTCGAAAATACTGCTTTGACATCTACATCTAAATAATTATATAAGTACATATTTCATAAAAAATATGCATAACACAATTCGTATGTTTTGTCTGTCAACAACTTGAACAGAATATTAGTATTATAAATATATGATGTTGTGAACTAATTTTAATGAATTTGTTAAATTGTGTAGAAACTAAGAGCGTGATTTTATTAGAAATAAATAACTGGACATGTACGAGTAAGAATAAATCTTTTCAACACCCTTGCTTTATTATATCGTTCTTAGGGCTATAAACCGAACTATAACACCCTCGTGCATAATAATATTATACACTAATGCGTAATAGAATTATCCCTACAAAGTTAAGTTAGTACCCAACTGCAAATTGTATGTGAGTAAACAGAGCCTTTTCCATTTAATCGGGTAATTTATCCCTACAAAGTTAAGTTAGTACCTAACTGCAAATTATATGCGAGTAAACAGATCATTTTCAATTTAACCGGGTAATACAGATTTGTAACATCAAAGAGGTTTATATGTAATCAACAATCATACATTTGCCGCGCGCAATTAAAAACTTGCGCGCTATTTTCCATAATTTTCGTTTGTTGTTTGTATCGCATTTCTGCAATATAAATTTTTTTTCCTCGCAAGGGTGTTGAAAAAGTGCGTATGAAACTGGAGAGCAACTTGCTCATTATACACTCGGCTGAATTACGCCCTTGCCTACGGCTCGGGCTGCAACACAGCCTCATGTATAGTAAGCAACTTAGCTCACTTGTATCATAATCTACTATTACATCATCGTAATTTACCACGTAAGTATTTTTATAATTATGCAATTATATACTATTCTCTTACACGATAAAGCATGTACAATTAACATCTTAACTTCCTACCTATGTACAGTCGCTTACACTAAGATGCAGAAACCCAAGGTCGTTTTGCAAAATAATTATATAGAATTAAATTTAATTAAAATAAACATCAAGATAATTCTAAAATAAAGTGCGAGATTTTCTACTGGAAGGCGGTTACTTGCCTGGCGGCGTATATACAAAAGCTGATTCAATACAGACACCCACAAACCGATAAAATTAAGTACAAACACGTCTGCGATGGCGTTGAAGGAAGCGATCATTCGTGAGTTTTGTAGCCCAAAAAGTAAGCTTTTTATGCGTGATGGTTATCCTTTGACCGCTATCTCACCTGATGGTAAGTGATGATGTGGTCGAAGATGTTATTCAGGCTAACCTAGCTTACTGGCTCCCAAGGACAGAAGCCTGAACACACCGTTAGGTGCTTGACGAACATAAACAGCTGTGTGGAGCTTATGTGTTCCTTTTACCGTAAACTAACATAAACGTAGAGTTCAGTCCATTTGAATAAAACTTTTGATATTGCTTTTTGTGTTTCATAACAATTGATTTGACGAAAAAATTTATATGCTGACGTACAATTCGTTTAAAAATGTTTATCATAAAAATAGCAGTCGTTCCATTTTTCGTATGTACCTATTATACTTCGTGTCACTACCCAATCACATATATGTTAGATACATACAAATAATGTTTTAATTTTTTATGAGCTAGATTCGACATGTGTTTTGTTTACTAGAATTTATATTTTATATTATATAATTTAACGGTTATCTGAATTAACATTTTTATGGTAAATCATAGGTATGTACCTAGCTACTACTTAAAAAGTAGTGTTTATTATTCGATTGAAATTTGTATATATTATTTATAATCCGCACGTTTGTAATTGTTTCTCTCGCAGTCAGACATAAAAAAGTTATATTTATTAACATTAGAGTATATTTTTTTTTTTGTGTGTAAGTAGTACCTAAACGCTTTATATATAGTTATTACGCTACACCTCACTCTCACATCAAATTATCTTCAAAAATTATTTATCCTGTTCTTAATATTAAATCCTTTACATTATTACGTTTATCATAAGTCGCTGCATAAAACTTCATTACTAAACTAACCAGAGCACGAGCAGCACACGAGCTCACGAACCTAGGACGAAATAGGATTCAGACACGAGGTCCACAAATAAGTTATATTACTGGCAAAATGCCAATATTACAAAATTAATATTACAACAGCTTTCATATTGATAACAGGATAAGTAAACATATTTAAATAACAAATTAATTCTTATCAACCGATGATGCCGAAATTGGAGACATTATGTTATTTCAGCTGTTTATACAATGTTTTTAAGACGTGTACAAAATTAAATAATTAGTCAACCAAGTCCTCATATAAACAGCCTTGTATTTTGCACGTGTACCTAACTGCTTGCTTGATGGCTGTTACATTAAACCTTGGATGTTTTATAGCTTAACTTGGAATTACAAAACACGGATAAAATTCAACGACACAAAATAAATTTACTCGTCTTTTCTTGACGAGCATTTTTTAAATATCTTGTCTTGAATTCCTCAAAAGCGTACACAAAGGTGTCTTAACTGCCTAGTATCGGCAGACATGCGTTTGTTCTATGTGACAGTGAACCTATTGCCATTAACAGAACACCATCAAACACTTCAAATTGCTACCGAAAATTTGGATATCTGAAAAACCAAGCTTGGCCAACCTGGGAATCGAACCGCGAGATTTCAAAGCGGCGCTTTTGTATTCATAACAACGTGACAGTAAATGATTTAATTTGAAGTTTCTTAATAAACTCATCAGATAACTAGGTACAAATTACATAAACAGCAAAATATATCACTAGGCTTGGTTATTAACCTTCAGATAAAAAATCAGACCGATAAAATGTTACCCGAGCAAATTTGAAACAAATTAACGTATATTTTATACCACCAACATTTTGTTCTTTTTATATTGATTGTGTACCTTTATCCTCAGAAATAGTAACTCTTTTGAAGCAGTGATGGCTCATTGGCTGTGGACTGCCATGCCGCAGGTCCATGGTTCGAATCATTTTGCGAATGCCCGCCTGGCTAGCGACCACCCTCAAGTAGAGAATTCCTTGAGAGCCAGTGAAATTACAGGCACATGAGACTTAACAACTATGTCTCAAGGTGACGGGTGCAGTGCAATTCGAGACATGTGACGAAATGCTATAAGAGGCAGAGGTTAGTCCGCTTAACACCAGGTGGGCCTCGTGCTTGATCCGTCACAATAACATTAAAAAAAGACTCTGATGATTGAAAAACCCGGCCTAAGAAACTTAGTACTCGTGGTACACTCCCTAAACTCCTTCAATAATAAAATATAACCTATCTATAAACATTAATAAGACATCATTATACGAATATATTGTAAATACTTACTACAGTTAAGCATCAAACAAACTTCCAAACAATTACAGAAAAATTGTCCGTAACGGGTTATAAAAATACAGTATTATTAGTTGTATTGTGCGAAACTAGCGCCACCTCCCTAGGTAATCTGTAACCTCATGGCCTAAAGGCCATGAGGTTACAGATGTAAAGGTAAACCTTTACATCATCATTAAATAAAAAACTCCCTTTGTACAAATATCGTGTTAGTTAAGGCGTTTAGCACAGGTTCGCTAGATGGAGGCACCAGCCGCATAGAGAATAGAGCGCTTACGAAAAAGTGTTCAGATTGAAGTGGTCAAACTAGTAACTTTATAGCGCTATCTTGTAGTTATTCTTGATACCACACTAACCCATTAATATTAAATGACAATTATAATGTACCTAAATAGAAAAATACATTTTTATCTCCAAATATCTGGCACCAGCCGTGAAGATAGTTGGGTGTTTATGTATACAAGAGCGTCAAGTCAAAACAATCTAGTAGCGTCATCTTGTGCTTGCTTTCACTACTCAACATTATCACTTGAATTTTAAATGGCCATTCAAATTTATTTAAACTTTAAACGTACACAAAAGAGACGATATCTGTCATAATAATATGGTTAGGTGCAGGTTTGCTGCGGTAGAAACCAGCCGTATAGACATTTGAGCGCTTGCGAAAGAGTGTGGAGATTAAGTGTCAAACTATTAACCTAGTAACGCCACCTAGTAGCTTGCTCTTGCAACTCCTCACGTACACTTTAATAATATAAGACAACAATCTTAAATATATGGAGACATTTAATTTCTATTAATATCTCGCTAGGTACAGGTTTGCTGCGGCAGAAACCATCCGTGTAGACACTTGGGCGCTGGCGAGGGAGTGTGGAAATGCGCGCGCGCCAACTCTCGCATTGTGCGAGAGTCGAGCACCAGTAGCGCCACCTCGTGGTCTCGTTCGCCACCCCACACTAACGCGCTCAAAAGAACGCCCTCGTCTTCCTCCTGAAAGATCACAGTAACTTTATAACCGAAAAAAAAAAAAAAAAACACTTTCATAGCTGCAAAACAATAATTTTGATTTAAAACGCTCAGTTGCATTGGTTATGGACTGCCGCGCTGCAGGTCCATGGTTCGAATCCCGCCGCGGGCTCGAGCTTTACCGCATGATGGGAGGACATTTTGCGAATGCCCGCCTGGCCTGGTCACTAGACCACCCCTCAAGTAGAAAATCTGTCGCCAAGCACATAACGGCAGCTGTCCTTCAGAGCCAGTAATTCTAGGTTAAGCCCGTTAACACCTTCGGCTGGATCATCACTTACTATCAGGTGAGATTGTGGTCAAAGGTTTACCTATCAGCAATAAAAAAGAAACAAATATAATATTATCAAATAAAAAATAAAAAAAAGCCAACGTATCTATTATTACTTATTGATAAGTTAGCTTTTACTACTACTATCTCATTTCTTGGTTTGTTATGTTGTTGAAGATATTAATCACGCTAAACCTAGATTATAATAACAAAACACAAAACATTTTTTCATAAAAAAACCTTTAACCTGCATGGAGAAATAGTTTGACAGCTGTGAATCATTGGATGATGATTTCTTATAGACTATAAGTAATCATTTCGAATGATGTAGGTACATCAGTAGGTACAGTCGCCTGCAATAAGAAGTTTACACATTGTAAGTTTCGAAATAGTGGCAAAGAGTTCTGTTTTTCTCTTTATAATCAGAAGTATCTTAAAATCAAAGAATAAGTTGAATATTTTTACTCGTGTTAATGTTAACTTCGATTATTAATAACTTAGTGACATCACATTATTTTGAAAATTATGAAGTGTATACTTCTTATTGCAGGTGACTGTACATCATATTCCGACCCTCGTACGGGAGTCGGATCGGATCCCTAAAACTGTTTCAGCATGACCTTGAACGTTGCTATTATAAAGGCGCTGACTTGCACAATTGTCACTTTAACCTCTCTGTCTGTTAATTTTCATAGAAGCTGAGTACGGAAAAGATAAAAAGCTGTCCTGTCCGGTCCTTGACAGATGTAATTTCTGCAATCCACGAAATATGTGAGCAGGTACAGGACAATTCTAATTATAATTTATCATAGTCGGTCGATCAACATGAAGGCCGAAAAATGCTTTAGAAGATAATATTGATATGATAATCATTGCCATGACGCATGCTCCACGGGTTACATTACATAATTGCATCAAGAATCGCATGTGTGGATTCGAACCCCCGTCATCCACCCCTATATCCCGATAGGTCCATCCTCATACGATGGTTAAGAACGAAAGACTTGTAGCGCTCGTAGCGAAGTTTACTTAGCTGTTCTCAACCGATCAGCAAAGTTAAGCAACGTCGCGCGCGGTCAGGAGTTGGATGGGTGACCGCTAGTGACATTACTACTGAGCGTTTCCGTGCTTCGGAGGGCACGTTAAGCCGTCGGTCCCGGTTGTCGTCTTGAGATGGCATTCGTTATAGCATGGTGGTAGGGCATTTTGCGAATGCCCGCCTGGCTAGCTACCACCCTCAAGTAGAAAGTCTGTCGCCAAGCACCTAATGGTGTGTTCCGGCAGCTGTCCTTGAGAGCCAGCACTTCTAGGTTAGCCTGAACAACATCTTCGACCACATCATCACTTACCATCAGGTGAGATAGTGGTCAAAGGCTAACCTATCAGGCATAAAAAAAAAAAAGATTTAAAAGAGTCGTGCGTTATATATCATGTTGGTTTATATGACAAATTTTACATGTGTTTTTCATTTTGTAATTTGGAATATTATTTGCTCAAGCAACTGCAAAGACAAGTCGGCAAACTTACTGACTCATTTAAGTACTTTTTTTCATCAAAACTGGTTTCATTCTTTCTGTCCTTTGGTTAAATCCTAATATGTGGACCAGAAGTTTCTTATAACTCTTTACTTCAAACTTAAAAAGGTACCTGAGCGTCTGGTGAGGGAACGAACACGGGTTCACTTGGATAACAGTTGGTGTCACACCAAGTGGTCGTCTCTCCTGTTTTCGTGTCCACCTTTATAATCTGAAAACAGAACATGATATTCAAAACAAATTATATGATTTATTACTCAACTAGCTCTTTAATCATCATCAACCTGAACTCCACTGATCACTGTTGAACAAGGTCTCCCCAATTGGGGGGATTTGCCATAATCCCCACGCTTGGCAGGTGTCTTGGGGATCAAAGTGGAAGTTGTAATTTCTGCAGTCCCACCTTCCGGTATTTTTCCCTAAGTTCTGTCTTATGACACGCACGGAAAGAAATAGGAGGCTGACATGCTAAAACCCGGCACCCCACGAGTACTCTCTCTTGTGATTGAACAAGCTCGTCCACCTGCAGATGTTAAGTGTACTAACCTCTGCCTATAACAGATGCATGCGCTCGTAGCGAAGTTTACTTAGCTGTTCTCAACCGATCAGCAAAGTTAAGCAACGTCGCGCACGGTCAGGAGTTGGATGGGTGACCGCTAGTGACATTACTACTGAGCGTTTCCGTGCTTCGGAGGGCACGTTAAGCCGTCGGTCCCGGTTGTTGTCTTAGGATGGCAGTCGTTATAGCATGGTGGTAGGGCATTTTGCGAACGCCCGCCTGGCTAGCTACCACCCTCAAGTAGAAAATCTGTCGCCAAGCACCTAACGGTGTGTTCCGGCAGCTGTCCTTGAGAGCCAGTACTTCTAGGTTAGCCTGAACAACATCTTCGACCACATCATCACTTACCATCAGGTGAAATAGTGGACAAAGGCTAACCTATCAGGCATTAAAAAAAAAAAAAAAAAAAAAAAAAAAAAGTCACGAATTGCACTGCGCCTGTCGCCTTGAGACATATTGTGCCTGTAATTTCACTGGGACTCAAGGACTGCTGCCGGAACATACCGTTAGATGCTTGGCGACAGATTTTCTACTTGAGGGTGGTCGGTAGCCAGGCGGGCATTCGCAAAATGCCCTTCCACCATGCAGTCAAGCCCGCAGCAGGAATCGACCCATGGACCTGCTGCGCGGCAGTCCATAGCCAATGCCACTGAGCCATCACTGCTTCAAAATTTCATCCGGCTTTTTCTCTGCTCTATATACAAGACCAGTAAAACAAAACAAGTAGTTTGACTTCATAGTTTCATTGAGTTTGCGCACGTGTCACAGCATGTACACTATGACAAATATCTAGCGTGTCAAGAGTGCGTTGCTTTATTGCTTACAGCTGATAGACAAACCTTTGAGCACAATCTCACCTGACGGTTGGTAAGTGATGACATAGTCGAAGATGTTATTCAGGCTAACCTAGAATGTACCTAATGATTTATCTAATGGGAAAATAATTATTTATTATAAAAATCGTGTCTGTAGGAGCTACGAACTGATTTGCTATATAGTAAACCTATACATATTACATAGAAACCTATAAAACTTAGGAATATGGTCAAGTTCGCTAGAGTCAACTTTTATATAACCGAGGGTCTCTACTTGGACTACCTTTCTGTTTTTACTATGATGACTTATAATATGCGTCCCACATGCTGTAACACGAAAAAAAATTATTCGTGCATATTTTAGGCCTTTAATGTTATGAAAATATTGTAATTTAATGCTGTATTCGGTGTCGTGAGCAAAAACGATTAGAATTACAGTTATGCCTGCAATTGTTTTATATAATACTATCGATGCCTGTACTCACCGATCCCGGGTTTTCAGCGTCAACGTCTGAACTTATAGCGTAGAAATATCTGTAGGGGCGACCTGAAAAAGAAAATACAAAACTGAATCGAATTCCCATTCGTATCTAAGACAGAACCCATTTTCATAAAGACCCCTACTCCTATTTAGGTACATAAAAATATACAAAATAGCAAAGAAATCAATTTTATTTTTTAGTTGCTAAAATTTTTCTTTTTCTTAGCTATGTAACAATTTTTTATTACAAAATTTCAAATATACGACTGGAAAAATTCCAGCCATTCCGGGATGGAGCGACATCTGTAGTACAAGTAGTGAGTACTGAGTACAGGCTCAGTGACATTGGCCACGGACTGCCGCGCAGCAGGTTCATGGTTCGAATCCCGCCCAGAGCTTGAGCTTCACCGCATGGTGGAAGGGCATTTTGCGAATGCCCGCCTGGCTAGCGACCACCCTCAAGTAGAAAATCTGTCGCCAAGCACTTAACAGTGTGTTCCGGCAGCAGTCCTTGAGAGCCAGTAAAATTACAGGCACATGAGACCTAACAACTGTACGTCTCCGAGTGACGGGTGCAGTGCAATTCGTCGTTGACGAAATGCATCTGTTATAGGCAGAGGTTAGTCCACTTAACATCAGGTGGGGCTCGGGCTTGTTCCGTCACAATAACAAAAAAAACAACTTGTACTACAGATGTCGCTCCATCCCAACCCGATAGTTAAAGAACGATAGGAAAGATTTCAGTTATGACGTCATGTCATATTAGCTCAATTGGTTAGAGCATACCCCGGCTAAAGGGGTGGATGGACGCTGGTTCGGGTCCCGCACGTGACTGGAACTTTCCTGTCGTATATTTGTAATTTTGTAATGTAGTCCACATAGCAGGCGTTATTGCAAACGTAACAATATTAAAATTACATGTTTTATGTTATTTTAAACGCCTATTTTACTAACCATCTATTAAAATAGGAAGAAATGCTCAATTCCACAGATTTGTTGATCTAGTTTCTATTGAGGTCTTGCTTGAGCTACTTCACAAAGTCGATAGAACCATGCACCTATTTTTGAAAAAGAGAGACCAACCTTACCTTTTTGCATTTGTATCCTGGGTGTTTTACAACCGAGATCAGAACAAACTTGTTTCTATTTTGGTCAGCCACGGAACGTTTAGCGGATCTGCAAGCCGTTCAAGTCTATCTAGGAGCTATGTGTGAGTTTAACTTCTAGCTCTTCTAAACCAAGGAACTATGATATTGTTATAGAAATCAAAATGCCTCCGCTAAGCAAATCTTAAGACTCCTTGTCTTAGGATTTGCTTTGTGGAGTTCAGCTAATTAACTTGGTTCCACGTAGGTACCAGTAAGTATCAGTGCAACCAGTTGAACTTGTATCCGTTTAAATTTTGCTCGGAAACATTACTCATATGGGAAGCAAAACCCAAATTATATTATATGGCACAAAATAAAATGTGTATATGGCAAAATTGTTGTTTGGAGGTTTCACAGACGAGGTTCCTGTTTGTTTTGATCTCGAAGCTCTCTAGCAGAACTTCCATCTTCTCATGTCTAGCTCGGAACCATTATGCATGACAACGAGATTAAAACTGTTCAAGTAAAGAACATACCGTTGTGCAAATCGTAGTGTATCCTGGGTGTTTCACAGCCAAGGTCAGCCAACAGCTTTGGTTCCAGTTTGGTCAGCCGTGGAGCGTCCAGTGGAACTTCAAACCGTTTGGGTCTTGCTCGAAACCATTCCGCATAATCTGCATTACTTTGCATTGTCTGCAAAATATACAAATATAATGTTACTTCATCATCTACCTACACGTATCCGATGCGTTATTGTTGCATCAGCAGGTACGATATAATATTTTCTCTAGCAACACCAAGGATAACAATTTCTAGTAGTCGGCTTCTTTGATCACTTCAACATCAATGGAGGTAACAGAATAGTCCCAAGAACTAATACGAATTACTTAGCATTCCATAGATTCGCTGTAAGGGTGCCGGGCCTTCACAGAGCTGTGGAAGAGACTCAAAACAATGCCTCAAGCATCGTGTGACGACGTTTGTGGCTTTCAGAGTAAAGTTAAGGGGCCTCTTGATGATATCATAAAATATCCTGGTAATACCGCTTCGGATAGGCGTTCTGAGGTGGATATTACGGTCGTTCCTGACAGGTCAAGGTATTTTAGCATATCAAACAAGTATAGATGGTAAGTAATTATTGTTCTATAAAGTAGGTACTTATCTAGTTAAGTATAATGAATGTAGCTTGTCTGTTAGTTATAATTATAGTACTTAAGGGAATGACAAGAACTTAATAGCTACATTTGAACAGGTTTTTAGCAAAACACAATCATAAAGTTTGAAGCAGTCGGCAATGTTTTTGTTAATCATGATCATATTTTCCAGACATGGGTGATGCAATGCCACTTTCCGTCAAAAAACAACTTTATATCTTCTCAGAATAAAATGGCAGAGACAACGTTGACTCATAATACCATAATGTAGCAATAAAATAGTCAACTTTACCAAATGGTAAAGTTGACTATTTAAAAGGTAAAATTCATTCCTATCCAGTACGATACAGTTAGAATTATACACAGCCAGAAAACATTGCTGGGCAAATATATTTCACACGTGTTCGAAAAAGGTTAATTACGTTAATCAATAGCAAAGTTCCCATGGGCGATGCTGAATCTTCAGAGCAACATTTTTTATTGCTTTCGGTATGACGAGTTTCTTAATATGCCACGTATTAAGAAGCAGACCAGGTCTTAAGAACTTACCGGCTGGTATCAGACAAGAGACCACGACTAGAATCAGTTTATTAATATGGAACTTAGAGACCGATATCTTGAAATAACTAAACATTAACTTACCTCAATAGCCTCAACATACATGGCGTCCAAAGCCTTGGGGTCCTTATACGTGCAGAGGTCTACAATCAGTCGGTTTTCCTCTTCGAAGCAGTTGATGATGTGAAGGAAGAACAAAGCTTCCGTGCGGTACCTCTTGCACTCTTTGCCGTCTTTGCGGCTTATCAGGACTATGTGGGTCTAAGGAAATATTTTCTGTTAGGTCTTTGTAAATTTGGAAATAAGTTTTATTATGTGAGAAACTTTCACATATTCTAACTGGAGCGAGCAGGACTCAAGTCATTCTTTTCTATTACTAAGAAGAAAATCAACCGCCTAAGTGCGAGTCGACTCCCACATTGAGGGTTCCGTACCGACAAAATCACCAAGTTTTTTTTCTTGTTGATTAAAGTCATAACCTCCCACTACCTGCGCTAGGCCGGTTTTTGGTATTTGATGTTGTACGTTACATATTGACCTATAATCATACCAAGTTTGACGTATAGACAATTCAACCCTTCAATAGAGAAAAAATATGTAGAAAAATTAAATTAAATTAATTAAATTTTATTGAGCTAGCCTTATATATAAAATATACCTGTACATACTTATAAAAGTATTTAAAAAGCGTTGTTTATGAATTGAATGCGTGATGAATGCATTAGTCCTTATTGAAATCTAGGTAATGCAAAGTCCTACGTACCTAACTACAGTTAAAATGAATACAAATACCTCGTGTTTGGGATACCAGTGTAGGCTAGAAGCTAGAGGTTCGTTTGACAGTTGATTGTGCAGAACGCCCCACAATGACACAGACAACGGCTGCTCTACGATCACAAAGTAGTTCTCGGTTATACCTGAAAAAAAAAAACAAATAATACATTTTTTAAACCAAATTAACAAAGAGTTGAGGTGACAGCAATTGTGCGATGTGCTAGTGTTATTAAACAAAGAAATGCACGAAAGGAAAAATTTAAATAAGTATGTTAATCTTTTCCCTTCGTTGTAATAAAATTTCTAAGTTTGTTTTTTATTTACTAAACTAACTTAATATTAGTATGTTGTAATAACATTTCTAAGCTAGAAATTTTATTACAACGAAGGGAAAAAATTAACCAATCTATGACGTCACGCGCGCTACGAGCTGCCGCCCGCAGTGCTCAGCGAGACGTCAACGCGGGCGTCCCGAGCTCTCCTTGAAAAAGACCACCGGATGTGGTTGAAACTATAGTCGGAGCTATCTGACTTATTTACGTGAGTTATCCCGTATTATTTACTAAAATGAGTGAAAACCACGTTAGTTTTTATAACATAACTTAATATTCTTTTTATGATTGGTGTCGATCTTGGTGGACTTTTCAAATCATGTCGGGGCTCGCCGCAGTGTCAAGTCGGACAAAGCTTATTTCTGCCTATTTATTTGCGAAGGCCATCAAAGACATCGTAGCGTAATCAACACTACATTTCTACCCGTGAGTGTCATAAGAGGCGACTATGGGTAACACGCCAGAAGGTGGGCAGCAGCACTTTCTGAGGACCTGGTATAACACCCTCGTGCATAATAATATTATAGACTAATGCGTAATAGTATTATCCTTACAAAGTTAAGTTAGTACCTAACTGCAAATTATATGCGAATAAACATAGCATTTTCAATTTAATCGAAAAATTTACCCCTACAAAGTTAAGTTAGTACCTAATGCAAATTATATGCGAATAAACAGAGCATTTTCAATTTAACCGGTTAATACAGATTTGTAATATCAAAGAAGGTTATATGTAATCAACCAACAATCATTAGCCGCGCGCAAAAAAAAAACTTGCGCGCCCTTTTCCATAATTTTCGTATGTTGTTTGTATCGCATTTGTGCAATATATTTATTATTTTCTCGCAAGGGTGTTGAAAAAGTGCGTATGAAACTCGTGAGCAACTTGCTCATTATACACTTGGCTGATTGACGCCCTCGCCTACGGCTGGGGCTGCAACACACAGCCTCGTGTGTAATGAGCAGCTTAACTCACTTGTATCATAATCTACTATTTCAACACGTGAGTTTTGATTTTGAGTGCTGATTTCGGTTGCATTTATGGTAAAAAATATAAGTTCACCCATTTTAGTGACCCTTGCTTCATATGAGATCGATTGTCATTGACTGTCAATGACTACATCATCAAGATAGGAAAATACTTTTCAGTTATTGGAGTGTAACTCAAAAACGGCTTGACCTATTTTGATTAAATTTAAATGGGACCACACGGCAAGCATTAGCTTTCAAATAAAAAATAATCATCAAAATCGGTTCACCCAGTAAAAAGTTCTAAGAGGTAACAATCATAAAAAAATACAAACGTATTTTTTAAAGTCGATAAAAAGAACAGTTTCCTGTAAGTACGAGGACGGCCCTTTTATTTTTTATTAATAGGGTCCCGTTTCTTACAAACAAGTGGTCTAAATTTCGTCTCATGTTATCAGAATGATAATGAATCGAACTCATGAGAACTCCCAAAAGAAATAATAAGTGGAGTAAGTAGATAACTTTTTCTTACCGAAAGTATGCATGTAGGCGGGATTGAAAGGCCATCGGGGCTTCATACTGCCAACTATGTGCGCCTTCGCGAACATATCACCTGTGGAAAATATCACAGCATCAATCTCGGTTTCTTATATGTTTATACATTTTGTAGGTTTTCAGACTGTCCAAATGTTTCTGGCATTATCAATTTATCACATCAGCGATATAAGTCTAAACCTTTTAAAATAGCGATCCTACACCGATTTTAAGAATAGTGAACACAGCGTTATTCATACAAACTTAGTTTTGTTATATTTTTAATAAGTAAGCACTCTGAAAAATAATACGTACAGGCGTTACCTAACGGAAATACATATATACATACATATATATAATACATGATATATATACATATAACATATGATATAATTATATAATACATAATCATATAAATTATTAATCAAATACATATATACATAATCATGCCTGTATTCCCCGAAGGGGTAGGCAGAGGTGTGTAAACAGTTAAATACCCACGTTTCGACAATTGGGTTTTGGTATCATGTAATAGTTGGCGAGCTTATTGCCATTCACCGGGCACAGAAATTTTACGGAAATCCATAATTAATAATAAAAATATTTAAAGTAAACACTTAATTAAAATTTAAGAATAACATTTGATTATACAAATATGAAGTGACACTTCCACAGATGTTGACACTTCGAGCGCTCGATTGAGAACGCTTGAAGAGACCTGATGATGCTCTGTCTAGAATCGAAACGCGACGACAATTTTTCCGGTTGCCTACGAGTAAATGGCATCACAATGGATTCGCTGGAAAATTAGGCGGAATTGTTACTTTATATGTGTGTTAAATATTTTTGTAAAATATTAATTTAATGTTTGCTTAAAATATTTTTTCTTTATATGTTATTATATAGTAAGAACTAAATGTTTTAAACACTGTCAAGTTTTGCATCTATAATCTTGAACCTGTTTTTGTACTCCAGGTTGCCAGTGTTCGATAACATAATTTATTTTATGTAAGTATACATTTTGAAATTTCTACTAACATGTTCCTATACAAATCAAAACCGTTTATATTATTTCAAACTACTCGATATTTTACGAAACCTGGCAAATCATAAAAAAATATCATGAAATCATAAGTCTCATGGTACATGCAAAATTTCACTAGTTATATGAACTCTTGGTATTTAAAATATGACAAAACTAAGTTTTGCATGAAAAGCACTGTGAGATTTTGTTTTTACAGAGTTATTGTGTTACTATTTATTTGTATAGGAAACTCACCCTTCTCAGTAAAGGGAAACTTGACGACCACGTGCCGCAGTCTGCCTTTCACCACAGACATACCCACATTGTACACGTCTCCTGGAAGTTTAAACATAAACGTATTAGTAAAAAGAGCAACATGGCAGTTTATGCAGTGATAGCTCAGTGGCATTGGCTATGGACTGCCGCGCAGCAGGTCCATGGTTCGAATCCCGCTCAGAGCTTGAGCTTCACCGCATGGTGGAAGGGCATTTTGCGAATTCCCGCCTGGCTAGCGACCTCCCTCAAGTAGAAAATCTGCCGCCAAGCACCTAACGGTGTGTTCCGGCAGCAGTCCTTGAGAGCCAATGAAATAACAGGCAAAATGAGACTTAACAGGTATGTCTCAAGGTGATGGGCGTAGTGCAGTTCGTCACTTGTGATGAAATGCATCTGTTACAGGCAGAGGATACCGCTTAACATCAGGTGGGCCTCGCGCTTGTTCCTTCACAATAACATAAAACAAAAAAAAAGAACTCGAAGATAGTGCGTAACTCCATAAAAATTCCTTATAGATTATAAAACAGGTTTAGTCGTTAAAATTTTTGCATCAATTAATCTCGCCGATAAAATTAAAGGATAAACCAAAAAATACACACAAACACAACAGAATGACTTTCCACTTATATATAATATACAGGGTTATTGGTAAAATGCTAAGAACTTCTTAGGGTTGGTTCTGCTAGTCCTAATAAACATTTTGAGGTGTTTTCTTCTTTTACTTTTTTGTGTTTTTATGTGTATTTGGCAGAATAAGCACCAGCTGATGTTAAAAAACTCTTGTGCATGTAATTTATTATTTCATATTTTTGTTACTTTGCTCGATGTAAATATTCAAAATTCTATTCAAAGGGAGCGCGGCGCGGTCCGGTGTTGCCGCGGCGGGCGCTCTTGGCTAGGAGTAGGCATTGTCTTTTTTTCTGATTTTTTATTTTACAATAACGCATGCTCTGCGTGTTACATCATAAAATTACAGAATTACGAGAAGATAAGTTATAGTACCGCACATGACTATAATTTTTCCGCTCGTAATTTTGTTGTCACCTTTTTTTACACTTTAGTGTAAGTTTTAGTGGTATACCTAAAACAAGTATGTATAATATATTTATATACTAGTACATATTTACCGTTTGTCATAACATGTGGATGAGACGTATGGTTGACGAGGGCTACGTCGTCCATAAGATTTTTCCTCTCTAATGTGTCCAAAGTTACTGGATCCACCCTGAAGTCAACAATCAAAACTATGTTATAGAATGGAAAGAAATGAAGGGTTTCTTTGCGTAAACTTATTTGAATCAGTAGCACTTTTTTATCAAGTTACATCAAAGGTAATAATGTAGACACGCAATAAAATGTCATGGAGTTGTATTGTGAAGTCACTGGCGTCGAAAGCCACTAGTAAGTGGTGCCTATGGGTATTTTTTGTGGCCTGGCGTCGACGCCGCCGTCATCACATATCTGAGAGCCAAAATAATGTATTTTGCTATAGGCACAGACTATACCCAAGCGGGAACGTGCAATTTGGAGACAACTTGTATTTGTAACGAAGCTGATGTGTACTACTGGCTAAAGAGGAGCTGGGCGTGCAGCAAGCATTTGTTGTTGAAACAGGACACATTGTTTATTGTACGAGAGCCCAAGGCTCATTTATTTGTGTCAAAGTAATACGGACCAAACCGTATACTGTATATACCTTATCATCCGGATTGTCCACCGCTGAACAGAGCCTCCCCCTAGGGTTTGTCACAGTCCCAACGCTTGGCAAGCGTCTCGGGAGGCCGGTGCAAGAAAACAGTTCTTCAGAAGGCGCTGCTGAACAACCTACCTTTTCACCTTGAGTCGCATCTTACGGCACCCACGGAAAGTGATGTAGGGTTGAAATTCTAGCCCGGCACTCCACAGGAATAAAATCCATACCAAAACGTATAAAATCAATAAATTCGAACAGATATCATACCTTTTCGCGTAGCAGTTCAAGCAGAATGTATTTTTTTTTACCGCACTGTATTAATACATATCTCACACCGTGGAAGAAGAAAACAATACAATATTTCTTGTGCTTGAAATAGACGAATTGATAGTTTCAACTTTCAAGTTCACAATAATTAAATAAGTTTTTGGGCATGGACAATAAGACAAGTAATAGTAGTTTCTATAGAAGCTGTTCTTTTTATATTAATGTGATGGAACAAGCTCGATGCCCACCTGATGTTAAGCGGACTAACCTCTGCCTGGAACAGATGCATTTCATCGCAAGTGACGAATTGCACTGCGCCCGTCACCTTGAGACATAGTTGTTAAGTCTCATGTGCCTGTAATTTCACTGGCTCTCAAGGACTGCTGCCAGTACATTCCGTTAGGTGCTTGGCGACAGATTTTCTACTTGAGGGTGGTAGCTAGCCAGGCGGGCAATCGCAAAATGCCCTTTCACCATGCGGTGAAGCTCAAGCCGGCGGTGAGGATCGAACCAGGGATCTGCGTCACGGCAGTCCATAGCTAATACCGTTCGGCCATCATTGCTTCAAAAAAGCTGTGCACCAAGCCTGTCAAGGGAAGCGTGGGGATTATAACAAACCATCTCTGAGGGATGTAATTATTGTTGATGTATGTTATTTAAATGACAGTGCCGTATCGCCCGTGGCTGAAAAGGTACCGAACCTAGAAAATTATTTCTAGGGTCGCTATTAAGCGACTCCAGTGCATTGCACTCCTCGATACCTTCCCTAATCAATAGATGCCCCATTCTTGTCTCTTGTCAAACCCTACCTGTGACCAGTGAGACTTCCAATTAAAAGAGCCAGTGGGAAAACTTGGCAACTTTATGCTTGTGTTCTGACGCACTTTGGTTCCCTGGCCCAGTGCCAATTAATTTTAATCGTATGAGTATTTTTGCTAATATAACGGTGAGCGAAAATATCTTATAGTCCATATGTTTAGAACTAGGAATAAAATTCTAGAATAGATATATCAAGGACTGATCCGCACAGGGTCCTAATTTTGGATATGGCCGCATTTTCTAAAATACAAACATTGAACAGAAATTATTATTTGTCTAAAAAAGTACAAGATGTGAAAAGTTTTTTTAAATGTAATTTTCCCATGGTATTAACTATACAGAATAAGAACAACACTTAATTGCATAGAACCATGTGTATATGAAAAAATGTATGAAAAGTTATTTACTTGTCAACAAAGCAAAATAGTAGGCTTTGGTTTTGGGACTATTAGAAAAAAATTATGTTTTCAATAAATAATCATTTAATAATGTGTCGCATCCTGCGCTCACCCATAGAACCTAATTTTCGAGTTATTGGCGTGGCACCAGACCCTATCTTATATCTGCTATCACAAATAGGTACCAGCAGGCTTTGTAAAAGGCCGTTGTTTAAGAATAAGCTGAAAAGTGCTTACCTATGAATAATTGGTCCCTCTGTAAAAGCGTAGATTTCATCTCCAAACGGGTACACGGAAATCATCGCGTTGTCCGACATCGACTCTCCCGGCTTGAATATTGCCGCTACTCTGTAACATGATTTAAATTAAATTACACAATTTAATTAAACACAACGCTAAGTTGTACTCAAAATTTTTAAATATTTTAAAACTAAGAACATATGATTGTAGTTTTTAAGTTGTTTGGTACAAGGGTTCTTTGTCTTTGACCCATGAGCGGCGGTAAAAGATAGTTAAAAGTTTAAAGCCTAATTTCTGTGTACACCTATGTGTTGTCCTTCCGTCTGTCCGTATGAAAGGATTGATGACTGCAGATGAAGCGAAAGAGATATGTAAGGATCGTAGTAAGTTGAAATCTGTGGTCTCTGCCTAACTAACTCTACCCCAACGGGAAAGAGGCGTGATTTTTATGTATTAACTATCCAGGCTATCTGATCTTAACGCAATGAACGCAACCTACACGTCTGGCGTTTAATAACTTGACATCGCGGCTCGTGGTGTTTTCTTGTTGAGGAAGTTGCTGCGCCAACTGATTAATAAGTTGGCATCGTCAGGTCAGGACCCCTACTTCCTAGTTATGAATGAAATTCTATTGTTATCATTATCGGCGATGCCAATGGGTTAAGTACGTAATTAATATAATATATACCCACCTATCGAAGATAGTATGGCAAGGGTCCGGCACAGCTTTGGTACCAAACTCTGTGACAACAATTCTGTTGGCGGCGCGATTCTTCTTCAACGTGTTTGTGCGTAGGAACCGGCACTGGTATGTCACCGCGTCATCGAGGATCGCAAACCTGAAAATGTTTAATGATTGTAAAAATACAGATGAGGCGGATTTTTACACAGATAATATATGTACACCTAATATATGTGTACAATATACAGGGTTATTGGTAAAATGCTAACAACCTCTTAGGGTTGACTGCTGCTAGTCCTAACAAACATTTTGGGATATTAAAAAAAAAAGTGTTTTAATGCCTACTCCGAGCTAAGAGCGCCCGCCGCGCCGCGGCAACACTGGACCGCGCCGTGGTCCCTTTGAATAGAGTAATGCACATTTACATCGAGCAAAGTAATAAAAAATATGAAATAATACGTTACATGCACAAGAGACTTTTAACATCAGGTGGTCCTCGTGCTTATTCAGTCAAAAACATAAAATAAAAAGCAAAAAAAATTGAAAAAACCTGATTACGATCATTCTACTTATTTCTAAATATGATCACAAGCAGCGTGTACGAGTAAGCAAAAATCACGATTATTAATTTTTTGGAGCGGATTTTTTTCCACCTCGAGCGGGAAGCGAAACTGTTGCCCCCGTTGTACGCACCGGATGCCACCACTGGACTATCGAGGCTGGCTTGACTGAGACGAATTTGTGTTTTCATTTTATTATGTTGTTGTACTTTTATTTAATATTTACTTTCTTTTTCATTCATTTAAAATCTAAAAGAAGAGTAACGGTCTATGCACGGGCTTTTAGAGTTTGTAGCATATCCACAACAAGTTGAAGCTTTACATTTTTACGAAAGACCAATAATAAAAGTTATTGAAACATTGCTTCCCAGTGACTCTGTAATTTTTTTACTTTTTGTTTTATTATTTTTATGAAACCCACTATACATACATTAAAAGTTGACCGTCGTAAATGTACCAAAGTACAGTTACAATTAACCTGTTACAGTTTAAGAGATACTCCCCCTTATATACGGAAGGACAAATGGCGTGAGCTTTTGTAATAGTAACTCAAAAGTAACCCTGGAAAGGTTTCTCTAAAATAAGAATATTTTAATGGATATGATTTGAAGCACTAATAGTGAAGCTTGCATAGTCGTATACTAAGCTACACAACGTCCACTGCTGGCATGACTTTGATGGACATGGATGGATCAAAGTCATGACAGCAGTGGATGTCGCTAATTGTATGAGTACAGAGCGCTTACGTAATTTGGAAAGCCGTCCGTCCCGGTTGTTGTTTTAGGAAGGCAGTCCTTATAGCATTGTGATATGGCATTTTGTAAATACCCGCCTGGCAAGCTCTGAATTAAAAAATCTGCCACTAAGCACGTAATGCTGTATTCCGGTGGCTGTCCTTGAGAGCCAATAATACTAGCTAAGTTAGCTTAATTTTTTTTTTATCACATCGTCAATTATCATCAGGTGAGATAGGATAGCCAATCAGATGTAATTAAAAATATAAAACGAAAATAATTTTCTGTGGCAAAGATAATATTGCACAAAGATGACGTTGAATGCATACGCGTTCACTACGTGGGACACTTCGGGATTTCGAGTACATCCGGTAGCTGCTAAATACAGCTTCTATAAGCTGTTGTAATAACTTTAATGTAATTTGTATTGTAATAACTCTAATGTACTAACTATCACGCTGCGACAAGAATCAAAAACCTTTTACCGACCCAATCAAGTCAGATAATGTTTAATTACTATGTGTACTATTCGCAACCTAAGACATATAATATTTTTTACCCGACTGCCAAGGAAGGGTTATGTTTTTCGTGGTATATTTCTTTATTACCTCGTATCTTTCAAATAGCTGGATGAATTTCAATAGTTAAGGTATGGTTAAATTCGTGTTAGGTGCTTGAAAAAATATTATCACCGTAATATTTTTTAGTACATTTATAAAAATAATAATCTTATCTAGTAGTAAAAATACGGAAATTAAAAGGGGATTACAAAAATATATATAATTTGTATGTTCAAATTTAATTCAGTGTTCTGGGATACTAAAAAGTTTTAAATAAAATAGATAATTAAATAAATTAGCTAAAATCTTAATATATACAAATATAATCAATGTTACTTTACGGTTTTAAAATGGTGATATTTTTGATATTTATTAATAGCATTCATGTAATTTTATAACAAGAGGAACAACCATCAACCATATATATATATATATACTCAAGACAAGATATATATACTTATGACTTACAACTGAGTTTTGCAGTCGTCCAAAGTTTGTTTATTGGAGAATAAAACTCGTTCTACCGGAGCATTAGTGCCAGGCAGACATTATAAATTTATTATGTTTCATAATATAGTATGTACAGAAAGGACTTTATAACTTTAGCTAATTTCCGATTAGTCGTAGAGCAGTTGCTAAAAAAGGGACAAGTTTACGTCCCGAAGCATGTAGTATACCGAGGCGAAGTGCCGTGTTTAATAATGTTAAAAAGCTATACTGTATATATATATATACATACATATATATACACCGTGTCCCAAAATTCAACGATAAGCCGGCATCGGTGCATGGACCTACTCATGACTCCTCGGAAAAAAAAAAAAAAAAATTATAACTGTTTTTTTTTATTAATTACAGAGACTTTTATAAATTTCATCGATATTCGATACCCATTATGCTATTTTCAACTACCATGACCACAATTTTTGACATATTTTTGATATTTTTTGTGCATTAGCAACCTAAGAAGGACGGCTATCTACCACAATCCTTTAAAATTACAGAAAGTATGTAGTTATTTTACAAAAATCAGTAAAAAAAAATTTTTTTCTTATAATTTTCATAGATTTTAACATTCTATGCACTTTCTATAGTCTGGGTTAAAAAAAAAGTATGGACACTACCATGGCAAGTTTTATTAAAAGTAGGCGCAACTTTATAAAAGTCTCTGTAATTAAAAAAAAAGAGTTATATTTTTTTTATTTTTTTTTCTCGAGTAGTCATGAGTAGGTCCATGCACCGATGCCGGCTTATCGTTGAATTTTGGGACACGGTGTATATATATATATATATATATATATATATATATATATATAAAGACGCCAATAATTGCAATTATAGGTTACGTTGAAATGATTATTGGGTAGAAGTATTAAAAAAATGTTATTCAGAAAGGAAGTGTAGGTACTCATTTCACTTTGGTACTGCGCTATATTGATAAAAATAATGAATAATATATATTTATTTACATATGTAAATTGTATCAATATATGACAATGATAATAGGAAATTAGCTAAAGTTATAGTTTATTTAAATATTAATTATAAATCCCAAGTCCTTTCTTTACATACTATAGTATGAAACATAATAAATTTATAATATGTCTGCCTGGCAATAACGCTCCGGTAGAATGAGTTTTTTCCTCCAATAATCAAACTTTGGACGACTGCAAAACTCAGCTGCAAGTTAGTTCTTTATGTGATGTTGATTAGGTACTAAAGCTATTAATTTATAATGTTTGCGACGTAATAATGTATGCATTTGAGACCGTGAGAATATAATAAATGTACTACGCATTCGTACTCGTGAGTCAGGCGTCTTTAGCAAGTTAGGTAGTAGGTACAATTGCTTAAATCCTAATAAGTACGTGCATGTAAAGTTGTGACGCATACAAACATCTTTATAACATTTTCTTGTATACTTTCCTATACACTATTTAGATGCTCCATCCATACATTCATAAGTCTTCTTTACTCCATTTCAATATATTCACGTTTATCTTAAAACCTATATCCATATGTATGTAACTTTTTTTAACCGGCGATATGCCTTTATCGACCTAACACTAGAAACTATATACAACATTCCAGCTACTACACTAAAAGCATTAAAGGAACCCAAATGCCATTGCAGACCTACATGTATATAGTTCAAATGCTCCAGCCAGCTACCAGTAAAGGTGCCATGTATCAAACTTTGCTTAGCACTAATACAGGAAAATGGAAGCAGTGATAGCTCAATGGCATTAGCTATGGACTGCCGCGCAGCAGGTCCATGGTTCGATACCCACCGCGGGCTTGAGCTTCACCGCATGGTGGAAGGGCATTTTGTGAAAGCCCGCCTGGCTACCGACCACCCTCAAGTAGAAAATCTGTCGGCAAGCAACTAACGGTGTGTTCCGGCCGCTGTCCTTGAGAGCCAGTAATTCTAGGTTAAGCCTGTTAACACCTTCGACCACATCATCACTTACCATCAGGTGAGATTGTGGTCAAAGGCTTACATTTGAACAATAACAAAAAATGAAACTGTTGAAGAGCTTTGCGGATTTGCTGATGCAGAACCGCATGGTGCCCACTTTTCACGAACTGGACCTTTCGCGCTGCAAAATGAGTGCAGTCATAGCGACAGCTTCCTTCAAAAAGAACAATGCAGCTCACCGATGCAAGAGAGCGGAGCTGTCGAAGAGATGGTTGAATCGCATGGAGCCCACCTTAAGCGAGCCGGGCCCATTGCGCAGCAACGTGCCATGAAGCCATGGTGGGAGTTTCCCTGAAAACATCAATATTTATTCATATATCCACTTTCTCTTCTGTTCCTCTATCCTGATCAAATTCCGTACTTTATTTCTCTGTCCCCCATCTTTGGTCGTCTATAAACTGATTATTTATGAAATTATACCCGACTATTTTCATAACAGATTGTATAAAGGAGTCATCATCATCATTATCATCAATCGGAAGACTGCCACTGCTGAACAATGGTCTCCCCCATTGAATGCCACGAAGAACGGCTATTAACCGCTTGGAACCATTGGCTACCCACGACTTTAACCATGTCGTCAGTCCACCTACTGGGGTGAGGGGGCTACCAACTCTACGTCTTCCGGTGTTATGTGGTAACCACTCGAGTAAAGGAGTACCTACCTAAGTATAATTCCTTAAATTCATTTGGGACGAAATGTAGCCTAGACCCGTGGCTGATATAAATAAACGAGGTATCTTCATTAGATTTTCATAGTTCTGAAATAAAAGCTGTGTCAGTGACTTCTCAAAAAATCTCATGCTGCTCATCTGAGATCATAAAAGAAGTCATATTTTAACGCGCTCAAGTCTAACAATTATAAAAATATTATTGTTTACAATATACCTGTCAGTTTTCCGTCCAAAGGCTCATCAATTTCTTCGTCCAAGGATCTCAGCCAAATACTGGAGTCACAGTTGGGGTAAAGCTTCTTTTGTCTTCTGTCACCCATTGTTCTTAAAGCAAAAATACAAAAAAACAAAAAAATTACAAATGCCATCAGTACACTGTACAAATGCCAACAGTATCACTTTAGTATGCGACCTTATCCTTCACAGGTATATAAACTTAATATTGTATGAAAGGACTCGTGGCGGTCAAAATGGCGTCTAAATGCATTTGTACAACATATTTATTTACGCTTACCACTTTAAACTGTCATGGATAAGCAATAGTTTAGAATACCAAAATATTTTTTCCTTATATAGTCCTACTAAAACTACATAAGACAGGATATGTTACCTAATATTACTCTAATATTCATTTTGAAAGATGCCTATGGTGTATGGAAATGTTGTAGACGGAACTTGAGGTTTTTATCAACATTTCAACATCAATCATCAGTTCTAAACATTTTGGTACTCTAAAAATATATTTGGTTTCATTTAAGAATTTATTTCTCTTAAGAATAACAATATTCACTTACAGAGAAACACATTAAAAAAAGTAAAATTTAAATACCGGGTTGCACAGTGTACACGAAGTAAAATAGTTCCTTAATAATATATCTATAACAGTTACTTATATACGTTATTTATTGTTCGATATACGAACACTCAAAATATGGAGCTGTGTGGACTGTATTAATAATATTAAAATAACGATGACGTGCCGAGGTGACGATCCAAACAAATAGAGAAAAGGGGGCAAAGAAATCCACCACGTACCTTTAATGCTCCCACGAACCGTCCCCAAGACAGGCTGGCTGGCATGAAATATCTCCTTCGTAATGTCGGCTTTGGAAAGTTCACACACGCACATACACAAATAATAGTTCTGCACGGCAGTAGTTCAAAATCAGAGCTCACGGAGCTTACATAAAAAACGTTCTGGTGAAGAGAGCACGATAATTGCGACCCACGGGGCTGCTCGACGTAGACTGACTGATGTGTCTCTCTCGTGTCAATTATTTTTCGTTTCCAACCCAAGTCGAGGGTAGGACGCGCAAAAACACCTCGGGCAGTGGCAAAAATCATTCACCACCCTCAATTCTAAATGTAAGGATCGAACATTTATATACAAAAATAACAAAATACAATTCAAATTCTCACTCCTCGCTCGGCAAATAGACATCCCTAGACTGCACTTATCTACATAAACCTACATGGAATGTATACTATCATCATTACAATTTTAGAACACATGAATGTCAAAAATATATTAAAATTGATATTATATTTAAAAATATTACCATGAATTTGAAATTTTTGATAAGTCAATTTTTTTTCAATAACTCTAATCACATGTATTTAGATACCTATACTATAATTAATTATTACCCAGCACCCACCTACGTGATATTTTAGTTCCGTTGAGTTACCATTTTTATGTTTTTTCATAAATAAAATAATTTTATTGCTTACTAAATGTTTTTAAACTTCGGCATTAAATATTAACGATCTCACGACCACATTAATTTTTATATCATGGCAAGTGTTTTATTACTATATTTTTAAAACAAAATGTTGAGTACGATAAATATACAGATACCTATATAATATACTATTTTAATTGGAGTATGTAGGTACATAAGCAAAATATATGTAAATAAAAAAATGGTTCTATAAAATAGCTTACGTCCCATTGATTATATATTTTTATAAAGATTGTATAAGCAAAACATGCTAAAATCTGACAATCATATACGTAGAAAAACAGCCACCTACGAACTTAGTTTAAAAACACCAAAATCCCGTCATTTAAATTCCCTTTAAAAATTAAAATAATAAACTCATAACATGAGCAACACTTTACAAATTTACAAATTTACGAGAGAAAAATTTTAAGTCTTGTGCATCATATTTTTTCACTCATAAATTTGTAATGTAATCCGCCAAGCAGGCGTTATTGCAAACATAACAATAAATAATATAAGCAACACTTATTATGTGTCCGAGAATTTAATATAAAACACAAAAAATAAATGAAAAGATGTTTCACACACTTGAAATACTTTTGCACTGTACATTACCTTTGGTTAATCCAGTGAGGGAATTTCGCAAATATTCTTGGTTTTCGACTAGCTGTGGTCGAGAGTCCGCGCGATACTGATATAATGGAGAAGTCTGGGCGGCAGGTAGCCAGTTGTTGGTAGGTATATACGCAAGGGGTGGCGCACACCCCCCACTGCCACCGTCCGCCCATGACCTTAACCGACGGCGACGCGACGATAGCTGTTTTCAATCAAAATATGCATATTCTTACAAACTCTTAGTTTTTTTTATGCTATTAGTTAAGCGGACTAACCTCTGCCTATAACAGATGCTTTTCGTCACAAGTCATGAATTGCACTGCGCCCGTCACCTTGAGACAGTTATTAAGTCTTATGTGCCTGTAATTTCACTGGTTCTCAAGGACTGCTGCCGGAACACACCGATAGGTGCTTTGCGACAGATTTTCTACCTTAGGATGGTCGCTAGCCAGGTGAGCATTCGCGGTTAATTAATGATCAAAGTAATGCTTATTTATTCAGGTATTCCGAGTTATACTTACAATTACTTCCTTCTGTATCTATTGCCACAGTGTATAGATGGACTTTAGCTCCATATATCTCGTGTGTTATTAATCTAATGCGTAGGTAAATATAAGAATTATCACTAAAGTGCACCTCCAGCAAATGGCTTCGTCCCAACCTAGATAGATAGATTAACTCTTTATTGAACACCTTAAACTAAAACAATATTAAAAATATTAAGATTATAACAGTGAACGATAGGCGGCCTTATTATTATTATATTATATCCTTATTATTCCCTTATCCAACCTATTGTAGGATAAGGGAAGAGTTTTCACACCGCTTTCCATAGCAACATTGTTTCGTCATATTTTAAATACCAAGTGTTCAACCTCGCTGAATTTTTTTTGCATATCCTTGAGCCTATGCTTCTAGTTGGGCAGTTTTCTGTAAACGAAGGTATTTTTATATTGTGTATTTTTAAAATTATTTTGATAAGTATATTGTTTTGTATTTTGTTTTATTTAGAGATAAAATAAATAATAAATCAAAAACTAGCAAACCTATTAGGCTCAAGAATATTCATGCAAAATATCACCGAGTTTGAACACTTAAGGATGCACTTGCCGACGGCTCGAACTTATCAGCGGGCGAGGGAACAAAGCATGCTATTTCACCTATACCTTTGTGGGAAAGGGTAAGACTCCGTGATGAGTAGTACGAAGATAGTGATCGCGCATCACACACCCGTATTGCATCTACGCTAATTACGCACACTTGTTTGCGATATATCAATGAAAGCCGAACCATGCCGAACGAATTACGATGTTTGACGACGGACGGAGATAGTGTCTCAAGCTACGTCACGACGTGTGTAGGTATTTCTTATAAAATAATATTATATATTCACAGAGGAATACATTTTGGTTCGGACAGTAGGTACCTGTTGTTATAATTTTCGTTCGTTTTATAATAACATACTGATGTTATTTCACCTATAGTAGGTAAATATTTAGTAAGTAGGTACAATGATTTGTAGGTACATAGTAAATGTATTAGTTTGTTCTTTTCATATTGATGTAGTAAATATTTACCTACAATAATTATTTATTACATAATTAGCAAGTTACTGCTTTTACTACAACATATTTTGTAAAGCAGTGACGGCTCAGTGGCATAGGTTATGGACTTCCGCGCAGCAGGTCCATGGTTCGAATCCCGTCGCGGGCTTAATCTTCACCGCGTGGTAGAAGAGCATTATACGAATGCCCGCCTGGATAGCTACTACCCTCAAGTAAAAAATCGGTCGCCAAGCACCTAAAGGGAAGCAGTGACGGCTCAGTGGCATTGGTTATGGACTGGCTGCGCATCAGGTCCATAGTTTGAATCCCGCCGCGATATTGAGCTTCACCGCGTGGTGGAGAGTTCGTAGCGAAGTTTACTTAGCTGTTCTCAACCGATCAGCAAAGTTTAGCACCGTCGCGCGCGGTCATGAGTTGGATGGGTGACCGCTAGGACAATACTACTGAGCGCTTCCGTGCTTCGGAGGGCACGTTAAGCCGTTGGTCCCGGTTGTGGTCTTAGGATGGCAGTCGTTATAGCATGGTGGTAGGGCATTTTGCGAATGCCCGCCTGTATAGCTACCACCCTCAAGTAGAAAATCTGTCGCCAAGCACCTAACGGTGTGTTCCGGCAGCTGTCCTTGAGAGCCAGTACTTCTAGGTTAGCCTGAACAACATCTTCGACCACATCATCACTTACCATCAGGTGAGATAGTGGTCAAAGGCTAACCTATCAGGCATAAAAAAGAGCATTTTGCGAATGCTCGCCGGGATAGCTACCCAAGTAGAAAATCTGTCACCATGCAACTAACGTGAACTCAGTGGCATTAGCTATGGACTGCCTCGCAGCATGTTTATGGTTCGAATCCCGCTGCGGGCTCGAGCTTCACCGCTTGGTGGAAGGTCATAGGGCATTTTGCGAATGTTCGCCTGGCTAGCCACCATCCTCAAGCAGAAAATCTGTCAGTAAGCGCCTAACGGGAAGCAGTGATGGGCCAGTGGCATTAGCTAGTGACTGCCGCGCAGCAGGTCCATGGTTCGAATCCAGCCGCGATATTGAGCTTCCCCGCGTTGGTGAAGAGCATTTTGCGAATGCTCGCCTGGATAGCTACCACCCTCAAGTAGAAAATCTGTCAGAAAGCACCTAACGGGAAGCAGTGATGGCTCAGTGGCATTAGCTTTGGACTGCCACGCAGCAGGTCTATGGTTCGAATCCCGCCGCGGGCTTGAAATTCACCGCTTGGTAGAAGGGCATTTTGCGAATGCTCGCTTGGCTAGCTACCACCCTCAAGTAGAAATTCTGTCACTAAACACTTAACGGGAAGCAGTGATGGCTCTTAGCAATGGGCTGCCGCGCAACAGGTCTATGGGTCGAATCCCGCCGCGGGCATGAACTTCACCGCATGGTGGAAGGTTGTTTTGCGAATGCTCGCCCGGCTAGCGAGCTTTGAGATGAGAGCCAAAATGTCGTACCGATTTCAAAATCTGTCTCTAAGCGGTAATGTACGATGGCATCATGGATCTACCAATCCTGGTAGAACACATTTGGAATAAAAATTCTCTACCTACCCGTAACTGATTTAAATTATTTCCAATAAAAATCAATAACTAATCATAGGTTATTTTTGATTAGGTAAGTGCCTACAATCATCGCTAAGTTTACCATATAAACTTTCGTACTACCTTAGGTATAAGTACCTACTACAAATATACATACTTATTCTACTAATTTACGTAGGTAGATACATAGTACTAACTTTATTATTTGTTGTGATCTTATAGCTATGTAGATAGGTATGCAATGTAATGCGCGCCCGCGAATGTCGATTTGACATCGCTGGCAGTTGCGTGCCTAGCAGGCCTATATGATAAATGATAATTATATCGTAGATAGGTAGGTATCTTCCATTGAGCTTCTAATTCTAACCCTTTACTACTTTGTGTTAGGTAGGTACCTACTTTCTCGAAGTTATATTACTGCTTAGACTATATTCTAAAAAGAATGCGGACTACCTACGTCCATACCGTATCTAACCAAATGCAGCTTTTTATATTGTCTAAGTGTTACTAAAATGATTAGGTACTCACCATAGCTATCATGACCTGCGTATTGACTAATACCTACTAGGTACTAACTTAGGTGAGAGTAGGTGAGTACCTAGACATAGTTACGTATTTATATTACCCAAGTACCTACCTATCTATATGGATTATGGCGTCCGACACTTACTATCACGAACAAACTAATCAAATGCGAAAGAAAATCCGGTCCCCAACTCCCAACATATGTAAATATATATATATTTATATAAGTACGTAAGTAGGCATAGGCACTACATATTGGTAGTGTATACATTCGTGCACACCAAAAAGCAACAGGGCATTCCTACAATATAATATTATGTTCTAAGATCGCGGCGCGATGCACGTGACTTTTGGTAGTGTGCGTTTTGTTAATTATATATTAGTGTGCTGCGCATGAGACCCGCCCGCCCGCTTCCCTCACCGCGGAATGGAAGTATTGACATGAGATGCCCAATATTTTGAACGAAAAACTAGCGCGCAAAACTATGTGTGCCGACCTTTGGCTCTAGGATGTTTATGATTATACTACTGGATGTATTTGTTTTCCAAAATGTTATCTAAAATGACCATGAACTGAGCTATGCTTCTATGTAAATAATTTTAGGGATTTCATGCTCTATAAGTCGTTTATTTACGACTAAACATGCGCTAAAATTCGTGATATTACAGGGATGTTTCGAGGCTTATAACTATCATGTGAAGATTTTTTTTACAAATCGGTGCCAAGACAAGCCTAGAAGAATGAAGAGATAAATCGATATCATGCTTAGTTGTGGACCTAAAACCTCAAATAAGGGAGTGATCATCCTACGGCGTTTGTATGGAAAAGTTACCGGCCAGTTCAACATTAAGTGTATAAAATATAAGGAAATTATGTTGTATATGAAAGTCTTTTTTCCTCGATATATTTATGAGGTGAGTATATCGAATACTTACTTTTAAGAATTTAATTACTCATGGAAAACAATAAGTCACTTTTTTTCTTTTTTATGTCACAGCGTTGTCTATTTTGGCTGATATATTAAATTATTAAATCCGAATGTACTGATGCGTTTCCGGGCTTTTTATTTAATGTGCAATAAGTAATAATTAATAAATCATAAGAAAAATTACACTCTGCCCATATTAATTGCAGACTACCCATGCAGCCAGATGAGGTGATTCAAGCTTGGTCCAAAATTTCGCAAGTGGTAGGTCTCTTCAACAAGACACCGTCTGGGTGGGTACCACCGCAGTGTCAGATATACTACCTCAAAACAGTAGTGTGTACTGTGTTTTAGCGTAACTTCCAAGGTACTGCACAAGATGGAGTCACTACCGTTCACCTTGGACTGTATCGACATACTTAATTAAGATTACTTGTTACAAGTACAAAAAAAGTTGATAGTACAAGGGATGATTCGAATCAATTTGGAACTTGTAACGGAAACTAAACCAAAACATTAAATAAAGATCTCTCTCAATGTGTGATGCACTACGTGGTAGCTACGACGTTTTGTTTGTCCGAAATGCGTAAAAAAATAATACTTGTCACAGGACAACACTGGTTTGTTAATTATACCGGATGTCCCAAGAAGTAGTGATATACTGAAGCTGGGAGGTAGATGACTTAGAGGGCTATCTGAATCACCCCCATGTATGTTCAGCGATTTTTCGCATTTTCGGAGTTATGTCTTTTTTTTTTAATTTTTCACCTATCGCCGAGTACGATGAGATTTTTATTTATGGTGACGAGAATTATTGCGGTAGATGCTTGATTATTTTTGTGTGTTAAGCTGATAGGTAGGCCAATTCAATATGGCAACATTAACTATCGTTAGATCTTTGAATGGAATAAAAAAAATGCCAAGAAAGATAAAATTACCCAATATGTCCACAGCTTCAAGGGCCCTTAAAAAAATAAAAACACATAAATAAATACCGTTTGGCCTTTAAAAACTTGCTATATCTATAAGGTAGCTACCCTGAAAATTTAATTTTATTATTCATAAAGCTTCAATCAAAAAATTGTAATCTAAATGTGGTATTATGTGCAAAATTTTAATTTACATGATAATTAATGCATGCAAAGTAAAACCAATTACAAGGTGTTTCATTACAATAAATTTTCAAAATGGTCCCCTTGTTGCTCAATGCAAGTGCGACATCGCCGGAAAAAGTTGTCTTTTAAACGTCTGAATGCTCTTCTATTATTTTTAATGCTTTCTTCTGCTACTCTCAATTTCCGGGTGCAACTTTGTGACGTTGAAACGGATGTCGATCCAATACATCTGCGTTGTTCTTAACTTCAACGAATCCATTAACTAAATGATTCCAGACTGGTAATATACATAATTAGATAATACTGATATTACTCATCGTAATTTAGACTCATATTGTTGTACCTATAACATTATGACTATAAAAAATAATTTGAACTGCAAGTGTGAGTCGAACCCGCGACTATATCAATCTGAACGCGGCATCGGGCCTGGCATTATCCAATGGAACTAGTAGGTTCAGAAATCAATCATAAATTTATATATTTTTGTTGTCTTAGGTTTTCGCGATTATTACACATAGTAATTAAACAACTTTAAACGGTTTAAATCGCGTATATTTATCGTTATTTTGTTCCGACGTTTCAAACACTTTTCAGTGATCGTGGTCACAGGGTGACATATACGCGATTTAAACCGTTTAAAGTTGTTTAATTATTATATATTTTTGATGTTGACATTTTGTAGCGTCTTGTGTATCCAGCATTATTAAGAGTAGAGTTCACGGAGCGCTTTCTATACAAACGTAGTTTCGTCATATTTTAAATACTAAGTGTTGAAACTCGGTGAATGTGTGCATATTGCTGAGTCTAATATCTGTGCTTCTGGTATGCCAGTTTTTCGATTTATTATACCACTAAATGTCAAAATAACACACCCATTCAATACGATTTTTCGAATTATTTATGAAAATACTTACTTTTACGGAAATCTGGAAAACCAGAAGCATAGATATTAGAAGGATATACATGCAAAGTTTCACCGAGTTTGAACACTTAGTATTTTAAAATGTGACAAAACTACGTTTGTATAGAATGCGCTGCGTGAACTCTACTCTTAACATGTGAGAATTAAATTAAATTTGGTTAATACCAAACTTAGGTAGATTTGATTTCTATTTTGCCAGTAGGCGGAATTAACTAACTTATGATTTACCTACATGTCATTTTCTAAGCTTATTCTGTTATCACGAGCTCCTGAGTCTGTTCCCCGACTCCGACAGATATTGAATTCCTGTTTCTGATGAATAAATGCAGGTCCAAAAAGGCAGCAGTCCAAAATTATTACTAAAACGTAGGTTTACCAAATTTATTTGAAAAAATAATTAAGTGGGGCCGTAGTTTAAGGTGATAACAGATGCAATTTACAAGTGACGGATTGCACTGCGCTCGTCACCCAGAGACATACAGGCGTTAAGTCTCATGTGCCTGTAATTTTTCTGGCTCGCAAGAACTGCTGTTTTTATTTATTTACTTATAGGTGATAGGCTATATCAGCCATACCGTCCATACTAGACATTTTCTATACGATTGCTCGTATCCATGGCCCCCATGCCTACCTCATTACAGAGCGTGTAGGGTCGGTCGGTGACTGACGATCATGACTTTGATACTTGAGAATCCTCGAGGATTACAGTCATCTCAAATCATAAGATGTAGCGATTTATTCTTCACCAATATTGCATTGTAGGTACTATAATGTAGCGATTTATTCTTCACCAATATTGCATTGTAGGTATACTACTACAAGGTATTGCCTTTGCATTGTAGGTACCTGAGATAGATTAGCTTTTGCTACTGCCATTAAAAATGGCGTTTTCAATTGGCCCAATGAATTTAAATTTTCTCCGATGAGTGTGACGGAAGATATTGAAAATAGAAAAATATGACCACAAAATTATGGCTCAGTCAAACGATCCTCGGTAGCACAATGGTTACGGTATATATAGTAGGTACCCAGTATGTGAATCGGGGGATGTGGGTTCGATTCCCACCCGAGCTGAGAAATCATGTATTCCGATAATGTGTAAAAGAGATTTTCGCTTCACACGTATTAGTGCTTGTAATCATATTTAGAAAAATGTAGATATTGCTTTAATATTTGCACCCGAGTCTATTGATCCTTTTTATGTTTTATTCAGACGAGAAACAAGCATATTTGAAATTAGATGCAATGACCTTATATGATATACTTATACAACGGAATAAAAATATTAAATAACTAAGCATACAGAAAATAATTTCTGCGTCAGTATCACGGAAGCATTTTTCCCTGTTGTTAGCTGGATGAAAACAGCTAACGATAGGGAAAAATGGGGGGAACTGGAGGAGGCCTATACCCGAAAGGGGCCATGACACATATATTGATTTGAAATACCTACTAAAATAACATAGTTTTTTATATATATTTTTTCTAATGTCATGGAAATAAAAAAGGCTTATTATTATTATATTATCACGGAAGTACCTTCTTCCAATCTAGACTCAGAAATTATTTTTCTTAATTTCGTAACCAGTAAATAAAAATTTTCAGATTGTTCAGTAGTCATTCTCTTAATGACAGTAAACGCTCTTCCCTTATGTCTTGGTCGAGCGACGGTCACGGGCGCATGAGGTGGATAATCTCTGGGGTGGCCACCCCCCGACCTTCATGCGAGGACCGGCCGGCGCGCGGCTCAAGTTCAATACCGGCTAGAATTACCTAGAGGCACTCTCTAGAGAGATATACTTTTCAAACTGCGTCGTAAAGGCAAATTGTATATGGTATATCCACTTGGTTGTTTTTTTTCTAATATCTGAATATGATAAGGAAAGTAATCATTTGTGAGCTTGAGCATGTTTTTATTTGTGTGTGTGTCTGTCTGTGAGGGTATGTGTGTGTGTGTGTGTGTGTATGAATATCCGACAATACCTACCAAACTTTGTAAAGAAGAATCCTGTGTTTTTTGCGTCCTGTACCGCCAAAAAATCATAAGTTTTCACCATACTCCAGCGAGGAGGAGAATGTTATGTTTTTTTAAATGTGATTTCACTGCACCCGTCGCCCTCATATATACAGTTGTTAAGTTTCCCTGTAATTTTACTGGCTCTCAAGGACTGTTGCCGGAACACACTGTCAGGTGCTTTGCGATAGATTTTTTACTTGTGGGTGCTACTGTCAATCTGTAACTCTTTTTTCCTTAAAATTGTTTTTAAACGTATAAATAATCCGAAACAATACTATTATTATTAATAATATATTATTATTATCAATAAATTATCGTAATTGTTGTTTCAATTTCTAGAATTTTGATTAGCATATAATTGTTGAAATAGATATTCTTTGGCTCTCTATGAATTAAGCTTATTAATATAAAATAAATCCGTCATTGTAGGTATACAAGGAATATTACTCTATGATTTTGTTAAGATCTTGTGAATTAAATACTGATTTTTTGCTGTATCACCAGTTTTAATATTATACTAAATTGCAATGCGGTTCAGATAAAAATGTACAGTGAAACAAATAGTCTATAGATAAAACGATGTTTTAATCGTTATGACATTCCATCTTTATTGTTCGGACAGATATTTAACCATTCATATAAATATACCTAATTTATATTTGTAGGTATAAATACCTAGGTGATTGCAAATTGGATTATCTACGAAATAAAATTGAATGCTAAGGATGCCCCTTAATTGTGTAACGATTAATAGGTAATTACTGTAAGATATTTAATGAGACACTAAGCTTGTCATACAGCTATTAACATTAGCATATCGCAAATAAATTACATTTAAGGAACTCTTTCGTATATTATGTTTAATACCTACTTAATGGGAATGTATTTTACTGTTTGGACATAGCTTCCTACGAATCATGGTGCCTACCTCCGCAATATTAGTATTTCACACTGTTCAGTTTAGGAAGGAAGCATTAAGGATGGAGGGGGGGAGGAGGGGACCAATCACAAACTATCCCTTGACGAAACGTGTGGTGTGGCTAGTTTGCGGGGTGAGGGAGGGTGGAAAGCTGGCCTGGCCCCATCTTACTCCTAAAACCATATCTGACGGTCAATAGCAAAAGCTCTATAATAGTTAATCCACCCTTAACCAAGACAAATACAGCGGGCAATACCTGTTTTGTGCCAATAGAATAGTCACACAACGAGACATTTTTTTTTAGAATAATTCTATTTAATCTAAAATTAACTAGTCTTGTAGTCAGAAAAATACAAAAATATCTTATAAAAGAATCAAAACGTAAAGTTTGTAGTTATATTTGGTTATGATATGTTATTTCATCTGCATATACGGCGGGATAATGAGTTCCAAAAAGCTGACGACATCTAGTAGTGAGTAGTGAGATTTTTGAGCTACTGTACCATAGAGAAAACTAATACACCGCACCGGCGATGGCATTACATTTCACATGTAAATGTTTCCAAAATATATTTTTCAACTATTTACATTACTACATGTAACACAATCGGCTGCCTTTGTCAGTTAATCCGAACTATTTTTTCAAGATAAAAGGCAACACTTCGTCTTTGCGACGTGAATTCGATGAAAATGTATTTATATGAAAATAGTATTAGTCACGATATTTTCAAACGTGGTTCACATACAAGCGCCTAGAGAAGACTAAGCTAAATCACGCCCCTACCATTGGCGACACGGCCGACTTGATGGAGACAAGGCCGACTTACAAGTTACTACTCCTCTCGCCCTCCATAACTCATGGTAGGAAGTTATTTATTTTTTGTTATAGTATTTGAATTATCCCTATCGCTCTCTAACGATGCGGCAATGCAGGTACCTAGCTGTCAAATCAGGACAGTCGCAAGTCAGTGGAGCTATTTTTCCTTGAAAAAGTAAGTACTTACCAGACTAACTCCCTACATATTCACTATAAGTATTAATTACTTATACCCGTGGGGAGCCGGGCTAAAATTGTTCCCCCATATGCTCTCGTGGGCGTCGTAAGAGCTGACAAAGAGAAAATACTAGAAGGTGGACAGCACAAGTTCTAAAGAACTGCCATCTTTTACTGAGAACGTGTATACTTGACACATTGTAATTTTCAAAATTTTGGCAACGACTTCTGTTTCTCTCTATGTACACAGAAGTTGCTTACAATAATTTGAATTTCTTTAAGTTATGTTAACTTCGATAATTAAGCATTTTGTGACATCACATTATTTTGAAAAATACAAAGTGTACTTGTTATCGCAGGCGACTGTACCTAACGTATGTCAAAGATTGTACAGAAAAGATAAAATGAGAATTAGCTCTCAATGAAGAGGTATAATCATTATCACCGCAGTTTAAAATTATTCTAATCATAAATTATCAGAATTAAAACCGAGGTTAAAACCACAAGTCCAAACACGTGAATATATGTAGGTGTATGCAGTCACTCTCCCAAAAATGTGATAAGTAACTAATTTAAGTAGGTACAAATTGAGGGTACATAATTTTTCTCATAGTACAAACAGTTAAAAAGTCTAGAAGAGACAGAGACAAAAAAAAATATATTTTTTTAATCTTAGTATTTTTTCTATTAGATAAGTTTTCAGCCCAGCAATACACTGGAGAATGTTGATTCAAAATAGTAAAAATATTTCAATTTCTCATCACTGTCTTCCGAACTGAATAAAAATGAAGCGCTTGTAGCGAAGTTTCCTTAGCCGTTGTTAACCGATCAGCTAAGTTAAGCAACAAGTTAAGCCGCGGTTATGACTTGCATGGGTGACCGCCAGTGGCATCACTATTGAGCGCTTCCGTGCTTCGGAGGGCACGTTAAGCCGTCGGTCCCGGTTGTTATCTTACGATGGCAGTCGATATCGCAACGACATAGTGAGTGATGATGTGGTCGAAGATGTTGTTCCGGTTATCCTAGAATTACTGGCTCTCAAGGACAGCTGCTGGACCACACTGTTAGGCGCTTGGCAACAGATTTTCTAATTGAGGGTGGTCTCTAGCCACTGAGCCATCACTGCTTCAAAAAGGTAGTCATACTATCATATAATTATAAGGATAGTATTCTTCTTCTTCAATCGAGTCGGCGCGTCTGTATTATTTTAAATTTTGCTTGACCAGAGAGCAGCCACTTCGATTGCCTTCTGGTTGGCTTCGAGCAAATCATCGCGTAAGCAGATGGTCGGCCACGCGGTATTTACATTTACAAGGATAGTATTTATATTGCTAGACAGCCACATCCAGAAACTACAAAACATAACCTCCACGATACGAAGCCATACTATGTGACTGGCGGGTACTTCACGTGAACTTCTGCGTCAATTGTCGCCCCTCGTGCCTTCAACTTAACCCTCATTTCCGTGCACGTTCACGTGTCGTGAAACGGGTTTACGTATTTATAGACGTTTTAATGGTAAGACATTTAAGGAAAAACATTAACATGAAAAAAATATTTTTTGTAGGATATTTTTAGCAGTCACATTGTTGTTGAGGTATTCTTTTATTATGTATTCAGGGTTACTGGTAACTTGCGCATGACCTCTTAAGGGTAATTTCAGTGTATCACAAAGAACAAGTTTAGTTTTTTTAATTAAAAAAACATCAAGATTTTCTTGCACTCGCTAACACATTTTGGATCTATTTCGTAGCAAACGATATAGCAACAACGGAGCGCGTGCCGCTACGTAACTCAGAGAGCTACGGACGTATACGCACACACGTAGCCAACCAAGCCACAGCGCAGCCTACGCGGCATCCCCATGGTATGGATACCTATTTGACTTACTAACCACACCATACTTACATACCGTCCATCGGATATTTCTTATTACATGGGTAATATGGTATGGTAGTAGGTACCCTTCATATTTAAACAGTTCTTAAGTAAATTAAATAGCAAGAACCCATAAAATAAATAAGAAGTATCTACAAATCTGAACAAAGCCACATACATATTCACTAGCACCCGTATACGTGCACATTAACATACTTTCCCGCCGCGGTTCCGCCCGCTCGTATGTCGGTTATCGCGCGAAACCTTTGACATTTTTTTGCGCAGTTGGATAAAAACTGTCCTATGTCTCCGGATCTCAAACTATTTCCATACCAAATTTCATCACAATCCGTCCAGTACTTTTTTAGTTTATTCGTCGCATACAGAAATACATAAATACAAATCTTTCTTCTTGATAATATTAGTGTAGATACATACATACATATTAATAAATTAATTAAAAATATGAATACTTACAAGTTTCATGTATTCAGCGATAGTATTGTATTATGGAACATTATGAAAAATATGAAAAATAAAATAAAATATAATATTATATGAAAAATATGATAAGTAAATAAATATTCGATTATATCTAGGTACTCGTCTTACCTAACAAGTATTACCATACAAGGTATCAAAACTATTTAAAAAAAAATGTTTGACTGAGTCCTAAGTACACTACAGCTAAAAAATAAGGCAAATTTCCTAAAACTCAATAGCATGGTAAATTTTAAATACTGTAACATCGATGAACGTGTATTATGACAAAGGTCTATCATAATTTTGTTGGTTACATAGATTTGTCATCGTCATACATATTTTTGTGATATAGGACCTTAGAATGGCGATTAAAAAAAAACTTGACGACTGCGTAAAACATACCTACTTTTGAATTGAAATATCAAGGTAAATAAAGGGCTGTTATTTGCAGGCGTTATATGAGTTTGTATTTAGATCTTAAAAGAATAAAACCTATCATAATTAGAGATAATACTAAATTTAGAGAATTTCTTAAAATTTACACCTCCACACAAACCTATTATCACAATATTGTGCGCATGGTACCGACTTCGACAAGTTATTTCACACATTGAGTGTTGAAGTTGGTTCCATTTTTTGGTAAACAATTTTTTTTTTCACCCTTTTTAGTGGCTCTTGCTACCTAACGGATCGTTTGTCATTCACTGTCAATGCCTATATCATCAAGATAGGAAAATACTTTTCAGTTACTAAAGTGTAACTAACTGTAAGTGTTACTCAACTTTCGCCTGGCTAGCGACCACCCTCAAGTTTGAAGCAGTGATGGCTCAGTGGAATTGGCTTTGGACTGCCGTGCAGCAGGTCCATGGTTCGAATCCCGCCGCGGGCTTGCGCTTCACTGCATGGTGGAAGGGCATTTTGCAAATACCCGCCTGGCTAGCGACCACCCTCATGTAGAAAATCTGTCACCAAGCACCTAACGGTGTGTTCCGGCAGCAGTCTTTAAGAGCCAGTGAAATTACAAGCACATGAGACCTAACAATTGTACGTCTCAGTGTGATGGGCACAGTGCAATACGTCGTTGACGAAATGCGTCTGTATAGACAAACTTTAGTCCACTTAACATCAGGTGGGCCTCGGGCTTGTTCCGTCACAATAACATAAAAAAAAAGAAAAAAAAAACCACTGGAGCTCGCAATGGGCGCAGACCGTTGTACCTCTATTGTGATATTACCATCTCTATGTACTTAACCATTTTTTTTAATCCCGCTGTATGTTTTGATTAACAAAATACTATGAACCATATATAACACAACACCTACTATAATGAGAGCATTTAGACAACCTACAAGTCATTGCAGACTCTTTTTTTTTTTAATTTTTTTTTTTATGCCTGATAGGTTAGCCTTTGACCACTATCTCACCTGATGGTAAGTGATGATGTGGTCGAAGATGTTGTTCAGGCTAACCTAGATTATGCTGTTAATCTAAAAAAAGTTTTGTTTTCTGCTGATTATCACTAAATCTCTTTTATATGTTCAAAATAAATTCTAGTTTGACGACACCCTGCCTGATGTTTAGCACTGATGTGGTCAAAGATGGAGCAAGCTTACCTAGAAGAAACCTATTTACTCTCGATTTGAAGACACCCAAGTTGTATTCATCGGGAAAGACTGACCACGGTAAGGAGTTCCACTCTTTCGCAGTACGCACGAGAAAAGTGGAAGCGAAGCGCTTCGTACGAGTCCGGGGAATATCAACCATGTACGGATGGCACCTCTCCATTTTTTTTTCCTCTCTCACTTATAATAATATGAAATCCTATACTACACTTAACTCAATAATTACTAAATTCAATATTTTTTATTAGTAGTATAATTTTTTGTGCTTAGCTTATTCATACCAGCAAATAGTTCGCATTTCTGTGTTCCGGTTTGAAGGGTAATGGATGCCAGTGTAATTACAAGATCAGGGTGGTAGTCTAAGGGTGATGGGAGCAGTACAGTTCGCCACTTGTGACGAACTTCATCTGTTATACTCAGAGATTACCGCCTGTCACCAGGTCGGCCTCAGCTTGTGCCAAAATGACCGCGTAAAAAACGCTGCAAACAGTCAAACACAGTACAGACTTAAACAAACATGAACTTTATGTAACTATTTTTATTATTGCAATAAATGATACAAAAGAAGGAATACATTGGATTTCTAAAATTCACGCATTGTTCTCTCATCCACAAAAAAAAACTGCTTTTGTAAATTTTCACAGAAGAAAATGTTAATTATCCATCTTATTGTTTCATTTGCAAATACATTTTAATTCTCTGAAATAAGAATAGCTGTTTTATAACGTCTTAATATTTAAGTTAATGTTCCTTTGATACAGGTCATTTAACCTCTTGACGCGCCAATGACTATTGCAGGCCATAATAGGATAAGCTCGTATAAATTTTCAGGTTATGTGCTTCAATCGCCTTTTAACATCTTGGAGATCTTGTTTGTCAAAGAAATGTAATTATCTACTGTTTATTTCTTCTTCGTGGCAGGGCCAGGTCATGTGATTAAAACGTCTTCTAAAATGTCGGAGATCATGTTTGTCAAAGAAATGTCTATCTACGGTTTCTTTCTTCCTGGCAGGGCGCACATACCTCGCAAGGCTTGTCGTCACAGGGGCACACCTTGCTGGGATGGACGAAGTATTCATCTCCCAACGCGTAGCACTTGCCCAAGTTCAGCATGTCTTCTAAGTCGCACCTGTAATAGATATACAGGATTGTTGCTAGACTAAGGTGTATTTATAGCTTTCCATACAAACGTAGTGTCGTCATATTTTAAATACCAAGTGTTCAAACTCGGTGAAATTTTGCACGCATGTTCTCGAGCCTGTTATCTATGCTTCAGGTTATCAAGTTTTTTTTAATAGCTGACAGGCTGGCTTTTGAGCACAAACTCACTTGATGGTAAGTGATGATGTGGTCGAAGATGTTGTAAGATAAAGCTACATGCAGATAAATCAATGATAAAAATGTATTATCATTATCTCGTTCTAAAATTGCATAAACACCGTATTCGGGATTGCCCAGCGCTCGTGATTCCCCCACTTTCATCTACTGCAAATACTATACCTACAACTTAATAAATGAAGAACATATTTCATTTCATACTTAGCATCTTCCAGTAATCCTTTTTCTGCCTCATTGATGTTCGGTATAAGATACTCCACGATGCCTCCCTTGCCGATGGTCACGGGGGTGGCACAGATCTGCATGTTGTAGCACTTCTGAGGATCTCGCTGTTCCACTAGCGCACTGTCTATGAACGCAGACTTTTGGAACAGACCTATAAAGGGATGATGATTAATCAAATAGATTCAATTGTTATTTTGGGGAAATCCCTAAATCTGTATTTTATCATAACACAAAAAAAAAATCTTTAGAGATAATTCCGCTGAAATATCCGATGTGTCGTCAGACCCGAAATGAACGATCAAGGAATTTCTTCATCGAGCGCTCGAAGAGTAAAGCCTTCCAGAAGAAAGGAATGCGTCGAAAAGATAGATATGTCTTTAATCATTCCTATCACAATTCTATGTAGTGGCTTCCATCTACCAAGAGATCTCTGGTTTAATATAGTACTTAAGTCTGATGATGGACTAGCCTTCAAGTTCCCGGCTTAGGAATATAAAGACGAGAGTAGTAGGATGCTATAATTATTTTAACAAACGGGATATTTACCGTGTTTTTGAATAGTTTGAGCTCGAGAGCTCAAAACAAAAAACATATTTAACAAAAGTTATAATAATTATAGTGTTAATGACCGTGACAGTTTAAAAACTCCTATAGTAGGATGCTGCTCATTTAGCTCGATTCCCCCATAGTCGGATTCCATGATCATCCAATGGGAGGATACTTAGCCCGGAATTTGTGTCAGCTACGCTTTCTATAAAATATTATAGGGGACAGAGTGGTGTTCAAAAACTACTGAGTGTTTTTAGTAAAGGATTCTATTTTTTTTATATTTTAATGATAATAAACACCTTCAGTACTAATATCATTTATTCTTTTGGTATAAGTATACCTCAAAGGTCTACGGCCACCCCTTTGGCAGTTTCCGTTTGTATAAGTATACGTTACTAGGCTCCTAACAAGAGCCCTTAAAAGCTGTATTGCGTGTTATATATAGCGCATAGCATATAGCGTTATACGTCGACATAAGAACCTAGAGGTGTGCTGTATGCAGATAACTTCGCCTTAATAAACACCGTAGCCATAGAATACGGCGTAGAGGCTTTGCCAACAAAACCTAATAACTATTATTTATCCAGCTACCGCCCACGGCTTTGCACGCTTTGAAATATGTTATTGCACGGCCACTCAGAAATTACTCACTACAATGGGATACAAAATATCTTATAATCAAGGACTTATGGAATATATGTACTAATTTCCATTGTAATCCATTCAAATGTTCCGGAAGTAGATGGCACACAAACACACACTAAGTGTTATTATTATTAATATTAGTGCGATATGTGTTGAGGATCTAAGCATACCTTTTATTATATGACCCTGTTCCTTAACTGGGCAGCTCAATAAACATCAAACAATTTTATCTTCTCCGGTCTAGGATGGTATGTGTTGCATGCTTTTAGAGATATACCAAATCATAATAAAAATGTTATTTAGAAGGAAGAAAAGGAAGTAACCCATCATAATGTTGATGACAAATCTAGCTGTAGAGAATCCAATGGAGAGATGTCCTTGTTCGTTGTTGGACTTCACTTTGCAGATGATGTCGTCTGCTTCGCGCACCAGCCGCGTCAAACAGTCCACTTGAGTCTGCGAGTTCAATTATAATATGATACCGTTAGCAGATATTTTTTATAATAACATTGTAAGTTGTGTACCAATTCTCAGTCAAGAGAGTAATCTAAAAAAAATTAAGGTTACTCTTAGATGGAAAAATATTTGGCTACTGCCAGGATTCGAACCCGCTCAAATTGGTTTCTTGTAAATCATTTTAGTTGGTAATGATAATTAATTGCCTATGGTGATGGTTACAGGTGCTTAAGTGAAAAAACTGTCTTGACTTCACAAGCTCGAAGAGGTTTATTTGTCATTCGAAATCTGCGTGCAATAGTTATTATTGCGACAAGAAAGCTAAGGTCATTTTTGCTGCAAGTGCTGAATTCGAATACCTACCCAAACAGCGAAGAATTCTGTAACTGAATCGTGAGCGTTTTGAGGGATTCTATACATGAGAGAGTACAAAACTTTGCCCTCGTGTTGCTCTTTGCAACTGAGAACAGTTTCAGAGAAGGTAATGATAGGTTTTGGTACCTTGCGCGATTTTCAAAGGAATTGTATTAAATTTTATATTTTGCACGTATGTAATAGTATCCGTCGATGCAGAGGAACTAGGGTCACGTCCCAAAAGAAAGGTGCAAGGTTCATATCCCGGATACAAAAATAATTATTGGTTGTACTCTACAAAAAACACAGTATAGGTACATGGATTAAAACTGGACATAGGTACAAATCAGATAGAAATAGACTTCTAAAACAACTCGTGGTGCGTACGAAGCAACTGTTTTCATCTTGTTTCTTATGAATGCAAATTAATTAGTTTGTTTAGTAGATTGATCGCGGCAACGAACGTACCTTTGGAACGTTGCCCGCTTTTCCAACGGAGAAGATAGGCACCCTGGTGCACCTCCCAGTGCCGCCTATGACTGGGATGTTAGATGCCTTGGGATCGGAGCCAGTGATGGAGCAGAACAGCTGGTTGGCGCGCATGGCGTTGATAGCGTTCACGCCCAGTAACCGACGCTTGTCGTACACTCGAGCCATTTCTAGAGTCTAAAACGTTAAAAAATATTTCAAAGAAAAAAAACGGTTTCAACCTGATCTGACAAATATGAAATAGTATTTCTCGATTATAACTCATTGTAATTTAACAACTTTAAGAGGTTTAAACTTGTGTAATGTTTATGACATATCTTGCTGTACCATGCCGATTTTAACACTCTCGAGCTCATATTTTCAGTACTTTAATATGTTATTTCATATTTTTCAGGGTAAAGTCCGCTGCGGTTATGTTTACAATGGGTGACTTTCAGCCTGAACCACATCTTCCACCAATTCATCACTGAGAGAGTGTATCATCACAAGACACACATCAATGTGAGATAGATAGTTAGTGAAGTTTCTTGGGATCGTATGTGTTGACTCTGCAGAAGAGTCTGCTGTGCCAAGAGAAGATTAGGCGAACAATACGGGCCGGCATCCCGTGAAACCAGTGAAATGTTCTAATTTGAAAACTAACTAAAAAGAAAACTAACATGTTTGACGAGCGCGAAGTTACAATCGACTGGCGGCGTTTGCACCGCTATGATGGCTTGTGGCGCAAACTGCGCGCAGGCCATTGTGACGGAGCGCACAAACTGCATGTTCTGGAAGAACAGCTCGTGGTCGGTGATATTACAGCATGGCGGCATCACGTAGTTCCCGCCGCAGATCAGCACCACGTCGGAGTCCTAACAAAGTCACCATCGATATTATAGAATTATAAAATATGAGTTTCAAGCTAAATTTCTCAAAGTAAAACATATTTACTAATGAAGTTATACTGCGACGTTAAGCAAGAAAGGATTAACTCTTTAAATTTATTTTTACAAAGTGGAACATATTTTATAAACTAGCAAAAAGCTGAGCTTTGTGAGGGCTCGCGTTTATTTTACAACCTGATTCTAGTGGTGCCATCTAGTATTGAGTAGATTAGTAGGTATTTGAGTATTGAGTTTGGTTCTGTTGCAGCAATGTTAACTCTTTAGTTTTCTAACAGATGGCGTCAGTAGTACAATAACATTCAATCCAATTAATACAAAACTCTTGGTGTTCATGTTTTTAATGGTTATAAAATTATATATTTTTTTATTCTATCACATCTAGATATGAAGTGACATTACTATTTTAATATACCAATCTATAGACGTGAATTTTTTTCAGTAAAAGGGGCCACAAAATGTACAAGTTGTGGGATTATGATTAATAAAGAATTATAACAATATATATATATATATCTAAGCTGTGGGAGTTTGTCTGAAATAGGGTTTTACTATTGCCTATCTGCGATGTCTACATATTGACGAACTTTGTGGTAGGTTTTTTAATGAAAATGTCCACTCCAATATGTATACCTGTAAATTTCGTATTTTTAAATGTTACGACCGTAAACGTTCATTATTATATCTTCTTAATCTTATATACGTACTTTCTTATGAACGTATATGTTGCCAGGGTTCAGTTGTTTTTTGTTGCTTTATGAACATATTTTTTTTATTTAATCTTAAGAGATTTTTCTATATTGCGTATACCCTCTTTAAATGGCCAGAACTCGAAAAATGTATAAATGCTTCAACTTTATTGATCATGTATATCGACACATTTTTTTTTGTTATTGTGACGGAACTAGCTAGAGACTCACCTGATATTAAGCAAACTTATCTCTGCCTATAACAGATTCATTTCATCACGAATTGCACTGACTGCACCCGTCACCTTGAGACATAGTTGTTAAGTGTCATGTGCCTGTAATTTAATTGGCTCTCAAAGACTTCTGCCGGAACACATTGGTGACAGATTTTCTGCTTGGTAGCTAGCAAGGCGGGCAATTGCAAAATGCCCTTACACCTTGCGGTGAAGCTCAAACCAGCGTTGGGAGTCGAACCAGGTACCTGCGGCACGGCAGTCCACAGATATTGTTTGCTGGGCCATCATTGTTTCAAAAATATTATGAGCATGAACGGAGAACCGCTTTCGTCGACGCTTGTGGATGGCATCGTACATGGCTAAGGTTCTTATTAGTTACCTTCTGCTGTTTCAAATTTTTGTGACCTTTTAGAGACATGCCTCAACCATGCCATTATACGATCAATGAAGCTAAATTGACTTTTGTACACGCATCGCCTGCCTATGAATACTATAAAAGATGTCTGCTATAACTCTCCACCAACAATAAACATAAAAATCGCACATTTTTCAGAAAGTCCCTCCTTGATATATCTCTCACCCAATGCTGGTGTCTGCATGCGTTTACTCGCATTTCATCGGCCACTACGACGTTCACAAGCATTACTAAAGTTGTGTTGCTCCAGGAATAGGCACGAACTAAGAATGTTACGTTATTCCACCACGTCGCTATTGACATGGAGACTTGCAAATCTAACGCCCGACAGACAGAAACGTGTCTGCCAATAAAAAAAATAGAAATCTTACGTGTAAAGCGGGCTTGAGGAACGCCCTTCCCTGAAAGGCTTCCACTTCAGTGCTAGTATCAATATGAGCTATGTCATTAGCTACTCCGAGGACGTAGCGCTCCACGACGTCATCGTACATAGCCAGGGTCCTGATCACTTTCTGTTGCTTTAGGAATAAGGACGCGATGCGGCCGACATCGCTGCCCGCACCAACTACACACACCTATAGGTACAGTAGGTAAAAGTGCTTGTAAATGAGTTGTACGATTTTTACTGAGTAAAGGTACTGTAGAATCTGAGTTAATCCATTGGCATCGGCGATAATGATAACAATATAATTTCATTCATAACTAGGCCATAGTGGTCCAGGACGATGCCAACTTATTAAAGCGATATAAATAAAACAGCGACTATCCGGTAACAGGTGTCTATTTCGAATGACCAACGAAAATCCCCATACCAAGTACATCTTTTTAGTAAATTTGTTATACCAAGTACATCGTTTACCAGCAGGTATCATTTTATATGTGTTACGAATCTAACTGCACACACATACATGTCTTGGAGTACTATCAACGCTGTCTTTTTTGAGAAAGATAAACGCTTAGCATCCAACTGGATCCTTGTTGCGAGAGATAGTATGGTCTAACTAATAAATGTATTTTTTTATAATAGAATGAAAGATTTGAACGTGGTCGCCTGGTGGAAACTTAAGACTGGAATATGATTACGTAATGCTTATAGCGTGGAATTATATTTTATAATCTATATGGTTCTTTGAATCTGAATGCTCTAGAAAAAACTGAGACGCTGCTGGTTAAGGGGCTGAAGGGCTCCATACATTATCATATCCATTAACCCATTATGTAAATAAAAAAGCGAACAAAATAAGAAGGTAGTGAATGTTGAAAATCAAGTGAATGACTTGATTTCCAGCAATCACATCATGCTTTCCATCCCTCGGAAATAGTTTCCGAATCAAAAACCTCTTTAGTTGGTTCAGCTTTTCTCAAACAACCAATAATGTGATACTCCGCTAGTTTACCAGTAAGTAGTAAGCCAGTTTACAAATAAACGCTTTTGTAGGTATATTTTTTTTTAGTTCTGTTTATATGATATTTTTTTTGTATGTATTTAAAATTTTAAGAAATAAGAGCACTTTGTTTTACTATCAGTGCTCAATATAATTTTACTACGAGTGCAATGCGTTTCCTTTTTTATATTCATTGAAAATTATTGAGCAAAAGATTCATTTCGGATGAGGAAGTTTTGGAAGCTAAACGTTCTTGAGTGCACATCGACTGTAATATAAAATGCTCTGATAGGAAAACGTTTCCTCAATTTATAATGGTTTTGGAATGTAAATGGCCCTTCCGATTGTTAGTCCACTAGTCATAATGTATTTAAATCAATTTGACCATTACGGAAAACCAGCCATGGAGCACGTCATCCTAATTTGAGAAAGGATTTAGTACAGCTGGCCTTCAAATCGAAATAAATTTAATGCATTTGAACATACATACATAGACTCACACCTGTTGTCCAGAGGGGTAGGCAAAGACTACTTTTCTTGCATACCTCCGTTGCTTCATTCACTGTCATACATTCTGCATACATGCTCGTCGGTTTAGGGTACTCCTGACCTGACCTTTCACGAGAACATCTCCATCTTACGTATGGTGGTGGCTTTCTCGAGAACATCTCCATCATACTTGCATGGTGGAAGGGTATTTTGCGATTGGGCATTCGCAGCCTGGCTAGCGACCACCCTCAAGTAGAAAATCTGTCACCAAGCACCTAACGGTGTGTTTCGGCAGCAGTCCTTCAGAGCCAGTGAAATAACAGGCAAGATGAGACTTAACAGGTATGTCTCAAGGTGATGGGCGCAGTGCAGTTCGTCACTTGTGATGAAATGTATCTGTTATAGGCAGAGGATACCGCTTAACATCAGGCGGGCCTCGCGCTTGTTCCATGACAACAACATAGAAAAAAAAAAAACTTGTCAGAGAATTTCACTGAGGACTTCCCTGAACATTCACACTCGACATTTATATACTTGCTTCGTCAACCTGCTTTCATCCACGCATTTGAACTCTTCATATCTCTTTAGATTATTATCTTGAGTATTACGTGAACGTACAGAATCGCAAGTAAACATGTACTCAGAACGATGCAACAGTAAACTCAGACTAATTGATTTTCCTTCAGATTTTACTTCATGTGCGAATAAAAATTGTTGTGATACCAATCATAGGGAGTTACTCGACATTATGTATAATGACATTGTTTGCATTCTTAAAGAATCAGCTGTTCAAACTTGCCTTATTAGACAGACTAGTAAAAGGAGTTCTTGTGTAATCGGATGGAATAAACATGTGAGTAATGTTCACCGGGAGGCTCGGGAAAAATTACTTAAATGGCTTTGGTACGGGAGGCCTGAGACTGGCGTCATTTATAATGACATGTTGGACAGCAAGAAACGTTTTAAAGCAAAACTAAAATGGTGTCAAAATCATCAAAATCAAATTAAAATGGATATGATAGCTAGTCATCGATCATCAAAAAACTTTTCAAAATTTTGGAAAAGTACCAATAAGCTTAATTTAAAACCCAGCCTACCTGTGAGCATTGAAGGTTGTTCATCACCCAAGGATATTGCCAACCTTTTTAAGAGGCATTTTAAAGTAGATTCGCCACTATGTAAGCCATTGCAAAGGGTGCTCGATACTAAAACGTGTGACAGCAAATCGTGTGATATTAGCTTTTCAACCAAGCAAGTGAAGAATGTCATAAATAATATGAGCAGAGGAAGATCACCAGGTCACGATTCACTTAGTGCTGAGCACCTGCAGTGTGCAGGTGAACATATGCCGCGCGTCCTGGCCATGTTCTATTCGCTGTGCATTTCCCATTGTTACCTGCCGCCAGATCTTATGAAAACGATAGTTGTACCCATAATCAAAAACAGAACTGGCGATATTGCAGATAAGAGTAATTACAGACCAATATCTTTAGCTACCATAATTGCTAGGGTACTGGATCGATTACTAGACAACCATCTCGATAAACATATAAAACTACATGATGGACAGTTTGGATTTAGAGCGGGACTTTCAACAGAAAGTGCGATTTTATCACTCAAGCATACTGTAAGATACTATGTCGATAGGAAAACACCAGTATATGCCTGTTTTCTTGACCTGTCAAAAGCTTTCGACATGGTGTCTTATGGTGTGCTGTGGAAGAAACTTAGAAATACTAGTTTACCGAAGGAGATCTGTTCTGTTTTTGAGTATTGGTACAACAATCAGGTAAACTGTGTTAAGTGGAATGATGAGCTGTCGGATGCATATGGTTTGGAGTGTGGGGTGAGGCAAGGGGGTGTGACCTCCCCCAAACTGTTTAACTTATATGTTAATGAGCTGATAGAGGGTCTGAGCAGTCTACCAGTGGGATGCTCTATTGACGGAATTTCTGTCAACAATTTAAGTTACGCTGATGATATGGTGCTGCTGGCATCCTCTGTCAGCGCTCTCAGAAAGCTACTTAGTTTCTGTGAAAACTATGCATCAACCCATGGGCTGCGGTATAATGTAAAGAAAAGTGAATTGATGGTATTTTATACGCGAGGGTCAGGACCCAGCAATGTTCCTCCTGTAGAACTGAATGGTGTTCCTCTCAATAGGGTGAGGCAATTTAAATACTTGGGTCAGATAATAACTGAAGACCTTAAAGATGACCTAGATATGGATCGGGAGCGCAGAGCGTTGACGGTGAAGGTGAATATGTTGTCCAGGAGATTCTTTAGTTGCTCAAAAGAAGTCAAAATAACTCTGTTCAAGGCTTATTGCCAATCATTTTATGGAAGTAGCTTATGGACAATGTATACACAAAAAACCTATAGCGCTCTGCGCGTCCAGTACAATAATGCTTTCAGGATTCTGATGCGGCTGCCACGTTTTTGTAGCGCTTCTACCATGTTTATGGAAGCGCGTACTGACGCGTTTGCAGCCATAATGCGCAAAAAAGTAGCATCACTGCTCTACAGAGTGCGTGCCAGCAGCAACAGTATCCTGTCAGTCATCGCAAATAAATACGACTGCCCAATCCTGCGACACCAAATTGCGGTCCTTATAAAATAAATATTGTTATTGTTCTATAACTAGAACAATATTGACATGAAAATAATATATTCAATTGACATGAAAGTTGTATGAGTTCTAATATAATTGTATGAGTTTTTATATAATAATTTAATATGAAATTTAATTTTGTTAATTTTAATGTAAACATTTAATCTTTAGATATAAGTACTACTAACAAAACATGGACCAATGTTGTCTGAAATAAAAGTCTTTATTACTATTATTATTATTATTATTACGATTAAGTTTAAAAATGACAAGTACCAAGGTGAATAAAGAGGTTTAAAAAATATATTTATAGATCCTACTTTTGGTATTATTACAAGTAGACAATATTGATTGAATCATTCTAATATCTTCAGTACCACGTATTCTCAAAAGGGGATTTAGGCAGGCAGGATATAAAGATGTGTGGCATAAGTACATTTCAAATTGCGCATCATTAACTCTAAATAAGGACATTTAACTTCCATGACATTTTACATTGCAAATATACAGTAATAAAGACTTTGTGTTCTGAAAATTAGCATTCATTTTAAATTGAGGACGTTTTTCTGTCAGAGCATTTTATATTGCAGTCGATGTGCACTCAAGGACGTTTAAAACCTCCTGCTTATGCAAAATGAAAAGATTAGTGATACAGTCACAATAGGAGTAATTTAAGTACATTTAAACAATTTAAGAATAATTTTGCATGTCTAAGCATACTCAGTTCTAACTTTGATTCCGTTCCTTCGAAATGCTTCATTAATGGTTATGCCGTTACCTACTCCTGTATTCGAGATAATAAATTGTCTATTAATCTATACTACTGGTGCCCGGCAACAATTTTACCCCCCTGACTTTCCGTGGAAGCCTTGCGAGAAATTAAGAATTAAAAGGTGGGCAGCAGCGTCGTCTGAAGAACTGCCATCTATACTGCGATTCCCGAAACACCTGCCAAGCGTGGGGATTATGGCAAACCCTCATTAATTTGTTCAACAATGGACGCATAACGGCTTTTGAAGTGAAGTGAATCTAAACGAACTGTTATGAATACGAACAATAGCTTCCATGGGACAAAATTATTTTACTCATTCTCTTATTTTCGGTTATTTTAGACGAATTGCGCTCAATTCGCAATATACCACTACTTGACTGATTTTCGTCCGGCTACGAGCTGTAATATGGGTATTATTACAGTCCTTAAATAGAGTTGTGGTCCCTGCGGTTACGCCACTTGATCCGCAGACCACGAATAGGTATCACCTTGAAGGTTACATTTATTGTAGGTGTATATCCTCGTGGGATACAGAACACTGAGACAGAACAATAGGACTCGTGAGAATTACATTTGCATACGTGCATAGTCCACAGAGCAATCGTAATCAGAGTATTGCGTCCTCTACGCAACGCATTTAAATAATTTATTTCACTTCATCATGTATTAATTGCACTTACGAAAAATGAGTAGGTAGGTATGTAGCCTTTAGAATAGGCAAACATTTGCACCTATGTATCACCCGTAGATGTCGTAAATAGACTGAATTCAGAAAATTGACACCACTAACTGCAATCCCCAGACTCCCACAGGAAACAATGCTGCAATGGAAAGCCAACATCCCACGGCAATATTATATATGAATGTTTATGTCTTTTCGTTACTTCCCATGTTTAATTGCCACTTAATATAAGATCATATAAATGGCTCGCTAATTTATAACATCTACTCACCAAATTCCCAAAAAAAATCATTTGAATTTAAATTTCTCGAGTATTTTTTAAGTTTTTCTAAATAAAATCCTGTGGGGTGCCGGGCTAAAATGTCACCCTCCATCTCTACCGGTGGATGTGGTAAAAGGCGACAAAGGGTACCACACCAGAAGGTGGGCAGCAGCGCTTTCTGACGAACTGCTATCTCACACTGCGGTCCCCAAGACGCCTTCCAAGCGTGGATTATGGCAAACCCCCTCATAATGGGGGAGACTGTGTGTGGTGAAGGTACTCAGCAGCGGACGATCCGGCTGATACAGTAGTTACTCACCAAAAACTTGAACAAACCTTTTGCGGTGGAAACCTTGGCACGGGACAAAACTTCTCACAGTCTTTTTCTATCTGCGCCAGAGCGTCTGACATCACGAAGTTCTGATACTTGGCTACTTGTAGCACCTCTGGCGAGCTCATTGGCAGGATCATCCGGCACACTTGATGCAGCCTTCTTATCCTCAACATCGTGATAACTAAGAAGTAATAGAGCCAACCGAATATATTTGGAAGTGACCGTCCTTATGACTGGTAAATTCCTGAACGCGGATACATTTAGTTCGTGCATTTGTAGGTACCTATATATTTTTACTGTGTATTGCTATTTTTATTTCACGCTGACATTTTGCTAGCTTGATAACATTGACAGAAGCCATAAAGAAATAGAAAGTCAGGGAAAACAGTTTGTAGTAGGTAGCCAAAGAACATGGTACAATATACTGCGCCAGGTATTACAATCCCACCAACTTATCTGTTCAGGCGGCAGAAAAAAGAACTACAACATTCCTTCAAATTGTGACAGTTTGTAGTTGATTTCCTTGACCAGCAGCGCCCTCGCAAACTGCACAGTTAAGTTGGTGGTACTATACACTCCGAGACCAGATGTCACGTGACCGGGACAAAAGCATACGTCATCACTTCTATCAACGGCTCTCAAACTTTATACCTAATTTGAGAAAATTCGGGGGCAGTAAAATAACAGTTGATATATTTCAACTATTTCTTTACAGGGTTATTGTTAAATGGCTAAGAACCTTAGGGTTGACTTCTGCTAGTTCTAACAAACATTTTGAGATGTTTTTTTAGTTATGATTTAAAGTTTTTTTTTTTACATCGAATAAAGTAATACAAAATATGAAATAATACATTACACGCACAAGAGACTTTTAACATCGGGTTCGTGGCTTAGGCCCCCAGTGGTCGACGCACCTGTGGCTGACGCCCCCGATTTTAATAAATTTAATATATTTATTTTTGTGCTTTTTTCATTAAGTACAGTAAACGATAAAAGTCTTTCTTAACCAAATTATCATACATACAAATAAAATCATACGTACCATGCATGCGTGACGCAGTTATTAAAGGGATAAAAATGTGTGTATCTGCTTAGCTTATCTTCCTAAAGAAGAAGTTGAAGACGGCTGGCTTTCCATCATGGAAAACAGGTAATTTAAATATTTTTTACACGTTCAGGCTCGTCCACTCCTGGTATTTTTACTTTTGCAGAATCATTTGATCGATTTCTTTCTTTTCAGTATTGTTCCCGCAGAACAAATAATTACGTTTAATGATTATTTTGTTGAACAATGGCTGGAGCCTGCGGATATGATTGTGAAGTGGTGTTAGTATTAAGAAAAACACAGGACCACAAATTTGGTGTGTCAGGTCAAATCAGGAGGCCTCGTGCGCATTCAGTAAAAAAAAAAAATTTTTTCCATACAAAAAGGAATCCATGTCAAAATGTTTGTTAGGACTAGCATAAGTCAACCCTAAGAGGTTGTTAGCCATTTACCAATAACCCTGTTTTAAGAAAATGATGTGAAAGAACGTGAGTTTGGTTTAAATAAATGATTTTTGAATTAATTATGGTTATCAAGTTAATACAGTGTGTTTGACACTTTATATAGTTTCCTTTATAGGTTACCGTCATCGATGCTACTATTTTTTTCATAGATTGTAATCAAGTAATTGTTTTATATGCCCAAGAAGAAAACACAGTTATATGTATTTTGGTGTGCAGTTTATCTTCAAAGAAAGCTAGAAGATGACAATATCGGAATTATAAACCGCTTAGGTACGTTATAAAACTAAACCAATTTTACATTATATACTTACTATATTTAGTAGTTGTTTGAGGTCCACAATAGCAAAGCCCTTCCACAGCTACGGACTCTTTTGCAGGAAATGAAAAGAACCTGAATTAATTACCTTTTCTACTTTTACTCTTACAGTTCTGAATGGAACAAAGACCCATTTCACCACAATTTTTTGCGAATCACAGTGCATATGTTTTTTTTTATGTGTTAGGAGGGCAAACGAGCAGGCGGCTCACCTGGTGGTAAGTGTTCACCGTCGCCCACGAACATCCGCAACACCAGAGGTATCGAGGATGCGTTGCCAGCCTTTGAGGAGGGAATATGCTCTCTTCTTGAAGGCCAAGGGAATTGCCAAGGGAATTGAGCTGCAGGTAGTACATCGAACAGTTCCTCAGAACACTCCACGTGATAGATGCGGTAGAAGATGCAGAGTGATCCAACATCTCTACGTAGTGCCAAAGGATCAAGCCGGTCAGAGAGAACCTGATCGTCAACGATTCGAGTCGCTCTGCGTTGTATGCTGTCAAATGGAAGAAGCTGGTACTGGGGAGCTCCCGCCCAGAGGTGAGAGCAGTACTCTATGTGAGGCCGAACCTGAGCCTTGTAAAGTTGCAGGCGATGGGCCGACGTGAAGTACCGCCTCGCCTTTCCAATCACACCAAGCTTTTTAAAGCCTAATTTAGCCTTATCTTCCAAGTGACAGCGAAATTGAACGATGCTCGATATGTCGACGCCATGTACTCCGATGCTAGTTTAAGGGGCAAGGGGAGTGTCTTCTAAACGGAGGGATACGACAAAGGGGGATAATTTAGCGGTGAACCCACAAACTTGTGTCTTCTTGGGGTTAAATTGAACTATGTTCAGTCGGGCCCACTTCGAAACATTAGACAATATGGTCTCGACTTTAGACACAAGTTTGTTCCGACTCTCCACAACGTTTTCCCGATGTACATAAGCGATAGTGAAATAGGTGCATCACATATACGTGCGACAAAGATGGCGATAATTGTCAAAATGGTGGAACCAGGTAAACAGGAGTTAGACCACTTTTTTCATACCATTTTCTTTGATGAACATTGATTCATGTGTTACGTTCCATTAGACGTTTGAAACAATTTATTGATATTTTAGAACAAAACATTCACAGGAAAAAGAACCATAATGTTGTATTCCGCTGCAATCATGTTGTAATAATGAGCAATAAAGAGCCAAGTTGGTAGTGACGTATGCTTGTGTTTCTTTGGGAGTAGAAGACCTTATTTTCTTGGATCATGGCAAAGAAGATTTTTTGCCTTACAGTTTTCACCGTCTTGCAAAAAAAAAGGAAGGAATGTTCTCAAGCTGATTTGTTATTTTGTACGCGTGTATAACCTCGCATAGATTTTTATTAGATCCTTAATGATTCTATCGGGAAGAGTATATTTCCAAGATAGTGCTATTTAATTTTCCTAAGCATCGATCCAGTAATTTTTAAGTTTCTCTCAATTTATATAAAAGTATTTGCCTACCTCTTACTGATGGTAACCATTATTGTGGGCTACTTAGTGACATTATGGATCTTGTGAGCTAGATTATATAGGTGTGTATGTATCAAAATAGACCAAACCCCAGCACTTACTAAAAAATATTATATATATTCTGGAAATCAGATCATAAAATTAATGTATGGTACGGTACAATGGTACTTCTAAAACTGATTTCATACTTTTCAGTGTTGGAAGTGGGTTTTTGTTTAATTTATTTACTTTAAAATGGTGTCCGCAATTCCTAAGTTCTGTAGCTCTGTAAAGCCGATTTCTTGGTCCACTGTTTTTGTCGCATATGAGAGACATTAACCATTATGTACTAACATAGGAACTACAGGCCTAAAAAAGTTGTCACTATAGTTAACTCAACATTTTTAACGACTGGACAGGTTAATATTTTTATTTTTTTTATACCTGCATAGACTAGTATTTTACCACTATCTCACCTGATGATAAGTGATGATGTGGTCGAGGATGTTGTTCAGGCTAACCTAGAAGTACTGGAAGGACAGCTGCTGGAACACACCGTTAGGTGCTTAGCGACAGAATTTCTACTTGAGCGTCGTAGCTAGCCAGGCGGGCTTTCGCAAAATGCCCTACCACCATGCTATAACGACTGCCATCGTAAGACAACAACCGAAACGACGGCTTAACATGCCATACGAAGCACGGAGGCGCTCAGTAGTAATGTCACTAGCGGTCACCCATCCAACTCATGACCGCGGCGGACGTTGCTTAACTTTGCTGATCGGTTAAGAACAGCTAAGTAAACTACGCTACGAGCGCTTAGAACTAACAATCTAACTTCTTTTTTTTTATGTTATTGTGACGGAACAAGCACTAGGCCCACCTGATGTTAAGCGGACTAACCTCTGCCTATAACAGATGCATTTCGTCACAAGTCACGAATTGCACTGCGCCCGTCACCTTGAGACATAGTTGTTAAGTCTCATATGTGCCTGTAATTTCACTGGCTCTCAAGGACTGCTGCCGGAACACACCGTAAGGTGCTTGGCGACAGATTTTCTACTTGAGGGTGGTCGCTAGCGAGGCGGGCATTCGCAAAATGCCCTTCCACCAAGCGGTGAAGCTCAAGCCCGCGGCGGGATTCGAACCATGGACCTGCGGCACGGCAGTCCATAGTCAATGCCACTGAGCCATCACTGCTTCAACAAAAAATATGACATAGAAATAGAAATGAAACAAAATTATAGAACAGACATCAAATTTAATAGATATAAGTTTTACCTATATTTATTAACATTCATATTGATTATTACATCATATTGTCTACCCGTGATACAGACATACTTGGATCATCTTACATACAACACGAAGGAGTAAAATGACTAGAACTATTTGAGGGGAAGCCGCCCAGGCCTGTTACAATAACAAAATCGGCCCATCAATATTAAATAAGTACAATTTTGTGACAAAAAATATCATATTATATACTCTCAATCATCAAAATTGGTTTAGTATTACCAAATTATAAAACCCTTTCTACACACACGCAGAAGTTACTGATTTTAAACTTGTAAAATAATTAAAAACACATATTATTAAATTTACATTGTCTTTTATAAATATTATCTGTTGATTTCGCAATTCACATAAATAAAGTTGTATAAGAAATATGTATTTATCTGGCACATTAATAAAATACTTTAATACTTAAATTAACAGATCTTTGCTAAGATTCAATAAGTGCTAATAAAATTTACATTACAATTAATAAAAACAACAGAAACTCAACAACTACTAATTTAATGATCACACATTTTCACAAAATAAACACTAAATACCTACACATATTTATACATATGTATTTGGAAAGGCGTCAACGTCTTCGGTTAGAAATACAATTATTTCTTGTTGCCAGATTGGGAAACGTTTTCGGATCGATTTTTTATTTTTTACGTTTTAACTTACAACATTACTTAATTTTCAATATGTTAGACAGGGAAGGGATGACGACCCACGTAAATAAATAATGTCCATAAGTGTTCAATTACAACAATCACTTTACGTGAATTTCTTTTTATATTGCGAATTCTATGTTCTTGTACAATAGTAAAGTACCAATCCTAGCTACAAGAAAAAACTGTTTAATTACTTATCAAAGACGCGCGTTTCCTCCCTAAATGAAATGCCCATTTTTTATAATAGCCTCAGGTTCTAGTGTACTGAAATATTGAAATGACAAACAATAATTGTTTAAAAGCATACAATTGGAAGGCAATGCGGAAAAAACAATATGTTTTAGAGAATATGTTAATTAATTTCTAGTATGGATTCGAGATGTATGAAACATTTAGACACAGCGGTGCAATAGATTATGTTACAGAAAGAAGCAATCTTCACGTAAACAATAGTTACAGTACCTAATCAACAAGAAACCTGAGACAATCTCGTAATTATTAAACTATAGATACACACTTAGGTAAAACTCAACACTAACTGTTCTTAAATATGAACAGATTTGGTAAAATAATTTGGGTAGTTTAAAAATGTTTTGATTTTACCGCACCTTACTCTATTTCCTACTTAGTGTTGATGGTTTTACTTTACAAAATACAATATTACAAAATTACAAATATACGAGGGCAAATTTTTGAAGTCATGTGCGGGATATTTGTAATTTTGTAATGTAATACGCATAGCAGGCGTTATTGCAAACATAACAATATTAAAAATACAATATGTTTGACAATTTTGTGCGCAATTAAAAAATATGGTAGTTAATAGTTCAGATCTAAGCTCCAAAAATAAAAAAAACATCAATAATTTGAACATAAAATTATCTAAATTTGTATTTTTCTCTTTCATAGCACAGTTGTATTAAGTAAAAGTATGTTATAAAATAATATATTTCACTTAATCTGGAATCCTTACACATGACAATAAACAAATGTGGCTTTGAATAGAGATGTATAAGATTTTGAAAAATGTGACGTAAAGGCAGATTTTGTATTTTTTTTAATGACAACTGCTAGACGGCACCTCCCCTATGATGAGGCAAACATGCTTTGGATCCACTCGATTTTATTCAGTTGGTCATATAACATCAAAGACAAAATAGGAAACAACTCGGCAAGGAACCTCATCTAACACTTCTCACTTGCATACCACATCGGACATACATTTGCGCGGCGGGATTCGAATCATGGACCTGCTGCGCGGCAGACCATAGCAAAAGCCACTGAGCCATCACTGCTTCAAAAACTTTATCATTTTTATTTGCTGGTATACAGCTGGTACATGCACTAAAACAACACAAACAACGACTTCTATGTATGTGTTTAAAAAAAGTGGAAAATCATTAACTGTGTTATTACTTTAGTTAGTAACAGGCAGTGTTGCCCGACCTTACTATTTAGGTTTCAGCAGCAAACCTACCGAAATTAAGACTGAAACCAAAACCACTTCTAGCATAATTCTGGTGGAGTTAACTGAACAAAATCGAGAAGATGGTAAGCACTGCTTGAAGGTCTTTAGAAGCCGACTGCAGCTTCGCACACTCTCTAATCCTACACTCGCTTACTCACAACCCGTCGCACGCGACGCTTACAAAGTAGATCATAAGAAATGTGCCAATCACTTGTTTGCACTCCGCTTGTATATGTCTATTTTAAGGTCAATTTACAATCGCATAATTTAAATTACAAGAGCAAGAAGGCCGTATTGAGCAAAAGCAGAATACAGACCGGCATTTTCCAAAGCGGAGAGGAGAAATGCGTTCGCATACAAAAAAACAACTCCAGCTGGTTCGGCTGGATTTGTAAAATGTCCATTTTCGTACACTAATTTGTACGAATCTATCTTTTATAGTACCATACTGACCAGACCGCCTTGTAGGTACTCAGTAGTCGGGCGATGTCAATCCTGAAACTTGCTGGAAGTATTGGGAGAGCAGAACCTTTTAGAGTGCATTTAGGTTCAAATACATAAATAGGCAAAAATACCTAAATTCCACTTGGGTACAGTCCAACAAGTTTATGTTCACCTGGTATTCTGATTTAAATACTGAAGAGCCTGTAATTTTACTGGCTCTCAAGGACTCCTGCCGGAACACACTGTTAGGTGCTTGGCGACAGTTTTTCTACTTGAGGGTGGTCGCTAGCCAGGCGAGCATAAATATCCAAAATGCCCTTCCACCATGCGGTGAAGCTCAAGCCCGCGGCGGGATTCGAACCATGGACCTGCTGCACGGCAGTCCATGGTCAATGCCACTGAGCTATCACTGCTTTAAAAAGCAAAGCACCAATATCAATTGCCATTGGCCCACCTGAAGCTAAGCGAACTAACCTCTGCCTATAACAAATGCATTTCATCACAAGTCACGAATTGCACTGCGCCCGTCACCTTGAGACATAGTTGATAAGTCTCATGTGCCTGTAATTTCACTGGCTCTCAAAGACTGCTGCCGGAACACACCGTTATTGCTTGGCGACAGATTTTCTACTTGAGGGTGGTCGCTAGCCAGGCGGACATTCGAAAAATGCCCTACCACCATGCGTATGAGCTTGTCCGGGAGATGAAAAGCTAAATACCTGATAAAGACTATCTCCCCAATAACAGCACTTTCAATGGCAAAAGAAATAGCCTTTATTTGCTCCTAGGGAAATATTTCGACTACAGTTTTTCAATTTATCAGATACGTTTCCTTGACAATATTGACCAACAAGTACTGCACATATTTACTTGTAAACATTACAAGCGGAGTCAATAGTATCTAGCTTAGAACCTAGTCCAATAATTTAGGACGATATAAATTGATCAAATTTAAAACCAATCTCATGACTTTACTCGTAGATTACACTTAGAATAGATGGATAATGGATAGGTAAGGTATTAGATACCTATATCGAAAATATTTTATGATAAGTGTACATAAAATATCCATAATAATATAGATTACTTATTGAAGAATACGCTAAAATATACCTGATTAATTTTAGAGATAAAATGTACTTACTAATTGTTAAAACTATAAAACTTTTAAATAGCAACATATAAAAGTGCTACAGTATGACAAGTAGTAAGGGTATTTCACAAATACTTTTTGACCCAATTAAGAAGAAAACATTTATGCAGTACTGAATTTCCTAAACGTATATATGCTAAAATACGACATACAACTTCTTCTTTTTTTAATTTATCGAGCTTTTTTACAACATTGCATGCCAGTACCAACTTTGCTTTAAGAATATCTTATATCGAAACAATAATTACATGAAACACCCATACTGCATGTACATTAAACAGTAAGTAGCTGGAAGAATTAAGTATGTAAATCTGTTCAAATACGAAGCACATATAAAATTCATCTAAAAATTATATCATTAACAAGCGTTCAAATAGGAAGGCTCCAACGGAGTACTTTTATTACAAAATGAGCAAAGACAAGCTAAAATTTATCAAACTATAGATATATTTTGTAGATGATAGAAAAAGTAGAATTTATAAATGTCGTTTGTGACAAAATTGTGACAAAAATAATTATTTTTTCAATAAATAGTTTGTAAGATAGATGTATACAAGTTTCCTTACTAACTAGGTATGTATTACAGTAACAAGACCAGAAGACCTATAATCGTGTCTCCTCTTTTAACCATACATTACAGAAGCTGCAGTTGGTTCAAACACCTATCACAATGATATAACTAATTCTTAACCTAATTGGCAGAATCACACACACTCCCAATATTTACTCAACGAACATTATCATTATTACAGTAAAAGACCACAGCACTAGATAGATATATTATACAATTATGATACAAAGAAGTCATATCGATTAATAAAACTTTGATTTCGCAACAGAAAGGCATAGTTACAAGGCATACATAGGAAATATTGGGGCAATTTCGTGGCACATCAACTACGTAGGTATTCAAACAAAAGTAAAGCAAGCAACAGCAAATAACGTACCTAGTATTGGTTAAGTTACTACCCGATTGAATACTAGTTCCATAAATATAATTTTATTAAAAAATGTAATATGCTACCACTGAGATACACTCTGCAAACAACGGATATATGATCATATAAATGCACGCATCGATATCAAGATTTGGTTTACTTTTAAATTGGTAAGATTTAATAAACCTTTTTTTCGACATTTGCCATTTATTAAGTTATAAGGCAATTTAAAAATTAAGCAGTCAGACCCAGTAGTGTAGAAGTCGTGTTCAAAGGTCACAATGATATCTAAGTTATTTATAGTAGAGTTCTAATTACTATAACTTCGTATTGGGATTAGGCGAGAACACAAAAAGTGACATTGCACTATTTACTTTCACTAGTGCATGTTCACGAACACATACCGATTGTTACACGATAATAGTCAATAAAAACATATTTTGGGAAAAATAAGACAGATGTCACATTGTTTTCCTGTCGAATCAAGGTTGTTAGCTTCCGACAAGGGTGTGTTAGTTTTTTCCAAAACAATGAGTAAAATATGAGATTTAAACTAATTCCACATTAAAATGCCAATGAAGTATGTCGAGGGTATTATCAGAACTCGCTCAAATACTTAAGTGCATGCGCTAAACTCCCGATTTTATATCTACGTATCACGACTAGCGCTATGTTCATACGATTTTATTGGAAACTGATCTACACCGCGAGTGAGTTGACTATAAGTAGGTATATATTAGATAATTTATGACCCATGACTTGGCGATTGTCACGAACACAAGGCCCGATTGAATTTTTGACTCTAGCGACAAATCAATACACAAATATGCTTGAAGAACCTTAAGGCGAAAATATAGGGATTAAAAACTTTGATGAAACAATCGATCTTTTAGCGTGTTCGTGGTGGACATTTGCCAGATATAATTTTTCATTCATAAGTGCCAAACTTTTCTCTTCGTAATACAATAAAAATCTGAATGATCTTCATCTACATTTTGTTTTATTTTGTTTTATAAAACAAAATTCTTGTTGAAAAAACCCTTTATAAACGATTAAAATATGCAGAAATGATATTAAACATAATGTATCACAATTATGACCAGATTCCGTTGCTGCTTGAATCTAAATTACAGATTTACAAACCAACTTTAGGCCTTTACATCGAAAAGAACTTTACTAGGTTAGATAAGTTACTTACTGTGTTTTATAACATACGATCGCGACCTTACCTTAATATTATACAGTGTGTACACAAGGCAAGAACAAGTGGTGTAATTACACACTACTCATCGTACGACGATAAAACTATCTATTCTATACTATGGTTTGATGTCAACGATAGGATAATAACAATGCCAAAAACGGGTACCTATTCACGAAGAATACGTTACTAGATATGGGACATTAAGATAAACCCTAGATATATCCTTATAACTTTCTTCCAAATTCTAACAGTTCATATGCATGCTGTTAGTTTGAGAGGCACAATCTTAACGAAACCTGTACATAATTAAATACTCTGACTTTTCACTGAAAAATATGGGGGTTACGTTGATAAGTCGGAATTACTCACGTAGATAAGTCGACCGGATGTGATCGAAATTATAGTCGGATTTATATGACTTATCTACGTTAGTATTCTAGTATTTAGGAAGACGAAGGAAGACGAATTAAAGAGAGTCTGATGCTCACAATAGCATCAAGCATTGACTATTTCTGCTTCAGGTCTAGTCAGGCCGGACGCCATATTGAAATGTTGAACAGTTGTCGGTGTTAAAACAACGGCGTAACACCGACGCGTGCACACTCTGCGCCGCGACTCCGATGTGAACACTTGTATACAAAATACCAAACAGTGATAGGTTATGCGAAATTCATTTTAATGAAAAATGGTGGCATTACTTAGCATCCTTTACTTAGTAAAATTTAAAATTAAACTTACTTTTGTAAACTATATTTTGCTTGTTAAATCGTAGAGGTGCACAGTATATATTAGATAATAGTCACTAGGTCGTATGATTTCTTCAAGAGATGGCGTTGATTTATAGTTATGAAGAATTTGCTGAGATTGAAATCATTGACTACCAGAGACGAATAGTGATGATATATAATAGAAAATAGAGCCAGAAGTGGAAAGTTGGCGGTAAAACTTCATTCAAATACATCTTAGCTTTAGGCACTTGATTTAATGGCATTGGCACCCATGTGAGCCCTTACTGTTGATGGTGTGCTAGACATACATTTGAGTGTATAACAGTCAAAAAATACCTTTGAAATAATTATTATTTGAGGCTGTATTGCAATAAAAATAAAAACAGATCTCGAGAGATTGTGCCAACACAAACATACTCCTTTCTCTTTATGAAAAGAGGATTCACTCATTATTTCTCTAAACTACTAACACTGAATCGTAAGTATTACACAAAAGCTCTCCTTTTTTTTAACTATATTATTACAATAACAGTTTGATTATTTTAAATGCTCCAATCGCACACAAACTATATTTAACTATACCATCAAGTCATATCAAGGCTCATTTGAAATCTAACTTACAAGGTATTAGATTTAAACATCAATACAGTACTCCATGTATTTATATCTATTGTAACCATATATATATACATTATCTAAAGACATATTAATATAGTACAAGAGATAGGTTATAGATAAGAGGTTCCCTGTTTTATTTATTCATATTCCGTTTTAAATAATAATTTATCAAAGTAATAATTATATATTACAAGTGTTATAAAATGTTAAATTTAATACGAATAAAACTTTAATACGATAACACTAAAATTTTTCGAATACGGCCTGGTTTTTCAAGCATTAGATAAAAAAAATATTAACCGACTTAATTTAAAACAAACGAATTGTTCATATAAAGAACCAACATTCGCTCTTTGAATTTGTTTGTGTATACTTTTGTTCTTATGAATGGAAACTATCTGATGATTAAAAAATCGGGCCTCAGAAGATTATTCCTATCAGCTACATTTTTATCGATTATAATTTGAAAATTAAAGGCAATATAGGACAGGATTCGTAAAAGTTCGATTACAATAACTAGAATTCAACGTTTTAATGTTAATATACTTTCTAGAAATACGTAACTTTCTAATTTTATTATTAAATGTTATAACTTGAACTATGTGTTATTATTTGGCATCTACATAGAATTACTTAAAATATATTTCGGTAAGGATTTAGATTATTATTTATGGTGAAGTCCTAAGTTCCATTATTGCACTATTCAATGCGCACATTTCGAAAATCTTTCAACGAAACCGAAATAATGTTTCATATTAGCTTCCGCTAGCGTCTTCGCAGAATTATATAAAGCTCCCTCGGAAACTGCTAAAATTCGGAATCTAAGTCCTAAAGAATCTGTTCAACAGATTTTAACAAGTCGTTGAACTTATTGAAGTAGGTCTTTCGAATTTATAGTATTATTCGTCGTCCACTGTTGAACAAATGCCTCTCCCATATATATTAGTATTATTATAACACTAATATAATAAATGGGAAACTTTGTGCGTGAAAAGGGATATGTGTATATTTGTTACTCTTTCTCGATGTAACAGCAGAATCGATTTGGATGAAACTTAAGGTTAAGTCCTGGATACACATATGGCTAGTTGATAACAGAAGTGATCAAAGTAGCATTTTTTGGAAAATTAGTTAGATCAGTTTAATACACTTTAACTTAAAGTATGTAGAAGTGATCCAAGTGCTACGACATTATTTTTTTTAACAAAGTATATTATTTTACATTACTGTTCTTTCTTAGAAGTTAAACAAGAATATTTCAAAGTGATCTAAGTTACCTGAACGTTACTTGGATCACTTCACTTTTAAGTTTGAGTTACTGAAGAAATTATTCATATTGATTGTTGTTACTTTTTTTTTACTTTCTTGGCATCATCACCACTTTCATGCGTCATTTTTATGTGGGTGACGCCGTGGGCCCCATCTAGTATGTATTATATGATAATGTTTTACTTATTCGAAATGAACGCATTACCTTACAACCTATGAAAACTGGACAGGTTTAGAATCTAGATATTATTGCAAATATCGATTCATGCTCGGAGACGGACTTCATACACATCTTTATTGCTCTACTTTCAACAACAATACAAACTCGACAGTCTGATGCCTAGTTTGCTTTACTGTTAACTAAACGCAGTGCTTGGAAATAATAGCATATCTCTACATTTTGCCATACTTTTAACCAACTAACATAACAAAATAATCATGCACAGAAGTACATACATGTATCTAATTCAGAATTCAGTGAACGTTAAGTACTTTGAGCCTAATCGTGGAAGAAGCACCATAGAAGAATTATACTTATTCCAGCGTGTTTAAAGTCTTGTTCAAACAATAACCTGTTAATTGAATTACTGCTATGGTGCATATAGTTACTAGAACGATTATTGAGGATATACTTATATTTGATTGGAAGTCACTATCGTTTTCATTGAGTACCTACTACGTACTAGATTTTGTGAACCGAGCGCTCACTTTGTTCGACTGGACTGTACTGTTATCCATTCTCCTTACTTTAGCGACATATATGCAGTGTGGGCGATTATAGAATTTAAATCAAGTGTGAACCTTGACGTAAATTACAATGCAGTAGTCAATGTTGTTATTAAAGTGAATAAATGGGTATCAGATATCACTATAATATAATGCGAAAAAAATATTTCTTTATTTAAATGCCACGCCTTTTTCAATCAAAGACTTAAAAGCGCAAAACTTAAAGCTATCTAATAGTTTTTTTATTGCTGATCGGTAAGCCTTTGTCCACAATCTCACCTGATGGTAAGTGATGGTCGTAGGTGTTAACAGGCTTAACCTAGAATAACTGGCTCTCGAGGACCGCTACTGGAATACATCGTTAGGTGCTTGGGGACAGATTTTCTTCTTGAGGTGGCCCACTGCGCACTCATCTCGTGCAGGCGCCCGCTACCAGCTACGCTTTTTTATCTGAAAGAACTTCTCTAGTACGTAGAACTTATATCTCAATGTTTCAACATGTTGACCAGATCATGAACTAGATTTTCCTCGTTTTTATAGGTGGTCTATGACCAGAACGATTCTAAAATAAGGATGTTTCAATTTATGTTTTTTAATTTAAAGATTTAGATTTTTGAAATATTGTATAATTTTTGTGGTCTTCTATTACCTATGCTTCTCGTATATCCAGGTTACTAGTTTAATGTTGACTAATTCTGGGAAAATCTCACTATTTAGAGATTTTAATGATTTATTAAATTATTCGCAACTTACATAATGCGGTTCCTATTGGAATATATCCTGGATATAATTATGAACCCCGACAGTACACTCAATGTAGCTTGATTAATTTTCATAGCATTTTTATTTGAGATTTGTTTACATGCACAAGTCTTTTATTGATAACCTAAAAACAATTATTTGTAAAAAATGAGAACAGATACACTTTCCGGTTAAAATTGTGCTGTTTTTGTGCTTTTTTGAGATTCTTCGAGTGACTGAATCAATAAAGACAAAAGAAAATATTTTATTTATTCGTATCAGATCTTACTGAAGTCATATCAATGATCAGTATACCTTTGCATGATAATTGTGGATGAATAATTTATATATATTTAACTAACAAAGTATATTCATATAAGAAATAAGTTATTTAAATTAAATTATAACCAAATATCACAAAGCATTTATGGCATAATTTACTGTAGTGGCAGTGATTGTTATAACATAAATTTGAATATAATGATATTTGAAAATTCATAACATTGTGCGATCAAATTACTTTTTCACCTCACAAGCTCGGAAAGTTGTTGTTTATTATTCGAAATCTGCCTGGAAAACTGCTTTTATCCGCTAGCGTAGAAAAGGGTTTTTGAAATTAGAACCTCTATAAAAGTTCCAGAAAAGTTGATTAAATTGAAATATAACCAATTTTAGTAATTACTTTTAATGTTTACATCAATATAGTATGAGTTTTTTCTACCACCTAGCATTTTCCTCGCTAGAGTGAGGTGAAAACTTGTGTTTTACGCTCGGTAGCTAAGTTATTTTGCGTCCCATATCCTTGAAACCTTCGGTACGCTCAGGATTCTATATTTTAAAACACTCGCTTTTCTCGTGTTCCAAGTTATCTAGGAAGATTCCTTCGCTTCCTCAGGTTTTAGTAAAAGTACTGGCGCCAAATAACAACAGTGCAGCCTTGCTTAACAAATTTTCGAAAATAGATTTAATGCGACAAAATTACTGTACTTTTTTAGCTAGTCTATGAAATTTTATGAAATATCTTACTATTTATATATCAGATCTCGGTCAGGTTTACTACATGCAAGGTAAAATTTCCAAGTGAATGTTTAAGCGTGAACACACTACACTGATTTTAATCAAACCGCTATTCAACACACACTAAGGAATACAATGTATACTGTGCGAACAGACTATAACTTATTAATTTGTGCACAAGAGTTATTTTCCTACATTTGCGATACACAATAAACTATGCAAAACAATTTTGGAATGTTAATCTACAACCTATTAATCACTTGTTAGTACAAACGCAATCAAGCGCATACATATACAAATCTGCGCATACTATAATAAATATTTGACACAAAAATCTACCACTAACAATCCACACTATTAATTTTAAATTTTAAATAAACTCTGTAAATATACGTAAGCATTTCTCTATTACGTAACAGCAATGAACATTCGAGAAGACATATTACTAAACTATTATACTGATATTCGAAATTTCACTTCATCGAACGCTTTCACTAACCAGAACGTTGGAACAGACATCATAAGAACGATTTTCAATTACGAAAAGTTGGAATAAAATTAGCTCTACGAACACTTAAATACAAAGGAAGAGCTATGGATCATACGAAACGAACGTGGAAGTTTGGACGTGAAGATATGTAGATACTTTATACAGAGAAACTCGCGCGATTAATCGTCACAATATCGAGTTTTTCATATTCGAATAAACGATGACTAGTAAACCGTCGAAGCGTCGGTGAATAGCTAACCTCTATCGACTAATGTAAATGCAGGGAAACGACGTCCACGTCCCGAGATACGCCTCTTGTTCGGCGAAGCGATTTCTGTCGCCGTCTGATGTAGTCCCCCTTGTGGGGGTGACACCGGGGCTGGAAGGGGCACGCTCCGGTCCTTAGGCGTTAATATCACAGATTCCTAAAGAAAACGATACCTGCGGGCGAAGGCCGCGCCACCTGACGGGTGGCCGCTACCCACGCCTTAGCCTTCCGGCGCGCCGCCACACATTCTCTCTAGCTCCAGAAGCTCCTGTCAAACAAAAAAAACACTATGATATAAATGACCGAACAAGCGCGAAGCGTCTCCGTTTCAGGTTGGGCAAAAATGCTTTCGTATGTCTGTCGGGCGGATGTTCGTCTGTTCTCTTCTACAGTCGCATTTCTCGACCAATTCTTGTGATGTGAGCAGATTCGACAAATTGTTTTTTTGGTCAATCCAGTTTTCGGAATTACAGAACGGCGAAGATATGTGTAAACGTTAAAAAAAACATATTTCATTCGCGATGTCTTCAGCTCATCCAGTTTCACCATATCAGATAAGTACTTTATATGCTCGATGACTCGATGCATTGGTTCTGTTAAGAGTCAAATACTGACTTTCTTTATGTTATGAAGTAATGAGACGGAAAAGTCATCCACATGTCCATTACAGTTACAGTGTCACCTTTACTCTCTCAGTACACTGCGCTCGTTACTCTGATACTTTAGTTGTTATGTAACGTTCGCCGAGTAATTTCCTTTGCTACTGTGCCCTCCACGTCTAGAGACAGTAATCCTACTGTCTTTAGGCGTCTGACACTAATCCTTTGATGCAGGTTGTATATTATGAGATACTGCTGTACACACCAAAACGGATCGAAGGTAAGAACCTACCCCCTATTTCCTGATTACTGTGTATTTATTTCTAACATTGAAATATTATTGAAAGGTTCGTAAGGAACGACTTTTTAATTATATCTGATTTTATCATTGAGATTTTCAGAGCTGTCAATAAATTTATATATTTTGGCATATATACAATAATATCGCCACTTTAGTGTTTCTAACACTTTATTGACAATTTGCATGGTAGTAGATCATTTCGCAAAAGCCCGCCTGCCTAGCTGTCATCTTCAAGTAAAAAATCCAAGCACCTGATTTGCGACAGATTTTCTAATTCACACGAGATAATGCGTGTGCGAATGCCCGCTTTAGTAACTTCGGGTAAGATAACCGGTAGTTCCTAAAGCATACCAGCAATGAGGCTCTAGAGCGCGGCGTTTTTTTTTATGCCTGATAGATTTGCCTTTGACCACTATCTCACCTGATGGTAAGTGATGATGTGGTAGAAGATGTTGTTCAGGCTAACCTAGAAGTACTGGCTCTCAAGGACAGCTGCCGGAACACACCGTTACGTGCTTGGCGACAGATTTTCTACTTAAAGGGTGGTAGCTAGCCAGGCAGGCATTCGCTAAATGCCCTACCACCATGCTAGAACGACTGCCACCCTAAGACAACAACCGGGACCGACGGCTTAACGTGCCCTCCGAAGCACGGAAGCGCTCAATAGTAATGTCACATCCAACTCATGATCGCGCACGACGTTCCTTAACTTTGCTGATCGGTTAAGAACAGCTAAGTAAACTTCGCTGCGAGCGCTTCAAAGCGTTATTGCGAGCAGTGTCGGCAGTGAATGGGCGATGTCAGTGTGCCATGACCATTGGTTGAGCACTAGTTACCTGGTCGCGATGCTTCTGCAGCAGCTGCAGCACTCTCTCGTGCGTCCGTGCGAGGTGCTCGCGTCGCGCTGCATACGTCTGCTCCACGCGGCAGCACTCCGCCACGCCGCGCTCCACGCTCTAAAAAATATTTATTACAATTATACATTTAATAATGAATAGATTGTTTGGTATTATACCAATTTTCCTCACACGGCACAATCCGCCGTGTGTCGTAAACACCTAATTAATCAAACCAACGAGAGTTAGAATTTAGAGTTCAGTGCACGTTTGGTCTTCGCGGCATACGGTAGCATTCATTAACATTTAACATAACATTTTCGTATCAATATTAAGAACATTTTAACAATAATAAATTAGTGATATATATAACAGTGAACAAACATTTAACATTTATTTCCAACCTCTGCAACCTCGTATCATCCCGAACATAGATTCAGGCGTTACTTTGCGGAAATCCATATTTAATAACAACAAATATCTTTAAAATATTTTAAGAAAACATCAAATTAATTATTAACACTTAAAAAATCTTTATAAAAATTATATATATATCCAGTGACAATTCGCCCTGATTTCCGATTCAGTCTCGATCGTGTGCTCGTAGAGTCAAGACCTCATGAGGATGCTTCGTTTTGAAGCGACACGCGTCGACTACTCTTCCGGTTTGGCTGCGTGGCGTTTGTGCCGTCACGTCGGCTTAACAGGAAATTAGGCGGAATTGTCACTAGATATATAAAATTTTAAGTGTTTTATTAAATACTTAAATTGATGTTTTCTTAAAATACTTTTAAAATATTTGTTATTATTAATAATACATTTATTATTCTTAATTATACCAGTTTAGATCTACAATTAATTACATTTCTTAAATACTTATTTTTAAAGACCATTAACGTTATAGCAATCATCGGCCAAACGTATGAACCAGTCGATTCCCATGGCTTACTTTGACAAAACCACAAATATGTACATACTTTCATAAACGTAGACGACGTTGATTACTTTCCACGTGTTTGTTTGCTCTCCTATTCCATAAAAAATGTATTATTTTGAAGTTAGTCTGTGCGTAAATAGACCCATAAATGATTTATAAAAATGATGTAGTAGCAAAAGTTTAACAAGCAACATAATATAAGAGTAAGATAAAGCTATTGTATGCGTTAAGCCAAGTCTTCACAAAATTTACCAACTTTTAATTGGTGGGTGCGTGGCTTAAAAGAACATTTTGTCACCAATACAGCGTGTTAGTAACACAAAAGCTAAAAACTGTTATTTGGTGGAGAACCGACATTACAGAAACTGTTCTGTAAAACCCAGTGCTAATGGTGTCCTGCGTGATTTATGTCTTTCAAATTATGATTGATACTTAAGAAGAAACATTTACTTGTACATTCAAAGGTGAGAACTGAGATGACAGGTAAAATAGCAGTTTTAATTTCCAAAGATTTAACACTGACGGAGTTAAGAGCTATCCTATGATATCTCCATCCAACTACTATTTATTTTTAATATTGTTAGGTTTGCAATAACGCCTGCTATGCGGATTACATTACAAAATCACAAATATACGATAGGAAAAATTTAAGTCATGTGTGGGATTCAAACATTCATTTACAAGTGTAAAACCAATTGCAAAATTGGTCTTGTTTGTAGTACAACGCAAGTGGTACTATAGATGTCGCTCCATCCCAATACGATGGTTAAAAGAACGATAGGAAGGATTCGAGTTATGAAGTCATGTCATGTTAGCTCAATTGGTTAGAGCATACCCCGGCTCAAGGGGTGGATGGACGCGGGTTCGTATCCCGCACATGACTTAAATTTTTCCTATCGTATATTTGTGATTTTGTAATACTATTTATTTGTTTATTTGTGTGTTTTACATGTTTAATATTGTGGTATTCTCCTAAATGTTTTTTTAGTGTACACGATAGTTTAGGTAAATAATAACATTCGAAATTATATCTTAATTTTCGTATTTTAACCCATCTCCACGGGAAGTTTTGGTACAGTATCCACCACTTTACTCAGACATGATATGGACGTGACTGCAATTTATAAAAACGATCTCTACATGACTGGGACTCGACTCACTCTAATGCAAATTAAACTTGTACACCATATAACTTAACAAAGAAATAAAGAAACAGTGCGAGACAAAATTATAAAATACGTTAACATCGAGAACAAATCAAAAACAATGCATTTTTCAATCTTTTTGCTTTCTTATCGTTTCACTTGTGTTGTAAGAGAGTACATATTGTACCAACCCCATACTAAGGGAGTATATTTTTTTTTAGGATAGGTTTTTAGGGTAACCTGATAGGTTAGCCTTTGACCATTATCTCACCTGATGGTAAGTGATGATGTGGTCGAAGATGTAGCTCAGGCTAACCTAGAAGTAATGGCTCTCAAGGACAGCTGCCGGAACACACCGTTAGATGCTTGGCGACAGTTTTCTACTTGAGGGTGGTAGCAGGTGGTAGGTAGTATACGTAGAAAGAAGATGATTGGACATCGTGAGAGGAGCAGGAAACCAATAGAGGCAAAGGGCCAAAGGCCGTTCATAGCTGCGTTCTAAAGAGGAGGGCTCTGTCCAGCATCTACTGGACGCCTTCCGACTGATAATGAACCTTAGTTTTTAGTTCTTACCTGCGAATGTATCTCTCGCTTTATCCTAAGTATTTCGTCTTTGTCCCGATTGGTCTTCTTGGCGACGAGTTTCACCTCCTCTTTCCGCGAGTTGGCCAGTCTGTTCAGAATTTCTTTCTTTTCAACTTCTAACAAGTCCTGAAAATAAAAAAAACGATTACTTAGCATTCAATAGCTATGACCACTTTGTGCAATTTTTCGTTCATCGAGGGCATGCGTCACAGTGCAGGAAACAGCAGTGGGTATGACCGTGAGGCATGCCTCAAATTTGTTGACAGCATAGCGTTCGTGTTGCCGTCACTGATGTTTTTCTATTGAAGAAAAAATACTTCACGTGTCAGCAGATTTAGTTATCACAATCATGCTGTAAATGCAACTAAGTTCTAATGAACATGATTTGATAGTCTCCATTTTATGGCAATGTCTAGTGACAGGATATACTAAATATATAAAGTGACACAAGATAGCTCCCTCTGATCCACAACGCGAGCCGACACTTGCTGATCTTTGACTAGATGTTGGAGCTTGAGCTTCACCGCATGGTGGAAGGGCATTTTGCGAATGCCCGCCTGGCCAGCGACCACCCTCAAGTAGAAAATCTGTCGCCAAGCACCTAACGGTGTGTTCCGGCAGCAGTCCTTGAGAGCCAGTGAAATGACAGGCAAAAATGAGACATAACAACTATGTCTCAAGGTGATGGGCGCAGTGCAGTTAGTCACTTGTGATGAAATGCATCTGTTATAGGCAGAGGATACCGCTTAACATCAGGTGGGCCTCGCGCTTGATCCTTCACAATAACATAAAAAAAAGATGTACCGACATAGGCAGAGGATACCGCTTAACATCAGGTGGGCCTCGCGCTTGATCCTTCACAATAACATAAAAAAAAAGGATGTACCGACACCAAACTATTTTTATATTTATGAACGTACATTCGATCGTAAGAAATTTATTTCGGTCAATCTTTATTAAATTAACTGAATTTTTATAGATAATCAAGTGATGATGCCGTCACTCCGAAAAAAATATGTTACTATATCATAAGTAAGAGATCAAGGGCCAATTTTCCCAACCTATGGTTTTACTATACGCGGATAACTTAGTATTAAAGACCATTCAAATGTGATTGGATTTTGCTATATTAAATCGCCTAGACTTGTGGTAATCTGTGAATTTGTACGATATCTGTCATATAAATGGGTAACTTCATTGGTTTGACATTTATGATATGAGTTAGCCACTGTAGGTAGGCATAGAAATAAGGTGTATACCTGAAGCAAATTGGCCGTATATGTTTTTAGATGTATACCGCCAAATTCAACGGTTACTTATAATTGTTTTATCTTGGAATAGTTTTTCTTAGCACAGATGTCTGCCCGATTTCAGATTTCATAAAAATTAATATCAAGGTATGTTTAAAATAATACATCATTGGGCATATCAGTTAACAATAACGTATGATATTATATTAGATACAGAGATTACCACCTGATAGTTAAGCCCCAGTTAGTGAAATTGGCTCTAAGAGTGAAAAAAAACCGTATAAGTTCCGAACGCTTTTTACCAGATGAAACGTAAACGTCAAATAAGACGGTAGCGCAAAAATATAAATTTCCTATATCTCAATGTCATCTAATAAAGTACCTGACTTAATTAAACGTATCTAGCCTAACCTATTTTGTTTGCTATCAATATCAATGTTAAAAAAATATGTTTTTGTCAAGATTGTTGATTGTCTTCGAGTGCTTTTAGGAGGCTGGTTATGAAAATAGGATCGTTATTTTTGTAATTATATGGAACTAGCGGCCCGCTCCGGCTTCGAACGGGTATAAAATATATAGTCATTCACTGAAAAAATGATAAAAATCGAGCCAATAGTTTTGATTTATTTAATTATTTAAGATAAGAAAAATTTAGAAGGTATTTAATTAGATGGTTCATGATTAGGATTCATGCTGTATTGGTTAAAATCGCTTCGAAAATTAGCCATTATTTGTCGTAAAAAAGTAAATGGCATATTATGTCATATCATTTAGCAATTATGGCATATCCATAAGAGATAGACATATTCCATAGTGGAGTTTTCTGTAGACCTTTTCAATGTGTACAATACTTTGATAAATCTCATTCATTATTTTGATAAATCTCCTAGGGTTCAGCCCGCGTTTGCAATGTAAGCGGAAAAAATGTAATTATTTACGACATCACATTAGAAACCTCAAAAATAACAGTATTTCTCCACTATTTAATGGGTGTTATCATACCTCTTCAATCACTCTATCTAATGAAAAAAACCGCATCAAAATCCGTTGCGTAGTTCAAAAGATTTAAGGATACATAGGGATATAGGGACAGAGAAAGCGACTTTGTTTTATACTATGTAGTGAAGGTACTGACAGTGAGGCGCTTCATCTGATGATGCTGATCGTTCCGCACGTGCTTCTCTAGCGCGGCGTAGATGGCGTGGTGGTAGCGCAGCCGCAACTCCCGTTCCAACCCCGCCGCCTCCCCTCCCTCCTCCCCTCCAGCCGCCGCGCACCCCGCACCCTCTCCGTGGGAACCCCCGCTTATACTAGAAACAACAACAACAGTATTTTAGTGCCAAATACAAAAAAAATATTCATAACCACAAATCTATACTAGTATATGTAATAACAGAAATGTATCGCCATCTCGCGGCCTTAACTGAACCCGGGTCTTTATTAATGAAATTCAATTGGTATTATTATCTATGACCTGCAAGGATTAATGCCTTTCTTGAGGGGGGGAAATGCCTTTCCACTTCCCCTCAACAAAGGCATTAATCCTTGCGGGCTATTATTATATGTGTCGGAGCGTGCGCACAGACTACAACACATCGAGTTCTTCTCAATGCTCATCAAGCAAGGTACGTCCAGGAACGTCTAGCGGACAGATTTTTTGTTATTGTTATAGCTCAGCTACACACAACCTGCGGCCCGCCCGGCCTTTGCTATTGGCCCATCTGAATTCACAAAATTGTAAACCATTTTAAATTTCGCGAACATCAGAGAATGGTTGTTTCAGAACGGGAATGTGAGCCGAGCGCAAGCAGCTATTTTGGTGTGAATCGGAACGCAGCCTATAATTAGTAATCTGTGGTTGCATGGAATTTTGGAGTATTGTTCCCCAAAAATATAAAAGCGTCCAAAGATGTGGCCAAAATCCTACTGACATTCTTTGGGTCTACGTATGTGTGCGAATCGAATTTTTCAAATATGAAAATTATAAAGAACGTTTACTGAAATAAACTTACATATTATCATCTGGATGATGTTGCAAGGATAGCATGTTGCGACAAGCCAGATCTTGATAAAGTTTTGAAACAGTGTTGACAGTATCAAAAATCGTATTATAACATAAACATCTTTGTTTAAACTTCTTTTTTTCATTAATAAAGTAACTAAAGTTGTTAACTTCGAATTACGTTTTAATTAAGACCTAAATAATTTATGCTTGCGGCCCTCGACTCTATGACGGACCGTGTTTGTGGCCCTTATAAAAAAGAGGTTGAGTATGGCTGTTATAGCTGATAGGATAGCCACTATACTACCACTATACCACTATCTTTAAAGGTGGTAAGTGATGATGTGGTCAAGAAGCTATTTAGGCTAATCTAGAATTAATTGCACTAGTGCACCGGAATAGTTACAACAGGTGCTTGGCGACAAATTTTCTACTTAAGGGTGATGCCAAGAATGAGTTTGCTACGAGACTGGCGCTCTATTCTCACACTCTATTTCTGTGATCACTGCTAGTCTACAATCAATTGAGAAAATGTGCAATACTAGCGCCGCTTGACAATTCATAGCTTACATCTGAAGACAGCAGTGACTTGCTTGTGATATACCCCACCGGCCTTCTATGACTTTGCCCTAGACTAAATGATATTTAACCCCTCGCTAAAATTTAGTGATCATTTATGGAGTTCGATTAAAATTATTGTTAAAAGAACTACGGGTATCAAAGCATTTCATGGTGTTTTTTTTAAATGTACAAACTCGAAATGAATTTTTTTTTTGTCTGAATATTATTTTTGTTTATAACTCTATGAAATGAACACCTATAACGGCGACCAATCACAGGACAATTCACAATTTCGCGGGCGATATATTGTCAGAGAGAGCAGTAATTGGTGCATTTATTTGTAAACTTGACGGGTTATAGATAGTTAGATTATATACTGCCAGCTGGACATAGTCAGTTTATAATCTTATGCAAATGTAAGCGTTAGATTGTAAATGTTCGTTCACAATCTATCGACAGTTTATAATCTCACTAGATTTTTTATAAACTAACGTATCGTAAAATTTTTCAGTTCAATAAAACTATAAAACGTTTAACAAAAATAATTGCGATCGTTTTTTTTTTACTTTTTTAATTAATTTATATTTGTTAATGCTTATATTATAATGTTTGTATATTTTTTTATTGGATAGGTTAACGCTGTCACAAGACATGATAGAAACCTGAGGTGTACGTCAGCCAGGTTCTATATATGCAGTCGGCTTGTCCTTAACTTTTCTGATAAAAATCTTAGAACTAATGTTATTTGAGAAACTGGACTAACGCTCTTTTGGAATAAGATACGAATTCTTCTTTTTGAAGCAGTGATAGCTCAGTGGCATTGGCTATGGACTGCCGCGCAGCAGGTCCATGGTTCGAATCCCGCCGCGGGCTGGAGCTTCACCGCATGGTGGAAGGACATTTTGCGAATGCCTGGCTAGCGATCGAGTATCAAGTAGAAAATCTGTCCCAAACACCTAACAGTGTGTTCCGGCAGCTGTCCTAGAGAGCCAGTAATTTTAGGTAAGCCTGAACAACATCTTCGAACAAATCATCACTTACCATCAGGTGAGATAGTGGTCAAAGGATAGACTATCAGGCATTTTTTTTTTAAATATAATTAGTTTGCAATAACGCCTGGTTTGTGGATTACATTACAAAATTACAAATATACTAAATATAGATAGGAAAAATTTAAGTCATATGCGGGATTCCAACCCGCGTCCATCCACCCCTTGAGCCGGGGTATGCTCTAACCAATTGAGCTAACATGACATGACGTCATAACTCAAATCTTTCCTATCGTTCTTTAACCATCGTATTGGGATGGAGCGACATCTATAGTACAACTTGCGTTATACTACAAACAAGACCAATTTTGCAATTGGTTTTATACTTGTAAATGATGACGCAACCTTATATAATCTTATGTTATGTTTGCAATAACGCCTGCTATGTGGATTACATTACAACGTGAATGGTGGATGGACGCGGGTTCGAATTACGCACATGACTTAAATTTTTCCTATAGTATATTTGTAATTTTATAAAAAAAAATACTTACATATTTTTAGAGGAGAGTTTCTTGACAAGCCGATTGCTGACGTAGAACTTGGCCGATGTAGGCCTCCGTTCCTTGTCGTATTTCCGACGGAGCGCGTCCAGTTTCCTCGCCAGTTCGGCACGTTTCTCCCGGACCACTTTGAGCGAGAGGAGATTTTCGAGAGTTTCTTCTATGTACTCCTCGGCCCCGCCGTTTGCTTTGGTTTCCGGGTGGTCTGTAAACATAGTGGCGTAATTTATAAGTACATTTCTGTCCGAAATAACTTAAGATTTATTCAGTTTAATGAGTTCAGTCTCTTCTGCATATCTGCTGCGTATCCACCAGAAATATGCGAGGAGGGTGAGCGGTGTAAGAGAAAAAAAAACAAATGATATAGTATAAAGATAGGGGATGATACCGTCCCCTACGACGGTTAAAGTAATACAAATGGAGCACGAAATTTCGGCTAGAAATAGCGTGTCCAGGTGGCCGAGTGTTTTTAGGCATCGGGCGCGAAATCGAAGGACGCGGGTTCGATTTCCGCCCGGTGCATAAAATCTTGTGCTCCAATAATTAGTAAAATATGATTTTCACTTAGCACGCGATAGTGCTTGTTTGTAATCATATTTAGAAATAAAAAGATCAACATTAGGATCACTTACTTTTCCTAGCCAAGTAAATTGCAGCTAGTTAAAGTGGAGAAATAGTACATTGTACATCGAGGGGAGAAAACGATCTCTTTCTGTTCGAGAGTTTGTTTAAGCCCGACGCGTAGCGGATGGCTTAAAGGCAAATCGAGAACAGAAATAGAACTTTCTCCCGAGTGATACATAGTGCTTTATACTACACCTACGAGGAAAATAAAATCATTATACGTTTTCTCGTACTTACCTCGAGACTTCTCAGGCGTTAAGTTCTTTATGACTTCTTGAGCTGCATTTCTTATTTCTGGTGGCGTCATCATTATAAAATAGTCACTTTCACTATCAGGTGACATTTTGGAAAATTATTTAGAATAATTAAAAGCGTACTGTTAAAATATCAATTTAATAAAAAACAAAATTTAACCAAACAACAAACAGCCGCGATTTTTTTCTCGTAGTGCAAAAGAAGGTTGCCAACCTCCTTTCATTGAAAATCGAGTACAAATAAAAATCACACCTCTTTTTTTCTAAGTATTTGATACAAAACCTTTTTGTGATTGTTTTTTTTTAAGTAAGCAACTAAAAACAAAAGACCGCTACCAGGGCAGGTATGGATTTTCATACAACATTCCTTCACTGCTACGGAGTGAAGTAATGAAAATCCATATAACTTTCCCCGCCGTACGTTTATAAGGGAACTTTATAACATGTTTTTGAACGAGTAATGAGAACTTTTCTGAGTGGGTGTGGTATAAATAAATGTTTGCAATGGTTGATAACTTTTCAACAAAATCCAGTACTACTAATAACTACGACTTGAAAATTTTGATGTTAGTTTGAATATTTTTTTTAATGTTTTGTAACGGAACAAGCACGAGGTCCAACTGTTGTTGCGGATTAACCTCTGCCTATAACAGACACATTTCGTCCGAAGAAATTGCACTGCACCCGTCACACTGAGACAAACATTTGTTAAGCCTCATGTGCCTGTTATTTTCCTGGCTCTCAAGGACTTCTTCCGGAAAACACTGTTATGTGCTTGGCAACAGATTTTCTACTTGAAGGTGATAGCTAGCCAGAGCAGCATTTGCAAAATGCCCTTCCACCTAGCTCAAGCCGGCGCGGTGGGGATCAAACCAGGGAGCCGCGGCACTGCAGTCCATAGCTATTACCGCTCGGCCATCATTGTTTCAAAAAGTCATATTTCTTCTTCTTCGGATTATGGCTCTAATTGTAGCGTTGAGGATTTAGCTCCGTAACAGTTGCACTACTAAGTGACAAACTGCACTGCACTCATCACCCTGAGACGTAAAGTTATTAAGTTTCATGTGCTGTAATTTCTCCGGCACCCATATACTTCGAACCGGAACACAGAATGATACCATGTCTAACCACCACCTGATAAACTCCACATGCACCTTCAGTTGATATTTAAATTACAGACATTAATGTCAGTGTTGCCAGTGTACTGTATCAGCCGGATTGTCCACTGCTGATAAGAGTTATAAAGTTCGTCATTTCTCCCTTATACCTTGTATTGCGCGAAAAGTTATATGGATTTTTATTCCTTCACTCCGTAGCAGTAAAGGAATGTTGTATGAAAATCCATACCTGCCCTGGTAATGTTCTTTTGTTTTTTAGCTGCTAACATAAAATAAGATCTCAAAAAGATATATCAAATAATTAGAAAAAAGTGGTGTGATTTTTATTTGTACTCGATTTTCAATGAAAGGAGGTTGGCAACCTTTTTTTGCAATACGAGAAAAAAAGCGCGGCTATTTGTTATGTTTGGTTAAATTTTGTTTTTTATCCATATGGTATTTTAACAGTACGCGTTTAATACTTTTAATAATTTTTCAAAATGTCATCTGATAGTGAAAGTGACGATTTTATAATGATGACGCCACCAGAAATCAGAAATGCAGCTCAAGAAGTCATAAAGAACTTACTGTCTGTGAAGTCTCGAGATAAGTACGAGAAAACTTATAATGATTTTATTTTCCTCGTAGGTGTAGTATCAAGCACTATGTATCACTCGGGAGAAAGTTCTATTTCTGTTCTCGAGTTGCCTTTAAGCCCTCCGCTGCGCGTCGGGCTTACACAAACTCTCGAACAGAAATAGATCGTTTTCTCCCCTCGATGTACAATGTACTACTTTCAGCCTTCTGCCACAAATCGGCTCCAATCCAACACAGTGCTGGCCGTAAACAACCAACGTTGGTAAGTCCGTATGTTCGTATTAATGGGAAGACAGTTAAAAAAATGTGTTCTCATACCTTGTGACGGCTTATTATTGACGGAGGCGGCGGGCATTAGGGTGACCGACTCGTTCTCAATCAGTTTCTTGGTTTCCAACATCGCCACCTTCAACGGACTGGTGTTATCCGCGCTTTCTTGCTTTGCCTTCAAAAAGAAAACCTCGTTCAATGAATACTCAAATAAATGTAGATAACATTTAATTTTTTTTATATAATCTCATTTGGTAATATTGTAATTATCAAATGAAATACAGACTTTTATTGGCATATTTTATTTACATACTTCTTTAAGAAAATTAAAAAGTTAAATTAAAGCATTATTCTCCTAACAAAACAATGCTTTAAAATATTTTTTTAATTATTAAAGTACATTGTGTCACGACCAAGGAGGTTTCAATTAAATTTAAGTACACATTATCTGTGGTGAAGGCGCTGGTTCAGAGCCATAGACCAATAACAGACTTTTTCCATTTTGGCGCTATTTCGTACATAAGATTTTGAGTAACATTTTTTTGGATAAAATTTTTATTTAATATAGCTACCTATAGCCATGAGATTAAATAAAGTAGTGTATGCAACTGCATATAATAATGTATTAAAACACTCGTGTAATCTTATTTTGAAACTCGCCTGCGCCTCGTTTCAAAAAAGTACGCTCATGTTTTAATACCCTCTATTATATGACAGTTGCATAAGCTACTATTAGAGAACGTTTCAAAGGACGTGAAGCAGTAATGGCCACTTATAGCTGTGGACTACCAATTATTAGAATCCCGCAGCGGACTTCACCGAATGATGGCAGCGCATTTTCGGATGCTGGCTAGCTAGTACCCTTCGGTAAAAAGATATGTCGCCAAGCACCTATCGGCGCGTTCCGGCAGCTTCCCTGGAAATCCTGTTACCATTCTAGGTTAAGCTTGTTGAATATCCTCGACCACAACATCACTTACCATCAGGTGATATATTAAGATATATTTTTTTTTATCGGCGTATGAAATTGTTAACCACATACTACGAACTATATAAAATACTACAGCTACTACAATAAAAGCATTTAGACAACCTATAAGCCATTGCAGACTCACAGGCAGTCCAAATGCCAGTCCACTACCAGTTAGCAGCGTGCCCAGCATGCTGGCAACATTGCCCCGTTGAACTGAAACGCTTACTCGAATAATGATAATATTATTTAAATTATAGTAAATAATAAACAATAATAATTAATACACTACTTTACAATAATATTGTCGTATCGTATTATGAAGAAGGTTGCATGGACACATACATTTTTAAACCTTAAAATATAATGAATTCAACCGGGTAGCAATATGTAATGCAATACTAACATGCATGGCGAATTCCTTAGCGGCGGGCGGCGGGAGGGTCGGCAACGGTGCTGTGTTCGCCAACACGTCTGTATCGTCGGTGAGCACGGCCAGCTGGTGTTCCCGCTTGTCCAACTCGCTCTGGTACTTTATCGGGTTGGCCAACGCCTCCGCCCATTCCGACAACCCGTCTGGCACGTAGTCCTATATAAACAATACATTGAAAATATGCATTATCAACAAAAAAAATATTTTTAACAATTTTATGCATTCATTTTATTATTACTTATGATTAGATATGAATTACTATAAAATTAGAAAAATGTGTTAACGACTGCCTCGTTGGTTACAACCGTCGTTTTAGAATCTCCACGTTCCAGGCTCTATCCCCAGTTTGACAAGACATTGAGTTTTACTGAAAAAAAAACTAGTTACAGTCCTGAGTTAAGAACTGTGTCCAAATATAAAAGAGATGAGCATGGGGTGAGTTACACGGGACCAAAAACATGTGTGGGTGTTCAAACATAACAAAGCCTTCAGAATATAAAGGCTGGTAGATGCGTAATTTTCGTTGTTTATAAATTATATTCTAATACGCTGCTGTCAATATTTCAGCTGCTATCGGAATCATGGCGAGGTCTAGAAGGGCCACTTATAAGAGTCACCTACAAACCTTAACGACGACGTGAAGCAGCACGCTAGCGGCAACTGGCTGTCCCAGCTCAGTACGCAGGTTGACATGCCGATATCCAGGACACAGCCCTACGACCGGCAACACTCGGTGTCCCAATAGGCGGCCGCTTTCCTCGTGAGCCGCTATTCGGATCATGGCGAGGTCTGGAAGTACTACCTGTGGGAATTACACTACAATTTAGGATCTTATAATAAATATCATAAATAAAGGGATAATTTTTGAGATGGACAGTAAACCTTAATCGTTATACTTACAGGAAAACGTACCTAGGAAACCATCCATAATTTATTGAACTGCGTTCACAGAATTTAGGAAATCATTACAGTCAGCGAAATAAATGGTAAAATAAATAAAAAATATGGCAATCCAGGATGGATGTAAAATAATTTCATATAGGGATCAAAAGACTCTATGGGACCATTTAAAGTTTTCGCCCATACATCTCGGCAGGAGAGTCAAACATTTACACCGGCCAAACTTTTTGTACTGTGTTGATTATCCGATACAAAGAAGATTAGCTGAAAAAGTAAGTAAAAAATAAAGTTTTGGTTTTCAAACTTTAAATTCGATTCGAATATCTCCAGTTCATTCGTATATATGCACTGAGAAAATTCTAGATGGTTAGTTGCAATTTATGAACTTCTTATTAAAAAATATGTTTAAAATGCGAACGTTTGGAATTAAGAATATATGTTTAAAGGCTTAAGATTGGCTGTGAATATATTCACAACACAACAGTAAATGTATATTGTCATGAATTAGATACCAATTGTAAGAGATAATGAGTTGAGATGCTACTTTGTGGTCGGCAAAAATAAAAAGATTGGATTAGTTGGATTTTTAGTGCTCTTAAAAGAAACCTAAAGTTTTGTATAATCGCCTAACTATAAAAAAATACTATTTGTAAGGACCGGAGTACTACAAGATATTACAAGAAACTTTATACGAAAGAATCCATAATATGAAATCCGAAATAACTTTTCCCTGCAACAACAAAATCGTAGCAGCTGTATCAATTTAAGTTCTATTTTAACTGAATACAAGCCAATATACAGGATGTCCCGTAAGTAGTGGACCAACGGGGTGTGGGTGATAGGGGGAACTATTATCTACCAAAACCACAAAAAAATATTGTTCTAGGTCTTATAGTTTTAAAGTAATAATTGTTTTTAATAAATAGTTGAAATTATCGTCTTATGTACACACATTTTATAATTCTACGAAATCTATCACTTATTTTTTTGTTATTTTTAATCTAGGCGGTTAAGAATACATAGGTCTTTCTAATTAAAATCGTATTTAGGTGTAATTATCATTAGCATGAAAATTAAAACATAAAACTAGTGCAATTTTTACATTTCAAGATGCTCTATGTGGTGTTTGAGCTAAGCTGGTGTAAAAAAAATGTATTATAGCCTAGTGAAACTTTATTATAAAAACATCTACATGTCATACCAATTACAAAAAAGTATAACACTGTGGTTTAAATAAGTATTTTTCCTATTTTAATTACTATCAAAACCAAAGGACTTTTTTGCAAGAAAATAAAAATACATTGTTAGAAATGGAAAAGCTTTTATTACACGTATTTTTTCTTACATTAAGTGCTCGAAATGCTTTCTTCTAGCTCTTATGCATAACCAACATCTTCGTATAAAGTTTCTTTGTAAACTTTATACTTTTTTTTGTTTGTTTTATTTTTAACTTTTTACTTTTTTTTTTACTTTTTTTTTCTTTTTTTTTTCTTTTTGGTAGATAATAGTTCCCTTTATCACCCCATACCCCGTTGGTCCACTACTTACGGGACACCCTGTATACACGCTTCGTATTTGCCACGAAATATTCGACGATTTACCCGTATGAATATTTAAATGACTCTAATCTAGGAACGATTCTATAAATTATGCAGCCGTCTGTGACCTCTACAAAAGTGTCCATAATCGATGCCCTAGTTTTGAGCATTCAACAGATTTTCGATAACCCAAATCGCAATACGATGATTATTTTTAAATAACACCACTAGTGATTGCGCTGTTAGATGAGTAATAGTTTAAAAGTCTCGTATTTCGAGAAAAGTATAATAAGATACATAATTATATACAATTCGAACTAAACTCTTTTGTCAGTACCTAAGTATTCCTAATTTCTTGAAGTATTGTTCTAAGGGTACCTATTGTCATAAATGGTTTTTTTGAACTGATAGGCTACCTTTTTCAGTAAATAATATGGGATAACTCACGTGAGTAAGTCAGATAACTCCGACTATAGTTTCGACCACATCCGATGGGCTTTTTCAAGGAGAGCTCGGGACGCCCGCGTCTACGTCTGCTTCGCACTGTGTGCACACAGCTATTTGACATTCACGTGATATATCCCGATTATTTTTTACTATTCTAATAAAAAAAATATTTAAAATTTTAATAAAAAAACCATCTTGACCGACTCAAGCACAAAATACGTATAATTAATGATAGCTCGAATACTACTCGTCATATCTCTCAAATTTAAATAAGACTACATGACAAGCACCAGCTTTCATATTAAAAAAAACATCAAAAACCACGTTAGTTTCTATAGTAAAAAGAAAACCACATTATCATATCATTTTTTTTTTTGGTTCCATTTCGTTCAGAAAATGGGGCCCCTATTATTGTCCTACCTTTAATTGTGTCATTAGAACTGTAATATATATTAAATCTATGACGTCCAACGTTAAGCTAAGGCTCTCGCCCGGTAGAAGGGTTTGCCATTATCCTCACGCTTAGCAGATGTCTTAGGGATCAGTCTTCAGAAGCCACCAGAAGCTACTGGCCACCTTCTGATATATTTCCCTTCAACAGCTCTTTCGACTCCCCCAAATTACGAAGTGTGCAATTCTACCTCGGCACCCGAAGGGGACGTAAGAAGTAGGCAGTGAATTTTTACAGAATAAATGTTAGTATAGCGATAGCCACTTTTATAAAATGTTCGTGCCATCAAGTATGGCCGCTTGCAGCCTCCATACTGAATTTGAATTGTAATATTACTCGTTTAATCAACTTGTAGATTCTGACTTTATGGACATATATTTCAAATGTTTTTCTAAGAAGTTAAAAGCGATGCTACCACATTTTAAGCTCATATTAATCAATGATATCTTCCCCGAATTACAACTCTCAATTATATGAATTTATAAACAATGATTTCATCTTTGAACGTTTCCAGATTGGTTCCAAGAATGGAACATCAATTGTTTTAAGTCATATTTACATACTGTTAAACGAATCTCTTTGAAATACAACAATTGTTTGAGAAATACACAAAAGCTGATTATTATTCTTCCAGATATATCCCATATACCGAGTTCAATGAATACATTTGTAATTCTTGTAGTTATTGAACTACGGAGGTTAGATATTTGTACTAAACAGTACAAATCCTCTAATTCGTAATAAAATTCGAAAGTTTTTTTGAAGCAGTGATGGCTCAGTGGCTTTGGCTATGGACTGCCGTGCAGCAGGTCCATGGTTCGAATCCCGCCGCGGGCTTGAGCTTCACCGCATGGTGGAAAGGCATTTTGCGAATGCCCACCTGGCTAGCGACCACCCTCATGTAGAAAGTCTGTCGCCAAGCACCTAACAGTGTGTTCCGGCAGCAGTCCTTGAGAGCCATAAAAATTACAGGCATGAGTGCGTCTATGGTTGTGATCGCTGTGATCGTTTGTAACTGTTCTCCCCTGTTCCATTTGGGATAAAAACGCTAAGAATGCCACTAAAATTTGCCACTTCTGTCACTTTTGACATTAAATGTAGGTAATTCAAACTGTTCCAGTAGCTTCATAGCGTTTATGGCGAAAATAATGCCAAGATCCAAGTGGAATAACTTTTTGGGAGTGTGATCGTTTTTATCGTTTTTGGCGAATTTAACTCCAAATGGTACGCACCCTAAGAGATGGGAGCTGACTTTAATTTGGTCGCGAACAGACCCGAAAGAGTTCTTTATTAATGAAATTGGTTCGCGAAAATAACTTTTTGGTAACTTTCTATATAGGTTTTAATGATGTTATGTTTGCAATAACGCCTGCTATGCGGATTACCGGCTAAAAGGGTCGATGGACGCGGGTTCGAATCCCGCACATGACTTAAATTTTTCCTATCGTATATTTGTAATTTTGTTTCTATATAGGTACTTGACATTTTGCAACTTGGTAAATTTGCCTATTTGTTCGCTTTCTTTAGCAGTCATTCTAATACGGATAGGATCTACCGTAGTCAAAAACACGTACCTTTTTAAAAACAAACGGTTCCTCCCCATAGACAGGGTTGATGCCGTTGTTAGGAGCGACTCTCGTCCTGAACTTCTTCCGCACAGTGTCAGCGGGCAATCCGAACATGTCCACTTCTACGTAAGTGCCGCAACGCTTGTCCGTTAGCAGCTGAGCTGACAGCACGGTGATGGTAAGCGAGCCTGCAATGATGCCGTCCACTGTACTCTCAGCGAACGGGTCCAAGCGACGATCCTGTAGTAGAACTAACTATTAGTAACATTTTATTTAAAAAATACCAGCTAAGTGCGAGTTAGGCTCACGCAACGAGGATTCCATACCAATACATAATGTACTATGAACGTAGAAATCGGAGATCCTTGTCCCAAATATTAAATTAAATATTTAAAAGAGGTTTATTCCCGCCTGTCACCTACGTAATTTAAGCAAATATCGTAATAATTTTATTATATATTAAGTATGTAACATATTGTTAGAAGACGTTTATAAGGATGGCCCCGAGTTTCTTGCCCGTTCTTCTCGCAGTGGCCCTATACTTTTTTTGCTGATCGTGGCAGTACATCGTAGAATGTTTCAATATTAAAATTTGGAATTGACCTTGATAAGAACGTCGTAGACGCCTAAATTGAATAAATTATTTGGACTTTGACTTTCTAAAAAAATAGAGAAGAGAAGTTTTTTCATTTATATAGTAAATAACGAAATCTTTAGAGTACTTTCCTTAACCTTAATAGCATGCCTTATTAAAAATCTTTTGAAACACTGGCGCCTCCTAAGCGCCTTCAAAGAGCATATAAAATTTGTAAGGCACAAAATTTTCGCGGGTATCTTCTCAGACGGGAGTCTAACCCGCACCTCCCGGTATTACGGGTATGTAGGTACTTACTTTCCGCCTCATGAACTCAGGTTTGAGCAGGTATCCGCACCGACGGTTGTACTCGAAGGTGCCGAGGTTCAGCTGCATCGCGAGATCTAACGTCTGGTAGTTGAGCGCCACCAGCTGGCAGCCGGCGTTCCAGAACACCTGCGAAATAAATAAATATTTATAAGTAGATCGTTGATACTGGAAATCCTGAAGCGCCGTTTTAGCCCTAAATATTCAATAGCGTTGAATATTTCGTATACTCAACGCTCATTGGTCAATGGTAAGCAATGACGAGACAAGCTACTAATGACCGTTCAGTATTCAGTCAGATACCAGATTAAGAGTTTGACAAACATTTTAGAAACTAGTGGTTTGTGCACACAAAATACTTAATGATTTCATAGTAGAGATATAATAAATTGAAAAGCGTTTGCGTCATAATTGTCATCAAATACTCAATGATTTCAAAGTAAAGATCTAGGAAATTGCAAAGCGAATTCTCCTTGATGTAAAATCAACACTATCTCTTGGATTTCGTGGTCCCTACGTTCAGCTTCAGTAACGCAATATAGTAAAAATACTATTAACTATACACATAATAAATATTACCTATTATGTGATCCTGCGCACTTGTAATGAAATAATTTATTTACAACAGTCGCAAATATACAATAACAATGTATGTTTCAAATAGAATAATAATTAGGAAGGTCATATAACGGTCTCCAACTCAGCATATGCCAGTGTAAACCAGCGCTGGTCTTCCGTTGGAGCCGGCTTTGTGGCGTCACGGAGGTTATTTTTGACAACAGTTACGAATATAAATACAACAAATACAGGGTGTCCCGTAAGTAGTGGACCAACGGGGTGTGGGTGATAGGGGGAACTATTATCTACCAAAACCACTAAAAATTATTGTTCTAGGTCTTATAGTTTTAAAGTAATGATTGTTTTTAATAAATAGGTGAAATTATCGTCTTATGTACACATATTTTATAATTCTACGAAATCTATCTCTAATTTTTTTGTTATTTTTAATCTAGGCGGTTCAGAATACATAGGTCTTTCTAATTAAAATCGTATTTAGGTGTAATTATCATTAGCATGAAAATTAAAAATAAAACTAGTGCAATTTTTCATTTCAAGATGCTCTATGTGGTGTTTGAACTAAACTGGTGTAAAAAATGTAGTGAAACTTTATTTTAAAAACATCTACATGTCATACCAATTACAAAAAAGTATAACACTGTGGTTTAAATAAGTATTTTTCCTATTTTAATTACTATCAAAACCAAAGGACATTTTTGCAAGAAAATAAAAATACATTGTTAATTATGGGAAAGCTTTTATTACACATATTTTTCTTACATTAAGTGCTCGAAATGCTTTCCTCTAGCTCTTATGCATAACCAACATCTTCGTATAAAGTTTCTTTGTAAACTTTATACTTTTTTATTTTTTTTATTTTTAACTTTAAACTTTTTTTTTTCTTTTTTTTTTCTTTTTGGTAGATAATAGTTCCCCCTATCACCCCACACCCCGTTGGTCCACTACTTACAGGACACCCTGTATATAATACGATTATATAAATTACACAGAAAAAAAAGATTATATAATATACACTACTAAGCTTTATCAAACAAAATATAGTTTTTATAAGTTACTTATATTTGAATTGTTTACACGGTAAGTGATGCTAAAGAATGCCACCTTTTGTGAATGCTGTTTAAAATATTGTTTGTGCAACCTTTCACCACACAGTTTGCTAATTTTCAGGACCTCTTGCTCTTTCAGTTAGTACGTACGTGGACGTGAACTCTGACCGCATTGTAAAATTTATAATAATTAAATGTTAAAAAAAATTAAAATCAAATACACACAAACTAAAAAGTATGGTACCTAATTTTGTGGAAACTCACTACTGTGGCGGGAAATTCAAAATTTAAACAGTTTCATTTCTTTCTTTATCGATTACTATTCCAAAATTACTGTGGTATTCGCGAGCATTAAATAACTTTGCTCATATCATCTTCAAAGTTAATGAACTCCGAACTACATTTATTTTTATGATAATGTAATATACAAAAAATAGCCTTGAAAATCTTCTCCGTCGCGTTTTACGTGATCAAGTACAATAGGGAGGCGTAGACTTAGCAATCAAAACAAAAAAACGCCGTAACATCAGCGTTTGCTTTAAGAACAAATTATTACTTTTTAACCTTAAGAGCCATTTCACAAAATCACGCTACTGAAGTTTAGGTAAATGCCAGCGCATCGCATACACAAGCGAAAGAAGTGACGATGGAATAGCGTGACTGTGAGTAACATATTTTGATACTAGCACTCATTAATAAAGAAATGTAAGTTGCGAATTTAAAAATTGTGTGATTGGCATGAGTAAATAATCAATTTCTTGTCGATTACTTGCAAAGGTTATAGAAGAGAAGTAACTATTTAATGTTCATACATTAAGTAGTCAACCTACATCGTGAATCGTATATTTACATTTCATCCTTGATGAATAAAAAAAAGATATGTTTGAATCATTTATTGTAACAATAAACTTAAATAATTAAACGGCTTAAAATTATATAAATATTTCACGTAACGGCATTGATTAAAAGCTGCGGACTAAAAGCTCTTTCTTTTAAATTTTCCAAAAATTGCTATTTTCCTCGTTCACACTCTACACAGTATCTATATCCAGTCGTTAACACTGTCTGCCATAATGACCATGCATAGGATTGAGGTTTATTTTTCTGTGCATCCGGAAAACAACTCAATACCAACCACAAACGTCCCATGACGTTTTTGGTTTTCCATTACTTAAACATGTCACCCTCATATTCCCATACCACAATATATCACCTATACCTTTAAAAAAATAACATTTTCATCCATTTAGTTTGAGTAGACCAAACAGCGAAATGTAAATATATATTTACACATTTTGAGGTTTTTTATTTTTAAATCGAATATCTTTGATGCAATCTATAATCGACATATATACTTCTTGGTACCAATGCAATCCTCACTATATACTCTTATGCTCACTATTTCCTCTACGGAAAATAAATGATAATACACCTTTTTATAAAAAAAAATCTGGAAATGGGGTTTGAACACACGACAAAAATGGTGGGAAATAGTAATTTAATTGCTATTTTTATTTTTTCGTAACTAGACTCACCTAGAACTTCGATTCTTCTTTTAATATGATAATTTAATATTGTTCTTTAGCCATGAATTATTACAGATTTTAACGCCAAATATTTTAAAGTAACAAGATTAAAACAACCCAATTGTTTTAAGAACTTTGGCGGGAAAATTGTATTGGAGAGCAATATTTTTTTCTGAAAAACTATACCACCTACGGCTTTGGTCCTTCTTTGATATTATTATTTACATATAATTAATACACTTGTATTATTTCAGATTTTTTGGTTTGGAAGTTTAAAATTAGTTACGAGATTATTTAATACGCAAATTTGCATCGGTAAGTGTTTGCGTTGCAAAATGTATCGAGCGAAAAATGACTTAAACATATGCAAAATTGCGTTTTTCTAGGTTTATAACTGTTGACGTAGTTACGAGATTAATATGAAATGACGTAATATTTTGGGGCCAAAATGTAATTTGTGCTGGTTTCAGATTTCATCAAAATATTCAAAATACTTCCGTTATCTCAGAAAAGTATGGATTCTTTCTTGTATGGGCAAGGATGCATTCTTTTGAAAACCATTTGGATTATGAAATTCGGACTTTTTTTTAATTTATTTTTTATGTCATTGTGATGGAACAAGCGCGAGGCCCACCTGATGTTAAGCGGTATCCTCTGCCTATAACAGATGCATTTCATCACAAGTGACGAACTGCACTGCGCCCATCACCATGAGACATACCTGTTAAGTCTCATTTTTGTCTGTTATTTCACTGGCTCTCAAGGACTGCTGCCGGAACTCACCGTTAGGTGCTTGGCGACAGATTTTCTACTAGAGGGTGATCGCTAGCCAGGCGGGCATTCGCAAAATGCCCTTCCACCATGCGGTGAAGCTCAAGCTCTGGGCGGGATTCGAACCATGGACCTGCTGCGCGGCAGTCCATAGCCAATGCCACTGAGCCATCACTGCTTCAAAACTTAAACTTACACAGAAAACACTTACGCAGATTTTATGGTAAATTTGTAAATACGACTATCGACCGCTAACTGGTATCCCGGTTTGTACAAATGATGGAAAAGCCGGGAGGCCGTTTTGTACAAATTAGGAAGGTAGTTTAATTTCCTGCTGAAGTTATCGCTGTGTTCACTTATAGACATTAACTGAATCCAAAAATATTGGAAATCAATTATTCGCCTGTCATCTTATCCTTCTAAAATTAAAGTTATAGTGAGTTACTAATTTAAACTAGAATAATATAAAAACTAGCAGACCAAAAAGAAGAAGTCAACCCTCTGAGGTTGTTAGCATTTTTCCAATAACGCTGTATAAGACTGCATAATAGGGTAGTTGACACAGTCTAAAATAAAATACAGTGTAACGTTAACATGATAGTCGTTGGAGCACAGAACTCGATGAAATTAACAAATTATTTATTCTGCATTGGATTACCTTTATTTTGAATAAACAAAATGTGTTTAAATTTTCTTTAAGTCACGTGGTCTCAAACGGAAGTAAAGGCGGAAATGATGTCATAAGGACAAAAACAAAGCCACAGAATAGGTAATAGTAATTTTAAGAGTTTGCTTCCACAGGTTTTGACAGTGACAGTGACAGTTGACATTAGTAATTGCTAATAGCAAACAACCCACAAAATGTCGCATCACTATCGATTTACTACTTAGGCCCCTATTACACTATCAAATTCATTGAATCCCATATATTTAATGGTGTAATACGTACATTTGACTCACTTCTCTTTGATCATATTTCGCCGTGAGATTTGATCAAAGATCAGCATAGATATTAAAACCCAAACTCGGAACAAGAATCTATGGAAACATTTTGCAATCATTACTCATAGTAATAGAACTACTTTAAACAGTTGGAAAAGCTTAAGTTTATCATTATTTTTATTCCGATGTCACTGCACGCCATAGTCTCGGTCACATAAAAATGTTTACATTTCGGGATTACAAAAATGTTCAATAAAATAGTGATTTTGAACCGTTTAAAGTTGTTTAATTACCATGTATGAAAAAGAATTGATAATGCCACTCATGTATCCGTGCTTCAAACTGTATTGGTTCTGTGATTGTTTTAGTCAGTCTACATATACCCCTACACTATGGTACACGTTCTGCCGAACAACCTGTATAATCGATTCTAAAATCGATTACGCACGACACTACAACAAGCAAGCAAAACGTATTACATAGCAGCACTATTTGTTTTTGTACTTGTGACGTCATAAGCATACAGGCCGCCATTGAATGACGTTTTAGCGCCAATTTTAAAAGTTGAAATAAAAAGATGGATTTCTAATATTTCAGGACTCCTAAAAATATATTTAAAATGCTAGGTGTATATTTCAGTGTCCTAAATAATTTGACATACTTTTAAAAAACAAGTCAACAACCCTATTGTGACGTTTCCTTTTTTTACACAATGGACGAACAGAAACTAAAGATGTAGTTACTTAACAAGACAACAAAAATAAAGAATAGTTTGTTACTTAAAAAAATAAAGACATGATCAAAACTCTGTGGTCGCACTATAAACTTGCGTCTAAGCGTTCCGCGTACGAGACGTCAGAGCAAGGCAAAACGAACGCAGGTCCTACCTCGATGAGCGCTCGCGCGGTACTGATCGGCTCGCGCTTGTACATTTCAATTTATGAGCATTTCGAGTTATGTTAAATATTTTTTCTTGTCTAACAAAACAGAGTTAATAGCACAATTTATTAAAGATCAGATTAATTAAAGAATGAACTTTCTTTTCATATAATATCTATTTGGAATTACACTTTATTAAACGCAATATATCGTGGTAAACTGCTGATATAATTCGTGGAAATTGGCGCAAGATCTTTATTTTTTTGCTACAATGACGATTAATTATCGATATTCTAGTACACTATGTGTCAACAGAATTATATGCCTGATGCACAGTTTTTTTTTTTTAGTTAATTTGATGAATCTTTATACAAGAGATAGAACTCTGAAGTTGGCTATGTGTACTTTAATTCGTAAAACAAGGTGCGGGAGATTGGTCACTACAAAATAATTAATGTTATGTTTGTAAATCTGGTACATTAACTGAAAAGAGAACAGATTATTCTATTTTTATCAATTTATAAACAACTTGTAGATATTTCCTATGATAGTAAATTAAGCGCTTAAAATCTTCGTATACCGCATTAAAATGTAAAATGCCTCTTAAGAACAAATTGAACTTTTTTGAAAACAATTTCTTCTACACATTAAAAGAATATATGTCAATGCAGCTTGTAGGATCTTTGTTCTTAGGACAAATGCAAACGTGATAACTGTAAATAATTTAACTATATTAAGTGTAAAAAAATTACGATTATAAATTTTTTATCAATTATTTACATAGACCTAATTAGAATTATTTAAGTAGTTATATGTGTAAATGTAATTTGGACTTGTCTGTAAAAAAAATTACTGAAGGGCTACTAACTTCTTTATATCTTTACAAACACGACGTACTCCCTATTATGTGCATCCCGAAGAGACAAGCAGAGACAAATCACTATGATTCGCGTATACCTCAATAGCTTCCATTCTTCCATTCATCCAGCATGTATAGGATAGTTTCCAGTGTGTCTTACCTGAGGCATGAAATTGGAGGAGTCGAACCTGGTACCAGCCGGGTAGACCCTCGAGAGCTGATGCTTGTTGTAGTTGACGAACTCTATGGGCCGCTCCTTCAGTAGCGTCGTGGCTTGCTTCTCGTCGAACGATGACATCTCGTAGAATCGGTTCTTTTCTAGGTTAAGAAACAATATAATAGTCAGAACTATAATAGAGACCTTAACTTGATGGTAAGAACTTCAACTTAATTTTAAAAATAAATTAAACTGCGTATTTCTGGAATCGATCCCAGGGTCAAAACAAAAGCTAGAATTTGCAAATGCCCGCCTGGATGACTACAAGCTATAGCACCCTCAAATAGAAAGTCTATCGCCAAGCACCCAACGGTGTGATTCGTCAGCTGTCTTTGAGAGCCAGTAATTCTAGGTTAGCCTGATCAAAATCTTCGACCGCATTATCACTTTGCATTAGCTGAGATATTAGCCAATGGCAAACCTATGATCACAGCAGGATCTTTAGGAGGAATAACCGCACTAAATAATTTTGTACACTAAGTATTATATTTTTTAAATATTTCGTATACTTACTTATGGATTTTACAACGTAACGCCTGAATCTTTGTTTTTGACTTTCAATAGGTAAGCCTTTGACCACAATCTCACCTGATGGTAAGTGATGATGTGGTCGAAGGTGTTAACAGGCTTAACCTAGAATTACTGGCTCTCAAGCACAGCTGCCGGAACACACCGTCAGTTGCTTGGCGACAGATTTCCTACTTGAGGGCATTCGCAAAATGCCCTTCCACCATGCGGTGAAGCTCAGACCCGCGGCGGGATTCGAACGATGAACCTGCTGCGCGGCAGTCCATAGCCAATGCCACTGAGCCATCACTGCTTCATCTATTTAATTATTTTTTAAATCTATTTTAATGTACTTACTTTCAGCGCTCTCGAATGAGGAGAAATGCACTGGTTGCACATAGTTGACGAGAGCTGAGATCTCAGCGGCGGCGTGCGTCTCGCGCGGCTCGTCTATCCCGATCGGTCCGCCCCCGGGAACTTCCGCTCCCTCCCCACCCGCTTCGTCCTCGCCGGACGAGCTGTCCGACGACGAAGACTCTATCGACTCTTTCGAACCTCGACGCACCACCTGATGAAGTGAGGGTAGTTATCACAATATATTCAATAGGCCAGAAATCATTTTTTTTTTTTGAGTTTTCTAAAACTGTCCATAAAAACTTTGAACGAGAAAAAAACTACTTCAAACACATACATTATTAGGTATAACTCCAATACTACTCGTCAGGTCTTACTATTTTTTTTTAGGTTAGTCTTTGACCACTATCTCACCTAATGGTAAGTGATGATGTGGTCGAAGATATTGTTCAGGCTAACCTAGAAGTACTGGCTCTCAAGGACAGCTGCCGAAACACACCGTTAGGTGCTTGGCGACAGATTTTCTACATGAGGGTGGTAGCTAGCCAGGCGGGCATTCACAAAATGCCCTACCACCATGCTATAACGACTGCCATCAGGGGAAGTACCCTGAAGGCTTTTTTGCCCTTGCGAGTGTCGAAAATTTGCGGCATAAACGGCTGTATCTTTTGATTGCGTTAGCTTAGAAGTTGAACGTTTTTCACGGCTCCAAGTGACAGTAGTGACATACATATGAATTTCAGATTGATACCTCCCATATCATCCCGTGGGTGTCGTAAGGGAAAAAATACTGGAAGGTGGGCAGCAGCACCTTCTAAAGAACTGCAATCTTACACTGCGATCCCCAAGCCGCCTGCCAAGCGTGGGGATTATGGCAAATACCCCCTTAATATGGGAGGCTGTGTTCAGCAGTGGACGAGTCGGCTGTTACAGTACAGTACCTCCACGCGTTCCTGAGAAAAAGGGTCTTGACAGACGGACAACAAAGTGATCCTATAAGAGTGCCGTTTTTTTCCTTTTGAGGAACGGAACCCTAAAAAACATCATAATTGGTACACCCACTGTAGAGAGATACGAGGCAAAACACACAAAAAATTTGTCGAATTGAGTACCTTCTCCTTTTTTGAAGTCGGTTAGTCTTTTTTCAAGTTTACCACCAGAATCCATTGAGACATGGATTAGCGTTTTTGCAAGACGCAACCAAAGCTTGTAACACTGCCTCTTGCACGTTCAAAGTTCGTTATAACACGAGTGCGGAATGTTCGTTATTCAAATCTAGGCAACGATACTGTCAGCCCTAGCCGCAGGCGAGGGATTACAATACTTTTATGAACTAACCGTAAGTGGGGCCGACTGTAGTAGTAAAGTTGAGAGTGGAAAAATTAACAAGCACAATACTGCCATTTGATTATTTTTAATACATTTGTGAGTAAAAATTACAAATTATAAGCTTTTCAGAGGGTATAAATAAAGATAAAAACGTGAAATGCTTTGGGTAACATCGCATTATACCGCCAACAGCAAAGAGATTATTTATTTTACTAACATCTGATGGACTAGCCTTTTACCACTATCTCACCTGATGGTATGTGATAACGTGGTCGAAGGTGTTGTTCAGTATAACCTAGAATGGATAACATCTTCGAAACTGGCTTTCAAGGCCGGCTGCCGGAGCCATTGGGTGCTTGGCGACAGATTTTGTACTTGGGAGTGGTACGACCATGGTATGACGACTGTCATCCTAAGACAACAACGCGGAGCGACGGCTTCTAAATAGTTTTTTTTTATGCTTGATAGGTTAACCTTTGACCCCTATCTCACCTGATGGTTAGTGATGAAGTGGTCTAAGATTCTTTTCATGCTAACATAGAAGTAGTAATAATCTCTAGCGATGGGTAAGATACTTCTTGGTTTTGTTTTCCTAAGAGAGTTTAAAACACAACAATAAGATTGGTCCAACTTCAAACTGCTTGTAAAAACGATTTCAATTGCAAAAGAATATTATACCTCTCCCAAACAACCACCAATCACTTACAAATTGTAAAAGAGTAAAGACATATTAAAAGAATGGCCCCGAGTTTCTTCTCCGTTCATATCAAAGTTGCTTTACACCATTTTCGCTGAACGCGGCAGTAGAATATTTTCATAGTAAATTATGTATTTTCACAAGAGCGTTCATAAGAGCGTCGTAGACGCCAAAACGTAATAAATGATTTTGAATTGAATTTGGTGTCAATTTCCAAGAAGTTTAAACTAAACCGGTAATTAAAAACTACGTAAGCGAAAGAACCACTTTTCGAAACTGGTGTGGACAGCGATGCGGGCACATGCCGGCTTAACAAAGGAATACGACAACAGCTTACATCTTTACCGCTATTAATATCAAAGAGGAGCTCTTCGAAGACAAAGTCAGTGATGATGGCTTCCAAATTGAAGACTTTGGTATCTCATCAGATGATTGAGAAGATGACAACGAGAGGCAGATAATTACGCAATTGGCAGCTTCAGATTTACAGTTTGCTTTCGGAGAGTTATAGCCGACAGAAAGTGATGCACCATCTGGAGAGCTACCAGAAAGAGATACCTCTTCATGGTCAACAATGAATTGAACAAAATGAGTTTTCTGGCGACCCAGAGCAGACTTCGATAGGCAAATAAATTTCTTCTTCGAAAATGATTTTCTGACAATGATTTGCGAAAACTAATGCCCAAGTTGTTCTTTCTCAATTATGGCAAGTTAGATAAATTAATGATTACTGATTGGAAGGAGCTGAGCATTCCTGAACTCAAAATATTCCTTGGCTTACTCTTCCACATTTGTTTCATTCAATTATCCCGACTACAAGATTATTACAAAACGAACTTTTTTATTTATATTATTAATATTGGAAAATTTCATTCAATAAATTTCAATTACTTTGAAATAAACAATTACACGTTAAAAAGACCACTCCGTTAAATTGCGCAACTGACACTGGGATGGTAATTTTCAATCGCAGTGCCATGCCCGCAATTTAGCGGCTTTTTTTAATTTATGATTTAATAATACTAAAACTTTGAAAAATATCACATATTTCAAGGTCAGGGTTCTTATTTATCTATACAGTTAATTCTTATAGTGACTTTTCCCATGACCACCCCCATTCCAAAGTCGGCAGCGAAGCGGGCAACTCCTACCTAGTAGACCTTTTACGAGTAGGTGTTTTATGGCATTATTTAATTATTTAGACACACGGCTTAAAAAACAAAAATTCTGACCAGATTTCATTTTTGTCCGACATGTGTATGTTGATTTTCCTTCTGTAATAATCATATTATCATGAAACACAATGTTTCTCGCCGTAACCGTTATTGGCGGCCAATTTCCGCTACTCCAGACGATGCTCAGAAATCATATCAGATTTTCCGCGTTTTTATTGCAACAATACAATCAGCTGTTATGGCACACCACAATCTGTAGGACAACTGTTTATTTATTAAATTTTGGATTACTATTTATCAAAAGTACAAGAGATTCAACTAGTGCTACGTAAGATCCATGATTCGAATTCCACCTGGGGCTCGAACATCGCCGTATGGCGGTAGGGCGTTTTGGTTTGCCACGCGAACATTAAACCCGTTGTTAACCATGACCCTAGTGTAGAAAAAATGTCGCCAAGCACCTACCTGGGTTGCGGCAGATGTATTTTAGAGTCGTTCAAATTCTAGGATTAGCCTCTTAACCGTCTTCGACCACACCATTATTTGTTGTAAAGCGGTCCAAGGCTTACCTTACGACTAAAGAAAAACAATAGCTATAGTGTTTTGATACTGTAACACGGGGCTGTAGCATTAAAAATACTGGTATGGGCGAAGGAGACATAGATCTAATAATCTCGGGGTGACGAGCGCAGTATATTTTAGCTGCAATCTCTAGCTGACACCGCAACTACAACGGACAGGAGTGACTTTAACCACCAACTTAACATCTGGTAACTTCATATCATAAAAAAGGACAGGAATGAGTGGAGGGAGATTGTGAAGATATTTGCCCAACCGTGGGACTCTAGCTTTACTAACATAATAGATGTTTACCAACTTATAACAAGTTTACTTACTATACGTTTCCTTACTTACTATACGTTTTCTTGCTTACTATAGTCCGGCCGCTGAGAGAATGCGTTTGACAGTTCGTGTTCGTATTGTAGTTGTGGCTTTTAAATGGAGTAAAATATAAAATATACCCTATTTTCAGATACTTAAATGTCTGACTAATACAATATTATGCAGTCAGACTATTATGTTACTTTGAACTGGGGAAAAAAAATTCACAAAACGAACTGTCAAACGCATTCTCTCAACGGCCGGACTTTATCGTTTACTTACTTACTATACGTTTACTTACTTACTTTACGTTTACTTACTTACTTATACGTTTATTAACTTACTATAGGTTTACTAACGTACCTACTACTAACTGAACTAACTTAGAATACTAACCACTGCGTGAGGTATTTCCCCATTGCCCTGCGGCACCGGCTCGGTACGTTGTTCGCTATCCTCAGAAATGGTGGACTCCTCGACCTTGTGGTGATGATGGTGCTTCTTCTTGTTCTTTATAATGATCTTGTTGCGGAGGAATGATGGCGGTGGCAGTTCCCCTCCTGCGCAATAAATATAAGGCGGCTTTAAAACTTTTTACAAACTATTTTATACGTGTTCTTATGAAATCGTATTCTTTATACTCGTATACACATAAAAAACAACAACATCATCATATCGGCATGCCTATATTTTTTAAAGGATTTTGTGTCTAATCACCCACCAGACCTTAAAATTATGGAAACTGCCATGCTGTTGGCAAAAATGGTCCATGACTATATATACTTTATGAAATTGTAGGTTAGCCTGAACAACATCTTCGACCACATCTTCACTTACGATCAGGTGAGACAGTGGTCAAAGGCTAACCAATCAATTATAAAAAAGCTCATAGCGTAAAACCGGACAAGTGCAAGTTGGACTCCCACTTAGAAGTTTACAAAGCAAAATGTACCATAAAACCGTTATTGTTCTTCTTAAGTTCCGAATCCTGATGGAATATCTGACACTGCAGTTACAAAGACGGACTCTTGCTGAAGAGAACTACTTGATCAAATAATCTACCGACCTTATCACAAGTACATATAAACAGCAATTTTTGATTAAAAAGGAAGACCTAAAATTGGCGTATGATAAGTGCCGCATATTAACAGGAACTTTGACAATAGACTGCATAGAGTTCTGCCCAGTCATGTTTGTTTGTTTAGGGAGGAGTTATGTGTCGACCACCGCGGTTGGTCGTTCAGCTCCACCGGATTTTGGACGAGGGAAGGCCCTCTTATAGCCCGGGAGGGGGAAGTGCCGAAGGCACTTCTCCCGAGACGGGCGTAGAAGGCGAAAAGCGCCTTCTACTTTCGTCTCATGCGGACGCCTTAAACGCACCACTACTAAAGGAGGGGTTGACAGCGAGCTCAAGGGCACCACTGTGGTTCGGACCTCGGTTTGAGTCGGTTCCGAGAGACATTGCGGGGGTCGGAAATAAATGCCCGGTACAACTGCAGTGTTGTACAGTTGAGAGTGGGCCTGCCTGCCTAGTCATCAAAACCCAGGCCATTCTATAACGAGCGGACTATAAGACCTCCTCACAAGCTGATAAGCTACAGTGACAAATTCTGCAATCATATTAGGTGTTCCGGCAATCGTCCTCGAGGACCAGATTCCAATCTAGGTTGTTTTTTATGTGATGTAACAAGCTCGAACCCCACCTGGTGTTAAGCGGTAACCTCTACCTATACAGATGCCCTTCGTCACAAGTGCCAACTGGACTGCGCCCATCACCATGAGACATAAAGTTAAGTCTCATGTGGCTGTAATTTCACCGGCCCCCGTACCCCTCAAACCGGAACTCAGTAATGCGAACAAAACAGCTTGGTGGTAGTAAGAGGTAGGGTGGCAGTACTTCCACGGATAAACTCGTACAAAGAGCTACTGCTACTAAAATATAGAAGAGAAGAGAAACCAAAGGTTAAGGTTGTTAAACATCTACGAGCACATCATCACTTACCAGCAGATGGTATTGTGATCACAGTATATTAATTGAGCTTGAGCTAGCATTGCAATTTCGGAGCTCTATATAATATACTAGCGGCCCGGCCCGGCTCGAAGGGTATTTAAAAAAATACCTATTTTTGATAATATTCTATAGCCAATTTTCATCAGGGATAATGTAGGATTCTAATGGTGAAAGAATTTTTCAAACAAATAGGTCATATTTTTATTCATTACATGCAAAAATACAAAGATATGTACTTGCAAAAATTTACATGCAAAAATACAAAGAGCTTTCCTCTTTATAATATTAGATAATATATATCCATAGATTTTCATTATAACTGATGCGATCAAACACTGATTTTAAAATTCTTCGAAACATTTTATTGCACTCAACTCAAAAATTCAACCTAAATATCTAAACGATCTTTGGATTCCGTATCAAATTCAATCCTACGCATAAATTCACCGGTTGTTTAAGTAATGTAAAAAATCGTATTAACGTTGGTTTACACAGTGGAAATTAGTTTGTTTTCATTTCTTTTACAATGTAAACACATATCTCAAGGTAAGCAAACACAGTTATTTTTTGCAGTAGAAATGCTTTGCCTAAATTTATTGAATTTTTATATATTTTTCGTGTAGGCTTAAACGTCGGTTCTAGGCCTGCAGAATGCCCGCATGTCAGAATCTAAATACTTCTTCATTATTAGGCCCAAACCAGGACGAGGGCTTGACAGGCTCTCCGAAGTACCAAAGAGCTTATGTATGTTAAGTCAACAACGTTTACGCGTCCAATATAGGTGCCATGAAGTTCTTTACCTAACCTAGCTCCCCCAAATGAGGGGTATCATAAGTTCGAAGCCTTTAACTGTGTACCTGTCTATCTTTCTGGCTGTGGAACCGATCCCGATATTGTTTTTATTCCAAAACTTGCATATTGCAGTGGTTATTATAGCTACGTTTGCAAAAAATCTGATCAGCCATTTGTTATATAAGCATGAGCCGCGCAACGCCGGCCGTGTAGCAACGTGCAGATTGTTGGGATTTGAACAGAAATGTTTTTAGGCCAAGTTAATGCCGAGTATAGGTAAGTTAACTTTTAATTTCTGAGGATTATCTTAATATTTTCCATTTCGTTACTTATAGATGACCTGTACGATGAAATAATTCATGAATAGAACTAGCTCCTGGTCCAGATAATTCCACGAACTATTCTAAGCCAAAAGGCAGTAAAATAAGGACTATGCTGTAAATTTTATTTCAGTGATGGTATAGCATCTGCCGTTGCGGAGCCTATTGGGGGAAGACGCTCTTTTTTTAGGTTACCATTCCAAAAGGCAAAACGGAGCCTTTCTTCTGTTTGTCTGGACATCCATCCATATTCCAAAGGTCAGTATATAGTTCGTAAACGGAATGACGTTCAATCCTGAAATTTTGATATTTAGGGTCTTATTCATAATCGCTCCATAACTTTAGAGTAGGTTTATAAAACGTCATTAGTACTGCGCAAAAGAGTTTTCTTTTGCGCAGTACTAATGACGATTTATAAACCTATCGTAAATTTACGAAACGATTATGAATAAGGGGGTTAGAATGAAACGACGACCGAAAGACGTCTATGGAAGTAGAAAATCAATTAAATACGTAAATATTAACCGAAAAAAATGTTTTTCAACACCATCGCTCGTAAAGTGAGCTTTATTATATCGTTCTTAGGGCCATAAACCGAACTAACACCCTCGTGCATAAATATATTATACACTAGTGTGTAATAGAATTATCCCTACAAAGTTAAGTTAGTACCTAACTTTAAATTATATGCGTTACTCGCATATAATTTAAAGTTACAGACCATTTTCAATTTAACCGGGTAATACAGATTTGTAACATCAGACGTTTATATGTAATCAACCACCATACATTTGACAGGCTCAAAAAAAAACTTGGGTAGATTTTTTCCATAATTTTCGTATGTTGTTTGTATCGCATTTGTTCAATATTTTTTTTTCCTCGCAAGGGTGTTGAAAAAGTGCGTATGAAACTCGTGAGCAACTTGCTCATTATAGGTACAGCCTCGTGTATTATGAGCAACTTAACTCACTTGTATCATAATCTACTATTGTACAGGAGCAGTCTAGAGCTTATTGTACAAATACATTTTATTTTATTTAAGAGGTATTTAAATGGAGCTTTCAAAGCTGTGAATCGGTTTCAGCTTTAAAAGTTCAGACTCTTTTTGTTAAGGGATCTATCTCAAAAACTACATATGCTAGTAATATCGGATTTCGATATATCATGTACCATATCCTAGAAAAAGTGTACTGTAAATATTGGTAAATTTTACCTGTTAACGCAAATGAAACATTTTTTTTTATCTTATTGTGATAGAACAAGCTCGAGACGCACCTGATGTTGAGCGGACTAACCTCTGCCTAGAACAGATGCATTTCATCACAAGTGACGAATTGCACTGCGCCGATCACCTTGAGACATAGTTGTTAAGTCTCATGTGCCTCTAATTTCACTGGCTTGTAAGGACTGCTGCCGGAACACACCTTTAGGTGCTTGGCGACAGATTTTCTACTTGAGGGTATTATATAATTAATTTGTTGTTTTGTTAAAATATTTTAAAAATATTTGTTGATATTATTACCTTTTATCTATCTGCAAGTATCAATTATTCTTCACTGTCTTCGACGTAATTTCAAAGCATTAATACCCAGATTGTAAAGGATCAACAAACAAATGCCCCAGGGGTGCTTAAACGCATCAATATCGTCTATAGTGTTAGTGGAAATAGACTGTCGGAATGTTTACCCTGTAGTAAGGTGCCAGGTAGGGTAACTATGTCGCTATTTTTGTTTGAAAGTTCCCGTGAGTATGAGACATATTAATGTTTTAAATAACCGGCTGTACTCACGCGTATTGGTCGAGATTATCGACCTAGGTTTCGGGCATGTCCGATGCCCTTCATCAGGTGAGTTAACGGGGCTAAATCAGTCGCAGTCGTCGCCGGGATTTAGACGCGTGAACTCACCTGATGAAGGACTGAACATTTATATATGGCAATCCCAGTGGACTGATGGAAGGTGGCAACCCTAATTGCTACTAACACGCCAATACAAACAATGCAGGCAGGTGGATGGACTTCAAAGAGACGGCTCGCGTCGCACGGATACTTACCGTCTACATAAAACAACACGGTTATAGATTTTCGTAAGATGCCGAAAATTCTGATATGTACCCAACCTATTTTGGGCGGTCGACTGGTATGTTTTTTATTAATCAAGGGAAGCGGGGTCTCTGTGGCCTGCGAATATGCGTGATAGATAGACATTTTTTACCGACTTCAAAAAAAGGAGGAGGTACTTAACGCGTCTTTATTTTTTATGTTATCCCTCATAAGTTTTGACTGGGTGAACCGATTTTGATGATTATTTTTTGACATGAAAACCGATGCTTGCCGTGTGGCACCATTTAAATTTAATCAAAATCAGTCAAGCCCTTTTTGAGTTACACTCCAATAACTGAAAGTGTTGTCCTATCTTGATGATATAGCCATTAACAGTGAACAATCGATCCCATAAGTAGCAAGGGTCACTAAAATGGGTGACTATTTTTATCAAAAAATGGAACCGATTTCAAAACTTATATGTCTGAAATAAGTTGTTAAAGTCGGTACCATGCGCACAATATTGTGATACTAGGTACTTTTGAAACCTCTTGGTACCGACTTAAACAACTTATTCCACACATTTGAGTGTTATAGTCGGTTCCATTAAATGATAACAAAAGTTATCGTTTACCAACATATCACGAAGACATTTCAATTGAATATAAGTAATAAAGATACGTGTATGTGTGTTTGTCCGACGATAAATTTCGAACGCGTGATATAAATCTTCATGAAATGTAATAGGAAAGAAGCTTATATAAATTGATTTTGCAATGGTCGTCGGTTATTGAAATATTAAGTCTCAAAATTGAAAACGTTAAATTTGGAAAACCTATGTATATATGAGTTATTTTTAGTGACGATTATCGGTCGTATGGGGTTAATGGGCATTATTTGTGCATTTGATAAATAATGTTTATTTAATGATAAACCTCTAAGCACTTTAGTTAAAACGAAAAGGTATAAAATCCAGTACAGAGCGTGAGGTTTCAGTTAACAAAGAACTATTTAAACAAGTTCAATTACACTCAAAAGTAATATTTACTACTAACTTAAACTGTAATTATGCCCTAATTGAAAACAAAATACTGTTAACGTTATTTTTTTATATTATGTATATGTTAGCCTTTGATGGCTATCTCACCTGATGGTAAATGATGATGTGGTCGAAGATGTTGTTGCGGCTAACCTAGAATTGCTGATTCTCAAAGTGCCGGAACACACCGTTAGGTGCTTATCGACAGATTTTCTACTTGAGGGTGCTAGCTAGCCAGGCGGGCGTTCGGAAAATGCCCTTGTATCTTTGTTATTATGCTCTTTGTCCTCGATCATGTGTTGGTAAGTAATGTTGTAGTCAAAATTTAAAAAGGGTGAACCTGGAATTTACTCTTAAGAAAAGCTGCCAGAACATCACTTCGTCGTCTGTCCTTCAACTTTTAGGTGATCTTGCAGTATTGTTATGACGCATGGAATGGAAACTGCGCGGTGAAAATTGCTATAATATCAATTTTCATTCCCGATATACAGCCACTATATAATTCTCTACCATGATTATGTTCGTGTCTCTCCCATTTTAGTCTGCACATAAAGGTACAAGTTGGAAATTGAAATTCTCAACATTTAGATCTACGGATAAATTGAACGATACTGCGATATTCGGAAATCGGTAGATGGTTCCGATACGAGTTCAGATTTCCGAACACAACCTAAAATGTTCGGCAGATCGCCAAGGACTATAACATGGCTATCTCTTAATCGACTAGTCAGACATCGTAGCTAATAGTTGCGACCGAAGCGACGTTAGGTAAAGACCTAATATACATTCATTCTCGATCGTGTGCTCGTAGAGTCAAGACCTCCTGAGGATGCTTCGTGTAGAAGCGAAACGCGTCGAAAATTCTTCCGGTTTGGCTGCGTGGCGTTTGTGACGTCACGTCGGCTTAACAGGAAAATTAGGCGGAATTGTCACTAGATACATTTCTGTATTTTTTAAGTGTTTTATTAAAATATTAATTTGATGTTTTCATAAAATATTTTAAAAATATTTGTTATTACCTAATATACCTTCGACTCGTTAGACTATATATCACTTTATCTCTACTCAGTGATCCTCAAATGGTTACTGCTATATTTGGCAAACTTTATGCCCAGGGACAACGAGACAGTAATTCTGACAGTCACTTGATACTTCGATCTCAATACAAAATTACAAATTTACGAGGGAAAAAATTATGTGCGTATATAAAAGTCATGTGCGGTATTCGAACCCACCCCTATAGCCGGGGTATGCTCTGACTGACTGAGCTAACATGACAATGACTCATAACTCCTTTTTTTCCGTATGGGGATGGAGCGACACCTATAGCTCAACTTACGTTGTACTACAAACAAGACCAATTTTGCAATTTTTAAGGCTGTAGTTCGCATATTTTTAATTAGTTTTTTTTTACACAGCGGCAGCGCGACTATAATAATAATAATAATATTTATTTCAACAATCATAATTTTACAATTCTTAAAACTAATCAATGTAGCTACCTTATTCATTAAAAATAAATTAGCAAATAAAGTTACTTAACTAAATAAATTTATATATAGGTGGTCCCTGATCTCCACACTAGGATTCCCTGTATTGTGGAGATCAGTGATTAGTTTTAAACTTGTAAATGATGACGCAACCTTATAATTTTAATATTGTTGTGTTTGCAATAACGTCTGCTCGGCGAATTACATTTTAAGTAAATAATTGTAAATTTGTAATTTTGTAATGTAATCCGCAGTGCAGGCTTCCATTAAGCGTCCGACCGAACTAAATTTTAGTCTCAGTTACATAAAAATATATATTTTATTTAGGGTAAACAGATTGCTGTATTGCGCTCGCTTCGCCTCGTCATCTCTGAGGGTGATAGCTGACAATCAGTGTTTGCTCTTTGAGCAATATTATTCGCTGAGCCATGACCTATTTGTTATACTGCAACACACACGTACTTTAATTTTTTTTGGTCCTGCCTAAAATATTGAATGCCTAGATTATCTTGTTTTAAGTGGGTAACCTTTAAGTGCAATTTGCTCCGTAATAGCAGGGAGTGGACAGGGATTATGACAATCGAGTAACAGTTCAGATTGGCGCTTGACAAAGAAAAAATTGAGAAGCTGACTGCCAACTTTCATTAATGGAGAGGCACTTAAAGAAGATTAAGTGCAATACGACTTTGTAAAACAACAGTGTTCAAAGCTTGCACGTTACAATATTTTTATTTTAAATAAGGAATTACTTAAGAGCACCGTTGTCTGTAAGCTTTATTTAAATGTACGTGTGTGTATTAGAGAAACAAATGCCTTATCTATCTATTTTAATTTATAACGAAATCTTATTACGTAGCTGTATTTAAAATTTACCTGAAGCAGACTTTGGTGCAATAACATCATGTATTTTACGTTGGCAGGAGTTTGTTACCTTTTTTTTAGTATAGATTTTCTGTCTCCGAGTTATGTCAAGCGATTTTGAGCGATTTTTATTTTCTCAGCATACAACGAACTTCCGAGCTTGGAGAAAAAAATTCATGAAAGGGAACTTGAGATTTTTTAGGCAGCAAAACAACATTCAGGTATCTATCGAATTCTGACGCGATTGGACTTCCGGTTTCATGCATTTTTTTATTGAACGTTTAGCCGAATTTCCTATTCGTTTCAAACTACTATTGAACCAACTCTAATTAATAACCAAACATAACATCAACGGTCGTCCAGTTAAACTAATATGGAGCATCACGGGCGTGAATTTGAATCAAACCTACCTTAGTACATTTTGTTCCGATATCAAACCTAGAAACCTGAAACTCCACTCTTTTAAAAAGTAACCTCATCACATTCAATGTAAACTTTTGGTTCACATTGTTTTACAAAAAGATGGCAAAATTCCTTACTAAACTGGTAACGTCGGTAGATATATATTACGGAGATTGCACATCCGAAGTCAGCTTATATTTCTTGGCAAGCCGCCTGTGCCGCTCACATACGATATTTGAGTAAGCTCCTCAAAGGCTCTACTTTCTTTGTAAGAAACGTAGGGTAAAGCAAGTGCATGAGTTTCATAAAAGTCTGTCTCTAAACAAGAATTGTTGCATCTCGCAACCTATTTCTTTTCATCTACTTTTGTACTCGTATGCTATAGAAGACGCAAATGAAAGATAAAACATCATGCATTTTATGATAATTAAAACCGTCACTAACAGTAGACTAGTTTCCACGAGGATATAAAGCCAGTGATTGAAGCCGATACGTTTAACAGCCCAAAACTAAATCCGAGGGCTGATATTTTAGTCGCGGCTATAATTGGTTTTTGCACGTGTTATACACTCGGCTTTTTATTTTCTGTCATTGTAAGTAATATCTGTTCAAAATTAAAACTCATTTCTGATCAATGTTTTATTTTATTATAACAAAATGTATGTCAGGGTCTTTAATAATAACCTGCATGGTATATGTGTATTAAAGTCTCAGGCCATTTTCTTACAAGAAATTTAATACAAATGGAACCCCTTTCAAACATTTCAAATAAAATAAATAATTTTATGCACTTGTGCCTAGAATGCAGACTTTGATGCACAAGAGCATAATATGCCGTATTAAGCCGCTTCAAGCGGGCATGAACAGTAACTTTACAAGCATGATAAGTTAAATAGTGTTTTATGTATTCTTTTAACATAAATTGCGGGTAGCTCAAGATTACATTCAGAAATAGCGACCGTGCCGGTACGGTCCCAGTAAAGCATACATTGTGTAATTTATTCATAGACACCGTGTTATATCAACATAGTACACGTAGCGAAAGAAAATACGGGGTGTTACCGTGTTACCCGAAGGCACGGTCCATTCATCTATTGTGTCGGAACGCCATGTTTTAAATAAAACAGACTGTTTTTATAACGCGAACGAGGACAGTGATAATGTTATCGTGAAATACGATACCTATAGGTATTGTTTTATGTTGGAAATTGGCATAGTCCTGCAGCTTATCATTGTCGTTTTGAAGTGAATAACTATAGTAGTAGAACGTGAGCATCTGATGCGTCTGCTTGTAATTACAAGCCAATCAGAACAAGTAACAGGCGTTGCTTATACTTTAGTATAAGCAGGGCAGAGCGGAAATCCATCAAATAATAGTAAATTATGATACAAGTGAGCTAAGTTGCCCATTATACACGAGGCTGTGTTGCAGCCCGAGCCGCAGGCGTGGGCGTAAATTAGCCGAGTGTATAATGAGCAGGTTGCTCACGAGTTTCATACGCACTTTTTCAACATACTTGCGACGAAAAAAAAAAAATTTGATAAATGCGATACAAACAACATACGAAAATTAGGGAAAATAGCGCGCGTTTTTTTTGCGCGCGGCATTTGTATCATGCTTGATTACATATAAACCTCTTTTATGTTACAAATCTGTATTACCGTGTTAAATTGAAAATGCTCCGTTTACTCGCATATATTTTGCAGTTAGGTACTAACTTAACTTTGTAGGGATAATTCTATTACGCACTAGTGTATAACATTATTATGCACAAGGGTGTTATAGTTCGGTTTATGGCCCGAAGAACGATATTATAAAGCTCACTTTACGAGCAAGGGTGTTGAAAAATTAGTTCGCTTTTTGTGCCTATTCTTTGTTATAGTTTTAGTGGGATTTTGGCTTCATAACTAAACACCACAGTCAAAGTTTCGTATAAGCTATTTCGGATATTCTATACTGAACATAAATACGAGCACATAGCCCTTGGCTTGAGTAGGAGGTATACAAGCATACATTTACAGAGTACATATTTACAAGAGAATAAGGGTCCTGCCTGACGAAGTGGCGATAACTTTCAACTTTGAGCCTTATATCTAATCCTTATAAACGCCAACGAAAATCCAAATACGAATTTGTTCAACTCAAATTTCGTTTGAGGAATAGCTATTGTGTGGGCGTTACATCGAGGCTAGAGTTATCTTTATAACGGATACACTGAAAAAAATCCTGGTCTATAAAGTTAAAATCTAGCTTGATTAAAAAAAATATTATCATATCGTACAAAAAAGCATTCGAAAGAATAAATTGCCTATTGTTTGTATAATAAAGCTAACATTATTAAACACCATAATAAAGTAACCATTTTCAATAGTAACAAAATACTTTATTGAATTTTAAAACATTGTAATTCCGATCATTCCCTTCTTTTATTGAATAAAGAGACTTGATTTAAGGTTCTGTTTAAAATGACACTTAACTGTTTACATTAAGTCGTTTTACCAATACGTACATGGAAAATGTATCAATGTAAAGAAAAAGTATTAAATGTTAGCATTTGTACTTAATTCAAATAATAAAAGAGTTATTAGATTCCATGAATGCCGTTATTTACAATAATTAACAGCATATTACATTTGGAAAAGGTCTTTGTAATAATAACAAAGCACTTGTATGGATGAATAAATATATGCGATTGGATCAATTAAGTAAAATTGTAACCGTCATTACTGTCAATTGTTATTTTCGGGTAGTGGGGATGAAACTTCCTTGTAGTGTTGCCAGTTTATCACACTTAACAGTATTTTAAATGTAATTAGAATGGTTTTTTACAATTTTAAATCAATAAGTATTTGTGTTCTTCTTTCCTTTAATATTAAATGTGAAATTTCTAAACATGATTCCAAGTCACCCCGTGACCACGATCGCTGCAAATTGTTTGAAACGTCGGGACCAAAAATAATGATAAATATACGCGATTTAAACCGTTTAAAGTTTTTTAATTACTATGATAATAATGCATGGAGCATTATCATACGCTAAGCAAATATCAAAATATACTCGTACTATTTTTTTTGAGTCAGGGAATTAAATCTCAAATTTCAATTAAACGGACCGTAAGAAATGCTGTTTTCTTTTTCAAACTAATATGTATTTTAAAAGCACTTCTTTTGGTCTTGAGTTCTTCAGTTGACTCGATGATAATATCGTCCGCTATGGGGTTTAAAAATAATGATGCAGAACACAAAATTTGCATTAATCCACCATATTTGTGGCCAAGGAAGGTTAAGATGCAAGGTGCTCATAACTGAGAGACAGGTACGATTCCCTTTTGCATGATGAACGAACATTACCATTTGGCTTGGGAAGTCAAAAATGTTTGAAAATAATTTTTTATGTTGGATCAATTTTGTTTTACATTTTATTTTACAACAAGCGATGAGGTTAAATTAAACAGGCATTCTATTACCATTGTTGGTATCAACTTGAGTTTAAATATTATGAGTATAGAATAAATGGCAAGACATATAGGAAAATTTTATCAACGTACTTCAACAAAAACGTAATTTTGTTGAAATTATTTTTAATCTATACTTTTGAATTAAACCGATAAAACATATCTAATATTATATTTGATTTGTATTATTAGCTAAATAATGAAAAAAAGCTTAGTATGGAAACATTTAAAACACGAGCACGATTCGAACTCATGAGCAATCTGTCTGTTGGTTCTCAGATTGGTAATACACGTCGGCCATAAGTTTGAATCCTACTTGTGGCTCTATTTTTCTTACATTGTGTTTTTTTTATCTAAGACAATTAAATATTTAGCCATATAATTAAGTTGACCTATTGAAATATCGTTTACGAAATTTCTTTCAAAATAATCATGTACTATTTCAATCATGTAACATTTTTTATATTCTCATTTACCATTTGCGTAGAGCACAATGGCAACATTCACAGCCACGCGAATCATTAAACGACAACAAGTTGAGACTTGTTTATCTGCTGATAGTTGGCGCTGCTTTGAGCAGCTATTTTACTGAATTTAGTTGAATTGATATTTTTGTGATTTAATTTGTTCTGTGGTAAAAGTCACAATATAAATTCATATATTACGCAGTAAATACTCCAGTGTAAATAATGGATGTTGTGAATACGCGATGTGAAGTGTAACAATGGCTGCTTCTTGTCAAGCGTGACTTCATTAGCTGTGTTTATATTTGAAGGTAAGTACTTACATACCCTATTAACTAAACATGTGTTGGAAAGTGTGGCAGTTGTATATTGCATGTTCCAGGGATAGTACTAATGAACCTGTAGCTAAATATTTGATTGAAGTAGAATAATTTCCTTATAAGTTGATGTATATAACCTGATAAAAACTCAACATGTTAAAAACCCCTGTTGGCGACCAACAGTTATTTTTCACCGACAAAATGGAAAAACGGAGTCCTAATATTGAGATTTCGCTGTTTGTCTGTCCGTCAGAGTATGTCATGAGTTTCTAGCTCTTAATGTCGTATTGTATCTGATCTAGCCAAACAGTGGTGTTACCTATGATATACATGTATATAAGATAATTGTTGGCCATCGGATCTCAGAAATTGTGCAGTGTACAAAAATGATTTAGTGCCACTTGCAGATACTGGTAAAAAGTGAGAGAATATAATCTTTATTTTCTATTTTAGGACTTTCTAGTTCAAATGAAGTTGAGAACAAAATAGCGGAATAAATTCGGCAGAGCAAACACCGTATTATGGCAGTCTATTAGAACATCATGTTTATGTACTTCATCAGAAGACCCAAAATAGACAGTATAATCATTGAAGATAACGTAAGCACTTTTTATTCATAAATTACACATAAGTATCTACACTTTGTCGTACCTGTAGGCGGAAATTTTAAAAAATCCATTTAAACCATTACTCTCTTACTACTAACGCCAATAATTTTAAATACGCAAAAGGACCTCTTTAGATCATCTAATCCATCATAATATAATCATTTTTAAAGTTACAAATTCCAGCGTATGTAATGGTTATAGGTGTTTATACTTTAATAAAACCATACCACCCATGGTAAATGTATACTTTTATATACATATATTAATTGAAAATATTATTATATAAAGTTTTTTTGTTTTAGCTTTTATTTATGCGATGGTAAAATTATCTGTTATTATTGTTTGTTGCAGAATCCACAGCCCAGCGCTAACACCCGCACCAACTAGGTAGTACAGTTAAGGTTGATTTTTCCTGGTTGATGCTTAGGTTAATTTTATCAGCTTACACTAAACCTTACGCGTGTGACTCCCGCTCAATCAAAATATTTGTTACATATGCATATTATTCGTAATTGATCTCCCTTATAAATAAATATATTGTAACATTTTATTACCTTTGTTTTATTTCTGTATGCTCTATTGTTTATTCCGAGTTATAATATATATATATATATATATATATATATATATATATATATTGTTCTGTATTTCATACATCTCATATCATATCTCTTATCTCATTCATATCTGTATCAGCCAGTTAGTTCGTCATATTAGTGGAGGAATATGGTGTAATTCCCACAGGAAAATATGGGACTAAGGGGGTGCAGTTCTAACCCATTTTAAACACGTTCTTTGTCAAATATTATAATAATACTTTTTCATTTTAAACAGGCCCGTTTAACAGCTGAAAAATAGTCCCTTATAAATACATTAATTGCTTTCTAAGATTAAACCATTAACTTTTTTAATGCAAAAACGTGCTTGTTATAATGGAATAATGATATTTATTTCAATATTCAAACATTATTATTAAATGAAATACTCACATTTTCATATTCAATATATAAATGTTCGAATGCAATTACAAACATTATTAAATATATTAAGTTAGTTGTATGAATGAATCAAGCACTTAGTTAAATACATAATTTACAACTCAATCACGTAACTTTTTAATACAAAAAAAGTACATTTTCTGTAAAATAATCGGGTTTATTACATTATTCGTGCAATTTCATAGAAAATAATATGCGGTTTTTTAAATTTATTAAATATTTGTTCAACGCAATAAAAACACATAATAAAATCAATCAAGTAAGTTATATAAATTAATTATGTGCTTAATTAGCGGAATATTATGACTTGTATTATTTTAACAAGTGACATTATTAACCTTACTAACTCTTTATAATATGGTTAAAGCAACAGTTTATGGTGACAATAAGAAGCCTTGATATAGATTATAAATACTTGTTTGGTGTATAAAGGCGCACTTGTTTTATTTTTTAATAAAAACATCGTTATTCATAGAATCAAGTTACTTTATATGCTCGTATATTAACAAGTTGCTTGACAATCTTTAACAAAATTTTGATAACTGCCATCAAGTTTTTTTCTCAGTGTAACATACACTGCTTCGTTGGTGGAGTGGCAAGTGTCGAGGTCCTAGGTTCGATTCTCGGGTCCGACAGTAGGTAATTGAGTTTTCCTGACAGAGAAATTTTCAGTATAGTAGTCCGGAGTCTGGAATTGTGCCTGATAAATGACAATATGGGCCCATCATTGGTCACTTGGCAAAGGCAATGGCCCCCTATTACATGAAAACAAAACATGTTCGACGAAACGTGGTTTATGCAATGATGGCCGAGCGGTAATAGCTATGGACTGCCATGCCGCAGGTCCCTGTTTCGATCCTCACCTTCGGCTTGAGCTTCACGTCGCCAAGCACCTAACGGTGTGTTCCGGCAGCAGTCCTTGAGACCCAGTGAAATAACAGCATATGAGCCTTAACAACTATGTCTCAAGGTGACGGGCGCAGTGTAATTCGTGACTTAGCTAGTCTGAACAACATCTTCTATCACATAATCACTTACCATCAGGTGAGATAGTGGTAGCCTATTAGCTATAAATATATACAAAAGGGGTCTCACGGCTATGCCACACGGAGAAGTACATTTAATATTGAAGATAGGACATACCTCTGAAAGGAGACTTCTTTTTTTTTTAATATGCAATTCTGCTTTCATAGTTTTTTTTAATTGCCATCATTAAATTGGAATTGAACCCATCCGAAATGTGAAGAAAACATCATGTATTTTAAGATAACGGTCGAAAGGGTTAAGGGTGAACTGGCCGGCCCGTTCTCCATACAAACGTCGTAGGGTGATCACTCCCTTATTTGAGGATTTAGGTCCAAAATAAAGCATAATACCAATTGGTCTCGTCATTATCTAGGCTTGTATGATTCGGAAATTTTATTAAAATAATTAACTTGAGAATTATTAGCCTCGAAACATTTTCATATAAAGTTTTCGAGGATCATAACTTACAACTTAATTATCATTTTAAAATTTTGGCGTCATACAAGCCGAATGACGATATCAATCGGTGTTATGCTTAATTCTGGACCTAAAATCTCAAATAAGGGAAAGATCACCCTACGACGACCGGCCAGTTCAACCTTAAACGTAAGGATTGTTTTTTCCGAAATAACATATCATCTATGAATATGTGAATATATACACACCCTAAATGACACCGTAGGTAAAGTACACGCTTAGTAAAAAAAACATTTTATTTGCTTCAGCGTTGAAATTGTTTTGGATGAATGGAGGAGTATTAGTATAACTAGCTCTCTTACTCTCATACTTTCGGATTTATCATCTTTCACACTCATCGCTGAAACCTGTAAAAATTATTGCTTGGCGCCAAATTTAGAATGCCATTTTAATGACAACAACAATCTCGGGTAAATTATGATTGGGCGTGACGATATTTTTATATTTTTCTACTTTAAAATTTCTTTGCATAACTTATATTTTGCATGCTTTATATTCTTTATAGACGAGTACGTAATCATTTACTTAACAATACCATATTTGCACTCAAATGATAATGTGGAATAAGTTTGATAATTTGTTATATTGAGAGCTTTATGTACGTACTGTAACAGCCGACTCGTCCACTGCTGAACACAGCCGCCCCTATCAAGGGGGCAATTGCGATAATCCTCACGCTTGGCAGGCGGCTTGGGGATCGCAGTGTAAGTTGGCAGTTCTTTAGAAGGTGCTGCTGCCCACCTTCCAGTATTTTTCCCTTAGTCGCCTCTTACGACACCCACGGGATGATATGGGAAGGTGCAATTCTAACCCGGCACCCCACGGGGGTTTTCCAATTTTATGTACGTAATAGCATGATATATAAACTTATTTTCTTATTTGTAATAATCTGCATCCTTCCACGAAAGGTAAATATGTACAGTAGCAACTAAGCGAACGAACAGGATAGTAAGGAGTTTGGGGAGTGGTGGGCACTCAAGATACAGGCGTTATCGCCTAGTTTGAGGCCCGTAGCTAAAATAAAGTCTATATTTTTTCATACGAGTATGTATGTATCAACCGCTGTATCTAGTTGTCTCCAATTCTCAATTGTCACCGAAGTAATAGTTCACGAAGTATTACTCGTTTCGTTTCGACATTCCCACAGTAAAATTTGTTTCACTTTAGGTTATGCTTCGAGAACTATTTTTATTAATATATTTCATAATTTTCTTCTTTTACTTTATATGCATTTAAAATTTAAGTCTGCATGCATCCAAGAAAGTATTTTTCTGAAATAGAAGATTATCTTATCTTATAATATAGTTTAGAGAAAATTCCAAATCCTTTAATAATTCAAAGTTAAGCCTTTTCAAGTTTCAGTCTGGCTAAGCGATTACAGGTCTCGTAGCTGTGAACTTCGTGACAAAGAATCATAATCATAACAAAAAAATATGTTTCAGAACTGTGTTAGTAATAATTTGGGGTTACTTAACCACTTCTCAACTTTCAATGTCTTTCATAAGGTCCCTATGACTTTCAACAGTGAAATTATTCATTTATAGTAACTAGTACGACTTCTGAACAGTTTGAAATTAAACTTTAATGGCCGTAACAATAGAATTGGCAAATGCTATGGATTAAGTTGTAGCGTGTAAGGCTTACGGAATGAATAGTTTATAATATGTAACGTAACGGCAGCGGCGGCAGCATGATCCTTAGATTTGTCGAAATTTTGTTCTCAAGGATTTCTGGATTCGAACTTTGACGAAGGGGAATTTAAACTACGAGTATAACAGCATAAACATAAATTACAAAATATTAATATACCTTTTGCATGTGAAATAGGAAATACTTTTAAATAAGGCGGTCTTCTAGTAACGCCTACTTTTGTTTTTATTAGTATAAGCTTCAGTATGACATCTGTTACTCATAATAAAACGGTCTACCAAAAATACTACTTTTGCTTTGTGGTTTGTTGGTTTAAGCTTCGGCATAGCTTCCGAAACTTAATTAAACGGTCCACTAATAAGAGCTATATTTGCTTTGTAATTAGTTGGCATAGTTTTCGAAACTTTTAATAAATTGTCCACTAATAAGAACTTCTTTTGCTTTTTGATTTGTTGGTTTGCTTTGGCATAGCTTCTGACACTCTTAATTAAATGGTCCACTAGTAAGATCTACTTTTGCTTTGTAATTTGTTGGTATAAGCATTGGCATAATTTCCGAGACTTTCAATATACTGTCCACTAATAACTACTCTACTTTTGCTTATTGATTTGTTGGTTGAAACTTTGGCATAGCTTCCGAGACTTTAAAACTATCCATTAATAGATACTTTTGTTTGATAGTTTACTTATCTCGCAAGTATAGCCAAATCCGTTGCCAAGCAGCTAACGTTCCGGCAGCTGTCCTTAACAGCCAGTAACTATACGTTAGCTTGAACAACATCTTCGACCATATTACACTTACCATAAGCACTTTGCTTTGCAGCAAAAGCAGGATGAAAATGCATACCTAAAACGCAGTTTTGTTTCACCACAAAAATAACAAGAATCCAAGTATTCCATACTTTTCGTTTCAATCAACAAACGGTATCGCCAGGTGAAATCAATCAATGCGAATTAATTGCGATGCATATTCCCGGCTATTTCCGCCAAATATTTGTTTTGTTCAATTCCGCAGAATCATGATGCATTCATCTGCGATGACTGAAATATCCAGGACGTTCCTTACACTTTCTCAGAAAGTTCGAACATTCTGGGAACGTGTAAGGAGAGTTCGTCGTCAAATATGGAACTTCGCTGTAGTTCGATATATCTACTATTATATATCTATATTTGTATGAATTGAATATTGCTTTCAGACAAATACATTCAGGAGGGCAAATGATTTTGTAATAATAAATACATACGCCTGTATTCCTCGTAGGGGTATGCAGAGGTGTGTGTACACACTCGTATTGCGACGTTTTGTCCCATGTAATAGAGGGCGAGCCTATTGCCATTCACCTGGCACAGGTGTCAGGTTTCAGGGACACACAAAATGTTTTCTCTAACACACTCGACGAAACACAAGAACATATTACACATAATATGTTTACGCTTACAACATCTAAGGCAGTATCACAAGAACATATTGTATTAAACTCTGGCAGGTCACTAAGATGGTATACAGCCCTGTAGTGCGTCTAATGCACACAACACCCTACTCACATCCACGTGAGCAGTGGCATGCTGGTCATTAAGCGCACTTTTCCCTTAGTGACCTACTACGACACTCACGGCAAGAAATAGAAGGTTACATTCCAACACGGCATCCCATGCGTTGTAATAAAAATGTTGAAGAAAATGTTATTTTTTTATGACGGAACAAGCTCGATGCCCACCTTGTTTTAAGCGGTAACCTCTGCCTATAACAGATGCATTTCATCAAAAGTAAAATACTGCACTGCGAACATTACCCTGAGTCAAAGAGTTGTTAAGAGTTGCTCATGTGCCTGTAACTTCACCGGCCTTCAAACCTAAACACAATAGAACAACGGACATTACTGCTTCAACGTAGAAATTTAAAATGATGGAAGTAAATCCCTTTCTAAAATCTACCTTTTCCCTTATTTCTGTCCATCCAAAGGTTGTCTGGTAGAAATCGCTACATAGCGATAAGACCGCCCATTGTACTGCCATAGGATAATTAGGCTTAATCAGTGTAATTTACTTTTACTTGGTAAACAATAAAGAATTTTTGTATTGTGAATCCCGGACAAACTCGTTCACAAAGAGTTGTACTGCTATTAAAAAAAGTACTGAACTTATACATATACTACATATGATATACATAATAGATAATATTCCCGTTCTTTTTAAATTTTTATTATTTGGGCATTGTCCCCTACTATAGAGTAAATGATTCATTTGATTGGGTGTTGTATGTAACAAGCACCGCGTCTTTTATCTGTGGCGTTGAGAACGCAACCCTACTTGTCAACTTCACAAAACTTCACTGTCAACTTATGTCTGTCAAACATCACTTTGACATCCGTAAAGCGGTCGGCCATGATTTATTGATTCTACAACGAACCTTGGTCGAGTGATAAAGGTTAGTGATACTACTGAACAATTTATTAATTTTGTCTGATTTTTATGTGACATATTATATTGATGATAATTGACTACCTATGTTGATTTATTGGTTTCCTTTAGACGGTTTTATTTAGAGATTTTGAAGCAGTGATGGCTCAGTGGCATTGGCTATGGACTGCCGCGCAGCAGGTCCATGGTTCGAATCCCGCCGCGGGCTTGAGCTTCACCGCATGGTGGAAGGGCATTTTGTGAATGCCCGCCTTCCTAGCGACCACCCTCAAGTAGAAAATCTGTCGCGAAGCACCTAACGGTGAGTTCGGGCAGCAGTCCTTGAGAGCCAAAGAAATTACAGGCACATGAGACTTAATAACTATGTCTCAAGGTGACGGGCGCTGTGCAATTCGTGACTAGTGACGAAATGCATCTGTTATAGGCAGAGGTTAGGTGCACTTAACATCAGGTGGGATTCGAGCATGTTCCGTCCCAATGCCTTAACATATATTATGGATCTTCGGTCCGTATTAATAACCTGATCTCTGTTTTGGATATGCTCTCATGAGACATCTTAATAATTTCGTTCATAACTGGGAGTCTCGTAATCGTATAGTCGTATTAGGATGCCTTCGCAACTAGAAAATCTAGAGTATATCGTACTTAGCAGGTTTTAAAAGCTGAGCTCTAAAGAGCAGCATATATTATATATTTCAGCGGCAAATCTAACAATATCCGTGCAGTAGTTCACTATTATGGCTTGAAACCGCGAGTTGCAGAGATCAAACTCAGAATCACAAGGTATTTTGACGAAGCGTATTCAGCAACAATGACTTAGCTTACTGGGTACTTACCAGGTTCTAAGGGATGCGAGTCCAGAGCTTTATCAAGCAGCATATCACCGAAAATATCCCTGCAGTAGTTTGCTATTTTCGCTTGTTGGCGGGGGTTGCAGTGATTCTCAAAGCTCAGTACCACAGGGTAGTCGGACGTTTTGAAAGCGCTTTCAGCGATCGCTTCTAGTACTTCTTTGGCGCTGATTTCAGGCACGAATGTGTAGCCATGGACAATGACGGGCTCTTCTGTTCGGCCGTTCCAGAAGTCTAATTCCACGCATCTGTAAAGAAAATGTTTGCTGTAGATATTTACATATTTTTCGATTCAAGTTCGATCCGAACTCGCGTAAAGGAGGATTCTGTAGGTTCGGTGTTGAAGCAATTATGCCTCAGTGGCATTGGCTATGAAGTGCCGTGCAACAGGTTCATGGTTCGAATCCCGCCGCGAAATTGAGCTTCACCGGATGGTGGAAGGGCGTTTTGCGAATGCCCGCCTGGCTAGCGACCGCCTTCAACTAGAAAACCTGTCGCCAAGCACCTAACAGTGTGTTCCGGCAGCTGTCCTTGAGAGCCAGTAAAATTACAAGCACATGAGACCTAACATCTGTACGTCTTAGTGTGACGGGCACAGTGCAATTAGTCGTTAACGAAAGGCATCTGTTATAGGCAGAGGTTAGTCCACTTTACATCAGGTGGACCTCGGGCTTGTTCCGTCACAATAACAAAAAAATAGCTACCTAAATAATTGAAAGGTTGATAATCTAAAGAGTCAAAATTCCGGTTTTACTGTTTTGCAGACATAAAGCAAAAATACTTAACGCAAGCGTACCAACACTTAATCCGTGCAAATTCTATGTCTGCGTGTAAAAATGAAATAATAGGCAGTTTGATTCATTAGGATATTGTCAGGCATAAAACGTAGACAGTATTTTGGTAAAAATAAGGATTGGTAATTATTTGGCACATTGGAATTTATCGATTATACTACCATAATGAGATATTTATTGGAGCGGTGATTTAATAATGCGTATTAAGGTTTTCGGTTTAAGGGTGAACTGGCCGGTCAGTTCTCCATACAAACGTAGAAGGGTGATCACTCCCTTATTTGAAGACTTAGGGCCAAAACAAAGCATGATATCGATTGAACTCGTCATTATCAAGGTTTGTATCGTAACGAAATTTGGAAAAGATGATTAAGTTGAGAGTTATGAGCCTTGAAACATTTTCATATAAAGTTTTCAAGGCTCGTAACTTTCAACATAATTATTTTTTTAAAATTTCGTTATGATACAAACCTAGATCATGACGAGTTCAATCGATATCATGCTTTTTTTGACCCCAAATCCTCAAATACTACCCTACTACGTTTTTATGGAGAACTGACCAGCCAGTTCACCCTTAATATAACACATTAAATAAATGCTGCTAGACGAGTTGATTTAAAAACTAATGAAATATAATAATATAACCGTAACTGGTTGAAACATGTTTTTCTTTCCAAAAAAACTTTTTTTTTTACGAATATTATGTTATTGTGACGGATCAAGCCCGAGGCCCACCTGATGTTAAGTGGACTACCCTCTGCCTATAACAGATGCATTTCGTCACAGACCAATTTCACTGTGCCTGTCACACTGAAACGTACAGTTATTAGGTCTCATGTGCCTGTAATTTTTCTGGCTCTCAAGGACTGCTGCCGGAACACACTGTTAGGTGCTTGGCGACAGATTTTCTACTTAGGGTCGCTGGTCAGGCGGGCATTCGCCCTTCCACTATGCGGTCAAGCTCAAGCCCGCTGCGGGATTCGAACCATGGACCTGCTGCACGGCAGTCCATAGCCAACGCCACTGAGCCATCACTGCGAACGGGGGACACTCGTATACAACAATATGCGCTTTTCACATTTCAACGTTTGAATTTCTTAGTTCATTCTTACGTAAAGCTTTATCACAAAAAGGGACGGGTTTTATTTACTATGCTTACAGATTTATAGGAAAGGTAAACACATGTGCAACACCTTAATAATAAATTTAGAGTAAACCAGATAACACTACTTAAATTTTTACCGAAATACCTACATTAACATTTTAAAAATTCTTCGAGATATCGATATGTCTTTTTTATTGCCTAAGCTATAAATTAATGACAGAAAATTCCGTTAGAGTAAGCGGAATATATTAACGATCAATCGATTCAAGAATCGTTTTACTATAAACAACAAAAAACAAAGGTAATTGATTTTAGATAGTTTGTGGTTAGAATCGATTATATTACAATCATGTATATCCTTGTTTTTATAATCTTATTATAATATAAAAATACGGAACTATAAAAAAAATGACGCCCTAAATATGACATAATTCAAAAACGTGGGTATTTAATTTCTACATACAAAAATGTACTTTTACCTGGTTCGTTCTCTTGAAGTGTGGAGTGAAATTATATTAAATGGATAATATTAACTGGACGGAAAATTAATCAAACGCGGAAGTTCTGAGTCTCGTACAAGACAAACGCTATACAAAGACGAAAAAAGATGTTCGGACACCTTTTTTTTCTATTTTTTTTTATGCCTGATAGGTTAGCCTTTGACCACTATCTCACCTGATGATAAGTGATGACGTGGTCGAAGATGTTGTTCAGGCTAAACTAGAATTACTGGCTCTCAAGGACAGCTGCCGGAACACACCGTTAGATCCTTGGCGACAGATTTTCAACTTGAGGGTGGTAGCTAGCCAGGCGGACATTCGCAAAATGACTTACCACCATCCCATAATGACTGCCATCCTAAGACAACAACCGGGACCGACGGCTTAACGTGCCCTCCGAAGCACGGAAACGCCCAGTAGTATTGTCACCAGCTGTCACCCATCCAATCCATTTTGAAGCAGTGATGGCTCAGTGGCATTGGCTATGGACTGCCGTGCAGCAGGTCCATGGTTCAAATCCCGCCGCGGGCTTGAGCTTCACCGCATGGTGGAAGGGCATTTTGTGAATGCCCGCCTGGCTAGCTACCATCCTGAAGTAGAAAATCTGTCTCCAAACACTTAACGGTGTGTACCGGCCTTGAGAGCCAGTGAAATTACAGGCACATGAGACTTAAACAACTATGTCTCCAGGTGACAGGCGCAGTTCAATTCGTCACTTGTGATGAAATGCATCTGTTCTAGGCAGAGGTTAGTCCACTTAACATCAGGTGGGCCTCGAGGTCCGTCAAAATAATATAAAAAAACATAATTTTTAGAAAATAAACATGAGGACAATTTAATTTCTTCAATACTAAACTCATAATGTTTTTTTTTTCACAGAAGCGATCGTAATTTTTTTTACAATCCATTTAATTAGATCGTTAACACAGATTGTATCTAGAAATTTAGGTTCATCTAATGTTTGTTTCCTAAAAAACTTTCAAAAGAAAACACTTAAGCCCATAATAATATAAAAATAAATTATAACTACAGGGTTTTGAGAGTACGGGTATATGGTAGAAAACGGTTGTAGTAAACGCGTATTATTTAATAATCCATATTCGAAATAGAACGCAGACCGGAAATAAGGTTTATGGACCTATCAAGAAATGTTATTTTACAATAACACAAACTTCATTTTGTTCACTAATCTCTGAAAGTAGGTTGTGTGTATGCGATGTTCCTCCCTAGGCATGTAATTTAATTTGGAATAGCTCGCTGGTGGCAAGATACTTTAAAATTGAGCTATAAAAGCCTGGTCAAACTAAATGCAGCGAAGTACAGCACAGCACGTCGTAGCGCCGTTGACAACGCTAAAGACGTTGTAATTCGTAGAAATAGACATAGGGCCCGTGGGTTGCCGGGCTAGAATGTCACCCCCCATTTCCACCCGTGGGTGTCGAAAGAAGAGACTAAGGGTAACGAAGGTGGGCAGCAGCGGATTTTTATTTGCTTCATAGGTTAGCCTCTGACTAACTTTTAGCTCTATCTCCCTACTACTTTAGGGTGGAAGCTAGGCGGGCATTTGCAAAATGCCCTACCACCATGCTATAACGACTGCCATCCTAAGACAACACGAGACCGACGGCTTAACGTGCCCTCCGAAGCACGAAAGCGCTCAGTAGTAATGTCACCAGCGGTCACCCATCTAACTCCTAACCGCGGCGTACGTTGCTTAACTTTGCTGATCGGTTAAGAACAGCTAAGTAAACTTCGCTACGACCGCTTAGAACACTGCAACTTCTACTCGGGACAAGCTCGCGTGAGAATGAGACGAAACAAGTTGATACGGCGCCGAGGCGATAAGTCTGCGTTTTCCTTTCATCACTGCTCAATTATAATGCTTAGCTTAAGTCTGGTTCAAAGTTTTACTATGCATATTTAAAATTCAGTAGGGATTACCTACCTACCACTGAACAAGGATTTCGTAGTACGGGAAAATTTTAATTAAGGTAATTCTCCAGGTACCGCCGACGGAATTTACTGTGCTAAGTCGGCATAACGCATACGCAGATGTGTAATACATAATATTATATATTTTGCATATACGATTAATTTTAGAACAGAATAGAGAAAGCTCCTTATCAATTCCCGATTAGATTTAGTTGTTTGATAGGTACGTATAAGTGTAGGTTACATAAAGTACCTATTATAACATTATTACTTTTAATCTTATTATTATACACCACCGTCATCTATCATGTCTGAATTTCTCTCCATCCAAAGGTTGTCTGGGAGAGATCGCTTTCTAGCGATAAGATCGCCAATTGTACAACATTACTTAAGTTTGTGATATTGTTTATAATGATTTTTATTTTGGTGTACAATAAAGAGTTATCTATCTACTTTAAAATTTATTGCTTAATTTTAATATTGTTAGATTTGCAATAACGCCTGACTATAATTGAAGTACATGACTTAAATTTTTCCTATCGTATATTTGTGATTATGTAATTTATTGCTTAATATTCAAAATTTGGAAAAATAATTTAGAATTTTCCTCTTTGGATATTTATTGATCACTTTTTCTGGATCTACATGCCATTATTACAGTGTTGTCCGTCCAATAATTTACAATTTTTACAAAAAATTTATGACAAGTTGGCTACCTACCAGATGCGAACAAGCATGGGAACGTTCGCGTTGGTTTTACACGAGCATCCGTACAGTCAATAAAGCCTTATGTGGACCTAATTTGCAGCAAAATTCTTCTCATGTCGACGTGAGCGTCGGCTTGCAATGGCTTGCAGCTTATTCTGGACATTTCGTAACATAGTCACATGTTAAGATTACCCTACACGGGATGATAAGAGCAGTCCTCAGATTTTCAAGGCGGGAGCTTAACGGGTGTTCAATCATTTTCTACCAACGAACGGAATATTCTGAGATTGCAAAAATATAATAACTGACAAATTCTTAGCACTATTTATCGAGCTTTCCATTCCAAGAAGTATAGTTTCAAAATTATAAATCATAACTCGTTCTATCATTCCAAAGTAAGTTACCTTTTGTATAAAATGTAAGTGCCGCTAGGATACATGAACTTAAATTAATTTAAAAGAGACTCATTTGAACTTTTTTGTTTTTCAGTATATGTTATCTTTTTAACTGTCTGCCATGTTTTTTTAATATCATTTTTATTCTTTTCAAGCTGTTCTTTATAGTAGTAATTTTTTATTTTTTTAGTAAATTGGTGCAGAAATTTCTATACATTGAGTAAGTTATTTTAAGGGTTGCGTTATTACGTTATTAGGGTTATCTTTCAGGCAAGTATGCATTTTGTCTCTAGTACGGATACAACGGAGAATTCCAGGGGTGATCCAGGGCTTGATGATATGTTGGTTTTGTGGGACTCTAAATATGCGTGTGTGTGTTTTGGTGATTTCCATTAATTTATTCATAAATAGCTCGGTCGCTGCGTTAGCTTCTAAACACGTCAATACATCTAAAAAGTCCATTATCTTAATTTGTTGTGCTATAGAACAGTAGTCTGTTTTTGTAACGTACTTCTTAGGGACGGAGGGCCTGCAATAATAAGTATACACTTCGTTATTTTCATAATAATGTGATGTCACAAAATTCTTAGTGATTGAAGTTAATATACACATGAGTGAAACAATTCAATTTACTCTTAAGATACTTCTTTTTACATAGAGAGACACATAAGTCTTAGCCACAATTTTGAAAATTACATTGTGTATACTTACATAAACATTAATCTGTATAAAACTGGGAAGTATGTGGAAAAGGAGAAGTAAAGGTTCTTTTGTGAACCTAATGAGGTTGTTTTCTTGACTGCTATGTTTAGAGTTTTGGTAATAGGAGTACTCTAGGACACCCTTGGTTACCGTGTGTTACGACGGAAAAAGGTGACACGTTATATCCGTGAAACGTGCTAAATTCGACTTTATTCCGACGGAATAATTACTTGATGGAAGCGTCGCTTTGTGATTACAAAGAGTTCTAGATAATTGGCTTGATCCCCAGTTGGAAACAAAAGTAGGATATTGTGGTAATAAATTCATTAAAAATAACATAATAATAAGATTAAAAACCTGGAGACTGGAACTGTGCCCAGTAAGTAGATAATAAGCCCAGTAATAGATTGGTGTAACAAGACTATCGATTATCGATCTTGTTAGCCGTTTTATATAACATTAAAAATAGTTATTTGTAATGCAAGTCTGCAAAGGTGTAATTTGGTGTGAGTACTTGTATTGAGTGCGGTGCCGGACTAGAATGTCACCCCCCATTACTGCCTGTGGGTGTCGCAAGAGGCGCCTGAAGGTAAAATACCGGTAGGTTGGCAGCAGCGCCTTCTGAGGAACTGAGGCACCCTTATTTAGTTTTGCAAGCTTGCTTGATAAAACTCTAAAATCTTTAAAATTCGCCACATTCAGTTTTTATAACTTTTGCCGGATACATTTTGGAGACTGCGCAATGGAAGTGCACAATCTAATATATATATTCGTTCTACCTACGTACGCCGTTTTTAAAATCGAAATTCCAAAGAAATAATGACACACACAAAGAACTTTGCATCAACATTTATTGTGCGAACTGCGAAGGAACTCTCCGAGTACCTTAACTACTGTCTTCTGGAAAATACAACCAGGGAGTTTTCAAACCCAAAGTAAAAAGCTCCTTTCTGAGCTATGCTTTACTAAGTGCTTCACCGCAGGCCACAGCATTGCTCAATATGAGACAAACAGTGCTCAAATGTGAATAATTTGTCTGCAGGTACGGCAATCGCGAACGTAGTCAGGTACAGCTAGTAACAAATAAACATCAGGATCGGGCTCAAAGTATTCAAATAATGCTAACAATGTTCGAAAAGAGGAACAACCGCAAGCGTATCTTCGTTCCGAGGAGGAAACGAACTCTACTAGTATTCCACCCTATAAAGTATTAACACGAACGAAAATAACATAGCGGTGTATAAAAAAATATATTCAGAAGACGTATAATTTTTAAATTCAATTCATCACGTTATTATTATTTACGCTTTATACTGCTATCTTGAATTTAGTTGTTTTTTTTTTACTATTAGTTATTTAGTAGATATATTTTATGATTTATTTATTTTCTACCTTTTATTTTATTACAATTACTTGGGACACTTTTTTCGATAACTTTTGTTCAACATGCTTGTTAGTAGGTCAATGGTATAACACCACAATTTTACGTAGGAAATTAATTCCGCGATTGCGATGTTTCATCTAACGCCTAACCAAAATAAAATCAGTAAAAACTAGCATTTACGTAAACTTACGCTATCCATAACGTATGTTTACAATAAAAAGCCGCTTTATCCAAATATTTACATTAATTTCATCGGTTCGCCGTCAATTAGGGCGGGTCGGATATTATCGATACCTAGCTTCCGGGAGTATCGAGTAATCGATAGAGACCGTTAATTGGATAATTAAAAACGCATCGGGGCCGCAGCGGAGATTTTGGTTAGCTAATTGGTGCGATAGCATCGTTAATAAAAGCAACGTGTTATAATGCACGTGCTGTGGCTGCGCATCGATGTTAAAACGATATTATAGATATTTTTATACTAGAGTGGGTATTTGGATATGACATTTTAATTTAGCATGAAGCTAAACAGTCTGCAAAGGGATTAGTGTAACTGACACCTGTCTATAAGCTGAAACTTAATATAATACGAGCATAAATTAATTAAAAAATCCGACAGCAAATTATATATTTTCGTCAAGCGTTTTATCGTTCTATTGAAATTAAAACTGCAAGTTATATATATTTATGAAATCGTTTCTTTGAGCTAAAAGGCTCGCAATCGCGAAATTTTGATAACCCCCTCGATGGGTTTGAGAGAAAGATATTTTTTTACACAGAATGGTCTTTTTTACTTTTTTATGTACCTAATGTCACCTGAGCTATCAAAGAGCATCTAATAATATATCATACATTAAAATCGGTTAAACCGTTCCGCAGCTAAGGTGGAATAAAGAAACTCACAAACATACATACATACATTCATGAACCCTGAAAACATAACACTCCTTTTTTGGGCAGTCGTGTAAAAACAGAACGCGGCGTTTTTGTTTACAATATAATTTTGTGATTTTTAGACAGAAATGGTATAGCATATATTCGCTTTAGTACTATTAGTTATTACTCAAACAAAATAACTCGACGTTTCATGAATATTGTGGAGTAATGTTAGTGTTGCATTTATTTTATAATGAATAATCATAAACATTGTCAAAATAATATAAGAATAGTCTCGCCCGGTATTACATGGGACCGAAACATATCAGCGTTTCGAGGATGTGGTTCCTTTTCAAGGATATACAGGCGTGTTTATATCCTGGAATAATATAGAATGTGGCTCTGTGATCTGAAGATCTCAATGAAATATCTTTGTTTTTTACGTTTTCAATGCCTACATCTTAGCCGTTATGGAAAAATTCCAAAACTGAATCAACAAAAAGAACGATATTTCAAAGCTGCCCCCATAATTTCACGGCCGGACATCCACCGACAGACATTATGAAAAGACATACGAAATCATTTTTGCCCAACCTGAAACAGAGACGCTTTGCTCATGTTTCGCTCTGATTGTGTCAAAAAGAAAGCGTTCTTTTGCGTTTTTTGAAGCGCTCGTAGCGAAGTTTACTTAGCTGTTCTCAACCGATCAGCAAAGTTAAGCAACGTCGCGCGCGGTCATGAGTTGGATGGGTGACCGTTAGTGACAATACTACTGAGCGCTTCCGTGCTTCGGAGGGCACGTTAAGCCGTCGGGCCAAGTTGTTTTCTTACGATGGCAGTCGTTATAGCATGGTGGTAGGGCATTTTGCGATTGCCCGCCTGGCTAGCTACCACCCTCAAGTAGAAAATCTGTCGCCAAGCACCTAACGGTGTGTTCCCGCAGCTGTCCTTGAGAGCCAGTACTTCTAGGTTAGCCTGAACAACATCTTCGACCACATCATCACTTACCATCAGGTGAGATAGTGGTCAAAGTAAAAAAAAAAAAGGATAAATAATATCCAGCATCATTCATCATGTTGATTCCATATAACATAATTTAAGGGCTTTTTTTCAGTCAACAAAGAGGGGTTATTAGATTTTCAATTGCACTTTTTCGTCGAAAATACTTAACTCAAAAGACGGATTATATTCGTACCAGTCTAAAGAGTTTTAATGATAAAACATGTACCACATTAGCCGTGCTTCAGAAGAAATTATGCGCTCTTCACTTGGCAATTTAGGGCTTTCATTTTTAAGCCGCTTAAAGACATAAGAGCTGCCTGGTGCTTTAAACTACTATACTAAGAAACATCTGTGGTCCCAAAAAGTTCGTCACTTTTGTGCAGAACTTTTATGAATACGACCTTTATTCCACTCGCATGTTCTTTGGTTACATCTAGTCAAGGAGTCTCGGAAACTTTGGTAACGAAATATTCTTGTCAGAAGATTTGATAAATCTTTCAAGATCATACAGTTGTATAAAAACTGTATGAATAAAAAATAAACTAAAAAACTGATCCAAATTATTGATATATAATATTGTAGATACTTTAGGAGGAAAAAATACACCTATAGCTGCGCAAGGCCTGCACTGAGAAAAACGACTTAGGAGCTTAAATCAAATTTGACCTTTTGATTTAAGTCTAACTACGCAAGATGAATTCACAAGTCTTAAGATGATTTTCACCGATCAATAAAAATGTACCATGTTTTATAATAAACAAAACCGTCCAAAAACGCCTTCCGTAAAGAATTTTCAGAATTGAACTTGTTATACGATAATAATTGCAGTATTGACCATAAAATATACCTTACTTTTACGGCGGTTTATTTACGGTGATTATCACTATAACGTACGACTTAATCAGCCTCATCGAAAAGTCAATATTTAAGAAAGACCACAAAATACACCTTAAATGAAGACGAAAAGAAACATTCGCCTTCACTGACCTTGTTTAACGCCTTCTAGTTGGAAGGCGTTTTTGTACGTATTTACGTTTGGTCGGTTTTTTGCCTTCATACCATATAAATTGGCCGTCATTAAGGCGCTTTTGACTTTAGATTTTTCTCAGTGTGGCTAGGAAAAGATCCTATTGGTGGCTTTCTCCTCTTACACCGCTCATCTTGTGGCTACGCGCCATACGCAACTAAAACATGAAATACCCATTTACCTGCTAACTATTAGATTAATTATTCAACTGATGCAAGTTAAACGGCAAGTGTCAAGTGGTGTCAATGAGCGGATTGATTTAATATTCAAGTTGAGATATCACAGCAGTCAATTTATAATCTTATTGCCACTGATATTGATGGTGCAATATAAATTGTTATTTTTTGTATCTTACTGGCTTACGCTCGCGGCATCTCCCGCGTGGAATTACGATTAATAGCGCTCCCTCGGTAACTTTTAATCTAAATATAAATTATCTTGAGTTAAATTATCTTTTAGTTTTTAATGCTTTTACGGTATAGGATTAAATAAAAACATGTTTCGTGTAAGCTCCCCTTTTAGATTATTCTAATTTTTGTAGTTAATATTATTATTACTTGTTAGGTTATTCGTCATAGCATAACCCATATTATGTGAAAATTTCATATAATATTTAGAGGTTCTCAAGGACAGCTGCCGGAACACACCGTAAGGTGCTTGGCGACAGATTTTCTACTTGAGGGTGGTAGCTAGCCATGCGGGCATTCGCAAAATTCCCTTCCACCATGCTGTAACTACTGCCATCCTAAGACAACAACCGGGACCGACGGCTTAACGTGCCCTCCGAAGCACGGAAGCGCTCAGTAGTAATGTCACTAACGGTCACCCATCCAACTCATGACCGCGGGCGACGTTGCTTAACTTTGCTGATCGATTAAGAACAGCTAAGTAAAATTCGCTACGAGCGCTTAGATTTTTTTTGTACTTCCAATCAAAATATTAAATATTCTGCAGCTTGTCAACGTTTAGCGTAAAGTCCTGCAAGTAGACTGCCAGTAGATCTTTGCACACGACTTGTCAGTAAACTGTGCCTTTGAGACGCAACGTGCGATTTTTATACTAACTAGCTCATCATCTGGACGCAAATGTGAACAACCGTAACATAAGACGTTTCCAAGTCGTCTACGAATCAGATGCCCTGAGATATGTGTTGTGCGCTCTTTCGATGACGTAGTGAGTCAGCGGCGAGTCAATATCTTCAAAGGTCTAACTTCTATAAACAGTCTACCAAAACATTGCATACCAACCTGCAGCCGGCCAGTAGACTCTGCCTGTAGATCTCCACACTGGACTTGCCGGTGATCTGATGCCCAGTGAGGTACGTATTGTGTGAACTGTTGATGAAGTAGTGAGCGAGCGGCTGATCCATGTCGTCACAAAGGTCCAGCTTGTTGGATGCCACTATGGGGTTGTCTTCGGACATTAGGAACCTGAAGAATGTATAGAAAACTAAATAATCGAGATACTAGTATAACTGAAAAATATTTAAAAGGCAATAGACATCATCCACACGTAAAACTACAAATTTTAATATAGTCAATCAATATAAATCTATTAAAACAATTAATAAGTAATCAATTATCTATGAAACATATATTAAATTAAATTTGTCGGGGCGTGGGCACGGAATGCCGCTACATCGTCGGGTTCTTTTCAGCGTTCATCCATCAAGTAAGCTACGAGTTTGCTACGAGAATGGCACAAGCTTTACGAAGCTTTGATTTATAGACGTTTTTATAGTCTGGTAACTGCTAGTCTATAGTTATTTGAAAGATTGTGAGTAAGACTTCGAAGCTTACGTCACAAGACACTGCAATTGGCTCGGCAGTCTTGTAACAGCCGCCGAAAAGGCAACACCACCTAACTAGGGAGTGAAACTTGGTGATCGTTAACATTGCCGGTGAAGACCGTGATCAGTGTACACCAGTGGTGGAAAAGCAGCAATTAGCGGAGGAGTATATTATGAAAACGACATGATAAGTTACTATAGCGCGTCTGCCACGCTATAGTGATGAGAAGTTATAAACAGAAAAGAACAGTGAGATTGTGAACAGAGGATTGCAAGGCGAGGATTGATATGGCTATAAGGGGAGGAAGGAGGCCATTTCGGGGGTTATCCCCCATAAAGTATGGATTAAGAATAAACTAAGAGTGTTCTAGTGTGTCTTCTCATTTGTACGGTACCCACATGTACGCCCACGTTGTGAGAGCTCTGCCATTAAACCTGATGTCAAAAAGCTTTAAATTTTCGGACATATTACGATGACTACATTTAATTTAAGAAGCGGCCTTCTTGAAATTTTCTATTGTGTCAAATAATCAAATGGAGCTGAGGGTGAAGGCTGATTTTGTAAGTAATAATACAGAGTACAGAAGACACTGTTTATACGCCTTAATCAGGTCCTAGGCTCGCTGCGTAAGGATGCAGGTTCTCTTAAAGACGCGTTATTTTTTAATTGCTGATAGGTAAGCCTTTGACTACAATCTCACCTGATAGTAAGTGATGATGTGGTCGAAGGTGTTAACAGGCTTAACCTAGAATTTCTGGCTCTTAAGGACAGCTGCTGGAACACACCGTTAGGTGCTTGGCGACAGATTTTCTACTTGAGGGTGGTCGCTAGCCAGGCGGGCATTCGTAAAATGCCCTTCCACCATGCGATGAAGATCATGCCCGCGGCGGGATTCGAACCATGGATCTGCTTCACGGCAGGTCATAGCCAATGCCATGAGCCATCACTGCTTCAAAAGTGAGCTGCGGCTGCCGCTGATGATACATGTTGTGTTCAAACGTCATCAGATCCTTAACTCGCTGTAGTTCCGCGTATGAATGTCGGTCCTTTGGAGTCACGTAACACTTGAAAAAAATACTAATACTAGCTGGAAAGCTGTAAATTACGGTTATTACCTCAAAAAGCCGTCGAAAGTGAGCTGCGACCGCTGCTGATGGTATTTGTTGTGTTCATACGCTTTGATCAGATCCTTGGCTCGCTGCAGGTCGGCGTAAGGATGCAAGATCTCATTGAGTCGAGGGTCTCGCTGCACCACGTTCAGGAAATCCACCAGTTGTGTGGCTGATAAGTGCGGTTTGCCGTCGGTTCTGGTGGGAGAAGAAGAAAACATACAAGTGAATAACAATAAGCAGTTTTTAATATGTATTAGATCGATGAACGAAATTTTGATAAAGTGTATCGATAAATACTGAATTAATAAATGATAAGACATACGCTCAGTTGAGTATATTTTTATAAAAAGAAACGTTAATGTAGTAACTGATATGGTATTCGCGGTCCTGCGCATAACTGGATTAAATCATACTTAAGTGAAAGGACTCAATGTGTCCAAATATCCAAGTATAATGAAATAAGTAGATCGCTTGAAATACATACATCGGACTTCTTACCAAACAACTATGGGGTACCTCAAGGAAGCATTCTGGGTCCATTGTTGTTTCTTTTATACATCAATGACTTTCCTAATGCAATTAAACACAAATGCATCTTGTTCGCCGATGACACTACTATTGTTGTAGAAGGAACCAAAAATTCTTCATTTGAAAATAGTATTAAAAAAGCGCTCACAGATGCCATTGATTGGCTTGCATCAAATAATTTAAAGGTGAATATAGGAAAAACTAAAATTTTACAACCACGCACTATAAACAGTACGCAATTGCAACTGCAAGTATCATATAATTGCAAGCAAATAGAAGAAATCAATTTGGTCACATTTCTTGGCTTAACCATTGACTGTTTTTGTAATTGGAAACAACATGTTGCGAAACTATGCTCGAAACTAAATAGCTTCGTTTATCCACTAAGACAGATTGCACAGACTGTTTCTAAAAAAGCAGCCACTACAGCTTATTACGGGTATGTCAACTCAATTTTACGCTATGGTATTGTCATTTGGGGTAGATGCATAGATATTGAGCGACTCTTTATAATTCAAAAACGCTGTTTAAGAGCTATTTACGGCATACAACAAACGGATTCCTGTCGACCGTTTTTCAGAAATAATTAAATATTGACAGTCACTTCATTGTATGTTTTAGAAGCAGGCCTGTTTGTGTATAAAAATGAATACCTTTTTCAGCAATACAGCGCGTTAAGCTGTCATTCTACACGCTCACAATACAGGCACACACTCTATAGGCCATACACCAGATTAACACTCAGCTCAAATAATAGCTACATAATGTGTATTAAAATTTATAATAAAATCCCTAATAACTTCAAAGACCTGACATTTAATCGATTCAGAACACAATTGACGCGGTGGCTTGCTGAGAAATGTTTCTATAGTTTAAATGAATTTTTTGAGTATAAATTATAAAGATTAAAATAAGTAGCTTTCATATGACATGTGTTTATATATAATTTTAGATTTTATTGACATTTATTGGTATAATTTGTATTGAATATTCTTGACATTAATTAATTTGCAATTGTATTCATACGTCTGTAAAGACAAGTTTTAGCGGAACTACATTCTTATTATTATTATTAATTTCTAAATTGTACCTGAAACTTATGAATGAATAAATGAATATGAATATGAACTTGGAAAACAGTGTAACCTAACCAATCGGGTCAATGATACCACACTACTACTCTAATAACACTATTGCAAAATTGGTCTTGTACAGTACAACGTAAGTTGAACTATAGGTGTCGCTCCATCCCAATACGATGGTTAAATAAAGAACGAGAGCAAAAATTTGAGTTAGGAGTCATCGTCATGTTTGCTCAGGCAGTCAGAGCATACTCCGGCTATAGGGGTGGATGCCGAGGGTGGACGCAGGTTCGAAATCCGCATATGACTATAATTTTTTCCCTCGTAAATTTGTAATTTTGTATCCGCCGAGGCGTTATTGCAAATATCCCAATATTAAAACACTAGTTAGTGTTTAGACTAAATTTTATTTTATTTTAATTGGTTTTGATGGAACATGCACGAGGGCCATCTGGTGTTAAGCGGTAACCCCTGCCTAAAACAGATATATACGAGTATATATTATAAAGCTACCTCTGACCATTATCTCACCTGATAAAAAGTGATGATAGGGTTCAGGCTAGAATTATTAGCACTCAAAGACGGCTGTCTTTGAGAGGCAATAGTTGTAATTGCAAGAACATACTGTTAGGTGCTTGTCGACAGATTTTCTACTTGAGGTAGCAAGCCAGGCAGGTATTCGCCTACCACTAGGCGTAACGACAGCTATCCTCAGATAACAACCGGGGCGTTCCCTCTCCTCCTCATTAAATAAACAATAAATAAAATGATGATAGTAAAAACTTATATGGTCCTTCGAGACCTTGTCTTAGTTATGGTCTATAGTCCAGTGGCAAGAAAGTAAGTCTTAGAAACGTCGCGTGCTAGGAAGAACTGTCTTTTCGCTTTAGCCGTTAAAAACTCCGACGCGAATACTGGAGACTTTGCTCCTTTTAAACCCAGCATATTTGTATTCAATCTATTTGTGGGGTTAGAAGTATTAAATTTTCTTACAGCTTGCAGTGTTTTTGTTTTTTGCAGGTTAGTGGCAAAATCTATAACTACAGAAAGTTCATCGTTTGATTTTCCTCTAATGCGATAAATATCTACTTTTGCATTCTGGTGGGGTTCAGCCCCAATTTCGGAGTGCAGTTCTTCTACAAAATGATTGATAGATTGATCTTGTTTTGATTCTTTGGTTTTTCAAGGATTTCCTCGTATTTCCGAACAATTACTTCTGCTATATCGTTCCAGCTCGTCAATTATATTTTCTAACTTAATAATATGCTTGTTCTGATTTACTTTTTCGTTTTCGAGAGCAACAACTCTCGCATTCAACTCGTCATAGTTTTTACATAATACTCTAGAGTTATTTGTAACATCTAATCCTGGGTTTGAGCTTTATCATAATATGATACGAAATTTTGCTCTAAAACACTTGCCTGATTAGCTAGAAGGTAACTCAAGTAGAAAATTTTATGCTGACTCCATGCAATCAATGGTTGTCCCGGCAGGTATCTTTAAAGGCTAGGTCCTAGAATGGGACCTACCTATGCCTATTGTACCAATCGACCACTTGCCATAAGGTGAGATCGCGGCCAAAAATATCTATATCTATTTTTTTTGTACTTAACTTTCTCGCCGAACATCTTAGCCCGAGTTCAGGAATTCACTGAAAATTAGTGTTATGGGTTGCACTTTAACAGTTGTGGCCATAACTCAAACTGAGTGCATTCCTTTTGGTTATAAGTTGTATATTGTTTGTAATAATTATGCTATTCTATCAGCAATTGAAAATAATGGTGAGGTGGAATGCCTAATTAAAATAAAACCGATAGCTAGGAATGCTCTCTTGCAGATTTGTTGTATTAGTTCATAGGGATATAATATAAGCATAGTAATGGGGTGCCGGGTTAGAATGTCAACTCCCCATTTCTTCCCGTGGGTGTCGTTAGAGGCGACTAAGAGAAAAATGCGCCAAATGAGCAGTATGTCACTTCTCACGTGGATGTGAGTAGGGTGTTGTGTGCATTAGACGCAAAACAGGGCTGTATAACATCTTAGTGCCCTGCCAGGGTTTAATCATACAATATGTTCTTGTGCCCTGTCTTAGATGTTGTTAGCGTAAACATTTATTCGTAACTATGTTTTTGTGTTTCGTCCAGTATGTTAGAGAAAACATTTTATATGACCCTGAAACTGTGCCCGGTCCTGACGTCTATTAGGGGAAATTACAAATGTTATCAGTTTTATCGCGCTTGTGGCTAGGTTTGGTAAATATTGCAAATTAATCATGATGGTGTTGGTTCAGACAGTAATGTACGAGTATGGTAATGAAAGTTGGGTATGGTAGAAAAATCATGAAAGTAGAATAAATGTAGTGGAGATGAGAGCATTGAGAACCATGATTGGAGTTAAACGGAGGGACAGGATAAGGTAAGGAAGGAAGGTAGTGTGATAAGGCAACGATGTTGTGTGAATGAGGATGTAATGACAAAAAAGAGTATGTTATGGTGGTTTGGACATGTGGAGAGAATGAATGAAATGAGAATGACCAAACAGGTACACGTGGGACATGTGAACGGGAGTGTTGGAAGGGGAAGACCTAGGCGAACGTTCCGAAATCAGATTGAAGACGTTCTGAAATAAGGCCAGGCCAGGAGTACCCTAAACCGACGCTTATGTATGAAAGGATTGGTGAGTGTAGAGGAAACGAAAGATATTTGTAAGGATCGTAGTAAGTGGAACTCTGTGGTCCCTGCTTACCCCTACGGGATAGAGGCGTGATTTTATGTATGTATGTATCATGGTTTTCGCGAGTTCAAAATAATATAGCTCGTATTATCCGGAAAAAATATACTACCAATACACCAATGCAGACAATTCCATAATTTACCCCTATAAAAGCGTAAAAGACAATAAAAACTAAGTGTACGTGTACAAATGTAACAATTCAGTAAACGTCATACCAATTATTAAAATCTTAAAACATCTTCTTCTAATCTCGCATATTATAGATCAGAAGAGATCAGAGCTATGCGTGGCTACGCAAGATAAGAAGAGACGCCTTGTAGGTAAATATAAATATTAGGAGTTATTATAATATTATTAAATATTATAATAACTCCGTGCTTTGTGAGCTGAAGTACACTTTAATATGCTTCGTAGCTAGAGTCGCTTATTTACGCATTCGCCTTAATAAGATCCTGCCATTCACTAACCGTATATCGGTCGTCTTGCTGCGCATTAGGCGTGCATCACAGCTTTGCCTGTATGAAAGGAAATAATGTTTTCTAACAACAAATAAATTATTCTATTCTATACAAATCCATCCGCAAGGAGGCTCAGCGTAAAACAGGCGGCCGCCCCTAAAACCGAGCTCAAAACTTTTTACTATATGATCTTGTGTCGTCTAGCATATTTAAATCACATATACAGTAGATAGATCCCGCGCCTCATTTGTGTATAATAGTAAGAAGATGATATTTTGAGCTTAATGAATATTTTGTGGCAATGTTTTGCGTCGATGAATCGGAAGATGAGCTATGGGAAAGTTTCAGTCTATATTGTTTAGCGAAATACATGGTGCCCAATTAAAGTTTCGAAGCGATGTTTGTTAAAGTCGAACTCCGTCTCCACTCAACGATCCACTAACAATAAGATACAATAATGAAGACCGAAGAAATACATTATGTTCACGAGTTACGAAATTTTGACTTATGGTATCACATCTGCTAAATAAACCACATTGCTGTCAGCGAATACGACAGTCAACCGTATTATTTATCATTGATATAAGGATCATATCAGCGCGGACCCTCACGCAATTACGTTAATATTTTCGTCCGAAATTATTGTTATCAAGACAGTTTTTATATTTTAAATGTTCCTGTCTTTTGGTGTAAGAAAGGATTATAAAGCATTTGTTGTTATCACCATATTCCGGGCTATATAGACAACAGAGGTAAGATAAATATTTGTTTAATAAAAATTCAGCAAATTCAAGCAATTCAGTTGAATTGCAATATCTGTATCAGCGAGATCGTCCACCGCTGAACAGCCTCCCCCATTTAGGGTGGTTTTCCATATACCTACGTTTGGTAGGGGTCTTGATGAGCGCAGAGATATCAGTTCCTCAGAAAGCGCTGCTGCCCACCTTCTGATGTATTACCCTTAGTCGCCTCTTACGACACCCACGCCACGGGTAGAGATGAGGGGGTGACATTCTAACCCGGCACTGCAATGCCAATTAATCACGATGAATTATTATTATTCATATTTTTTTTATAATCTTGATAAAATATGTACTTTTTTCAGTATATTGGCTTGAAAATACTGATATGGCCCCATAAGACTGCGCGAGCCTAGTACTTTGGTTTGAGCTGATTTCTAATGGTAATAATACCCTTGGAAACAAAAATGTCTGATTGCATAATTTTACATAATATGCGCATTACGAAATTCACGAGACAGAAAAAAGCAAACAACGTAATGATAAATAAAACGCAACACCTGTTCCACTAATAACGAAGCTAATGAATGAAATAGCTCGTTCGTTATTACAGAAATATTCAAATTCCCCAGTCTGCATAATCTCGTTTCGTGTAAAAAAAGTGCGATAAAAAATTGCTCGCGTGGTTTATTGCCAAGTCTATTTTAATTGTGATTTATTCGCGGCCAGAAGACACACGGGCAACGTTCGTACAATCCAGGCAATTATAACGAATTACCACGCCATTTGAACCCGTGAACCCGCCGCGGCTCACTGTAATTAGTGTCACTTTGAAGCGCTGAAATCACCACACATAGTAGATCACTTGTTGATGTCAATTACGAAGTTTCGTTTAACGATAGCACTTACTTTACGTTGTTCATTGGAATGATCTGCTTTCTAGCAAAATGTATTCCGATTAGCATTTCAACCCATAAACTTGCCGCGGCTCACTGTATAATTAGAAATATTTAGCAGGTCCATGGTTCGAATCCCGCCCAGAGCTTGAGCTTCACCGCATGGTGGAAGGGCACGCGCGTTAGTTCAATTATTTACTTAGGGGTCGATTACCAAGCTGAATCTAACCATACCATATACTATACGTAATTCAGACAGGTAAATGGTTAACTAGTTAAATCTAATCAGAATATCATTTAAAACCGTAATTTCGCCGCAGCTCACTGTATAATTTTATTAATTAGTGTCACGTTGAAGCGCTGAAGACCACGCGCGTTAGTTCAATTATTTACTTAGGGGTCGATTACCAAGCTGAATCTAACCATACCATATACTATACATAATTCAGGCAGGTAAATGGTTGACTAGTTAAATCTCATTAGAATATCATTTGAACCGTAATTTCGCCGCAGCTCATTTTCTCAATTTTATTAATTAGTGTCACGTTGAAGCGCTGAAGACCACGCGCGTTAGTTCAATTATTTACTTAAGGGTCGATTACCAAGCTGAATCTAACCATACCATATACTATACGTAATTCAGGCAGGTAAATTGATACCCAGTTAAATCTAATCAGAATATCATTTGAAACCGTAATTTCGCCGCAGCTCACTGTATAACTTTATTAATTGGTGTCACGTTGAAGCGCTGAAGACCACGCGCGTTAGTTCAATTATTTACTTAGGGGTCGATTACCAAGCTGAATCTAACCATACCATATACTATACGTAATTCAGGCAGGTAAATTATTACCTAGTTAAATCTAATCAGAATATCATTTGAACCCGTGAACTCACCTCAGCTCGCTGTGATTAAGTGTCACTTCAAGCGCTTAAATCATCACATACTGTACATAATTTGGACTTGCTCCCATCCTCCCCGGTGCCCTCGTCCCGTGTAAGGGCCAGATGGGAAAAACAGTTTCATCGACCCCTTTAGTCACAGTGTTGGTGTTTAACGGATTTGACAGAGAAGATGGCACGAATCTAGTTTTATTTGCCTCGCTAGGTGCCTCGTTACATAGAAATACCGACTTAATAAACCTTAACTGGAAATTGTTTCTCTGGAAATTAAACGCGGTGGGGATAGGTTTTTGGGGACAAATTTTTGATTTGACGGTGGTAGCTAGCTAAGTGGGAATTAGCAAAATGCCACCATACGGTAGCTCAGCCACATTCAAACCATGGCGCTGCTGGCAAAAGTCCTTAGTCACTGTCACTGAGCCACATAATTAAGCATGGAAAAATTTATAATTATTTTAGCCATTGCAACACATGGAAAAATAAAATATATTATCCTTTTCTACCTCCTGCTGTTTTCTGATTGCCTAGTACATAGACCAAAACACAAGAAATTCCAACATAACTTTTAACTAGATCAAGTACATTTTATTTTTAAAATTACCTACTTTTTAAAGTTTTGGCTTCATGAAACTACGAACGGGCCACAGTGATACACATAAAATTTCCAGCGGGCCACAATGGACTGCTTGGAAAAATAAAAATTTGTACCAAAATTTACCGGGCTACTAAGTAAATAACCCCTTCCAAATGTTACTTTGAAAAAAGTAAACATCAATCATGTTATCACTGTTGTATAAAATAATAATAAATTGAAGCTACATTTCTAGTAATTTGAACTCGTGAACTCGCAACGGCTGAGGATTAGTTAGTGTCACTTTGAAGCGCAGTCACTAAAGTTCAATCCTCTACTCAAGGTAAATTTGTAAGTTGATACTTAAGTATTCATATCGCGTATATTTATCATTATTTTGTCCCGACGTTTCAAACACTTTGCAGTGATCGTGGTCCCCCCAGTTACCCCGTGACCACGATCACTGCAAAGTGTTTGAAACGTCGGGACAAAATAATGATAAATATACGCGATATGAATAGAACCTCGAGTAGAGGATTGAACTGTAGTGACTGCACTTCAAAGTGACACTAACTAATCTTCAGCCGTTGCGAGTTCACGAGTTCAAATTACTTGAAATGTAGCTTCAATTTATTATTATTTTGCAAGTGTTTGAAACGTCGGAACAAAAATAATGATAAATATACGCGATTTAAACCGTTTAAAGTTTTTTAATTAGTATGTGTAATAATCGCGAAAACCTAAGACAACATTATGATACTTAAGTATGTTTTAATTGTCAGATATATTATCTTAATTACCTTTCTTGATGTAGAAGCTTTTAAAACATCAGTCTGGTATATTTAGGTCTATACAATGTACGAAATTAGTGTAATTTGTGCTGAATATTTACTCAGACTAATTGAATAGTAACTCATATCTTAATTTCACCAACGTTAGCAAAGGTGACTTTCATTTGAACTGGCGTTGATCAATATTATATGTAACTATCGAATTCGGCTTTGCTATGATAGAAAATTTACACTTGCACATAAAAATTGACAAATGTACAAAGTTATTCACGCAGAGCTTGGTCTGGCTCATCAGATAATAGTATAACAAACAGCCTCATGTTTACTTAAAAATACGGTAATACTCACGTAGATAATCCTGTCGTATTCGATTATAGTTTCACCAAGTCGAAACTATAGTCGAAACTCACGACCGCATCCGGGTTATTTTATAAAACGAACAGTCTAAATAGTCTAATGTCTATAAATTCAAAGTTCAAAAAAATTCAAAGACATTGAATATTAAAATTCGTTAGGTATTTTATTTTTATACCTGATTTATTTTTTGAATCGCTCGTAGCGAAGTTTACTTAGCTGTTTTCAACCGATCAGCAAAGTTAAGCAACGTCGCCCGCGGTCATGAGTTGGATGGGTGACCGCTAGTGACATTACTACTGAGCGTTTCCGTGCTTCGGAGGGCACGTTAAGCCGTCGGTCCCGGTTGTTGTCTTAGGATGGCACTCGTTATAGCATGGTGGTAGGGCATTTTGCGAATGCCCGCCTGGCTAGCTACCACCCTCAATTAGAAATCTGTCGCCAAGCACCTAACGGTGTGTTCCGGCAGCTGTCCTTGAGAGCCAGCCATTCTAGATTAGTCTGACAAACATCTTCGACCACATCATCACTTACCATCAGGTGAGATAGTGGTCAAAGGCTAACCTATAAGGCATAAAAAATAAATAATATTTTTTTATATATATACAAAATTGTGTTTTTTAGCTGCATTGTTGGTGAAAGCGTCACTATGGAATATCTAGGTCCAGCGTTCGTTCCCCGGATGAGACAGTTATTGGGTTTTTTTGACAAAGAAATTCACAGTAGCAGCCCAAAGGCATCCCTGGCTCACTCCGCAGTTTAGGTACAAATCTACAAGTACATCGGCGTATCCGTCCGAACGGGAATATTTTACGGTTCGTGCAGCTTGAAAATGAGACGCCTTGTAGGTCGATATAAATATTAGATACTTCGTGTTTGCGAGCAAAGTGTACTTTATATCGTCGTAGCTAGAGTCGCTTATTTATTGGAATGATTTTGCGATGGAAGTGATCCTTCTGATACTTTTAATTCGATGCCAAAAATCTGAAATCTCTATTACACGTGACTACACATATATGGAAAAACGTGGGTGTTAAGACACATCTGCTAACTCCTTCGGAGAGGAAAGACGTCACGACAGAACTGAATTTTTTAGTTACAGCCATAACTTTACTAATCTGCAATCTGTATTGAACGCTAACGTCTATAGAGGAAAGTTATTTTTTTAATATCTTGTTGCTGGGTCGTGAGTTCCCACTATTGTATGTACTTGGTCATGCAATGCGCGAGATTCGGAGAAGTATTTTTTTAAGGCAGTATTTTTTTAAGGCAATATTTTTTTCATCTCACTTGCACTTAAACAATATCTAGACATACAGGTTAACTTGGCCGTAATGCCCCATATAAAACCTTCGATTTTTCTTTTTATCATGAAAGTCGGTAAGTTTTTTTTTTTCATTTATTAATAGCACAGCACACAAGTCGTGCAAGTTCAAGCAAGGAAACGCAATTGAAAAATTGTCTTAAAATGTTATCTTAACGGGAATTTTAATGCAATCTCGGTACATGCAACAATTTTTTTTTGTATAATCTAATTTAATTTTTTTTGTGTGTCGTCGATTAATTTTTGCACTTTGTCATGGCTGTAAACCTACATAAGTATTTACCCTTAACGTTTCTGAACAAAACATTTGTACAATCTGTGGTTTGGGTAAAAAGCTCGCCATCCGCTTAAAAAAAAGTTCACGTATTACGTTATAACAGTTGTGTTGACTTTTTATCAAAGCTTTTTTTTTTAGACTTTGTATTAAACCCTTAATTCATAACTATTTACTCGCAAATGTGATGAATAACATTGTATGTTTCACGGGCGGTACGGGAATTACAAACATCGATTTAGAAAGCCCCGAGTCTTCGACTTCGGGCTTCTACTATAGCCTCGATCGTAATTCCTTACTTACCGCCATTAATACACAATGTACTATTTTAATACTTAGAGCATTGATTACAATTGATACGGGTTACCCGTAACAAGAATTTTGGGTGTAATGTTGTCTTAGGTTTTCGCGATTATTACACATAGTAATTAATCAACTTTAAACGGTTTAAATCGCGTATATTTATCATTATTTTTGTCCCGACGTTTCCAACACTTTGCAGTGATCGTGGTCAGTCAGTCACCCCGTAACCACGATCACTGCAAAGTGTTTTAAACGTCGGGACAAAAATAATGATGAATTGCTATTGTATTCAACTCGCGACTACCATAATCTTGTAGATTGGTTTCAAAGCCTTAATACAAGCGCGAAAAAACTTTACCCGACGTAAGACACAGACGTGAGTTTCCATCTTAATTCAATCTATACCATTAACAGTCACTACACAAACATTCACAAAACACGTACGTGTCTCTTACATAAACTTCCCGTAATGTAAATAGCCCGTAATGGAGACAAAGTGATAGAGACATCGTTTGGGCGCCGAAACGACCCCAGTGGGCGACGAAAAATGTTTGTCTAGCGACTCCGACTGATTTACGGCTTGCATTTCGAAGTAAACAAACAGGTCAAACTTAAAGAACAAAGTTCGCGAATAAAGGCGAAAGTACGTGTGTGAACGACCCGTGCGAAGAACTAAATAAGCCTTTGCAAGCGCTTTGAAAACTTAAACATTTAATGTTGGCGCACACAAATCCAACCGGCACCGTATCGACTTCGATCAAGAGCATAGATACTAGACTCAAAAACATACATTCAAAATTTCACTCAGTTTGGATACTTGGTATTTAAAATATGACGAAACTACGTTTGAGTGGAAAGCGCTATGAATACACTTCCCTTAATCAACACCGTATCGGCATCCCCTCGACTCGCGACAAGCTCGTGAGTAATCGTGAGAATAAGGAGAACGACTTTGATACGGTGCAGAGGCGATATGTATTCGTTGACCTTTAATGATAGTGTTTTTAAATAGTACCAACTTAATGATGGTTAAAGAACGATAGGAAAGATTTGAGTTATGACGTAATGTCATGTTAGCTCAATTGGTTAGAGCATACCCCGGCTCAAGGGGTCGATGGACGCGGGTCGGATCCCACACATGACCTATCGTATATTTGTGATTTTCTAAAGTACCAACTAGTTTTTTTTATAGTTTTTGTTATTATTATTTTTGTTAGGTAAACCGCCATACTAATACATACTGTATCAGCCGGATTTTCCACTGCTGAACTCAGCCTCCCCTATTTAGGGGGATTTGCCATAATCCCTACGCTTGGCAGGCGTCTTGGTGATCGCACTTTAAGATATGAGTTCCTTAGAAAGGCTCTTGATGAAGGTGGGCACGTTACAGTATTTTTATCTTTAACGCCTCTTACGACACCCACAGGTAGAGAGAGAAATGGGGATGTGAAATTCTAACACGGCACCTCAAGGGACTCTGGGGACACCATAATAACATACTCTGTGAAAATTTTAACCAAGCACCAAACCTATACTGTAACTAGTTTTTTTATAATTTTTGTTATATTTTTTTATCGGGCAAACTGCTATCACTATACTTACACATATTTTCTGAAAATATCAACCTTTACAGTTCTAAAGATACAGCCCTTTAGAGGTAAGACAGAATACGGACGGACGTACAGACTAACAAGGAGGCATAGTAATAGCCTCCCGAATTCCCCTAAAAAACAGATATGCCTTGACATCAAAACATTTTTCCTTTTTTAAAAGACGTCTAAACGTGTAAAAATCAATTTCACTCGCAGTAACAGTGGAAAATTCATCCCCGACCTCATATACACATACAAAGAAGTTGAGGTGGAGCGCTGCGCACGATACAAGTGAAGCCACGCCAGAAGCCACAGAATCGACTTACTGTTGAGACAAAAGGAGCATGGTATTTTTGGCTTCACTTGTATCGTGCGCCGTGCTCCATCTGAACCTTTATTTATCTGAGGCGTCGGGGCCTCGACGCTGTTATAATGGATCGATAAATAAACAATCTTAAAACTTCGACAAAAGTTTAACAGAATTTCGCGCAAGGACTTTGAAAAACAATATTGCTAAAAGCTGCTTAAGGTTTCTGTATCGAAATATCTTTTGTCCAATCGGAAAGACAAAATCCAAATCTTCACCAACGCTTATTTAGTAGTTAGCCTTATTCCTACCTACTGGGGTATAAATATTTGAGTTAGTTTCCAGCAAAGAGAGATCGTGGCATTTGGGGCGACGTTTGCGAGTCAATAGCCCGTGGCCATAGAGTTATATCCCTCTTTTCTGGATCAGCAGAGAATCGTTGCTTGTGCTATTTGTAAAATGCCATTTACGAGTTTTTGTCGCAAAGTAACTGAACTAGGAAAACAGACGAAGATGCGTTCTAGTCGGGCCTCGCTCTTTTAGGGTCCCGCAGTGCAATAGCCCGTAACTAAATAAAATATTTGTGGTTATGATCGAAGGTAAAAATGTAATTATAAATAGTTCTTTTCAGTACTTCATCAGCCAGATTGTCCACTGCTGAACATAGCCTCCCCATGAAGGGGGAGTTTGCCATAATCCCCAAGCTTGGCAGGCGTCTTGGGTACCGCAGTAGATGATAACAGTCACTCAGAAGGCGCTGCTGTTCACCTTCCGGTATTTTTCCCTTAGTCTTACGACACCCTCGGGAAGTAATGGGGGACTGATATTCTTTCGCGTACCCCACGGGGGACTTTTTCAGTACCAACGAGTATTTGTTTTTAAAACGGAGGATAATTTACATAAAATGCTGCAAATTCAGATTCCTAACAAGTTTAGTTTTAATAGTCAACGACTATGACAGCTAATTTTTTTTTAATATGTACCTATATGTGTTCTCTTTTAATGAGCTCGAAACGAATATCATCAACATCTACCGTTATAAAAAATATTAATATAAAAATATTTCTACACTATTCTTTTTTCCGTTGAATTAAGCAAGACCAAGAGTATTTTAGTCTAACGATTCAATGGTACCACGGTTAATAGAAATCAGCATTTTCGTAGTACCATTGAGTCAATGGTACCACGGCAAATTAAATTTGCCGTGGTACCATCAAAGGAACTATCTAATGGTACCACGGCAAAGGAACGCAACGTTTCACACACAGTTTTTTTTTTAGGGTTAACTCATTCTGTTTACAAGATAGAGGCCTTGACACAAGGACTATCAGATACTCAGTACTCATTTGATGTCTCATTGATAGGACTCCAGGCTCCGTTTAGGTACGTAACCCTAAAACCAGCATATGTAACCCTAGCTTAGCTTAGTAGCGCGTGCGAATCTGGCCTCGTTCGATAGATGTTCTGAGTTTATTTTCAGCAAGTGTATTTTAAGTTATTGGACCCTATTTAAACTTATTTTATTTTTATTTATTATTGCGTTACAAATAGACGACAGTGTGCTCTGTTGTACTCCTGGAGTACGGAACCCTAACCTAAGAAGATCCTTATCACCATACTGAAAATATCATTGATACCACTTAGTGCAGCCGTTAGAGGCGCTTCGATAAGCTTTAGTAAAATGGGTTTTTAAAGAACTTTATCCATCTAAAGTTAAATAGATCATAAAATTGAAATTTCTAAGCCCTTGGAGCATCTCTGGATCTTTTCCTAAGCATACTGAGGAAAAACCAAAGCAGCAGCAGTTTGTTTTTTAGTGTTGGCAACACCTGTACGGCTATCTTCAAAACACCTGTCTTGCTTGGAGGTTACATGGAAATTTTGTTCAGCAATGGTACAGTACAATTAACTGATACAGTATTCTATCTATCCAAGGTCTACGTTACATTGGGCATACCTGGGGCTTCCTCTAGCACACGCTATTTTATTTAGTCCGAGTATCTAATAGGTGCTTAAATGACTTTTCAATCTATGGGATAAGTAAAGTGGAATTGGTACTAAACAAAAGACCCTAATCCAATTCACCGTCTCCGGCGTTTGCAGTCATCAAATGAGATAAACAAGAACTTCGCTGATTAAGGTTTTAGGTAGAGGATACTTACAGATTGTTGAATATTTTCTGCACTTCGGACCGCTGTGTGAGACTCTTGTAGAACGCGAAGAAGTCCTCGAACTGGAACTTTGATTGGCTGATGGTGTCCGTCTTGCCGGTCGGCAAGCCCGACTCGCTCAGGGCTTTCTCCACTCGCTTCTTGTCTTCTTTGTTTTGGGCGAACAGACGCACGATACTGTATCAAGAAATTAAGAAAATTAGTAAGATCATCTTATTATCGATAGATTGGATTGAAGCGCTCGTAGCGAAGTTTGCTTAGCTGTTCTTAACCGATCAGCAAAGTTAAGCAACGTCTGCCGCGGTCATGAGTTGGATGGGTGACCGCTATTGACATTACTACTGAGCATGCACGTGCTTCGGAGGGCACGTTAAGCCGTCGGTCCCGGTTGTTGTCTTAGGATGGCAATCGTTAGGCTCGTTAGGTCGATAGGCTAGGTGGGCGCCTGGCTAGTTATCACCTTCAAGTACAAAATCTGTCGCCAAGCAGCTAATAGTGTGTTCCAGCAGCTGTCCTTGAATGCCAGTAATTGATAATTAGAAGGTAGTGGTAGGGTACGAGTATAATATTTGATGAACAAATGCCACAATTAATCATGGTAGATATTTACTTTTCTTTAAACTTTCGTGAACTAAGCTCATGTTTCTAAATTCTAAACGGGTCTTTGCAGTTGCATTGCCCGTGGTCAGGAGTAGACTCTACTCGTGACCACGGTCAATGCAACTTGATCGAAACGTCGAGGTTAGTCAAAATATAATTATTTTGATGTTTATTCGTGCGTGAAAAGACCCGTTTAGAATTTAGAAACATGGTAGATATTTAATTACAGCTATATATTAACTTCACTCTCATATTTTATTTATTAAAGTTATAACTATTTCAAATTTGTAAATAAAGGTGTTTGTTGGTGGTACCTATATCATCAATGGCGATGGCATTAATTATATATTTATCTACCGGTCTTCCAGAAGTGATTATGCGTATTTGCTAAATGTATATATGATATATTACAGAAATATACTGTTAGAAGATAAAACTGTAATAATATATAATGCGCCGTGCGGTGCCCGCGCGGTTCCTTTGAATAGAGTTTTGAATATTTACATCAGGCAAAGTAATAAAAATAAAAAATATGAAATAATAAATTACAGACACGAGAGACTTTTAATATCAGGTGGTCCTCGTGTTTATTCCGTCAAAAACACATAAACAAACACAAATAAAAAACATTTCAAAATGTTTGGTAGGACTAGCAGAAGTCAACCATAATCAACATAACAATAAGGTTGTTAGCATTTTACCAATAACCTTGTATATTTATGGAATCGTTGGAATCTTTTATTTTGATACCAAATACAATGCGAATGAAAGAAATAAAAAAAAAAAAAAATTTTTTTGTGTTTTAATGCCTAATCTGAGCCTAGAGCGCCCGCCGTGGCAACACTGGACCACGCCGTGGTCCTTTGAATAGAGTTTTGAATATTTACATCGAGCAAAGAATAAAAAAATATGAAATAATACATTACAGGCACAAGATACTTTTGACATCAGGTGGTCCTCGTGCTTATTCAAAAACATATAAAAAAACACAAGTTTTTTTTTTTTTTTTTTTTTTCAAACAAAAAAATCATCTAAATAAGTTTCTTAGGACTAGCAGAAGTCAACCCTAAGTTGTATTGTTAGTATTTTACCAATAACCATGTATACGGTACCGTATGTACGATAAACCTGGAACCCTCGCAGTGCTAATATGACTCACACTTTTTTTCTGTTTACTAAAACCTTTAAATTCCTAACAATGGACAATTTAGCCAGAGAGTATATGGCTTGTATGACCCGTAATATAATAATACGAATTTGTAACAATGCATTTGTATGCAGTAAATTGCAGTACCTAACTACCTAGTAAACATAATGCATAACTCATAATAACCTTTCTTGCAACTTCCAATCCTTTGATTTCATATTTTTCATCTTTGTCTGTCAAGTACTTGGGGTAACAGCCGACATGCCCGTGTGGTGCCGGGCTAGAATGTCACCCCCATCTATTCCCGTGGGTGTCGTAAGAGGCGATTAAGGGTAACACCAGAAGGTGGGCAGCCGCGCTTTCTAAGGAACTGATATCTCACGCGATCCCTAAGACGCCTGCAAAGTGGGGATTATGACAAACCCGATAACGGGAGAGGCTGTGTTCAGCAGTGGACAATCCGGCTCTATAATACTTAGGTAACAAACCTTTTTAATAACTAAAACGCGCCCCTCTATATTTTTTGAGTATATTTTCGACTACTATTGCCTACACAAGATCATATTTTTAAAATTATTTTATTGTATTCACCAACTATTAGCGTTTACACCAACACTAAAGGCCAATTTCACCAAACTTATGTAGAACTAATACGAGGACAACGAATACGAGTATAATTTTTGAAGCAATGATGGCCGAGCGGTAATAGCTATGGACAGCCGTGCCGCAGGCCCATGGTTCGATCTCCACCTCCAGCTTGAGATTCACCGCATGGTGTGAGGGCATTTTACAAATGTTTGCCTGCCTAGCTGACACCCTCAAGTAGAAAATCTATCGTCAAGCACCTTAGCAGTCCTTGGAGAGTACAGGGACATACTGTACAACTGCATATCTCAGGGTGACGGGTGCAGTGCAGTTCGTCACTTGTAACGAAATCTGTTCTATAACAGAATTCGTTTCATTCTGCCTATGCAGAGATTACCGCTTAACATCAGGTGGACCTCGTGCTTGTTCCGTCACATTCAGACAAAAAAAAACACCAATATGTCGCTACCCATTTCGTTGGCGGTATGGCATAGCTATCTAGATATATTTTATTCTGATCTGTGATTGCTGCCGCTCTGCTACCGCAAGATGATTGACTACAAAGTAAACAATATACCATCCTGTCATAAACATATCACACGCTACGATAAATGAGCACGATAACTGGATAAACATTTAAATACTTCGTAGAGTGGACGTTAAAAACACGCTGGAAATTCAGGTCACTCAGTTTTCCGCTTTGCGATCGAAACTTCTCAAATGATACAATGCTTTATATATAAAGCGCGCTAATTTTATCTCAAAAAGACCGTCCGAGCCTTCGCGTTAATAAATAATCGATCCCTTTATCCTTTTTACGCGAGTTGACATTTAGTCACGGCACAAACTTAAAATAGCTGGCCCTAACTTCAGGCGAGGTTTTATCGAATTTCCTCGTAAATGTTGTTGCCTAAATTATATTACAGGGGAGAGACAGGAAAACACATAAGATTGTGATCTTATTATGCTGTTACACGGTTTGTTTCGCTGATTATTATGTGATTGACGTAATTGTGGAAATTACAATGGAGATATACCCGAACGTCAGATGTTCTAGAGTCTTGTGAGCACATTGTGTTTTGCCTATTCTTGTATCAGAGGTATTTACTGTTTAGTTCTTGATTTTGAAGTTAGTTTGTAGACGAATCCTTAACGCTTCATTGCTCAGTTGACGCCATTTACCTTACATTTTTTTCCAAAAACTAACCGACCTTTGCCAAGCAGTGGGACATTTATAGTTAAGACGCTGTCAAATGATGAAATTTGGTCACTATCGGACTGCTGACAGTGCTAAATAGTTTGACTTGAACAGATTTTTCGCAAATGTGTTTAGTTGATCACATTATCTAAGTTCTCTTTCACTAGGAGTGAAAGAGAACTTATAAAACGTATATAATATCTATTCATATAAAAGTCAGGACTAAACATAGTTTCCAAATGAGATCTATATTTTCAGCAAAGATCACCCACCCGCAAGTTTCAGGGCTTTTTTCTGTTTTCTTTACGTCCCTGAACATAGAAGCAAAAAGTCATGAACAAATCTTCACACCGCATAAATATTTATAGACAGATTTTCTAGTTGAAGATGGTAGCTAGCCAGGCGAGCATTCGCAATTTGGCCATTCGCCGCGCGGTGATGCTCAAGCCGGCGGTGGGGATCGAACCAGGGACCTGCGGCACGGTAATCCATAGCTATTACCGCTCGGCCATCACTGCTTCGAAATTCAATTTATCTGTATATCAATTTTGTTTGTCAGAACAGTTCAATCGCTCCAACACGAGGATCGTACCCAGGTCATTTGGATTCCATAGCGACGCCTTGAGCCACTCTACCAACGAAACAATCAAGTGCACGTTTTCGTCTATTGTTAATTATATATAGTGTTGACAACGTTCACTTTTATAGCACGATTCGGACCACGTGTACTGTTTTATAAAACACTAGCTGCGCCCCGCGGTTACACCCGCGTGGTGATGGATGATGATGATAAAAAGTATCATATGTGTTAATCCAGCACCTCATCTACCATCATAATTTCACCAAATTTGGTTCAGCCGCTTGAGTGTGAAGAAGTAATAAACATACAAAAACACTCACAAACGTTCGCCTTTATAATATTAGTTTGATATGGATCACTTGAGAGGAGTAGGCTGCATTTGGCAGATTTTTTTCCTATTTACTTGACACTTACCGTTATATTTTGGACAATTCACACAATATCTTAATAAATAATAGCTTATGTGTTGTTCTGATGTGTGAGCTATATTATTGGAAAGTTTCTTTAAATTGCATTCAGTAGTTTTTTCGTGAAAGAATAACAAACATCCATACATACATCCAACAAACTTTCGCGTTTATAATATTAGTAAGGAGTAAGGATGTATATTCAAGTCAGAGTCGCCATTAAGCCATCTTATTAATTACTATGCGAGAATGGTTATACAATCGGCCCTATTCATTAGCGAGCGGTTTGATTGATGGGTGCTATATTATTCATCATTATATTTGTTGTATGTACGATGATACTTTTGAAGCAGTGATGGCTCAGTGGCATTGGGTATCGACTGCCACGCAGCAGGTCTTTGGTTTGAATCCAGCCGCGGGCTTGAGCTTCACTGCATGGTGGAAGGGCATTTTACGAATGCCCACCTGGCGAACGACCACCTTCTAGTAGAAAATCTGTCGACAAGCACTTAACGGTGTGTTCCGGCAGCTGTCCTTGACAGCCAGTAATTCTAGGTTAAGCCTGTTAACACCTTCGACCACATCATCACTTACCATCAGGTGAGATTGTGGTCAAAGGCTCATCTATGAGCAATAAAAAAAATATAAAAAAATGATGTTAATTTGGAATTTTTCTATCATGTTTGGGGCACTCTACTCTATTAATGGTAAAGTAACTACTACTCTACTATTTGTTATTTTCCTAGGTCCCCCGGGTAGGGCAGAGGGCGACCACAGTTGTTTCCCATATTCGACGAAAATGACCACAGGTGCTCGTAGCACGCTCTTTTTCTTTTCACTAATTAAAAAAGTCACGGACCCTGGAGTCTGTTGACTCTCAACAGACTCCAGGGGCTTCTTTTTTAATTATGACGTTTTTTATTTAAGACAAGATATAGGAAATATACAGCATTCTTCAGCAGACCGGTGTCCTCCGTTCTTGAGATACAGCACCCGTTCACGAGTAGACGCATGTGCCAGTCATCGCCTTCCTCAGCTATTTTTGAGGGAAGATGGCGACCCAACACACAACACCGCCACAAGACAACACCTTTCTGTGAGCATGACCGCTCTGGATACCCGTGCCAACGATTACAATTATTATTTATATTTATTAGCCGAATATGCTTGAAACCTTATTAGAACGTTTTCGAATGTATCTCATATCGTGTCAGTCCTTTATCTGGATTATTCTTGAAGAATATTTTTGAATTTATAATTTAGCATTTTAAAACAAGATGTCACGTTAAAATATAAGACATCTCGTTATTATTCAATAACAGTTCTGATTTCGTCCAAGAAATAAAATTTCTATTTCAAATTATCTTGTTTGTGTTGAATTAAAAATGCCTTTTGGCACCGTTGTGCTTCTAAGTAATATTAAATAATTGATGAACATTTGTCCAAGTCTACTGATTATAAATATCAAGACTAGAAAATCAAAGCAGTCCTACGTAACATCCGACTAGCAAATTTAAGTTAAGTGTTCACGTAGCGCTTTCCGTACAAAAATAGTTAGATAGATAGTTAGGTCATATTTAAAATTACTAGCGTTCAAACCCAGTGAAATTTTGCATGAATGTCCTAGGGCTTAATATCTACGGTTTTGGTGTGCCAGTTTTCAGTTTGATTATTTATTTTATCTCTTTCAGTTACAATAAAAATTCCCTTGTTTCATTTTTGAATATTTTTATATTTACATAATTTTACACGCATTTGGTATATCCGTTTTTTTTAAATATTTTTTTATGATATTGTAACGGAACAAGCCCGAGGCCCACCTGATGTTAAGTGGACTAACCTCTGCCTATAACAGATGCATTTCGTCACCGCATAATTGCAGTTCGCCCGTTACACTGAGACGTACAGTTGTTTAGTCTCATATGCCTGTAATTTTAATGGCTCTCAAGGACAGCTGTGGCAACGCACTGTTAGGTGCTTGGCAACAGATTTTGAGGGTGGTAGCTAGCCAGGCGAATATTCGTAAAAAACCCTTCCAACATGCGGTGAAGCTCAAGCCCGCGGCTGGATTCGAACCATGGACTTGCTGCACGGCAGTCAATGCCATTGCGCTATCACTGCTTCGAAATAATTTTCCGTTTTAGTATTTATTTAATCTCTTAAGGTTGAACTGGCCGTACAGTTTTCCATACAAACGCCGTAGGATGATCACTCACTTATTTGAGATTTTAGGTATAAAATTGAGCATAATATCGATTGGACTCGCCATTATCTAGGTTTGTATTAAGAAATTTTAAAAAGATAATTAAGTTGAAAGTTATGAGCCTTGAAAACTTTATATGAAAATCTTGCGAGGCTCATAACTCTGAACTTAATTATCTTTTTGAAATTTCGTTACGATACAAACCTAGATAATGACGAGTTCAATCGATATCATGCTTTGTTTTGGACATAAATCATCAAATAAGGGAGTGATCACCCTACGACGTTTGTATGGAGAACTGACCGGCCAGTTTACCCTTAATATTACAATATAAACTCCTACATTACATTTTATCGTAATTTTATATATACATAATATTTAATATTTATTTTATCTCTTGCTGTTACACTAAAAATTCCCTAATAAATATAATAAAAATTCATAAGATTGTTTTATATTTTTGCTGAAAACTGGCATTGCTGAAGCATACTTGTTAAACATGAGCCTAATGCACCTGGCGTTGTGTCTTTGAAGGCATGCATGCATAATTTAACCGATTCAAACACATGGTAAACTGGTATTTAAAATCAGAAACAAAACTTAATTTGCATGGAAATTTTTCATGGTGGAAGGGCATTTTGCGAATGCCCGGCTAGCTACCACCCTCAAGTAGAAAATCTGTCGCCAAGCACCTAACCGTGTGTTCCGGTAGCTGTCCTTGAGAGCCAGTAATTCTAGGTTAAGCCTGTTAACACCTTTGACCACATCATCACTTACCATCAGGTAAGATTGTAGTCAGAGGCTTACCTATCAGCAATAAAAAAGAAGCTCTACGTGAACGCTAACCTTAATTACAATCGTTCCAATTCACTAAAACATAGTTACATGAACAAACATTTCTTGTTACTTCATACTAACAAATTGCTTAATATATCAAGATGCTATGAATGAACGCTCAAATACCAAAATAACTTTTTGTATACATTGAGTCATTCGGCATGGATTATTAAGGACAAAAGAATTCATACATGAGACGAATGAAGTGGTGCCAAAAGACGTGCCGCATTTAAACTTCGCGATGTGTTAAAGATAGTTAAAACTAACTATCTTTCGTATGCATTCAAATTGTTATTTTCATAAATTTAATGAGTCCGGATATAAAAAGATACGTTCTCTTATTATTGTTACTAATCTGCGTGTATTCGTAAATGTAAATGTTTAACACACTTTGCGAAGATTCATTACTCTGCTACATTTATTCTTCGTTTCATTAGCCATTTTACTTCGCTATCCAGACGTCATATATTTTTTTAACATAACGCCAAGTTATCGCATCCTCATAGCACGCTTGGCAGATAATTTTTAAACGCTTTAGGAGGGTGATTTCCTGTCAAAGTCATAGTCATTTATTCAATTTAGGCGTCTACGACGCTCTTGTGAAGGTCAATTACAAATTTTAGTATTGAAATATTCTACTTTGTACTGCCAGGTCCAGCAAATAAATTGTATAGAGCCACTGCGAGAAGAACGGGCAAGAAAATCGAGGCCATTCTTTTAAACATCTTTTAACAATTTAACAATGTGTTACATACTTCCTACACTGAAAAAACTTTATTGTAATTATCTACAAAAACTTTGGTAATTAGCTACACAAAAATGGTGACTACATAACTAGTTCTACTAGTAGCCAAACTAAGTTTTGTAAATTGGCGTTATGTTACGAGTAATCGAAATATTTATTAATATTTTCAAAACTAATTATGTGAACATTAACCAAACCATGTGTCATCAATAAATACAACCTTATAGAAATTAGTCTACCCATTTTGTTATTAGTTGTAATTCTATTTGATTCTCATTTAACAGCTAGTTGTAGATACTTAACCTGACTGTATTCCTGTGGGTAGCTAAACTGTGATGCTGTTTTAGTTTTTATGTAACCTTACTAATATGTTATCAACAGCTCAACTATTTAGTAAGTTTCATGTGTATATTACTTAAACAAGCGCTATTAATAACACAACTGTTTCGCTACTTCTATGTGTACCTTACCTCACACAGTGTTGTTGGTAACAAAACTAGTGCGTATGTTACATTACGAAGCGTTATTTAATAACTCAACTGTTTGGTTACTTCTATGTGTACCTTACCTCACATAGTGTTACTGGTAACATAACTGTTTAGTTACTTAAGGCTGTCGTCCCTAGGCTAGGTATTAGCTATATTATGTTACTTGCTGTAACATAATATAGCTATATGTAATATAATAAGATTATCTTAGGTTAACATTAGAAAACAAAACAACATTTTTATGTTACATTTAAGTTTATTGAATTTACAATCATTAAACAATATAGGTTATCAGGTATGATCAACCTTGAACTGTCCTCAGTTTGCTTCTCTACCTAAATGTTATACAATTGTGACACCGACATTTTATGGGGGATTTTTAATTTAACAGTAATTAATTATATTAATTCTATACGGCTCCCAAAATTTATTTCACACTCTATGACAATAGGAGACTATCACATTTTGGTGCATTTATGAATAGTTAGATAAAATGAGCTCAGAAAATTAATATTAAGTATGTACTAAGTCAATATTTTATCCATGACTATTAATTCTGAGCTCGCTATACATATACATTTTACCACTAGATACAATGCTAAGGTGAGTGTAGGTATTATTATTCTCCACAGCCTAATCTCATTTCAATCCATTTTATAAATAGTTAGTAGATATTTCTACTGCTTAGGTACAGAATATGTTGGTGTTGATTTGAATGCATTTGACATAGTCTCCGTTAGTATGCACCAATTCTTTTAAGTCTGCATCTGAGAGCATTTGAAGAGTTTCTATGTCAATTCTGAAACAAAAATATTTTACTCACAAAACTGGAAGTTTGGATTGATATGAATATAAGATATAATATAGATAAGATAACAGACACATACATTCAAGTAAATTGATTTCACATATTAATATGTGAGTACATAATATTAGCACTGCCTACTTATTAAGTATGTAAGTAGGTCAAGTAAGTTCCAAAGTAAGTAAGTAGGTACATAATATATACAACTGACTTGACCACCTCTTGCACCTGAAGTTCATCTGTGCCTCAACAGCTGATGTACCACTGAGCTTAGAGCTTAGAGTGCTTGGTATTGGCCATTGAATAATACTTCTCATAGGACATTGACTGGTAAACCTTTAGCAATCAGTAGCTTCGAACTTTACGCCAGCCCTCAAGCAACCCACAAACCCAAGCGTGATGGAGTAGGTACCTATCTGAATAGGTTCTTTAAGATTTTAAGTATTTGTCATCAAACCAATACACTATTGATTTTTGTGCACTATTCCAAAGATGCTTGCGGCAAGCTCATGCGCCTCATGTAAACGACGTCTGTGCGTATGTACATATAAAATTGTTCGATTCCGCCTAAGCGACACCGGTTATGTCGATTAGGTTAAGGTAAATTACATGATACATTACGATTAGGTACCTACCTAGTTGTGGCTATGTTTACGATTTTTTATTATTGACAATTTCCTGTCACTCATTTTGTTCCATTTTAACCTCTTCAAAATAATTAACTAGGTACCTTTCTAAGAACGAAATAAGTTCGGCGTCGGCCATGTTTGCTAACACAATAAGTAGCCACAAGTGCCTAAAAATATGGGGCTTAAATCTTAGAGACACTACTAAATCAATAAGTAACAAAATACACTCACCATTTAATTTTTCTATATAAATTTCAAGTCACCACGATTTCAGATAATCTGCGATAGCATCTTTTGTCGGCGATGCAGCCGTCGCGTCGTCCGATCGTGATCCATATCCTATGTAATTCTTGCACACATTTACTTAAATAAAACATGCGCTGTTGTTCACTAATATCAATCTGAGTAAATAACAGTTAATACGTTTTTATTATTTGGAAATTTCGCAAAACGCACTCGTTCGAACCAAACCACAGCAAGAAAAGGAAACCAATAGGTATGGCTTGCGTCCGCTGCGCCGCCGCCGACCATGGCGTAACTTATATGCGCTGACGGCCGATGTTTTGTTCCTCCAACCAGGGTTTAAAAAATAGGGGCCTTACATACAAGCATGTTTCGATTGATTATAAACTAAACAGTTTTGTAATTAATAATCAAAGTCGGGTTGAAAGTAGCTTTTATTTTTTGTTAATTACTAATTGTGTGTTTATCAATTGATAACATTTGATTATTTAATAGCTGAACAACATGAATGTATATTTACAACCACTATTTTCGATATTTATATGTTTGTTACTAATAAATCAACCGTTTCATAAAGGTATATCCAAATAGTTTGCTTATTTTTAGTGAACTCCGTTTTGTAGTTGTAACTAAGGTCACGTTTTGTTAAATGTACATTAAAAAAAGTCAATTATTAACTAAACTCAATATAACACAACCCATTTTGTGGGCCATAACTGAATCAGACGACGTGATTTAAACAAAGTTTGTTTACTTGCAGCTTTTTACAATTTAACAAAACAGGTTTAGTAAATTAGTTTTTTCAGTGTATATAATAAAGTTATTACAATATTTGTTTAAATTATGTAGGTGACAGGTGATGATTAAGGTCACTTTGAAATTGAACTATTCTGAGATAAGTGTTTGGATTCAGAAAAAATATATACTACCTACAGATCTTTGCCAACAAATAAGTGCTGAAGATTTTTACATTACTGGTTGATTAATATGTAAACCATTTTTTGAAATGCAACTGTTTTCAATTTCTTTTTTGGAACTCCTCATCGATAATGATTTTTCAACATCTAACTCACGCTAAATGTGAATGTCATCCTTAATAAATCATTGCTATAAAAAATTAGAAAACTGCATCCTTGTGAAAAGTATTATTTTCTCAATCTTTCGCGCTTTATGCACAAACACAAGGTTAGAGCCGCCACGCGCAGCGTAAATTGAGGTCGAACTTAGTTTAAATTATTTTTTTTCGTTTCAAGCTCGACCTGCTTTGCCCCATTAATTTAGGTCTACCCGTATGTATGTAATCTAGTTATAACCGGACAACAAGAGTCAGATTGAAGCGCACGTAACGAAATTTGCTTTGCCGCTCTTAACCGTTAAGTTAAGCAACGTCCGCCGCAGTCATGACTTTGATGGGTGACCGCTAGTGACATTACTACCTACTGAGCGCTTCCGTGCATGAGGGTACGTTAAACCTTCAGTCATGGTTGTTGTCAGGACAGCAGTCGTTATAGCATGGTGATTTTGCGAATGCCCGCCTAGGTACAACCTTCAAGTTGAAAATCAGTCGCCAATTAACTGAAGGTGTGTTCCGGCACATGTCCTTGAGAGCCAGTTTATAATGTAGGCTATGTCTATTTACTACCTTCACTTTCAATTGAGATTGTGGTAAGAGGCTACAAAGTGAGAAGAAAACAGGAGAAAGTAGAAAAGTGTTCACGCAATGCCTAAGGTCTACAACAATACATGGTCAACTCAGTGGAAATTGGCTTCGATAGAACTAATCGAATTATTACGACATCTATCTTAAGCAAAAGTGGCATCATTACAGCTAACTACATATTAAACTACTTCACCTGAGTACATCACAATATTAGCCAACACATCATCGTTTAATTAGCGTATTTCTTGTTAAACCATAATAATAACCTATGACACAATCGCGAAGACACAAACACATCGACATCCTCCGTGTCACGGTTAACCCAATATTTACCATCACTACAAAGTATAGTATAAAACAAAGTCACTTCTCGCCGTCTGTATGTCCCTATATATGCTTAGATCTTTAAAACTACGCAGCTGATTTTAATGCGGATGTTTTTAATGGATAGAGTGATTCAAGAAGAGGGTTTATATGTATAACATAGTAATAATAATAGCAGAAAATGCCTGCGACATTCAGAGACCATCCAACATATTACTAGTGCCTGTCCAACACTCACTCAAACCGACTACACCCATAGATACAATCAAGTAGCTTATATAATCCATCAAAAATTGACAATAAAACATAAACTAAATGAAAATCCCACGAAACCCTATTATCAATACGCCCCTAAACCTGTGCTTGAAGGCTCTATACCCACAAGATATACTTTTATAGAGCTATATTAACAGATAAAACCATACATAACAATAGACCAGACGTAACTGTAATAGATAAAGTAAATAAATGTGTATATCTAATTGACATAGCCGTTCCTAACACCCACAATCTACAAAAAACAATCACTGAAAAAATACATAAATATACAGAGCTGAAAGAAGACATAACTAGAATTTGGAAAATGAACAAAGTGTATATTGTGCCGATGGTGCTTTCGAGTACAGGAGTTATTCCGAAATACTTACACCACAGTATTAAATTATTAGATTTACCTAAAAATATTTATTTTATAATGCAAAAAGCTGCCATACTTTATACTTGCCGCATTGTTCGTAAGTTTTTGCAGGACGAAACCACCACCATGCAACTCCCGATAGTGATCTTTACTTGGTTTAGGCTCGTGGATTTCATAATACTACCGAAATTCTTAAAATTTCGAGATAAAATAAACTTTCAAAAATACAATAATAATAATTTATTTTTCTCAATACAGTTACAAGTTGTCACTTTTAACTTTATTACAATTGTAACATTTAATTCTAGTGATTTTTCTGACAATTAAATGACATGCAGAGCCTACACTTAAAAAAATATTGTTTCGTGGGAATCTGCTTCCTTCTATAACATATTTAAGATTGGGGTTTACTATTATATGATATGGCTATATAACATTTTGTATATGTTTAAGTACGTGTCAAAGTCAAAGTCAAAATCATTTATTAAATTTAGGCGTCTACGACGCGCTTATGAAGGTCAATTACAAATTTTAGTATTGAAATATTCTACATTGTACTGCCACATTCAGCAAATAAATTGTATAGAGCTACTGCGAGAAGAACGGGCAAGAAACTCGGGGCCATTCTTTTAAACATATTTTAACAATGTGTTACATACTTACTAAATAATAGAGTTATTACAATATTTGTTTAAATTGTGTAGGTGACAGGCAATAGCTTGGCAGAGGCGGAATTGTCCAGGCATTTTTGTCGTTTAAGTAATCAGAAACTGTGTAGTAGGATTTTTTAATCAATATGTTTTTCACATGCAACTTGAATTTCCCTTCTGTGAGCGTTGTAATATGTTTGGGAACTTTATTATAAAACCGTACACAATTACCTAAGAAGGACCTTTTATTTGTCTTTGCTAATCTTAAACCTGGCACCGCTATTTTATCTTTATTCCTAGTATTGTAATCGTGATTGTCACTGTTTAATTTAAATTTACTAAAATTTTTACGAACATACATAATATTTTCAAATATGTACAGACTTGGTAAAGTTAAAATATCAATTTCTTTAAAAAGATCCCTCACAGATTCCCTAGGATCCATTTTATATATGGCTCGAATTGCACGCCTTTGTATGATAAAGATTGTCTCTATCTCAGCAGCAGTTCCCCACAGCAATACACCATACGACATATTACTGTGGAGGTACGCGAAATAAACTAGGCGAGCAGTAGCTACGTCTGTTAACTGTCTTATCCTAAGAACTGCATATGCAGCAGAATTAAGTCTTCCGGAGAGATCATGTATATGTGGATCCCATTGTAAAGTGGAATCCATTTTGATTCCCAGGAAGACTGTCGCTTTGTCAATAGGGAGTTTATCTGGGCCAAGCTTTATGTTTGGTTCAACATAAGGAACATTTGGTAAAGAAAACTTTAAACATTTGGTCTTTTTTTAATTTAGGAGAAGATTATTAGCGGCGAATACAATAATACTGATAATTTTAGAGTTTTCTAATGTGATGTCGTAAATTTTCACATTTTTCAAACGCCGACTGAACCCTACGAGATAGATCAAAATAATTTACTACAGTATTGTACACCTTAAAAAGTTCTACAAAAAAGTCCTCGATGATATATGTCTATCTCTTAGGGATAACCCATAATAACCATTTCTTAACCTATACTTTTTACGAGTAATAATGGCTTACTTACGAAGCGATTTTAAGCAATACAGCATTAATCCTTATCCAATTAAGTACCTACAATACATTGTACATTTAATATAGATCAACATGGCCTCTACAGCATTAGATTTTGATTGCGATTTTTCACATTGCCAATTATATGTCGCTCTTACAAGAGAAACATCTACAGAAAACATGTTTGTATTGTCTAATGACATAAAATATGTGAACGTTACGTTTTCAAGCAGTGATGGCTCAGTGGCATTGGCTATGGACTGCCGTGCCGCAAGTCCATGGTTCGAATCCCGCCGCAGGCTTTTCACCGCATGGTGGAAGGGCCTTTTGCGAATGCCCGCCTGGCTAGCGACCACCCTCAAGTAGAAAATCTGTCGCCAAGCACCTAACGGTGTGTTCCGGCAGCAGTCCTTGAGAGCCAATGAAATTACAGGCACATGAGACTTAAGAACTATGTCTCAAGGTGATGGGCGCAGTGCAATTCGTGGCTTGTGACGAAATGCATCTGTTATAGGCAGAGGTTACTCAACTTAACATCAGATGGGCCTCGTGCTTGATCCGACACAATAAGTTACAAATAAAAATATTCTCGAGTAAGTTCCGGTTATACTACCCAGAACATAAAACAGCTGAATGATAAAAATTACAGTTAACATGCAGCGCGTTTCAAGCTTTAACCGATGGATAGGCTAAATCGATGACTGTGAAACGCAAAGATAGTGCTTTATTTATTAAATGTGTTGTGGGTAGAATAACCGGAACATACTCGAACATTCTGAAACAGGCCCTTAGTATCAGCATTTTACCCGTGCGAAACCAGGGCGGGTCGCTAGTCTATTATATGTCTAACGTTAATAATTTACACTCTTGTACCTTGGAGGTTGTGTTTTGTTTTCTGTCAATGAAAAGAGAACGTGATAATAGCCCCGTCCATTATAATGTCAGAAATCACTTGTTTGAGTGCCCTCTTATGTTTCGACCATTATTATATGGATGGGTCTTGTACAGAGAGAAAGAACTTCATTAGTGGTTGATTAGCATTATTTGTGTGAGATCTTCTGTGAGTCAAACACGTAATTATTTTACGGTTCTTTACATTTTGGAATCATTTTAATGTATTCTTTGTCAGTGTGTGTACGTTGTTTAGGTAAATTTACTAGTATTAACATTTAATATTATTGTCCTCTAGTTTTATTACTTTCTGGTTAAATCTCATATTTCATTTATTTATTAATTAAATTTAAATTAATTCGTTATTTTATACATTTCAAATTGTTATTTAACTCATTACTCCCATAACACTTAGATAAAAATAAAATGTGTTTAAATATAAATTTGCTGGCGTTTAATCGCAATGGCGATTTTGAACAAAAATGTAACATGCTTGTATCAGATTTCAGAGTGAAACTTTTTTCACACGAGATAATTCTAAATTTAGTTTAAAACTTGACATTTGATATTCGACTATTAATTGTTTTTACATTTAGCTTTTATCTCGTAAAGGTGTATACAACGATAATTAGATAAACATTCGATTACGACTTCCAACATGGGACTAACGCAGCAGAAACTGTTCGTAATGTCAATGCTGTTTTTGAAAGGGTTCGGCTACTTGCTAAGACATAACTAATTCTATGTCCACAATGCAGTCACATATCATAAAAGCCAAGGAGTTCACGACAGGAAACCAAAAAAATTAAAATCTGCTACTAGGTTTCACGTTGTATGATAGTAAAGGCCTACCACATTTTAATGGTTTATAGTATAAAGTTATCCGCGTAATAATTAAGCCCTACATTAGTCAAATTGAACCTTAGATATAGATGTATAAAATATAAAAGTACAAGCACAAAAGTAAAGATTGATTACATCAGAAGGGATGGTGAGAATTTGTGGTATTTAAACGTAAAGGTATTCCAATTCTTCGAGTTGAGATACGATTTCCCACGGTTCGCTTACCGCTGGTATGTTAACAAATGTTTCTATGGATAACTCAAATACAAAGGAATAATTGTGTTATTTTGTTTTGAGAACAATATTGGAATGTATATCTTTCTATCGAAGATTGTTTTTTTTTTTTAATATTTTTTTAGGTTTCGCCGTTCGGTACCTCAAAAGGAAAAACGGAATTACAGGATCACTTTCTTGTCCGTTTGTCTGTTTATCAAGACCCTTTTTCTAAGGAATTTGTGGAGTTATCAAGCTGAAATTCATATCGAATACTCAGGTCTACTGTCCCTTGGAACTGTGAAAAAATCAAACTTCTAAGCCAACGCAATCAAGAGATACAGCCGTTTTTGCCGCAAATTTTCGACACTCGCAAGGGAATCAAAACCTACGGGGTACTTCCGGTGAACTGAGCATCTTGACATTTGATACGAAGCAACGTCTTATAGCACAGATAAAGGAAAAATTGCGAAAAGCAAACATTTTTAGTTACATCATTGAATAAAAATATTTATATTAATTTTAAATTGTTATTGATTACGTGTAGCAATAAAAATACCATAACTTTTACTTTATATGTACGTATAGGTTTGTACGGAACCCTCGGTACGCGAGTCAGACTCGCACATGGCCGGTTTTTTCATGTACGCAGACAGAAGTATCGTTCTTATATTTGTTTTGGTCTTAATCCACAGCGAATAAGATATTTACAAAGCTTTTGAGGAAGTTTTCTTCATCATCATTATTGGGGAACCGGCTAGAACTCTGGGAGTCACGGGCCACTGTACGGTGCCCTATAAATATAATATCCTATTGATTGCAAAGTGATTGCAGTAATTCAAACGTATAATGTAGTACTTATGAATTATCTTAAGTCTATACCTACTAATATAATTATTATAAGTAGTTCATTTTTTTTATGCCTGATAGGTTAGCCTTTGACCGCTATCTCACCTGATGATAAGTGATGATGTGGTCGAAGATGTTGTTCAGACTAACCTAGAATTACTGGCTCTCAAGGACAGCTGTCGGAACACACCGTTAGGTGCTTGGCGACAGCCAGGCGGGCATTCGCAAAATGCCCTACCACCATGCTATAACGACTGCCATCGTAAGATAACAACCGGGACCGACGGCTTAACGTGCCCTCCGAAGCACGTAAGCGCTCAGTAGTAATGTCACTAGCGGTCACCCACCCAACTCATGACCGCGGGCGACGTTGCTTAACTTTGCTGATCGGTTAAGAACAGCTAAGTAAACTTCGCCACGAGCGCTTCAAAGTTCATGGATTTACTATGCGGTAATCTAATAATAATGAATACTAACCAATCATTAAAAAATATCAAATAATTGTTTTGTATTCTATTGTAAATTCGAAGATTTAAGACATCCTGAAGACGTTTCGTAGAATCGAACGCGTCGAAAACTATTCCGGCTAGCACACGCGGAGTCACGATAGTTATACATACACAATTAGGCGGAACTGTTACTAAAATGTTGATATATTTCTTGTGATATTTTCTGTTTGGTATGTAATAATAAATTGTGTTTTAATAATATATTAATTGTTTTAATGAATAAATTCAAGGCGTGACTTTGCGAAAATCTATATTTAATAATAGCAAATATAATAAAAATACTTTAAGAAAACATTATACTTTAGAAAAACACTTAAAATATTAAAATAGAGAACATTCCGCCCTATTTTCCCGCTAAGCCGACGTGACGTCACAACGATCGAGAAAAAGATTTTATCCAGATTTTATGGATTTTCATTCCTTCACTCCGTAGCAGTGAAGGAATGTTGTATGAAAATCCATACCTGCCCTGGTAGCGTTCTTTTGTTTTTTAGCTGCTAACATAAAAAATATACAATCTCAAAAAGGTTTTATTTCAAATAATTAGAAAAAAGACGTTTGATTTTTATTTGTAAACGATTTTCCATGAAAGGAGGTTTGCAACCTTGTTTTGCACTACGAGAAAAAAAGCGCGGCAATGTGTTATGTTTGGTTAAATTTTGTTTTTTATTAAAGTGATATTTTAACAGTATTCAACAGCTTTTCATTATTCTAAATAATTTTCCAATATTTCATCTGACAGTGAAAGTGTTGTTTTTATAATGATGACGCCACCAGAAATAAGAGATGCAGCTCAAGAAGTCATAAAGAACTTATTGCCTGAGAAGTCTCGAGATAAGTATGAGAAAACGTATAATGATTTTATTTTCCTCGTAGGTGTAGTATAAAGCACTATGTATCACTCGGGAGAAAGTTCTATTTCTGTTCTCGAGTTGCCTTTAAGCCCTCCGCTGCGCGTCGGGCTTAAACAAACTCTCGGACAGAAATAGACCGTTTTCTCCCCTCGATGTACAATGTACTATTCCGATTGTGCGCTCGAAAATTCTAGACCTCATGAGGATACTTTGTGTAGAACCGAAATGCGTCGAAAATTCTTCCGGTTTGGCTGGGTTTGTGAAGCATGTAGGCTTAAAAAGAAGGGAAAATTAGGCGGTATTGTCACTTGATATACTCGAATTAATAAAGTGTTTTTCTAAAATATTTTTATAATTTAATGTTTTCTTAAAATATTTGTTATTTTTGTTTGTTTTCTTTTTTTTTAACATAATAAATAATATAATGTACTTGGTTTCATACTAAACAGAAACAATCACTGGGAATATCATAACGGCTACACTATATTACCAAATACGAACAGAGTACTTACTTTTTGACCAATATCTTCCCTGACTTGTCCGCCTTGAGAACGATCTTGGTGTGCATTTTCTCCAAAAACTTGACCGTGGGGTTGTTGGATTGGTTAAGGTTGTACGCCAGCGCGAACAGCTCTTCAGTCCACATCTATAAGAACACAAATCTATATTAATAAATACAATATAATAACATTTATTCCGACAACATTATAAAATTTATGTATGTATATATAAAAGTGGTATAATAATTTAATTATTATTTAGTAACCGGCTAGGACTTGAATTTAAAAACGATACTACTAAACCAATTTCGATGAAGTTGCCATGGGACCAATCTACAATTATATATTTTTTAAAAACCGTTTCAAAAAAGTACTGAGTTATGAAGTAAAACTTATAAAATCTAATTGCGAATTCCCTCTTTTTTTGGAAAATGGTTTAAATGAACATAAAATTTAGTTTATAATTTAACAGTAATTTTTTGAAGCAGTGATGGCTCAGTGGCATTGGCTATGGACTGCCGCGCAGCAGGTCCATGGTTCGAATCCCGCCCAGAGCTTGAGCTTCACCGCATGGTGGAAGGACAATTTGCGAATGCCCGCCTGGCTAGCGACCACCCTCAAGTAGAAAATCTGTCGCCAAGCACCTAACGGTATGTTCCGGAAGCAGTCCTTGAGAGCCAGTGAAATGACAGGCAAAATGAGACTTAACAGGTATGTCTCAAGGTGATGGGCGCAGTGCAGTTCGTCACTTGTGATGAAATGCATCTGTTATAGGCAGAGGATACCGCTTAACATCAGGTGGGCCTCGCGCTTGTTCCACCACAACAAAATAAAAAAAAAAGTGATTTCGTCCTCTGAACGAGTACACCAAACAATAAAATTAATCTATCCGCTAAAACATTACGGATATTGTTGGTACTTGAGCGAAGTATGTTTAGTACTGAAGCTGTTTTTGCTGACACGTTTGACTACAAACAACTCAGTGCGTGCATGTTAATAAATAATATGGTACCCGCCATAATCGCGGAGGTCTCAACATCTTTTTTTTTTTTATGCCTGATAGGTTAGCCTTTGACCACTATCTCACCTGATGGTAAGTGATGATGTGGTCGTAGATGTTGTTCAGGCTAACCTTGAAGTACTGGCTGAGAGCCAGTACTACAAGGACAGCTGCCGGAACACACCGTTAGGTGCTTGGCGACAGATTTTCTACTTGAGGGTGGTAGCTAGCCAGGCGGGCATTCGCAAAATGCCCTACCACCATGCTATAACGACTGCCATCCTAAGACGACAACCGGGACCGACGGCTTAACGTGCCCTCCGAAGCACGGAAGCGCTCAGTAGTAATGTCACTAGCGGTCACCCATCAAACTCATGACCGCGGGCGACGTTGCTTAACTTTGCTGATCGGTTGAGAACAGCTAAGAAAACTTCGCTTTCTACGCCTTGAATGCGATATAGTAAATATATTTTTATCATATCAGGGTGCTTGTCGCCCAAGCGCGGAGCACCCAACTCCACGCGATGTTAGTCAACGCACTGGGTAAGTTCAACGTTACGTAGAGGAAAGTGCTAACAAACACAAACCGAAGCCAGTAATTCTATGTTACAAAACCGCAAATTTACAAGAAAAAAATATAGTCATGTGCGGGATTCGAACCCACGTCCAACCACCACTACAGCCGGGGTATGCTCTGACCGCTTAAGCTAACATGTCAATGACTCATAACTCCAATTTTTCCTCTCGTTCTTTATTTAGTCATCGTAATGGGATGGAGCGACACCTATAGTTCCAACTTACATTGTACTACAAACAAGACAAATTTTGCAATTGGTTTTAAACTTGTAAATAATGACGCAACCTTATAATTTTATATTGTTATGTTTGCAATAACGCCTGCTCGGCGGAATACATTACAAAACCGCAAATTTACGAGAAAAAGAATCCCGCACATGACTATAATTTTTTTCTCTCATAAATTTGCGGTTTTGTAATGTAATCCGCCGAGCAGGCGACATTGCAAACATAACAATATTAAAATTCTATGTTTGCTGAACCAAATCTTCGACCACATAATCACTTACCAGTACCGAATTATTTTAAGTACTTATCACCTGTCCCTGTTATTCATGTCACAATAATGAAAGAAGGCAACAGATTTTTGGCAACATTTTACTTTAAAGACGTTTACAAAATTAGATGTCTATGAATGCCGATGTAGTTAATGCACAAAATTTCGCGATATTATCTACTATAATAATATTTATTTGCTTAAATATTGGTACATGAGAAAGAGCCAGCTACCACCCTCAAGTAGAAAATCTGTCGCCAAGCATCTAACGGTGTGTTCCACCAGCTGTCCTTGAGAACCAGTAATTCTAGGATAGCCTGAACAACATCTTTGACCACATCATCACTTACCGTCAGGTGAGATAGTGAGTGGTCAAAGGCTAATCTATCAAGCATAGAAAAACGATTATTTACAACATTTATAATTGTCGAAATGTATACATATGGTCTCCATTGTACAAGACCTTATCAGCACGCTTGCAATCTAGATGGGTGTGTAATGTACTATTGAAGCGTTCGTAGGTAAGATTGCCTAGAAGTTATTAAGACGAAATATGCTTTAAATCTGACGATTCGTCGTCCACGAATATTCAAAACTAGACCTATGAAAACGGTGTAGGCTAAAGCGCGTGGCTAAACTGGATAGACCTCTTGCGCCGCACGTTGATCTGCGTCTGCTTCACCCCATCAAAACCTGTTCAACGTCTCTACCATTTCGCCTTAAGCGATTCAGATTAATTAGGTGCTCGTAACAGAAAATAAAACAAAACATGAATTAAATAAAGTACAATTTCAATGACGCTTCACGTGGTGAATACGACCTTTTTAGTCCACAGCGCGCAAAAATTTAAGAAAATATTTTTTTTATATAGATGCCGTTGTTTTTTTTGAAAATTTTCTATGCCACATTGAAGAGAAGGTTAGATGTGAAAATTCACCGATGAGGAGGCGTTCCTAAAAAAATATTTTAAAACATCTACACTTTTGATTTCGATAATTTATTTACCTATTAATCAAGCAGTTATGAACAACCCTTCAGCCCGCATTTGTTTCTAAAACGTCCGCCCGTACAAGATAGATATTTTTTCTGGATCCACACAATGATCCTCTGAAGAGGAGTTCACATTCAAAGTGACCAAAATCAGGAACTTAATCGGCCCATTAAACGATCAACTAAGTTGCGGTCATGCGGTGGCCGCTAATGACATTTATTAAAAGTGGTTCTGTGTTTCGGTGCGTTGGATGGCAGTCATTAGAACTGGTGGGCATTTCGAATCGCCTGGCTATCTACCACCCTCGAGTAGAAAATCTATCACCAAGCAACTACCGGTGTGTTCCGGCAGCAGTCCTTGAAAACCAGTAAATACTAAGTTATCCTAAACAACATTTTCAACCACATCATCATTTACCACCATGCGAGATAGTAGTCCAATGCTAGCCTAGCGGCAATAAAAAGTAATATTATTAAAACAACTAAGTAACAAACGGTAATCCCCTAGTCGTCAGTGTAGGATACCCTGAGTTTGTAAGGGTTAGTTTACTCGAAGGGTATGCTAGACTCGCTATGTACTTTATTAGTTCTTGAACAGTATTCACTTCAAGTTTTGAGATGTGTAATAGGAACTGAAAAATGTGCTGAAGGATCTTACTCTATTCCTTTTGAAAGAATATAACAAAAATTTTTTTACCAAGAAATAGCACCGACTTTAACACTCAAATATGTGAAATAACTTGTTGTTGAAGTCGGTACCATGATGGTTCAAAAGAACACATATTGTCCGCATGGCAAGTTATTTCACATATTTGAGTGTCGAAGTCGTTGCCATTTTTTGGTAAAAAAGTTTTTTACACCCTTTTTAGTGACCCTTGCTACTTATGGAATCGATTGTAATTCATTGTCAATGACTATATCATCAAGACTTTTCAGTTATAAGAGTGTAACTCAAAAACGGCTTGACTGATTTTGATGAAATTTAAATGAGACTACACAGCAATCATCAGCTTTCAAATAAAAAAGAATCATATTAATAATAAAAAAAAACATACACACGAATTGAGTACCTCCTTTTTTGGAAGTCGTTAGAAAAGTATGAATGAAGAATATAGCCGAAAATAGCAGAGATTAAAAAGAATTTTCTACAGCTTATCGCCAAGCATGTCACATCAGACTGAGATAAAGGCGGCAATCGGTACACGTTGTACAAATGTACATACCAACATAAATAGCAGTGAGCGTTCGGAAAACGCGGACGTGACACCCCGATTCGACTGAAAGAGTCCGCACAAAGAATTTTTAATTCCCACCCGTATGTCAGCGGCGCTTTGAACACGCGTCAAGAATTGGAAACGACGCGTTTCGTGAATATTTCGTTTGCGCTACCAACCTGATAGTACCCCGGCTTAAAGCCCTTACAGTCCTCAAATTAGAATCAGACCTGTCTCTAAAAGCGATCTACTTTTACAGAACGTATATTTTATTTTTATTTTGAAGCAATGATGGCCTGCCGTGCCGCAGTTCCATGGTTCGATCCCCACCACCGGCTTGAAAGGCATTTTGCGATTGCTCGCCTTGCTAGCTACCACCCTTAAGTATAAAATCTGTCGACAGGCCCATAACATTGTGTTCCGGCAGCAGTCCTTGAGAGCCAGGCACATGAGACATATATATATATCAACAGACCTGATATTACCGTATTAGATAAATGTATATAAATTAAATAAAAATGTAAAAAACCCGGCTGCAAATTCTTTATTTTCGAATCGTTTTTAAAGCTTTTCATTTTGATACCCTACTCGATGGGTTTGGAAGAAAAATATTTTTTTATCTCACAATTTGGAGTTTAAAATCCGCCAGTTAGTTTTTCTATTTTTTTTTACTTAGTGTCGTGTGTGTGTTATTTTGACTTTCACTATCAAGACGAATCTTACGACATCTTTTACATCACAATCGGTTAAGCCGTTTAGAAGTTATGGGGAATAAAGAAACTCACAAACATACATACATACATGAACCCTGAAAATCTCTTTTTTTGGGCAATCATGTAAAATCAACAAAAAAACAAACAATACACACGGAAAGAGTCGTAAAATACTTATACGTATCAATAAAGATCAAATCACAGTGGCAAATCAATAGCACCAGAATAAAACCAATAGTCTTATCCATCACTGGGGTGATACACAAAACATTACTGACAAGCTTGGATACGATCGATATCCCTAATCCCTATGACTGCTTACAAGTTGCTCCAGAAATCCGTTACTTATAAAGGGTTGCCAACAGCATGACAGTTTTGACATTTAGTTTTTTGACGTATTCGTAGTAGATGCTTTGGCAATTGTGACAATGAATTAAATTTTGATCGAAAATCGCATTAAAATTATTAAAATCTACTATGAAAATGTTGGTTCTGTTCAAAATACATTTCGTAAAATTCGTGATATTTATCGCGAGATGTTAACAACTGTATTTTGGCCTATTATTGTTGACGTGGATATCACTGACATGTGGTTTCAACAGGACGGTGCCACATCATGTCACACAGCCAATGAAACGATCAAATTATTGCAAACGAAATTTCTTGATCGTATAATTTCACGAAATTCAGCGGTCAAGTGGGCAGCCAGATCGTGTGTTTTAACACCTCTGGATTATTTTTTGTTTGGCTATGTTAAGGACAGAGTCTATACGGAGCCAATAGAATCTATTGCAGCCTTAAAGCTCAAAGTCCGTCATGTGATTAACAAAATAGACCCGCCATTTTACCAAAAAGTGATTAAAAACTCTAATGAAAGAATCGACATCTGTCAGCGTGCTCGTGGTGGACATTTGTCAGATATAATTTTTCATTCATAATTGCCAAACTCTTCTCTTCGTACATACAATAAAAATTTGAATCACCTTCATCTAAATTCTTTGTTTTATTTTGTATTAGAAAACAAAGTTCTTGTTGAGAAACCCTTTATTAAGAAAACAAAATTTGTAAGCAACTGGTGAGATTGCTACCAAACGCAAAACGTATCCATCCGCAATAAAAAAAACATAACTAGATGCATACTCTCTACAATCTCATTATTTGAAATATCATTTTCAAACTTCATGTGGCCTCGAGGTCTTATTTCTCGGAGGTTCAGAAAAGTGCCTTAAGGGTCAACCAAATTGCTTAGTTGATGTGACTAATTTATTCTAATGCCACCGGCTACGCGACTGCACGAAATTCCCCTGACTTTTCACACACCATGAAATTAAACCTAAACATTGTTGCTTTAAGGTCGCGTTCTATTTACAAGCAAGACTGAGACCTATAAGAAGATTGTACGTGGATAATTTTCTCATCCACAAATTTTAAGAGGCTCTAATACTTATATGTAGACAGTAGGGTAAAATTGGGGCATTTGGATCAGATCAGAGATCAGATCCAAACGCCGCCAATTTCACCATTTCATCTATTCATTTTTTCTTGGTAATGTCTTTATTAAAGAAAAAACAATTTGTATTATAATATTAATCACAATCCATTTTCAAAAAATGTGGATAATGAATTAATGAAATGTAACATTATATTTCATTCATTATTCACAAGTAAGCGCGCCACTATCATACATATATAAAACAAAATCAAAAAATCCTCCCATTTGATCTTATATGCTTCATATATAATTCTGTTGGTATCCTTATACGACAATGTTCACATAAAATCAGCTTGTTAACATTATTGTAACATAGTTGTTGGTCATAGTTTGACGAAACTGAAACAAAGTGGAATAATTGTCTATTAGATAACTTAAGTAAAATATAACGTTACAATAAATACTTATAGGATATACACAATATCACCTACCTAAAGTGTCACTAAATTATTAATGTGACAGTAACATGTCCATTGTTTTTTTTTTTAAATATTGAATACAACATGAAATTAGACTCAAATAGACCTAATTAATAAAAAATACAGTTACAGTTATATAAGAACTTTATTTATAATTATAAAACTACGTACAAAGAATTATCCATTGATTTTATAATATCTCTAATTTTAGCATATATTACATCAGAGTATACATTCCCAACGACATGTTGGGCGCAGAGTTCAGCATTACACCTGCATGTCGACTGTTCAGTGTTTTCGAATTGAGTGCTGTCGTATATTTCAATACGAATTATTTTCACTCCCAGTGCTGTTGTCTTCATACACGATGAAAGCTTCTTCTTTTCTTCAATTTGAGGACTCTGAATACTCTGATTGATCAACAGATTTTTCTGCTCTTTATTTTCTAATAATCTTCCACATTCATCCACAGTCAGGGCTGGTGGAGAGAGAATCCAGCTTGAATACTGAAAACAATAATAATTGAATAACATTTCGTGACCCTTAATTTTTAATAGTAATTTAAAACTTGTTAATACTTACAGACATATTTTTGACTGCAAAGCAAACCTCTTAAAATTATACTGATGATTTAAGTTATACATTTATCCTATTTATAACAAAAGTTTCTTCACGTTATTAGAGTTCAACATTGCAGCTTTTCTGTATGCAAGGTAGGTATAATACAAACTATTATCTAATATGTGGTAGGTACATCCCATACATGTAAAGCCAGAACTGCTGACTTGCATTAGACACCTTGCCCGTTGTAGAATAGGTTCATAGTAGCAACACTTACAATAACATTCAGGAATGGTACATTGCGTATCGACAGCGGCCCGCATTTTCCAGTTTTTACCTAACATTAACTTACTTATCCATATATACACTTCTTGTTTTTGTGTGTATTCTTTAATAATATATTAGCAACGGGGTTTGAATATTATGGTTATTTTACCTGCACACTTACAGCATCTATAATATTGGTGATTACTGATTACTTATACTTTTTTATTTATTCGATCTTTTTCCTGATAATAATAGCCTTATTCTCAGGATGATCTGAGTATTCTAACGATATTTTCTTAAAACAATAAATGGGTTTAGATATTTTAATAATAATAATATTATAGAATAATGAAATTAAAATACGTACTTGAAAACATTACATTTCCTTTTCATACAGCAATCGTGTAATCACAATAAACTTATACGCTTAATTTAAATCATGTGTGATAACGAAAAAATGAAGCGACCCGCGGCATAAAACAGTTTAGTTGTAATGACCACTTAACTATAGAAAATAATCAGTCGTTGTTTGTGTCTGTCTCCTAAATTAAAATACGTAATTGCTGAAATCTAAGTATTATTTTGACTACCTATAAGCAAGCTAGAATATATCTATGGTATGGATTTAAATTACTGGACTGTTTTTTTATGTATTTGTTTAATAATAAATAACTATTAGGTTATAACTAGTCTATGTGATATACCTATCATGCGAGCAAACCTAAACGATTAGCATAGTTTTCTATGTATGTTAACCAAATTTGGTCTACCGAACTTTGGTCACTCTCAAATGCTTACAATACAATATCGATCACGTTGTGCTTTCCTAAATAAGGAAAATGACCACGTGAAAAGGGTGTATTTAAGCCGGGAAGCGTGCCTTACAAGTCACAGTCTTCAAACTGCATAATCCTTCGCCTCATCCTCGGCTTGCAAACTGTTGAAGAAATTTCAAGTAAATATGTAAGTATCATTAATTCACTTATTTCCTTTATTCAAATGTTACTTTTATATTTTGTTGGTTAACCTCTAGTGTGTTTGATGTAATCAATAAATCCGTTTTATATTTACAGGTCCAAGACAATAAATGAGCTACCTACCGCTCTGGACTCTGATGAGGAAGAGCTGTCGGTAGACCCACCACAGAGCGTACACCGACACCGTGTCGCACACACACCATCAACATCAAGGAAGACTCGGTCACCACCCGCCTCCAGCCGACCCGTCGCTTCCACCACCGCTACCGCAGTTGCTTCCACCTCAAAAAAGCGTCCTCATACCCGTATCGTTCCTGCTACACCACTGACGAAGTACTCCAACTACGAACTGTTCGGCACGGACAGTGAAGAAGATGAAATTGACAATCACGGTAAGAGCTCAGAACACACCTGTCATATGTATTCTTACTTCATAATGAAACATCCTAAAGCTTATAGCCGGCAAATCAATGAAACAAAACATGGCCAATACTTTATTGTTCTGAAAACGTACCACTCTGAAGAAATAGAACTGATGAATAGACGACCTAAAATACATATTATGATAAAAAATAGAACAGATTCGGACACAGAAGCTTGGTACTATTTAATTAAATTTATAGATGCTATTAGAAGGCAGATGAAAAACTGTTCAATTTTAAACTTGTTTCGAGAAACATATCTCACGGACAACTTTTATTTCAAAGGTCGAGCACAAGAGTCCGCAGAGAAAACTACACAGCCTTCACATCATGCCACCAGTGCTGCCATCGAGCCGAAAGTAAAGAAGTTAAAAACAAGTTTCGACATGCCAGCAAAGAGCTCAGCACGAGCTTTATTCGGGAGCGATAGCGAGGACGAAGAATTACCAAGCCACGGTAAAAAAACACCAGCCATTATATCACAATACATAAAACGGCTTCCTCGCGGTGGTGTATCCCGCCAATCATACACAGATAAAAAAGGGTCGCACTATGTAGAGTTAAAGGTGTATAATTGTAACGACATTAGAAACGTTCAGCCTATGAACAGATGGCGTCATGCTATCATAACCATCAAAAATAAAACCAACGACGATTCAGAAGCGTGGACATACTTGACCCAATTTATAAAAGCAACGAGGCAGGGGTTTCGGGATTGCCGTCCTGAAATCATAAACAGATTTTCAAATAATTAAATCGGGTGAAATAAATATATGTATAATATAATTGTACTAATATATAATCAATGTAATTCTAATACTTAATTAAATATAAGTCCTAATAACTTTTTAAAATAGATATAATATATCAATACAATTCCAATTAATACTTACTATTGTAGCCATTTGTTAATAAATACTTTATGTTGTATAACTGCATTACTTATTTTTTTCTTTTCACAGTTTTGTCACATCCTGGGCCGATACATGTCAATGAAGTTAATGAATTAATACAATGTGACTCATGTCGAATTGAAATGTCCCGAAATGAATACAGATATCAGTTGAGAACGAATTTACATAAATTGAATTGTTTGATAAAGACTGATTTTGAAAATATTGATATAATTGCAACTGCATTTAAAAATCGAATTGCTACTTACCGCTTAAGTACCACTCAGGAAGTTGAAAAACTCACACCAGAGTCATTCCTGAGTGGGAATCAGAAAGATCTAATACATTTAATAGATTTATCTTTAAAGAAACACAAATGCATTAAATTGAATTTCGAATTATTTGCTTACTTTGATTTACCAAAGTCAAATTCTCAGCAATTAAAGTCGTTTAATACTAAGTATGAAATTGTATACCAGAGCACAGATTTACATGAAGTATTTTCTAAATTAATAGACATATTTAAGGCAAAACTATCCGAATTTGAGCATTGTGAATCTGGTTGGACTTTATCATCTGTAAGTCATTTAGAAATAAATATTAATAAATACTGTCCTATGAGAGGTGGAACATACATAGATCTACCAAAACCAATTAAAAAGTTGAAATGTGTTATAAACATTAAAAATACTAATGACAATCATTGTTTTGCTTGGTCTATAGTTGCTGGATTGTTTCCATCTAAGAGCAATGTATGCAGAGTTAAATCATATCCCCACTATTCTTCGGTTTTGAATGTAAAAGGAATGTCTTTTCCACCAACATACTCAGATATAAGACTGTTTGAAATGAATAATCCTGATATAAGTATTAACATATATGGTCTAGATAACAAATGTAATGTGACTGGTCCTCTGTATTCAACCAAACATCGAAAAATTGAACATATTCATCTATTGTACGTTGAACGTGACAACAAAGGTCTTTATTATTGCTTAATCAAAGATCTTGTTCGATTAGTTCGACGTCAAATAACTCATCATAAAGGCAAAATATTTATGTGCGAAACCTGTCTACAGTTTTATTGCAATGAGAATAAGTTCAAATTACACAGTTGTACAGGAGTTACAAGTATCTTACCAGAAATAAATACAATATTACAATTTAAAAATTATGAGAGACAACAAAAAGTTAATTTCGTTATCTATGCGGATTTTGAATGTTTATTGTTAAAATCTAGAGAAAATTACTCTGAAAATACAGAAACGTTACAGTTACATCAACCTTGCTGCTTTGGTTATTACATTTGTTGTTCGCATGATCAAAGCTTAAACAAATATGTAACTTATAGAGGCCCTGATTGTGTTAAAGTGTTTATTGAGTGTTTGATTAAAGATGCCAAACGTATTAATGAAATTTTACAAGATAAAAAACCAATGGAAACTATAACACATGAACAAGAAATGGAATATCGTAAAGCTACTGTATGTCATATATGTAATGAAGTATTATTCGATGATAAAGTGTTAGATCACGATCATGTGACGTCAAAAGTGCGTGGAATTTCACATTCATTATGCAATTTAATGCATAAAGTATGCCCATTTATACCAGTAATATTTCATAATCTATCAGGCTATGATTCACATTTATTCATAAAAGAATTAATGAAATATGATGGTGATGTAAAAATAGTACCTAAAACAAAAGAAAAGTATCTATCGATTTCAAAATCTCTCAAATCGAAAACAGGAAATAGACTTTTTGAAATAAAATTTATCGATTCATTCCAATTTTTAAGCTCAAGCCTTGATATGTTATGTAAAAGTTTATCTAAAAGTGATTTTAATCATTTAACAAACGAATTTGATGGCAATGAGAAACAAGTTAGTCTATTACGAAGAAAAGGAATTTATCCATATGATTATATGGACAGCTGGTCAAAATTTGATGAAGATAAGCTCCCATCAAAGCCTTACTTTCATAACTCTTTATACAACGAAGATATTTCTGATAATGATTATATACATGCACAAACAGTGTGGAATGTTTTTAACTTAAAAACACTTGGAGAATATACTGATTTATACCTAAAGACAGACATTTTACTTTTATGTGATATATTTGAGAAATTTAGAACAACAAGTCTATTACATTATAAATTGGACCCGGCCTATTACTTGACAGCACCTAGCCTAAGTTGCTGGGGATGCTATGCTTTTTCATACTAAGGTCCGATTAGAACTCATCAATGACATTGAAATGTATGAAATGTTGGAGAAAGGTATACGTGGTGGTTTAGCACAGTGTTCTCTACGTCATGCCGTAGCCTCCAACAAATATATTCCAAACTATGATGAATCTAAACAACCTTCGTATTTAATATATTTAGATTGCAATAATTTGTACGGCTTTGCTATGACAAAGAAGTATCCGATTTCTGAATTTAGATTTTTAACTGTCGAAGAAATACAACTTTTTGATGTAATGAGTATTTCTAATGACAGTGATTATGGTTATATTTTAGAAGTCGATCTTTCATACCCACATGACATACATAAATTACATCAAGACTTGCCTTTTGCTCCCGAGAAATTTGCACCCTATGGGAGTAAAAATGAAAAACTAATAGCAAACCTTTATGATAAAATCAATTACGTCATTCACTACGTATATTTAAAAGAATGTTTAAAACATGGTCTAATTTTACTAAAGATACATCGCATCATTTGTTTTCGACAAGATGATTTTTTAAAACCATACATTGATCTTAATACTAGTTTAAGACAAGTATCAAAAACCGCCTTTGAAAAAGATTTCTTTAAATTACTAAATAATTCAATTTTCGGGAAGACTATAGAAAATAAAAGAAAACATGTGGATGTAAAATTGGTTTCAAGATGGAATGATTGCAAAAACAGCACAAATAAGCATATTACTGCCGAAAAACTAATAACAAAACCTAATTTAAAAAGTGTTGACATTTTTTCAGAAAATTTTGTGGCTATTCAATTGAATCATGAAAAAATTATTTTAGACAAACCTATTTGTATTGGATTTTCAGTTTTAGAGTATGCTAGACAACATATGTACAAATTTCATTATGATTTTATAAAAAAGAGATACCAGAATCAAGCATTGTTGTGTTATACAGATACTGACAGCTTACTTTATTTAATTTATACTGAGGATTTTTACCAAGATATGAAAGATAACATTTCTAAATTTGATACAAGTAACTATGATATTAATAATATTTATAATATTCCAAACAGGAATGAAAAAATACCTGGTCTATTTAAAGATGAAATGGGTGGTAATATTATTACCGAATTTGTTGGATTAAGAGCTAAACTTTATTGCATAAATAGTATTGGATCTGATATTAAAAAAGCAAAAGGTATAACTAAAGCTGTAACTAAACATCTACAAATGAGTGATTACAATAACACCCTCTATAACAATATCAATACTAAATGTAAAATGAAATTGATTAGATCGATAAAGCATGTATTATATACTCAAGAAGTGAACAAGCAATTACTTAATGGGGATGATGACAAAAGACAAATACAAAAAGATCGTATACATACTCTTCCATGGGGTCACTGTGACACTATATTCTGACGATGTTAAATAAGTATGATTAATAAAATAGACTATTGTTGAATTTTATGTAATGTTTTTTAAATTTAAATAATATACTCATAGTTCACATTAATGCTGTATGATAAATAGAAGGTAAATAAAAGTATTATGTTAAAACACAATATGGTTTTTTCGCATCACCTTTTCCTTGTTATTCAAAACTTTTATTACATATATTCGATTATGACTCGTAACAAAAGTATTCATTTGAAATTTATAATTATTTTCACCTCACTGCTAATAAATTTTCTTATATAAAATAATGTCACTTACACAAACATGTCAGATCACAAACAGAACTGCATAAAGCAGCTCAAGTAACAGTTAAAGCATAAGATATAACTGTTTAGCCTATTCTTATAATGAAGTTAATAAAACAGCCTCTTTCTTTAGAAGTAACGAATCTTGAATTAGAAACATCGGAGAGGAGTATTAAACATAGTGCTCTTTTACCGAATTCTATTCGCTGCATTATATGTGGGCCATCCAATTGCGGCAAAACAAACGTAATGCTTAGCTTATTATTGGACCCTAATGGGCTTAAGTTCAAAAACTTATATCTATATTCTAAGACAGCTTTCCAATCGAAGTATTTGTTTTTAAAAGAAGTGTTGAGAAGAATTCCCGAAATAATTTTTTTTGTATTTAGTGAAAATGAAGAAGTCATCCACCCAAATGACGCATTACAAAACTCCGTTATGATATTTGATGATGTTACATGCGAGAATCAAACTAATATTCGAAATTATTTTGCAATGGGAAGACATCGCATTATAGATTGTTTTTATTTGTCTCAAACATATTCAAAGATACCTAAGCAGCTGATTCGTGATAACGCAAACCTTTTGATTATTTTCAAGCAAGATGATGTAAATTTAAAGCATTTGTACGAGGAACATATAAATTCAGATATAGAATGGCTGCAATTTAAAGAACTATGTGCACTTGTTTGGGAAAATAGATTTAATTTTTTGTTAATTAATAAAGATTGTCCAATTAATACAGGTAGATATAGGAAAGGCTTTGACGTTTTCATTGAACTCAATGATCACGTTTCGGAAAATGTAATAAAGTAGATATATAAAATATATGTGTGATTGAAATTATTCTCAGTCTGAAGTACTACCAATAGGTTAAAAGTTGTTTTTTGGAGTTACTGCAAACATGGAGCAAAATATTAAAAAACAGCTTATAAAATCAGTAAGTACAATTAAAAGCAAATTAAAGCAAATGCAAGACAGTGATGATAGGACTGATTTAACGATGAGTAAAGTTTTAAAGCCTGTAGCAGAGCCTTTACAAGCTTTGGTAGATATCGGTTATTGCGGTTATAAAAATAAAGCATACGACGATAAAAATACTCATACTTCAGAACACTCAAGCAATATTGACTTAACTTCGCATAACTCTAGTTCTAGTTCAAAGTATGAGGATTTTGTAGAAAGTGACTCCAGTTTATTAAACAAAAATAAACATGATGTTAATGAGTATTCTACCATTCCCGATAGTAGCCAATTTCTTGAAGAAAGATATTACCAAACTGTAAAAAAGCCTTTGGAAAGGTCTTTAAATAAAGATGACATTGAATATATGTACGATAGTAATATAAACATCCCTTTTGGCGTAAGAAAGGAAAACAGGAACTTTTTGATGGGCAACGCAAAAGTAAAAATGTCCGTGGTAGACGATCCAACCAGTAATAAAATAACACATGCGATTTCTATTGACAACAGGCACTATGAACTAACACCTGGTCTTAGAGAACTATTGCTGCGAAAAACCCCGGACTTAGCATTAGTGACAGCGAAAGATCAATTAGTGTATAAAGATATTCTATGTATTACTAATGCTCATAAAAGATATTACAATCCAAATGAACAAATCAAAGGGGATAAGAGTGCAAAATATCGTGACATAATAAGACCCCTATTTTTAGACCCACAAAGTACTGCTAACGATATAACCGAGTCAATATCTGAAGAAATGAAATTGGGGGGCGGATTACCAACATTAAAAAAGTATAAACCCAATACCGATTTAGTTTATTGGGATGATCCGAACGAATTAATAGATAGGTTTAAAATTTTAATTGCATCCAGAGATGCTGGTAACAGCAACCATGATAACGAAATCATATCAATTATCGAAGAATTGAAAGAAGCCGATATTATCAAATCATAAAAGTGGATTTTTATTATTATTTTATTCAGTATTAAGTCATCATTTCAACATGAATGTTGACAAGTTTGGTGGTCCCTTATATAAAAGAAAATATAATAACTATAATAAACTAGTACCGATGTTTACATGTGATGGTAACATAAGTGCACAAGGAAAAATCATAAAACACTTGCTAGATCCTGTTGAAACTAAAGATTGTGCTACAAAAGGCTATGTGGATAAGTCTTTAGAAAATTGCTTTGTAAAACTGCAAAACTTAGAGCAGTTTCTAAATGAAATAAGTGTCAAACTATTTAATTTAGAAACTCAATTAAATAATGAGCAAAGCCGACGTCGTAAATGAAATTTATAGAAACGCGAGGGTTAATTTCCCTAGAAGGCATGTAATAATAAGAGATATAAATGATTTATGGCAAGCTGATTTAATAGATTTGCAATCTATTTCCAAATTTAATAATGGATTCAGATATATATTAGTGGTAATCGATGTTTTTTCTAAATATGCTTGGGCGTTCCCATTAAAACGCAAAACTAAAGCCGAAGTTTATAATGCCTTTAAGAATTTATTTAAACAAGGAGAGCCCCCCACAAATTTACAGACCGATTTAGGCACAGAATTTTACAACAACGAAATGAAAAATCTCATGCAGGTAAATAATATAAATCATTATTCAACGTTTTCCGTTAAAAAAGCTTCGATTGCGGAAAGGTTTATAAGAACATTAAAATCTAAGCTGTATAAACAGTTTGGTTTGAATGGAAATTATAAATGGATAAATGGTACTTTAGATAAAATCGTAAAACTCTATAATCACAGTGTTCATAGAACGATTGGATGTAAGCCTATAGAAGTCACCGATTGTAATAAAAGAGTTATTATCGAGAGATATGCAAAACTGGAACAGTCATCGAATGTATTAAAAAAACATAAATTGAAAATGGATGATTTTGTACGAGTTAGCAAATATAAAAGCATTTTTGAAAAAGGATATACACCGAACTGGTCTACAGAGATATTTGTAATCAAAGAGGTTTTGAGAACAAATCCAGTCACATATTTACTAAAGGATTTGAAAGGCCAACTAATTTTAGGAGCTTTTTATGAATACGAGCTGCAGAAAACAAAGTACCCTGATATTTATCTAGTGGAAAAAGTGCTCCAGAAAAAAGGTGATAAAATGTTTGTAAAGTGGCTGGGATTACCAACCACTGAAAACAGTTGGATAGATAAAACGAATGTACTGTAATAATTACTATTAATTAGGAGTCTTGAGATATTTAAGTAACACTCTGTATGTTTTTAATTCAGTATAATAAAAGATATGAAAGCAAACAGTCTTCTTAATTGTCTAATTAATCATATACCGTGTGAAGTACATCTACCTGGTTATAATTACTGTGGCCCAGGAACTAAGTTAGCACAGAGACTTGCTCGTGGAGATAAAGGTATTAATAAATTAGACGAATATTGTAAGCACCACGACATTGCTTACGCTAAATCACCATCTTTAAAAGATCGTCACTTAGCGGATATAAAGCTAATGAAAATGGCGAGGAGTCGTATATCTGCCTCAGATGCAAATGTCGGAGAAAAAGTTGCAGCTCAAGTAGTTAATAAGGCTATGTTGGCTAAAATAAGTTCATGTACGGGAAATAAGAAATGTAATTCTATAAGTAAACGAAAAGGGGCAGGATTGAAGAAAACATTTACACATGTGGTTAAACATACTAAAAAACTATTACGAAAACTAAAACCAAAGTGTAAAAGAAAGGCTATAGATTTGGCTATTGCAGCTGCAAAGGAAATAACCGCTGCTTCAAATATTAAACTCCCACGAATCATACCCGTTCCTAAAAGTGGAGGTGTATTACCATTGATACCAATTTTTGCAGGGCTATCTGCAGCAGGTAGTATAACTGGTGGTGTTGCTGGAATCATTAAAACTATTAACGAATATAAAGAAGCTAAAAAACGTCTTGAAGAATTAAAAAGACATAACGAAAAAATTGAATCTCAATGTATCGGAAGAGGTTTACATATTAAACCTCATAAAGATGGTCTAAAATTATTTTTATCACATAAAAAAAACTGAGAAGGCGGCTACCCGATCGAGCTTTAACCAATTTTGATATTACTAAATATTCATATAATATCCCATTTTTCCGAGGAGTGTTTATGAGAGACCAATTGCCTAAACATCCGTACAAGAGAGAAAGTGGTATCATAAATTTAGATAGCTCTGATAATCCTGGCTCTCACTGGGTAGCCTATGCAAAGTACGGTGACTATATAGAATACTTTGATAGTTACGGTAATTTGAAACCACCGACAGAATTACTCAAATATGTTGGTACAAATGTAAATTATAACTATGACAACATTCAACAAGATCATCCTTACAATTGTGGGCACCTGTGTTTGAATTTTCTAAAAAGATTTTGGAAGGATCGACTAGTGCTCAAATAAATGGTCTGGGAAACAGCAAAAAGATTTAGTATTTAATCATGTCTACTACGAACCATCACAGGGTGCGAATCATTGCTAGAGTCACATTTTCATCCTGAGTTAAATTTAGGTGAGCAGTATGAATGTGGTTTACTTTACTTCTCAGCTACAAATTCTATTTCAAACATAAACTCATCAAATAATACATTTTGCTACGACGATGATGATAAAAAACTGCGAATACCGGACGGTGCATACGATTTGTATGATATAGAAGACTATATAAATAAAAATTTAAATGACTGTGAAATTGAACTTAAACCTAATTATAATACACTGAAGTCTTCTTTATATTGTTCAAAACCTGTTCATTTTGGGAAAGAAAATAGCATAGGTCAACTTTTAGGCTTTGGCAAAACGACGCTAGTAGCAAATAAATGGCATGAGTCTAATACACTGGTTAACATTCTTCCTTTGTCCGTGATACGCATCGAATGTGATCTCATAAAGGGATCGTATATTAACGGTTATCCAACACACATAATTCATGAGTTTGTACCAAACGTGCCACCTGGTCATCAATATATTGAAGTACCGAATAACATTATATATTTCCCGGTCAATAAAAGCAATATATCCTCTGTAAATATAAAGATTGTGGATGCAAACAATAATCTTATTGACTTTAAAAAAGAACGTTTACAACTACGTCTTCATTTGAGAAGAAGAGTAAGATGATGGTGTTTTATAAAATCCGTTGCATTACAAAATGTAACAACATAACGAAGAATAGTGCTAAAGTAGAGAGACGTGTGAAATTCATTAAGAAAATATCGAAATCTAATAAAGACTTTCTTAAAACCCTTGGATTTAAAGTATGAGTATACTTCAGATTACTGACTCACCGAACTTCGATAATTCAATCGAAGGCTATGAAATTCATTCTTACAACCCCTACAATAACGCTTTTAGAGAAAATGATGAAATCAGAATCCCTATTCACCAACAAGATATATACATATTACCATCAGGCAGTTTTATTTACGTTGAAGGTCATGCAACCATCATCGGGAAAGATAAGAATCCTGTTCAAAAACCCGTGGAATTTACTAACAATCCCGTAATGTTTTTGTTTCAAGATATTAGATATGAGCTGAATGGTGTTGAAATAGATCGATCAAAAAATGTTGGTATTACATCTACAATAAAATCTTATATTTCTATGAATGAAGGTGAAAATAAAGTGGCTGCAATGTGGGGCTGGAATATACATGGTGTAAAAAGTAATGGATATTTCAATGCAATTATTCCATTGAATAAAGTTATAGGTTTTGCTGAGGATTACGATAAAATTATAATGAATTGCAAACACGAACTTATACTGACCCGAAAAAATTCAAACTTAAATAGTGTTAGAATACTAGAAGAAGAAGATATCAAAATAGATATACAAAGAATACAGTGGCGTGTGCCGCATGTCAAAGTATCTGATCGGGAAAGGCTTTCATTTCTCAAGTATTTAGAGAAAGACAAACCTATTCAAATAGCATTTAGAAATTGGGATTTATATGAATATCCTTTATTACCTAGAACTATGAAACATTCCTGGTCAGTTAAGACAGCATCACAACTAGAAAAACCTCGGTATGTTATTTTCTGTCTTCAAACTAAGAGAAAAAATTCAAAAACGAATAATAGTTCAGAATTTGATCATTGTAAGATAAATAATGTAACACTGTTTCTAAATTCACAATATTATCCATATGAGGCTTTGAATTTGGAATTTGAAAGAAATAAATACAATATATTATACGAAATGTATGTGAAATTTCGTCAGTCTTATTATAACCTTCCAACTGATCCGTTGCTTGACTTGCTGAGATTTAAAGAAAAGGCTCCACTATTTGTAATTGATTGTTCACGTCAAAACGACAGTCTTAAGACCGGACCTGTTGATGTACGACTAGAAATTGAAGCTTCGCAAGACATCCCTGATAATACAACTGCATATTGCCTTATCATTAACGAGCGTTTGATAGAATATAAGCCTTTGAGTCACATTGTACGTAAAATATCATGAGTGTAATTGTAGATGTTCAAGGTTTTAAAACCGATGAAAATAAATTTATTTTGAAGGAAATAGCCATTCAGTATGAGCACCATATACAAGTTTTTCTATTTAAACCACCATTCCCATTTTACAAACTGAGCAAAACTGAGAGAAGACAAGTATGTTGGATTGAAAGAAATAGAGGGATATATTGGAATGATGGTTATTTGCCTTATAGTGAGTCTAAAAATATTATATCAAGTTTATTACAAGACAAAGAATGTATATTCACTAAAGGAAAAGAAAAAACATGGTGGATCAAAGAAATTTTATGTGAATGTAAAATGAATAACTTATGTGTGTATGACTTAGAAGATAAGAGTTGTCCCAGTATTTTAAATTTGTATAGGGAATATGAATTATCAAACGATGTATATAATTGTGTATTTCATAATAAAGTATGTGCACTTCGAAATGTACTTTGCCTTAGAAAGTGGTGTTTAAATAATAAAGTTAATTGAATACGCTTATATCCTTGTTTGTATTTTTAGATTATAACCCTGAGTAAACTTAAAAAGATCGATCGATCTTCTGACCCAAAATGATTGTTTCAAAGTTACAATCAAAGTGAAAAATTATAATTAATCAAAGCTTTCAAATAGACTGAAATATTCTATTAGTTTTTAAATGAGCAGACATATCATTAGATAAATATAAATTATTACATCTTTCGGGATCAATACTCGTACGAATTGATAATTTATAAAATGAAAACCTTACATAGACAATTTAATAGATGAATAGATAAAAAAAATGGTAAAATTGGTGGCATTTGGATCTCTTCTGATCCAAATGCCCCAATTTTACCCTACTGTAGACTTAGAGAAACAAGGACGCAGCCTGTATCTGTAACTAGCTTTTTTTTTCAATCCTGATATGTTAGCCCTTGACCACTATCTCACCTGATGGTACTAAGTGGTGATGTGGTCAAAGAAGTTGTTCAGGCTAACATAGAAGTACTGGCTCTCTGGACCTGACTACCGGACAGCTGCCGGAACACACAATTACGTGCTTGGCGATAGATTTTCTACTTGAGGGTGGCAGCTAGCCAGGCGGGCATTCGCAAAATGCCCTATCACCATGCTATAACGACTGCCATCCTTAGATAACAACCGGGACCGACGGCTTAAAATGCCCTCCGCACGGAAGGCACTGAAACACTCAGTAGTAATGTCACTAGCGGTCACACACCCAACTCATGACCGCGGCGGACGTTGCTTTACTTTCCGGATCGGTTAAGAACAGCTAAGTTAACTTCGCTACGAGCGCTTAAAAGCTACGGATATATTTTTAGGGTTTCGTACCCAAATGGCAAAACGAAGCCCTATGCTAAGTCCTAACCCCTTTGACTCCACTGTCTGTCTATCCATAACTCGAAGGTGAGTTACGCAGAAGAGACAAACCTGAAATTAAGATATTATAAACGGATTGTTGGCATTAATATTGAATTTAGAGTTAAATTTTAAAGCGCTCGTAGTTTAGTTTGCTTAACCGTTCTAAACCCCGATCAGCTGTTAACTAACGTCCGCGCGGTCATGACTTGGATGAGTGACCGCTATTGGCATTACAGCTGAGCGCTTCCGTGCTTCGGAGGGCACGTAAATCCGGGGGCACAGGTTGTTGTTTTACAATGGCAGTTGTTACAACATGGTGGTAGGGCATTTACGAATACACGCCTGGCTAGCTACCACCGTCAAGTAGAAAATCTGTCACCAAGCACTGAAGCTGTTTTTGCTGACACGTTTGACTACAAACAACTCAGTGCGTGCATGTTAATAAATAATATGGTACCCGCCATAATCGCGGAGGTCTCAACATCTTATTTTTTTTTATGCCTGATAGGTTAGCCTTTGACCACTATCTCACCTGATGGTAAGTGATGATGTGGTCGTAGATGTTGTTCAGGCTAACCTTGAAGTACTGGCTGAGAGCCAGTACTACAAGGACAGCTGCCGGAACACACCGTTAGGTGCTTGGCGACAGATTTTCTACTTGAGGGTGGTAGCTAGCCAGGCGGGCATTCGCAAAATGCCCTACCACCATGCTATAACGACTGCCATCCTAAGACGACAACCGGGACCGACGGCTTAACGTGCCCTCCGAAGCACGGAAGCGCTCAGTAGTAATGTCACTAGCGGTCACCCATCAAACTCATGACCGCGGGCGACGTTGCTTAACTTTGCTGATCGGTTGAGAACAGCTAAGAAAACTTCGCTTTCTACGCCTTGAATGCGATATAGTAAATATATTTTTATCATATCAGGGTGCTTGTCGCCCAAGCGCGGAGCACCCACCTCCACGCGATGTTAGTCAACGCACTGGGTAAGTTCAACGTTACGTAGAGGAAAGTGCTAACAAACACAAACCGAAGCCAGTAATTCTATGTTACAAAACCGCAAATTTACAAGAAAAAAATATAGTCATGTGCGGGATTCGAACCCACGTCCAACCACCACTACAGCCGGGGTATGCTCTGACCGCTTAAGCTAACATGTCAATGACTCATAACTCCAATTTTTCCTCTCGTTCTTTATTTAGTCATCGTAATGGGATGGAGCGACACCTATAGTTCCAACTTACATTGTACTACAAACAAGACAAATTTTGCAATTGGTTTTAAACTTGTAAATAATGACGCAACCTTATAATTTTATATTGTTATGTTTGCAATAACGCCTGCTCGGCGGAATACATTACAAAACCGCAAATTTACGAGAAAAAGAATCCCGCACATGACTATAATTTTTTTCTCTCATAAATTTGCGGTTTTGTAATGTAATCCGCCGAGCAGGCGACATTGCAAACATAACAATATTAAAATTCTATGTTTGCTGAACCAAATCTTCGACCACATAATCACTTACCAGTACCGAATTATTTTAAGTACTTATCACCTGTCCCTGTTATTCATGTCACAATAATGAAAGAAGGCAACAGATTTTTGGCAACATTTTACTTTAAAGACGTTTACAAAATTAGATGTCTATGAATGCCGATGTAGTTAATGCACAAAATTTCGCGATATTATCTACTATAATAATATTTATTTGCTTAAATATTGGTACATGAGAAAGAGCCAGCTACCACCCTCAAGTAGAAAATCTGTCGCCAAGCATCTAACGGTGTGTTCCACCAGCTGTCCTTGAGAACCAGTAATTCTAGGATAGCCTGAACAACATCTTTGACCACATCATCACTTACCGTCAGGTGAGATAGTGAGTGGTCAAAGGCTAATCTATCAAGCATAGAAAAACGATTATTTACAACATTTATAATTGTCGAAATGTATACATATGGTCTCCATTGTACAAGACCTTATCAGCACGCTTGCAATCTAGATGGGTGTGTAATGTACTATTGAAGCGTTCGTAGGTAAGATTGCCTAGAAGTTATTAAGACGAAATATGCTTTAAATCTGACGATTCGTCGTCCACGAATATTCAAAACTAGACCTATGAAAACGGTGTAGGCTAAAGCGCGTGGCTAAACTGGATAGACCTCTTGCGCCGCACGTTGATCTGCGTCTGCTTCACCCCATCAAAACCTGTTCAACGTCTCTACCATTTCGCCTTAAGCGATTCAGATTAATTAGGTGCTCGTAACAGAAAATAAAACAAAACATGAATTAAATAAAGTACAATTTCAATGACGCTTCACGTGGTGAATACGACCTTTTTAGTCCACAGCGCGCAAAAATTTAAGAAAATATTTTTTTTATATAGATGCCGTTGTTTTTTTTGAAAATTTTCTATGCCACATTGAAGAGAAGGTTAGATGTGAAAATTCACCGATGAGGAGGCGTTCCTAAAAAAATATTTTAAAACATCTACACTTTTGATTTCGATAATTTATTTACCTATTAATCAAGCAGTTATGAACAACCCTTCAGCCCGCATTTGTTTCTAAAACGTCCGCCCGTACAAGATAGATATTTTTTCTGGATCCACACAATGATCCTCTGAAGAGGAGTTCACATTCAAAGTGACCAAAATCAGGAACTTAATCGGCCCATTAAACGATCAACTAAGTTGCGGTCATGCGGTGGCCGCTAATGACATTTATTAAAAGTGGTTCTGTGTTTCGGTGCGTTGGATGGGAGTCATTAGAACTGGTGGGCATTTCGAATCGCCTGGCTATCTACCACCCTCGAGTAGAAAATCTATCACCAAGCAACTACCGGTGTGTTCCGGCATCAGTCCTTGAAAACCAGTAAATACTAAGTTATCCTAAACAACATTTTCAACCACATCATCATTTACCACCATGCGAGATAGTAGTCCAATGCTAGCCTAGCGGCAATAAAAAGTAATATTATTAAAACAACTAAGTAACAAACGGTAATCCCCTAGTCGTCAGTGTAGGATACCCTGAGTTTGTAAGGGTTAGTTTACTCGAAGGGTATGCTAGACTCGCTATGTACTTTATTAGTTCTTGAACAGTATTCACTTCAAGTTTTGAGATGTGTAATAGGAACTGAAAAATGTGCTGAAGGATCTTACTCTATTCCTTTTGAAAGAATATAACAAAAATTTTTTTACCAAGAAATAGCACCGACTTTAACACTCAAATATGTGAAATAACTTGTTGTTGAAGTCGGTACCATGATGGTTCAAAAGAACACATATTGTCCGCATGGCAAGTTATTTCACATATTTGAGTGTCGAAGTCGTTGCCATTTTTTGGTAAAAAAGTTTTTTACAGTACTACAAGGACAGCTGCCGGAACACACCGTTAGGTGCTTGGCGACAGATTTTCTACTTGAGGGTGGTAGCTAGCCAGGCGGGCATTCGCAAAATGCCCTACCACCATGCTATAACGACTGCCATCCTAAGACGACAACCGGGACCGACGGCTTAACGTGCCCTCCGAAGCACGGAAGCGCTCAGTAGTAATGTCACTAGCGGTCACCCATCAAACTCATGACCGCGGGCGACGTTGCTTAACTTTGCTGATCGGTTGAGAACAGCTAAGAAAACTTCGCTTTCTACGCCTTGAATGCGATATAGTAAATATATTTTTATCATATCAGGGTGCTTGTCGCCCAAGCGCGGAGCACCCACCTCCACGCGATGTTAGTCAACGCACTGGGTAAGTTCAACGTTACGTAGAGGAAAGTGCTAACAAACACAAACCGAAGCCAGTAATTCTATGTTACAAAACCGCAAATTTACAAGAAAAAAATATAGTCATGTGCGGGATTCGAACCCACGTCCAACCACCACTACAGCCGGGGTATGCTCTGACCGCTTAAGCTAACATGTCAATGACTCATAACTCCAATTTTTCCTCTCGTTCTTTATTTAGTCATCGTAATGGGATGGAGCGACACCTATAGTTCCAACTTACATTGTACTACAAACAAGACAAATTTTGCAATTGGTTTTAAACTTGTAAATAATGACGCAACCTTATAATTTTATATTGTTATGTTTGCAATAACGCCTGCTCGGCGGAATACATTACAAAACCGCAAATTTACGAGAAAAAGAATCCCGCACATGACTATAATTTTTTTCTCTCATAAATTTGCGGTTTTGTAATGTAATCCGCCGAGCAGGCGACATTGCAAACATAACAATATTAAAATTCTATGTTTGCTGAACCAAATCTTCGACCACATAATCACTTACCAGTACCGAATTATTTTAAGTACTTATCACCTGTCCCTGTTATTCATGTCACAATAATGAAAGAAGGCAACAGATTTTTGGCAACATTTTACTTTAAAGACGTTTACAAAATTAGATGTCTATGAATGCCGATGTAGTTAATGCACAAAATTTCGCGATATTATCTACTATAATAATATTTATTTGCTTAAATATTGGTACATGAGAAAGAGCCAGCTACCACCCTCAAGTAGAAAATCTGTCGCCAAGCATCTAACGGTGTGTTCCACCAGCTGTCCTTGAGAACCAGTAATTCTAGGATAGCCTGAACAACATCTTTGACCACATCATCACTTACCGTCAGGTGAGATAGTGAGTGGTCAAAGGCTAATCTATCAAGCATAGAAAAACGATTATTTACAACATTTATAATTGTCGAAATGTATACATATGGTCTCCATTGTACAAGACCTTATCAGCACGCTTGCAATCTAGATGGGTGTGTAATGTACTATTGAAGCGTTCGTAGGTAAGATTGCCTAGAAGTTATTAAGACGAAATATGCTTTAAATCTGACGATTCGTCGTCCACGAATATTCAAAACTAGACCTATGAAAACGGTGTAGGCTAAAGCGCGTGGCTAAACTGGATAGACCTCTTGCGCCGCACGTTGATCTGCGTCTGCTTCACCCCATCAAAACCTGTTCAACGTCTCTACCATTTCGCCTTAAGCGATTCAGATTAATTAGGTGCTCGTAACAGAAAATAAAACAAAACATGAATTAAATAAAGTACAATTTCAATGACGCTTCACGTGGTGAATACGACCTTTTTAGTCCACAGCGCGCAAAAATTTAAGAAAATATTTTTTTTATATAGATGCCGTTGTTTTTTTTGAAAATTTTCTATGCCACATTGAAGAGAAGGTTAGATGTGAAAATTCACCGATGAGGAGGCGTTCCTAAAAAAATATTTTAAAACATCTACACTTTTGATTTCGATAATTTATTTACCTATTAATCAAGCAGTTATGAACAACCCTTCAGCCCGCATTTGTTTCTAAAACGTCCGCCCGTACAAGATAGATATTTTTTCTGGATCCACACAATGATCCTCTGAAGAGGAGTTCACATTCAAAGTGACCAAAATCAGGAACTTAATCGGCCCATTAAACGATCAACTAAGTTGCGGTCATGCGGTGGCCGCTAATGACATTTATTAAAAGTGGTTCTGTGTTTCGGTGCGTTGGATGGCAGTCATTAGAACTGGTGGGCATTTCGAATCGCCTGGCTATCTACCACCCTCGAGTAGAAAATCTATCACCAAGCAACTACCGGTGTGTTCCGGCAGCAGTCCTTGAAAACCAGTAAATACTAAGTTATCCTAAACAACATTTTCAACCACATCATCATTTACCACCATGCGAGATAGTAGTCCAATGCTAGCCTAGCGGCAATAAAAAGTAATATTATTAAAACAACTAAGTAACAAACGGTAATCCCCTAGTCGTCAGTGTAGGATACCCTGAGTTTGTAAGGGTTAGTTTACTCGAAGGGTATGCTAGACTCGCTATGTACTTTATTAGTTCTTGAACAGTATTCACTTCAAGTTTTGAGATGTGTAATAGGAACTGAAAAATGTGCTGAAGGATCTTACTCTATTCCTTTTGAAAGAATATAACAAAAATTTTTTTACCAAGAAATAGCACCGACTTTAACACTCAAATATGTGAAATAACTTGTTGTTGAAGTCGGTACCATGATGGTTCAAAAGAACACATATTGTCCGCATGGCAAGTTATTTCACATATTTGAGTGTCGAAGTCGTTGCCATTTTTTGGTAAAAAAGTTTTTTACACCCTTTTTAGTGACCCTTGCTACTTATGGAATCGATTGTAATTCATTGTCAATGACTATATCATCAAGACTTTTCACTTATAAGAGTGTAACTCAAAAACGGCTTGACTGATTTTGATGAAATTTAAATGAGACTACACAGCAATCATCAGCTTTCAAATAAAAAAGAATCATATTAATAATAAAAAAAAACATACACACGAATTGAGTACCTCCTTTTTTGGAAGTCGTTAGAAAAGTATGAATGAAGAATATAGCCGAAAATAGCAGAGATTAAAAAGAATTTTCTACAGCTTATCGCCAAGCATGTCACATCAGACTGAGATAAAGGCGGCAATCGGTACACGTTGTACAAATGTACATACCAACATAAATAGCAGTGAGCGTTCGGAAAACGCGGACGTGACACCCCGATTCGACTGAAAGAGTCCGCACAAAGAATTTTTAATTCCCACCCGTATGTCAGCGGCGCTTTGAACACGCGTCAAGAATTGGAAACGACGCGTTTCGTGAATATTTCGTTTGCGCTACCAACCTGATAGTACCCCGGCTTAAAGCCCTTACAGTCCTCAAATTAGAATCAGACCTGTCTCTAAAAGCGATCTACTTTTACAGAACGTATATTTTATTTTTATTTTGAAGCAATGATGGCCTGCCGTGCCGCAGTTCCATGGTTCGATCCCCACCACCGGCTTGAAAGGCATTTTGCGATTGCTCGCCTTGCTAGCTACCACCCTTAAGTATAAAATCTGTCGACAGGCCCATAACATTGTGTTCCGGCAGCAGTCCTTGAGAGCCAGGCACATGAGACATATATATATATCAACAGACCTGATATTACCGTATTAGATAAATGTATATAAATTAAATAAAAATGTAAAAAACCCGGCTGCAAATTCTTTATTTTCGAATCGTTTTTAAAGCTTTTCATTTTGATACCCTACTCGATGGGTTTGGAAGAAAAATATTTTTTTATCTCACAATTTGGAGTTTAAAATCCGCCAGTTAGTTTTTCTATTTTTTTTTACTTAGTGTCGTGTGTGTGTTATTTTGACTTTCACTATCAAGACGAATCTTACGACATCTTTTACATCACAATCGGTTAAGCCGTTTAGAAGTTATGGGGAATAAAGAAACTCACAAACATACATACATACATGAACCCTGAAAATCTCTTTTTTTGGGCAATCATGTAAAATCAACAAAAAAACAAACAATACACACGGAAAGAGTCGTAAAATACTTATACGTATCAATAAAGATCAAATCACAGTGGCAAATCAATAGCACCAGAATAAAACCAATAGTCTTATCCATCACTGGGGTGATACACAAAACATTACTGACAAGCTTGGATACGATCGATATCCCTAATCCCTATGACTGCTTACAAGTTGCTCCAGAAATCCGTTACTTATAAAGGGTTGCCAACAGCATGACAGTTTTGACATTTAGTTTTTTGACGTATTCGTAGTAGATGCTTTGGCAATTGTGACAATGAATTAAATTTTGATCGAAAATCGCATTAAAATTATTAAAATCTACTATGAAAATGTTGGTTCTGTTCAAAATACATTTCGTAAAATTCGTGATATTTATCGCGAGATGTTAACAACTGTATTTTGGCCTATTATTGTTGACGTGGATATCACTGACATGTGGTTTCAACAGGACGGTGCCACATCATGTCACACAGCCAATGAAACGATCAAATTATTGCAAACGAAATTTCTTGATCGTATAATTTCACGAAATTCAGCGGTCAAGTGGGCAGCCAGATCGTGTGTTTTAACACCTCTGGATTATTTTTTGTTTGGCTATGTTAAGGACAGAGTCTATACGGAGCCAATAGAATCTATTGCAGCCTTAAAGCTCAAAGTCCGTCATGTGATTAACAAAATAGACCCGCCATTTTACCAAAAAGTGATTAAAAACTCTAATGAAAGAATCGACATCTGTCAGCGTGCTCGTGGTGGACATTTGTCAGATATAATTTTTCATTCATAATTGCCAAACTCTTCTCTTCGTACATACAATAAAAATTTGAATCACCTTCATCTAAATTCTTTGTTTTATTTTGTATTAGAAAACAAAGTTCTTGTTGAGAAACCCTTTATTAAGAAAACAAAATTTGTAAGCAACTGGTGAGATTGCTACCAAACGCAAAACGTATCCATCCGCAATAAAAAAAACATAACTAGATGCATACTCTCTACAATCTCATTATTTGAAATATCATTTTCAAACTTCATGTGGCCTCGAGGTCTTATTTCTCGGAGGTTCAGAAAAGTGCCTTAAGGGTCAACCAAATTGCTTAGTTGATGTGACTAATTTATTCTAATGCCACCGGCTACGCGACTGCACGAAATTCCCCTGACTTTTCACACACCATGAAATTAAACCTAAACATTGTTGCTTTAAGGTCGCGTTCTATTTACAAGCAAGACTGAGACCTATAAGAAGATTGTACGTGGATAATTTTCTCATCCACAAATTTTAAGAGGCTCTAATACTTATATGTAGACTTAGAGAAACAAGGACGCAGCCTGTATCTGTAACTAGCTTTTTTTTTCAATCCTGATATGTTAGCCCTTGACCACTATCTCACCTGATGGTACTAAGTGGTGATGTGGTCAAAGAAGTTGTTCAGGCTAACATAGAAGTACTGGCTCTCTGGACCTGACTACCGGACAGCTGCCGGAACACACAATTACGTGCTTGGCGATAGATTTTCTACTTGAGGGTGGCAGCTAGCCAGGCGGGCATTCGCAAAATGCCCTATCACCATGCTATAACGACTGCCATCCTTAGATAACAACCGGGACCGACGGCTTAAAATGCCCTCCGCACGGAAGGCACTGAAACACTCAGTAGTAATGTCACTAGCGGTCACACACCCAACTCATGACCGCGGCGGACGTTGCTTTACTTTCCGGATCGGTTAAGAACAGCTAAGTTAACTTCGCTACGAGCGCTTAAAAGCTACGGATATATTTTTAGGGTTTCGTACCCAAATGGCAAAACGAAGCCCTATGCTAAGTCCTAACCCCTTTGACTCCACTGTCTGTCTATCCATAACTCGAAGGTGAGTTACGCAGAAGAGACAAACCTGAAATTAAGATATTATAAACGGATTGTTGGCATTAATATTGAATTTAGAGTTAAATTTTAAAGCGCTCGTAGTTTAGTTTGCTTAACCGTTCTAAACCCCGATCAGCTGTTAACTAACGTCCGCGCGGTCATGACTTGGATGAGTGACCGCTATTGGCATTACAGCTGAGCGCTTCCGTGCTTCGGAGGGCACGTAAATCCGGGGGCACAGGTTGTTGTTTTACAATGGCAGTTGTTACAACATGGTGGTAGGGCATTTACGAATACACGCCTGGCTAGCTACCACCGTCAAGTAGAAAATCTGTCACCAAGCACCTAACGGTGTGTTCCGGCAGCTTTTCTTGAGATCCAGTAACTCTAGTTTAGATTGTCTTCGACCACATCTGTACTTCCCATCATGTGAGATAGTGGTCAAAGGCTAACCTATCAGGCATAAAAAAATATAAATATATTATATCTCATACATAGATATATCCTCTTGGAGGCCACATGATATATATCAATTCTTCATAAACAATTAAACGAAGCTTAACCACCTTAAGTATTCAGCTTACTTCCCTATTCAAGCGCTCCAATATTTACGAGGGTGATTGCGAGAAAGGCCACATCACACCAAGTTTCCATCTAAGTGTCAATCACATTAACGTCGGCAAGATAATGTGTGCAAAGAAACTTTAGACATGGCGTGACGAGGCCACCAAAGTATCCCTAACCTTAGGTATATACTGAGAGCAAAAGTTAAGATTTTAGTTACTTTACCTAATTTTTTATGTTATTGTGACGGAACAAGCTCGAGGCCCACCTAACCTCAAAAGCGTTAAGCGGACTAACCTCTGCCTATAACAGATGCATTTCGTCACAAGTCACGAATTGCACTGCGCTCGTCATCTTGAGACATACTTGTTAACACTACATAGTTGTTAAGTCTCATGTGCCTGTTTCACTGGCTCTTAAGGACTGCTGCCGGAACACACCGTTAGGTGATTGGCGACAGATTTTCTACTTGTGGGTGGTCGCTAGCCAGGCGGGCATTCGCAAAATGCCCTTCCACCGTGCGGTGAAGATCAAGCCCGAGGCGCGATTCGAACTATGGACCTGCTGCGCGGCAGTCCATAGCCAATGCCACTGAGCCATCACTGCTTCAAAATGTTAAAAAAAAGAGGAGTATTCAAAAGTAAGGAGTTTATTTTCAGATGGCAAAGGAACGCTTCCTGGTAAATAGATTCGGGTTATATTTCGGGTTCAAACCCGAAAATACTAAAAACTGATATAACAGTGTGTTTAACAACGTTTACAGGAGCCGAACGCGCTGCAGTCATGGAATTCATTCAGATATTTAAAGTCACGCCCCTATCTGAACCTACGACCTACATTACTGAAAAAATTCGATGACTGCGGCGCGGCTGATTTAGGTACCTACTAAACAAGTGGCTCTGGGAGCCGAAAACCTCCCAACTTAAAAAAACCTTTTTTTAACATTTTCAACCTCTTTATCTCCGCCGTTTTGAAAAATATCCAAAGCTATATAGAAAAAAAACTATACATCAAGAACCTATTTACAAAGTTCCACGAGAAACGGTTGAGACTTGCCGTTAGAGGAGAATAGCCGGACATCCTCCGGACAAAAATACAAAAGCATTTTGCCCAACTGAAATAGAAACGATTCGCGTTCACTCGGTCCAAGAGCCTCATCGTATAGGTGATCTGTTAAGAACAAAATTCCTAAACAGACAGCCAGTGTAGTAGGCAGGTTTGAGAAGTCCATTACTACTTAATATACGTAATTATCACAACCAAGCAAAGCATAGTATTGCCATAACGAAGTGTCAATCATTGGCCGAGTGGCGTAAGCATCGTCGCTTCAGAATCTCGAGATCCTAGCTTAGATACCTAGGTTTCTCCTACAAAAAATGTTTCAGTAGCAGTCCGAAAAGTACCCAGTCCATGGTATTGTCCTTTTTATAATTATAGAACCAAACATATTTAGCGAAACAACTCTACCTACCCTTTTATGGATATAAAGACGTTTTTATTTATGCCTGATAGGTTAGCCTTAGACCACTTTCTAACCTGATGGTAAGTGATGGTCTAAGATAGACCATCAGGGTAACCTAGATATACTGGCTCTCAAGGACAGCTACCGGAACACAACGTAAGGTGCTTGGCGGCAAGATTTTCTAATTGAGGGTGGTAGCTAGCCAGGCGGGCATTCGCAAAATGCCCTGCCACCATGCTATAACGACATTAACGACTGTCATCCTAAGACGACAAGTCGGTCCTGGCGACGGCTTGACGGGTCCTCCGAAGCACGAAAGCGCTCAGTAGTAATGTCACTAGCAGTCTTCCTTGCAACTCATGACCTTTGCGGAAGTTACTTAACTTAGCTGAGTTATGGACAGCTAAGCAAACATCGCTACGTGCGCTTCGAACGTGACGATACCATAATTTGTTTTAAGAAAGATAGTATAATTGTACATACAAATGGAAAATTTCCTCGTATCACTGCATCATCAAAGGCTCATAAACCTAAGCAGCGCACGAGCAGTGCGAAGCCTTGACCTGCCAGCACTGCATCTCTAACATAAAACAAACCATCCATTGAACCACTCAAAGCTATATTTACGAGTGTACCGTGTCCCATAACTCTGTATGTAAAGAGGCAAGAGTTTACACTGCACGTGAGATCCTAGCCCGAAGCACCTGGTGCTTACGCGAACATATGTATGCACATACGGCGTTTTGATGGCTGCTATTTGGCGCTACGTACGGTACACAAGCATTTTGGCAGTTCTTCAGACACAATAACTTTGTACAATAAGAATTTACTATGACTATAACCCAGATAAATTCGTGAAGAGACTGCGTAATGGAAGATAAAGTATACCATAAATCATCCGTATAGTCTATGAGAAAAAGCATACATCTGACGATAACAATAAATAGATGCAATTTGTAGCAACGAGGAAGTTGGTTCTCTGCGGCGGAGGGGCTAACAATACTATCGTATTCATAGGAAGCGGCGCGGCGTGTAGACGAACGCGCAATATATCACTCACACGACACAATACTGCGGCGGAGAGTACGCTTTTCCCTAATAATGGATCTGCTCTATAATGGCGCGAGCGTGAGTGACAGCTCGGTTGCCTCCCTTGCCTCTCTACGCAAATAGGAAAACGTCCACTAAAAGGAAACGTGAAACTGTGAAATACAATCACGTAATATAATATAGCATCCGCTCTATTTATAGCCTTATGTTCAATGAAAACTTCGTCACACACCACGCTATAAGTCAGTATTCAACCCAGTTTCATTGAATTCAGAAAGCGCATGAACAAAGCGGCCTATTCAAACTATTAGTTTCACTGCTTCGCGAATTTCAACAAAAACGAACCGCACGTCATGCCCACCCGCTATTGAAAGTCTAGACGAACCGGTGCATATTGGCCCGCGGCATACGCTTTGTTCCGAGCTTATAGCAAGCATCGCATAAGCATATTATAGTGGAAATGTAATAGAGACCGTATTGGAACGAGGAAAATGTATCCAATATACAAATAAAAGAGTTTTTAATCCGGGATAACTGCGCTACGGATCCATCGCACTCCGCTGGGCACGAATATCAGGCATCGTCGACGGAGTACAATGCGAGATACCTACAATACCTTCAACTAAATCGAGATTATTCGAGAGACGTGGTTACGTAGCTGTTTGTTATGCCAATTGCATTGTCCCGCGTGCTGTGCTAATGCCACTGATCACGATCTTCCAATCGTTACTTTTGTTAATTTATCTCGTAACGCTAATTGACTCTCAAATCAGTTCAAATTATCACGCGACGTCTATCCATCTAATAATATTAAGACTCCGAGGTAATCTTATTTAGACCTTTTCGTTGACAAAGCGAAGTCGATCAGAACGTGTTAATTGATCAGATTGACAGCAGTAACCTCTGCAATCCGAGTTTCAATCAACAGATTGGAACTAATCCCGGCGATTATGTAGCTGTAGCGGCATCGATTGACCCATTTACGGCGTTACCGGCTTACCTGTGCGATCTCCTTCCTGGTGCAGCAAAAATTGATGAAGGTGACATTAACGAAGTCGGTCCCAGAGCATACGGTCACCGTCTTCTCCTCCAAAGATCCTTGGGACCCGATCAGGACCACGTTGCGAATCTTTTGATCCTGCCGACAAAAATACATAATATCAGAACGTCTCCAACGAAAGTTAATAAGCAATTACTATACTTAATCGAAATGATATGAAAATATATATGGCACGTGTAGCGAAGTTGTTTTTAATATGAGCTGGCGCGGTTTCGTGACGACGAAAACCAATTTCAACGTGCTTGTACAAAATATACCTGAAGTAAACAAATCATTAAGTACTGAAATTGAAACTCGGTTTTCATAAATTTATTAATCATCGATTGCCGTCGTATCGGTGGAGTCGTGGAGGATAATCTGATGCACGGTTTATTATATGTCGATAATTTTCATACGACCTCGTATCTTTAGGTATTATGTAGTTGAAAAATCACGTAGAAAGGCAAAATTTAGTACTTTTTTAATATTTGTGATTTTGTAATTTAGTACTTTGTTTAACAAGTTTTACTTTAATTATTTATGATTCGAATTCTCCCCCCGCGCGCATGTCGGTTATCGCGCAAAACCATTAACCTATTTTTGCGCAGTTGGATGAAAACTATGCTATGTCCTTCCGCGGGTTTCAAACTATTTCCATACCAAAATTCATCCAAATCGGTCCAGTAGTTTTTCATACAAAAATACAAATCTTTCCTCTACATAATATTATTTATGATACAGATAGAATACTAAGATTTTAACTATAGTTACACATATTCGGGTGTAATTTTTTTATAGTTAAAATTGTTTTAGAATGGTGTAAATTTGTATGGCCATAGACAAGTATATTGTCACGTCTACAAAAAAAAACGATATTACCATTGTTTCCCTTTAAAATAAAGCTTAAATTTATTTCAAGTTTCATTGTAGGCAAGTGTCGGTAGAGCTTACAGCTTTTTATAAGTTTTCTTATAAATATTGATACAGCGTCTGACGCTTATAGTTTGTGTCGTGGCACTAGTGTAGATGAAGTCTTGACGTCACTTTACCTCCTACCGTTTTGAACTCCGAAGAAGTAATTAGGGCGGAGCGGTCAGCGCTTTCGCTCCTAAAAGCTTTCTGTTAGTTTCCTACTTACGGCCCCTATTAAACGAGATGCCACTATCCCATATAGAAGTTTAAAATGACCTGTTTGGTTTAACGGTGACACGCAAACGTCATAGAGTCGGTTTATTTGAAGCTAATGGATAATGTTATTTATTTTTCTAAATATGATTACCACCACTATCACGTGCTAAGCTAAAATCGTATTTAAAAATAATTCTATATTACCCTTCTGGGTATCGACATCATTCCGAGAGTTAAGTGTTTGATAAAGCACTTCTTTCCATCAGATGAAGTCTAGTATATGACCGCGCACAGCCGTCCCCTATGACGGTTAAAGTAGTACATTTGCAGCACGAAATTTGGGCTTGAATGACTGTGCGTATGTGGCCGAGTGGTTTAGGCATCCGGCGCGAAATCTGAGAACAAGATTTCGATTGCCGCCCGGGGATTAAAATATTTGTAAATTATACTGTACTGTACTAGCCGGACCGTCCACTGCTAAATACAGCCTCCCCTATTAAGGGGGTATTTGCCATAGTCCCCACGCTTGGCAGGCGGCTTGGGGATCGCAGTGTAAGATAGTAGTTCATTAGAAGGCGCTGCTGCCCTGCTTCCAGTATATATATATATATATTATTTTTTATGTTATTGTGATGGAACTAGCGCGAGGCCCACCTGATGTTAAGCGGTATCCTCTGCCTATAACAGATGCATTTCATCACAAGTGACGAACTGCACTGCGCCCATCACCTTGAGACATACATGTTAAGTCTCATTTTGCCTGTTATTTCACTGGCTCTCACGGACTGCTGCCGGAACACACCGTTAGGTGCTTGGCGACAGATTTTCTACTTGAGGGTGGTCGCTAGCCAGGCGGGCATTCGCAAAATGCCCTTCCACCATGCGGTGAAGCTCAAGCTCTGGGCGGGATTCGAACCATGGACCTACTGCGCGGCAGTCCATAGCCAATGCCACTGAGCCATCACTGCTTCTTAATTATTCCCTTAGTCGCCTTTTACGACACCCACGGGATGATATGGGGAGTTGCAATTGTAACCGGGCACCCCACGGGGTGTAACCCTATACTATTTATGTAAAAATTATACTATTTATTTCTAATTTTTTTATTATATTCTGCCCCCGAAGTCTTGGGGTCCATCCCTGGTTCGTTCATTTACTATCTCAGTTACTTCAAGTAGAAAATCTGTCGCCAAGCACCTAACGGTGTATTCCGGCAGCTGTCCTTGAGAGCCAGTAATTCTAGGTTAGCCTGAACAACATCTTCGACCACATCATCACTTACCATCAGGTGAGATAGTGGTCAAAGGTTAAACTATTCGGCACTAATCATCGGCGTAGAGAATTTTGACACATAACTTGTACATTTTTTACCGTATTCTCTACACCTAAAATGTTGTAAACGGTCTATGAGTAGATCAAACAGCCGCGATGACCCGCGATCAATTAAGTGTTCTACATCCCTGTAGAACACCTTATTCGATGCTAAACCATGTATTTTTTATAGGGAAAAGGTTTTTTCTTACACAGTTGTCTCGTTTTCGTTTTATCCGGCCAGTATTTTTGTTTTCTATACATTAAGTTCCGTCGATCTCTTTGATCCAAACAATATTCATGTTCCTAATTAAGAATCTCATTACTGCCATCCGTGAAAGTCTAGTGAAGAAAAGACCTCCCTTATCCGCGAACAAAATGCTTTTTCGAATAGGCGGCATGAAATTGAAATATGAAAAATATTATAAATCACCATAATGAAAATTTGATCCGTAAAACTCATCCATGTTTGCCATAGACCAGATGGGAATCAACCTGACATATTCTATAAAAAAAAATCCCAACACCTTAGTGCCACAAATAATACATAAGTGTTCAAATGAAAAAAAAACTTACAGTTGAATTGATAATATCCTCCTTTTTTTGAAAGTAAAAATTATTTTAATCTCCACCCACGGCTCGAGCTTACATTATCGTAGTCTGATATATCCACTCTATTGTCTATAGAATCATCATCAGCGAAAATGTGATTATAATCATAGTTTAACATGCAAAAAGCCTGCACTGAATTAATTATAGACTCCCTGAGATACAACGGAAACTACCTTGGCATAATATTGCTATAATTTTTATTTCGATTATTTTTATTAATTTGATCTGATTATTTCGTAGGTATATTTTGTTTATGCGAACAGATTTAACCCATTGGCATCGGCGATAATGATAACAATAGACTTTCATTAATAACTAGGACGTAGTGGTCCTGACGATGCCAACTTATTTAATGCTTTAGAATATGTAAGGATGGCAGCAATCTACTTAAATAATATCACCTCACTAAGTTCAAGATTTTTGTTACCAACTTTTTGGAAATTCAACATTCAAGGAATTATAGTTTGATCATTATAAAAATGATACATTTAGCGGCTCAACTTTTTAAGATTAAAACATTTCAGGATTCAACGTTTTGACGTATTTAACATTATTAGAATACAATATTTTTGAAAATTCAACAAGCAGTGATGGCTCAGTGGCATTGGCTATGGACTGCCGTGCAGCAGGTCCATGGTTCGAATCCCGCCCAGAGCTTGAGCTTCACCGCATGGTGGAAGGGCATTTTGTGAATGCCCGCCTGGCTAGCGACCACCCTCAAGTTGAAAATCTGTCGCCAAGCACCTAACAGTGTGTTCCGGCAGCAGTCCTTGAGAGCCAGAAAAATTACAGGCTAATGATACCTAACAACTGGACGTCTCAGTGTGACGGGCACAGTGCAATTCGTCGCTGACGAAATGCGTCTGTTATTTGCAGAGGTTAGTCCACTTAACATCAGGTGGGCCTCGGGCTTGTTCCGTCACAATAACATAAAAAAAAAAAAAAAAATTCAAGGTACAACCTATAACTTGAGCATTATGATAATTAAACATTTTAGTATTCGACCTTTTGATTTATTCAACATTATAAGAGTAAAACATGTTAGCAAACTCAACATTCTGGGCCGGAAGGGAAAAGAGAATAAATACCTAAAATACCAATTCTTCTAGGAATAGAATTCAAACCCACGCTACGCGCGTTTCACGGATTTCGCTCACTCGTCAATTTACCAAATCTCCTCATAAGCTATCGTTCATCGTTTCTGCCGAGTCTCCCTTATTCTTCACTTCAATAACATCACGTTTCGTTACTAAAAATAAAATCTTGTACAAAATCCCGTCGTTTCTAAAGAGGCATTATTATAAGGCTTTGCTTGTTGCTCGTTAGCGGGACGGAAGTTTGCGAACTCGGAGCTATACTATTAGAGCTATTATTGATTCTGTGTCGATACAGTCCCAGACTCTGAACAAATAAAGTATTCAAGACATTGATTTCTACACAGCTTACAACCCCCGAGAGGGTACAACAAAGGAGTATTGAGAACCTGTTGCGTTAAAGATAATGTTTGCGGATTTTGTATCGGAAACTTTGGAAAATAAATATTTAGGTTGGCTTCATTGATATTATGTTGAGAAAACTACCTCAGTCTTTTATGTTGTTTGCTTTTGCTCTGGCTGATTTGCCATTCCAGTAATAATAACTGCATATTGATGTGTATAAAATATGTATATCCTTAATATTTTTAAATGCAATTATTACATTAATTACCGGTGAAATACCTACTCTAATAAACGCATTTTTTTTATGCTTGATTTTATGATCCTTTGACCACTATCTCACCTGATGGTAAGTGATGATGTGGTCGAAGATGTTGTTCAGGCTAACCTAGAAGTACTGGCTCTCAATGACAGCTGCCGGAACACACCGTTAGGTGATTGGCGACAGATTTTCTACTTGAGGGTTACCACCCTAGCCAGGCGGGCATTCGCAAAATACCCTACCACCATGCTATAACGACTGCCATCCTAAGACAACAACCGGCACTCCGAAGCACGGAAACGCTCAGTAGTAACATAGTAGAAGGAGTGGGGAAGTAAGTTATCTTCATACAAACGCACCGCGCGCGGCGTGTTTGTGTGCGCCATAGTATCTATGCGTCCCGCACGCACACTCTGACACAATCTCGACCCGTTTCTCAGTGCGCCAGCCGGGGCTAACACCGAGCAAGGATCGCGCATCACGGCTTTTTGGCACCGCTAAATAAATTAAAAATGTTTGATAATAGCATGAGAACTTATTGCCGTGTGTTCGGCTGTCTAAATAAATCATAGATTCCAGAGTTGTCTCTGTTCAGATTACCTACTGAACACGAAAGGTAAGCAAGTCACTTATTCTAGCATACCTATCATTTTTACTTGATGCCTACTTATTTTAGTGTTGTATTAGTATGCCTCTCGTCTCTGGCCCCACAACCACATAGGTATCGCCTGTCGGTATTTTTTTCATCGTGAAAGGTGTCATCATCGTTTAGGTATAAAACCGACCTCACTAACCCTGAACCCAGACAATACAAGTAAAAAATTCAATTTCCCGGCCCTTGCTTATTTCTAGGTACTGCTGAATTTAAATTTAGCATATACGAGTACATACATTATAAACAAGTAACAACCGTGAGACAGGCAAGTATGGTAGGTAATTATATCGCAAATTGGGCCGGAGATGGCCTACTTCCCCACTCTTTCTCCTATGGTAGTAATGTCACTAGCGGTCACCCATCCAACTCATGACCGCGGGCGACGTTGCTTAACTTTGCTGATCGGTTGAGAACAGCCAAGTAAACTTCGCTACGAGCGCTTCAAAAAGCTTTTAGCTTATAGCCTTTTACTACTTTCATACCTGATAGTAAGTGACGTTGAAGATGTTGTTCATGCTAACCTAACTAATACTGACTCTCAAGGACAGCTGCCGGAACCGATTTTAGGTGCTTGACGATTGATTTTCTACTTGAGGGTGGTAGCTGGCAAGGTGGGTATCCTCAAAATGTCCTACCACAATGCAATGCATTCTTATTATGATCTATTCTATGACTTAGTTGTTCTACGGCCCGGCAATAAAATTCTTGATCATTTGTATTTTGAACACCAAGTCGACCTAGTTGCGTGTTCTACTACTAACAATTTTTAATTTATGAAGTATTAGTTACTTCTAACACCCACTGCATCATTATAAGTATTTTTCCACGACAAATGAAACTTGGTCGAAACGTCGCGTCGAGGTATTAGTTTTAACGCGATTCAGTTCCGCAGTACCTATGTTTTTTTGTCCTTAGAACACCCGAAAACTGTAGGTGTTCTACGAGGTGTTCCACGGGCAAGTACAGTCTAAAATAAAGTATGAAGAACAATTATAACTATATGAACTTTTGTCCGTAGAACACCCAAAAACCATTGGTGTTGTGTTGCACAGACTAGTACCGTATAAAAACAATGTTTAAATATGTACTTTTATCCGTAGAATACCCGTACACCGTAGGTGTTCTACCAGGTGTTGCACGGGCTAGTACTGTATAATAACTGTTATAATAATGTGAACTTATCTCCTTAGAACACCCGAAAACCGTAGGTGTTCTAACAGGTGTTCCAAGGGCAGGTATCGTATAATGACAATGTCAAAAGCGTATTAATCATAAGTACCTAAAACTTTCTGATGTTGAACGTAGTTGCATAGGTTTAAAGAAGAGGAATAACTAAACTGTGGTTATAGCATAGCACGTTGTTGTATAGAATTGAGAATGTATGTGTAGTAAGGCTATAGCCTTATTTATTTGTGAACGCATCCTAAAAATATACAGTCAAAAAAAAGAAAAAAAAATCTCTTCCGTTTTACATTATAGTACCACCAACTTAACTGTGCAGTTCTCAGGGGCGCTACTGGTTAAGGAAATCAACTACAAACTGTCACAATTTGAGGGAAAGTTTTAGTTCTTTTTTCTGCCACCTGAACAGATAAGTTGGTGTATAGTTTACAATGGGGTAGTTTCATTTGCGATAATTCTCATCTAAATTATTAATTAAACAATACACATATTACCCTCACTGCACCTGCTCTCACATTATATAAACAGATTTTGAAACAGTAATAAGCGGTTATAACTATGGACTGCCGTGCCGCAGGTCCGCAATTCACATGGTGGAAGAGAATCGTATGCTCGCCTGGCTAGCCACCACCATTAAGTAAATAATCTGTCGCCAAGCACCTAACAGTATGTTCCAGCAGCAGAAACTTTAGTCCTGGATTAACACATATAATTTTGAATGTTTTATATATTTTATATCATAAATGATGTGCACATGAAACTTAACAACTGTATGTTTCAGGGTGAAAGGCGCAGTGTAGTTCATCACTTGTGACGAACTGCTTTTGTTATAGGTAGAGGATACCGCTTAAGTCCAGATGGGCCTGGATGGGAACCGTTTCAATCCCATAAAAGAACATATTCAAAAGTATATGTGTTAATCCAGGACCAAAGTTTTATCCAAATCGGTTCAGTGTGAAGGAGTAACAAACATAGATAGATATATAACACTTTATTACACTTTGTGGTAATTAGTAACTAGTTACAAAATAATTAATGAGAACATGTTTCTTAGAAATAGTACAATCGACGGCCTTATTGCTAGGCAGAAATCTCTTCCAGGCAACCGTACGCTGAATATATAGAAATTAATTGACATGGAGGTTAAAACTAAAGTGCTAAATTTTATTGTATTCATATTAATAAGTATTTAACGGGACTTTATCGCGATAATAACATGTATTTATACATTTATTTACTCGACGTTTCGACCAAGTTGCATTGTTCGTGGTCACGAGTGGACTGAAGAGGCGGGTGTCAACGTCTTGAAAGGCGGGTATTTTTCCAACTACCCATTTGATTTAGAAATGATTCTTCTCGACACACAACACTGACAACATCCACAGGTTTTAAGGAAAGTAAAACGCGTTTGGTGCATTTCCTTAGCACTGGATTCCAGGATACAGCTAACTTAAAACCATTAATTATCTAATTATTATCGCGATTAAGTCCCGTTAAATACTTGTAAATAAGTGTCCAAGTCGCGAAAGTACTTCTAGGTTAGCCTGAACAACATCTTCGACCACATCATTACTTACCATCAGGTGAGATAGTGGTCAAAGGCTAACCTATAAAGCATAAAAAAAAAACAAAAAAAAAGAAAGTCTTAAAGTTTATTGTATTCATTCTTTAAATACGCATACTCAATATAATATACACACTCACATCCGCACTCACTCACACACACACACTTTCGAATTTATAATGATATTAGTGCGATTGTGGTGTGATATTGTATAAATAGAAGATGCCGGCCGCTGCGTTAAAATATAAACAACCGCCCAGACGATAGTTATTGATTTTGTGTCGTGCACTAATTTTAGAAAAAACGTTATAAATTATTATCGTCTCTCTACATTGCAAACGGCTACATTGCGACGCGAACGAATCTATAGACGGGATTACTCATGTGGAACGTTGGCTTTGCCTAATCCATTCTTCGTCTTCCAAGACGCATTTCATTTCTACAAAAACATTTAAACACGGGTTAATAAAATATTAACCGACCAATTTTAAAACAAATGAACATTTCTTTAAAACAACCAACATGCATTCTTTTAATATTGGTTGTTTAAATTTATTCATAGAAATTGTAGCTATTGATTTATTTTTCACAGTTTAATAAAATATTGACCGGGTTTCTCTCGGAAATACTTTAGGAGTACAAACATGAACAACTTTAACTGAAACATATGTTCTCTGAATCTTACTATGGAGAATCTCTTTCAGATATTGTTGTTTTCTTTAAGTGGATTTGTAAAAACCATGATACGAATTAATCGGTTCTTAGATATATATTTTTTTGCTGATAGGTATGCCTTTGACCACAATCTCACTGGATAGTAAGTGATGATGTGGTTGAAGGTGTTAACAGGCTTAATTTAGAATCACTGGCGCTCAAGGACAGCTGCCGGAACACACCGCTAGGTGCTCGGTGACAGATTTTCTACTTGAGAATGATCGCTAGGCAGGCGGGCATTCGCAAAATGCCCTTCCACCATGTGATGAAGCTCAAGCCCGCGGCTGGATTCAAACCATGGACCTGCTGCGCGGCAGTCTATAGCCAATGCCACTGAGCAATCACTACTTCAGAATGAGTTATTTTTGTATTTTCATATGATCAGATCTCATAATCAGACTGAAAAGTGACGGTGGGCTGTTTGCAGGCTCATGATGACATTAACGTGACTCCACCACTTATATCATCCGTCATCATCAGCTCGAATAATGTTGATTGATGGGAAAGAAAGAATCTTGAGCGCTTTGCCGACCGAAAACCGGAAGGCGTAGGATCTGTGTAGGATTGTTGCATTGTTCATTGTTGGTAAAAACTAAAAATATTAGTTTTTAGTTTAATTTTGAACCATTACAATTTATACATTTGCTGGCCAAATAGTTAAAAATGGAAAATAACATTATATCAAGGATGTCACCTTTATAAGACTTGCATACAGTGAGTGACTACTTTTCTATGAATCGGAGTATTTCCAAATTGTATTAGAATTTTTATTTGAGTTAGTCGTGTAAAAACTTTGAGTTAATTCAAATTAAATAATCACCTGTGCTTAAAATCAGGCTTTTATGCACTCCAACTTTAAAATACATTTAAGACCACTTACAACGGGCATAAATAAGAACTTTACGAGCATTAAATGTGAAAACTAATTTAATCCCTAGTTTAATATTATAATCTTTAACGTTTTACACCAATTATTATCAAAAAATAACAGATTTGTTTTTTTGTTATAATTGGTTTGATTTGGATTCATTCTCAGTATTATTCATAGTCTCGTTACTAAGGTTCCATTTTGCTTTTTGGGTACGGAATCTTGAGTATACTAATATCCTATGTGTGCCAATGTATAGGTACTAGCTGCTATGCACGGGTATTTAAAACAAAACATAAATTGAAACATAAAATGTAGTGATTGTTACATAACAGTAATGGTTAGACATGGTATAGCGGACTTTATTGTAGATATTGATGTCCTCTATAAAATTGTAGTACATCACTTGCTCTATTTTCAACAATTTCCGCAGCGTACGCGATGTAACGATTTTCTTGGTATTTTTTTCACACTTAGGGCCTGTTTCAGAATGTACGAGTAAGTTCCGGTTATACTACCCAGAACATATTTAATAAATAAAAAACTATCTTTGCGTTTCACAGTCATCGATTTAGCCTATGCATCGGTTAAAGCTTGAAACGCGCTGCATGTAAAATTTAATTTTTATCATTCAGTTATTTTATGTCCTGGGCAGTGAGGTTAGTTTCTCGATGTGGGTAGTATAACCGGAACTTACTCGAACATTCTGAAACAGGCCCTTAGGATGTAACCCTATCAAAGTTTTCATACGGATCCCTAAGTTTTGAAAATATTCTATAGCCTACGAGTATGTTCATCAGGGATAGTGTAGGATTCTAATGTAGTAAGAATTTTTCAAATTGGGTCTTAAGTTTATTCGTTATATACATAAATATAAAATACCTTTCCTCTTTATAATATTAGTATAGATAATGTATAGCCTAAAACAGCATTAAGATACGAGTAAGCTTTTAAAAACCAGGAAGAGTCGTCGCGTATCAATATCTCAGTCCATGCATTGAAAGGGTCTTTTGATTTGTCACCACTATACTGTGTCCGTACAATAAATGGTTTTGTATCATCCACTGCCAGATGTGTAGTGTAAGTACACTATCTACATCCATTAAACCCGAGTGGTGTTCAAACTATTAAGAATTTTTTGATAAACGAACGGCGCCGACAGACGTTTTATAAACACTGCGAAATGTGTAAACAAGTTGAAGTTAAGTGTAACAAATTACGATATTGCTACCGGGAAAACTCATTAGGGGCTTTCAATTTGTGCCATTAGGTAAAAGGCGGGGTGTCATTAATTTATAGTTCCGTGAAAGTTTCCGTCTTCGAGTACTATGGGTATTCAGTTGAGTATAGCTGGCGCTAGTAGATACAAATATATCGATTTTGTAACGATACGATAGGTTTTTGTTTATCGTTGATCAAGAAGCGTCTAACTATTAAATTTGGCCTTCGAGCAAGTTTCTCGATGAAGTGCTGATTTCGCTGTTAATACTACTACATGCGTTCCTTTCGCTTTTTTTTTCAAGCACTGGGCGACGGTAACCTTTGTCTTATATAACAGATGCATTTCTGCACTGCGCCTGTCACTTTGAGACATACTGTTGTTAAGTCTCACGTGCTAATAAATTTCCTTGCTCTCAAGGACTGCTGCCGAAACATATTGTTAAGTGCTTGGCGACAGATTTTCTATTTTAGGGTGGTACTTAAAGTTCGCTGAAATTTTACATGCATGTGTTTGTGGCGAATCTATGTTTCTGTTTTGCCAGTTTTTTCCGTAAATGTATGTACTTAATAACAATATTATTCAGAAAATGAACAACAAAAACAGTGCTGAAAACGCTGATTCATAATGTGGTTTGTAAACTGTGACCAAAACAAACATACATGTATTTGTTTTGGTTTACTATTAACATGAATTTACTGTATCTTTTTTCTTTCACGAGTTATTGAATTATTGCGATACATAACCCTAAAAAGAGCCAGGTCCGGGGTCCGGATTCAGTTTGTATCTAAAAGAATTTTGAAATTTGCGAAAGAGATAGCTCTAAAAGGGTTCTTACATCGCAAGCGCTAATGCTTAGGAGGTCTATATAGATTACAAAGATATCCCTTGAGTTATATCTTTGTAATCGCAAGAGCCGAGGTCCACCTGATGTTAAGCGGTATCCTCTGCCTATAACATATGCATTTCATCACAAGTGACGAACTGCACTGCGCCCATCACCTTGAGACGTACTTGTTAAGTCTCATTTTGCCTGTAATTTCACTGGCTCTCAAGGACTGCTGCCGGGATACACCGTTAGGTGCTTGGCGACAGATGTTCTACTTGAGGGTGGTCGCTAGCCAGGCGGGCATCGCAAAATGCCCTTCCACCATGCGGTGAAGCTCAAGCCCGCGGCGAGATTAGAGCCATGGACCTGCTGCGACGCAGTCCATAGCCAATGCCACTGAGCCATCATTACTTCGGTAGCAAGCTAGGTAAGAATCTGGATTTTTGTACATATCATATACTCTACTGAAACAGCAAATGACGAAAACGCTGACTCATACTGTGACCAAACAATCAAACATACATTATGTTTTCTTTCCGGGTATTGAGTTATTATGATGCGGAACTTTAATAGAGCATGGCCCGAAATCAAATTAGCTGTTGTTATTATCTAGCTAGAAGAATTTAAAATTTGTGAACGAGATGTCTCTAAAGGGGCTCTTACATCACAAGCGCTTATGGTTAAGAGGTCTACAGAGAGGTCCCTAGAGTTATATCTTTGTAACCGCAAAAGCCGCTAAACACGTGGAAACTACCATGCTCTTCGATACTAAATTGTACATTATGTACGTCTTGTAATACACTAATAGACGTCTAGTTGTTAACGGAGATGTGTAGGTTGTTGTGGTTATATAATGATTGTGTGCTTCCGCAGTTATTTCCCACGCCGCGACACATCCCAGATTTTATCTCTACTTTTATGCTCGTTTTTATTGATATCGCGCGCATTAAATCGGGAACCTGACTTTATTATTGTGCTGTGGGCCGATGTGATATATAAGCAGTTTGAAAAACGACTATACTAGTATATATCCGTTTATAGTAAAGGACAATTTAATACCGTTAAGTATGTACCTTGTCGCACAAAACGAGTATATTTGCAGCTCGTGGCCGTCCATTACGAAGATTAACAAATTACTTTTGAAGTTCTAATCAACACGCACTGCAATGTGAGGTGTTATTTAGTTTTTATGTATAGTAGTCATTATATCGCGATATTTAATCCTATTTATTTTCATAAGCGTAAAGCTGCAAGGCATTTTAATTGTCTTCAGACGTGGTAATCAACCTCTGAGAACATCTTAATCACGTATGTGATTTAAATGATCACCATTTGGATGTTGTAAAAAAATTTAGCAATTTGGAACTGGAGTGGGAACTGCTTCTTGTAGGGGCAATCTGATAGGCTCTTTTGAATGAAGGGTGGTAGAGCATTTTTTTTATACAGAACTGTGTAGCACTTGACCAATATCTTACCTGATGTTAAGTGATGATGCGATCGATGATGGAGCGCGCTTACCCAGAAGGTATCTATTCACTCGCGTTTTGAAGACCCCCATATAGCATTTTGCAAACGCAATCAGTTTCCAGTCAGTATATTATGTTATAGGCATAAAAAAATAATTCATTAAAGTCAACCTCTCTTACTTAAGACATGCGTGGTATTATGGGATTATGATTGTCTTTTGGTAGTTTTAATAGTTAATAATCTTATGACGACATCCTCACCTACTGATAATTTGATTGGAATGAACACGTTATTTTGACTTTTTGACACCATTAGAAGCTTAGCGTCAGTTATTCTACTTGAGGGTGGTAGCTAGCCAGCTGGTCGGTACAAAACGTTCTACCATCATGCAGGTCTAACCTGTCGGCAGGATTAGAACTATGGATCTTTTGCGCGGCAATCCGTAGCCACTGCCATTGGGCTTCAATAATCACTATATCATAAAATAAATAAAAAAATCTAACATATAATTTGGTTGCACATTGAACATCATATAAACAAAAACAATGATTTCAATGTTGTTGAAGTGGTGAAAGCTTCACTTTGAAATCTTGAGTGCCTGAGTTCGATCCCCGGCACGTACATTTATTGGATGTAACTGTCGGAATTGTGCCCTGTAGATGGCAACACGCTGGTCCCCTATTGAAGTGGGTGTTTTGCACCAAGCCCAAAGGAGTCGTCAGAGTTAACGCGCATCAAGACGCGCCGCACGCGCCTTAGTCATCGAACTCATTCAGAAATGCATCACGCCGCTATCCACGCCGAACGACCCGCATTTCTGAAAGAATTCGATGACATCGACGAGTGCGCCGCGTCTTGATGCGCGTTAACTTTCAAACACCTCTGGACTCCTTTGGGCTTGGTAATATGTTTTTGCTATATCATGTGTTATGTTAAAATACTTCAAGCAAAACTATAAAAGCGATGTCCTCATTTTTCTTCTTCTTTCTGCACTTATATCTCACGGAAAGTAGAGTCGGCGCAAGTTATTATAATTATCGTGAATATAAGCATTTCAAATAGATTTCATTTCATGCATCATAATGATTAACACATATAAATAAATCGGATTTTTATCAGACATCACGTATTGTTCCAGTTTTCATGAAACGCCTACAACACACGCCTGCTGTAACGGCAGTATCGATCACGTATGTTGATTTTATTCAAACAGGTACATTATGTTAGTATGTTTAGTATTGGCTGTAAATCTCGCTCTGATCTATGTGTATTTAGAACATTGGCGACTGCAAGTTCTCAGAGATATACCTGTGATTTTTAGAATGTAAGAAGATGAATATGGTAATCTAGTACTTGTGAATAGGCTTTTGAAGCGCTCGTAGCGAAGTTTGCTTGTTGCCGATCAACAAAGTTAAGCAACGTCCGCCGCGGTTATGACTTGGATGGGTGACCGCTAGTGACATTACTACTGAGCGCTTCCGTGCTTCGGGGGCACGTTAAACCGTCGGTAACGGTTGTTGCCTTACGATGGCAGTCGTTATAGCAGGTAGGGCATTTTGCGAATGCTCGCCTGGCTAGCTACCACCCTCAAGTACAAAATCTGTCGCCAAGCACCTAACGGTGTGTACCAGCAGCTGTCCTTGAGAGCCAGTAATTCTAGGTTGGCCTGAACAACATCATCGGCCACATCATCACTTACCATTAGGTGAGACAGTGGTCAAAGGCCAACATATCAGGAGGAAAAAAAAAATATAGACTCAACAACTGTATGTCTCAGGGCGATGGATGCAGTGAAGTTCGTCACTTGTGGCAAATGCATCAGGCGTGTTCCGTCACAAACCCATACAAAGAGATTCGATGATTTTAAATTGCTTTTTGTACTTTATTTTGTACCGCTTCGCATAAGGTGGGACTCGGAGTACTGGGTGTTTCACCAAAATCGTAAAAAAATCGGTCAATTACTCTTTAAATAAGGATAAGGCATGAATAATGATATGTATGAAGAGTGCGAGGTCTGGTATTTCGATTGTTCGTTCGAAGAGTCCTGATGATTCGTCACTTCATGTAGAAGCGAAACGCGCAGAAAATTCTTCCGGTCGCGATACTTGGAATATATGACATCATTACGACTTAGCAGAAAATCTAGCCGGAATTGTTATATTTTTTTTGTAGTTCTAAAATACAGATTTTTATGTTTATTGATTTCCGTTACAATCTATAAATTAAAAGAATAGAGTTGAAGACTACATACGTTAAGTACCGACTCCACTTAACGTGAGTTATGACAAGAAAAAAATATATAATTCTTCGATAGTAAAAGCTCAAGTAAAGTAAAGTAAATTATTTTATTGCAAAGCTGCATGTCAGTCAAGTAGTCAGTATTAGTCTGGAGAACAAATTAAATTAATTGAATTTATGAAACAGGTTCATGTTGTTCAGAGATGTTTTTTTTTTAATATCTGATAGGACAGCATTTGACCACTAACCTGATGGAAAGTGATTGTACGCGATTCGTACAGATGAACTCTGGATGTGAAGTGAACCTATAGTTTTTGCTATATACACGATTTATTGCTAAGTTATTAAAAATACTAAACTATTCCTAAATAGATGATATAATAATGATGCTATACTGCTAACGAACTCGCTGCTGCTAGAGTACTGCCGCGGGTCGCGGATTCCGCGAGCCACGCGCATTTGGGTCATTGCAAAGTCAGCTATTTCGCTAACTGTTCGAAATATCGAACAATGATGATGTGGTCGAAGATGTTGTTCAGGCTAACCTAGAATTACTGGCTCTCAAGGACAGCTGCCAGAACACACTGTTAGGTGCTTGGCGACACATTTTCCACTTGAGGGTGGTAGCTGCCAGGCCATTCGCAAAATGCCCTACTACCATGCTATAACGCCTGCCATCGGAAGACAACAACCGGGACCGATGCCTTAACGTGCCCTTCGAAGCATGGGAGCGCTCATCATGTAAGATGATTATACATTTTCTACATGCCCACAGTTGGCCTACGATGGCACCTGGCCTGGCTGGCACCCACTGTAATTATTATCCGTCTCATGTCATGACGCAATGCTGATTTTGAAGTCTAGCCACTTAGCCTAATTACCACCTTTATTTATTACTAGAATAGATGAGATCACAGACTACGCTGTATTGTAATATTCATATACAGCTGTTATCCGTGGCTTCGCCCGTGTGGGTATGAAATGATTTTATATATATATATATTTTAATTTATTGCGTATGTAATAAAAGGGTCTCTTTGTCGCGCGCGCGTTTCTCGTGAGGGTTTCATACACAATGGGTTTTTTATGTTATTGTGACGTAACAAGCACGAGCCCTACCTGATTGATGCCTACAACAGATGCATTTCGTCCTGCGCCCGTCACACTGAGAAATACAGATGTTGAGTCTCATGTGTCTGTAATTTTTATAGCTTTCAAGGACTGCTGCCGGAACACACTGTTAGTTGGCGACAGATTTTTTTGAGGGGCTAGTGCGAATGCTCGCCTGGCTAGCTTACTAAGCTAGCCAGGCGAGCATTCGCAAAATGCCCTTGCACCATGTGGTGAAGCTCAAGCCGGCGGCTTGGGGATCGAACCAGCAACCTGCGGCACGGCATGCGGCAGTCTATAGCTATTACCGCTCGCTCGGAAGGTTAGTTTCTAGATGCCGCTCGGCCATCATTGCTTCAAAAATTCAGTTCTAGATCTTGCACGGGCGTCCGACCCGCACTTGACCAGTTTTTTATCAAATGTTTATACCATAAATACATCAAGTTTAACGATTGTATATATGAGCGATTTTCCAAAATATGGCAAAAATGAAAAAAAATGCATTTTTTTTACCAACTTAAAAAAAGGTAGTTCTGAATTTGAATGTTTTTTTGTGTGTGGGTTGCTGCCACATAACTTTTACCGGGTGAACTGATTTAGATTTTTTTTATGTTATAAAGCTGGTCCTTGTCTTGTTATATTTAAATTTCAATTAGATCGTAGTATTTTACGATGACACGATGGTTTGGTTTGGTCAATTGGTTTTATACTTGTAAATGATGACGCAACCTTATATTTTAATATTGTTAGGTTTTGCAAATTTTTCCTATCGTATATTTGTGATTTTGTAATGTAATCCGCATAGCAGACATTATTGCAAACCTAACAATATTAAAATTATAAGGTTGCGTCATAATTTACAAGTATAAAACCAATTGCAAAATTGGTCTTGTTTGTAGTACAACACAATTGGTACTATAGATGTCGCTCCATCCCAATACGATGGTTAAAGAACGATAGGAAAGATTCGAGTTATGACGTCATGTCATGTTAGCTCAATTGGTTAGAGCATACCCCGGCTCAAGGGGTGGATGGACGCGGGTTCGAATCCCGCACATGACTTAAATTTTTCCTATCGTATATTTGTGATTTTGGTTTATTTAAGTTTTACTGCATTTTATGTTTCAAGTTTTTTTCTTTGTTATATTGTTTTTATAGTAAGTAAATTATCCGTTAGAAAAACAAAAGTTGTATGATTTATTTAATGGCTCGCAATTAAAGTTTAAAAGTTTCATCCCTTAAGTTAGGAGGGGTGGATTTAGTTCAGTGTTTCGTTACTTGAAGCGGAATCCTAATTAAATATGTACTGTTCTATTCCTCGTACTACATATTATGTGTTTATCAAATTTTATGAAAATCGGTTCCATAGTTTTACACAATGCGAATACATACATACAGAAATATATTTTTCTATAGTAATGTTATGTTCGTGTTAAGTTTCCTAAGCCATATTTTTATTATATTCGTTGAACAGACTGACTTTTACTACTTTATTAGTAGATATTGCTTCATTTTCTTTACTTGATGTTTCATAATGCCAGTGATTAGTCAAAAATGTAATTACAAATTATAAGTGGTATAATTGAAGGCTTCGATTATACAGACACGTTTACAATATTTTGCTTACTAAATTACATCGAAAGGGAAAATTTGAACCACGGGCGGGTTTTGTCCCTGAGAGTCGTTTGCAGTGAAAAGTACTTTTGAGCGGTAGAGGGTATTTTTTGGTACCTGGTACGTTAGCCTTTGACCACTATCTCACCTGATGGTAAGTGATGATGTGGTCGAAGTAGATATATATCTATGTTTCCCGTCAAAACTCTCCTTATATTTGTGCCCTTTTTGCTTGAAGACAGCGTACTTTGTACTTCTGCCACAGAACTGCTTCATCAGAGCTTTGTGTCCACAACCACACTGCGATATTAAAGCCGCTTGCCGATATTATTGGAGATTATCGCAGGGGGGGGGAGCCCCCACCCACTTCTTCACGTTCTGGTTGCTAGTCGAGTTCAGAGATTTGTAAAAGATTTTATATTCCCGACAGGAGCATAGTCGAAAATTTGAGATTTGTGCATAACGTAATTTGTGGATGCCTTCCAAGAATATATATTTAAACAAGTTTAAGGGCCTGTTTCAGAATGTTCGAGTAAGTTCCGGTTGAACTACCCAGAACATATTTAATAAATAAACCACTATCTTTGCGTTTCACAGTCCTCGATTTAGCCTGTCCATCGGTTAAAGCTTGAAACGCGCTGCATGTTAACTGTCATTTTTATCATTCAGTTGTTTTATGTTCTGGGTATAACCGGAACTTACTCGAACATTCTGAAACAGGCCCAACTCTCGTGCAGTTACCACTTTGATTTCGGACTCAACCAGTTCACAATTAACAAAACATGCACATTCTTCCAAATGTAATTGGATTGGTTAATTGATTTGGCGCTTAGAAATGATTGTTGTGCCACACGGTACACTTATTAAACCACGCTCGCCGCGTAGTCTAGTCAACAAGTTCAAAAACGTCAAAAATAGAGATAAAAGTCCTAAAAGTATGAGCGATGGCTCATTCGATTCGGAATCACCTCTAGAAAAATGTTTTTGAAGGATTTTGGTGCAGGTTAAAAATTGCAATTGTTATTAACAAAATAAGATGAAAAAAAAATGATATTTCGTTTTTTGTCAATAACTTGAAAAATATTAACATTTAAGCAATTTTGAAAAAAGCTCGTTAAAGAGGAGGAAATTTCCAATAAAAAAGTCCTGACTCCCGGAACTCTATCTCCATTATTTATAATTTTAATTAGACGTTTAAAATAGGGCACCGCGCGGCTGTTACGGCATGCGCGCGCCGCCGCTAAAGAGAACGTTTTTTCAAAATTGCCTAAATGTTATTATTTTTCAAGTTATTAACAAAAAACGAAATATCATTTTTTTTCATCTTAATTTGTTAATAACAATTGCAATTTTTAACCTGCACCAAAATCCTTCTAAAATTTTTCTAGAGGTCATTCCGAATCGAATGTGCCATCGCTCATATTTTTAGGACCTTTATCTCTATTTTTCACGTTTTTGAACTTGTTGACTAGACTAGCGGTTAGTTTTGCGTCCTGCTGTTTTTGAGCTTGACTTACGTGCTTTACATATCTTTTTTTTTATAGCTTGCCTTGCTTTGTCTTGACTTGCCTTTGACCACCATTCTATACATCTATTCATAGAAGCCATCAAAAGAGTTTTGTGATATTTTAATTTTTACGACTTATCGGTTAGAAATAATTGTAGATGCGCGCAGAATGTAATTGATTGAAGAGTTGGAATTAAACTAATGAATTAGTTCAATATTAGGTCGGCACGTGGGGTGCCGGGATAGAATTTCACCTCTCCATATCATCCCGTGGGTGTCGTAAGAGGCGACTAAGGGAAAAATACTGGAAGGTGGGCAGCAGCGCCTTCTAAAGAACTGCCATCTTACACTGCGATCTCCAAGCCGCCTGCCAAGCGTGGGGATTATGGCAAATACCCCCTAAATAGGGGAGGCTGTGTTCAGCAGTGGACAATCCGGCTGAAACAGTAGGTCGGCACGTCACGTTTATTATATAGATTGAAAAGTTTTCAGGTTAGTTTACTGTGTTATGATATACTATAATACATACTCGTATTATGTTTTAGATTACTCGATCTTTTTATTTTCGATTGTTTTTAAATGTTCTCAATAGCTTTGAAGATGCCTGTCGCATATGTAATTGTTAATAGGTAGTATAGGTGCAGAGTTTACCATAGGTATATAATAAGACAAGACCGTCCTCCCGCGGGAACCAGACTAACTGTGACTTCGGTATAATTAATTCATTTAGGAAGGCAAAGCTCCGAGCGTGACAAGATTACAATCTACCTTGGTTGCTGCTGGATTTGAACTCTGATTTGAAATGCTCCACTATGATTATGTGGAACCTAAACCCAAATCTAAAGTTCTTTGATGTTCATTAAATTACTCTTAAACTAGCAGTCAAGTTAAGTTCTTTAGAAATTTTATTTAGCTTATTAGAGTTACTTTATTACCTTGTTTTAGTAAGCTAAATTTAAATTAGTTTTCCTCGAGCAGTTAAACAAAGGCATTTCTATTTGACAACTCTAGTGTACAGACGAGAAATTGTACCTATTGTAAATTCGTCAAATTATGGCTGATGCTAGTGAAATATCACAATAGGCACAATTTTGAAATCTAATCTTCGTCTTCTTAGCTTATCTGACGCTTGTAAAGTCGATATTATATGTTTTCTATGGCAACACGAAGGACTACACAGTCATCTTATATCCGGACGATAACCCTCCTTGATAATTGTGTTGGATGAACTCGTGTTGGAAGTAGATCAGCTACCTTTCTCTTGTTCTGGGCGTTTAGATGGTAAAGAGCCCATTTCTTAGACTTTTATGTGCATCAACACCCTTTTCAGTTCAGCGAAGCGCTCGTATCGTGGCTTGCTTGTCCGCCGCGGTCATGATTATTTTGGGTGACCGCTAGTGGCATTATTCCTTCCTTCCGTGCTGTGGGCATGGTCACGATTGTTGTTTTGGGAGTGCAGTTCGTAAAGCATGGTGGTAAGGCAGTTCGCGAATGCCGGTTTCGTTAGTTACTACCCTCGAGTAGACAATCTGTCGTCAAGCACCTAACGATGTTATGATGTGTCTTTGCGAAGGTAGAAAAATGAAGCTATTCCATTGGAGGGTTTTTTCCTGCTACACCGCTCTTCCTAACACATCTTTGGGTGATAAGCCTAATTCTCGGTTAAGGCCGTTACCACTTACGACCACTTTTTCTCTTTTCATCAGGTGAGATTGTGGTCAAAGGCTAACCTGTCAGCTATATAAAAAAGGAGCATAAGTTTATTCATACGCGTATCTCCTTTCGATGCTTAGTAAAACCGTCTAAATTTATTCCAGCTATAAAGTGAAAGAGCTTTGCGGCACGAGTGCCTCAGGAAGTTGGATGTTTCATATAATTTGTGTCAAACTATAAAGTTTCCCAGGTCTGAACGTTGTTGCTTTGCAGCGAGTTTAATGCATTTAAACACTTGTATTTGAATTACAGTCTTGACTTACGAGTTTATATTGTACACAGAGTATTGTTTTGCTTTAACGGTTGTGAAGGTTTTGATTGTAAGTTTGGGAAATTACGTAGATTTTACACATACTATGCCAGGTCTGTGGTTGTGCTAAGGAAGTTGTTTAGGTCCCTCCGAATATATATAACACATTTTTAATTTTACGGTATGTGCGAAGGCACGAGCAAGCCGTGCCGCCTGCTTCTACTACGAATACAGTCCGTTCTCTTCCTACCAAGATTGAGGCGGGATTATTATTGTTTTCACCTATCCAGCACGACACGATGTTGGGAGTACAAAAACTCGCAGCAAAATCCGAATATGCTGCGGGCGTGAGATATAGTGCCTCGAATAAAACTGTTGCTTTACACGTTCCTTACTTGTTGAACAATAGCTATTTTTTCAACGAGTAAGCTAAATTGTTTTTTGGTGCGAGTGCCGACTTTAAATACCGAGCCAGCGAAGTTTCTAGAATTAAATCACGAGCGTAGAGAGTGATTCTAATATACACTACTGCGCACAGTGATGGATTTAAGAATTTTTCTCGTGTGAAAAATACCATTATTGCATCTACTAGCGAGAAAATTAAGTAAGGGGGATATAATACAGATTTCTTTAAATTATTTCATCTATTTGAAAATAGCTAGTTTATTCTTCCTGAACAGGGACTAAAATAGATCAATCACAAACATTGTACAGTTACAGGATGTTCCATTTTTGTTTTTTAGGTTCTTTTTTTAACTTAGTTGAATTTTTTTACTACTTCAAAAATAATATTATTTCTCAAAAACTACATCCTGAGACGTCGTCTCAATTTTCTGAGATTATTTCTTATTCTCAAGCTGTAAATAAATCGACAACTGTAACGGATGGTAGTGATAAAATTGTTACGATGCACTTCCATAATAATTGTTCAAATATAAACATTAGCCTCTATTTCTATGCTATGTCTTATTTTTCCTATATATATATATATATATATGTATAGTAGATATAGACTTAAAAACCTTTCCCCTTTCTTTGGAAGTCTGTTATAAACCATCGCTTTTCTCAGAAAATCTCAAAACATTTGATAACACGAAACACGGCTACGAAGTCACCTGTTCAATATGTGAATCAAATTACTTTACGGACAGCTGCTCGGCTGAAGGCAGACTGAAGGCCAATAAAATTCATTTGGAAGGACTTGTAAAGGCCCGCTCTTGAGCTGAAACGTCGGGTAAGAGATTAGATTTTACCTTGCGGTGCTCTGAGCTGTGACCTAGTGACGGTGCGGCTACAGGGGTTTGTACGGTGAAGTTTTTGAATTACTAAGACATACAACGTCGAAAACACATTTCTGGTATGACCGTTTCGGTAAGTGATGATGTGGTCGAAGATGTTGTTCAGACAAACCTAGAATTACTAGCTCTCAAGGACAGCTGCTGCGGGAACACACCGTTAGGTACTTGGTGAAGATTTTCTACTTGAGGGTGGTAGCTAGCCAGGCGGGCATTCGCAAAATGCCCTACCACCATGCTATAACGACTGCCATCCTAGGACAACAACCGGGACCGACGGCTTAACGTGCACTGCAAAGTACGGAAGCGCTCAGTAGTAATGTCACTAGCAGTCACCCATCCAACTCATAACCGCGGCGGACGTTGCTTAACTTTGCTGATCGTTTAAGAACAGCTAAGCAAACTTCGCTACGAGCGCTTCAAAATAACTTGTTATATATGTTGTGAAATCTTTTTATCGTCACACAGTCAGAAAAGTTGTGATTAGGGTAGCGAGCACAATGCATAGTGTTAACGTAGTGCGGAAGCGCTTCGTAGTAAAGCTGCTAGCGGTTACCCATCCAAATATTGACCGAAGAGAACATTGCTTAACTTTTGCATGGACTTATAACTGTCATACTAAGACAACCACCGATACCGTCGACATAACGTGCCCTCTAAAGCGCGAAACGCTTCGTATTAAAAGCCACCATTGGTCATCCCTCCAAGTAATGACTGAAAAGAAGGCAAATTTTGAATTTGTTTTTAGAAAGAATCTACACCTTACACTTCAGAATTTAATATACAATATTCTATAAAATATGGCAAATACGATGCCTGATCCGAAAACGAGATTCCATATATTTTTCTTTAGAGAAAAAAATCATGAATATAAAATTTAGCTTAATCAGTTTTTGTGTCTATATAGTAAATAGTATCAATACAATTTTTATTTCTAAGTATTATGTAGCAAACATGTACTTTACATGAAAGATTTCTTCAGTTTTTAAAGATATGTATTTAACAGAATTTATTAAAAAACATTTGATAATTTTTTTAATGTTATTGTGACGTTACAAGCTTGAGGCCCACCTGATGTTAAACGGACTAACCTCTGCCTATAACAGATGCATTTCGTCACAAGTCACGAATTGCACTGCGCCCGTCACCTTGACACATAATTATTTAGTCTCATGTGCTTGTAATTTTGTAATTTCACTGGCTCTCAAGGACTGCTGCCGGAACACACCGTTAGGTGCTTGGCGACAGATTTTCTACTTGAGGGTGGTCGCTAGCCAGGCGGGCATTCGCAAAATGCCCTTCCACCATGCGATAAAGCTCAAGCCCGCGGCGGGATTCGAACCATGGACCTGCTGCGCGGCAGTCCATAGCCAATGCCACTGAGCCATCACTGCTCATGCTATTTCATATTGCGTAGTGCTGTTTCACTCACTCTTGAGGGTAACATGTTTATGTATAGGATGTACGTACTACAACTAATAATATACGTTAAATCTATCAGGGAATCATATGAAATAAAGGTTTAGTAGAATAACACAGCCGAAATCCTTTCGCTCTGTCAGATCATTTTACTGAATAAATAAAGAAGGTGCGTCGCGTCTCGTCGTCCCGATATACATTCTTTATTTTAGGGAATGGAAACGAAGAGATAATATCTTCCAGTGGAAACGTTTTCATTTCAAAACATAAAACAAAAAAAAATGTTATCTCGAAATAATTCGGGCGGCAGGTACACGCCCCCTGTCAGGCGCAGATAAACTTTGCTATAGGTACGATTATAACTTTCTGCGCCATTCGGTTCACAAATATCTCTGTCAAGAAACGACAAAATTATATTTTCACTGGGATAAATTGTTTTCATGTCGATGCGACAGTTTAGTCTTCAGTGAGTTCCTTACTGAAGACTAAATTGTCGCAGTGGACTAAAGAGCTCGTTGCGCTCTCCATACAAACGTAGTTTCGTAATATTTTAAATACTAAGTGTTCAAACTCGGTGAAATTTTGCATGTATGTCCTTGAGCCTAATATCTATGCTTCTAGTTTGCCAGACTTAAATAAAATTAAGTATTTTCAAAAATAAATCTTAAAATATTTTTATTGTGACATTGACATATGGGAATTTTTATTGTTACGTTTAGGGATAAAATAAATAAAAAAAGTAGCAAACCAAAAGCATTAGACTCAGCAATATGCATACAAAACACCGAGTATGTACACTTGGTATTTAAAATATGACGAAACTAGGTTTACATGGAAACTCTGTAGTCTTAAATACTACAGCTTACACTAAGCACTTCTGAACTCATACTGGTCCTAAGGGGTATGTTTCTGATAGAAGATAGAAGTCTGCCTGTTTAATTAATACATACGTGCGTGCGTTTAAACATCTGATATAACAGGCGGTGAATGTACCCAGTAGAAAGCAGAATATATGTTTTTATTTTTGATAGCAGGGTCAGTAGATTAATTATCATCAGGCCCCATTAATCGGCTCACTTCCTTGTTATGGGGGTGTATTTGTTAAGGATTGGTCACATATTGTTTGACGTGAAAATTTATTATCATTGAAGAGTTAAAACAAATAATTTGTAAATATATATTTTTACTTAATCATTAAGCAATTTTTTTTGCTCAAAAACGAATGTCCGTACAAAGCATACCTATATATATATATATATTTTTAATCCACACAATGATTCTGTGAAGAATTGTTCAACTTCAAAGTGACCAAAATCAGGTCAACGCTCCCTTCAGCTATTGCATTTAAAAATCTGGCTAGAATGTAGGTATCATCTATTGTATGTTTGACCCCTCAAGGCTACCTCATGGTCAGAGTCAGATTGCATTTCGGGACAATTCCAACAAGCCCACGGTTCAAACACGGTTAGGATACGTTGTTCTATAGGGATAACCCGACCAGTGTCAACCTTGCGACTCTGACACGAGTTTAGTGTACTTAGGGAGCGTACCATTAGCGTGAGATTCGCTAAAAACGCTAAAACGATCACACTCCCAAAAAGTTTTCCACATGGGTCTTGGCGTTATTTTCGCCTTAAAAGCTACATCTAATGTCAAAAGTGACAGAAGTGGCAAATTTTAGTGGCATTTTTAGCGTTCTTATCCAAAAATGGAACGGGGATGACAGTTACAAACGATCACGTGATGATAGCCATAGACGCAGAATGTGATCAAAATTATCGAAAATAACGTTCTTAGCGACTAATGGAACATACCCTTAGTGGGTTAAGTCTAGTATTGTGCGCGTATTGCCATAAAAACTACATACAATTGCCAAAGTTTAATCAATATACATTGTTATAAGTGGGCAAAACTCACTTCCTAAGATTCCGTTACATAGATGTAGATCGATCTAATTAAAACTGGTTAAAAATACCTACGCTATCTACATACTCTTGACTTGACTATGACATGATATCTTGATATTTAGCAATAGCGCCGCGATCGTATGAAGTAAGTGGGTATAGGCAAAATTAGTAATTCGTTGCTGGCGAGAAGCAAAAAATAACTGAAAAGGTTTTTTTTAAATGGTATTGTAAAGGAATAAGCTCTAGGCCCACCTGATGTTAAGCGGACTAACCTCTGCCTATAACAGAGGCATTTCATCACAAGTCACGAATTGCACTGCGCCCGTCACTTTGAGACATAGTTGTTAAGTCTCATGTGCTTGTAATTTCACTGGCTCTCAAGGACTGCAGCCGGACACACCGTTAGGTGCTTGGCCACAGATTTTCTACTTGAGGGTGGATATATTCTGAAACTAATCGAATAACCCTCCCCTGACCGTTCCCGGCGCAAAAGTGCCCATCACACTCGTCGCTTTTCCACGCTGAATCGCGATGGCCATCCTCTGCACCAGGAACCAATCGGAGCGGGAAACACCTGTACTTTCTTTAAGTCTTTGTCCTATTTATCTTCTAAGTTTTATGATAAAGTAAATTGAAGAGCCTCAATTCGACCCGCGTATATTTATATGTATTGGCTTCCAAGTTTTGTGTCACACATTTTAAATTGCAACAAAACGTTACTTATGTATAAATATCATAAGTATAGCTTCACAGAAAGTTGATAATATTTGCTGTAAAACGTTCAAAACTCTCACATATTTAGTTTAGGACTAACTGCACTTACAAAAAAGTGTGGTTCTAAGTGTTCAAGGCTAGCGTATATCTTATGTATGACCACGCATAACTTTGAAGTGTTCGTAGTGTAGTTTGCTTAGCCGTTCGTTAAGTTAAGCATCGTGCGCCGCGGACTGGGCGCTTCCTTGCTTCGGAGGACACGTAAAGCCGTCGGTCCCGGTTGCTGTTTTACAATGGCAGTTCTTACAACATGGTGGTAGGGCATTTGCGAATGCCCGCCTGGCTAGCTCCCACTTTGGTAGAAAATCTGTAGCTAAGCACCTAACAGTGTGTTCCGGCAGCTGACCTTCGCCGCATCATCACTTACCATTAAGTGAGATAGTGGTCTATCAGCAATAAAAAGACGCGCATTTTTTCAGTCTTTTAGAAGCCAAAGGATTAGTAAAAAAATATAAATTAATTAAAAAAGTAATACACCCAAATATAAATTATTTAATTTCGTTAAATGTTGTATCGTTCTATTGAAATGAAAACTGCATGTTATATACATTTATGACATCGTTTTTGAAAGCCCTACATTTTGATACACACTCGACGGGTTTGGAAGAAGAAAAAACATTGCACAATGTGGCAACTAAAATCCGCCAATTTGTTTTTCTAATTACATTTTTATGTACCTGGTGTCATTTGCGCTACCAAGACGAATTTAACGATATCTCATACATTAAAATCGGTTAAGCCGTTTAGAATATATGGTAGAATAAAGAAACTCACAAAAACATACATGAACCCTGAAACATAACATTACTTTTTTCAGCAGTCGTGTAAAAAAATCACAGAAATATAAAGATTGCACCAATTGTTTCCCTCTAAGCCAAAAGGTCATATAAAAGATTTATATTTTACGGCGTCTTCAGCCACCAATTTGTCGCGGAAGCCCCCAATTTATCCGAAAACAGTATTGCCTGTTGTTATCCGTCACAAATTGTTATTACCGCTTTGACAGTTATGTTCTCTTTAAGAGCCCTTTTACATTTTGCAGCCTTCTCACTCGCACTTTTAAAGATAATTTCAAATAGCAACAATATGGTTTATATTTTTTAAAATGTGGTCAATCATTATTTTGCTGCATGCACTGTAGATGTTCTCTACTAATTTTCATTTTGATATCTGTTATGGGGGATCCAAAACGCGTCATTTAGTTATTTTAAATTTTGAGCCTCTAATTCTAATTGGACTCAACATGTAACAAAGTAAAAATATGTTGAGAACATCTATAGTTGCATGCAGCGAAATAATGATTGACTATATTTTAAAAAATATAAACCATATTGTTGCTATTTGAAATAATCTTTAAAAGTGCGAGTGAGATGGCTGCAAAATGTAAAAGGCCTCTTAAGATTTTTCCTTCCGGGCCGGGCGAGGCGAGGCGACAAAACGGTTCAGTTTCCTCAACTTTCCTCAAAGTAGTAAAATAATATGCTCTCTCAACATTCATTCCTGGAATTGTTATTTTTTATTTGCCCTGTTATAGTTATTTTGAGTGGTTTATAAGTTATAACTCTTATTGGCATCGATAGATATATCATAGATAGATGGATAGAAACACTTTATTTGCATACCTTAAAAACATTACAATAAAATTAAAACACAAATCATGTATACAAAAGGCGGTATTGCTTAGCGCAATTTCTTCCAAACAACCGAATAATATATTAAAGGATTAAAAATATTTTGAATAAAAGCAGGTCGTAAGTGCCGTTAAACATACGGGCGTGTATGAAGATTGTGAATCTAAGAATAAATGTGGAAATAAGTGTAACTCTCATACAGTTAGCGCTTTGATTTCCGACTCATCTCTCGATCGTGCGCTCATAAAATCAAGACCTCCTGAGGATGCTTCGTGTCGTGTAGAAGCGAAACGCGTCTTAAATTCTTCCGGTTTAGCTGCATGGCTTTTGTGACGTCACGTCGGCTTGACAGGAAAATTGACCGGAATTGGCACTAGATATATTTTTTATATATTTTTAAGTGTTTTATTAAAATATTAATTTATTTTTTTCTTAAATATTTGTTATTATTGATTATCATACTAATTTTGTGACTGAGAAAATGATCACACAAACTTTACCTGTAATTGTAGTTGTATAATGTGAATCTTATTTTATGTCGGCCTACTTAAAGGAGCGTCTGGCTAGACCAATGTATCACGGCTTTCAACGCGGTGTTACATCTTCACATTAAACAAGAGCTTGGCAGCCTGTAACTGGTGCATTCAAAATGTTACGCAACAACGCAAGCAATGGTGCAGTAACACGTTTACATCCTCGCACGTCATAATAATTTTGATTATTGGTTACTTCAGCTGATGTGATTATCGCTAGCAGTTTGGTGTCGGTACAGCCCAGTGCACTGATAATGTTTACATTCTATTAGTTTTTAACACATTTGCTGTATCAGGCGGATTGTCCACTACTGAAGACACCCTCCTCCATTTAGGAGGAATTTGAAATAATTCCCACGCTTGGCAGGCGTCTTGAGGATCGCAGTTTAAGTAACCTTTCGGTACTATTTTACCTTTAGTCGCCTCTTACGACACCCACAGTTAGAAATGGAGGGGTAACATTCGGCACCCCACGGGGTAACACCATTAGGTTACAGAAATAAGTTTAAGTAAAAATAAACTACGTCTCTTAATAGTCGGCCCCGGTTATTGTCCTAGGATGGCAGTCATTATTGCATGGTGGTAGGGCATTTAGCGTATGCTAGCCTGGCTAGCTATCTCAAGTACAAAATCTGTCACCAAGCACTTAAAGTTTTTTTTCCGGCAGCTGAATACAACGGCTGTTTTACAACGTCAAAGGATTTAAATGCCTACTGAATGTTTTTCTTTCTGCTTTCCATAACAGCTTCGCTGTAACCTTTCACTACCCAATGTCTTTAATTCTAATCTGAACGCAATGTGAAGAATTCATTCCATGAATCGTTTCCAAATGTGTAAGGACAATAAACCATATCTAAATTAGTTAGTATCCATTTCCTTTGCCAAAATCTGGGGCAATTCATTGATTCCCTTTGCTGTAGCTTTACATTATGTCACAACTTTGGGTTAATGTATCGCAAAGAATTGCTGTTGCTTTACCATCTATCAGTTGGTATTAAGGTGTTTGTTGTTGTTGTTTTATATTATTTATTTATATATTTTGTTTTTTTATTCATTGTCATTTCGCCAATCACTGTCTATTTTAAATTCACTATCTCGACCTCAATCCCATTTTTCTCTTATATAATGCTGAACTTGTTTTCTTTAATAAATTTTAATAATAGCGAGCGACACCATACCGGTGAATTTGGGGAATCATTTTTCCAAACAAGTCGATCATCAGAAACTAATTTGTATCAAACTACCATTAAAAACACTAGAATCTTCGAAGTTATCATCCTCTGCCCTTTCTATAAGAGTTTTTTGCTTATAATTGGATTGATTCGAGGCCCCGTCAAATCCCCATTTGCTATAATCAGTTTTAATTTTTTACAAGGCTCATCAATTGCGTTTGACATAATAATTCTTTCCAAAGTTTTATCTCAAAGCGCCTGCAATCTTAGCTGTATTTTCAGTTACTAAAATAGCAATTTTAAGTGGATAACATTTCATATTTCATTTTGTAATGCACAGTAGGAGGAAATATGTTAGTATCAGTTCGTTCTTGAGTACTTTTCCGTATCGTATTATATTGCCATTTTGTCATTGTAAGTGATAAAAACAAGCTTAAAGCTTCATTTGGTGAGAATTCCAATTTGTTTATATTAACAAAAAGACGATCCTTTACTTTCTACACATCTTGTGGATTCTTAAGCAAGTGCTGCAAAATGTCAGTAATATCTTCATTTCCAGCTGCTTTCAATTTCAAAACATGCGCATGTGGGTATTCCTCTGATGGAATAGTCTGTACCGTATACTCTGTACAGCTCTTTTTTTGGATCTAATTCAGTGAAGTTCTAGGATTTACTTAGCTTGAAGTGCCAACTGATACTTCTAGTGGAGATATAATTAGAAACTAAATCGTCATTGTTTTCACAACCTCTTTGATAGTGAAGCCAATAATGCCGATTACTAAATAGAGAATCCAACTCATCTCCCGCAAGGGAATTTGGGGTTGGTCATTCGACAATCTCAATAATTTTTTAATTTTTTATAAATAGATTTGTATGACGTCCGCTTAGTATGACGTGTTTGTTATTTCCCTGCGATGTCATTATAAACGGATTCCACTGCATATAGGAAATCATTATAGGTATATTCCTTTGGAAGAAACTAAACGACACGTCTACCCATCTGCAATATGTATTCGTATAGTTATATAGGTACATATATATGTATTTAGGTACATGTATATAGGAACATATATATATATAAATGGTGAGGTGATGACTGGTGACCAAAAGCAAACCAATCAACAAAAACTAAATACTCTTCTTTAAACTTTCATGAACTAAGCTCATGTTTCGAGTCTACTCGTGACCACGGTAAATGCAACTTGATCAAAACGTCGAGGTTAGTCAAAATATAATTATTTTGATGTTTATTCGTGCGTGAATACACCCGTTTAGGATTTAGAAACAAAAACTAAATACTCTTAACTGAAGCGATAAACCACTATGTTCATTAACAACTAAGTACTAATTTATTCTATCGCAATCATGGACGAGCTTATCGTACGTTGTACGATATTGTAGGTACATACACTAATAATATAGTTTTTATCGGCAGAGGTAGGAGCGTACATTTGTATAATGCTAACTTCTAGTTTTTAGGTGATCAACTATTAGTTATGGGGCCATAAAATATGCGTTTTGTCTGATATGTACAAAAGTTTTACGAAAAACGAGTAGGTAATTTAAAAAAGATTTTTTTAAATTTTAATATGTAAATCCACTGAACTTATAAAAACCGGCCAAGTGCGAGTGGGACTTGGCCGGTTTTTTAGAAGAAGGGTTCCGTACCATTATCTGTCACCTAATCTTGCAAGTTAGATATTTTTCGCAGTGTCCGATTGAGCTGGGTAGGTATGGCGAAAACCTCTTTGTATGGGAGCCCCCTTAATGCTTTATTTTATTTTAATTTATTATTTTAAAACAGAACACAAAACAAAATATTCTGTGAATAGTTAAAGCGTCTCCTGTCACCGTTATTAGGATCAAGCAAGAACAGTAAAAAAATCAAGTGTTTTGTATGGGAGCCCCACTTAAATATTTATTTTAATTTTAGTGTTTGTTGTTATAGCGGCAATAGAAATACATCATCTGTAATTTCAACTGTCTAACTATCACCGTTCTTGAGATACAGCCTGGTGACAGACGGACGGACGGACAGCGAAGTCTCAGTAATAGGGTCCCGTTTTTACCATCTGTGTACGGAACCCTAAAAACGGGAGAAACAGCAGCCATACCTCGTACATGGTGTGTTTTGCTTGTCTTTCTATATTAGTCATTAATTGATACGTTTCATCATATACAATGGAAGCGTAGCTGAATGGATTATAATGCACTGCTTGTGTTAAATTTTCTCCGCATTATACTGTCGTGATATTAGAGCGTACCCTATCTGCCTTTTTAATTTAAATCGATGGGTAATTGGTTATTTTTGTGCCAATGTGTTTCGCCTTCAGATTCACCTCACCCATACATTTATTGATAGAGAGATGATGATATCCATCGTAATGTTTCTACAATGATGAAAAATATAAAACTTTATCTAATAATGTTATACAAGTTTTTCTTGCTACGCTAAAGACGCGTCTCCTGCGGCGTCTTCATCGAAACATGAAAATAAAAACTCTTACACATAACCTTGTTTAGCTTCGACCGCCCAACGGAAGGGCCCGTACATTAAACTTTGTTTAATAAATACACACTGTAGTTTTCATTGCTCGTCGTAGTATTACTTGATCAATTATATGATTGGTTTAAATGCACGGCCTCTCTGGGGGGTTAATCGTATAAATGTTTTCCACTAACTAGCCAAAGAAAGCATGACACCAAGCGTTTGTTTCGACCAAAAAAAGTTTCGCGTATTTGTTTCGGAAAAAATAACACTAGCATCAGACGAATGTTTTAAACAGCAGTTGTACCAAATCTTGTATTGGAATTATTTTGGAATTATAATACATTTAATACATTTTATTTCTCAACTAGTTACAATTATGTTTTGTATATCATAAATCATAATATATTACTGACATACTTAAATCTATTTCATAATTACATGTAAGTATCCAAATCCCTGTACCCTGTACTAGTATTAACTGTGTTACAGGGTTACAGTTCCTTCCCATAAACTATTGAAAACTTATAAAATTCATTATTTATGACACTGTATTTCATGCTACAGCGAAACATAATATTATCTCATAATACAGACTGACATGTAATATACAAAAGGTGAGAAAATGTGTGTTTGTGTGTGTGTGCGTGTGTGTGTGTGTGTGAAGAGGTTTGTATATGTGTGCGTGTGTGTGTGTATATGTGAACGTACCGTGAAGTTGTGAGTTTGTGTAGGGTGAAAGTTCGTGAAGATTATTTCTGTGTGTTTATGAATCTGATGGTTGTGTGGTGTAACAGGGTTACCTAATTTGAATAAATACCTAAGATATTATATCAAGCCTAATGAGAACAATTTAAGGTTTATTTGATCTCGTGTTGAACAATTAAATGATATTCTATCCGTAAAATCAATAAAATAGGAGAGAATATATACTACAGGTAATGCATATAAACATAATATTTTCCTATAAAAACACGTCAATACGCCTGATACTCCCAGGAATACTCCCAGAATTAGAAAAGGTGTCTCCTTCCTTATTATTTTCCTTCATGGTTAATGGCACCCATTTTCTTAATAAAAACTAACCAATAAAACCACGATAGGTTATCTCTGAGGTAAAGTTTCTAACCACAAGCGATCGATCGATACTGACACTAATTGATAATGCGATGCATTGAACAATTATGTAGGTATACTTAACATATTATGTAAGCACAACACACGTGACTTAAAAACACGTGTTTTATATTTAAGGGCTCCTTATCCAAAGGGCAAAACGGAGCATTAATGAGACTCAGCTGTCTGGTTGTCGGTCCGTATGACACGTTTCTCTTGCTCATAAACAAAATGAGTCGATGAGACCTGTTATTTAAATTTTTTGAACAGACGACCTATATTGGAATAAACAATATATTTTTCAACCCACAACGCTCGGAAAGAGGTTATTTATCATCTGCGTGGAAGAGTTCTTTATATTCGCTAGCGTGGAAAAGATTTTTTGAAATTAGAACCTGTCTAGAAGTGCGAATAAAAATTTATTTTACTTTATACAGGGTTATTGGTAAGAGAGACAGGCACAATAGACTATTAACATCAGGTGGTCCTCGTGCTTATTCCGTCAAATGATATTAAAAAAAATAAAAAATTATTAGAAATAGCAGATATCAACCCTTAGAGGTTGTTAGCATTTTACTAATAACCCTGTATATTCGAATTTCAATAATTTTACTATATTTTAAAGCATATTTACGACATTATTTAAACTGAAAGTGAGGTGAAAAATTGTTTGTTGCGCTCGGCAAGCAGTTATTTTGCGTCTCGTACCTTTGAAACCTTGGGTACGCTCAGGATTCTGTATTTTTAACCACTCGCTTTCCTCGTGGTGCAATCTTAAGAGTCCTTTGCTTCCTCAAGTTTCAATACAAATACTCGCGCCAAATAACAACTTAGCAGCCTTGGTATATAACTATTGTTCCTTGGGGACGCTCCAATATATCCAATATAAGAGAAGGTAGCCGAATATATCTTTTTGCACTGTGTACGCCACATAGAGTGCAAAAAGTTTATTCGGTTTTTGTTTTTTTTTTTATGGGATAGCATGGCAAACGGTCAGGAGGCCTAGCTGGTGGTAAGTTGCAGTTCGCATGGTGGTAGGGCATTTTGCGAATGTCCGCCTGGCTACGTACCACTCTAAAGGAGAAAATCTGTCGCCAAGCACCTAACGGTGTGTTCCGACAGCTTTCCTTCAGAACCAGTATAATTCTAGATTGGCCGAAACAATATCTTCGACCACATCATCAGTTACCATCAGGTGAGATAGTGGTCAAAGGCTAACTCTCTCTTGTGTATGTTCTCATTTCCACTTATCGATGTAAAATACAAATAAAACTATCAACGATGGCTTGGTTTATTTACTTTTTGGTACTTGCAATTTTTGTTCAAGAATATTTTCTGTTCGAAGTCGGTTTTCTGTTTAAAATTTTATTTTAAATTTTAATGCCCGACTCAGTAGGAAGGCGCCGATTCTTTTCTGCTAAGTAAATATCGTGAACCTTAAAAATATTTTTATGGATTTCCGCCAATCAATTAAAAAAATTCAAAGTTTTACGCCTAAATCTATGAATTAAAATTGCCCTTTCGGCATGTTTATAAAAAAAAAACAATTTCCTCTCATTGAGAGTTCATACTTTTTTTCATGAATATTCGCACATTACTTTTATATAAACTTCTGATAAGAAGAAGTTAATGCACAAGTATTCGTATTTTATCGGCTACTATCTGCACTCAATATGTCCTGATTATGACACGGTGTGGCCAACATCTAGGCATATCTATCCCGTATATAGAAGTGTTTTTAACTGAACCCATGGTTTTACAGAATTATGGTTAGTAAACATTTTTTACGTTATTTATGAGTTGATATCCCATATCCCCCATTATGTGGCCTGACGACATCGTAAAAGTCGCGGATAGCTAATGGTTACGAGTAGCTAATAGCCATTCATTGTGGCGTTCTACAAGAGAAGCCTTTAATCAACAGTGGACGACTTCTGGGTAATGATGATGATTTTTACAGCACTCTGGATGGAACTTCATACAATTCCAACATTATTTAAATGAAACTTGACAACTGGCCAATGTACTAACCACAATACTATAACCATACGAATGCAAAAAGAAAATTTGCTACTATGCTATATAGATTTTTTTTAACCGGGCCGTTAGGTACTTGGGGACAGAATTTCTATAGCGAATGATTACTATATTATTAAAATTATTAACAGTAAATTAAGGTGTAGGGGTGGCATGGGATGAGTGCTGGGTATTTTAATAGGTTATTTTGCTTGCGTGTGATTAACTTATAATGTCGTGCTCGATATTTTGACACTGGTAGAAAAACGTCAAGCAGCGTTTAAAAGCCTTCCGAAGACGAAGAGTTACCAATGTTTCCTATCGCAGCGTACGTTGCGTGGATGGCGCTAATCGATTTAGTATCTCTACGTCCTAGGTTCGATACACGAGTCCACTGACAAGGAAATATTCATTAGCAAACCGGATCTGTGCCCCGTAGATGGGAATAGGACAACCCCTATTACATAGATCATATATAATTTTACGCTTTTTTAAATATAAAATATAGATAAAAAGGCGAAGGCGTGATAAGAATGCAAACTACTTTAATGATCGAGTAAGAACTAGTATATTACAATATTTATTTCCCAACGTGATACGATATATATCAAGAAACCAATTAGTAACAATATTTGTGGTTGCGCGGATATTATTTGTGTCATCACAAATTACAGTTTGAAAAATATTGGCCAAGTGCGAATCGAGCCTCACTTCATTAGGGTAGGGTTGCCGCTGTTTCCGCATCGCAACAACGTATAAAAGAAAAATCATTTTTTTTATTTTTTATTCCTGATACGTTAGCTTTTGACCACAATATTATTTGAATGTAACTATATTTTTTGTAAAACACAGTGGTGTACTGGTATAATGATTTTAAGTACATACTACATACATACTAGGTACATACTCATAATACAGAAAATCCAGATTCCTTCTAGTTAAGTTTTTCATTGAAAAAAATATTAAACAAAACATTTATTGGAAAATATAATAATATGTGTTCTCTTCTCAATGAGATCTCTGTAGGACGAAATAAGATGGCACCTCAAATTAGAGTGCAATGTAATTTTTCTTATAATCAATTTCTAACTCACAATATGACTATAAAATGTAGGTAAATATTCATATTTCAGGTTTTTTAATTCATACCGTTTACAAAGCTAGAGACCCGTGACGGACGAACGAACAGACAGCCCTAGCCGTCAGACTTTAGTATCATGCATTTGATATTGTTTTTTTTTTATTTTGCCTCTCTCATATGTTCCAAACCTTCTAGCTGCCTTTAAGTGTGTAATCTGCGTGCCAAACTTTAGATCTCAGTCCCGAAAACGGCTGCAACGATTTTGAAAAAATTATGGTCTTTGGAATCGTTTTTATTTAATTCTTGGGAAAACGAGTTGAACATCGGTATAGGGCGAAGTTCAGTCAGCCAAGTAATCACATTGATATTAAGTTTGTGAGTGAGTGGGTGTGTATGTTTGTTACTGCATCACGCTGAAACGGCTTTTTTATGCTTTATAGGTTAGCCTTTGACCACTATCTCACCTGATGGTAAGTGATGATGTGTTCGAAGATGTTGTTCAGGCTAACCTAGAATTACTGGTGAATTTCCAATTATACTATGGAAGCGGGTGCTGAACCGTCGAATATTTTTCGTAAGTAAGTAAATTGCAAAACTTGTGTGTATGCGTCAATGCTCTTTAAAATAATAATAGTCAATGAAAGGTTTGTAAACTAGGCAATTATAGTTGCATATAATATTGAACTCTAATATTCTTTCATATTACAGAAGTCCATGTCATGACTGCCATCATTTTTAATCATAAAAACCATAAGCGCCAACATAGCACTTACTTTTCATGCATTCAACCCCTTTACGTCTACCCCTTAGTTAACAGCGTCAAATAAAATGAAAATGTTTACATGATACGTCGAGACAAGCGACGCCTGTAATTATTTATTAAATTATCCGTCTTTATGCGAGACATGTACTCATACAGCTTAATAACTAGGGTGTTCTGTTTGGTATATATTTTATTAATTCATCCATTCACGCACATTTCTGCGTACATAACGGCTAGGCAAAGCTAGGTATTTGTCCCACCGTTGTCGGAGAGAAAGCGAGCAGCTATCGACTATATTATCGCTCAAGATACGCACAAAAGACACTTACAGATCCCGTGTAAACTAAAAAAATGCAAATTCACTAATAGCTGATGACTGAAAGTTCACACTGCCTCGGCTCTCCACTACTTTATCGCAACGACAAGACACGCTCAGCGATGCTAGCTTGGTGGTCAAAACACACACCAAGAGACCTACGCTTACTCGCCGAGACCCTCGCTTGGTAGATACGCAATATGCATACTAGTGGGACGCCCCTAGAAGTGAGCGAGAAATCATCTGTTTAGCCCAGTGACAAAACTATTAGAACTACAATTCGCTACGCGCTCGATCGCCAACTCATTTCTGGTTTCTATCTCTACTCCCTTAACGCTCATCGCCGGCCGTAAAACAAGTGCCTTATTTTGGTCCTCTATGGTTCTGATGATTATAGATATGGTAAGAGCGCTCTTTTCCTCAATTGTTATGGGCGACAGCACATTTGAGCAGGAACCAGGCGTGTTCGGTTTTGTTTTAATGGTTTTTATATGACATTAGAGAGCACAAGTCTAATATAAGAACTTTCGTTCGCAAACATTATACGAATTTATATTGTAGTGTGAACAGAATAAAGGACTTCCATAATCCTGAGTTTTTTTTTTATGATTATAATTAGTAACGTTACATAGCCTCAACTCGGAACAAGCAAGCGAATAGTTGTGAGAAAGAGGTGAGGGGCGACGTAGACACGGTGCCGAGGCGATACGTCTGCGTTGTCCTTAAGTTGGTAATTCAAATCGTCCGCGCAGTCGGACGTCCGCGTCGGCAGTTGAGGTCAACTTGAGCTGGTCCAAACCCAAGTTTGTAGGATATACCAACTAAAACCAAGCCGACCACGCGCGGCTCCCGCTCTAAGATGCTGCAGCACTTAGGGTTGCCAGAGTTTAATATATAATGACCTAGTTTCGTGTATTTAATAATCAAAATATAACACAGAAAAATTTGAAGTCTTAGCGCGGTTTGGGCATATCATGACGAATGAAAAAATACTTTCCTAGAGAAGCGTTGAGCATGATTGGGATGGAGCAAGGCATGTATGTATGGACGCATTGTGTGAAGGAAGAATAGTATGAACACGAGAGGCGCAGGGGTGACAAGGACAAAATTTATTGGAAGAAGAATACATCTTGTAACGACCATATTTTATTCACACAATTCTCAATTCTTTATTGCATCATATGTGGTGTACATGCTGGTCTTAAATACATTTTTATAAAGTTTTACATATGACCCATTTTAGGTATAGCAACTAAACTTCTTCTTCCAATATTTATCCATATAAGGGTAATAAATACAGCCTTAAAGTATATTTTCATAAAAATAGGGGACTATATTATAATTATAAAAAAAATATAATACATAGAATATTTTACTATTATATGATTTTGCAAAGAGTGTATAACTTCGAGAAGTACTTAAGAGCTCCGTGACACGTTACGTTGATGGGCCCTGTCTTCGACAAATTATTATTTATTGCTTATGCGAGTTATGAGTGTAAGAAGTCGATTTACTTTTTATTTTAAATAATTTTATGTGACAGTTTTAGGTGTCTCGTGGTTTATGTCTGCTCAATTCGTCACTATAATATTTTATATGATTATAGTGACTAATAGCTGAAGATATTAGTTAAGAGGGGTCCCGGTCTAGAATATTTTGATATGATGACGGGTAAAAAAAATACCAGAAGGTGGGCAGGAGCGTCGTTTTAAGAGAACTGCCACTACACTTTGATATTTCCACACGTTAAACACTTATTCCACGTCATTTCATCAATTCAGAAAAATATTTTATAATCCTTTTTGGTGTATTTAAGAATCTCGGTATTTTTTTTATCATAATTTTTTTTCTGGGTCTCTATTACATTTTCTCCGACAAGAACTATGTCATCGGCAAGCAGCATAACCCAGAGAATTCTTTATGTATATTTAAGACTTGACTATACATAAAAATGTCAAGCTGCAGGTACTTTTCAGGCACTATCTTCTTCTTCATAGACAATAACCCCCACGCTTGGCAGGCGTCTTAGGGATCGCAGTGTGAGATATCAGATGGGCAGTATGTTACCCATAGTCGCCTTTTACCACAACCACGGGTAGAAATGGGGGGGTGACATTCTAGGCCGGCACCTCACGGGCTATACCAGGCGAGTATTTGAACAATTTCCTTCCTAAGCTAAAGCCGGCGGTCGTGATTGAACCATGAACCTGAGGCGCGGCAGTCTATAGCTATTACCATAGCTTCACCGGCTATCATACATAGCTTCAAAAAACCTTCCTCGTACTTCTACTTTTTATTATATTTAACTACTGAATATATTTACATACGATCAACACTTTCATATCTTTTATAAGCATTCTACTTTTCTTTGACAAGTTTTGCACTTTTTTATTTGACCACTTTTTTTAGATTTTCTTTCACTTTCGTTTCTCCAATAAATCCAATAATATCTCCTGTTCACTCACTGTTTTGGATTCCATATACTTTATTTAGATCCTTCAATGTATACCCCTCTTTCCAATTCTTTTGCATACGAATACTATGGAAGTTGTCGCTCGTAAACTAATCAATTTGGCTTTCATAACTGCTTCAGTGTGGTTATCAAATGTTCCCTTTTATTCCTGTAGCATCGTAGATACACTCCTTAAGCACCCCTCTCCTTCGCAATTGCAGTTTTTATAACCTTTTGGCACTCTTAAACAGCCTCCATTAATTAATCCCACGCACGTGTCAGTGTTCAAACGTGACAACCCTACCACCGGTACTGCTACAGCAGCTACACTGTAAAAACACTTATGTGATATCGATATTGAACGCTAACCCGTAATATTATGGCTATACTACTTGGCTCACATAAACGACAATGGCCACTTTCTATAGGAGTAGCGCGGCCAATGTTTTATTTCATATCTGGGTAGCCTAAGATTTAATAAAAGAGGATCTTATATATATCATTTATTTTTATTTTATTTATAGCTTATAGGCTAGTCTTCGACCAATATCTCACCTGATGGTAACTGATGATGTGGTGGAAAATGTTGTTAAGACTAAAGTAGAATTTTCGTTGGACTTTTCTTTGTAAATCCAGGGCTTATTTTGTAGACCTAGATTTTTAGTCTATAATCATTGACCTATATATATACTAGACGCTACAACTCAAACGAGGATAGTCGACCAGTGCAGGTATGCCGGCCGGCATACTCTCCCCTACACGCAGCTGAGCACTCGTAGAGATTACACGCGCTTTAAGTTCGAAAATTGTGTATTTAAAATACACACTTGATTATACAACTCAAACGAGGATAGTCGACCAGTGCAGGTATGCCGGCCGGCATACTCTCCCCTACACGCAGCTGAGCACTCGTAGAGATTACACGCGCTTTAAGTTCGAAAATTGTGTATTTAAAATACACACTTGATTATACACAATTTTCGAACGTAAAGCGCGTGTAATCTCTACGAGTGTCCACCTGCGTGTGGGGAAGAGTATGCCGGCCGGCTTACCTGCACTGGTCGACTATCCTCGTATGAGATGTCGGTCTAGTATATATAGGTCAATGTCTATAATATTCTTGTCAGCATACAAGCAGCTACTGACTCAAAGTTCAAAGACCTACATGAAAAACTTCACCCCGTTTAAACACTTTATTACTCAAATACGACGAAACGTTTTTATGGAAAGCGCTACGAAGAGCTAAGCTTAAGAGTACTGTGCACGGAACGCTTGCTATACAAACATATTTTCGTCGTATTATAAATAAGTACCAAGTGTTTACTTTGAGTAATTTTACATGCATTGCCTTGACTCTGATATGCTTATGGTATGCCAGCTTTCCGTTTAATTTTATCTCTTAAATGTTAAAGTAAGAATTTCTATACTAACTTTTTAGGTAGGTACCGGCAAGTACCCGCGCGGAAAGATTCCGACCTGTTACACGCTGAGGCCCGCGCTCGTCGCTTCACGCAATCGTGACTCCTAGACGAAGGACTTTAAAGCAGTCCGAAACTGGTCAAAATCTTTCCGGTATATATAACTCGAGTCCTAGCCGGTTCTTAATAAGTAAATATGGATAAAACTCGCGATATTTTTCAAAGTGACATTTCTATACGAATTTTCCGAATAGTTTAGAAAATAAACAATTTTACGGAAATCTTGCACTGATTCTCGACCACATCATTGCTTACCATCAGCTGAGGTAGTGGTCAAAAGCTAGTCTCTTTGTAAATATAAAAAGAAAAATAAATTAAGCATGCAAAATTTCACCTAGTTTGAACACTTAGTATTAAAATATGACAAAACTACGTGTTTATAGGGAGCGCTATGTGCTCCCCATACAAACGTAGTTTTGCAACGCAGTTAAAACGCTCTCTTATCATAAACGGCAAAAAAAAAAAAAATTATTAACGGCGAAATGAGCAAGTTCTCCTGCTGGCAAGGATGTAGTGTAAAAAATTTTCAAAACTAATAAATCATTTAACATTCCGTTTTATTCGGAATAATATTATATCACATATATATATAAGTGTAAACACAACAAACAAGCATACAATACATTCGACACCATTAGTAAACGGTCTTGAGAAAGCGGGGTGGCAAGACGCGCTAGCATTACCGGAATGACACACCACCGCACCCTGTAATTTTCCCGCCGCCCGTAAAGTAATGCGAACGACCTAATGGTTCCACAACATGAAATATCATGAATATCAAAGATGACAGAACGTGCCACGTTATGCACACGGGAAAAGTGAACGTGCTCTTGGGGTTCGTACGACATTATGAAAATTCAACCATCAAATCTTCAACAGGCGTGTATAATTCGCAAATTTGCCCTTATAATTCATGCTCTCTCATCATTACATTAGCACCCTTGTGAGAATTGTTTTTTTCCCATGGGTGAGAATTGTTTTTTTTCCCACGGGAGTAAAATAGCAAGGAGGTGATGTAGTACTACTTAATTAGTGGGGACCGGGAGCTCATCGTATTTTCCAAAACTTATCAGTGCGCTTGGTCGATGCGACGCGTGATCAAAATGCTGCCACCTATTTGGCTCAACGTTGCAATTCAACGGGGCAATGCTGCCAGCATGCTGGGCAAGCTGCCAACCGGTGTTATTTTTTTTTTTGCGCATAGGTAAGCCTTTGACCACAATCTCACCTGATGGTAAGCGATGATGTGAACGAAGGTGTTAACAGGCTTAACCAATAATTACTGGCTATCAAGAACAGCTGCCGGTACACACCGTTAGGAGTTTGCGACAGATTTCATCACAAGTGACGAACTGCACTGCACCCGCCACCCTGATACAGAATTATTGAATTTCATGTGCTTGTGATTTTACTGGCTTTCAAGGACTGCTGACGGAAAACACTGTAAGGTGATTGGCGACAGGTTTTCTACTTGAAGATGGTAGCTAGCCAGGCAGGGCATTCGCAAAATGCCCTTCCACCATGCGGTGAAAATCAAGCCGGTGCGGATCGAACCAATGGACACGGCACCGCAGTACATAGTTATAACCACTCGGCCATCATTGCTTCAATTGTTACGAAAACGATATAATAACGTTCTTAATTAAGTATCCAATGTCTATTATATTCTATAAAATACATCATCCACATTACTCATGTTTCTAAACCCAGATGGTCCCAGATGGGAATTTTAATTATAACTACTTAGTTACTTTTTATAATTGGTTTCTAGGCGGAGTATAGGTAAAGAAAAAAATAATATAATGCTGTAATAAAATGAAAACTGAAAAAAAGTTATAATTAGATGAGAGATGGATCTGTCATTCAAGTTAAAATTTCACGGGACATAATTCCAAAAGTGTTTCTTTTTTATGCCTGATCGGTTAGCCTCTGACCACTATCTCACCTGATGTTAAGTGATGATGTGGTCGAAGATGCTGTTCAGGCTAACCTTGAATTACTAGCTCTCAAGAACAGCTGCCGGAACACACCGTTAGGTCCTTGACGGCAGATTTTCTACTTGAGGTTGGTAGCTAGCCAGGCTACTTTCGGAAAATGCCCTACTACCATGCCGTAACGACAGCCATCCTAAGACAACAACCGGGACCGACGGAATGTGCCCTCCGAAGCACGAAAGCGCTCTGTAGTAATGCCACTAGCGAACACCCATCCAAGTCTTGACCGCGGCGGACGTTGCTCAACTTTGCTGATCGGTTAAGAACGGCTAAGCAAACTTCGCTACGAGCGCTTCAAGATAAGTCACTGAATGATAACAGCACATTTGGAACTTTATAACTTAAAAAGGTCAGATGAATACCAACGTAAACTGACTGAACCCACCCTCTTCTGTTGTTACAATCCAGAGCATTTGGACTTCAGCCAAAAATAGGTCACAAATTTCATGCTGAAGCACATATTTTTAGCTTGTACTCATAAAATACAGGAATAAGACAATGTAAGGAATAGCTACATTTTCCTTAATGAAGTCTACACAAATAAGGTTTTCTGTTATCTACGAACATTTATAGATGTTTTTATGAAATGTTTGGCACACTGACACTAAATAATATTGGGAAAAGTTCCAGGGATCATAACATGGTACTCGTTATAAGGGTTTCGTACTCATAGGGTAAAACGGAGCTCCAATACTTCTAGTCTGTCTTTCTGTGTTTCCTTCTGTTATGTGTAGGGTCATAACGTCAAGGGTCTCCAGTTTATAAGCTGAATGTGTCACAGACTTGCAATTTAAATATTTGTTCACTTGTTATTATTTGTTTTGCATGGTGGTAGGGCATTTTGAGAATACCCGCCTGGTTAGCTACCACCCTCAAGTAGAAAATCTGTCGCCAAGCAACCTAACGGTGTGTTCCGGCCAGATGTCCTTGAGAGCCAGTATTTCTAGGTCTGAACAACATCTTGGACCACATCATCACTTACACATCAAGTGAGATAGTGGTGAAAGGCTAATCTATCAAGCATAAAAAACTGTATATTGTATTTGTATACAATTGAATTCTTTTTTGGTAACGGATGAGGTCCACCTTATGTTAAGCAGTGACCTCTGCCTGCTCATTAACAGATGCATCCTGAGATTTATTGTAGTTGAGTCTGGTGCATGTGTAATTTTATAATTACTTACTGGCTCTCAAGGACTGCTACCGGAACACACTGTTAGGTGCTTGGCAATAGGTTTTCAACATGAGAGTGGCATCTACCTAGGCGAGCATTCGCAAAATGCCCTTTTACAATTTGGTGAAGCTCAAGGCGGCGCGGGTGGGTTAAAGCATGAAACTTCGGCACGGCAGTCCATAGCTAACAGCGCTCGGCAATCGTTGCTTCAAAAACGTGGTCCAATAACTAGGAGACGCTTGTTTATTTTTGTTTCAGTAGCATGTGGTTTGTCTTGAGATCACCAAGTAGAGTAAAAAAGTATTTTTATGAACATAATTTAAAAAATGGATTTGCCACTTTTAGACTTTATTGGCACGGGGTATATTGCAAAGCTTAACTAGTTAGGAATGTAGAATTTCTCTATATCGTGGATTTTCATCAACTTCCTATCCATATACCACATAAGTGGGATCGGTATATGTCATCACCAGTGATCGGAGTAGGTAGAGCTATTTCGAATTCCTCGATATATTAATAAGTACGCACTAACTGCAAACTCACTGTTTTAAATTAAGTATTTGATTTATTTACTCTTAGTTGATGTAAACAATGTGTTTTTGGTACAAAATAAACTATTATTAGTATTAAATCAACTCTGAAATGTATTCTAATGCTTATCGGATTTTAAAAACTTATCAGAGCGCTTGGTCGATGCTACGCGTGATCAAAATGCTGGCACCTATTTGGCTCAACGAATAAGCATTGCAAACGGGACAATGCAGCCAGCCTACCACCAGGCAGTGACTTGTAGGTTGTCTAAATACTTTCATTGTAGTAGCTGTAGCGCTGTTTATAGTACCTACGTAATATTTTGTTGATAAAGGCATAACGCCGGTTAAAAAAATGGAACTCAAATGTATATATTAATGTTGACATGACACCAGGACCGAGGGATTTAAATGTCGCGAGATATTTTATAAAGAAAATCGGATGTGAATTCATCAGATTTGATGATTTGTTGGTTGAGCTTGTTAAATATTCCAAGAAACTTATCGGAAGTATGGGCATAACTTTTTTAATGTCATTGATGCTCTACAGTTACAAGGCTTGTTTTTCTGGACGTTTACAAGCATTAGCTCGCTTGATGCTTGAAATCAGTAAATAAAGTGAATAAAAAAGACGAAAGTGCAGCGCTTTCGACACGTTTTGAAGCAATGATGGCCGAGCGGTAATAGCTATGGACTGCCGCGCCGCAGTACCCTGGTTCGATCCCCACCGCCGGCTTCACCGCATGGTGGAAGGGCATTTTGCGATTGCCCGCCTGGCTAGCTACCAATCAAGTAGAAAAATCTGTCGCCAAGCAACTAACGGTGTGTCCCAGCAGTAGTGCTTGAGAGCCAGTGAAATTACAGGCATATGAGTCTTAACAACTATGTCTCAAGGGGACGGGCACAGTGCAATTCGTGACTTGTGATAAAATTCATCTGTCATAGGCAGAGGTTAGTCCGCTTAACATCAGGTGGGCCTCGAGCTTGTTCCGTCACAATAACAATAAAAAAAAAGTTATTCTGTCTCTTTCTATAGAATCTATATCTTGCATCAAGAGTATAGCTCACTCAGTCGGGTGCGTAGAGGGCGTTAAATTGTGTTATCTATTGTGTTTTGATTCTAAATTACTATACGAGTACCTCTAAAAATCATTACCAAACATTACAATAAGTATATTTTTTAATACCTAGTGAATCCCGGGATCTCAGGCATGTCCATACTATAAAAACATATCGCAAGTACTAAGAAATGCTCTGCCTACTCCGATCACTGGTCATCACTAACAAAGACATGATTGCAAAATGTTTTAGCTTTGGCTTTATAGCCGGCCGTTATCGTGACGCCCACCCTCATAAGGAAATGTTCTATATCACAATATTATACCTACCACATACATAATAATATGTTTTACACATATTTAAGCAACAAACACTGAAAACACACAACACACAACAACACACGATCAGTTTTTTTTTAACAAATATTTTTTAAAAGTACTGTTAGATAATATCAAATTAATACTTTAGTAAAACATTTTAAAAATATAGTCAAAGCGGAAGAATTTTCAACTCGAATTTTCGTTTCTCTTCTACACGAAGCATCCACAGGAGGTCTTGACTCTTGAGCGCACGATCGAAACTCAATAAATAAATAAATGTATAATGAAAGCAATCATAATTATCATTAAAAATATATATAAATAGGTAGTCATTATAAAAAAAAATATAGTGTGTATATAGTAGTGATAATTTCGCCAAAATATCCAACTTAGCTTAGGTAAACCGACGTGACGTCATAAACTACCCATAACATAACCAGAACTATTCTTTACTATTACTTAAAAATTCCGACTCTTCAATGGCACTATTGACAAACAATCGTCATCATGTGTCGTCATTAGAAGTGTCTACAACACCCAACAACATTTTAAATACCCAACCAATCCCAAAACCTCGAGTTTCCTTCCCTAAGCCAGATGTGATAAGATCTTTCTAATGCTATGGGTCTAAGAAGTAAGATCTAAGAAAGAAGTTACAGTAGTTATTGAGAGGCCAATTGCCAAAGTCTTTTAGTAGGTTGTTATTACAGATATTTCGAATTGAACCGCATATTATATGTTTTGCTTTCTTCATTTAAGTCGTAAGTGTTTGGAAAAAACGCTCAAGGGACATGCTAGAAGAGGTATATTTATAAACATTTTCATAGTAGGTAGAATTATTTCGTAACATTGAATTTAAAAGCACTTATATATCACCCCCCATTTCGTCCCGCGGGTGCCGTAATAGGCGACTAAGGGACAAATGCCAGAAGGTGGGAAGCAGCGCCTTCTGAGGAACTGTCAACTTTTACTGCAATCCCCAAGAAGCCTGCCAAGTGTGGGGAATATGGCGAATCCCCCCAATGAGCTCTCCCATTCCATCTTGTTCAATTGTAGAAGTTCCTGTTGATGATGATGAGATCTTAGGTTCAGTGTGTATATTTTTACTTTTCTAGTGGGCTGGTTTGTTAGTTACCTATCATGAGATAGGTCTAATATATTTCAAAGATTATTGTAGCAGTGTTTCTCTGTAGATGTCCTTGAGAGCCAGCTTCCATTCTAAGTTAAACCAGTTCAACATCTTCAACTGCATCATCACTATCTGGTGTGTCCATAGTCAAAGGCCAGCTTACTGACTATGCTACCGACAAATAAAAAAATTTAAAGGCTTACCTTAGGTACTTTGGCATGGACACCAGTCCTCACATCCCTGATAGTAGCAAGGTCCAGCAGCTCCACCTCCATGTTCTGGTCAGTCCAGAACAGGTAGAACCCTTTAGGGTCCACCCGCAATGTGACTGGGACACCCGTTCCAGAATCCTGGTCAGAACATAATTTTCAATATTTAATTATAAGTATATAATTATGGTTATACGATTTTATGTTATGTGTACATAAGTAGAGTAAGTCATCGCGTTAGTTATGTTCAGGAATGTCAAGCCAGATAGCCTGAGTGAGTTTGCTACATAGCTAGCAACATTAGTTTTGTGTAGTTGGTACAAGTTTGAATAAGATTGGCCAACATCGAGAGGAACACTGGTTTGAGCAGTGTAACAGTTGACATTGAAGCAACATGAACTAATCAGTCTATATCAGTAATATTGTGTAACCATACTATTGTGACATTATGATTGGAAGATATAGGCAAATGTCTGTATGCATGGAAGGTGGTCTAATTTCATGGATATACTATGGTTGTGACTCCAAGCCAATGTCTAAGCCATTATTGCGGTGATACAAGGACAGCAGTTTTGCAACTGCAGACTTTGAAGATGACATCACGGTCCATTATTTAATTTTGCGCTCATAGCCAAGTTTACTTAGCTGTTCTCAACCGATCAGCAAAAATAAGCAACGTCGCTCGCGGTCATGACTTGGATGGGTGACCGCTAGTGAGATTACTACTAAGCACTTCCCTGCTTCGGAGGGCACTTTAAGCCGTTGGTCCAGGTTGTTGTCTTAGGATGGCAGTCGTTATAGCATGGTGGTAGGGCATTTTACGAATGCCCATCTGGCTACCTAATACCCTCAAATAGAAAATCTGCCACCAAGCACCTACCAGTGTGATCTGGCACCTGTCCTTGTGAGCCAGTAATTTCTAGGTTAGCCTGAACAACATCTTCGACCACATCATCGCTTACCATCAAGTGAGATTGTGGTCAAATGCTAACCTTTCTACATTTACAGCTATATATGTATGAATATTCCGGAGGTTCCGGTTCCGGTGTTCGTCGCTTAAACACGTACGTCAAAGTCCTCCGCAAATATTAAACAAATACTAGTGTAATAAATGCGAAATAATAGTGTCACCACACATAATCCACCAAAACAGACAATAGAAAACGTTATAAAAGAGTGAACAAAGTGCGAAACAATATCCTTGGAATAAAAAGTGCAATATAAAATTCAACAATTTAACATAAAAGTGAAAGTCATATCAGTAAGTAGTGGCACCAACATAACCAACAAATCCGTCAGTTAGCAACAACGTCATTTTGACACTGACATAGTGAGTGAGTGTTGCAAGTCACAATAATTTAAACTACTATTTTTACCAGTGTTGTCAGTAAATAAACCGAAAAATGGACAAAAGTATGGAATTATTGTTGTTAAAGCTAGATGAGAAATTGAACCAGCAAACCAAACTCATAACAGTGTCAGTGACGCAGAATGTTATGGAAGCATTAGATGAGAGGTTTAAAATTATAACGGAGGAAAACACAATGCTTAAAGAAAAAATATCATCATTAGAGCAGAAACTTAAGGCGATAGAAAAGGAAAAAAGAAAATACAATTTGGTCTTTTTTGGCATTAAAGATATTGAAAAATCAGAAGCGGAACTTATAGACCACGTCAAGGACACAATTCTAGAGTCAGGCACCCATATAAATAGCCAGGAAATTAGCAACATATATAGAATTGGCAAGGATAAAAATGTTAAGAACCGCCCTGTCGTACTTTCCATCACATCTCTATGGAAAAAACACCTGATTTTGAAAAACAAGACAAAGCTGCCACCAGGTGTATATGTGAAAGAAGATTATTCAAAGGAAATGCTAAAAAAACGAAAGCAACTACAAGTACAAGTGGAAGATGAAAGAAAGAAAGGAAATATAGCCTTTTTAAAACATGACAAAATAATAATAAAAGGACCAATGGGAATAAACAGAGACAAGAGGAAAAGAGAAGGACATGACTCACCCAATTCAACATCTCAGAAGAAAATAGACTTAAAAGGCAACCCGTCAAGCAGACCAGCTACTACATCCGCCAAGGGAAAAGAAATCCTAAAACCCAACATACTTAACTACGTGGAACGAAGCAGATCTGCCTCACTGACGGAAATTCCAAAAAACCTATAATGACCACCGGCACCTGGAACCAAGCCAGAATAACAAAAACCAAAACTACACATACACAAACTAAAAAATACACCCCAAGCCGGTTGGTCACCGTGGGGAAAGAAGACCGCTACCCTCCAGCAAATGAAATACCAAAAGAAAAACCAAATAATATCTATATAGCCACCCTAAACGCACTTTCATTAAGAACAACAGAAAAACTCCTTGAACTAGAAATAGCTTTGAGTGAAATCAAATGGGATATGATTCTGCTGTCAAGTGCGTTGGTTGGTGTATGCGATCGTAAAACTTTTTGTTTTATATTAGCTAATCTGGTTTAGATTCTTTTATTTTGTGTTTATTGTTATTTGTGTGTGTCCTGTGCTGTCTGGTAAGTGGAGGTTTCGTTAGGGTCGCTCATTTTTCTTCGGAAAAATGAGTGATCCTCCGGTTCCCGATCCGCCGCCGGATGATGGGGTTATGTTAGTGGATCTACCCCCTACAGAAAGTAGAAAACGTTTACGTGAACAAGATAATGACGATAATTCCATTCCCAAAAAGACATCAATAACCCCTGCATCTTCAGATCAACATGTTTATGTTGTCCCTGGATATTCTGAGACTAAAAATCTCCGTTATGACGAATCTGATTTGGGACCTTATATTGTGCATATCAATAAGATAGTTACTGACCCTGCTTCTGGTACAGTCGCCTGCAATAAGAAGTATACACATTGTAATTTTCAAAATTATGGCAAAGAGTTCTGTTTTTCCCTATGTAATCAGAAGTATCTTAAAATCAAAGAATAATATGAATACTTTTACTCAGGTTAATGTTAACTTCGATTATTAATAACTTAGCGACATCACATTATTTTGAAAATTACGAAGTGTATACTTCTTATTGCAGGCGACTGTACAACCATGAGATTGTTGAAACTGGCCCAGATGTTGTACAACAACAAAGTATGTGGTATTGCTTCCGATGGGATAAAATCCATTGGTCGCAATAAAGCATCGATTGAGTTTAGGTCAGCAAATGACGCTAATAATTTCTTAGGTAGCTCCATTTTGGCACCAAACAGTTTTGAAAGTAAGATACCGGTATTTCATATTACTCGTATGGGAATAATAAAGGGTATACCAATTGAATGGTCGATGGAAGAACTGGTAAATTCATTGACATGCCCACCTGGTAGTGGACCTGTGATCAAAGCAAGGAGACTTAATCGCAAGACTTTTGTTGACAATAAACCTGTCTGGGTTCCTACCCAAACAGTGACAATAACATTCAAGGGGAGATATTTGCTGAAGAAAGTATACTGTTTTAGTGCTGCAATTACTGTAGAAACTTATCAGCTACCAACTATCCAATGTCTGGCATGCTGTAGGTTTGGTCATACTCAAACATTGTGCCGTTCCAAACCTCGATGTTTCAAATGTGCTCAACCTCATATTGGCTCTACTTGCCTTGTACTACAAGAAGAAGCTTCTTGTATTTTCTGCACTGGAAAACATTTTTCCACTGACAAAAGATGCCCTGAGCATGGTAGGCAAAAATTAATAAAGTCAATTGTCGCAGAAGAAAATGTTTCATACAATGAGGCATCAGAAAGAGTTCCTACAGTTAACCGGCGCCTGTACGCAGATATGGTAAAAAGTAGTTCAGCTCCTCCCCCTTCCGAGCAAATAAATATTCCAACCCGTCCCCTTTCAACCTCCCATAAAAAAACAGTGCTGATCCAGAGACATCCTATTCCAAATCCTGGTAAGTCATATGATAAGGAAGCTCATAATGCCATAATTGCTTCTCCCCCTTCATCTATGTCTAATGGATGTGCCCTTAATTTAGATAAAGCTCCTAATGACAATCTTCTTGAATTGATGTCTTATACATTACTCAATATGATAACCAAATTTGATGATGCCCTACCGTACAATATCCTGCAGATACTGCAAAAAATATCTAATGTTATTAACAATCAAAATGGATCGGATCCTACAGTGGAATGTGAGGAGTGTCCGATCCAAAAAACCTGAGTTAATTTTCCTTATCAATAAATACAAGCCCGTCGTTGCGGCCGTCTCTGAGACATGGCTTAAGCCTGATTCCATATTCAGGCTGCCTGGATATGCTTGTCTTAGGGACGACCGTGACGACGGGTGGGGAGGCTGTGCCCTCCTTATAAAAAAGTCGCTTCCTTACTCCGTACTTTCTCTCCCTGCTCACAGCAACAATTTTAATGTTGTCGCTGTGAGAATTACAAATATCTCTCTTCTTTCTATCTATATCCCTCACCCTAATTCTTCTATAATTCTTGAACTTTCTCCTATCTTTTCTGCACTTCCCCCTCCTGTTATTATTCTGGGCGATTTTAACTGCCATCACCCCATGTGGGGTTCCCATACGTCAGACCCATTTTCAGATAACCTTCTTGACCTCATGGATGAGGTCAATTTATGCCTTCTGAATGATGGCTCTCCTACTCGCCGAAATTCCCCTTTACAAAATCCTAGTGCTGTAGACTTATCACTTACCTCTCCATCCTTATCTTCTCAATTGATATGGTCAATTCTCCCAACCTCATATGGAAGTGATCACTTCCCTATTCTTATTTCTACTTCTTCCCAATTTCCTAACTCACCCCCTCTTCCTCCTCTCTTAAAATACAAACTTGCCAAGGCTGATTGGGATAAGTTTTCCTCCATACTCGATTCCAAAGTTAGCTCTCTCCCACCCATAGATGATAATAACTATTTACTTCTCTACACTGAACTTATAAATGCTATTAATGTAACGGCAGATTCTACTATACCTCTAAAAAAACCTAGTTTGAACATTCCTATGCCTCCATGGTGGAATTCTACATGTACTTCTATATGTAAAGAGCGAAATCAGGCGGAGAAATACTTTACTGATAATATTAGTTATGAAAATTTTATCCTCTTCAAAAAGGTTTTAGCAAAATCTAGAAGATCACTTTCTAAGAAGAAGAAATTTGGTTGGATAAATTATTGTGAGAGTCTCTCCCCTCGTTCTCCCCCTTCACTTATTTGGAAAAAAATTAAAGCTTTTCGCAATTCAAAAAATAATACTCATAATGTTTATTCTAATGACAGGTCTTGGATAGAAGAATTTATTGATAACTTAGCCCCCCCTTTTGTTCCTCCTCAAGAATTTTCATATGCTTCTCATGTTAATCCCACTTTTTCACCAATGGATGGGCCATTCTCTTATGATGAGCTGTGTGCTGCCTTAAATCACCTTAAAGACTCTTCTCCGGGCTTAGACGGAATCCCTTATTCATTCATATGTCATTCAACAAATCAGACAAAAAAATATTTTCTGAACATAATAAATAAAATTTATGAGAAATGTGATTTTCCTGAAATATGGAAGCACCAAATAATTATTCCAATTCTAAAACCAGGAAAAGATCCATCAATGCCATCATCTTACAGACCAATTGCTCTATCTTCAGTTGTAGTAAAAATTTTTGAAAATCTGCTTAAGAATAGACTGGAATGGCTGTTAGAACAAAGACAAATTCTATCAAAGTCACAATTTGGTTTCAGAAAGGGCTATGGTACAATTCATAGCCTTAGTGTCTTAACTACTGATGTTCGTATAGCATTCTCTAGGAATGAACATCTGATTGGTGTGTTCCTGGATATTACAGCAGGTTATGACAATGTTCATCTTCCTCTTCTCAGGCAGAAAATGCTCCAGCTGAGTTTACCAGCGAGGATGACTCACGTTATATTCAATCTTTTAATAGGCAGATTCATATCTGTTAGATACCAAAATTCTATCTTCTCCCCAAGATTAGTATGGAAAGGTCTCCCTCAAGGATCTGTGTTAAGCCCGTTGCTCTACAACTTATATACTTATGATCTACATGAAAGTGTTGATTCATTTTGTGATATTCTTGAATATGCTGATGATTTAGCACTTTATCATTCCTCTAATTCTTTCTCTGACTCTGTATCTCGACTTAATACAGCTCTCTCATATCTCAATGAATGGTTGATGAATCATGGTCTTTCGTTGGCTCCAGAGAAAAGTAATGTTGTTGTTTTCAGCAGGAAAAGATCCATCCCAGATATCAACATCTACATCAATGACCATTGTCTCAAAGTCTGTAACCAAACAAAATTTTTGGGTCTCATTTTAGACTCCAAACTATCAGGTGCTCCACATATAGGTTATATAAAAAATAAATGTGAAAAGAACCTTAATATCCTACGTGCCCTATCTGGAGTATGGTGGGGCTCTCACCCTTTTAGTCAAAAAATATTATATAATGCCATCATTAGAAGTTATTTTGATTATGCTCTTTTTCTTTTGGAACCTTGCAGCAAAATAGCATTGAAACTTATTGATTCAATTCAGTATAAAAGCCTTCGCATTATCACAGGTGCCATGAGGTCATCCCCTATTAATGCTCTCCAAGTGGAGTGTGTTGAACCTCCTCTTAAACTTCGCAGGCAATACCTTGCAGATCGCTTTTTTTATCATGCAGCTCAGTTTTCTCACCATCCTATTCTACATAAACTTAACTGCCTTTCAAACCTAATTAATACCTCAGACTACTGGCGACATAAGGAACCTCCCTGTCTTTTGAATACCTATAGTAAATTTTATAATATGCCCTATTCAATGTTCCAATTACCTATTCACCCTCTATTTAGCATTCCTTATGAATGTCTTATTTTTAGACCAAACATTCTGTTACACTTTGGTATAGATAAAGATAGCCCGGGTGCTGACAAAATATTTCAGGATGTTTTAAATAGTCAATGGCCAAATTGGTTGACAATATTTACAGATGCTTCTAAATTAAATGATAATGGAACAGTTGGTGCAGCCGTTTGGATTCCCAAATATAAAATTGTACTAAATTATAAATGTCCACCTGGTACATCAGTATATGCTGGTGAATCAGTTGCTTTACTAGAGGCAGTAAAATATGCAGAATCGCACAAATTAAATAAATGTATAATTTTTTCAGATTCCCTTAGTTGTTTACAAGACATAAACAAATCCCCATTTCGATCTAAAGATATGTTACATCTCAATCTTAAAATAAGGGAAATTCTATATAATTGTAACTGTTCAGGCATTGAGATAGTTTTGGCCTGGATTCCAGGACACTGCGGTATTGAAGGCAATGAATCCGCTGATTATTATGCTAAACAAGCTGTAGAAATTGGTCTGGAAGATTATTCTAAAGTCTTTAGTCTTGATATGCGTAACTCTGCTAAATCCAAGCTTAAAAACAAGTGGCAAACTGTTTGGAATCAGTCTAGGACCATCAGAGGCAAACAGTTTGGTGATATTCAACCAAACATCCCTGTTTGTCCATGGTTTTTTAAATTTAAAAAAGTAAATAAAAAGATCACTTCTATTTTAATTCGCTCCCGTTTGGGTCATGTCTGTACACCAGTCTTCCTTGCCAAAATCAGGGTCAGGGACCATTCTCTATGTGAATGCGGTCTAGACGAAGGCTCAATAGACCACATTTTCTTTTGCTGCCCAAAACTAACAAACTCACTATATGATTTTCTAGATCCCAAAATACCCCGCCCCACCAACTTTAACTCTCTTCTACCATATGTTTTCTCTCCATTTGTATATGTTTTAAGTAAATTTATAAAAACCAACAATATTCGTATATAGAATTAATATATGCACATAAAACTATATATATTATTATTACCCTTTCTTTTCCCTTATCTATCTATCTATATATTTCAATCCAAAACTGTATGTACCCTTTTAATGTTTAACCTGCCTATGAACTACTAACCTATTATGTCTATTTTATATCTACAGGTCTCTAAACCATTAAACGATTACCTACATGTCAATACCGGACTTATCTGAATAAACATACACTGGTCATACTTTGACACTGGCAGAATATCGTCAAACAACGATAAAAGCCAAAACAAGAAGAAGAAGAAATGGGATATTCTCGGTATTAGTGAAGTAAGACGAACAGGAAACCATATTGAAGAACATAACGACTACATCTTGTACTACATTGGTGAAACAAAGGGTCAATATGGAGTTGGATTTATGGTGAAAAAACATTTAAAGAAACAAATCTTAGAATTTAAAGGCGTATCTGAAAGAATAGCTGTACTAAATATACAGCTACAAGGATACAAAAACCAGTGGACTATAGTACAAATATATGCACCAACAGAAGCAGCAGACGAAGCAATAAAAGACGATTTCTACTACCAACTTTCAATCACACTAGAGACTGCCCATAAGAACATTATTGTCATGGGAGACTTCAATGGCAAAATAGGCAAACAGCAATATGGTGAAGAGTCAGTAGTGGGAAACTACGGCATAGGAAAAAGAAGCAAGAACGGGAAAAGACTTGTGAATATGGCCCTGGAAAATAATATAACAATATTAAATAGCGTTTTCAAGAAGAGACATGCCAAGAAGTGGACCTGGATATCGCCTGATGGGACCTATCGTAATGAAATAGACTTCATAACTAGTAATCGACCCAATTCCTTTCAAGATGTTAGCGTAATAAATAACTTTAACTTTAATAGTAACCATCGCATGGTCAGAGCTATATTATCTCACAAACAGCAAAGGAAACACTTCTATCATGGGAAAAATGCTTGGGCAGACGATATAACGTCTCAGAACATCACGACATCCAAAGAAACAGATAAAACACAAGAAATTTACAACGTGGAAATAAACAATATGTACTACAGTAAAATAATCAAGACAAAGATAAACAAAAATACATTAAGCTCCAAAACAATAGATCTCATTCAAAAAAGGAAAGAACTACTCAAAAATAGAAAAAGTAAAACAACATTAAAGGAAATTACTAAACTAAGCAAAGAAATAGGCCGCAATCTAAAACAAGACAAGTCAAATAAAAGAATCAAATGCATCCAAAACCACATTACTAAAACTGGTGGTATTAATAAAGCACTCAAGGAATTAAGAGAAGCCACGTTATGGGTCCCGAAAATAAAAAACAAAAACAACAAGGAAGAAACAAAAAGACAGCCAATTTTAAAGATAGCAACTGACTATTACCAGAAGCTATACTCTACCGGAAACACCTTAAAATGTAACATAAACCTCGAAGATGAAACGGAAGATATCCCTCCGATTCTTGAAAGAGAAGTCCAACATGCGATTGAAACCCAGAAGAATGATAAAGCTCCCGGACCTGACCATATAACTAACGAGATGATGAAAGCGACATTGTCAGAAACAACATCAAAACTGACCAACTTGTTTAATCTTATCCTAAATACGGAGTACATACCTTCACAATGGACAATAAGCTCTATAATACTCATCTATAAGAAAGGGGACAGATTAGAAATAGGAAATTATCGCCCAATAAGTCTCATGTCGAACTTATACAAGGTGTTCTCTAAAATAATACTAAAACGCATCACGAAAAAACTTGACGAACAACAGCCAAGAGAACAAGCTGGATTTCGGTCGGGGTTCGCAACAATAGACCATATACATGTGGTAAATCAGCTCGTTGAAAAATGTCAGGAATATGATTATCCAGTGTACATGGCATTTGTGGACTATACGAAAGCTTTCGACTGCCTGGAACATCATTACATTTGGGAAGCCTTGAAAAACCAAGGGATAGAAAACAAATATATAAGGATAATAAAAAATGTATATTCAAACAGCAAAGCACGAATAAAATTAGAAACAGAAGGTAAAATTTTCCCAATACACAGAGGAGTGAGGCAGGGAGACCCACTCTCGCCAAAACTTTTTTCCTCCGTGCTAGAGGAAGTTATCAGAAAGATGGAATGGGACAACTTAGGAATAAACATAAATGGAACACGTCTGAATCACTTGAGATTCGCGGATGACATAATACTTATAACAGAGAACTCAGAGTACCTTAACAACATGCTCCAAGATTTGTCAAATGAGAGCAGAAAGGTGGGCTTAATAATGAACAAAACAAAGACTAAAATAATAACAAATAGATCCCAAATAAGCATCTTTATAGATCAGGAAGAAATAGAATATGTGAATTCATATATATATCTAGGCCAACTTATTGCCTTCCACAACCATATGGATACAGAAATAGAAAGGCGGGTAGCCAATGCATGGAAACGGTTCTGGTCTCTCAAAGAAGTGCTAAAAAGTAAACAATATACTATTGCAATGAAAAGGACAGTGTACAACACATGCATATTACCAATCCTCACATATGGTTGCCAGACCTGGGCCAACACACAGAAACAAAATCAAAAACTGACCACATGCCAAAGAGCCATGGAGAGGAGTATGCTGGGCTACACAATAAGAGACAGAAAAAGAGCTATAGATTTAAGACAAATCACGAAACTAGAAGATGTCCTAGTTAAAACCAAAAAACTTAAGTGGAGATGGGCAGGCCATATGATGAGGGAGAGTAAGAACAAATGGACGAAAGATATTACAGAATGGACCCCTAGATTTCAAACAAAAAGGAAACGAGGAAGACAAAGAAAACGTTGGTCTGACGACATAAAAAGGAATGCGGGTACACTGTGGCATAGATTAACACACACAAGAGTAGAATGGATAAGGCTGGAGGAGGCCTTTGTGTCACAAGGACACGCCAACATCAAACTAGATGGAAATAATTGAAAATAGTAATATATTTAAGGAAATACTTAAAATGTTAATATATTAAATTGCATGCTAAAAACTTAACAATGAATTGTATACAAATATGTTGGCAATAAAGGCTTAATAATAATAATAATAATAATAAATGTATGAATATATATATATATATATGGCTATAAATAAAATAAAAAATACTTTGAGAAATCATTTACGTAATTATTATTTTAAAAAATAATTTAAACATGTATTTTACTTAGTGTTAATTCCACCAAATTTTCCTGAGTGCACATTACAGATAATTCCTCAAATGTGTGAGTATGTTTTCTTCAATTTTAACTTTTTTTATTTTACTAATATTGGTTGTTCTTTTTTACAGTAGGTATATTTGTCACAAACAACAAAGTAAAATGTACCACATTCAGTAAAAGGTGAGGGTACACAGTGAGAAGCGCAGCAGGGCAAAAAACTTGGACCATACTTTCTAAATGATTTACTCTATTCTCTTACAATGGCTTGGCATAGGTGAATTGTTATAAGCAAGTTTCAAACCCTGTGCTACTTTGGTAGACTAACTTTTGCCATCTTTGTAGTTTGACTTGGAGCCTTCCAAGAATCATATTTGTAATGTCTGGCTGACAACTGTGAAATGTTAGGTTGTACCTCACTCTACAGGATTTGACAATGAAATTGGTGGAAGGTATACATTTTTGAAGGCTATGACACAAACCATTTAGAATAACCAGTAGAATAAATGGGGACAAAGCAAGCTGATAAATCTAAAAATAATATGTTTTTTATACTATCTTTCACCACTCAGGAGCAGACATTATGCTTATGTACTGCAGTTTTAAGTACCTACAGTACAACCAGGAGGAGTACAAATAAACAATAGGTTATCAGCTCATAAAACTCACATTTTATAAGCAAATCTATTTATTTTATATGACATTTCATGTATAACTAGGTATATATGGAAATAGTTAGGTATAGAAGACAAAAATATCAGATTTGAAGTAAAACAGAGTTATTAAACCATCTCTAATTGTGTCCTAATAATTTTTTTTCAAATTTTAGTAACATCCTTTTATTGTTTAGCTTAATTTAGAGAAGTCTTGATGCAAAAATGTATTGGGGTAAACGTGTCGTGCATAGGTACTTTGATGAGATAATTGGCTAACCAATTTTGACATCAAGTTTGGATTCAAAGCTTAACCCAATGTGAGGCTGCAGCAGTATAATTTTGGAGTACCTGTTTATTTTTTCCAACAAAAATTATATTGATAGTTGTGTTCATTAGTAATAATTTATATAGGTACATACATAGTTCTATAACCCGTTGGCATCATACAAAACACTGAATTTGTGCTATTATGAATGAAATTCAATTGTTATCATTATATATGATGGGCATGGATGATATAGGTATGAAATAGTTGTTTAATATCTCCAGACAATATTGATGTGTGGGTAAATAATAATATACATTTAAGTAGAAATACCTAAAAATATATCAGAGCACCTAAGGATCAACATTTAAAGGTTTATATTTATACCTATGGATAAAAGTTTTTTTTTATATTTTAATGGTTAGCAAAACTTTATTTAGAGAAAATATAACAGGCAATGAAAATAATATTATGTTCCAATGTTTTTTATGAAAACCTGAGGGTTCACAATCACACTTAAAAATAGTCAGGGGCAATCATCACCTAAATTCAGTGCCTATAGATGCATTGATCGGTTAACTGACCTCATCCCACTTGATGAACTTCTCCCCATCCTGGAGCGCCTTGGGCACCTCTATAGGCTTCCAGCTCACTTTAGCCGAACGCGAGCTCGTAGTCATTATGAACAACAAACACTTTACGCGTATTTACCACTCGCGAACATCGGAGTTGTCATATTTCTCACTAGACACGAAATTGTCTCCGATTTCTATCAATGGCACTAGGCTATAACATGAAATGAGAAGAGCGAACCAGAATGCTATAGCCAATCAATATTACAATACAACATAGTCTACGACAACTAACACCTGCCTAGTAAATTGGCAAACACAGATCTCTTTTCCTTTCCACAGAAACACCCGTCTTGCTCAAAGGAGACACACACCGAACGAAAACGAAAATTCCAATTTAACTACCTACCTCCGACCGCGATCGAAATGTCAAACGTAATGCGCACTGACAGTTCAATTTTGACATAAAAAGCATTGACAGTGACAGATGTCTCAAGTCCGTGTCATTCTTCTTTTATATTCTGCCAAAAGGATTCTGCTTTCGAAAGTGACAACAATAGTGAAGTCAATAGAAACATGGAAAAATCAAGCTACCGCAAAAAGTTGAACCAAAACCAATAGCGCGTCAGATATATAAAGTTACATTATGCGTCAGACCTCCTAAATTCTGAAAAAATACCATAGTAAATTGGTTGAGAAGCCATACGGATATGAAAAAGTCGGGAATAACTTTCACAAGTATCTAACAATATTTTAGAAGCTGATATAATGACTATTTTAATATTGTTATGTTTGCAATGACGCCTGCTTGGCGAATTACATTACATCTGACTACCCTGGATATTTTAATGATATATTAACTTTACAATATATGAAAAAGAACTTCGGAACATTGTTATAGTCTGATTTTTAATTCGAGATCAAAAATGTATACAAAGAAATGTCAATATATGTCATTGTCAAACTGATAGGTCAGGGGTATTCAATAGTATTTCTTCAAACACATTCTTCCGTAATCCGTAGCTGCGCACCCTGCTGCGTTAAGTTTCACACATTTTTATTACATTGATTTAATTCAATATCTATAATACATTTTATATTTAACTACCTTAGTAGCCTCTTACGATACCCACGGGAAGAAATAGGGGTAACATTGTAACCCAGCATCCCATGTGTTGCTGGGCCACAAAAATACCGGAAGGTAGGAAGAAGCCCCTTCTAATGAACTGACAACTTCTACTGCGATCCTCAAGACGCCGGCCAACTTTGGGGATTTTGGCAAATCTGCCCAATGGAACTTTGTTCAACGGTTGATATGATGATGATATATAGATATATATATATATATATATATTCTATACGGCTTTAAAAAATAACAAAGTTCCTCATTTAACAGTCGCATATCTAATCATTTGCGCACATAATTATAAACTTCCAAAAATTAATGAACTATCTTTCAAGTAAATTTTAATAATTTTTATTTAACTTTCTCATTTTAAAGTCATCGTTTTACTGGCGCTGTAGTAAAATATTATTTTATAACTTATGCACGTACTGTTGGTATAATGTCTAAATGAATTATGAATTAGAATAATTCAAAGCTATATAAGCTCGAATGGCAACTTTATAAAACATGATAAGAGTTAATGAAAACACAAAAAATATTTAAGTACTACCTTTATTTTTCAGCAGATAAATTCTTACATTCTGTAGATTCAGCATGCTTATGCTAAGTCTATCCTTTTGCAGGGGAAGAAGCTACAGTATACTTGGGAGAGGAAACTCAGACCTCAGTAGATAAGAGTATGCTTACCATGCTAAATTCAAGATAGAAAATACAAGATCTGTGAAGTAAAAAACAAAATTGATTTAAAAAATCTATATTTACTCATTCATAGTTTTTACAAATTGGGGGTTTTAAAATGCAAACATCCGAAATCTACGATTCTCATATCAACGAAACATAAAAGTAAGAAAAAAATTTGGTCATTCACAAATATTTCAACTATGTCAAGTATATTCTGACAATTAATAACCCTTCTGACTGAAACTGACGATATCCCCAACATATCAGCGGTTTTTTTAGCACACTCAGTGAATGGTGTGGTTCAGCGCCTCAGTTCAAGAACCAGATTATACGGAACCTGGCAGTGGCAAGTAGTGGCTCAGCTTTTTGTACGGGTAGTAACCCTCTGGCGTAGTGGCGCTATGGTAGCAGCAGTGGTGTTGGGGGAGAAGTAGTGTTGGGCAGAGAGCCTCGACATAGACCGCACTCCGTCTTCTTCAGTATGTATGATCAGAATGCGCTCGGTCCTCGTGAAGGGTAGGTTGACGGCAGACAGTTGGTGACCAATACGGCGCCACCAAAGAAATTGGTCATAACCACTTTCGTGTAGTAAGATTACCTTGTCAGAGAGGGCGGCCACAGGATCAGATCACATAATTCTGAAACCAAAATGTTCTGCGGGTCTATTCAGTTGTCGTAAAAAAAAACAAGTTATGGACACAAACATTTTATTTTATTTTAAAATAGTATTTTTTACTCACTCGACTACCTACCTAAATTATCACTCATCACTTTTTACTACTAATTTGGTTAGAGGGTTCACATGAAGGGTGTTCGAGGACTGAGTCTGGTGCATCCTAGAGGTATCACTGTGAATGGTGTGGGGAGCTGCTGCTGAGATAGAGACAATCTTTATCGTACAAGAGCGTGCAATTCGAGCCATATATCAAATGGATCCTAGGAAATCTCTGAGGGATCTTTATAGTAGTCTCTGTATAGTAGTCCAGTGACAATCCCGATTACAACACTTGGAATAAAAATAGATAGGCGGTACCAGGTATACCTGGTACCGCAATTTTTCTTTGCTAATCTAAATAAAATAGTAAAGAAAAATAAAAATACCTTCTTAGGTAATTGTGTGTGGTTTTATAATAAAGTTCCCAAACAAATTACAACGCTCACAGATGGGAAATTCAAGTTGCACGTGAAAAACATACCGTAAAACGGGGTTACTTTGCGAACTGGGGTAACTTTGATGATAGCTAAATTTGGTAGGTTTTTTCGTATATAATGCGTGATACTGAACGAAACTAAAATCTTGTTTGTTTTGTTGGCTAGACTGACATGACAGCCATATTTTGCCGAAACGTTGACTAGTAGCTATTGATAGAACCCAGTAAAAAAAATTCTTAAACTTTAGTGTAAAATAGCATTAAAAAAATTGTTTGAATAACTTCAGTGGTACAAGCGTAAGTATTTTTGTTTGGTTTGTAATGTTTCGCTAATTTAATTATAGGTTTCTTTAAGATTAAGAACATGTTTGAATTTTTTGTTTATGGCCGCCATTTTATTTTCCATGATCACTTTAGTTTAACGGGGCTACATTGATAAGGTATACGAGGTGACTTTGATAGCTATCAATTTCACCCCAATGACGGTCGGGTCTAACCTTATATTGTGTAAAGTATACGTTGTCAATTTAACCCCTATTTCTTGTTTTGTTCTAGCTGCCTCATGGTTCGCACCTACAAAAAGACAGCGGGTACCCGCAATTATAAAAATTACACAGAGGCGATAATAAAGAAGCAATAGAGAAAATCACAAACGACGAATTATCCATTATTGCTGCTTCAGTTCATTATAAAATTCGGCTACTCATTCCCCAGACGTGATGATCAAAGAAACGTAGATTATTTTTTCTATATTCAACATGTTGATTTTTGAGATTTTTATTTCGTAAAACAGATTTATATTATTGTAAGGCTGTTATAATACGAGTAGTTTTAAGTGATAAAAATGATTGATCTCGAAATAATGTTGTGTTACTGTTACCTTATTAGTTGTTTTCTAATTGCGTTGGCGTATTTATTTGAGGTTTCTACTTATTATAATTATTATGAGACTCTTGTAATAGTTTTAAGTGGTAAAAATGATTAATCTGATAAGTGGATGTTGAGACTGATAAAGGCTTACTGTTCTTATCTCGGTTGTTTACATTGTAATACCCGCTATCAAATTCACCCCTTGACTCAAAGTAGCCCCAAAACTATTTAAAAAGCAATAACATCTAAACCGTAGCTTCTAAATTATTTTTTCTTTTTGATTTTTGTTATGTCTCGGGGTGACTTTACGATGAAATGAAAAAAAAGCGTCATATCAAATTAGCCCCATTATCAATAAAACTTTGATAAGCAGGTATTTGTTTATTTATTTCAAAAGTATTAACAAATTTATATATTTTTGTTGTAATAATTAATTTACGTAATGAGTCTTCAATACAGTATATTTTTCACAATTTTTTTAGTTGAAATTGCAAGCGTGAGATCCATTTTAAGTTTAAAATTAATCAATGTCACCCCGTTTTACGGTACCTATTGATTAAGAAATCCCACTACACAGTTTGTGATTACTTAAACGACAGAAATACTTGGACGATTCTGCCTCTGCCAAGCTTCCGCCTGTCACCTACGTAAGTTAATCAAATATTGTAATAATTGTACTATATATTACCTAAGTATGTGATGATGATTATGTAGTCCTGACCGATTTTGGCCATAGCGACTGCTAGTTCTGGACAGGCATGCTTAATTTAAGTATTTAGGACTAAGTTCTGTTGTTCGACCCTTTGGTACGCTCTTCTGCTGTTTATTTCGGCATCTAGGTCACACTTAGAAGTTATTGCGCTTCCAAGGTATTTAAACTTTTCCACCTCCCTCAAGATGTTTCTTCCGATGCCTACACTACTGGCAGCCAAGTTGTTAGAGGCGTCGATGTTGGTCACGACTTCAGTCTTCTTGACATTTATTTTATTTTAAGGCCAAATCTAGTCCAAGATTCGTCGAGACTCGAGATAAGGTTCTGCAGGCCTTGCACAGGGTCTGGGACAAAGCATAAATCATCCACGTACATGATTTCAGTCATGGTGGCATAGGAAACCTTGGTACGGGATATAAACCTTTCGATGTTGAAAAGTCCATTCTGTAACGGATACGAATTTCCTCGGATAAATTGTCCATGGTTTTTCGGACCACAACAGCAAAATATAATGCGACCAAAGTTGGTGCTGGTACGCAGCCTTGCTTGACCCCACAGGTAACTGGGAAAAACTCGGACTGCTCGCCATTGATTGAAACACAACACTGCATGTCATTGTGTAGAAGTCGAAGTAGTCTTATAAATTTATCCGGGCATCCAAGCTTAGCGAGAAAAATCCATAACGCTTCACGAGGGACACTGTCAAACGCCTTTTTAAGATCAACAAAGCACAGATACATTGATTGACCTTGTTCTCTACTCTTCTTAAATAGCTGACGAACTGAGAAGATAGCTTCACAGGTCCCTCTATCTGGCCGGAAGCCAAATTGGATTTCAGGCAATATCGTTTCCGATAAAGGCAATAGGCGGTTCAAGAGAATTCTTACAAATACTTTTCCAGGAGTCAGTAAGAGCGATATGCCTCGATACGAGTTACAATCATAGCGGTCCCCCTTATTTTTGTACAGTTAACATATACTAGAGACTTTAAAACATGTTGGAACTTGCTCGTCATCCCACATGCGAACAAACAATTTCCATAAGGTGTTATGTGATGATTTCCACCGCATTTTAACAATTCCTTACAGATGCTATCAACACCCACTGCCTTTTTGTTTTATTGTTGCATAATAGCTGTTACAGTCTCATGAAGTGTCGGAGAATCCACAAGCTCTGTATGCACTGGTGATTCATGGAATTATCGTATGGATTCTATATCAACTGACCGATCGACGCGGACGTTTAGTAGGTGACTAAAATGCTGTACTCAACGATTCATAACGTCATCCTTGGTCGTCAATGGAACTCCATTAGTGGATTTTAAAGGTACATAGCTGTGATTCTGTGGTCGTATAAGTTTACGGACTTTATCATAAAATGCTCCCAGTTGATTGGTATCCGACAACCATTGTATGTGACGAGACTTTTCTTGCCACTATGTGTCTTTGGCCTCTCTGGTAAGCTTCCTGATCTGAGCACTTTTGGAATGCTTCTTGAGAAGCTCTGAGTGTTTCGTAAAGGGATTAGTAAAAGGCTCAAAAATAAAAATCACCACGGTACAAATCCCGTAAGTTATAATAATAGTTATTTAGAAAGTTGTTATGCTCTAGATGGAGTCGTAGTGTGATGAGCCACTCCGAGATATATACGGGATACTCCTCTAAGCACTTGGCGGTTTCGTTCTTGACCGGGAATCCGACTCCAGACCGTCTTGGTTCATGCGCAGTGGTACACTGCCAGAAGAATGTGTAACCACCACCATGCTCTACAAGTTCCCTTTGTTCAACAATATGTGTTTCGCTGATAGCAGCTATGACGCAGTTCTCTTGCCGCTATAGCTGTTTTCCGTTCTGGACAAGAGTTACCATCTCTGTCAAGAAGAGATTGCGTACATTCCACGCGCCAAAGATGAAAATAGATTTTCTTAAATCTAAATTTGTGACTTCGAGAGGTAAAGTGTTACACTTAATTCGAGTTTTTAGTATTGTCATAATGACCCTCTCGGGCGGCGCCACATGGGCTGCCTTCAGATACACGCCAACTAGTCCTTATGACGTTACCTATTTATTATATGTGGCCGCGTGGCCGTGAGCTATGTGAGCGCGATTACAACCGTTCCGAATAGTTGGTGGCACTTGACCGCAGTGTATATAATAGTTACTAGGTACTTAATAGTCAAAAGTGCGATTCTAAAACGGAACGTATGATTGTCGCTATAATCGATTAAATCTCTTTTGGCGTGTATCGGATGGCAGTCAGCGTTACTCCCACCATAAAGTAACTTTGTATATACTGACTCCCACCCTCTCATCGTTCTCGTCTCGTCTGTGGTTGTTTATCTTTTGCATAATTATTGTTTGGGCGCGTGCGTGTTATTTTATTTTTATAAGAGTAGCGTAACTGCCTGCCTGAGATTGATTCTAGCTGCCCTCCCTTATTTTCTGTATCCTGCCTGTTGCGTGCTACTCACAGATTAATCATATGTAGCGTGTTGCTATAGTGCACCGATTTGACTAAAGCTGTAAAGGTTTAGCTGCTGTAACATTTTTGCAACAGACATGCCAGAATCTGATAAACATAGCGTAGATCAAGAAGAGAAAAATGAACAGAGCCCGCGGAAGCGTATTCGTCATCGAAAAAAGCAGGTTTACGAGAATATTCTCAAACAAATGGAATTCTACTTTAGCGACGCAAACCTCACCAAAGACAGATTTTTAGGGGATCTCGTCAAAAAAGACCCCTATGTACCATTAGAAACTTTTCTCAAGTTCAATAAAATTCGCTCTTTGACCCAAGATACCAATGATATCGCTAAAGCTATGAAACACTCTACACTGTTGGAACTGTCTGAGGATAGGTCTAAGGTAATTATTATGTTGAATGAACATGTATCCAATAATAATAAAATTGTGTATTTTACTGTACACATTGTACTTAAAATAATGTGTTATAACTGAGAGACAAGAAAAATTACTTAGCTTTCTATGGATTCACTGTGTAGGAGCTGGGTCCATCTCATTGCAGAGGTCACGGTTCTGGTTTAGTTTATAAAAAAATAATGATTTAAGGGGGGTGGGGGTGAGTACGGGGGGATGGTTAGACCCCCCTATGTGAAGGTGAAGTAGCGATCCCGGTTCTGGTTTAGATTATAAAACATAGATTTAAGGGGACTGGATATTGTTGGTGTACTCTTTTTACTTTTTTTTTTTTTTTTTTTTTATGCTTGATGGGTTAGCCTTTGACCACTATCTCATCTGATGGTAAGTGATGATGTGGTCGAAGATGTTGTTCAGGCTAACCTAGAAGTACTGGCTCTCAAGGACAGCTGCCGGAACACACCGTTAGGTGCTTGGCGACAGATTTTCTACTTGAGGGTGGTAGCTAGCCAGGTGGGCATTCGCAAAATGCCCTACCACCATGCTATAACGACTGCCATCCTAAGACAACAACCGGGACCGACGGCTTAACGTGCCCTCCAAAGCACGGAAGCGCTCAGTAGTAATGTCACTAGCGGTCACCCATCCAAATCATGACCGCGCGCGACGTTGCTTAACTGTGCTGATCGGTTGAGAACAGCTAAGTAAACTTCGCTACAAGCACTTCAACACTCACTTCGCAAGCACTTCACTCTGTGTCGGATCTGTGACTTTACTTACTCACTTTGAACCTAACCTAATCTACTACACTAATAACATAGGTTTTAGCAATTAGAAGTACATGATCTATGTGAGGTTATAAATTAAAAAAAACATATCTTAGTAAGGAGGGGGGATCGCAACTTTCTTCACAGGGGGGGGGTCTACCCATACATCAGTCAAGATTCCTCCCCTATCTGCCCAGAATTGGTACCACATTTTAGCACTTAATTATAACAAATAAGAGAGAATTTATGGTTTTTCTTGGTAGCCCAATGTCTTTTAAACAATTAGCATCCTCTAGTCTTGCTTGTCAGAATACATTTGCTGAGATCTTGCCTTTCCAACTGTTCCATGTTACGATGATCTGTGGTTGCTTTTGTAAATCAGCTCTTAAAACATTTTGCATGTTATGTTTCAGGTCAAACGCAAAATACCATTGCAACCATACAATGCAGATATAAGGACTGTTTATGTGGAGTCAATTCCTGTTACAGCCAGCCGGGAATGGGTGGAACGGGTTTTCTCAGAATATGGTCCAGTTGCCTACATATCTCTGCCTAAATTCAAGAACTCTCAAAGAATCAAGGTGTGAAAAGGCGGCAGTTAATATTGATTCATGTTGATAGAAAAAGTTACTGATTAATTAGGCAATTTATAATCAACCCATATTGCTAGTGGTGTTTAACCTTTAACTATGGACGTGCGGTCTTACAGGCCGCGTGCAGTTTGTGATTCTTGTGCCCTATCCTCCTGCGTACCCTATACCGGCCTCAGTAGATTCAGTTTTAGTGGCGAGACGGCCACTGAGAGTGAAGGTTACGTCGCTGGCTGAATGTTGCATGAGCAATTTGCTGTAAATTTTGAGTGCGATCTGTGATACCATGAGTCCAATTTTGTGTTATAGATTGACGGTGATTTTGTTTGTTTTTGATTTTGTAAACGAAAATGTCAAAAAACAATCTACCAACCACTGCAGGTGAACGAACATTGAGTTCGTCAGCTCAAAGAGCCAGTAAAATATTTCTATTAGATGATCCTTAAACTGTAAATATGTAAACAACATATATGCCTACAATACTCTAAGCCGCTATGCAAAGACTGCCAATAAATATGATCAAGTTGGGCACTTGTAAAAAAAATTATGTTTAGTTTTGAGAAGATTATGTAAGTTTTTTATGTTCTTTGTTTTTATATTTTATTGTAAAACCAGTTAAACTAACTAAAAAAGTTATTTTCATAATATATCTATAAAGTGATCTCTAGCTAAAAAGTCTGAAAAGTACCTGTGATTGTTATATCGATAGATTTAGTTTAAAATAATAAAAAAAAACATTAAAATTACGTCTTTTATTTACACTTAGTAACCCCTCTAAGGGATAAAAACAAAAAATGGTACAATACTTACCCATCAAGATAGAAAACAGCCCGTAAGGATAGCGGTATGTGAGTCCGCATGTCCATAGTAATGTAACAAAAATAGAACGTCCATAGTTAAAGGTTAAGGTGGAAACACATGTAGGTCTGTAATGGAAAATTCTAAATTTAAACATTTTTATTTTATTATAGGGTTATGCATTTATTGAATTCAAGAACCCTGAAGATGCTCAAAAATGTCTAAATACATTTACAAAGATGGGATGCAAATTGCCAACTTGCATGCCACCAGAAGAACTCTCTTCTATCAAGATGTTCTCTATAGAAGATCCTAATGACATTCCGGGAAAACCAGAAGAGAAGGATGTCTATGAACCACCTAAGAAGAAGAAAAAGAAAGATAAACGCCCACAAAAGGGCCTGGACCTAAAATTGGGCCAAGATTCAGATAGTGAAAAGAAATTGGATACTCCAACTGTAAGTTAACGATCATAGACTTTGTGATAAACAAGCTCACCATGCCTGTGACTGCTGCCTCAACTGTCATTTTTATTTCATCTGCATATCAACAGCCTTAACATCCAACATTAAAAAATTCTTCATCCATTAGAAAAGGTTGTCATAATGCTCGTGTTTGGCAGGCGTCTTGAAAATTGTAGTGTGTTGCAGATGGCAGTTACTCAGAAACTGCAGCCCACCTGGTATTTTACCACTGGTGATACCCATGGTAATTGCATTATCATTAGTAAAGAGGACCACTTTCATTATATTTCAATTATGATAATACTGATTACATTATCTCTTGTTCCATCAAGTATGATGTGTTGTAATAAACCTGCAACGAACAGAAGATAAAATAGTGTGAATGTCTCCAGCTTACTCAATCGAAATTTCTTAATTCTGAATATGCCAATATTTAGAGCATATTTTGTGCAATTATGAATACCAAATCAAAATTTAGGTGCCAAATAAACATCGACGCTACGTGTGATTATTAGTGTGTTAGCTGACGTTATGGTCTCCAGCTGACACATGCTGTATATACGAAATGGCTGAAGATGTGGTTATATACTATAGCCAGGGATTTAGAGCATAATTTGTGCCAATGGCACAAAAAAATTTGAATGTCATACTTGAAAGCTGTACTGCCGTCCGTTAACTAAAAGGTCGCTAAGCCACAAAACCAAGTTTTGAGATATGAGCAAAAAACGTAGGAAAAATTAAAAACTGATGCTGTTTTATAGGTATTGGTCGCAGAAACAGCATTGAAATATCCAAAAAAAGCTCTTTTTATATTCTATCAAATTTCGCAATATATATCTGCAATGATTAGGTCTAAACAGAAAAAAAACTCTTTTGGCATTTTAGCCGTGTAATAATGGCTTATTTTACCATTTATATACTACACTAAAAAGTCACTAAGTATACTCTAGCGACCTTTTAGACTAGCATTTGTACATGAATATGTGCACAGTTTTTAATGTTATGAAGTTATATGCAAAAATCTACACTAAAAAGACGCTAAGTAATTTAACGACTTTTTTGTTAAATATTAACTAACATCAAAGATATCAAACCCAAGCTTGAATGTCGTTATAGTTTTTTAACTATTATGTAGTCTAGTTTTTTTACATATTGTATTTTTTTGTATTTATTTAATAGCATATTTTCTTATAATTACTACACTTAATGGCAGTTAAGTTTGAAACCTTGAAATTAAACGACTATTTAGTTAAGTATTTTAGAATGGACATTTCAAGTTGTATCACAAGCATCAAGAAAAAACGTTAAGTATTAAAATAAAATCAACGTAATATATTCATTATTTGTTAATTCAAATTATATAACATAATTTTTAGACATAATTGTTTAGAATATATTTTCCTACGAAACAAAACAACTTATTACTATAAATAAGATTTAAATCTTTAAACAATGTATTTTAAAAGTAGGAATTACACACGCATATTTAGAATTACAATGGCAAACAACATAAAGAAAATTAATTGCTTATCATTAGATTATCCATCCAGGAATGTATAATTGTGAAATACAAATGATTATTTAAAATAATATTTTATAAATAATAACTTAGGGTCTTGCTTTTAAAAAGATCCGAATCACTCCTAGAACAGTACAACTAAGAATATGAGAATTAATGTCAATCAAAATACTTTTACAAGGGACAAATGAATGGAAGTGTTGGAAGTGGAAGACCTAGGTGAACGTTTCGAAATCAGATTGAAGACGTTCTGAAAAAACTCCAGGTCAGGAGTACCCTAGGCCGACGCTTATGTATGAAAGGATTGATGAGTGAAGTGAAATTTGTGGTCTCTGCCTTTCCCTACGGGAAAAAGGCGTATTTATGTAAAAATACTTTCGTAAGTATGAAGTCCTTGCACCTACACTTTTATGTCTAATCTTAATAACGAAGTAATACTTAAATATTAGTTTATAAAGGCACATTAAATCAGTATTTAAGTTATTTACTTGAGCATCTTTTCATTTAAGAAGCATATTTATCTCTTGTAGATACATTTCTGCAAAATAATAGTTTATGTAAGAGTATTATAAAGGCTAGTTTGTTTATAATCTAAAGTGTAAAAAACACAGCTTTTCTTTTATTTTGTTCATATCTTTCGGCGAGGTACGAAGAGTGATTGACAAGGCTCTTGGATTTATTTAAGTATCTATCAGACATGAACTTTAATGTTGTAAATTCGTCTTAAAAATCATTTTTGTAGTGAAGACCAAAGTTATTACGTTTGAAAGTTACCTGAACCATGTTTTTTAGATAAGCTCTGGGGTTTGATTTTTAAATGCACCTGTTGGAGGTGTAATTAGGTGAGTTAATAAAATCTTGTGGTTTAAGTGATTCAACTGTCACTGTGCCACTATTTATGAAAGCTTTGCATCTATATAATCTATAAAGTCGTAGAGCTTACCCTTTTTTTTATTGCCAGTTCAACTTGATGATGCATTTGGTCAGCGCTCATAAAAAGACGCCCAGGTTTGATAAAATAATACGAAATTGTTGCTGTCGATATTATGTCAGTGTTCACCAAGTGAACTAGCAAAGATAACCCAGACTAATTTTTATTTCGGGCACTGCAGCTGTCAAGCCAAGTGTTCATATTTTGAACATCACGATACGAACTACGAAAACGTAAATCGCACTCTGGATGTCTTCCTGTTTTCTTCCTGCGATGCCATCAAACCAATTAATAACAGTCACCGGTTCAATTTCAGAGGTTATTTTTCGATTTTAATGTATCCATTCTCGGTAACAATATATAATTTTTTCTAAATCTGTGGTGAAAAATATTTGATTATCACTTTGTTCCAAAGTTTTATGTGAATCATAAAATTGTCTTGCTTTTATATATTTCCCATGATGTTTAAATAATATAAAATCAACATCTGCCTACCCTTTCCGAGATATATAAGTGTGATGATACAACGACATGTTTTAATTAATAAAATACTAGAACACTGATTCAAGCTATAGAAACTATCATATTCACCGAGAAATGAGCGTATTACAATATTAAGCGAAATATTGTTAAACTATGATTTTACCCGTGTGGTGATAAAAACAGTGATGATGATGGTAATTAAAAGTAGCCTGTGTATCAATTCAGCTTAGTAGCTATCTCCATACCAAATAAAATTCAAATCAATCCAGCCTTTGAGGCATGAAATAGTAACCAACATCCACACATACAAACTAGCTAACAACAACTAGCTGCGCTCCATGGTTTTACCTGCGTTGTGATGAAAAACGATGATGATAGTGACGACCAAAACTAGCTTATGTGCTTATCCAGGGTATAAGCTATGACCATACCAAATTTCATCCAAATCCATCCAACCGTGTATAATATTAGTAAGGATTATTTTATAATTGATACACAAAAAGCTCGCTGCAGACGACTTAATTTCCGAGAAACGATGCAGCGTAAGACCTCTTGCCGCTCCTCGCTTGTCTTGTTTGCACGGTACGTAAGAATTAATGAAATATTTGGTCAACACATTATTATAGCAAATAGCTACTAACATCTACTTTGCCATGAGAGTCGTTAATTGCAATTAAACTCGATTGATCATAGTAACATCTCTATAATTTTCATACCAATAGATATAAACAGCGCCAAGCTAACAAAACCAGCAATAATAATTTATATGACGACCTAGGCGACACTCAACTAGAATGCGTGCGGGGCAGGTCAAAACGTGAGAGCAATTTGCGACTTTTTAGGTAAGTATTGTCGTTTAATGTCTTTTTTGCTAAGGATGTGGACGCAAAATGTTGTTCATCTAAGAATTTTAAGGCGCTATGAATTTTGAGAAAAGTAAATCATTAGGTTCTAAAACAGCCGGCCTACGCTATAAAGCCGTTATCAGAGTTTAACGTTCATAAAGCGTAGTTTTTTTGTGAAGCTGCTTTATAGTGTAGGATTACCAACATTATTTAGCTATGAAATCAAAAACTTAAAGGTAGCATTAGTATCTTAACGACTATATAGCCTAGTAAAGTTAAATAACGTCTTTCTTGCTATGTGACGAATATTACAATTTTATTATGATGATGTCGTTAAGGGCTGTATGTGATCGTGTAGCTAAGTATTGAAGGTTAACGTCAATTAAGCTTTGTAAAATATATTTTTATCAATATTTAACGGCCTTTATACTAGACCTATCTCCTGATTCTAAAAGGTTATAAAAATAATTCCAAGACAGATCGATAGAGAATTTTTTTCTGTATAGGATGGCATTTAAAGCTCAAAATCGACCCCCTGTGGCTTAACGACTTTTTAGTCAACGGACGGCAGTGTAGTAGTTATGACTCGATTTTAACGTGTAAGCTGGAGACCACGTGTCTACAGCTACTCATCTGTATCTTCTGAACGAATGGACCTACGACTTTGTTTAATATGTCAAAATTTAGAGCCAAATTTGTGCCAAAGGCACTAAAATTTTCAAGTCTCTGGCTATTACGGTTTTGGAGATACAAGCTCAAATCAACGTGTAAGCTGGGGACACATGTCACCAGCTAGCACATGCTGGACAGCTCAAACGGGAAAGCCTAGATTACTGTTTAATGGCTTAAAACGTAGGGTAGAATTTGTGCCATCGGCACCAAAATTTTCAAAACAATAGGCCCCATTGTTTTTGTGTAACAAGCAAAAACATTTCTTCCCGCCAAAAAATTTAAATATTTGGTTAAAAACATTACTGAACGCGGCGTTGCCATCCCGTTCACTGTAGCTGCAATCTGTTTTGAACTTTATTTCTATAGCGTTGGAATCACTTTTCTCTTTTATAGCAAATGAAAGCAGTTGGGGCATAGGCTAGTAGCAGAGAGTATTCATTTTAATGTTATCTGATTGAAATGTGACGCTTTCCGGAATTCGTAGGCATTGAAATCGTGATTACTACGTGCGCACCGCCTATAAATATAGAGCGATGGAACAACACCCGAAAAAAAATATGTTTAATAATAAAACGAGTCTTTTGTCATATATCAATCACTTATTTTAGAATTTCACACGCTGTGTATTATATATCGAGTTCTTATATACCAGAATGAATTACAAAATAAAGTACAAGTCTCTGCAATGCAGTTATTTTCAAAAGCTCCGTTGACTGGAACCCAAAAAGTTTTGACGGGTTCACGGGTCAATAAAGTGTTCTTCTTATCTGATATGAAGTTTGATGTCTTTAATAAAAAATAGCTTAGTATAAATAAATAAAACGATTATATAAAAAAAAACATTAAACAATTTTTCGGAATTTAATTTAGTGACATTAATATCTAAACCTTTGAAGCAGCGATAGCTCAGTGGCATTGGCTATAGACTGCCGCGCAGCAAGTCCATGGTTCGAATATCGCCGCAGGCTTGAGCTTCACCGCATGGTGGAAGGGCATTTTGCGAGTGCCCGCCTAGCTAGCTACAACCCTCAAGTAGGAAATCTGTCGCCAAGCACCTAATGGTGTGTTTCGGCAGCAGTCCTTGAAAGCCAGTGAAATTACAGGCACACATGAGAGCTGTCTCAAGAGACGGGGGCAGGGCAATTCGTAAATTGTGATGAAATGCATCTGTTATAGGCAGAGGTCAGTCCGCTTAACATTAGGTGGGCTTCGAGCTTGTCCCGACACAATAACATAAAAATAAATAAAATAAAATTTCATTGTATTCGTTTAAAAGTACTCGATACTGGAGTAGGTACCTCGAAACATTTGTTCCAATATCCCGACACAATAACATAAAAATAAATAAAATAAAAACTCTCATTGTATTCGTTTAAAAGTACTCGATACTGGAGTAGGTACCTCGAAACATTTGTTCCAATATCGATACCGCAGCGATGCTTTGAAACGCAACGGTATCGATACTTTTATTTCAATTCCAAATCCCTACAAACCACAAAATAGAGATTATTATGTATAGTTATTACATAATCATAGACGTTTTATGTAGGTAGGTAGTTGGCATAGAACATATAATAATACTACGTATGTACAACCGACGTACATAGCGAATATTTAGCTTACCTTTTTGACTACGTCAAACTGGCCGAGCTAAGCTGAGAAGTTGGTAACTTATCTTTACATTCTCTAGTAATAGGTACTAAAGTATTACACGCTAATACTTTTAAGTCAAAAGCTTTCTACGCGTTTAGGTGTGTGATAAACTGATAATATCTCTTTCCAGTTATAAAATTACAGTGCCTACCTAATAGGTATGTGATCATCACATTCTGTACATGCGTGGATTAGTTTACAGTGCATTATCTCGTTCATCGAGGGTCTTATACAGATCTTATATATAGGATTAGGTATATAAGTTAACATTCTGAGAGAAAAAATACCAGTACATTTTGTACTTACTCACTCCTAGTCTGTACACCTACTGTTTTTTTGTAACTTCTTCCACCTATTCATAACGTGAAAGCAAAAAGTAAGTTCAAACGCAATAGGAATAAGGTTCAAGATAGATTGCAGCTACAGGCAACGGGACGGCAACGCCGCGCTCAGAAATGTTTTTGTCCAAATATTTAAATTTTTTGGCGGGAAGAAATGTTTTTGCTTGTTACACAAAATCTATGGGGCCTATTGTTTTGAAAATTTTGGTGCCGATGGCACAAATTCTACACTACATTTTAAGCCATTAAACAGTAATCTAGGCTTTCCCGTTTGAGCTGTCCAGCATGTGCTAGCTGGGGACATGTGTCCCCAGCTTACACGTTGGTTTGAGCTTGTATCTCCAAAACCTTAATAGCCAGAGACTTGAAAATTTTAGTGCCTTTGGCACAAATTTGGCTCTAAATTTTGACATATTAAACAAAGTCGTAGGTCCATTCGTTCAGAAGATACAGATGAGTAGCTGTAGACACGTGGTCTCCAGCTTACACGTTAAAATCGAGTCATAACTACTACAGCTTTCAAGTATGACGTTCAAATTTTTTTGTGCCATTGGCACAAATTATGCTCTAAATCCCTGGCTATAGTATATAACCACATCTTCAGCCATTTCGTATATACAGCATGTGTCAGCTGGAGACCATAACGTCAGCTAACACACTAATAATCACACGTAGCATCGAAGTTTATTTGGCACCTAAATTTTGAGTTGGTATTCATAATTGCACAAAATATGCTCTAAATATTGGCATATTCAGAATTAAGAAATTTCGATTGAGTAAGCTGGAGACATTCACACGATAAAATATAAATTATAATTTTTGTAAATATTATAATGGGTATACTACCAGAAAATGTCCAATGACTAATTTATACAGGCCGGTGAGTATAAAATAAAAGTCTAAAGATTTTTGAACTTATGTAAATCAATTACAAAAATTAAGTCATGTGCGGGATTTGAACGTCGGATGGACGCAGATCCACCCCATTAGCCGGGGTATGCTCCAACCAATTGAGCTAACATGACAATGAGTCATAACTCAAATTTTTCCCATCGTTCTTTAACCATCGTATTGGGATGAAGCGACATCTATAGTTCAACTTACGCTGTACTACAAACATGACCGATTTTGCAATTGGTTTTATACTTGTAAATGATGACGCAACCTTATAATTTTAATATTAAAGGTTATTGCAAACATAACAATAATAAAATTATGTACATCAAACTTGAAAAAATTTAAGATGTAATAAAAAACTTTTTAATAATAACAAATATTTTTAAGTATTTCAAGAAAACATCAAAATTCAAAAACAACACGCAGCCAAACCGGAAGAATTTCTATAGTTTTTTGAAAATTCTTCCGATTTGATTTTTATATATGTTAAGTGTTTTATTAAAATATTAATTTTGATGTTACCTTAAAATATTTAAAAATATTTGTTATTATTAAATATGGATTTCCGCAAAGTAACGTCTGAAACTATTCATTATTCAGAAAACTTTTAGAATAGAATAATTTATTTGTAAGACATGGTATGTATACGGATTACAAAAGCATACAGGGTGGTATAAATAAATTTTGTTAGTACAATGCATGTCCTTGCCTTATTCGGCGTACAAATATTTAGTTAGAATTTACATTATCATACATCATTATAGAAATTTAATATTAAACATTTTGTCATACTTATCATAGTTAGATACTTAATACAATTAAAAAAGTCACATTATTTGTCAATTATATTTCATGTCAAATTTATCATTTAAAAATTCAGTTATACCGTAATAACATTTATCAGCGAGTAATCTATTTAATTTATTCTTAAACTGGTCATTGTTTAACTCTCTAATACTTTTAGGTATTTTATTGTAAATTATTGGTCCCATATTAAAAATACTATTATGTCTAAGAGCAGTGTTATAGCTACGTATGCGCAGCCTTGTAATGTCTCGCCTGCTACGAGTACTAGTAGATGCTTCAATACAAGTGCAAAATCTGTCTGGGTTGTTTTTTACAAATGTTGCTACTTCGAGGATATACAGAGATGTTAATGTCAGCAGCCTATGTTTGAGAAAGTATGGTTTACAGCTATCTGTCTTTTTCAAATTGTTCATTGCTCGTATACATCTTTTTTGTGCTTTGAATACAACCCCTTTGTCAGTAGAATTGCCCCAAAAGATAATCCCGTAACGTAGAACTGATACAACAAGCCCATAGTATGCCGTTATCAGAGCATCCTTGTTTATTACGAAAGATAGTTTATGCAACGCGTACGCCGTTGAGTGAATTCTCTTAGTTAAAGTCTCTATGTGTGCCTTCCAGTTAAGTTTGCTATTAATAATCAATCCTAAAAATTTAGTTGATTCCACTTCTTGCACCACTTTACCATTATATTGAACTAAAATTTTCTTTCTAAATACACGTTGTTGTCGGAAATTAATTACATTCGTTTTGTCCAAATTTATTTTTAAATTATTATTATCAAGCCATTGTATCATTGATTTTAAGCTGTTGTTTATGTCATATTCGTAGTTGTCATCATTATTACATTTAATTGTAATTGTACTATCATCTGCAAATAGTGTAGTCGGGTGATCAAGAGCCCTGGGTAGGTCATTAATATAAAGGATAAATAACAACGGGCCCAGTACGCTACCCTGTGGAACTCCATATAAAGTAGTGCGTTCATTGGACCTGTATATTTCTTCGTTTTTAGTTATTATATTTATCTTAGTAATTTCGGTATAATGTTTTCTATTTGTTAGATATGACTTAATGAGCTCTAAGATATTGCCTCGGATTCCGTAGGCGTACAGTTTTTTCAGCAAAATAACATGGTCCACGTAATCGAAAGCCTGCTTCATGTCACACAATATAGCACATATTGGTTTAGTTTTGTCTACGTGAGAGATAACTTTTTCTAAGAAGTCATAAATTGCTAAATTAATTGAACTTTTTTCGCGAAACCCTTTTTGTTCTTTACAAAAAATATTTTTCATTTCTAAGTATCTATACATTTGTGAATAAATATATTTTTCAAAAATTTTTGATATTATTGGAATGAGAGATATAGGCCTGTAGTTGTCCATGCATTTTCTGTTCTTTTTCTTAAATAATGGCTTTATGATAGATACCTTGAGAGCCTCAGGATATACACCTTCGCAGATACATAAATTTAGAATGTAACTTAAATGTTCACATATAAAAATAGCAACTTTTTTCAGAATGGTCGTAGCAATTTCATCGTAACCTACACTATTAGTGTTCTTTAAGGATTTCAATATTTTGAGTACGTCATAGGCAGTGCTAGGAGCTAGGAACATAGAATTCGGTGTGTTTACAATGAATGAGGTGCTATTGTGATTCTGATTGTCATGTTTCGTTGGCTCAATTCTGTCTATGAAATAATCGTTAAACGCATTACATATTGTGTATGGATCAGTATAAATCTCATTTTTTACTTTAATATGACCTATTGATTCCTTTGGTGTCTTAGATTTTGAGCTATTAATAATGTTCCATGTGCATTTGGATTTATTTGTAGCCGTTTTAATAGCAAAGTCGTTTTGCGCCCGTTGGGTTAACTTAGTTACTCTTTTAAACCGTTTTGAGTAGTCAAATAATTTTACTTTGTTGTCAATAGTTGGATTCCTTCTATATTGCCATAAGAGTAGACGTTTTTTTTTGCTGCATTGTTTGATACCACGAGATATCCATTTAGGTTTTTTATTGGACTTCACTTTTTTTTGTATAAGCGGAAAACATAAGTCATAGAATAGTTTAAAAATGTCAAAAAAATAATTATATGCTTCATTAGAATTGTCAATTTTATAAAGTTCTGAGAATGAAAGACTCTTAATGCATGAGATAAATTTCACTATATTCTGTTCGCTATAGTCGCGTCGTCGAATACACCAACTATCAATAATGCATTTCTTATCCACGGGACACATCAATAGTTGAGCCGTGTGGTCAGATAACGCAAGTTCAACTACTTCTGATTTAAAGTTTTTTTGAATATCGTGAGCAATGTTATCGATGCACGTTTGACTACTTAAGCTAGTGGGTTGCTTAATAGCTAATTTAAGATTAAACCCTAACAACAGATGTTCCAGCTTCCGCGTATTAATATCTGATTTTAATATATTTATATTATAATCACCAGCTATTAATATATGTTTATATTGTCTTGAACATATCTTTTGGAGAACATTGTATAGACTACTCAAAAATGCTCAAAATACTTAGCTTTATTTTTATTTTTTGGCACTCTGTATATACATACTATCACTATTTTGTATGGAATTAACTCAATGGCGCAACATTCAAAAATTCCTGAAAGGGACAGAGAATTAATTTCTGGAAGCTCTTTGTACCGTTGTCCTGTTTTGGTTAGGATACAAGTACCACCTTTAGAAATATTATCTCTGCAAAAACTAGAAGCTAATTGATAATTTGGTATAAAAAGGTTGTTTTCAAATCCTAACTTCATATTATGTTCTGTTACACAAATTACTTCTACATTAATTTTATTTTCAGATCGCATGTTATTTAGACAAACAGTTAATTCATCAGCCTTACTCATTAGTCCTGCTATGTTCTGATGCATGACACAAATATGTTTATTCTCGAAAAAACTCATCATCACAATTTTCAAAATCATCAACGCAAGTTCCTATTTTAATTTTACATAAACTGTTACCTTTTGTGTCACTAATTACAGAAGATACTGTGTCCATTATAGCACGCAGGCCACTATTTTTTAACATTCCCGATCTCAAAAAGAACATTTTGTGGTCAAATGTCAGGCATGAGTTCGTGTCAAAGATTAATGCATATTGATGTGTCATATTATCTAAGTAAAGCAATTTATTGAATATGTCAATCCTATTATTAATATGATTTAAATTGTACATGATATTAGATTCTGCTGTATATTTATATGTAGGGACACATATAATGAAATTTGTGTTATTAATATTGCAGAGAGCTTCCCGCAATTGACTTACGAGTTTAATATAGTCGCTATCAACCTTGAAATCTTCCTCACCTATAAATAAAATGCAATAATCGTTCACAGTAAGTTTATTCACAGTATTAACGTCAATTTATCTATTTCTAAATGAGCGCTATTTAATTCAATCAACATATTTTCTATCTTGTCCTTTAGTTGTTTTACTAGATCACTGTCTTCATCATCTGATATATCTGGAAGACTACTAGTAGTGGCGTTTTGTGTCTCAATCTCACTTTCATTATGTGTCTTAGAATCAGATAGTGTTCGCGTACGTCTAAAAGTAATATTTTCCAGGAAGTTCATTTTGGACTATATATAAATTATTTATTCTTAATGTAATATGAATAGGTAGCACTATTGCGTCACAACAATGGAACCTGTACCTATATGTAACCTAATTTGGTTGCTGTGTATATCGGCTGCACTCTTGGCCGATGAGACAATAAATAGCTGTAGGATGTTTACGTACTGCGATATACGGTACAGCGCTAGTGCTTCGTGCTATGACTCACGCGTAACGTCCGGCGACGGCTTCGGTCGCGACAGGAGCTCGCGGGTGACGGGTGACGAGCGGGCGGAAGCGCTCGCCGGCCTGTGCGGTGGATCGGCACTCGTTGATGAAGCAAAATATTTAAAATTAAAACGATGATATCTCACTCATTTGTTGGCCAATTTTTACAAAAAAACCACCAGAAAACACTTTATACTTTTAGCTCAACAATTATACAAGTTATACTTTGAATATATCACTTTTCACCACTATTTGGATTAAATTTTTGAAGAGTAAATTGAATACGTGTTGACATGAGCGAACGGGTACGGCGAAAAAAAAGTTTTTGTAAAAAACTACCTATTGTTAACCTAAACAACAAACTAACAAATTTTCTGCCCTTCACAGGATGAAACTAAAAGCATCACAACTCCAACCGAGGTAAATAGAATTATTGATATACTCATTTATTTTTTACCATTTTTATTAATAAAATCTTTATATTTAAAGCATATTCACTAACTTTTAAAAGGCCAATATAATGATTAAGTCTGTCTAAGTGTTTTTTTATTCAGATAGAGGAAGCAAAAATGATATGGAAGGAGCTGTGGAAGAGATACAACGGCAATAAGTTTGAAATATTATAACTAAAATATATACAAATGGTACTGCCACTTGTGTCTAGGCGATTTTTCGTCACAAACCTATGAACAGCTTTCTTGTAATATAGCAAAATATCATTCACTGACAAACTAATTAAACACAAAATATCAGAACTATTAACCTTAAAGCCTGATTAGCACAAAGCCAGCGGCTGGCTGTTTTACTGTCTAATCATTTTGAATTTGTCTTTATAACTACAATGCATAATATCAGCTGTTGAAAGACTTGCATAAGTGCCCCTCATCACCATCAAATTTTCATCCTTTTTTTTTTGGAGATTAAACCGTACTTTGACGCTAGGCTCACCTGATGTCAAGCTATATATAACCTCTGTTTAACAGATGCATTTTGTCACAAGTGCCGAACTGCACTGCGCCCGTCAATCTGAGGCATACAGTTGTTGAGTCTTACGTGCCAGTAATTAACTGGCTCTCAAGGACCGCCCAAACACACTGTTAGGTTTTTCTCGTAAATTGTAATTTTGTAACACTGTTAGATGCTCGGCGACAGATTTTCTACTAGAGGGTGGTTGCTAGCCAGGTGAGCATTCGTCAAATGCTTTTCCACTATGCGGTGAAGCTCAATCCAGCGGCGGTGGGTATCGAACCATGGATCACCGGCTCGGTAGTCCAAAGCTATTACTGCTCGCCTATCAATCCTTCAAAGATCCTAGATGGTTTAGGATGAAAGCACGAATAAATATGTAACGAAGTGTAACACTCAAACAGTTACCGCTTTGATTTCGGACTTATCAAGCTCACAATTAACAAAACATGCAAAACCTTCCAAATTCAATTGGATTGGTTAATTGATTTGACGGTTAGAAAAGATCGCATCCGATTGGTCGCGTCCAGGTAATGTTATTGCGCCGCACACTACTTTTTAAACCACGCCCACGGCGGTGAGGTTTGCTTTCTGCTGTTTTTGAGCTTGACTTACATATCTTTACAATTTTTTTCGTAGGATGAAAGATTTATATTGATAGAGGTAAAATTTCGAAAATCGTTTGCCAGCTAAACTATCGACCACTGGAACTCTGCCACTTTGGTCTGAATGGAACCTTAAAACTAGTTGGGGTAGTAGATTCAAATAGATTTCATATGAAACACGACATATTGTTATTAGTTTAAATAAAAACCCAAGCAGACGAGTCAGCCCACATAACTATATAAATAGGTAAAACTATAAAACATTTATTTCATTTCAGGATGAAAATAAAACTATAGTTTCAGCCACAGAGGTAAGTCAACACAAATATATTGTATGAGTAAGTCATCTTAACCGAGACCTAAGTACTGATATTTAAGTAGAGGTTAATATAAGTGTTATATACAAGTTATACACTTGTATTTCCACTTCAATAGCGAGGAAATGAAAAAAAAACCGTTTAAACATTTTCCCTAAAAAAAGTTAACTTGAATCTGATACTCCTATTTGAACTGAAGAATTTCTAGTACATTTCCTTTTGTTTTATAGGACTTGAAAACGCCAGATCTAGAATCCAAAGAGGAGTTGACCAGCCAAGATGAAGCCAAAAGCAGTGACAATCAGAGTACTCCAAGGAAAAAGAAATCAAGGAAGCGCACCATAGACAAAAATAAATGTAGCTTGGAAAAGAATGATGCTCCCAAAGGTTAGAAAACTCCATCGTCTTATATCTCCTTTCTTATCAACTGCTTCTCCTTGTTCTTTGCAAAGTTATTTTGGGGCCACATACCTAAAACTTCATTGCTATATACATATTTGAGTAGTAACAAAGTAGTAGATAACATAAGCGCTCCAAAGTGTATGAAAACCGAGCATGTAATTTTTTTTATGTTATTGTGACGGAACAAGCTCGAGGCCCACCTGATGTTAAGCGGACTAACCTCTGCCTATAACAGATGCATTTCATCACAAGTCACGAATTGCACTACACCCGTCACCTTGAGACATAGTTGTTAAGTCTCTTGTGCCTGTAATTTAACTGGCTCCCAAGGACCGCCCGAACATACTGTTAGGTTTTTGTTCTCGTAAATTTGTTTTTTGTGTGGCTTTCGAGGAAAACTTTTTGTACCTAGTATGGCGAGTCATGGTAGTAATTTTATGATAGGAAGTATTTGACGCGCGAATTCATTTTGAAGACACACCGTACTATCGGTTAAAAGGCACCGCTTGTAGCAGACCTTAATGCTTCCACCGCCGACGTCACATTTGCACCGCGTACCTACCAACAGTCTCAGCACTGACAAATTATCGTAGTTCGGACAAGTTTAACTCATGAAATGACAATATTATAAGCGTCTTATACGTAGGTCACACCAAAAGTTTTGCGTAACTTAAAAAAAAACATGCAACATGTTATAAACAAAACATTATGTTTATTGCATTTCAAAATACTCTCCTTTACATTTTAAAAATTTTTTCATCCGATCAAACCATTTTTTAAAACAGGATGATCGCAGTTCTGAAGGAATGTTTTCTACGTGCTGATTAAACAATATCACTGCCTCATCGGAGTTGGTAACAGTAAAACCTCTCATCAAATCTTTGATTTTGGGGAAAATACAGAAATCACAGGTTGTTAGGTCGGGTATATGTGCAGGATGGGACGAGTTGTACTTTTTCCTTAGCTAAAAATGACTTTGTTTTGTTAGCCGTGTGTGAAGAATTGTTGTCATGATGTAGGAGAATGCGGCTTTTTGGTCGTCTTTCGCGAACTTTGTCTAACACCCTGGGTAAACAAATGGTAGAATACGGCATAAGCACTATTTTGATCTTCAAGTGGAATTGTGCAGATTGGATCCACAGGTGAAAAAAAAATGCGATATTTTTTTTACCAACGTTACTCGCCTGTCTCACTTTTGTTGGCCTCTTCTCATTTTCAAACACACATTCACAAGATGGCTGTTTTTTATCGGGTTCAAAACAATAATCCACGAAACGTGGATTTATTATCCACATTTCGTCTCCTGTGACAATGTCAAAAATAGCATTAGAATGTCCGTGGTCGTAACTTCAATAGCATCTGTGGGCGCCATTCTGCTCTGCTGTCAGATCATGAGGGATACAACGACGATAAAGTTTCCAAACTTTTAATTCTTCGTGTAAAATTTTCTGAATTTGGTTCATACCAATCCCCAATAGTCCTCGAATTGTCTCAAATGTAATCCGCGGGTTTTCTTCAATTAGCCGCTTAACAGTAGCCACATTATTTTGGTTGAAGGTCACCCTTCACGATATTCGTCACGTAAAGAAACCCGACCTCTTTCAAATTCAGCAAACCATCGCCTCACGGTACTCAAACAAGGTGCTTCACTCCCAAAAGCATTTTGAAGACAAGCGGCACAGTCTTGCGGAGAGAGAGAACTTTTAAAACCATAAAAAAATCATCGCTCTAAAATCTTTTCGACTTATTTTAAGATTTTTCATTATATTCCTTTGTTAGGATTAGCCCAGGTACCCCACGGGCTAATCCCAACAAAGGGGTTTAATGCAAAAATTACAATGTTAATCTTATATGATGTTTTAGGTGCTTTGTGGGGTCTGCAAGTCCTACCCAAGAGTGAATGGAAAGCGCTCCGCAACAAGTACCTGAATCTACAGCGGAAGTACATGAAAGATCTGAAGATGGAGCTACATAACAAGCGGTACCAATACTCCAGCATTCCAGAGCCTGCTGCTCCCTCTGTGGAGCTCGATACCGGTATTATTACATGTATATGTAATTATGGTTTAACTTTAACTTCATAATTTTTTCATATAGTTAAGCAGTGATGTCTCAGTGGCATTGGCTGTTGACTGCCGAGCAGCAGGTCTATGATTCGAATCATGCCACGGGCTTGAGCTTCACCGCTTGCTGGAAGGGCATTTTGCGAATGCCCTCCTGGCTAGCTACCGTTCCAGTAGAAAATCTATCGCCAAGCACCGAACGGTGTATTCCGGCAGCTCTCGGATACCACTGCTTCGCGAATGTTGCGAGTATCGCCCGTCTCTCTCGCACACTCGCTCATAGCCCAGCGAAAAATTCTTATACAAATAACTGATTACAATTATTTTCTATATTTCAGTCATACCGTCGTCTGCATCAGAGGGCACGAAGTCGGAAGTCAAAATAGAGAGGATTCCAGGGGTTTACGTTAAAGAAATCTTGCCAGAACCCTGCTTGGATATCAGACTGACAAAACGAACGGTAAGCTTGCACTTTTTCTAGACCCCTATATATAAGACTCAATAAAACCGGCCAAGCGCGAATCGGACTCGCTCACTGAGGGTTCCGTAACAACACACAATATTATAATGACTCCAAAAACTACAATCTGTTGATTAAATAAAAGCTTTGGTGTCGTATATCTTTACCCAAATTCTAGTTAGTTAACTAGTAAAATTTTTGTGATAAACGAAAATATAGTCTAAATTTGATGAAGCATTAATTTTTTTATAGACGTAAACATATACCCCCTTACTTATAAAAAATCCGCTATGTAGTTGCTAAGTAATGGATAACTAATTACCCCCTTACTTATAAAAACATCGCTATGTAGTTGCTAAGTAATAGATAACTAAACAGTGTTTAAGTAATGCTTAAATATTTCTTACTTATAAACGCTACATAGCACCTGTTTAGCTAAGCAATGGATAATGAGGTCGAACGTATTTTAAACTGACAACATTGTACTAAAAAGTATTATGAATGACCTAAATGGCCAAATAGCATGTATCTAGTTCTAAATATCTTGAAATTAAAAAGTAAATATAATACTTTTCTTTGTGTAGTACCACCATGGAAGTAATAAGTACTGCGTACAACAGGAATGAGCTCTATCTGTACATCTTGCAGCTAAAATAAAGAAAATAAAACCTTATGCTAAGGGCGTAAGAGTCTTGTTGCGCGCAAAATAAAAATGAAGCCGAGTGAGAGGGTAACCACTGAACCCTGTGTCTCGTTCTAACAGTGACCTAGAGTTGCCAGAGTTAAGTTGATTTCAATCCTTTCGTTGTTTGTTGTAAAATATGTGATTGATGTTATGTAATGACGTAAAACCATTTACTTCTAAAATGTTTCTAAATATAAATAATAATTGATTACCGACATGTTAAAGCAATATTTTTTGTTGCTACGTGTAAAGCCTTATTAACGCAAAAATTTTGCTGTAGCGTATAGGTTTTCTTTTATTTGTATGAAATACGGACACCTGACCTGACAACCCCACTTGAAATCGCAGACTCGGACTTTAATGGCGGATTGTTTTTTGATTGTGTGATATTTTGGAAGAATTTTAGTTAAAATGGGGAATATTTTTGTCGTGGAGGCTTGCGGAATCGATTATTATCCTGATTGTGGTTTATCTTTACAATGGTAATAGTTTTAAACATAATTTGTTAGTGATGAATTACGGTGACCATGCATGACTATCCAGTCCTAGTTCAAGAACAAATAACTTAAATACCTATGCATTTTTTAATTCCTTTCTCTATTAAAATCACTTCGTTTCAATTTCAGATTTCTTAAAGATCCTAATGTTATGGAAAAAATCCACCACAACCTCCTCAATATATATTTGAAGATCCACATGATATTCAATTGGTGAAGGCGTTAGCGAATTCATAGTTTAACTCATAATGCAAAATTAGAATCAGTGAAACATATAAGGAATAAGCTGGGTTTGCGGCAGAAACTTCACAAGACTGTTTTATTTAGCAATGTCTGATTTAGAATTAAACTTAAATGTAAACTAAACTGCTTTTTTCTTAACTAATTAATTGGATAGCCGTCGAAACACACCGTTAGGTGCTTGGCGACAGATTTTATCCTGAAGGGAAGCTACACAGGTGGGCATTCGCAAATTGCCCTGCCTCCATGCTATAATAACTGCGATCCTAAGATAACAATTAGATCGACGGCTTAACGTACCCTACAAAGCACGGAAGTGCTCAGTAGTAATGTCAATAGCGGTCACCCATCCAAGTCATGACCGCGGTGGACGTTACTTAATTGTTAGTAGCTGACAATTGCTTAGCTGATCTGTTAAGAACGGCCAAGTAAACTTTGCTTTGCGTACTTTACACTTATTGTCCCCATTAAAGCACAACTGGCACTACCTAGGTGTATGAAAATCTTAAAATAGTAGGTAATAAGTTAACATTAGAAACAATAGGTTATATATACCTACCTTTTTTTTTTTTTTTTTTTTTTTTATTGTCATGAGGAAAATGCATTTACGCATACACACCCGCCGGGGAGCAGGTGGTTATGTCGGGCTCAGGGTCAACAGGTACCCCACTACCGACTAAAAACCTCATGGTGTTCTGCCATCTTCGACTAGTGACAGGTGCCGCGGGGTCACTCGCGCTCTCATCCGCAGCCCCTGTCGACGTCGCTGCCCGCTTGAACGGGCCCAGTCTCTGGGAATTACTCCCCCCCCCAATGCCACTTCGTGGGATGCCCCGGAACACGAGGGCATCCACACCTCATGAGGACCTAACCCTGATGGGGGGTGCCGGCCGTCCCCACGGCCGACACCCCAGGTCCTCTAAGCGGAGACGGAGTACGAGCACGATCGGCTCGCCTTCGTGTCCGCGCTCTACGGAGCGGAACAGAGAGAGGATCTCTCTCCCTTTCCCGCTCCTCCGCCTCCCTCTGTAAGACAATTGTCTCGCAAAACGAGGCCACCGCCTCCCACGACCTCTCGTCACCGATCATCTTTACGATGATGGCCGGCAAGGAGAGGTCGGACCCCACAACCGCGATCAGGGATCGCCGCGGTCCCGCTCCTCCTGGGCATGCCTCCAGTGCATGCTGGGCGGTGTCTTCCACGCAGCCGCACTGGTGGCAGACCGCGGAAGGCTCCCTTCGTGCGACGTTACACAGGTATCTCCCGAAACAGCCATGTCCCGTGAGAACCTGTGTCAATCTAAAAGAGAGCCTCCCGTGCCTTCTTTGGACCCACTCTCCGAGTACGGGCCGGATCGCTTCGAGGAGTCGTCGAGCGCCGGCTCCCCTCTGTGTGGGTCCTGCGAGGAGCCTCTCGCGCCACGTGGCGAGAGCTGACGCCCTAGCGTCATCGCGCCAGTGCGCCACCTCCCGCGGCGCCGGTCGCTCGTCCCGCTCCCGAGCCTGCGCTCTGCGCTGGTAGACCGAGGCTAGGACTTCTGCCTCAAGGTCCCACGGGAGCAGTCCGGCGAGGACGCACGCAACTTCACAGGAGAGTGTGCGGTACCCGCGACACACTCTCACCGCCATCACTCTCTGCGCCGCAAGCAGGGCAGACGTGCCCTTTTGGCGGAGGGAGCCTGCCCATATCGGGGCACCGTACAGGGCCATGGAGCTGACCACCGCTGTATAAAGGCGGCGGCAGCTCCCCTCTCCTCCCCTGGTATTTGGGAGAAGGCGACTTAATGCGCCAGCTGTCCTCAGCAGTTTGGGGGACAACAACCGCATGTGTGCCTCGAATTTCCATTTACAGTCGAGGACGACGCCGAGATATTTCAGCGTCGACCCAACTGGAATGGAGGCTCCACCCACTACGATGGTGGAACCTGCAGGTGGCGGCCGTCGTCGGCCATAAAAGTAAATGGCCTCAGACTTATGGAGTGCCACCTCCAGGCCCAGCATCCGTATTCTGGCCACGATCGTCGCGACTCCGGCCGTGGCCAGGATTGCCGCCTCTCTGTAGTCGCCTCCCCGAGCGGTAACCAACGTGTCGTCAGCGTAACAAACGACGCTGACGCCACGGAGGTTAGCGCCACGAAGCACCCAATCATACCCGACGTTCCACAGGAGGGGGCCTAGAACCGACCCCTGCGGAACGCCGCGCGTCATGGGACCTCGTCCCTCCCCATTCGTCGTCGGGAAGACTACCTCCCTATCGGAGAGATAGTCCCCGACGAGTCTTCGAAGGTACTGGGGCACTCTGTGGTGATCCAGTCCCCCGAGTATCGTGGTCCAGGGCAGCGTGTTGAACGCGTTGGCAATGTCCAACGACACAGCAAGCAACACGCCGCCACTGGAGCACGCCTCCTCAGAGAGGTCGCGGACGCAGGAGATGGCATCCAGCGTCGAGCGACCTCTCCGGAACCCGAACTGGGTAGGTGCCAGATCGGGTCCTGTCGTCTCCAGGTGTTTGATAAGGCGGGCAGCGACTACACGCTCCAACAACTTGCCCGCCTCATCAAGCAGCACGATGGGACGATAGCCCGCAGGCTCGTCCGCGGGACGGCCCTCCTTCCTCAGGAGGACAAGCTTGCCCCTTTTCCACCGCTTAGGGAATTTACCCTCCCTGAGGCACCTTTCAAACAGGGCATTCAGAGAGGGCCCCAGATGATCGAAGGAGAGTGCCCACGCGCGACCCGGTATGCCATCAGGCCCGGGCGCCGTGTTCTTGGCCCTCATCCTAAGCAATGCGGCGCCTATCTCTCCGTCGGAGATAGGGGCAGGCTCGTCCTCGACCACGTCGAGATCAACCATTGAGGCCAGCTGCGCAGTGGGAGGCGTAAAATCTGTCCCCGGGGCACCGGGGAACAAGCCATCAACCACCCTCTGGAGCACCGCCGGGAGGAGCGAGGCAGTGGTGGGGGGGGCCCAGGGGCGAAGCTTTTGCCTCGCCCACATATACGGGCGGCCCCACGGATCGCGCTCAAGCCCCTCCAACAGCTGTTCCCAGGCTCGCTTCTTGGCCTCCTTAATGGCCGCTCGTAAGGCCCTAGAAGCCTCTCTGTAGGCGGCGTACAGGGACTCCAACACCTCGGTCTCACGCCGCCTCCGCCTCCGATATCGCTGGTATCGGCGGCGCCTCGTTACACAGGCTCGCCGGAGTTCGGCGATCTCCTCCGACCACCAGTATACTTGGCGTCTGGACTGTGGGGCTCGTGCGCGTGGCATCGCTGCGTCACAGACGCGCGACATTGCCTCGCACAACCCATCCGCTTCCACGTCAACGTCCACTAGGACTGGGTCTGGAGGAGATCTACCCCACGCCTGGACGAGGGCCGCTTCCTGCAGTACTTCAGCGTTGAGGCGCTTCAGAGCCCAACGCGGACCGATCTCACGCGATCGCACTGCGTCCGTCTGGAGCGAGGAGATGCTAAACCGGATATACCGGTGGTCGGAGAGCGTCTCCTCGTCCACCAACACCTGCCAGTCGCGAATACGGCAGGCGAGGTTTGGAGTGGCGAACGTCAGATCGACAATCGAGCCACCCCATTGACGGACACAAGTGTTCTCCGTCCCGTAGTTCATCACGCAGAGGCCAACCTCAGCCAACCACTCTAACAGGGTGCGGCCCCGCGGGTCCGTCGTCGGGCAACCCCACGCCGGGGATTTGGCGTTGAAATCCCCAAGGACGACCAGGGGGCGGGGGCGGGTCTGGCCAATTAAGGTTCCCACCTCGCTGAGGAGGGCCTCGAACTCGTGCAGGGGTCTGTTACGGGAGTGATAGACCCCTACGACAATTACGTGACCAACCGTTGCTGCCACATATCCCCTGCCCCTCGTCACTCCTTCGAGGGGATATATACCTACCTAGGAAGGCGTACGTTTCCTTACCTTTCGATGTCTTTTGAAATTGAGAAAAAAGTGATGTTCAGACCTGTGTTATTATTTATGCAGCCAAATGCAATGCTGTATAATCTTGCCCTCATTCCAACCTACCTAATAGTACCTAATAGGTACTAACCTATTATTCTGTGCTACTAGGTACGTAAACAGCCTAACAAACACCAACACGAAATACGGCGCCTTGAAGTGAGAAGACGTGCGTTCCGGGCGGCGCCCGGCAACCCTTGTAGAGTAAACGCGACTTGTTGCAGCCGCGCTTGTACTTGTAGCATTGTACCTAAAGTGCGGAGTGAACCAGGCCTGCCTATATGACGCGAGTGTGAAAAGCAAGCAAAAACAGTAAATGTATAGTGCTCTATAGGCAAATGTTGCTATCTGCCTTAATGGGACGATCGGAGTATTGCTAAGCTTATACAGTTTACTGTTGCTGTTAAATTGTCTACCCTACATGTATAGTGTTTTTTTTATTTTTTTATTACTCCAGTGAGGTGGATGATGTGTTTATTAAAAAAAAAAAAAAACATGTTTCATGTGCCTATTTTAAATACCCAAGAATGTTGCTGCACTGGAGGAAGACATTGACAACTGTAACACAGGTCGTACCTGTGTTACAGTTCTTAATGTCAATAACTATACCATAAAATTAGATCATATACTATTAAAACAACGCCATTATAATTAATGTATAGTTAAAAAAGTTCTATGTGATTTTTAAAAAATAAATATTTGTATTGGCATTTATTTGTATTTATAGGGCAAGTTTATCATTAGCATCTTCGATTAAAATCCATCTGAAGCAATGATATGCTGACGTCATATCACAAATCAGTTTTTGTAATTATTGTCCTTAAATCATGTTTCAATATGGTCACCATCGCCAGAAAGGGATAAGAGGTACAGTTACTGAGCTCTCGTTCGGCTTCAATTTTACGACAACAGCTCATTCCTGTTGTACGTAGTACTTATTACTTCCATGAGTACCACCAACTTAACTGTGCAGTTTTCGAGGGCGCTACTGGTCAAGGAAATCAACTACGAACTGTCACAGTTTGAAGGAATGTTGTAGTTCTTTTTTCTGCCACCTGAACAGATAAGTTGGTGGGTCTGTAACTAAATCAGCTGATCAGAAATATGGGCGCCATCTTGTTACTTAAAATTTAAACAAGGGTGGGACGGTGTTTAAATTGACAGCTGATTTAAGCAGTACTTAGGTACTGGATAAAGTTATGTAGCGTTTATGAGTAAGAAATTTTGCTAATCAGCGGCTAAGCAATGTTTAAAATTTAAGTAGCGTTTATAAGTAAGGCTGATAGTGTTTAACCTCCCCATTCAGAGTTGGAATAGATCTATTCGCGATGACGTCACTACTACAGACTCATAATCGGAATAGATCTATCCGTACGTTCCACTGGTTAGATTTAGCATTATATTGTTGCTGTCTCACAATTTAGATATGTAGAATGTATGAGGCAAAGAGAGACAAATATATTTTCATTTTCCTAATACCAAAATATCTAAACAGAACGCAATAAAAAAAAAGAAATCGACTTTTCAAAGTAATCTTTTTTTTTTTTTTTTCTTTTTTCTTTCTGCAAACATATTCAATCACAGGTTATTCGAAATCTAAAGAATGTACAGTAAAATGAATAATAGGAAGTAAAGGCTAGCTTACGGATACTATCAACAACAAATAATCTCTACGATTAGAGCTATAAAACATCAGTAGTGGCCATAACTTTGGGGAACGGCGCACATTTTCGTAAACATAATTTAGCTCTCAAACAAAACAGAATTTTACAATAAATATTCAATAATGCATCGTAAAGAAGTAAAACAAAGGTTTTTCTTTATAATACTTTTTATTTCACGTGAAACAATTCAGTACTTTTCAAATAATTCGCATATTACGAAGTGGTTGTGATTTCGCCATATTGAGCCCGAGTGAACGGGAGTAGAGCTGTGAACATTTTGACAGCGGACAGGTTAAGTAATGTTTAAATGTTTCTTACTTATAAACGCTACTTAGCAACTATTTAGCTAAGCAATGGATAATGAGGTCGAACGTATTTTAAAATGACAACATTGAACTAAAACGTATTATGAAAGACCCAAATTGCCAAAAAGTATATATCTAATGCTGAAAATCTTAAAATTAAAAAGTAAAAAATATTTTTCTTTGTAGATACCTACTGATTTTTGTACATATGGTTAGGCTTACTGGAGACTTCTAATGCGAGTTTTTTTTTGCAATATGGTAAATTCAAAGTGCCCTAATATTCTATGAATTCGATCCAGCAACCTATTCCATAGCATATTTTGAAATGCATTATGGAAGCCCGAATACCGTCAAATCCCGCTGGAAGTTATCTTTTTCCATCCCAAACAATAACTATACCCAATTATGTCTACGTTTTTTTCTATGAAGGCAAGATTCCAATCTTCATATTTTTTTAATCATTCTATAGCGATTCCTTAAATCGCAGTAATTTTATAAAGGCCGTAATATGTTCTTGTGTTTCGTCTACTGTGTTAGAGAAATGATTTTGTAAGACCCTGAAACTGCGCCCGGTGAATGGCAATGGGCTCGCCGCCTATTACATGGGACCAAAACCCAATTGACCGAAACATGGGTGTTCACCTCTGCCTACCCCTTCGGGTAATACAGGCGTGATTATATGTATATGTATCTAAAGTTTATGTATGTGTTTTTGTCTTCTACGCGTATTTACGTTTTAACGGCTTGAGGGTTTGGATGAAACAAAGGAATAGTTAGTTTAGGTTCTCTATACTTTTCATCATCATTGTCTACGCGGGTGAAACCACGTGGCGCGGCTATAAGAAAATTACAATTAGTTCGATCACTGGATCGAATCAGATGTTGGGGTAATAATGAGAAAGTGATTTTCAGTAACAGTCCGGCGTCCAATTTGGACCAGTAAAACTTTCGCCCTATTAAATGAGATCCTTAATACCATTAAGAATATTTCGACTCCTAAAATATATTTTTTTGCTGAACTGAATCGACATATATGCTGAAATTCGCAAATAAGTACTCAATTCTGCTTTTAAGTTGAATTTCTAGTTATATTATTTACGTCTTCTTACCGGTATTCTATACCTAATATAGTAGGTATAGAGTAATATTGAATCTTCCTACCCTAACAAGGATTATATATACCTATAATTATTAGGCTAGGGAGATATATCTCCCTTATGTAGGGTCAGTATATATCTCTGCTATATCAATACAAAATACAAAGCAACAACATATTTAAAATATTCGCTCACAACGCATAGAACAACACGAGAACAAAAATGTAAAAAGTTTTGGCTTTGATTTTATAATCGACAACCAACTTTATTAGTAGCAGGTATAGTATACCCGCTACCTTTCCGGCCATAATCGTGACATGGAGAACTGTTTTCCACCCAATGTTCAGCAACTCCCTACTCATATAAATCAACGTGAATAGTCGTATAATAGTGAAAAACCTACACCACTCATTGGGCGCATCGTTTAACAAGTTGCCTTTTAATACATCCAATAGGAATATACGAGTGCGGCACAATCCTTATGTTCTTATTTAAGGATTGTGCCACACTCGTTCAGGAACTCGCATTCAGGAACTGTACCTGCGGTATACTCTTCAATAAGATCACGAAAAGTAAGTAGGTTACGCATAATAATTATTTCATCGTCCAATGTATGTTTCTACTTGCTATATTTTTACGATTTATTAACAGAGTATGTCGTGTTTATAGTTTTGTATGTCTCCTTGACAATAACCTCAATAGTAACTAAATCAGCTGATCAGAAATTTGGGCGCCATCTTGCTACTTAAATATTTAAACATGGGTTGGACGGAGTTTAAATTGACAGCTGATTTAAGCAGTACTTGGTAGCAGTAATTCTTTCGGTTTAGCTGCGTGGTGTATGTTACGTCATGTCGGCTTTACAGGAAAATTAGGCGGAATTGTCACTAGATATATATTTTAAGTGTTTTATTAAAATATGAGCATAATGTTTTCTAAAAATATTTGTTATTATAAAAACATATAAAATATAATTATGTTAATTGTACTCTACTCAATGAGTTCTAGACGATGATACCTCACGTGCTCGGGTGCCATAATGTTTTTATTTTTCTTTTACATACATTTTATGTAGAACCGCCCTGAAAAATAACTTAATTGAATCTCTAGTGTAACGATTCGTCCATGCCTCAATGTTTTACACTAAGTATCTAATTTTCAATTCTGTAACTAATTCCATTTACGAGCTAGAGACCCAAGTTGTGACATATTTTGGTGGACGGACGGACGGACAGACAGCATAGGCTCATTAATAGGGCTCCCTTTTCCCCTTTGGGTACGCAACCTAGGCCGGTTTTTTACGTAGTTTGGTTACTGTTTTGCGGCGGATGTGTGGGTAGTAAAGTTGTTGAGGGGCACATCCCCTTAAAGGATTATTTGCTTGTTACTTAATTATTTGTTAAGTATATTTGTGTTTCGTCACCCAGAACAGACATATTTCTACACATATAAAAAAATCTAAAATAGAACTTATAGAACTTACTGTGCCGTGGGAAACAAACATACCTAAAGACCACAAAATAAAAACAAAGAAATATTATGATCTAACAAATGAGTTAACCTAAAACGGTTATGTGGTTAGTTTATTTGCTGTAGAAGTCGGAGCAAGGGTTATAACAGCAAAATCCCTGTATAACCTACTTTAAGACCTTGGCCTGTCAATAACAACCGTAACTTCCATCCTAGAACGTGTATCCAAGGCGGCATTAGTAGGATCTTACCAAATTTGGTTGGGCAGGGGAGGAGGCTCGGGCGGTCAAAGGGAGCATTGATGCATCATAACGGGCCCCTTAACCTTACTCACTGGGTTGCAAGTCCCTGGCACCTTGATTTGGACCTCTTCCTCTGCAACGCTATAGACCCGGCTTCCGCACGTTGAATCCATGGAATGCTAAGTAATTCGTCTCATCCTTTCTATTTCAGATCAGAAGTAACGTGCACGCACTCCACGTCGATGTCAAGGAAGGTCAGACTGAAGTCATCATTAGGTTCGATTCGGCTAACGCTGCCAGTGAGGTGAGTGGACATTGTATCTGCAGACAGTGTATACATAAAATGTTCAATACTCAGAACGCTCAATACGAAAACAAACTAACTAAAAACTGGAATCTCAAAAACAAAAAGTCCATATTATAAAAGTTCATAGAAAATTCAGTTCTCAGTGTCAAAGAATAAAACTCTTACCATCTAATGTGACCTATTTAAATGATTGATTAATGTACTTAGAATATGTAGAATTTAAAAACGTTTTGTTATTGCTCGCAATTTCATTGCAATTTTTCATCAAAGTGATGTTTGTTTTAGGATTCCATATAACAATTTCTGTGGATCCATATGTTTCACAGAATTAAAAACGGCGAAGTTGCGATTGTCCAAGTGCAGCCAACTGCCTAGACTCACTTCCTCTGTTCTGTCGCGCTGCAGGGACCTTGCGGATAAAAGAAACCGAACTTTAGAATAAATTGTGTAGTTTTTAATCTTTTTAAACATATTGAGTTTTGATCATTTTGTGTTTGGAAGATTTAGCTTTTTTAACGTTATACGTGTTGAACATTATGCGTCGCGACGGTATCTACGTCTTTATGACTATATATATTGCATATTGAAACTACTGCACTAACTTGATTCAGAATTATATTAATTGTGGATAATCAGATAAACCAAGAAGTCTGGATCCTTATTAAGTGAGTGGAAGTGCTTGCTTGCAAAAGATTTCGATTCCATTCCTCGACAAGGTGATATACATAAGGAACATAATTTATAGCTAAACAAGCAGTTTATTACCACGAGGACGTGATAATAAATGGTTGGGTACCACCGCCTTGCCTTGTCCATAGCGCTCTTCACACTTATATTATAGTTTCGTTATATTTTGAATACAAAGTCTTCAAGCTCGCTGAAATTTGGCACTTGAGTCAATGGGAGAGGCTGTGTTCAGTAGTGGCCGATCCAGCTGACACAGTAAAGCTGCCTGTGGTCATACCTGATTAAAGTGACCACCGTCGACAATGATACACTCACACACCTAGAAGATTCAATACAAATTCTTATTGCCTGTAGATACTGAAGTCCGAAATGCAATGACATTATTTTTAATTGCAATATTTCAGTATTGCAGCAACTCCGGTAACCCGGCGCGGGTGCTCTCCGCTGCTGAGGAAAGTGAGCAATGGCAGCGCGCAGAAACAGCTCGAGGCACGAGGCGCGTGCGCGGCCGCTGTAAGCTTCTAGCGCTGCAAGCGCGCGCCGCACCATCCAGCGCTGCAGCGCTCGCGCCCGCTTCACCGCAGCCCACTCACACACACATACGGTTCGATGACGAGTAGTGTCTGCATACGTCACCGCTGCAAGCTGCTAAACTTCGGCGCGCCAAGAAACAATCAAATTTTATATTTCTAATACTTATCCTATACTAAGGCTTGGTCATTAAACACGCGTGCATGGGAGAATCAAAAATTTAATCCATGGTCACCCCCAAAGCGTACGAGTCAGTTTTTTTTACTCTATACCAAATTGTGCTTCACGTTGCGATGAGAGAGATTCTCTCCGTATTCCTATAGGGGTAATGTATTAAAACAAAGCAATAATAATGAAGGTTCATCGTCATTTCATGAATTAGGACCTTGTAACGGAAAAATAGCTAAATAAAATTCTCCCTATTACTAGCAAGAATCGTTCCCTCTTAATTTCAGAGATAGAATGCGCAATCGCGTAGTCCCGGCAGTTACGTTATATAAATAATATTATTTTTTTTATATGTTAGTAATTCCACAATTCTGCCGAACCTAGTTTTGGACCTGCCATTCTGAATACAATGAAATTACAGGTATCCCTTTTAATGATTTTCTTTAACTGTGGGCGTTATGTTGATGTGATGTGTGATTATTATATAACTGCAATTATAGTGCTGTGAGTATATAAGTGTAACTAAGTAGTAAAATAATATTGTCAGCTTTATTTATGAACTTTTAATAAAGACTGTTTTTAAATCCATATTGCATTAGTTTTATTACGATGAAATTTCTAGTTTATGAATAAGTTTAAGCTATGTTTATTTTATATCGACCTTGAATGACATGCAATTCCATAAATAATACATTTTTTGTATTGTCAAGCTTCTGCTTGTTGTGGGGTTGAGGAAGAAAATTTAGGGACAAAGATATAGTAAAATCCTGGTGTGCGTGTGCATTGAGTGATAGATACTTCATTAATAATTTTTAAAATATAATTATCATCATCAGCTGGATGGCTTCCACTGCTGAACAAAAGCCTCCCCCAGAGGGGGGTGTTGCCATAATCACCACGCTTGGCAGGCGTCTTGTGGATGGCATTGTTCTAAATTCCTCAGACGGCGCTGCTGCCCACCTTCCGGTATTTTCCCCTTAATCGCCTCTTACGATACCCACGGGAAGAGATGGGGGGTGACATTCTAGCCCGGCACCCCACGGGCATAAAATAAAATACCAGTTATTTTTTAAGTTCTGAAATAATTGTAAAACAAATCTTTCTATTTGTGAAAAGACAAGTCCTTTAATGTGGGCTTATTCACTTCATATCTATATCTACCGCCAAGCACTAATGTTCACATTACCGTATTCCACTTAGAAGGATATTACTCACTCAATACACATACTTTCAAAAGGTCCGATTTAACCAATCATAGAATAAAATTTAATTAAATGTCTATTTTTAAATAATGGTCAATAGGATTTCATAACACACAAATAACAACTATCATGAGACGTATTTGTATATTGTATGATTAAATGTTATATGTGATCTTTTGATACACAAATTTTTGAAAGTAAAAAACATATATATCTTTAGGTGTTATCATTACAAAACATGAATAGTACAGGTTCTAAAAAAAAAACTAGTAAAACTTGGCAAAGCTAACTGTGGTGAATTTTGTGTCCCCCTGGACTTTAAGTGGCATGCCTATATGTATAATAATTGCTCGCCTGCTCTTTTGCAATTTTATCTCAACACAACCGAAAAATCTTGCTACATTTGTCGCGATGCAATATAAGCCAGGCACTTACTGGTACCCCCGTGGGGTGCCGGGTTAGAATTGCATCTCCCCATATCATCCCGTGGGTGTCGTAAGAGGCGACTAAGGGAAAAATACTGGAAGGTGGGCAGCAGCATCTTCTCAAGGACTGCCATCTTATACTGCTGTCCCCAAGCCGCCTGCCAAGCGTGGGGATTATGGCAAATACCCCCGTTATAGGGGAGGCTGTGTTCAACAGTGGACGAGTTGGCTATTACAGAACTTACTGGTAGGATGCAAGGTGCTCCTTGTTAAGGGACATTTTTCAAGTTCCCATGATAGTCCTAGAAATCATAAGAGAAATGACTCGTCTTTCAGAAGCTGGAGCAAAAAAAGCATTGTCCAACGAATATTACTCTTGTAATAGACACATGAATAACAAAATGTTGTATTAAGTTTTCGCGATTATTACATATAGTAATTAAACAACTGTCCCGGGACAAAAATAATGATAAATATACGCGATTTAAACCGTTTAAAGTTGTTTAATTACTACATGAATAACAACATAAAATTCTTGAGGATGTTGGTGTTCGTAATCTAGACAAGATATATTTCTGTAGGTACTCAAAAAAAAAACGTCTAAGTGCGAGTTGAACTCACACACTGAGAGTTCCATACCAAAACAGATTGTACCATGCAATAGATCTTTTAAAGTTTAAGATCCTAACCGGGCGTCCCAACTGTACTTACCCGTAATATATTATTTGTTCATTAGATATTGGACAGTAATCATACCAAATTTGACAATTGTATGTTTTTACGATAGAGCAGTACATAATTATTATTTTTTTATATACCTGATAGCTTAACCTTTGACCACTATCTCACCTGATGGTAAGTGATGATGTGGTCGAAGATGTTGTTGAAGAGGACGAGGCTCTCAAGGACAGCTGCCGGAACACACTGTTAGGTGCTTGGCGACAGATTTTCTACTTGAAGTTGGTAGCTAGCCAGGCAAATATTCGCAGAATGCCCTACCAACATGCAAAAAAATTTCAATAAAACATGTTTCTAGGATGGGGACCACTGTTTATTTTGTAATTTTTTGTGTTATGCAATCCACCATACTAACAGTATTTTTTTTATGGAATTGTGATATACCTATTTGCAAGAAAATATTTTTATTTTTGTAATATAGGTAATAATACAATAATGTTCTTACAAAAGAAAATTTATTACATCAAGTAAATGCCAACATCAGTGAATCAGTCTTAAAATTAGTTAGCTTAACATAATAATACGGAGGCACTGGCACATATTTTGTTCTTAAAACTTACACCTAACTTTACTGTTAGTAATACAAAAAAAGACATATAAAAGATGTACAATAAAAACCTGTATTTTAACAACCTGATTTATTTGTGCTCACTTTGTCTCATACAAGTTCGTCTGAAAAACTTAAATACTAACATTAAAAAATCTGTCAAAATTCCGAGTCTACAAAAATACTGTAACTTTGAAGACTCAGTCATACATGTTTAGGTATAAATCTAGATAAGATTGTAAAGGTTATTTGTAAGATATTATCTAATAGATAAGTACATTAAATTATTACAATGTATATAAGTAGTAAGCCATCAATGCCATTATAAATATAGTTACATAAAACAATGAAACTATGACCATAATGATAATAAAAAAAAAACATATGGCTTATTTTATTAACAATGAGCACCAATATTAGAAACAAGGAAAGACAGCTAGTAGTGCTTAAAAATTAATGCATTTGTGTTTAAAAATATATAAGTACATCAAATTATCATGTTTATTATTACACAATGTAAAATAGCACTGCTTATCACAAAATCAAATAAAAACTGTTAAAATCACATTAAGACAATTATTATTATTATGTACAGAAGAGGTAGGTAGATAATATATTATTCAGCATGCCTGTCGAAATATTATGATGCTTCCATATGCCTGTGTACGGTCACTGGAGCTATCACACTGTTTTTGCCACAAGGCAGCACAGTTACACTTAGATCTCCAACTTTTAATCTAGGTTTTATCTTGGCTGGGATCGGACAACTGAAGTCAGATTTTGTGTCATCAGATAAAATTATTGGGTCGTTGATTGAGAAAGCTGTAGCCTCAGAGTCTTCATGAGGAGTCATGGTAGAGTAGCCATGATCAGAGCCCCCAGCTGTGTGCGCCCGCCTGTAACCTGTCACAACTCTGTAAGGCGATATAGGCGCCTCTATTTCCATGGCCGGCAACAACTTATCTTGCCCAGACTGATCATGAGGATCATCGGATTGCAAGTGGCTCATTTGAACGTCAGCATCATGCCATGTCTCTGCAGGTCCATCCACATACAAATTGTGACAACTGGCTGTAGTGACATTTTGTCTATAACAATATATTGCTACAGCTATGATGAGGCTGACTGTGACTATGCATCCGGCTATAGGTCCTATGGCAGAGTAACTTCCTAACGCATCTCTGTTAACATGGCCGAAAGTGCCTTCTCCATAAGGAGTCACAGCACCTAAAACTCCATTAAAACATGTGGATTGTGAAGTACAAAAAGGTGCATTAAGTGGTGTATGACCATCTGTATCAATTTGGCACCATTCACAACCCAAAACACCTAAACAGGTAGAGTGGCTTGAATATGTTTCACATTGGAAATCAAAACAAGACTTAAGATTTTCTGCAAAGTTGTGGAAATAATGAGACTTGTGATTATTATTTTCTAGCATCACACCACAAAGGGGTACATCTTGATTGCTTCGTGAAATATTTGTGTTTGGACATTCATACAATTCTGAGCTACACTCGCAGGGGCATTCACATTCAGTTTGTTCCATACGGTTGCAATTGAGGCACAGTCTATCAACCATGCTGCAGGGGCAGAAAGCGCCGACGCTACATGAGGCATTCACAAGACCAACAAAAGCATTAGTGCCGGGAATAGCAGTGACATAGTAGTGCACACAATGATCACCAGAAACAACATTAGAGAGCACTGTTGGCAAAGAAGTATTAAATTCATAAAACCTCTGAATTGTTTTATCATAAAAGTTATTACATAATCTTTTTGTAACAAAACCTTTGTGGTTCAACATGTCCATGGCGATCATGGACTCCTTATGGGTAATATGCTGTTGTTCTATAGGACCAGAACTGTTTGGATCCATCAAACCTGGATGCGATACAAGGTAACCTCGATTGTTCATGATAAAACATTTCACATAGGGCATGGCACAGAGAGGCATACTATCAATAAGTAGTTTGTACAAAAAGCCCATTGTGACATCCATTGAAACCACCATGGTGGGATAAAAGGAGCTCTTTACAGCATATGAAATAGACACTACATATCCTGCACCTCCAACATCTAAATTAGGAGGAGTTAGAATAATTTTGTCTGGGTTGTCAAGAGCATAGGTGTACCATGGTCTTCTAACAGGTTCATAATCATACTCCAAAACAGTGCCAGGGAACATGACAAGGACACCACTTTCAGTGACAGCATACCTTCTCACAATGTACTTAGAATATGTGCCATGTAAATGTTGCCTTTTATAAAATGATAGAATAGAGTTTAGGAAACCCACATCCTGTTGAATATCCCTTTTCAGGCCAGGGTTAGAAAGCAAGCCATGAGCAACACTTTTTAGATATGCTAAGTAATTTTGCATATAAGATAGAACTTCTTGACCGTCGCCCATGTCATAAAGATATGTGAAAGGTGACTGAAAACTAGAAGGACTTAAATACACAGTACCTTGGTCAACAGTAGCTATTTGCTTAAAATGTCGACACATTTTCCCAGATTTTGGAGGGAACAGGTCTAACCTATGAAACAATATTTCTTTGCTGCTTCTAGAAAAAAATAGGTTGGTTTTGTTAAAAATACTTGGTTCTGTTATTTCAGAGACAATGCTTACAATATACAATTTTTCTACCCATTTCCAGGAGTATATAATTATTTTCGTTGTATTTTGTTCAGTTATAGTAACATTATGAGATATAGTACCAGAACTTTTGCCCAACATCTGAGCTTTAACGACATTTATAAATTCATAAGTTTCAATGCTTTCTATATTAGAGAATTTAATTTTTTCTGATGTAGATTCCGGTCTAGGAAAGAAAGTGTGCATCAAGACTCTGCCAGTAAAATCCATCACAAATGCTCTTTTCTTTTTATTTGTACCTTTGAAATAAATGATGTCTTCAGCAAGATCTGACCAGTATAAATCTAAACCTAAAACTCCATTGGCGGTCGGTAACACAAGGGATATCATAAAGTCTCTTTCTGTAGCTTCCCAAATGGGCCCTTCTAATTTTATTTCGCTATTATCATACTTTCCTGGTAACAGAGATATAAATGCAGATGCAACTTGTCCCACCACACCACTGTTGTTTATGTGAAGTCTCATCACAGAGTGATTACTGGGGTGCATATGCCACTTGTCTATATGTAAAATCCCCAGTGAACTATTTTTATCAATTTGGTTATCATATATTAATCCAATTGCAAAGTTTAAATTGATGTCTTTATTGGAGGGATATGGAAATAGTTTCAACCAAGTTTCATTTTTCAACACTTTAGAATCAGTCAGAAAAATGAATAGCTTATTTTTTGGCACATTCTTTTGTTCAATCAAGCTCTTCAACTCTTTATGGATGTCCAATGGTGACACGCTTGTGGGGACCACCTCTAGAGTTTGCAAATATTCCCGTAACAATAGCTTATTAGTGTCTGTAGCATTCCCAAGGTCTGACATCCCATCAATACTACAGGTATCTTCAAACTTAACAAAATCAGTCATGTTAGTCATTTTAAGCGCAATCCTATCTGAGCTTTGCAGTGCATATGCAGTTTCCTTCACAACATTAATAGCATGTTGTAGAGAGTCCACATTCATGTTATTGTCTACTATAAAAACAACTAGTTTTGCATCAGGATGCACCACTTTATGGTACAAATATCTCAAGTTCGTATGTGGCATAGTAGTGCAATCCCTGTCTGTTGCATAGTCCATATGAGATAGAAAATACTGTCGTTTCACCTTCAAATCTTTGAAATGGCCCATCCAGGATTTGGTTTCTGTTGCTTTAAAAGCATCCATAGTAAGACTTTTTATTAAGACTGATTTACCTATAGAATTGAAAGGACAGGGGTGAGTAAAGGACGGAGTACTATTGTCATTGATAACATTTTTCATGTCACGAAGTATATTCCTAGCAGACGAGAGCTTATACGTAAGTTTATCAGTGATGCTAAGCAATATATCATCATCTGTAATTTGATAGCGGCTGACTTTATATGCTGTTCTTACTTCGAATTGCGCGGTGTATTCGCTGCCGAGCTCTTTCACAACTATATCACTAAACTGGTTCGCTAATGTATCTGCCAAGGTTCTGAGACATAGCTTGTAGTCGCCGCGGCTGTTGGACCTCGTGCAGTTATCATTTTGAGCGAGAGTCGACTGCCTCCTCATACACACAACAATCAACAATAGAGATAGGGCCTTCATCTTGTGTCAGCATTATCTTCACACTTTATTTACATGTTGGGTAGCGACTATCAACGAGGTACGGAGTGTGGTACAATTTCTTCATTGTCATCACAACACAACGCACAATATCATATATATGTTCGTAACCAGTTTTATTCACAAACACAATTTTTATCGTATTTACGTATGTTTGATGTTCGTTTTGGAACATAGATCCATAGATCAAAAGAATATATACTGCATAGATCATATACGTACACACACATAGATCAGATAGAATACTTAAAATTTTAGGGCGTATTTCTTTTGACGCCAATTTTGTTATTTTCGATAATTTTGACCACATATAGGGTGCATACCATTTGAAGTTAGATTCGCTAAAAACGCTAAAAACGATCACACTCCCAAAAAGTTGTTCCACATGGGTCTTGGCGTTATTTTCGCCATAAACGCTATGAGGCTACTGGAACAGTTTGAATTCCCTACATCTAATGTCAAAAGTGACAGAAGTGGCAAATTTTAGTATGCCTGCATGCATATTATGCAGCCTGTTTTTACTATTCCCCTGAAATACGGCAATTTTGAGGTTGAGATACGGCAATTACTTGGACAACACTTATTATTTCGGCTGAAGGACAAAGGGTATATTCCATTTGATGCTAATAACGTTATTTTCGATAATTTTGATCACATCTGCGTCTATGGTTGTGATCACTGTGATCGTTTGTAACTGTTCTCCCCTGTTCCATTTAGGATAAGAACGCTAAGAATGCCACTAAAATTTGCCACTTCTGTCACTTTTGACATGCCAAGACCCATGTGGAACAACTTTTTGGGAGTGTGATCGTTTTTAGCGAATCTAACTTCAAATGGTAAGCATCCTATGGGCGTGTTCTATTAGCCGCTAAGAACGTTATTTTCGATAATTTTGATCACAATTGCGTCTATGGTTGTGATCACGTGATCGTTTGTAACTGTCATCCCCGTTCCATTTTTGGGAACGCTAAGAAGTATGAATATTATAAGTTAATGGTTTTAGGTGTACGATTTTTTAATGACTTAAATCTAATTTCCTTGGTTCTAATTTCCATGTTTTCCCTGGCTCATGATTTGACATGGAAATTATGGTTTACCAAGGAAATTATTAAAATTACGCTTTATTTTATTGTCTTAGCAGTGGTGAAGAGAATTATGTTTATGCTATTAGATTTAATCTCTTTTTTTAAGTTTTACATAAATAAATTATATTAATTTTATATATTTCTTTGAATAAAGATAGATATAACGTGTTTCACAACATTTAACTAATATATTTAAGGACATTACTATATTTCAAGATAATCAAAAAATTTAATTCGTTAATTTTTCTCTTACGTAGAAAACTCAACATGTGGAAAACAAAAAAACACAAAAGCTTTAAAATTCGAAAAAAAGATTAGAAAAATGAAGAGTGATCTGCTACACTGGCTTTTAAATATAAGTACAACACTTTTAAAATTGCAATAACTTTTTAAATACACAAGATATACTTTTGAAACAAAAAGTTCTCGACAAAAGTTTAATTTTGTACATAAAAACTTCATAGTCGGTAACCTTCTTTTAAGAAACGGCTGAAAAACCTTTCAAATCAAAAATAATTCTTTTCGAAAAACGATTTTACTCTTCATTTCTTGTTTCTATTTTTGTTTTAAAAAGTAAATATTGATTGATGTGTCTTTTTAATATTGTTAGGTTCGCAATAACGCCTGCTATGCGGATTTCATTAGACAATCACAAATATACGATAGGATTTTGTGTTTTTTTAATCCCGCACATGACTTAAATTTTTCCTATCGTATATTTGTGATTTTGATGTGTCTTGTTACAAAAGCTAAGTTAGACAATCAGCACATAAACTTATTTATCATGCCTCTTCCACCTGAAGAATGTGCTAGGACTACTTAACTATACTGCAAGAATGGTGGGTGTGACGTTACGAACAGTCCAGAAGGTGAAGCGAAGGTACGAAGAGACTGGAAACCATTTGGTAATGGCAGACCCAGATGTACTAGTGCCCGAGAAGACCGTTATATTGTTTTCACTGTATTGCGAAATCACCAACTAAATGCAGTTGAAGTCCAGCATCTTCAGACCCGAAGAGACTACATTAGTAACAGTTCAGTGAGAAGAAGACTGGCTGAAGCAAACCTGAAACCCCGAAGACCAGCGAGTGGTCCCAAATTTGAGAGCATCGAGTAGCGAGACTGCGATACACCCATGAAAACATACAGTGGGATCAACAAGAATGTTCAAGAATTTTGTTTACAGATGATTCTCACTATACACTTCTGATAAAAGGCCAAGTGTCTACAGGTAACCTGATGAGTGATACCTTCAAGCCTGCTTCTCAGAAAGAGTCCAGTACGGTGGAGGCAGTGTACATGTATGGGCTGGCATATCTTCAGAAGGTCGCACAGAGTTAGTGACCATAGAAAATTGCACTCTGACTGGGGAAAGATACGCCTAGGAGATTCTCAATGAGTATGCAGTGCCTTATTTAGTAAATATGGGTGATCGATCGTTGCTGATGCATGTAAGGCCACACATGACTCGGGTCGTGCAAGAGTATATTCAGGAGGTTGGAATCAGCGTGATGGCTTGGCCATCACGAAGTCTTGATCTCAACCCGATTGAATACGCCTGGGATGAGCTAGGGAAGCTAGTCAAAAGCTGCAGACCACCACCTACCACCCTCAAGGCACTAAAACAGGCCCTGATAGAAGAATGGGAGAATATTTTCCAACGTCGGCTCCCAAACCTCGTATTCAGTATGCCAAATCGACTTGAAGCTGTAAGCAGAGCCCGAGGAGGCAATATCAGTTATAAATAACATGTAAAATGTATATTATAATTTGCGCTTCATTATTATTTTAATTATCATAATAATCTTTATCTCCATAACATCAGCTAATATTTACAATTATCAGTTCGTAGGTATGAATATGACAATTTATAAAATGTTTCAAACATGTTAATTTATCAGTTATGAGTAGTTTTTAAATATATAAATAAAAACTTAATTACGTAAATATTTTGTTTTATCCTTAACATTTCTTTATGGAAAATAAATAGTGTAATTAATATAACATAATACTAATTTCCGTGGCAACCTATAATTTCCTTGCAATAGTTTTCTAATTTCCTTGGGACCTTACTAATTTCCTTGACTGTTTAAAACTTCATGACCTTATAACTTTTTTTCAGGAATGTTTTGTGATACCCCTTTTACAGAAATGAATACTGCTATTATTCATTTACATAATCAACAACCTAACTGATAAGTATTTGGAAAAAAAAAACATGCCAAGGAAATTAGGCAAAAAATATTTTTTTTGGCGAATTACCCTTTAACGCTATTGTAGAACGGCGCGCGTGGTCCAACAAGCCTTAAAAAACTCCCTTGAAATAAAACACCGAATCACCGAGAACTTACGGTTTATTTCCCAACTTAAACTCAAATTAAAAACAATTATTTTTTACGTACCGGGGTGCAGTGAATAAATCGCTTGCGATTGTTAATTTTACCTGAGTCGCCATCTAGGTACAATTGAAGGAACTATTATGACTCAAAGTGGGTATGAAGCTATCCTACCAATATCAGAACCATTTTGCATCGAACATTCCACCCATCAAGGACATTATGGATAATGTTCTTCATACTATACTATTTATGAATCAATACAAAACTAAAAATTATTAATTACCACCCATCATAGCGATAGTAATTTGAAATTGAATATAATAAGAAACAATATTCACTGCCACCCATCATGAGAACAATAATTTTATATAATTTTAAATTATTCTTATGTATCTATTGGCAACATGCAAATTTTTGTTATAGGGCGCTTGATAACTGAATTTTTACATTTATGTGAAACTACTCTTATAAGACCATCAATGCCTGGATGTACATCAATTATCCTCGCAAGTGCCCATTTACCAGGTGGTAAATTATCATCTTTTAATAACACTAACATGCCAGTTTTTATGTTATTATCCATCTGTTTTAACCACTTAGGCCTTTGTTGAAGTCTACTTAAATATTCTGAAGACCATCTCTTCCAGAAATCTTGGACTAATTTTTGTACTAGATGCCATCTATTTAATCGAGTAATATTGGAATCTAAGTAAGATTGTTCGGGCACTACGATTGGTGGTTCTCCGATCAGAAAATGACCAGGTGTCAAGGGCAACAAGTCGTCAACATTGTTGCTGATTGGGGAAATGGGTCTCGAATTCAAGCAGGCTTCAATTTGACTCGTGACGTTCGACATTTCCTCGTAAGTTAGTGTAGAGTTGTGTAGTATACGCTTTAGGTGGAACTTTATGGAACAAACTCCAGCTTCCCACAGCCCTCCGAAATGGTGGGCTCCTGCAGGAATGTTGTGCCAACTGAGGGTGTGCTTTGGCTATTATCAATTTCGAAAGTAAATGGTTGTGTGGTAAAATTATTTGGTGTTTGGCATCTTCTGGTATTTTGGCAAAACGTAAACGGCCTCCGACTCTCAAGACTTCTTTTTCATCAAGAAATGGGTTAAGTGACCGAAGTTTACTCCTTTTCTGAAGGGGTTTACTCTCCCTTAAGTAGCGTACGTCCTCTGCAAATTCTTCTCCCTGGCAAATGAGAATGCAAACCGTTAATGCATCTGATATTTCTTCTACCGTTATGTATATTGGGTAAATTTGTTTTTTTATATATCTCCATCTTCTTAACCATGCAACAACCCGTAACAATTTGTCAAAGTCCGAATATCTCTCAAAAAGGCGTTGAGCAAAATCTTTTCCATCTTCAGTATTCTCTCTTGTCTCTATAAAGTGTACCACCTTTCTTTCCAGCTCCAGATTTTCAGGTAAGTCTGTAGGTATCTTATGTCTCGTCTCTCCATCTTGTAACCATTTAGGTCCCTTCCACCATAAAACTTCTTGTTTCAGCAGGGAGCCAAGTAAACCTCTGGACGCTACGTCTGCCGGGTTTTCTTTTGACACAACGTGGCTCCAGTGATGAGCAGGTAAGATGGATATGATTTCTGATGTGCGGTTTGCTACGAACGTCTTCCATTGACTTGGATGCCCTTGCAACCAAGCCAGAACAACTTGCGAATCCGTATAGGCATATATATTCTCTCTAAGTACGTTTAATTGTTCTGCAATCTCATTTAGCAATTTAGCAAGCAAAAACGCTCCACACAACTCGAGCCGAGGCACTGATACGGTTTTCACGGGAGCCACTTTTGTTTTGGCGGAAATCAGATGTATGTGTACGTTACCATCAGAACCTGTTACACGTGAGTACACTGTTGCAGCATAAGCCACAGTGGATGCGTCAGCGTAGCCGTGAAGTTCCAGTTTGGCGATATCTGGGTAAGTGCCTAACCATCTCTTTACTCTGATTCCAGCCAAATATGGCAGATCAGCTCGGAATTTCTGCCAGTCCTCTTTTATCTTTTCAGGAACTTCTTCATCCCAACTCACGCCTGAAAGCCACAGACGCTGCAAAAAAATCTTTCCAATAATAATAGTAGGTGCTAGCCACCCCATGGGATCGAAGAGCTTGGAGACGTCGCTAGCTATGGTCCTCTTCGTGATCTTCTCTTGTATGGGTAAGTCAATAGAATAAAGAAACTCATCGTTTTTATTATTCCATACTATGCCTAGAGTTTTCACTGTCGTGTCTAGGTTCAGTTCCTTGTCTATACTCTCTTCTTCTTTCAAGTGCATGTGTCTCATCAGGTTTGTATCATTGCTATTCCATTTCTGGAGCTTAAATCCGCCAGATTCTAATAATTTTGTCATGTCATTATAAATAGCTATTCCTTCTTCATAGCTACTTCCCCCGGTCAATAGATCATCCATATAAAAATCCTTCATAGTTATATTTGCTGCTAGTGGGTGTAGGTTCTTTTCGTCTAGAGCTAACTGTTGAAGAACTTTAGTAGCCAAGTAGGGCGCACATGCTGTACCAAAAGTTACCCTATTTATTCGAAAATCTCTCACTTCTTCTGTTAGATCCTCACGCCAAAGTATACGGTGAAAATCAGGTTGACTTACGTAGATTTGGCGATACATTTTAACGATATCAGCCACCAAACCTACTTTGTGTTGTCGTCATCGCATTATTATCTTTCTCAATTCTTGTTGAAGACGCGGTCCGACCATGAGGTTGTCATTCAATGAAGCTTTGTTTTTGTACTTGCAGCTTGCATCAAATACAACTCGTACCTTGCTTGTAGTTTTGTCAGTTCTGATAACGGCGTGGTGAGGCAGGTAAACAGCAGTTTCTTTGTATCTATCTTTTTCGTCTTTAATTTCCTCCATATGTCCAAGATCTACATATTCGCGTAAGACGTCACTGTATTCCTTCTTTAACCAAGGATCTTTCTCAAGTCTTCGTTCTAGTTGAGACAATCTGGTGGCTGCCACTTCTCTGGATGCTCCATACTGACAAGATGGGTCTGCTTCTTTGAATGGCAGAGCGACTGTGTATCGCCCATCTTTTTCCCTCTTATATGTCTCAGCAAAGTGTTGTTCACAATGCGTTTCTTCTTCTGTTAAAGGTTTCTTGCATGCGACTTCCTCTAGTTCCCAGAACTTTTGAAGAGTATCATCTTCAATGCTTATGTGCATGGCAAGTGTAGTTGTGTAGCCTTGTGTAGCCTCAGTACTTGTAATCTGGCCTGTCAAAATCCACCCGAGGTGTGTATTTTGTGCTAATGGTGTTCCTCGGGGGCCCTTTTTAAGCCCATTGGTGACAATCTCACCATAAATATCTGCACCTAACAATAGATCCACCTTTCCTGGTATGGCATATTTTGGATCTGCAAGTTGTAGTTGGTGCAAGTGTGGCCAGTCTCTGTCGTGTAGTACTTCTTTAGTTGGTAACATTCTAGTTAGTGAATTGAACACAAATGCTTTCACGGATGTTGTAAAGCTTGGTTCGACTCTCGAATGTGCTTGAAAGGAAACCATATGTTTGGAGTGGAGGCTTCTCCCTTCTCCACCCAGTCCATTGACAGTACAATTCATTCGAATTTTCTTCAACCCAAGGAGCTGCGTTGCGTGCTCTGTAATAAATGAACCTTGGGAGCCTGGATCTATCAATGCTCTCAAAAAATATGTACTCCCATCGTGTGTGATAACTTTTACCATTGCTGTGGCCAACAGCACATTGGAAGGAAGTTCTTTTTCTGCATAATGGGCTATTACATCGTTATTGACTGGTGGATGTGCTACTTTGGTTTGTGTTTCTCGGTTATGTGAAATTCCAGCTCGCTCTGAAATTTGTTCTGTGGTTTTATTCTCAGGGTGTATTAAAGAATGGTGTCTTTTACCACATCTGCGACAGGATGATTTCTGTTTGCAGTTATAAACTGTGTGATTAGGTAGCAAACAGTTGTAGCACAGGCCATTCTTTTCTATAAATCTCTTCTTTTCAGTGTAGTTTAATCCTATATATTCCTTGCAGTGATATATTAAGTGGTTTCCGTTGCAGTATCGACAGCAAGTATTCAGTGCAGCATGACAAGCAGTTTGTCTTGTATTAGATCTGGAAGGTAGTTTTGACGATTCTAAAACTTCAAGCGTTCTAAATCGTGATTCTAGAAAAACGCATAACTGTTTATATGTAGGTAGTTCTTGGCTACTATCTTCATTACAACTTGTGTGTTGTTCCCAAAGTTTAACGGATTCAACATCTAATTTTGAAGTGGTTATGAATACCAACAAAGGGTCCCAGTCGTGTGTGGTTATGCCAAGGTTTTTTAGGGCACTCAAACATTCATTCGTTGTATCCAGTAATGACTTGACAGCCTGTGATGATTCTGTTGTGATTGTTTTCTGGGTCATCATCCTCTTCAGCAGAGCATTTACTACCAATCGCTTATTGCTGAACCTTTTCTTTAGTGTTAACCATGCTTCGTCATAATTAGCGTCGGTAATTGGCACGTTGCGCAACAAAGCCTCTGCTTCTCCACTGATACAGCTTTTCAAATAATGCAACTTTTGTACATTAGTAAGAGACTTGTTATCGTGAATTAATGACACAAATAAATCATGGAAAGAAATCCATTCAGAGTAATTACCAGAGAATGGTGTGATATGAATACGTGGTAGTTTAATTTCAGGTGCATGTGTTTGTGTTGTAGGCACCGGCGATGTTTGTGATATCGATGGTACTAATTTCTCCATTACTTCAAGCATCTCACATTTAGCTATAGTATATGCATCTTCTGCTTGTGTGTACACATCGTCTACAATATATTCTTTACCCTTAAGGTTTTCTTTCATTAACATCATGTGATTATGAGTAAACTTTTTCCATATCTCGTCCAATAAATTTAATTTTATTTCTACATAGGTTTTGCTTAATCGAACTTTTGGTGTCTTCTTGAAATTTGATAAAGCTACTTTAAGCTGTCTATGAAGTTCATCTTGCTGACTCAACAACGCTTCCATGTTGTTGATTATTTACAAGCCTTTTTATGATCACTTTTTACTATGTTCAATTTATTGTACAAATATTCTAAGTCTTTTTCACTTCAAATTTTTCTAAGTTTTTATCACTTCCAATTTTTCTAAGTCTTTGACACTTCAAATTTTCTAAGTCCCGTGCACAAATTCACATAAAATATTGCAAGTCCAAATTTAGCACAAATTATTCTAAGTCTAATAAGGTAACAGAAATTTTACAAGTTCAATTTTATCTTTAAATTTACTCTGTCTTTTAATAACTTTAATGAATTTTCTAAGTTCAGAATCACAAGCAAATAGAGTTCCAATTGTCTATTTTATTACTCACGGTTACCAAGCACTTAGTCCTATTAAATCACTGCAATCCTTTATCACTACGTCACTACACTGACTGTCACTTATTGAACACACGCATCACACTTTCCGAACACTCCCGAACGCGACTACTACCCTAACCCGACCCGACTCGACGGACCAATGTAGAACGGCGCGCGTGGTCCAACAAGCCTTAAAAAACTCCCTTTAAATAAAACACCGAATCACCGAGAACTTACGGTTTATTTCCCAACTTAAACTCAAATTAAAAACAATTATTTTTTACGTACCGGAGTGCAGTGAATAAATCGCTTGCGATTGTTAATTTTACCTGAGTCGCCATCTAGGTACAATTGAAGGAACTATTATGACTCAAAGTGGGTATGAAGCTATCCTACCAATATCAGAACCATTTTGCATCGAACAGCTATTTCACAGCTTCTAAAACTGTGGCCAAATTTAAGTACATTTTTAATGGCTGTGTATGCGCGTACATTGCTACTATTAGCTACTCAGTTAACTATGGCAGCTTAAGGTTCTCAAAATTCTAGTAAGTAGGTATTCAAGATTTAAACAGAATTTTCGTGTTGCCAGGGTAAAAGTTTTAATAACTAAATAAATTTATATACGATTACAACAAAACTATTAACTATTACTAATTAAAAACTAATAACCTAGTTTACACTAAAAAAACATAATAAAAAAAAAGAAACTTAAACAAGATATTAACTGAAAATAATGAAATGTAATGTTGATTTATTTCGTGTATACTTAATATAAAATGATTGTCATTAGTTCATAATTTTGAGTAAGCTTCTTTTTGAAGTTAATTTAATAATTATTTTGTATATAACTTTTTATGAATTATATTAATAATTAATTACCCTGTGGGTCGCCGGGTTAGTATTGCATCCCTCCATAGCGTCCTGTGGGTGTCGTAAGAGGCTACGAAAGGAAGAATACCTTATTCTTCAGAAGGCGTATTTCTGAAGAACTGCTTTACACTGCGATCCCCATGACGCCTGTCAAGCGTGGGGATTATGGCAAACCCCCTATTGGAGGAGGCGTTTCTTCAACAAGGGGACGTCATTACTTGATAAATTATATACGAGCACGGCGCTGCTTCAAAGCCAAGGCGAGCCCTTTTTGATGTTTTGAAGCAGTATGTACGTAGGCAGTCCAAGATCATATGTACTGAGTTAACAAGCTAATAAAATCAAGTGTTAAGAGTAAGGTCTGAATTCCTACACGCTTACAATCTAAAAATGCACTGAATTCCGCCATATTGTGTAAATTGGGCTTAAGGCTTACAAAAAGAGATATGACATTAAAAAGTACAGTCTTTATACTTCTTTATTTTTATAAGTAGGTAGGTAATTATAAACACTATGCATCATAGTTAATCCTTTTGAAAGCTTGCTTTGCTTTCGCCGCTCTGTAAATATGGAAAAGCAGATATACCGACGACAGCAATGCCAAAACCTGAAAGAAATAAATAAACTTTTATTAGGTTTGTGTGCCTGTAGCGTAGGTACTTTCCTATAGGTATACCTAGAAGTAGTTTCATCATATTTTAAATAGTTCAAATTCGGTGGTATTTGCATGTCTATGCAAGGACTTCCACATGCTATGCTTATGTTTCTGGTTTGCCAGTTTTCTATCTATCTACCTAAATATTTGACCTTGGTGTATTCACTAGAAATATGATATATTCAGTATACTAGAAGCTTTTCTAGCTTACCATATACTGTATTTGCCGGCGCGGGTGTGCGTTTATTATCATGACACTACAAACTGTATACAACACTACAGGTACTACACTGAAAGCATTTAGGGAATCCCAAGGCCATTGCAGGCTTACATTTAGTCCAAATGTTCCAGCCCACGTCAGTTTGCAACACTGCCCTGTTGGATTAAAATGCTTATTCGTTGAGCCAAATAGGTGGCAACATTTTGATCACGCGTCGAATCGACCAAGCCCTATGATAAGTAAAGAGATGAGCTCGACTTGACGGTGGTATTTAATAAGGCATGTCCTACCATCATTCAGTGACTTTTTTCCCTTTTTTTATACTTAAGTTGCTATAGAAATGGGTATAATAGATTAGATAGCCTTTGACAAAATCTCCCGTTGGTATTCTTGAATGGCCGTTTAATACTAGGTTTATTAATATGAGTTTTGCCTAATATCATAGTATTATCCTTGGAGCAAAGTTACGCACAGATTACCCCGCGTTTATAAATTAGGCAATCATTATTTATTAAACACTAGCTTGCTAGCTGCTTGCTAGCTGCATCGCCCGCTTGGACTATGACTTAATTTATTATGACATAATTAATCAACAAACATCAAATCAAATCAAATCAAATCATTTATTGCGTATTATGTAGGTATCTTAATAACTATTTACATATCACTACATAATGACCCAGGATTGGGTATGGCAAGTTAGTGTGGAGCGGCCCGATTTATTAATATTTGTCACATAGATATTGTTCTAAGGTGTAATACGATTTTTCGATCAATAAGTTTTTCAGTTTTTTACTAAGGTTATATTCATTATCAACATTCTTTAATTCGTCCGGTAATTTATTATATATTTTTATGGCCATTGCATGGGGACCGCTACTTTGCATTAATAATCTGCACTTAGGTACTTCTAAGTTATGTCTAAACCTGAGCGGGTAATTTCGTGGTTTATCTGCAAGCTTTATGAAATATTCAGGGTATTTTTTAACGAAATTACAAGTTTCAAGGATAAAGATGGACGCAACAGTTAGGATTTTATATTTTATAAAATATTGTTTATGAAATTCTATTTTTGTGATGTCTGGAGCTTTGATATTTGCAAGAATGCGGATTATTTTCTTCTGAGCAATAAAGAGTTCATTTACATTTACACTGTTACCCCAAAGTGTGATACCGTAACGGAGCCACGAGTACGCGTACGCATAGTATGCCGATATAGCCGTATTGAGATCAGTGGCCTGTCGTACTTCCCTAAGGGCGTAAGAGAAACTTGATAATTTGGATTGTATTTTCTTGATATGATTTTTCCAATTTAATTGAGAGTCCAGTTCTAGGCCTAATAATGTTGCCGCGTCAATACATTGTAATTTATTATAATTAAAGGAAAAATTTATGTCAAGAGCGCATTTTTGGTGGGGTCTAAATTGTATAAGTTTTGTTTTTTCGAAATTTAAGTCAAGATTATGGTCATTCATCCAATTGATTATATTATTAAACATGTCAGTGAGATTATTAGTCAGGTTATCATTATTTTTACAAGATGTCAAAAGAGATATGTCGTCCGCGAAAAGTACACAAGACTCGTTAATTGTTTTAGGCAAATCATTAATGTAAATTAAAAACAGGATACATCCCAGAACCGATCCTTGGGGTATAGAATTATTTATTTTTATGGGGGTAGATCTTACTGTTTTAACTGTTCCCGTGTCGCTATCGAAATGTTCAATTTCTACACATTGTATACGGTTTTCTAAATATGACTTAAACCAATTGTGTGTTATCCCGCGTATTCCTATGTTATATAGTTTATCCAGAAGTATGTGATATTGCACTTTGTCATACGCCTTCGTCATGTCGAGCAGGACTCCAATGGCGTATTTTTTATCATCTATTATGTCAAGTATTCTTTGGACATATTTAAATACCGCTAAGACAGTGGAACGATTTTTCCGAAAGCCATTTTGTGACTCGTCAAATATCTTATATTTTTCGCAATAGGAATTTAAGCGCTTTTGCATCACTTTCTCAAATATTTTGGATGACGTAGGCAGGAGTGCTATTGGCCTATAGTTATTAGGGTCTTGTTTAGACATTTTTTTATGCATAGGTTTTATTAGGGCTATTTTTAATAAGTCTGGGAAGACGCCTTCATTAAACGATTGATTTATCAATATATAATAAGGTAATGTCAATTCCGCTGCGCAATGTTTGATTAAGACTGGGGGTATTTCATCTATACCAGAGCTATATTTGCATTTTAAGTTTTTTATTACGTTGTAAATTTCGCATGGTTCGGCTGGGCTAAGAAACATCGTGTTATCAGTGCGCGTGAGTACAGGACGACCGCGCGCCCTCCTGCCGCCTGCACCGACTGACGCGAAGTACTCGTTAAAAACTGCAGCTATTTGCGTGGGTTCAGAAATCAGTTTATTTTGGACTTTTAGTTTGATGTTTATTTTAGGTTTTTTGCTTGTTTTATTTGTGCGGTCTTTTATTATCTTCCACATACATTTAGTTTTATTGTCTGAATTTTTCATTTCACGTATATATTGGTTTCTTTTTGATTTATTGATGGTCTTTTTTAGCATTTTTACATATGATTTATAAAATTTATTTAATGTCGGGTGATTAAAATAGGTTATGATTGGTCTGAGTAATCTTTTATTTTTACACGAAGTTTTTATACCTCGCGTTAACCAAGGGTATTTTTTATTTACTTTTATTTTTATATATTTTTTTGGGATACAGTGGTTTAATTTTTCTAACATAAATGTATTAAAGTTATTATAATTTTCAATTACGGTATTATTTATATTTAGAATTTTTGACCATTCCATATTTTTAATTTCAGTTTTAAAGTTTTCCATATTTTTTTTATCAAAAAACCTTTTTTCTATTTTCCAGGTAAGTAATTGTTTGTTGTTTAATGCATTTTTTATTTTTATTGATATGCCTAAGTGGTCAGAAAAACCAAAATTTTGTACGGTCACGTTTAATTTATGTTTACAGCGATTAGCAAATACTAGATCGATACATGTTGCAGTTGTGCTAGTAATACGAGTAGGTTCATTTACCAGCGGTATAAAGCTATGTTCCTGCATTATGGTGAGAAGTTTAGTTGACACTGTGCTTTTTACTAGCGTATTTATGTTAAAATCGCCGGCAACTATAATATCTAATTTATAGTACTTTTTTAGAATGAATGTCATTAATTTATTTAATTGATCAAAAAATAAATCGGCTCGCTTGCTATTCCAATATACAATGATTAACAATACATTTAATTTGTTTATAAATAATGCGCAAATTTCTATACAGTATTCAATTGATAGATTTATTATATCTTTTATCTCCGTGTATTCGAAGTCGTCTCGCAGTAATACCATAGTTCCGCCACCGGTGCGATGTTGTCTGCAAAACGCTGAGGCTTTATTATATCCGGTGCAGTCAATCAGTTGTTGTTTGGCCTCTGATAGCCATGTTTCAGTTGCACATAGCGCGTGCACCGTGTGATAATTATCTTGTAGAAAAGCTTTGACCGTGTTTCGTTTACTGAATAGACTTTGCATATTCTGTATAATAACATTAAAATCAGTGGAGTTAGGGACGAAAGTTGTGTCTTTGTGAGGTTATGTTCTGAGTATTATTAGACAGACTTTCTCTGGAATGCGGTGCATATGATCCTTCACTGGGTGTTTGTTCGGACGGGGTCGGCACCTGCGATTGTGGGTAAGTATCAGATATGTTACCATTTATAAAAAGTTTGTTATTTCTTATAATGGCATGGTGGCCGGCCAGCCTCGCCATGCGAAGTTGCTGTTGAAGGGTTTTCCTGTGCTTTAGTGCATGTTCATCTAGATATTCGGATATTGATATGCCAGTATTTTTAAAAAATCTACCATGATGAAGTAAATATTTAGTCATCCTTTTGCTTATCAGTTCTATTATGATAGGTCTGCGACCTGAGTAGTTTCTACCTAATCGAGTCAGGTCTTCGACGTAACCTCTAAGGTCTACATTTAGTATTTCCCGAAAGATATTTATTATTCTCTGATGAAGGTCTTGTTCTGTTTCGTGCTCATATTCTGTAAGACCGTATAGGACAATTTTTTTCGTATTATCGGTATTGTTGTAATTTTGTGTGTTTGTTAAAAGTTGTTTCATTTCTTCTTTTAGTTGTCTATTTTCTTGGTTTAGCTTCTCGATGGTCTTATTCAGTGTATTTATTTGTAATTTTATAGAAGATTGTTCGCGTGATAAAGCATCCGTAGTGTTCATTATTTCTGTTCTTAATTTATGAGTATGTTGTTGTATCTTTGAGTCTAAAGTATTTTTTATCTCTCGAAGAATCGATTTTCTATTTTCATCGAGCTTGTTATCTAACATCATGCTGATTTTTTCCAGCAATGTAGTATCGTCGGACGTAGTACTTTGTATATTATGGTTTGGCGGAGTTCGGTAGCTACATTGTAATTCTTTTTTACTTTCGTCTTCAATTACGGACTCGTCGACGGACATTGTAGTGTCATTCAAAGTAACTTGTCGTGCTCTTACTGGTGTTTCATCGTTTCGGGCACGTCTATTAGTGATATTTTTACACGAAGGGCATAGCCAAGTTTTTTTCAGTTCAAAAAAGTTATCCAGATAATAAGCTGAAGTAATGTTAAGACATGCATAGTGGTAGGTCATCGCGCAACCAGTACATTTTAGCAGTTCTCTTTCATAAGTAATTGTCTCATTGCAGGCTAAGCAATTCATTTTAAGTCCTTTTTTTTTAGATAAAGTAGGTAAAAAATTATGTTGTACTTATCGTTTTCAACTTCTAGGTAGTTTGGGTCGTGGCTCGTATCTCATAAGCAGTATGTCTTGTTTTAGCTTGTAGGGCGGTCAGCTGACAAACACAGATTTCACTCGTCGGTAGCAAACCGCGTCATTTGTAACGGTCAAACTGAATTTAGATTAACACTGCTATAATTTCACTAATTTGTACTATTTTGGTAAGACTTATATATCACGACATTCCTTTTGCTTAGTCCTTCAATTTAATGTAAAGTATAACAATAAACTTTAACTTTATACCGGTGATTTAATTTTTTAAAATAGAGGTGCGTATACAGCGACTGTTTGTGGTTGCGCGCGCGGGCCTCCTCATACATTTACCGAGCGCAAAAAAAAAAACTGGCGCGCTATTTTCCACAATTTTCTCATGTTGTGCGCATGTATCGCATTTGTACAATATATATATATATATTTCCTAGTAGGTAGTAGGTAGGCTAGTAGTAAGTGGGTCATTCTAAGTTAAGAGGTACTTTCCATGGCCAGGACAAAAAAATACTTTTTTTTTATACCAACTTCCTAATTATCCTATTCATTACTTAAAACTAAATGTGTTCTTCATGCTCACTTAAATTTATTAGAGAAATGTACGTAGTTTAGTCACAATAAGTTCTAATGTAAGAAAAAAGTCTCTACCCTGGTCTGTCCCCAAACCCACTTTATATGTAAACTAGTTATTATGAATGTTTTAAAATTTAATAATTACTTTATCATTGTTAATTTTATACAGAACAATAACTGAGGCACAGTGTCTTATAAGTAAAATTACTTATATTCCAATTTTTCATAAATAATATCCACGCCGAAATTTGTCCTCCGTGTTTTTTGTCTCGACCCTGGCTTTTTGTTTTCTTTTAAAAATCAGTTTTGTTTTGCTAGTTTGTGAAAGTTTTCACCTTGAATGTATAGGTTGTACCGTGAAGCTAGCAGCAAGGGGTGCATAAGCCAACTGCGCAGCCATTTTAACGGTAATTTCAGTCACGCCACTCGCTGGGCTTAGAAATGTTGAGTGAATGCAGTCTTTCCTCTGGTAAGTTTTATTTAGCAATTGTTTGTTAAAATACTTATATAGACTTATATATTAACTATGAATAGTGCATACATTGTTACATTTGATTGTTCATTGCGTATGATAAACACTTTTACGGCTATTTAAGATATCAATCGAAAATGTACCTCCCCTGGCATATTTCCCCTGGCTCTTTTGATGGCAGGGGAGATACTTAATGTCCAGGGGAGATACATTTGTATGCGTTTCCATGAAAACTTCTACATTTTTCTCTGAACCTTTACTTGGATTTTAGTGAAAACGTAGATTTTAGTGAAAATTACCTAACAAAATATGCTGAAGAAGTACGATCCTTTCATTTCGGAGGATCGAGACAACAAATAAGTATACACACTGTTGTAGTCTTTACTAAAGATGTCGACCAAAAGCTAAAAAGTCAATGTTACTGCACTTTGTCACAAAATTTATTGCATTTTGAAGCGCTCGTAGCTAAGTTTACTTAGCTGTTCTCAACCGATCAGCAAAGTTAAGCAACGTCGCGCGCGGTCATGAGTTGGATGGGTGACCGCTAGTGACATTACTACTGAGCGTTTCCGTGCTTCGGAGGGCACGTTAAGCCGTCGGTCCCGGTTGTTGTCTTAGGATGACAGTCGTTATAGCATGGTGGTAGGGCATTTTGCGAATGCCCGCCTGGCTAGCTACCACCCTCAAGTAGAAAATCTGTCGCCAAGCACCTAACGGTGTGTTCCGGCAGCTGTCCTTGAGAGCCAGTGAAATTACAGGTACTTTTAATTAATTACAGGAAGGTGAGGGGCGCAGTGCAATTCGTGACTTGTGACGAAATGTATTATTATAGGCAGAGGTTAGTCCGCTTAACATCAGGTGGGCCTCGAGCTTGTTCGGTTACAATAACTTTGAAACTTTGCGTGTGTGCTAATAATAATGTAATCTTTTTCTGAAAAAAATACCTATCATCAATCCGACGGACGTCAATGGAAAGCTGTGCCATTCTCTTTTATGATATTTAGGGATAAAATAAATATTAATCGAAAAATAGCATACTTAGATATTTGCTCAGCATGCAAAATTTCACAGAGTTTGTACACTCTATCTATGTACACTTAAAATATGAAGAAACAACGTTTGTATGGAGAACGCTGTCCATTAATATGATAAAGGTAGGAGGATGATGAGTGGAACCAAAACTATAACTTAATTTTGGTTCCTCTCATCATACCTTTATCACATTAATGTGAGGTCGGAACATTATGTTTTTTCCAATAATGCAAAGGACGGCACAAGCACATAATTATGTCTAACTTTTTACAATGTGCTTCCCCATTGTTCCGCCGAGAACCAAGACAAAGATGCCCACGCGGTGTTAAGCGCTGCCTATAACATATGCATTTCGTCACAAGTGTCGAATTGCACTGCGCCCGCACACTGAGACATACAGTCCTGTAATTTTACTGGCTCTCAAGGACAGCTGCCAGATACATACTGTTAGGTGCTTGGCGACAGATTTTTTACTTGAGGGTGGTAGGTAGCCAGGGGAGTATTCGCAAAATGCTCTTCCACTATGCGGTGAAGCTAAGACCTGCGGTCGGGATCGAACCATCATATTTAATGCCTTGATCAAATAATGTCTACTTACTATTTAAATACATACACATAAAACCGGTCAAGTGCGAGTTGGACTCGCATTCCGAGGGTTCCGTATAACACAGAATGTAATATAAAACCGTTATTTAACATTCTGTTTTGTTCAGTTAACGAGATCGCAAGAGTCCTGCACTTAATCTGTTTTAATTTGTTATAATTATTATATTAAATTGTTATATTAATTATTTGTTATAATTTGTTGTTGTTTGGTAGATATTGGACAGTATTCATTCATACCAATTTTGACGCCTGAATGTATTACAGTTTAAACGATACCGCATAAACATACATTGCAACGTGTATATTTTTGCTCATAACACGTTTCTTATATCAAGGAGATTTTATATTTAACTTTTTGTTATCATTATTATTCGTTAAAAATCACAAATCAGAATTTCTGTGAAAATTTCAACCAGCTACAATCACCTAGCCTACCGTTCCAAAGATACAGCCCTTTAAATGTCGGGCTATGGAAAATAGTAGAATAAGGCATATCAAAAATCATGATATACTTTTTTTTTTATTCATAGATCAAAGGGCGGGCGCTACATTGGCCAGAGAATTAGTATTGCCATTCAACGGGGTAATACTGCCAGCCTTTTGGGTACCCTACCGGCGCGGCGGACTTGACCTGAGCTCCGTTTTCTATTTATGATTGCCTGGTAGTAAACGGCACTCACAATTTTTATCTTTAAAATTTTTAGGTCATACATTATTTAATTATTTTTGTGTGGCTTTTCTATATACATATTTTATCATATAGTTTCAGGACCCAAATAAATTATTTCGTAAGTCATAAATAACATCAATACCTACACTGTTTAATAATCAAATAACACTTGGCCAATCTTGATAAACACCAACCTATAGCAGTATTAACTGATGTACCTAGTTATCTATGAACTAATAAGTTACACACCCATATCTATATTGAGATTTTTTTTAAATTAACTATCGCACTACAGACTCGTGGTCCGTACTATTATTAGATTTATTTTTATTTCATTATATTAACTAGTTTTACAATAACATTCCCCAATCATCAATTACCTACTATTTACATTTAGATGGTGGTTAGTGTAAGGTGTTATATCATAAAAACTAAGTGAGTCCATATATATACACATTTTTTATTATTATGTGTGTTTTTGCTAACAAACTGTTTTTATCTCTTATTATTATATTATTAGTTTAGTTGCTTAGTTCATAACATGCTTAATCCTAATATATTCTTAAATTAACCCAAAATAAATTTTATTTAAAATTTGTCTTAAACTTTGAGAATTTCAATTTAGGTGTTTTTAATTCCCAGATTAAAAACTTGTAATAGATCTCACCTGCACAAATGTATCCAGGTGAGAATTGCTTTCATACAGCTTCACGTCACTTTCAATTGTAAATATGTTGTTCTTCAAATATCCAAAAAGGGAAGTGGGATTCTTGGAGATCATGTAGCTGTAGTAAACGTTTACACCCGCCGCGGCGAGCAAGAGGATGCAATACTGAAACAGAACAGATATGTTATTGTTAGTGTGGCCTTATACTTTTTGGTTCGCCCGAATCTTATTAAGGGTGCGTACCATTTGAGTGAGATTCACTAAAAACGCTAAAAACGATCACACTCCCAAAAAGTTTTCCACATGGGTCTTGGCGTTATTTTCGCCTTAAACGCTACATCTAATGTCAAAAGTGACAGAAGTGGCAAATTTTAGTGGCATTCTTAGCGTTCTTATCCAAAAATGGAACGGGAATTACAGTTACAAACGATCACGTGATCACAACCATAGACGCAGAATTATCGAAAATAACGTTCTTAGCGACTAATGGAACATACCCTAAGAATCTGCAGCCTGGCAGGAGAATTAGATTTGACTTTACAGAATATTTTTTCTAACGTTTGATATGTAATGTAAGCTATTCTAGAGGGTGAATAAAATTAATCAATTTCTACGACCGTATCAAGGAGTAAAAAACTAAATCACAGGTATACATCATTCTTACAGGACCCAGTACAGGAGACTAAAAATCTATTAAACGTTTAAGATTATTTTAGAGTGGCAGCACCTACGAATAATTTATTCGTAGGGCAGCACTGATTCGATTTAGACGAAGAAACATCTGTGAAAGTTAGTCCCGTTTTGTAACAACGGCACGCCCTTTTACCTAACATTTATTTATATATTTAGTTACCTAACATTTTGAGGACAACAATCTGTCATGATTTCAGTGTTTTTGACGGAAACTGTTTGGACTCGCATTAAGAATATTTAATTTTAAAAGTAATTCATTTGATTTCTGCAAAGAAAGATGACGTTGGGAGGCGGAGGTAGTTTTAGAGGCTCATTCCGTGCAGAGCTCTAGTTCAGTCAAGACGTAGTAAAGATTAAGTTTCTGTGGTCTATATGTATATCTTTATTTATATTTTATTTCTGTACAGATTATTGTGGAAGTAATTATAAGTTACTACTGTCGAAAGAAGTGTTTCATTTCAAATCTGCCTTCTGCCATCTTAGTGGTTACGCCATAGCTTCGCTTTTGATTCTCGATTTGTAATGGAATTTCTGGATTCGATTCCCGGGCAGGGCAGTTAATGTTTTTTTTCATTTTGACAAAGAAGATCTCACCCCCACCTACTTCAGGGAATACGGGCCGTTCTGATTCGCCGTTGATATTTTATAGTTAACAAACAATTAGGAACAGAAGGGCACTTACGATGACAAGTTGGTATTTTTTCATGCACATGGCACCACAGCAGCCGAAGTATGATACGACAAACATGATGCAGCCTGGCACGATAAACATATATGCAACATCTCTGACCCTGTCGTCAAGGCTAATAGCCCATGCCACAACATCCTGACTGAGTTGATTCGCTTGTGCACGTAGTACTAGCCCTCGGATGATTGCTATGATGCCTCCTACCTGAAAAAAATAAAAGGAATGAAAATTATTTTAAAATTACTCCTTCACATAGTTATTTTATTCCCGTGGGGTGCTGGGATAGAATGTCAATCCCCCAACTATTTTGTTTTTGTTTGGTTGTCGTTTGTTCGAGCAATGTGGTAAGTTCAAACTACTTTTTGTTGGCCTTAGAAGCGAAATATCATCTGCGAAGCAAATGCTTCCATCATGATTTTAGGGAGATTGTTTATGTAGGTTAAAAACAGGAGACATCCTAATAATAACAAATATTTTAAAAGTATTTTAAGAAAACATCAAATTAATTATTGAATAAAACACTTATAAAATCTTATAAAAATTATATATATTTAGTGACGCCTAATTTCCTGTTAAGCCGACGTGTCATCACAAACGCCACGCAGCCAAACCGGAAGAGTATTCGACGCGTTTCGCTTCTAAACGAAGCATCCTCAGGAGGTCTTGAGTCTTGACTCAACGAGCGCACGATCGAGACTAACATCCTAAAACAGAGAGACATCCTAAAACGTTGCCCTACATTATGGAAGAATTTGTAATAATTATATCTTATCGGATATTTTGCATATTATAGCTAGCTTTTATATTATAACTAGCTTTTACCCGCGGCTTGGCCCGCGTGGACTCTTACCGGTTTTTGGGAGTCGTGTAAAACGTGTCATATATAAATAGGTTACTTTTTAATCCTTTTCAATATTTTTAAATTGGGCCCGTGAGTTATAGTTAACCTTCAATGCCAAATTTTCCATAAAGTTTTCCATCCTGGTACACTTCGATAACACAGTTACTTGCCCTGCGGCTACCAGTCCAAACGTTGAAGGGGCTCTACGTCGAGTGTATGTAACATGTCGATAGAGTTCTCAGTCGCAGTAGTGAAATTGTCTCCGTTACCCTTAGCATCATAAGACAATATCGCAAATTCTTTCCCCTACATGGCTTTACGGACATCCATTGCCCTTTCATGAGTTCCAGAGAATGAATAGGACAGGGATTGAAAGTGGCTGCGCTCATTGCAACCTCGGTCCGAGCTCAGTGGCGGAGCACCACGTTATGGATCGCAACACTAAGTATACTCGAGTTAATAACGAGCGCACGATCGAGAAAAGAGTTTTCTCGATCGTGCGCTCGAAGAGTCAAGACCTCCTGAAGATGCTTCGTGTAGAAGCGAAACGCGTCGAAAATTCTTCCGGTTTGGCTGCGTGGCGTTTGTGACGTCACCTCGGCTTAGCAGGAAAATCAAGCGGAATTGTCACTAGATATATTTTTATATTTTTTAAGTATTTTATTTAAATATTAATTTGATGTTTTCTTAAAATATTTTAGAAGTATTTTTTATTATTAAAAATGGATTTCCGCAAAGTAACGCCTGAATCTATTAATTATACTCGAGTTGCTTGTCGTACTCGACGCGCGACGGACGTCTCTTCCGAATTCCGATGTTTACCGCATAGCGTTTTATACTTTGTCAAACCAATTTTTAAAAATAAAGTATTATAAGTTTTATATCTAACTGATTCAGGAAATCATCTTAAATGTACAAAGATACAGTAATATTTTTTTTTATAGTAAAGTTTTATTTTTAAGCTAGTTTATATTTTCTTTTTTATTAAATATTGTTTTAATTTCAAGTGTCCGCCTATTACGGTTCAAAAGATCATCATCAATATGATAGATGGACGAATCGTATGAGCGCCAGTGGTTTAGGTTCAGGTGAAACAGTTTCCTCTACATTTTCAATCCTTCTAATCAACATAGCAAAAAATATTATTTTGGCATGTTTTTGTTTTATAAATACTATTCAGATACCATTACAATCACTTCAAAAACAAAGACCTGTCCATACAAAGTTTCATCCCCATTTTCACCGCCGCGCCGTCGAAAATTTTGAACATTGTAATTTTTGTTTCAAATGATCTATCCGAATCTACGAATAAATAAAGTATTATTCGTAGATCCGAATACTATTTTTCAGAACTTTTTTTTTATGTTATTGTGACAGAACAAGCACGAGGTCCACCTGATGTTAAGCGGTATCCTCTGCCTATAACAGATGCATTTCATCACAAGTGACGAACTGCACTGCGCCCATCACCTTGAGACATATTGTTTTTTTTTTTTTTTTTTTTTTTTTTTTATGCATGATAGGTTAGCCTTTGACCACTATCTCACCTAATGGTAAGTGATGATGTGGTCGAAGACGTTGTTCAGGCTAACCTAGAAGTTTCTCATTTTGCCTGTAATTTCACTGGCTCTCAAAGACTGCTGCCGGAATACACCGTTAGGTGCTTGGCGACAGATTTTCTTCTTGAGGGTGTTAGCTAGCCAGGCGGGCATTCTTTAGTTTTTTCTTTCTACATGATTTTTTAAGCCTGTTAGCCAGTGTTTTTTATGAATTGGTTTTAATTTTATTCGACGCTTAGGTATGTACCTGTTCATAGCGTTTCTATAAATATTTGGTAATATTCGTTTATGTTATTTCTTTTTGTAACTAATATATCGCACCAATTTATTTTCCATTTTTTTTCTATATAATGATCTGTATTTTTGTTCTTAAATAGCCATTTTTCGATGTACCGCGTAGTATGTTTTTTTATCTGGGCAGCGAAATACTTATGCTTGTTCCTAAATGATCCGAAAAACCTAAATCTTCTACTGTTGTGCGTAAGTTCATGTCAGAAAAATTGGTAATAGTGAGACTAATACATATTAATCTCACTATTAGGAACCGGCAAGGACCCGCGTTATATTTACCGGAATTTACATAGCCCAGCTAAAGGGATGAATAGACGCGGGTTCGAATCCCGCACATGACTTAAAGTTTTCCTCTCGCATATTTGTAATTTTGCAATATAATAGTTGGATTCAGCTCTGATATTTTTATATTTTTCTCATCCATCTTAATATTGTTTCTTCTTCCTTCTATAACTAATTGGTTATATCTTATCACCGCATATAATCCAAGTTTTCGCGCATTTAACATCTTTTCGCGCATATTTCTTCTTTCTTCTATTGCTCGCTCGTCAAGGAAAGGTGATATATTTAGTGAGGTTCCTTGAAAATAGGGGCATTTTTGTAACAAATATTTTGTGATATGTTTGCTTATTAATTCAACAATTAGAGGTCGTATTCCATTATTTGTATATTTTCCGATTCTATAAGTATCTTCGATATATCCTTCTAGGTTTACATGCAAAAAGCCTCAGAAAATATCTGTTATTTTACGATGAAGTGCGTAATCTGGTTCGGAATAATATTCCTGTAGCCCATATAATATTTTTAAGCTATTGCATAGCTTCTATTGCGGGCCTTGAGCGTGGAGACCGAATCCAGAAATTCCGTAACGAAAATAACCTAACACCCCCCACTCCGACCAAAGATTACTAATCTACTCCGACCGGCAGAGCGGTGATACTTTTTAGTTTTGCCATCTATCGATAAATAGCAGAACTTTTAATGACTTTTTGAAATATCCCGCTTGTCTCTTTAGTTCAGCAACTCGCCTCTAGGTGGCATAAATAATTATAATTGCATAAGTTGATAAAAAATGCTATGCAATAGCTTTACCGCGACAGTCTCCGAGTGCCACACGTCTTTTTTTTTACTGTTACTTTCAGGCTAGTATTGCTTATTTCTTGTAATTGTCTTATCTGTAATGTTATATATTTTTTGTGTCACCTGCGTCAATATTTCAATTTGGGTAGTAAGCTTTTCTATAAGGTCAACCGGGGCTAACGCGTCTATGGGGTTAAGGCATCTAATCCAATTATAATACTAAACACAAAATCTAGAACTACTTCCGCCATCTTTTGAACGTGTTTGATACTAAAACCACATTATTTGATCGGTAGAGGTCGCAAGAGGCCTCATTTTTGTATAAATTTCCGCCATCTTGAATATGACATTTTCTTCGGAACCTCACGTAAGTGACATGTGATATATAAATATCCTGAAATCCCAATGTTTTGAAGATGGTCGTTAATTTTTAACGGTAAATATTTTGTAATATGAATTTGTTTACGTGTTGTTCTAATTACTTTAAGGAAATTACTTAAGATTTGTAGTCCACGTGCAATAAAAATATTGTAGGTTATATTTTTGCATTGGGGCTATCGCGTCTGTCCCGTTGGGGTGATTGCGTCTTATGTAACGCAATAGCCCCATTGTCTGAGGTCCTAAACCTTTTAATTTTATGATAACAGTGATTGAGGTATATGTATGTATATCTATGCTGTATAGACAGATAGTGGAAAAAAAAATGCGTGATATGCTGATTGCAGATTTAGGGCTAAAAGAATATATAGAGGTAGCGTCAATTTTGTATGTTTGTTGATTGATAATTTGAAAACTTCTTTCACTATTGAAAAGGTAACATTTTTGAAATGGTCTTACACTGTATATTAACCCTGATGAAGTCAGCCCGGATCGCTAATTATATTAGGGATACACTCGTTTTGCGGGAGGCTGGTAATTAATAATTCAAATAGTGGTGGATTTCTTATCGTAACATATTTTAATGTATTAAATTAATTGTTGTGATTTTTTTATGAAGTTAATGGAAGGTCGAAGCGTTGCAAAGTATATACTTTCTAAGACAATTATTATTATAGAGCCTTTTTTTATGTTATTGTGGCGGAACAAGCTCGAGGCCCACCGCCCTAGTGCCTCATACTCCCGCATAAACTCTATATATTTTTCCCTCAGCACAAGGGCCCCTGTCCATACAAATTCTGGTAGCAGAGCGCGGTCGCTACTTACATCGTAGTTACATTTTGGCGGCAATTGGCAAGCGCGGACGCTTCATTACATTTTGCATAAGTACCACACATTCTTAAACGCGGTCGTTTTAAAATAAAATAAATTAATTGGGCACAGCAGATTATACAAAGTTATAAATAGGTAGGCAAACTATTTCACTGGGTTTTCTATTTGTTCGGAACTATTCGCATGACGCAACATTATGTGTTAACTAATCGCCTACCTTCGTACGATATTTAAGTTACGTTATTATTGACGAGTTTGGTTATCGGTTTAAAGGCTTGGAAACTCGTGTTTGTTTACCTTTGTTTGCCTTTGGAAGACTTGCGAACCAGGTAAGATTATTAACGTTTTTTTTTTCTTTGTGTTTATTACGTCCTTAGGCCCCTGTCCATACACCTTATATAGTTAAAACATGTAAAAGGAAACACCATATCCTTATAAAATATTATTTACCTAATTTCAGTGTTGTTGGTAGTATGTTTTTATTAATTTCTATATTAACACATAGAACAGAGGGTTGCAAGTACATTTCTATGCAAAACTGCAAAGTTCTACTTCGGAAGAATCTCTATTCCCACTATTAATTAATACTTAACCTTTGAGAAGAAAATTGTTTGTTACTCCTGGAATCTAAGATGGGGCGAATGCATCTACAAGAGAAAGTATAAATTAGACGCTATAGCCCCGAACATTTTTGTGTCACCCGTAATGAGAGATCATGCCCAGAATTTAGCTCATGATATAATAACTAACTTGATCTCTAGTGCTTTTACATAGTTTCATGATTAACTTTGTTGATAACTCTTCCAGTTATGTGATGCTAAACAAAGACGCCATCGCCCCACGTGGGGCTATTGCATCTAAAAATCTCTGCTTTTAATAATTAATTATTTTCATACAACAAGGATTCAAAATGTCAAGAAATAAAATTAAAGTATAATATTAGATAAAATATTCTATTTTGTGTTGTAGGTTACAGTCTTATAAGTTCAACCATTAACTTGCTATAACCAGTTAAAAATGCCGTAAAAAGTATTGTAACGCAATAGCCCCGGTTGACCTTATCTAGTTTTCCTAGGTAATTTTGCTGATAAAGGGCATTTGTATCTTGCGTTACGTCTTTTTAAATGTTAATTATAGCATTATTTATTTCAGTTTCTATTGTGTATTGTAGGTCTCTTATAATAGATTTATTATGCCTTTATTAAAATCCTATGAATACTACGAATAAATTCAAAATACTACGAACTATATACAACACTACAGCTTCTACAATACAAGCATTTAGATCCCTATAAGTCATTGCAGACTCATAGGCATCCAAATGCTCTAGCCCACTAGCAGTAGGCAGCGTGCCCAGCATGCTGGCAGCATTGCCCCGTTGAATTGCAATGCTTATTCTTTGAGCCAAATAGGTGCCAGCATTTTGATCACGCGTCGCATCGACCAAGCGCTCTGATAAGTTTGTAAAATACGATGAGCTCCCGGTCCCCACGGACCCAACGTCTCTACTCTAAACGGCTCAAATATGTAACCCATACCGAGGTTAGCATACTTGCTCCGCTTGAGTTGCTCCGCCGAAGTAGCCGCGGCGCCAGCCCTCACGTTGGTTTCAGAAAGATGTGACGGCGCTAAAGTGTCTACGCATGTAGCGTCCTTCTGAGGTAATCTGGTGATAAAAATAATGATTTGGTGATAAAATCGCTGTTATTTGGTATCAAATTATAAATAAATCATAATTTTCAGTTTTATAAATAATCAAAGAACTACTAATTAGAAACTACAAGCTACATTATATCAAAAAAAGTAAGTCATCTTGTTTGGTCACGTAGTTTACGTACCCAAAATCGTAAAATTATTTTTAAATGTAAATTGAAAGTACACATTTAAAATTTGACGAATTTTTACTTATTTCGGTATTTTTCAGATGTTCCAATTTTTGCGAATGTGATCTTTCTATTCCAACAGGAATTTGTAAAAGTCGAAGCAACTCCTTAAAATTATACCTACTTTATTTTGATCAGAGAAGAAACCGTGTGTTTGTTTAGTGAGTTTTTCAACTTCACAATATAACTTAGATTGCCTAACTAATATCAAGATTAGTTATCATGTTTTCCGCTAAATTACACTAGATGTTTTTATATTATGGTAATGTGAAAAAAAGTGCTAAAGACCCTAGAAATGTTCTACATCTAGCGCCAAATGTGCCAAAACGGCAACACTGTCAGTGAATGATCGGGATCGGTGGCAGTTCTTTTTATTATATATATTTTTCTTTTCTTCATTTCTATATACGGTGCGCGCGGGGGCTCTTCTGTTGTTGTAGATTTTGCGCGGAGTTAACTTGTATGCAGCTTACGAATGATTTTTTAATTCAGATTTTCAATTAATTGCTTATCTTTCAATTAATCCGGATTCCCCTGACAGAAAAGTTCCCCTGACAGGGCACTGTTTGAAACCCACTACCGGACGCTCTCCAGACGCCCTCTAAACTAGGACAAATACGGGGAATCCCGGACGGATGGCAGCCCTAATCTAAGGCAGTTACACCATCGTTCGTCAGTTGGGTTGGAAGGAGTTTTTGAACTTAGAACTATTTTCAAAGATTTAAAGACGGTTTGGTGCAATCCAGCCTAACAGCACATGAATAAATAACCATGTATTAATGTGCTAACAGTATAATTATATTGTAATAAAACGTGATAGAGGCAAAAAGCTTCAACGCTTTTAAACGTATATAGAAATGCTGACTTATCGAGAAAAAAAAAATTGCTACGATAAATTTGTTAGCTTGAATGAAAGAGCTGAATCTTAATATGTTTAAATATATCTTTTAATTATTTAGTTTTATAAGATATCTTTAAGAGCCCTTTTACATTTTGCAGCCTTCTCACTCGCACTTTTAAAGATAATTTCAAATAGCAACAATATGGTTTATATTTTTTAAAATGTGGTCAATCATTATTTTGCTGCATGCAACTATAGATGTTCTCTACTAATTTTTATTTTGATATCTGTTATGGGGGATCCAAAACGCGTAATTTAGTTATTTTAAATTTTGGGCCTCTAATTCTAATTGTACTCAACATGTAACAAAGTAAAAATATGTTGAGAACATCTATAGTTGCATGCAGCGAAATAATGATTGACTACATTTTAAAAAATATAAACCATATTGTTGCTATTTGAAATAATCTTTAAAAGTGCGAGAGGGCTGCAAAATGTAAAAGGCCTCTTAAGTATATATTAACGTTTAAAATTATGGTGATATATAACGTCTGTACAAATGTACTTATAACCTTTTCCTAAACTTTTTTACGTGTATCCTAACGTAATAGGAATAAATGACTATTGACTACAGGTTTATTTAAATTTTCGTATATCTTCCTCATACTCCTAATAATAATATTCTAACCATTTTGTCATTAATTTTCTTACACGAAAACAGGAAAAACAGGAATATGGAACTTCGGTAGTTGCACCATATCTATTTATCCAATAAATACTGAACACTTGAATTAATAATTTAATTTTAAATAGTGTAAGAAACCGTAGCACGCCGTGCCCCCAAATAAGTAGTTGGTTTTGCCAAACCTATTACATTAATGTAATAGGTTTGGCAAAACCAACTACTTATTTGGGGGCACGGCGTGCTGAGCCCTCAAGTCTCACTCGAAACAAAAGGCACAACGGTAACAGCCATTTTCGAAGACATTCAAAGCAATTTTGGCGAAGTAAATATATACACCAGCATTCAGCCCCCATGACTTCATTGTGGAAGCCAGAAGTCTGATTTTTTGTGACCAAGTCTAGATACTATTATATAGGTACATAGCTACTTCTGAATTTTGTTCTATTTCTATCTATTGTTTACGAGCTATTGCCAGTGCAAATTCTGTAATTAGGTCACTGACACACTGACCGAAAATTCTAAGGTATTTTTTTCTTCGTTTCATACCACGCTTTGTTCGCACCGTGGTGTGAATCATCCAACAGCTCCAGTTCCAGGGTTATGAAAAAGTAACCATGGTTCCAGAGAAGTACCAGGGTTTTTTTTTATGTAATGGTGACGGAACAAACTCGAGGTCCACCTGATGTTAAGCTGACTAACCTCTGCCTATAACAGATGCATTTCATCACAAGTCACGAACTGCACTGCGCCCGTCACCTTGAGACATAGTTGTTAAGTCTCATGGGCCTGTAAATTTCACTGGTTTTCAAGTACAACTGCCGGAACACACCGTTAGGTGCTTGGCGACAGATTTTCTACTTGAGGGTGGTAGCTAGCCAGGCGGGCATTCGCAAAATGCCCTTCCACCATGCAGTGAAGCTCAAGCCGGCGGTGGGGATCGAACCAGGGTACTGCAGCGCGGCAGCCCACAGCTATTACCGCTTGGCCATCATTGCTTCCTCCCCTTCCGACCTTAAATACATTGTGCATGTGCGTCGACCACTGGGGGCCTAAGCCACGGACCCATTTAATATAGGTCCCTTTACAGCATGTAGTTTAAATGCATATTTTCGAACATATTACAGATTATTTAGTATCTGCATTGCACGGGCCGGGCGGGCTCGCTAGTAACTTGGTACTCTGGTCTTTGACTTGATAAGTAGAAGTAACTAAATATTAAATTACACCACTACGCAGAAAGTGCTTATCTGATATTATAAGGAGTTATTCCTGGTATGGAGCTATGAAGTGCGACGCGGCCTTTATAATGGCGTGGTGGCGCCGTGTTGCCGGCGGGAATGTTACTAGTAGGTTAGTTAAGTACCTACAAAATTACATCATTGGATTAAGTATGTATGGAGGACAAAAGAGAATAATTTTTAGGGTTCCGTACCCGAAGGGTAAAAACGGGACCCTATTACCCCGGGTCCGTCCGGCCGTCTGTCACCAGCTAGGTCTCAAGAATGGTGATGGCTAGACAGTTGAAATTTTCACAGATGATGTATTTCTATTGCCGCTATAACAACAAATACTAATAATAAAATAAATATTTAAGGGGGCTCCCATACAGTAAAAGAGGTTCTTCGTGCGCGAGTTTCACTCGCACTTGGCCGGTTTTTTTAAATAATCTTAATACTCAAGATCTCCTCATTGCGTATTAGAATATTGTCAGAAGTGTCAGCGCATACCGCCACATATTGCTTACAAAACAAGTACGTTTTGAAGCAGATGGCTCAGTGGCATTAGCTATGGACTGCCGCGCAGCAGGTCCATGGTTCGAATCCCGCCGGCTTCAGCTTCACCGCATGGTGGTAGGGCATCTTGCCCGCCTGGCTAGCGACCGCTCTCAAGTTGAATATCTGTCGCCAAGCACCTAACGGTGTGTTCCGGCAGCAGTCTGTGAGAGCCAGTGAAATTACAGGCACATCTAATCAACTATGTCTCAAGGTGACGGGCGCAGTGCAATTCGTGACTTGTGACGAAATGCATCTGTTATAGGCAGAGGTTAGTCCGCTTAACATCAGGTGGGCTTTTAGCTAGTTCCGTCACATTAAATATAAAGAAAACTACCTAGGATAAAATGTAATCAAAGCACCATAACAGATAAGTGGGGTGAACTGGGGTGTGCACGCATTTCGTTTTTTTTAAGAATTAGTTATGATTGTGTTTCGTGATTAGATGGGCACTTGCGTTGTGTCTCATGCTGTGACAGCTGCATGTGCGTTAATTTTAAATTACTCGAAAAAAAAAACATAATAAACATCTTAATACTTTTATCTTTGCATGCTCCACGGTCTAAGTGAATCCCGCACATGACTATAACTCTTCCTCTCGTTATATATTTGTAATGTAGTGCAAAGATAAAAATAATAAAATTATATATAACAAGTTTAAAGCTAATGCTACGAGATGACAAATTAGAGTTATGAGTCTTATGTCACGTTAGCTTAGCCGTCAGAACATACCCCGGCTATAGGGGTGGATGGCCCGGGTTTGAATCAAACAAGACTATATTTTGTCCTCTTGTTGTAGTTTTGTAATAACAATCTAACGTCTGTTTATTTTAATTAGTATTTCATTACATACCAAAGTACACCGTACGCCAATAACAAACATTTTGAAAAACACATAGGTACATGAAACAGAATTGTTTACGTAGGTCAATAGTGATTTTGATTTATTAGGTAAAAAATAATGAAGTAAAACCGTGACGCAAAGTCCCCAATAGACTCATATTAAGAGTTTTTCAATTTTATTACTTATACAACGTAATAATATATTTAAAATTTCATATATTAAATAATTTAAGTTAAATCACTATTAACTTACTTACTTCATAATTTTAATTACGAGTAAACTTCAAGGTCTTGACGCGTGCCGCAGCAAAATAGATTAAACGTTTATGCTAAAAATAAACCACAAACATCGAACTACTGTTTAAAAAACATAAATTTAAAATTAGTAATATGAGAGATATATCTACTTAGGTATAAATATATAAATTTAAAAATAGGTACGTACCATTAAAATACCATTGATGATAACTAGAAAGATTTGGGATATATGTCCCAAACAATCCATTTTTGTTAACTGATTTAGCTTCGCATTCAAAAACGAATAAAACTGTGCGCCTCCTTTAATATAATCGGCGGGACTGAGTATGGTTTGACAGGCGGAGATCGTCATGTACGTTGTGGTTTGCCGAATCGTGAATAATAATATTATATTATCATATATACGAGTAGCCAACCGTACCTAAAAATAAATTAATGTCATGTTTATGATAGGTTTATCAGGACTCTTTATTCTCTGAAACAAAGTGGTGCTTGTGTGACTTTGTTATAGTCTTAAAGGAAGTAAGGAATATTTTAATATTGTTATGTTTGCAATAACGCCTGCTATGCCGATTAAATTATTTCGAAGCGCTCGTAGCGAAGTTTACTTAGCTGTTCTCAACCGATCAGCAAAGTTAATAACGTCGCGCGCGGTCAGGAGTTGGATGGGTGACCGCTAGTGACATTACTACTGAGCGTTTCCGTGCTTCGGAGGGCACGTTAAGCCGTCGGTCCCGGTTGTCGTCTTAACGGTGTGTTCCGGCAGCTGTCCTTGAGAGCTAGACTTCTAGGTTAGCCTGAACAACATCTTCGACCACATCATCACTTACCATCAGGTGAGATAGTGGTCAAAGGCTAACATATCAGAAAAAAAAACAAAAATAAAAAAAATAAAAAAATACAAATATACGAGAGGAAAAATCCCGCACATGACTTAAATTTTTTCTCTCGTATATTTGTAATTTTGTAAGGAATATTTTTTTATTTATTTTTAAATTTTAGCTTTTGACCATTACCTTACATGATGGCAAGTGATGATGTAGTCGAAGATGTTGTTCAGGCTAACCTACAATTACTGACTGTCAAGGACAGCTGCCGGAACACCGTTAGGTGATTGGCGACAGATTCTACTTGATTTGGTAGTTAGCCAGGTGAGCTTTTGCAAAATACCCTACCACCATGCTATAACGACTGTCATCCTAACAATACATAACACATTACAACATATCTAAGACAATAACCGGGACCGTCGGCTTTACGTACCCACCGAAGCACGGAACCGCTCAGCAGTAAAGCCGCCAGCGGTCACCCATCCATGTCATGACCGCGGCGGACGTTGCTCCAGCTGCTGATCGGTTAAGAACGGCTAAGCAAACATCGCTTCAAAAACTTACTCTAGACACAGCCACACAGCTCTAGAGTTGACTTCACTGAGAGGCAAGAGGCTCAAGAAGGCAAAGCTTGCCTTACTGTATCAGGCGGATTGTCCACTGCTGCACACAGCAGTTCAATGTTGCAGGCTTAGATTTGAGCGTTGACTGTTTTTCACATGGCCAACTGTATGTCGCTCTTTCAAGAGTAACCTCTAGAGAAAACATGTTTGTATTGTCTAATGACAAGAAAGCTGTGAACGTTGTATATAAATATAAAAACATTCTGCAATATATTAATTGTTGTAAAAATAAAATAAATAGGTAAAAATTTAACAAGTAAATAAGTTAAAATGTAGTGTACCTACATATGAATTTAGATATTCCAAAGATAGCAGGAAATCTTCATGGTTTAGGGAAAGAATAATTGTTTACTCTAAATTTAACGCGTGGGGGCCACGGGCAGTAAGGAATAAATCAAAACTACTGGATCGAATTTAATCATTTTTTCAGTGAATGACATAGGCTATATATTTTATACCCGTGCGAAGCCGGAGCGGGCCGCTAGTCACTTATAAAGTACCTATGCTCTAAAATATTACGCGCTCAATGGTATATATACCTTCAGAAACGAAAAAGTATGCGCCAAAATGCAAAACAGTTGTGCCAATCTAACAACAACAAAAAAATATTGAATTTGGTACCATAAACAAATCATCCATTTCCGATACTTTTTTTACTGAATCAATAACATGAACTCGGGCACAGCTTATTAAATACGCGGGTGACCTTGCAACGTAGGAAGATCCCCGAGAGGCCCCAAGCCGCGGCTGGCTTTGAGGTAGACTGTCTCGGTGGCCTCGGTGCTATGCTCCGTGGCACGGAGACCATACCGGATGAAGAGGATTGACGGAAGGACTGATGTCGGATGGTGCAAAAGCTGATGTCGCAGGAAAATTAGGATAGAACGAAGAAAGTTGAACTTTTGTAGATAAATAAACAATATTTACCTGACTCCCAAGGAAGGGTTAGGTTTTTCGCGCGTATGTTAAGTATGTTTGTAAATTTATTTATCTACACCTATACACAAATCAGATTATGAGACAGCCCTCCGATTGCAAAAAATTATTAATTTATTATTTACTAAAATGAATGATAGAAGTTTTGATAACACACCACCAGATATTTCTAACGCAGCAAAGGATATTTCTTACCAGAAAAGTCGAGAAAACAATTTGACCAGGCTAACCAAGATTTCATGAATTGGAAATTATCAAAAAGTATTACATCATTTTCTGAAGATGTGCTTTTAGTATATTTTCAAGAATTATCATAAAAATTCAAATCTTCATCCCAAATATTATTATTGTACTTATTATTCAATTGCATTTCAATAATTATACATTCCAAAATATAAATAATTATTACAAAATCACAAATATACGATAGGAAAAATTTAAGTCATGTGCAGGATGTATAAATAATTATTACAATAAATAAGTCTATTATTATATTTATTACCTAGTATTTATTACATAGTTTGTTTGTATTAGATACTAGCTGTACCTGCGACTTCTTTCGCGATTGCGCGATACCTGCAGACTAATTATTCACATTTGCGCACTGTTCATCTCATATTAGGCAACGCTGTGGTCTGCGCGTTTCTTCGTTGGCGCAAGTGGGCCTTAGTAAATTAAAGTTCAGAAAGGAGCTTTTTATTTCAGATTTGAAAACTCCCGGGTTGTATTTTTCAGAAGACAGTAGTTAGGTAACTCGGACTCGCAGTTCGCACAATAAATGTTGAAGCAAAGTAGGTACTTTGTGCGTTTCTTTGTAATTTCGATTTTAAACCGGCGTCTTTTTGCCGAATTTCTGCCTGTTTGGCGGTAGAACGAAGTGTGTGGGAAGTTGTGGGGAATGTTCCAGATTTTAGGGTTTTATCTTAGCAAACTCGCAAACTAAATAAAGGTGCTGGTCTGCTCGTGGGGTGCCAAACTGCCCGTGGGGTGCCGGGTTGCCAGTGGGGTGCTGGACTGCCCGTGGGGTGCCGGGCTAGAATGTCAATCCCCCCATATCTACATGTGGGTGACGTCAGAGGCGACTACAGAGGGTGGGCAGCAGCGCTTTCTGAGGAACTGATATCTCAGACTGCGATCCCCAAGATGCCTGCCAACTGCCAAGCGTGGGGATTATGGCAAACCCACTCAACCACCCAAGTCGATAATATAATGGTATTTTCGTAGATACCCTTGAATAAAAAATATTGTTGGAGTAATAAAAAACATATGTAATATTAAGTACTAAGATTGCAACAAAATGTCAATAAAGCTAAAGCTAAGCCGAATTACCTATATTTACAGCTTTTGGAGTGGTCCGACTTTGACAATAGACCGAAAGTAGAAAATCTGTCGCCAAGCACTTAACGGTGTGTTCCGGCAGCTGTCCTAGAGAGCCAGTATTTCTAGATTAAGTCTGTTAACACCTTCGCACACATCGTCACTGACGGATCAAGCACAAGGGCCACCTGATGTTAAGCGGGCTGACCTCTGCCTATAACAGATGCATTTCGTCACAAGTCACGAATTGCACTGCGCCCGTCACCTTGAGACATAGTTGTTAAGTCTCATGTGCCTGTAATTTCACTGGCTCTCAAGGACTGCTGCTGGAACACACCGTTAGGTGCTTGGCGACAGATTTAAAATAATGACCTACCTTAAAGTATGAACTGCAATCATGCTAAGTTTCATTGAAATTCATACAGTTTTGGTATCAGTATCAGCTACAGAATGCTCTCAAATATATATTTTTTAAATATCTTCAGTGTCAAAGTCAAAATTATTTATTCAATTTAGGCGTCTACGACGCTCTTATGAAGGTCAATTACAAATTTTCTACATTGTACTGCCACGTTCAGCAAATAAATTGTATAGAGCCACTGCGAGAAGAACGGGCAAGAAACTCGGGGCCATTCTTTTAAACATCTTTTAACAATGTGTTACATACTTACTATATAATAGAGTTATTACAATATTTGTTTAAATTATGTAGGTAACAGGCAATAGCTTGACAGAGGCGGAATTGTCCAGGCATTTTTGTCGTTTATGTAATCAGAAACTGTGTAGTAGGATTTTTTAATCAATATGTTTTTCACGTGCAACTTGAATTTCACTTCTGTGAGCGTTGTAATATGTTTGGGAACTTTATTATAAAACCGCACACAATTACCTAAGAAGGACCTTTTATTTGTCTTTGCTAATCTAAATCCTGGCACCACTATTTATCTTTATTCCTAGTATTTCGTGATTTTCACTATTTAATTTAAATTTACTCAAATTTTTGCGAACGTTCATAATATTTTCAAATATATACAGACTTGGTAAAGTTAAAATATCAATTTCTTTAAAAAGGTCCCTCAGAGATTCCCTAGAACCCATTTTATATATGGCTCGAATTGCACCCTTTGGTATGATAAAGATTGTCTCTATCTCAGCAGCAGTTCCCCACATCAATACACCATACGACATAATACTGTGGAAGTACCTACGCGAAATAAACTAGGCGAGCAGTAGCTACGTCTGTTAACTGTCTTATCCTAAGAACTGCATATGCAGCAGAACTATAAGTCTTTCTCATGTATATGTGGATCCCACTGTGTGTCCACACAAGTGGAATCCATTTTGATTCCCAGGAAGACTGTCGCTTTGTCAATAGGGAGTTTATCTGGGCCAAGCTTTATGTTTGGTTCAACATGAGGAACATATTTTGGTAACGAAAACTTTAAACATTTCGTCTTTTTTGAATTTAGGAGAAGATTATTAGCGGCAAACCATTTACAAATCTTAGATAATACATTATTTACATGATTCAGTTCACTGTCTTTCCTATCTACTTTAAAATCAGAGAGGTATCATCTGCGAATAAAACAATATCGCAGAATTGGATCTGTTACAGTTTCATTATAAGTATGGATTTTGCAATAAAACTTTCCATGAATTTACATAGAGTTCTTACAAAACTGTATACCACCCTATAGTTTCAGCACTTTTTATAGAGGATTCATATCTTAGGTGTAGAAAAACTCTTGTATGCAACTGTACATAATTCAGTATTAACACTTACCACTTAATATACAACAGTTACGTAAATAACTATTACTACATAAGGGTCCTAAGCTAACGTTATATTAGTTTTAAAATGTTAGTGTTATATTCGTTTTAAATTTAGAGTTAGTTATAATTTGTGCCAGTGGCACAAATTACGCTCTTAATCCCTGGCTATAGTATATAATCAAATCTTCAGCCGTTTCGTATATACAGCATGTGTCAGCTGGAGACCAACGTCAGCTAACACACTAATAATCACGCGTATATAGCATCGAAGTTTATTTGGCACCTAAATTTTGAGTTGGTATGCATTATTGCACTAAATATGCTCTTCATATTAGCATATTCAGAATTAAAAGTTTCAATTGAGGAATTGAGGAAGCTGGAGACATACCCACAAAAATAAACGAAAAAATTGTGTGCCTCCTCTAATGGACGGGATGGACGGGATTCGTCATTGAATTGTAAGTAGCTTTGTATTAAATTATCATATCAAACACGAGTTGCCTATCGCATCTACGAATAAAAAATCATATGTAGGTACATATACCTACATAATAACGTTAACATACGCGTACCAACGTAGAACTAAGTTTATGATAAAAGAGGCCCTTTGATCTCTGAAACAAAGTTATGACTGTGTGTGGCTTTACTACTCGGAATAGCTAAGAAGTAATGTAAGAATCTGTGACGCGAGCAACTAGGATAGGATACTCGTATGTAGAATACCTAATACTACAGTCTCACCGTCGCGTCGGCGAAGGAGTGTTCGTAAAGGCTCTGCCAGTCTCCCAGTCCTTCTCCACAAAGACGATGCCGGAATGCCGCTGGGTTGTTGGGTATACCGGTCTTCTACCGGGGAGTCCCACGTACCCCCTCCATCCCCCCCCCATCAAAAAGGGGTAGTCTTACAGTTTAATCTAGTTCCATTATTTTAATTACCATATATTAGGTACCACAGATTTTGTATTACCACGTCCGGTCCGGGGCAGCTGCTGTCCTTGAGAATTGCAAGCAGTTTTCCCTATTCGCGCTTTCCTACATAAATTAAATATTAAATCAGCCAATCATCGTTCTGCATTTATCATTTATTCTCACAGAGGTACGTACGGTAGATTTCAAAAAACGATTCTGATTAGCCAATGTTTTTGAAGTTTGGCATGAATCATATAAAAATTTAAGACTGATAAATTTTTTACCAACAAAATATAAAAATACTAAAATGACATTGAATTTTTAAACAACCGACATTGCTTCTTTTTATATTGGTGGTGTTAAATATATCAGTGCCAACACGTTAACAGGTTTTTACTAACAGTTTATATTCAACTATCAGTTATCAACAGTTAAAATCTCTAATTTGAGTTGTGCTTAAAATGGTTATTGTTTAAGCACTGCAAGCAAGTAATTTATCTTAATAGATAAAATAACTTATTAATACAAAATTAAAAATTTACGAGAGGAAATATTATGTCATGTGCGGGATTCGAACCCACGTCATCCATCCATATAGCCGGGGTATGCTCTGACCGACTTAGCTAACATGACAATGACAATAACTCTAATTTTCCTCTCGTTATTTTAAATTTAACCATCGTATGGGATGGAGCGACACCGATAGTTCAACATACGTTGTACTTCTAGTTTTTAATCCACAGAGTATGCGTAATTGCAAAAATATAAATAATAAAAACTTATTAATGTTTAAACTGTTTATTTAACGTTTAAACCATCAAATAATAGTTTGTTACATTTGCTTAACTATAAAAATACAAGATCAGGCATTAAAAAAATCAATTCAGGCAAAGAAAATAGTACAATAATTTTTAAAGCATTACCTGTGCTAACCCAATTGTGCTATAAATACGGCCGCACAACACAACGCTGCGCGATTCATATTAGGGATATAAGAGGGCCTTCACTCGCCCAAAGTCTTGAGCCAAGGAGCCCAAGGACTTGAACAGCCGACAGCAGCAATCAAAATCTATGTCCTCCCTAAAAAAAAGCAACGTCGTACGAAAAATAAATGTAATAATTTTGATTTCAAATTAAATAACATAAATAAAATGCATCTAGTCAAGTTTACGGGAGCGCGAAAGAGCTTTTTAAAAAACACTATTTTTAATAAAAGATTTTATTTTGCTCTTAATACTAATAAAATATGCGTCCGAACAAAGTCGTATGTTCTTATAGACTGACTTAATCTATCCTTACAGCTACCCACGCGTTATACAGAAATCCGGTGTCGCTGTTGATAATGCATCGGCAGTTTCTCGAGAAACTGCTGATCCAGTTGTTATGACGAGACCGGGTGGCCGCATAACTCCTCCCTCATCAAGTGCGAAATTATCGGGTTCCACTGAGATTTCGATCGGGTTCCGATGATTTCGCAAGAACTTATTTCTAAAACGATACACTATATAACTAATACAGCTTACAGGAAGAAACACATATAATATAACAGTAGCTAAACTAATACTTTTAGTGTTAATACCACTAAAATTTACGTTTTCACTGTCACCATAGAGACTTTCACTGAACACATCACTTCCTGTCAGCTTCAGAATACGCGAAAACTGCCTCATTTCCTCTAAGTTAATATCCTTTATGTTAATGGAAGGTAAATATGTCGAATTCAGTATTTTCAGTTCAGGTAAGTTAATAACTGGCGTTATTTGATACTGAAGGTTTTCAGCAACTGTGCGTTGGTATGTTAACTTTAATTCGTTCAGGTGAAGAAAGCAATTTTGCGTCGTTGTTATTATATATGTACCTTGGAGTGATTCTTTGACATCGTCACTCTCACATTTTTCTGTTAATATTGTCGGTTTACGCGCAAATACAATCCAGCTTTCTAAACTGATTCGCTGGACCTTGATGTCCTCTACTTCGACGCTATACGCTATACAAGAAGTCAGATCTGCTCGAAACTCCAGGAGTTGCTCTACACAGGTTGGCTTCTGGAACTGTACGATGCTCTCGTCGCTGCATAGGAACGTATCAGTATGGATCTTCTCACAGGGCTTTCTAACAGGCAAGTACATAGAATTTTTCACCAAAAGGTAGGGAAATTCAGGAAAAACTACTATAGTCTTATTAACAGTAGATTTGTGAATTGGAATAGAATACATTTTATAATAGTTATATATTTTCTTATCTGTTAAGGGTACCTCTAGAATATAAATTATCTGGTTTGCCTTTACAAATGCCTTTACCTTGATTACTTGTTCGAATTTCAATAAATTGTTTTCAGTAACTTCATACATTAGGGGGTGACTTTGTTCTATTGCCTTAAGAAGAGTTAACAATTCTGTTGCGTTAATTACCGACTGGTGTAATACAGATACTTTGGTGAATGCTAATGCCGTTTCTATCTCACTCAGCATGATATATGATGTTCTAAAAGAAATCGTAAACATGTGAAACATATTTAGAGCATGAGTGAGGTACAAACCATTGTTTTCTTTATTATTTCCCGCTTTTATAAACTCTTCCATTCGTCTTAATCGATTATCTAAAATTATTGAATTTTCATTTAAAGTGCCTGTATTATTTATCAAATTATCTAACATTTTGGTAACCACGGTCATTCTTTTGTTTAGAATGAACTGTTTCGACTCAATTTTTGAAATCTCTTTATCGTAGCGGACCGCGTCTTCATAGTCTAGATTTCCCGAAATTTGTTTGATTATTGAACCCAGGGGGTTGATTAGACCTCTCTTTACTTTTCTGGATGGAATCAACTGTCGTAGTTTTATATAAGTAATATTTTTTAAATATTCAATCTGAGTTCTGATACCGGAAAATTCTGTAATATAAGTTTTATGTAAATCAACTAATTTTGTAAACTTTTCGTATTTCTGTGTGTTAAATTCCAAATCGTTTTCTAAACCGTTCAAATCAAGTTTTTTCACTATAATCCATTTATCTTCCTGTCTGTAAGCTTGTCCTTCTTTTACGGGTAACAATCCGGGGTTTCCGTCAAGTTTTTGCAGATGAAGGCCCCGGCTGCAATGGAGAAGGGCCATCATGACCACGCACCACCTGTGGAGGACGTTTAATATTCTTAATTGCTACTTTCGTTTCCCTACTTCCTATTTCTATCGGTACTATATTCTTTTCTATCTGACCTTTAACCTTTGCCTTTCGGTATCTAGCTTTGTCCTTGCTTTTTCTAGTATTAATATCCTTGACAAAAGCTACGTCACCTTCGCGTAGAACTACACATTCTCCTGTTCGTTGTTCCCTAATCTTTTCCTTTTTCTGTAACATTTTATCCGATAAATACTGATAAAGATGTTTAGTTCGCTTTGCATGATCTTTTAGTAATTGTTGTACGTAGCATTTTTCGAATTCGCCATCAAACATTTTATTGGCGTCCGTGTGGCCAAAGACAATTTAAAAAGGAGTTAATTCGGTAACAGAATGTATAGAGTTATTGTAAGCCATTATAGCGTAGGTCATTACTGATGCTGCATCGGTACATTTTTGCTCGTATTTAGCTAAGCGGTAGATTTCTATTAATGTAGAGTGGAAACGTTCAACAATGCCTGTAGAGTTTGGATTATGTGGTGTACAAATGTGCAATTCGATTTTATACATAGCTGCTAACTCGGTTCCTGGATCGCTACTTATTTTCTTGGGCACGCCGTACATGGAAAAGTATTTAATTAATGCGCGAACCACCTCTGCTGTTGATTTATTATTTATTTCTATTGCTTGCGCTAGCTTGCTGAAGGCGTCAACTACAGTCAGATATGAACGGTTTTCTATGCTAAATATGTCTATGAAAATCTCCTGAAAGGGTGCATCTTGAGTTTGAGTTAGTTGAATGGGAGGTTTGAGTGGCTTTCTATCATATTTTGTTTTTCTACATGCTTCGCATCCATTTATAACGGATGATATTGTCTCTTGCATGTTAGTCCAGAAATAATTTCTTTTTATTCTTAGCATAGTTTCTTTAATGCCCCGGTGGCAAGTTTTGCCTTCGTGATGTTGCAGGACTATAGCCTTTTGTTCGTTCTCGTCTTCTACATACACAACTCTTTCAGTACACTCGTAAAATTCAACGGTACCTTCCTTAAATAATCTTATAATAACTCTATTGAAATCTTTCCTGTGTTGTTCGCTTTCGAAGTATATGAAATATTTGCGTTTAGGTTGTATATATTGCTTTAGAACATCCGTAATTAGTTGTTCATCGTTTACAGGTAGAAATACTTCAAGGATCTTTTGTTTGCTGTTTGAAATGTCTTTCACTTGGATACTTTTATTGAACCATGTGTATACCAAAATTTGATTTGGCTTGGTATCAATTGCCTCGTGAAGAATAGGAATACCTTTATTTTCTAGTTCTACGGCTGAATGTGCCGTTTCCGTAGAGCTACTATTAGAAAGTGGAGGAAGAGGGTAAGTTTTTTCTAATTCGGATGTGTCGCTGACAGTTAATGTTTCTGAGGTATCTGATACCGACACAGTTTCTTCGCTATCTTTTCTACTCGCTAGAGCCTCTACTCTATCGTCAATTTCTCTATATACTTCAATATCTCTTAGTAGGTCATTAATTTTTTCTGTCTCGTCTAAATTTGCTTTCATTGACACGTCATCAGAGTCACCTATGGCATTCAGTTTTATTCGGGATAAGGCGTCTGCATTAGTATTTTGTTTCCCGTTTTTATAGATTATTTTGAAATCGTATTCCTGTAAACGCAGTCTCCAGCGCGTTAACTTACTATTGGGCTCTTTAAGAGAGTACAACCATGCTAAAGGTCGATGGTCGGTGAAGATTGTGAAAGGTTTACCATAAAGATATGGTCGGAAATGTTTGACTGCCCAAATAATAGCAAGGAGTTCGCGTTCGATGGTACTATATCGCATTTCAGTTTCACTAAGGGTTCGGCTGGCGTAAGCAACGGGCTTATCGCTGCCTATGGTTCCCTGAGACAGTACGGCACCTAAAGCTACATTTGAGGCATCAGTCGTAAGTATAAAAGGTTTACTATGGTCTGGGAATTGTAAGATCGGTGCGTTTGTAAGGAGCTCTTTGCATCTTTCAAAAGCGTCTATATATTTTTGGTCAATTACTATCTTGTTTCGTTTCTTTAAGCAAGATGTTAGTGGTTGGGTTATTTTGGCGAAGTCTCTAATAAAGCGCCTATAGTAACCAATGAGTCCTAAGAAACTTTTTATTTCTGTTGTAGTTTTTGGAAGTGGATAGTCTAGTACAGCTTTAATTTTGTCATTGTTAGGTCTCAGTCCTTCGTCAGTGATGGTATGGCCTAAATAAAGAACTTCCTTTCTCAAGAATTCCGACTTATCGAGTTGTACCTTTAAGTTAGTCGCTCTAAGTCGGTCGAAAACTGTTCGTAAGTCTTTTAGATGTTCTTGCAAGCTAGTACTATACACAATGACGTCATCCATGTAAACTAGGCAGTGTAGCCCTTGTAACCCTCTCAAAACGTTATCCATCATCCTCTGAAAGGTCGCCGGCCCGGTTTTGAGACCAAAAGGCATCCTAAGATAGTGATAATGACCTGCTTCGGTACTAAATGCGGTCTTCTGTCTGTCATCTTTATCTAGTTCTATTTGGTGAAAGCCGTTTGCAAGGTCAAGTGTCGTAAAGTACTTGCTTTTTCCTAGCTTGTCGAAAAGGTCAGTAATGTTGGGTAAGGGGTATTTGTCGTCTATAGTGATGTCGTTTAAACGTCGGTAGTCAATTGCCATCCTGTATTTTATTTCACCAGAAGCATCAAGTTTTTTGGGGACAAGATGCACAGGTGCATTCCAAGGTGAATATGATTCTTCGATGATGTTATTTCTAAGTAAGTTTTCGACTTGAGATTTTATTTCTGCCGTTTGTACCGGTGGTTGCCTATAAGGCTTAACATAGATTGGGTCTTCGTTTTTAGTTCTAATACAGTGCTTAATTTGGTTCGTAAATGTCATAGGTAGCTGATCGCTATGGAATATATCTTTATATTCCTTGCATAAGTCACTAATATATTTTTGTTCTTCTTCGTTCATATGGTCAAGTCTCAGTCGTGTCAAATTGTCATCTAAAATTTTGTCTACTTCCATGTCTTTCATTTCTACGTCTGTACAGTTCAAACTATTGGTCCGTTCGCAGTACTGAATAACCTTAAAAGGTTTTGTTATAGTTAAAGTCATGGGTGTATCTAGCGTATTTTGTATGATAGTGGTAGCATAACCATTTTTACACTTCACGATAGCTGAGGGCATCCTAACTCCTTCACAGAATTTTGTATAATTTAAAATTGCTTCCCCGGAGAATTGATCCGTAGGTAATTTCACAAGTTGTTCTGTTCGCGAGTCTAACTCAATATCATAATTATTGCTTTCATTAATTATAGGTAGCGTGGTTGTCTTAGTGATGAGTTTCGAATCTCTGAGGTCAATGACAGCCTCGAGTTGCCTCAAAAGATCGTTACCTATCAACCCGTCGTACTTGGTGTCCACATCATACACATAAAACTTATGACATTCAGCACTATGAAAAGATGGCATCAAAGGAATATGGATCACCTCATTATGGCTGCTCGACGCATGTGTGCTTATAACCGTGAAAGGTTCACAGACCGTGTGCGACTTAAAGAATTCATGAGCCTTGTGGGGACTTATGAATGATCTGGTACTCCCAGTATCAATCATAAACTTAGCGTCTATTTCGGGTATGTACACGTATGGTAATTTAAGTTTAATGTCGCAGTTCAATTGTACTATTTCTGAGGTTTCTTTGAGGCCTGAATGTAAAAATTTTGAACTTCCTCATGCATACTATCACTCTTCATTATTTCATTTTCTGCTTCCTGCTCACTCATTTCCGGCTGTTGGTAGTCTGCGTAGTAGTTTAATTCATTTTGTTGCCAATCTTCCTGATTATCATATTCGTAAACGTTCTCATAATTGTTATACTCATAAGAAGTGGCTTCACCTAAATCTAGTTCGTTAAGACGAAACCCTTGTGGCTGCGTCTGCCCTTGAGACTTAGCTGGTGCTGCAGTACGCATAGACATGTCAGTGTTGCCTGGCTTATTCATTATTTGAGGGGGTTTGTATCCGAATTGTCCTTGATTAAAAGGGGGGGCGATACCCAAATTGTTGTTGTTGTGGTCTTAAATTAAACTGTGATGGTGGCATATACCTCTGTTGCATATTGAATTGTTGGGGGCTAAAATGTGGTCTGTACCCAAACTGTGGCTGAAGGCCAAAAGGTTTTTGGTTAACTTGAGGGAATCTCCCTTGATTATTTGGGATACCGAAATTAAAACGAGGCGGCGGCGGCGCCGATGTCTGTAGTTTGAACCCACTAGGTTGAATGGGCATGCTAGGTATGCGGGATATTTTAGGCATGTTGGCCATGTTAGCCATGTTAGGCGTGTTGGACATGTTAGCCATGTTAGCTATGTTCGAGTTGCCAAATTTAAATGGTGGTTGTGTGAACGGTTGTTTATTAAACCTGTTTCTCATGCTGTATTGTTCGTAAAAATTAACTTCTTCTAATACATATTCTAAGGCCTTTTCTAAAGTTGCTGGTGATTTAAGTCTTACAATGCGTATTAAATTTTCTGGCAAATTGTACAGAAAAACGTTGAGCGCTGTATTATTATAGATTATAATTTTAGCCTTTTTAATATCCGCATTAGTTAGTTGATTTACTTTCGATATCAGAACTGCTCTAGTAGATTGGATGCGATTGCAAAATTCGAGGTAGTTTTCACCCTGTTTTATTTACTTTCCAATTCAATTGCTATACATTCTTCATTTCTCGGATCACCAAAATGTTGGATGAACAAGGCCCTAAAGTCAGTCCATGAAAGTATATCTTCCCTCTCACTCATTAAAGCCGCAGCTTCACCTGTTAGTCTACTGGTTATCGTATGCATAACATAAGTGTTCTGATCATTATTTCCATGAAAATTATTAATGACATATTCACATTTCCCTAAAAATAAATTTAAATGACGCTTATCACCGTCAAAAAGTGGGATAAGCTTAAGCATATCGGTTGGTATTACTTTAATTGTCGTCATTTTAAGGTATTTATTTAACTACCTTATCTATAGACACAGTTATCTTAAGTTATATAACAAGGTTGCCTTAAGTAAGACTTCGAACCCTATATTACACTCGAGAGCAATGAATCCGGGTCACTTAAAGAATGTTAAAAATCTCGGAAACTAAAAATGATAGGTTAATGCAATAAATTGTATTTAATAGACAATGTAATACTCCTTAAATGAGAGTAAAAAAAATATGAGTCACCATACATTTTATTAACACAAAATTACATAAAGAAAAAAACTGCTGATCTCTCCTTAAAACAAAAATAGGAAACATGAAATTTTTGAACTTTATTACGATTTTCTTGAATTTTAATACTTCGTATTGCCTCCTCGTGCTTCCATTACTGCGTTTACGCGGTTTGGCATGCTGTACACCAAGTTCCTTATACGATTTTGGGGAATATTCTCCCATTCCTCTGTGAGAGCAATTTTGAGCTCACGAAGCGTGATTGGGGGAGGGTTTCGTTGTTTTACGCATCTGCCTAGCTCGTCCCAAGCATGCTCGATCGGGTTGATATCCGGGCTGCGCGCTGGCCACTCCATACGAGTAATGTTCATCTCTTGAAGGTAGTCATTCACAATCCTACCTGTATGAGGTCGGGCATTGTCATGCATAAATATAGCATCCTCACCTAAATTGACCATAAATGGACCAACGTGATCATTGAGGATTTCTTCCACATATCTTACGCTAGTTAAAGAGCCGTTTTCTATGATCACCAGCTCTGTGCGACTTTCAGAAGAAATTCCGGCCCACACAAGTACAGACCCACCACCGTAGGCTACTTTTTCTTCGATGCATGCTTGCTTGAATCTTTCCCCTGGTCTTCGATACACTCTGTGTCTTCCATCGTGCTTGTAGAGCATAAATTTTGATTCGTCGGAGAACATAACTTTTGACCAATCTTCAATACTCCAATTTACGTGGCTCTGGGCATATCTTAGTCTCGAAATACGATGCCCACGCTCCAGTTTAGGGCCGTTTGCAGGTCTAAGGGGTTTTAAGTTAGATTCAGCAAGCCGACGTCTTACTGTCCATGCACTTGGGTTACTTCCTCCGAGGCGTCGAAACTGATTGGTGAGTTCAGTTCCTGTGAGAAAGCGATTTCGAAGCATGGTGTTCACCAAGTATCGGTCTTCTCGTGCTGTGGTACACCTGGTTCTGCCCGTTCCTGGTCTGCGTAGGTTAGAACCAGTTTCTTCGTAACGTCGGAGAACTCTTTGTACTGTTGACAGCGACACACCGACAGTCCTGGCTGTATCGCGCTGACTCCGGCCGGTTTCCAGCATTGTAAGTATTCTGGTGCATTCTTCAGGCGTAAGCGACATAATTTCAGCTTGAATAATGAATATAGAGCACTATCAACATGGTTTATGTACCCACATAAATGACAGATTACAAACAAAAGCAAAACCAAATGCTGTAATTTCGTAGTTCCATCTTCGAAAGTGGCCCTTTTTCAAATTTGATTTTTTTATGATATAACTTTACAATAACTAAGAAGTTTTAATACCTTCATTTAAGGAGTATTACATTGTCTATTAAATACAATTTATTGCATTAACCTAGCATTTTTAGTTTCCGAGATTTTTAGGATTCTTTAAGTGACCCGGATTCATTGCTCTCGAGTGTATTTCATTACCCGTAGGTGTAAATTAAATAGTCAGACAATATCTAAATACTTACAACTAACAGTAACCTATTTTTAGGTAACCCAGATAATTTATAATGGAAGAAGTTCGATTCCAAGTATAATAAAGTGGATAGGGAGAGGATGGCGAAAAATTCACTCACCAGCCAGACTCCAACATGCTCCTTTATATTTCTCGACGTATTTCTTTGGTTCGAGGATCGCACACACGCCAATCGATCGCGAATCGCGAAAACGCACTTTTAGGATTGCGTATATCACTGTTCACATAAAACAACACTTTTTAGATGTTTTCGCGAAAGGCGGCGCAGCTAATTATGCGATCCTACCGGCTGCGCCAGTCAAGTTTACGGGAGCGCGAAAGAGCTTTTTAAAAAACACTATTTTTAATAAAAGATTTTATTTTGCTCTTAATACTAATAAAATATGCGTCCGAACAAAGTCGTATGTTCTTAAAGACTGACTTAATCTATCCTTACAGCTACCCACGCGTTATACAGAAATCCGGTGTCGCTGTTGATAATGCATCGGCAGTTTCTCGAGAAACTGCTGATCCAGTTGTTATGACGAGACCGGGTGGCCGCATAACTATCTTTACTAATCTAAACATTGACCTATATACAAATACTAGACGCAACATCTCAAACGAGGATAGTCGACCAGTGCAGGTAAGCCGGCCGGCATACTCACCCCCACACGCAGCTGGGCACTCGTAGGGATTACACACTCTTTACGTTCGAAAATTGTGTATTATGAATTGTGTATTTTGTATACACAATTTTCGAACGTAAAGAGCGTGTAATCTCTATGAGTGCCCGCAGCTGCGTGTGGGGTAGAGTATGCCGGCCGGCATACCTGGACTGGTCGACTATCCTCGTTTGAGATGTCGCGTCTAGTATATATACATAATATAGGAAACACGAAAGTTTGTAGGTATAGATGTATGGATGTTTGTTACTCTTTCACGCAAAAACTACTGAATGGATTTTAATGAAACTTTACAATAATATAGCTTACACATCAGAATAACACATAGGCTTATAATTTATAAAGATATTGTGTGAATTGACTAAAATATAACGATAAGTGTCATGTAAGTAGGAAATAAATCTGCCATATGCGACCTATTCTGGCATGCGCTGCAAAAACCTTTGGTATCTATCACACGTAAGTACCTACATAATGTATAACGAAGAGTTATCTTAAATTATCGCACGAAAATGATTAAAAAAATTATTCATTTTACCTGTTATCCCCTCCTGAAGAGGTACGATGACTCTTGTAACGTAGTGTTCATACTCTCTTGGGGTGTGACGAGAGCAACTTATAGGTATTTCAGGTAGTTTGACATACCCTCTCTTTGAATTTAGTGGGGTGGTAGCTCAGAAGAATAACTAATCAGAAGGTCCATCAGAATCAGAAGGTCTCATTATATTGACGTAAAATATCGATTTTTACGCATCATCGCCTTTCTACCTGTATCCTAACCTAAGTGAGAAATATGCCTCTCATAATTCATGATAATTGCAAAGGAATTTTGACATAAATGTCCGTATTCCCAATAAAAACGGACCAAGAGAATTTACTTATAATTTGCATGTAAATCACAAGAATTTATCATGAATTGATGTTACGATAAATCAGGCAACAGCACCAGATTTTTGTTTGAAAGTTCCCGTGAGTATGAGACATATTAATGTTTTCAATAACCGGTTGTACTCACGCGTATTGGTCGAGATGGTCGACCTAGGCTTCCTGATGAACGGCATCGGACATGCCCGAAACCTAGGTCGACAATCTCGACCAATACGCGTGAGTACAGCCGGTTATTGAAAACATTAATAAGCACCAGATTTCTTTGTTCTGAATACTCATGTTTTGTCAGTACACGTCATGACAAAATATCATGACGAACTCTGAATTACCCCTAACTGTAATGACAATATGTCGTGAAGGGAATCATAAAAAACTTAGGAGTTAATGGTAAAACATAGTTTCAATAATGAAATGATAAATTATTGTGAAATTCGCGAAAATAAGAATACATTTTATTTTATATGCCTGATAGGTTAGCCTTTGACCACTATCTCACCTGATGGTAAGTGATGATGTGGTCGAAGATGTTGTCCAGGCTAACCTAGAAGTACTGGCTCTCAAGGACAGCTGCCGGAACACACCGTTAGGTGCTTGGCGACAGATTTTCTACTTGAGGGTGGTAGCTAGCCAGGCGGGCATTCGCAAAATGCCCTACCACCATGCTATAACGACTGCCATCCTAAGACGACAACCGGGACCGACGGCTTAACGTGCCCTCCGAAGCACGGAAGCGCTCAGTAGTAATGTCACTAGCGGTCACCCATCCAACTCATGACCGCGCGCGACGTTGCTTAACTTTGCTGATCGGTTGAGAACAGCTAAGTAAACTTCGCTACGAGCGCTTCAAAACATTTTACAACTTAACGGAAATATTTTGATATCTTTTCGATATTATCAATATCATGGCGATCTTAAAGAGGTTCCACGTATATTATCGTGGACCAATAACTTATTCCTGCTCTAGGCTTCCGAATGTTGCCGATTGCTGCCGACCTCAATATATTAGGTCCTTACATATGAAATTGGCGTTTTGTATGGGAGGAACAAAAAGTCGAATATTTTTTAATATAATATATTTAATTAATCAAAGTATGAACCATTATTTTATATGCACTTTTGCCATCTCATAGGTAGTTCATTGATCCCTTTACTAAAAAAACCAGTCGGACGGGAATCAATAAAATCTTTGAAGGCGATTTGGACTGCCCCATCGGAGTTGAATTTTTTCCCTTGCAAGAAGTTATCCAAATTTCGAAAAAAATGGTAATCTGTTGGAGCAAGGTCCGGGGAGTACGGAGGATGTCTTAGACTTTCCAATTGAAGCTCTTCTAATTTAGTAGCCGTCTGTAGCGCAGTGTGTGGTCTAGCGTTGTCGTGAAGCAGCAGTGGCGTGGAGCGATTGACCAGCCTAGGTTGTTTAGCCGCTAGCTTTTCCATCATGGTTTGCAATTCCTGACAATAGACATCAGCCGTAATAGTCTGGCCAGATTTGAAACAACTGTAATGAACAATACCGGCACTAGTCCACCAAACGCTTACAAGTAACTTTTTTGGGGTTAATTTTCGCTTGGGGCTGGATTTGGCTGGCTGGCCAGGATCTAACCATTGCGCTGAGCGCTTCCGATTATCGTAAAGAACCCATTTTTCATCACAGGTAATGATTCGGTTTAAAATACCTTCATTATTGTGTCGGTTTAGTAATGTGACGCAGCAGTCGACGCGCGTTTGCCGGTTTGTTTCAGTCAATTCGTGAGATACCCACCTTTCAAGCTTTTTAATCTTCCCAATTTGCTTCAAGTGAATTAAAACAGTTTTATCACTAACATCGCAGCCTGCAGCTAACTCGGACGTGGTTTGCGATGGATCCGCTTCCACAATAGCCTTCAACTCTTCATTATCAACTTGAGTCTCAGGCCGTCCACGGGGCTTGTTCTGCAGGTCAAAATTTCTAGAACGAAAACGTTGGAACCAAAAACGAACTGTGTTTTCTTTTGCAACACGACCGCCATACACATCATTCACCCTTCGAGTTGTTTCCGCAGCACTAGTGCCACGGCGGAACTCGTACTCGTAAATAATGCGATATTTAAGGTTTTCCATTTTGTAAAATGAGTGACGCAAACAGAAAAAAACAGAAGAAAAAAAACAAATGAATGACGATCATCGAAGCACAAATACATGAGTCTATAGCAGTACAAATTTGAATTTGGAATTCCTTACCAAAGAGGAGAAATTCGTGATTAAAGTGGCCAGTACGAAAAACGCCAATTTCATATGTAAGGACCTAATATTTAGTGTAATGTTACCTAAATATCTTTCGGAACCGTCGGATTATTTCGTTAGCGTGATGCAGGATTTTATACATTCGGACGCATTTTGTATAGGAAAGAGCGTAAATAGCGATAGCGCCAATGTAGGTAGTGCGATAAGGACTGCAAGTTTGAACTTTTTGACATTGATATGGCTGACCAGATCTGGATGAAATTACAAGGAGTGAATAGTGTGCATCATGAAGAAATGTCTTTTAATAAAATTTGTTCATTTAATATAGAATTAGTCAATACGACAAAGGAGACCAATATCTGATAATGACTCATTGGTTGAAATCTGTTACCAACAGGCTAAAGCTAGAACGGGCAGAATGGATATTAGCTTCAACTTGAGCTAATATAAAAAGGACATTACATTTGCTTAGATACAGATTTTCTACTTGAGGGTGGTAGCCAGCCAGGCAAGCATAATTAACGCGTAATGCACTGCACTTCTAGGGACATCGCATCGTGTCGGTCACGAAAGTTGAACATGACATTACAATCTCTTATTATTTTACCAATAAATCATTATTTTAATAATTATAGTAAATTATTATTTCATTTAATCATAGCAAATTTTATTATTTTATTGGTATTTGTAGTGTTATTTTATTGGTAAAAAACCATTAATACTTATGATACAATTACAACTTTTTCCGTAGAAAATTATGTTTTTTTGTCATGCTCTATCTTGATATTTTATTTTCGGTTACGCACTCATTCTTGATTTATTGTCGTGCTACATTTTGCTCTCGACAAACTTCCGAAGGGATAGGCAGAGACAACAACAAAATTGTTGATTGTTCCATTTATTTTATAATAAACATAAGGACCAAGAAAAATTTTGCTAGCTTAATGTTTGTCCAAAAAGGTTAGTAGTTTAAAAAAAATATGTCTTTATGCCTTTGATATTTAGATTTTGTATCATAGCTTTTTTAGCTTATGAACTAGCTTAATTTAGATAATTTAAAAATATATGATTTACTTATAAAGAATCAACGTATACGTTGATGTATACATATGATGCATGTTTACTTTTACAAAAAATATAAATTTTAACTATTTCTAATACCTACGAGTATCTACCTTCTGAGGTAGATCTGCACCTATTTCATATTTTACTTTGTTATGACAAAAACTGAATTTACGTAATAAAGTAATCAATACCAATGAGCGATAACCCGCGGGGTCAATACTTTAAGTTTTGTCTCTCTGATTATTCTTTATCAGATACAGTTTACACCACAAATACCCTTCACCTACGACAACATTTTATTTTAACATATATGGAGAAGCTACTCCTTGTTTTTTTTACATTAGGTACCTACTTAGTTTAGAGGTAACAATAATTATTGTTCTTCTAAATGGTATGTAGATTACATGTACCCATATTATGTATGTATTACATATACCCATATGTAATACATACATAATATCAATACATAATACATAATACCCATTCGGCAGAGCAACTCAAGCGGTGCAAGTATGCTAACCTCGGTATGGGTTACATATTTGAGCCGTTTGGTGTAGAGACGTGGGGACCGGGAGCTCATCGTATTTTCCAAAATTTATCAGAGCGCTTGGTCGATGCGACGCGTGATCAAAATGCTGGCACCTATTTGGCTCAAAGAATAAGCATTGCAATTCAACGGGGCAATGCTGCCAGCATGCTGGGCACGCTGCCAACTGATAGTGGGCTAGAGCATTTGGACTGCTTATGAGTCCAAATGCTTTTATTGTAGTAGCTGTAGTATTGTAGTAGCTGTAGTGTTGTAATATAGTTTGTAGTATTTGTTTAATAAAGGCATACCGCCCGTTGTATTACATACTGTATATGTGTGCATATTATGGTGTATATAATGATTGTATCTACATTGTTATGTTTCTGTACCTATTAGTTATAAATTTCAATAGAAACGACGAGAGATTGGAGCCAATAGACAGAACATTGTTCTCAACATATCCTCTTAGGCTCCTATTAATAAATGCATTTTTGACAGATGTTCCATACATTAAACGTCAAAACTGCGTCTTAAGATCGATCTCAACTCAACCATGAAGGATGGACGAAGGATGAACCATGAAGAGAACCATTCTTCATGATCTAAATTTAGAGATTTAGCATTAATAAAGAGAAGTGAACGGAAACCTACTCAAAAGCTTTGACGATTTACAGTACCTATCTACCTAATGGGAAACTACTAAAAGTTTCCAATCTGTACCTGAATTAATATTTCCAGCATTCATCATCTAAAAAAAAACACGTCTATACAGAGTTCAGGGACTTTATATTTTAACAAAATTGCAATGGAGATGAATAAAGTTTTGATACCTTAGTGCCCTCCCTTTTTTTTTTTGATCTACTACTACTCTATCTCCCCTGACGATAAGTGATGATGTGGTCGAAGATGGTGTCAGGCTAGCCTAGAATTACTTCCTCTCAAGGACAGCTGCCGGATCATACCGTTAGGTGCTTGGCGACAGATTTTCTACTTGAGGGTGGTAGCTAGCCAGGCTGGCATTCGCATAAGGCCCTACCACCATGCTGTAACGACTGCCATCGTAAGACAACAACCGGGGCCGACGGCTTAACGTGCCCTCCGAAGCACGGAAGCGCTTAGTAGTAATGTCACTAGCGGTCACCCATCCAACTCCTGACCGCGGCGGACGTTGCTTAACTTTGCTCGATTAAGAACGGCTAAGCAAACTTCGCTACGAGCGCTTCTATCTACTACGGCGGAGGGTCACAAGCCGCGCGGGCGTAAGTATTCTAATCTTAGTAGTGAACACATATTTGAACCGTTTGGTGTAGAGTCATCGGATCCGTGGGGTCCGAGAGCTCATCTTTTTGTCCAAAACTTATCAGAGCTTGATCGAAGTGGCACGTGATCAAATTGCTGGCACGCTGGAAACCGCCTCTGAATGCGCTCCTACATGGGTTTCCAAATGTGTGATAATAAATAATAAATAAATAAGCCTTTTATTCCCAAAATAACACTATACAGTAACAAAATACATTTATATGAATACATTTTACTCTAATTATTTACATTACAGTTTTAATTTTTAGGTTCGGGCACCCAAAACTGGGCGTAGGCCTCCTCCATAAGTTGCCACTTAAAACTATCTTGCGCGAATCTCGTCCACGTCTCGCCTGCTATTTCTACGACGTCATCTCGCCATCACCGTCTTGGTCTACCTCTAGGCCTTGCATTGTCGCGTGGACACCAATGCAAAATACGTTTCCTTCGCTCCAGCGTCCGTCTGTGCTCCTTGCAATGTGGCCAGCCCACATCCACTTCAAATGGGTGAAGCATATTCAAAATGACTACGTACATAGGCGCACAATAAAGGATTTTGCCAGTTTTTACCTTCGATAAATGGAAGGTTTTTATATATATTTAAACTCGATAAGCGCAAGACCAACCCTAGCACTCTCGATGCCTTGTTTATGATGTGCTCATCAAAGAGTAAATTAATTTAGTATCAAAAATAATGTATAAGTCGCTAACTGAATTGACTCTAGTAATGCAAGTATTATATTTATTTTAGTAAATAATACGGGTTTTTTTTTAGGAAGGACATAGTAGTTCAGCTCCACGGGGTTTTGGGTGAGGGAAGGCCCTCTATAGCCCGGGAGGGAGAAGTGCCGAAGGCATTTCTCATGAGACAGGCGTATACGCCCGTCTCAGGAGAAATAAGAGCTATAAGGTATAAGGCGCTTTTCGCCTTATAAAGCGTCTCCTGCGGGCGCCGAAAACCGCTACTATCGGGAGGGGTGACAGCGAGCTCAAGGGCATCACTGTGGTTCGGACCTCGGCTAGTCTCGCTGCCGAGAGACAAAGGGGGAAACGGAACTAAATGCCCTGCAGTGTTGTACCGTTGAGAATGGGCCCTACTGAATATTGCTCTGTGACTAAATACGGGATAACGCACGTGAATAAGTCAGATAGCTCCGACTATCTACTAACTATCGACTAACTACCAGTGCTCAACAAGACGTCAACGCGGGCGTCCCGAGCTCTCCTTGAAAAAGACCACCGGATATGGTTGAACTATAGTCGGAGCTATCTGACTTATTCACGTGAGTTATCCCGTATTATTTACTAAAATGAGTGGAAACCAAGTTACTTTTTATAACAAAATAATATTTACTACTGACGGTATGTTCTTTATTTCCCCACTGCACCTTACATAATCATCATATCAAAGGGAAGAGTTAGTTTGATATTCTATTCGCGTAAAGCGTTCGTGTTTCTGCATAGGGAACGTGCTCAGCCATCAACATATAATTATTCTGTGCCACAACTACGCGTGAATTTTAAAAATATTACTTACATGGGAGGTATGTACCTACCTATCAATAATTGAAGCATTGGGTGCAACAAGGGCGTTACTCAAAAAACTCAGTTTTGAGATAATTGATGTTGTGTGATGTGTATTTACTCCTCAATATTATTTAAGTAGATTTCATGCACTTTATTACATATTTGTACCATGATAAAGAAGATTCTAGTATTAATATGAGTTTAAGATAATTAGTTATCTCCAAATAACATATTTTGTAACTAGCTGTACCCGCGACTTCGTTCGCGATTGCCATACCTGCAAACTAATTATTCACATTTGAGCACTGTTTATCTCATATTAAGCAACGCTGTGGTTTGTGGTGAAACACTCTTAGTAAAGCATAGCTCAGAAAGGAGCTTTTTACTTTGGGTTTGATAACTCCCAGCTTGTTTTTCCAGAAGTCATTAGTTAAGTAACTCTGAGAGTTCCTTCGCGGTTTGCACAATAAATGTTGAAGCAAAGTAGGTAGGTACTTTGTGCATTTCTTTGGAATTTCGATTATAAAACGTTATCTTTTTGCCGAGGTTACATTGTACACTTCCATTGCGCAGTCTCCAAAATGTATCCGGCAAAAGATAGGTAGTTAAAAAAATGGATTGTGGTGAATGTTCCAGATTTTAGAGTTTTATCTTAGCAAGCTGGCAAATCTAAATAAGGATGCCGAGATGCCCGTGGGGTGCCAAGCTGCCTATGGGGTGCTGGGCTGCCCGTGGCGTGCTAGGCTGCCCGTGGGGTGCCAGGCTGCCCGTGGGGTGCCGGGAGTCCCGTGGGGTGCCGAGATTCCCGTGGGTCCCGGGCTGCCTTTGGGGTGCCGGGTGGCCCGTGGGGTGCAGGGCTGCCCGTGGGGTTCCGAGCTCGATCGTCACTATTCTAACAAAAAAAGAACAATTGAAATCGGATTACGCGTTCATGAAATACAACTAAGTAACATTTAGACTTTCATCCCCTTTCCCGAGGGAACCGTGCTAAATTTCGGGATAAAAATTGTACAATAACGTTCTTCGTGGTATGAACTCAAATCGTGTTAAGTTTCATTGAATTCCATTCAGTAGCCCATGGGGTGCTGGGCTGCCCGTGGGGTGCCGGGCTGCCCATGGGGTTCCGGGCTCACTCATAATTATTCTAACAAAAAAGAATAATTGAAATCGGACTAAGCGTTAATAAATTACAACTATGTGTACATTCTGACTTTCATCTCCTTTCCCGAGGGAACCGTGCTGAATTTCGGGATATAAAAGTATACAATAACGTTCTTCGTGGTATGAACTCATATTGTGTTAAGTTTCATTGAATTTCATTCAGTAGCCCATGGGGTGCTGGGCTGCCCGTGGGGTGCCAGGCTGCCCATGGGGTTCCGGGCTCACTCATCACTATTCTAACAAAAAAGAATAATTGAAATCGGACTACGCGTTCATAAATTACAACTAAGTAACATTTTGACTTTCATCCCCTTACCCGAGGGAACCGTGCTGAATTTCGGGATAAATGGTATACAATAACCTTCTTCGTAGTATGAACTCAAATCGTGTTAAGTTTCATTGAATTCCATTCAGTAGTTTTGGAGTGATGCGCGGCCGGGATACAGACAGATAGACAGACAGACAGACAGAAAGACAGACAGACAGACAAAAATAAAAAAAAATACAGTTTTGGCATCAGTATCAGCTACAGAGTGGTCTCAATTTTTTTTTTGAAACATATCTTCTATGGACCTGTTTACAGTTTTATTATAAGTATAGATACATGTTATCCGCCCGTGTTGCATCAAACCGGTAATTTAAATGGGCGGGCATATTATAAACTATTTTAAGGGAAAAATAAAAGCATAATTCTTATATGAATCAGTTCTTTTTAGTGTTAATTACATCAATAATTGATTAATTTAGTTTAAGATTAAATACTGTTTTAATACACGTCAAATTCACTCGATCTAAATGAATCATCATCTGAAGGGCTCACTGACTTAGCTGGTCCAAATTGAGGTGCTTCTCGGTCTTGTTCTTGGAAGGTCAAAAGTTGCGTAAGTCATTCTATCATATCCATCCAGTCATGTATCATATCCTATTTTTTTTTTTTGTGGCTGGTCACTCATTGCTTACGCACACCATTCAGCATTATCGGGTTTCGCGTAAGTTGACGCCTTACGCCCATTAATCCTTACGATAAAACGTCCCCTGTACTATAACCATACACTTGACTTTTCTACCAGCTGCAAATTCAAATCGTCTTTGCTCACTGCGAAGTCGCTTTTTGAAGACATATTCCTGGTCCTTGGCTGAATAGTATCTTTAAATTGGTACTCTAAAAAAATATTTCCATTGATTACCTCTTTTCGTCTTGACAAGCCCTTCGCAACATTTTCTAAATACGACAATAAGAGTACATTTTGCTGTAATTACCAAGGCAAGGTTGCCCCTTCACAGGGCGGAGGCCCGGTTGGGTTCGGGCCTATCGTTGGGGTGAGATGGTGACTGCTAACGAGACGTTTTCACGTCTAGACTGATGGTTAATCTGAATGACCGTTGCGGTAGGCAGATGTTACTGCTTAACATCAGATGGGACTCGTGCTTGTTCCGTCACTATCCCATAAAAAATATTTATATAGGCTTGCCTTTGACCACAGAATCATGTGATGATTCTTGTGAAAACCGTATTTATCTCTAGTCATACGATTAAATAATAAATAGAGAAACGTTAATATTAACCTAGTAAGTAAGTAAAACCAATAAACATGTAGTACCTAGCGCACTCGGTTGTAGATACTAGATGCGTTACGTTGTCCGACAAAACCCTAATATTATGTTAAATATTAGGGTTGCGTTAGCTATTTTTTCTCTCAGTGTAATGATATTTCCGCCTTATTTTCATGCTAAGCTGAAAGAAATATTCTTTTATGCTGTCTGGAAAATCTGGAACAGTTCCATTAGAAGGCTGTTCGCTCACCCTCGAATACATGATGACCAGAATATGCCTATGTGGACACAGATGTGGACTTCCCTGGTCTATTTCAGTTTAGTTATTTTATTTATTCATAAACAAAGTAAGTATAGTATTTGAATATTATTTATAAGTAGGTACTTAAATAATATATAGATTACATTCAAAATAAAATAAAAATATATTACATTTACATTATTTTTTTTATGTTATTGTGACAGGACAAGCTCGAGGCCCACCTGATGTTAAGCGGAATAACCTCTGTCTATAACAGATGCATTTCGTCACAAGTCACGAATTGTACTGCGCCTGTCACCTTGAGACATAGTTGTTTAGTCTCATGTGCCTGTAATTTCACTGGCTCTCAAGGACTGCTGCCGGAACACACTGTTAGGTGCTTGGCGACAGATTTTCTTCTTGAGTGTAGTCGCTAGCCAGGCGGGCACTCGCAAAATGCCCTTCCACCATGCGCTGAAGCTCAAGCCCGCGGCGGGATTCGAACCATGGACTGCTGCGCAGCAGTCCATAGCCAATGCCACTGAGCTATCACTGCTTCAAAAACACTACACAACATTTTGATACTAGTACTACCCTAAAATTATGCCAAAAATTAGTTAATATTATATTAATTCTTTTCCAAAAGAAATGCTTTTGTTTAAATATATTTGGTCGGTTGACTTCTTCCTTTAAATAATATTGAGTTATACTTGGCCAGTAGGTACTCCGGTGGGCTATTAGACTCCTGTAACTGTCCAGTAGACACGATGTTATGCATGACTTATTAAACATACTTTTGTTCAACACAGAATCTGATTAGTTTAGACAGCAGCGTGAACACATCCAACAAAATCTAACAATTGAGTGAATTCCCACTGTCCCCGCTGGTTTATCCCACAGGTGGGTCAAATGGAGGAAATAGATGTTCCCGCTTTTGGTCAACTACTCACGAACCTGCCAAACTTGGTATTGAGTACCTATATGTGACTTTTCGACTGATACAAAAAGGATATTGATAAATACCTATTAGTTACATTTTTTATACTGGCGGTATGCCTTTATTAAACAAATACTACAAACTATAAACAACAGTACAGCTACTACAATACTACAGCTACTACAGTAAAAGCATTTGGACTCATAGGGAGTCCAAATGCTCTAACCCACTGTCAGTTGGCAGCGTGCCCAGCATGCTGGCAGCATTGCCCCGTTGAATTGCAATGCTTATTCTTTGAGCCAAATAGGTGCCAGCATTTTGATCACGCGTCGCATCGACCAAGCGCTCTGATAGATTTTGGAAAATACGATGAGCTCCCGGTCCCCACGGACCCAACGTCTCTACACCAAACGGCTCAAATATGTAACCCATACCCAGGTTAGCATATTTGCGCCGCTTGAGTTGCTCCGCCGAAGTAGCCGCGGCGCCAGCCCTCACGTGGGTTTCAGAAAGGTGTGACGGCGCTAAAGTGTCTACGCATGTAGCGTCCCACACTAAGGGCCGTCCTAACTTCCATGGAACCAGAGTCATGCCGTCAGGTCTTTTACCATCGTCACGCATCAGACCGTATTAGTTACATACATGCTTATCTATGTGAAAGTTAAGGTTAAATTAAAGGAAATGTAGACAGCAGCTACATTGTTAGAAATTTTGCAAGTTGTTGCCTTTTATTCGCAGTCGGGAAACGCATTTTCAAGGTCCGCTGGGCCTTTTGCGAAGGTCTGCCCTTCAACGCTTACAAGGCCCTTTATAACAAAATGCGTAGTCCCTCCTACTCCTTAACGGCATTATGCCAAATCCGTTTACCTTCTGTAAGGCTAAGAAAGAATAATGATGGCTGGGCTTATTGGGCCTTGCCGTAAGTAAGGTATTTAGGTAGCGCGTAGGTAATACATGTGACCTAGATAGCATGAGTGTATAGGTGTAAGTGGCCCAAATGTAGTTCATAAAATCCGCATATTAATATAGTAAGGCAATATTTTGCTATCATGTTAATATATAAAACGTGAGTACCTAGGTAGGTTGCCTACTATATATGTATGTCATATTAATGCACATTATTATAAAACTTATTTCTCGATTTAAATTTGTTAGAAGACGAGACGGTGGCGGCCCGGCGCGCCATGTGACTGGTAGTTGTAAAAGGAGTTAGTGCACACATATGTTTCCATCGATTGGTCAGGGGTGGCGGCGTGGCGCGTGCCGTACCGGCCGATCATTAACCCAGTTGTTGTGCGCTGGGCGGCGGGCGCGGGCACGTGAGCGGCGAGCGGCTCACTCCGCCGCCATGCAAGTGCCCGAGACGCCGCCGCCGCCGCTCGCTCCGCTCTGGGACCGCGTGTTGCGCGCCCGGGCGCTGCCGCCCGACCTCGACGTAGATCTCCTCTATGTCGCCATCCGTGACCGCCTCACGCATCCAGAGTGGGAAGTACGTTTGCACGCGCTAAGAGTCCTCGCCGATCTCCTGCCACTCTCGGGAAACGCACTCTCCTTCCCATTTGACCAAGTAGTCGACAACCTGGGACACAACTCGCCTAATGTCCGAAAAGCCGCACTGGATGCCCTTAAAGTATTCTGCACGCATTGCGAGGACGCGGAGTGTGCGGCGCGAGCCATCCTCGACAAATGTTATTATCATAACATTCGACCACATTCGCCGGGTGTCGATACTAAGATGAATGTCATTACGGGATTGATATTATCAATTCCTTCTGTGATGGGTATATTGAAGAGGAGAAATTCCGCGCTCGACATGTATCCTGTATTTCAAATTCTAGGTGAGAAACTATTTGATCCCGTGCACAGAGACGTAGCTCTAAGAGCTATGATGAAACTTAAGAAAGTTTGCGGATCTAGAGACTACATGTCGAATATGTCACGATTAGATAAAAAAATACAGGAAAAATTTCAAGTTTTGTGTGACAATTACGATGAAGACTCGAATGACGTGTTTTATCCAAGGAAAACTATTTACCGGAATAATAATAATCAACCTTTAGTAAAAATAAATCAAATTTTCAATAATTCCCTAAATACCCCGCTACGCGTATCTACGGATTCGTCATCTGAAGATTCTTTCGGTCGCGTCGTTGGACCGTACTACACGAATAACTATGCTAAAGTGATCATCGAAACCGAGATTAAGTTCGACTCAGACACAGCGATAACGATGACGGTCTTAGAAGAAAATGATGACTCGGATTCTGAGAGGAATACTATGAGCGAAGACGAATACGACAGTTCTGATAGGAATATGTTGAGGTATAGTGACGATGGGGACTCTGAAGATACTGATGTGGTCGTGAAAAAAGTGCGTTTTGGTGGTGAAAGTGTTAAAATAAGAACGCCTGATAGTGACAATCTGCTGACAAGTGAGGACGATGTTAATCAAAACAAAGTAGTGCTAATAGAGAAAGATAACATAGAGCAAGTTTCGAGACCTGTTACTCCGGTGATAGTGAACAAAATGAACGAAATAAAGCGCGAAGCTTATGAAAGGGAAACACAAATGAAATCAGTCAAGAAGAGTGGGATTCCTCTTCCAGTTATTCAGAATAAATCACACAAACAAGAATATGTAGCGCGGTATAACAGGGTGAAGTTAAAATCGAAGTCTTTGAGTGAGTTGTATGATTACTTTAGGACTAAAAATGAGGTGAATGATGATAAGAAGGCAAAAGAGTTTTCGGGGTTTGCGTTAACATTATCGGAAGTGCGATCACCGGAGAAGGTGCCGAGTCCCGTGGAGCCCCACAGGGAAGTAGAGGTGTTGCATAACTTACAGCGAAGCCCTACCGTGTCGCCTCGACGATCTCAGACCCGAGTGCATATAGAACAAGACGGGTAAGTCAAATCTGACGGAACCGAACTTCGATCTCACATGTTAACACATTTAGTCTGTCAAAACATTTGACTACAATATTTTTAATATAGACATATGGCATAACCTTAAACTTTACATCGTTTATTATATCTTTTACTGCGCGACTAAATTCTTTTTCGAATGACGCAAAACTACCGCAGGGTGTCAAAGTTTATTATGAGGTTTCATCTATATATTACATAGATTTATGAATAAGTCCGCGATTTTGGTGGGTCACACTTTTTGCATATAATTATGTCATGTATGAGATACTGGAGCTCCCTTAGAATTATGTTCTGCTTAACAGAGCAGGGTTTGTTTCTGTGGATGATATGATAACATTTTTTTTTTACCTGCTGTATGCCTTTATTAACCAAATACTACGAACTATATACAACACTACAACTACTACAATAAAAGCATTTAGATACCCATAAGTCATTGCAGATTCACAGGCAGCCCAAACGCTCCAGCCCACTACCTGTTGGCAGCGTGAATATAATAGATAGGTACGCATTGTATTTCTGAATCAATGAAATCACGGAATAGAAAATGGTCGTTTCAAAATTAGGTCATTAAATATCTAACCCAACAAATTTATGCGAATGCTCAGGAAACAGATTTTTTATGATGGATAGATATCCATAGCATCCATAATTAGCTATTTATCTCAATTAAGCAAAAATTACTTAACAGGTTTTGATAAAATTTGGCACTGAAGTAGCATAGTAGCCTGGAGGTGGCCCTAGAATGCTTTTTAGGTTGTTGTTCTTTCGCATGCCACGGACCTCTGGCCGGTGAACAAAAAGAGTCAACTGTAATTTTAAAATGTATGTAGAACTTGTTCATTTTATACATAAAGTAATTTGAATGAGGACGTATCAGAATAAATACCTTTTCTGCACCCTAGCATGTGGGCTGTCATTGGTGCTGATTGTATACTATCTAACTAAACATTCTCCAAAGTTCTCTATATTGTATTAATCATATAAAATTATCAAAATTATGATAATTCTTATTCTCTTCTTTTTTTATGCCTTAAAAGTTAGCCTTCGACCACTATCTCACCGGATGATAAGTGATGATGATGATGTTGTCGACTTCCAAACTAAAGTACAGGCTAACCTAGAATTACTGTTCACTCTGAAATCCAAATTCGTACGTATTCGAATGAAATTATGGTAGGTAGTTATTATTTTCCGTCTAGCGATACCAACGCGGAGCATGCGTTATTGCAATAATAAAAATATTTAAAAAATCTTATTGTGTTCGTATTTAAATTAAAATTCGTAGGAATATTGCGAATAATAGTCCTAAATTGACTTTTGTGTTAATTATAAAAATGTTTCGTTTTAGAATAAAAATCCTAATAATTTAGAACGGCTATTTAGGGTGTTACGACTCACACAAATGTGGATTTCAGTTTGAATAGAAGATCTGTCATGGTTTAGATAATTTTATATTTAAATAATTTGTATAGAATCGACCCCATTGACGAGAGCTCAATGAATACAAATATAATTTTTATGTAAGTAGATAAAAAATAAATCAAAGTGGTAAATTGCATACCAGTTTTGTCTCGGGGTCTTTCGCAAAAACTAAACATATGTATATACTTAGTATCCTCATATATCATAGGTATCCTCAGCAAGATTCCTTCTAGGCGGATATCACCACACTGTCATATATTCTGCCTTGAAGCAGTAGTGTGCAAAACTACTGTGTTTACTAGTGAATGGCACTATAGGTGACTGTAACAAGTAATTTACTGGGCGAACAAGACAAAAGAAGTAATTAATGGGGAAACTAGCGCAGTGCAGTGTCAAGTGGGCAAGAACTTTGACACTGCAATGTACATGCGTGAGCAGGTGATTTTTCCGTCCCATCGTGTATTAAAATAAAAAGTTTCTATGTAAGAATTTCAGCGATAATCATATTTTGATATAATAATGTTATAACTGAATCTGAGTTTCGGTATTTCATACACTAAGCGTCGTTATTAGGTACTTCCTTAGCTACTTCATAACATATTAAAATAGCTCAGATATCCGTAGGTAAGTATATTATGTAAACACCATATCATCTGTATAACCAAAAAATACTGAAAAACATAATGTAGGTACTTTTAAAAATGTAGTTCATATCAGCGATCCAAACAAACTGCATGCTCTTGCAATGCGGAACCGAAGCGCATCGGGCCAATTTTTAACCAATTTCCAAAAAACGAGGAGGTTCTCAATACAACAGAAAGTTATTTTTTGTGTTTGTAACGTGAATCCTCCACAAGTTATGAACTGATACCGATGCATTTCGTCACAAGTCACGAATTGCACTGCGCCCATCACCTTGAGACATAGTTGTTAAGTCTCATGTAATTGCACTGGCTCTCAAGGACTGCTGCCGGAACACACCGTTAGGTGCTTGGCGACAGATTTTCTACTTGAGGGTGGTCGCTAGCCAGGCGGCCATTCCCAAAATGCCCTTCCACCATGATTATTATATGTTCTATGACCATGCGGTGAAGCTCAAGCCCGCGGCGGGATTCGAACCATGGACCTGCTGCGCGGCAGTCCATAGCCAATGCCACTGAGCTATCACGTTTTTTAAAATATAGTCAATTAACTGAAAATGTATTTGCATAACTGTATGATTTAACGGTAATTGCAACTGTTGTCGATGGTGGTATTTCAGGTGAATGATCTTGTAAGTAGTGTGGATCACTAAAAAGAGTGAAAAATAATGGAACCGACTTCCAACACAGAAAACTATGAAATAACTTGTGGAAGTCGTACTATGATATTGCGAAGTCGGTGTTTTAAATCAACACAGTACCGACTGCAACAAATTATTTCCTACTTTCAGTGTTGGAAGTCGGTTCCGGTTTTGCGACGGACTTCAAAAAATGGAGGAGGTACTCAACTCGAGTGTATTTTTTTAAATGTTGGTTACTTTAGAACTTTTGACTGGGTGCACCGATTTTGATGATTCTTTTTTATTTGTAAGCTGATGCTTCCCGTGTGGTCTCATTTAAATTTCATCAAAATCACTTTAGCCGTTTTTGAGGTACAGTCTAATAACTGAAAAGTGTTTTCATATCTTGTTAATATATCCATTGACAGTGAATGACAATGAATGGCGTAAGTAGCAAGGGTCACTAAAAAGCGTAAAAAATGTAGTTCACCTAAAAATGGCGATTTCACCACTCAAAAGTATGAAATAAATTGTTGAAGTCGGTATAACATGCGCACAATATTGTAATAATAGGCACTTTGAACTATCATGATAGGTAATAAGAATAATTTTATTATAAAAAACACAATTAATGACAGTTACACTAAATTATTAGACCCCGTGAGGTGCCGGGTTAGAATTGCACCTCCCCATATCATCCCGTGGGTGTCGTAAGAGGCGACTAAGGGAAAAAATACTGGAAGGTGGGCAGCAGCGCCTTCTAAAGAACTACTATCTTACACTGCGATCCCCAAGCCGCCTGCCAAGCGTGGGGATTATGGCAAATACCCCCTTAATAGGGGAGGCTGTGTTCAGCAGTGGACGATCCAGCTGATACAGTACACTAAATTATTAAATGTTTACGTTAAAAGTTGATCAGGTATGTCAAGCGTTTCCAGTGGGTCCCAAACTAGGCAAAGCCTGTATCTTGGGCACCCTTGAGGACGTTACAATTAGATTTTTATCACACAGAGTTGTACATGTTCACGAATCAAGGATGTTTCATGAGAATATATCAATAAGAGGAGGATTACTTGACTAAAATGTTTATTTGAGTAAGTCATTTCATCTCTTTGTACTTGTATGTGTGTAAGGGGGAAGCGATGTATGTGGGAGGGAATAAGTATGGGAATGATGGATCTTTAAACAGGAGGACCAAAATGCAAATATACCGAATTCAACAAGTTATTTCACACTTTTGAGTGTTGAATCGGTTCTATTTTTAGGTATTTTTTCTTTCTTTGTCATGATTTCACACGTGTTATGAGGTACGCGTTTGAACTTCATAATATAAGCTGTATTGTGGGTTGCGCTAGGTTTATCCTGAACCTGCTGGCGTCGTCACCACCCCCTCGCGAGGACCTGGTGTCTCCCCGACCTCCTACACCGCTGATGCCGCACTATGACTGGGAAGAGCTGGACATAGTGCCCCAGTACGTGGTAGATCAGCTACATAACACGGTAATCACCCTTTAGAATCATGGCAGCTGACTCAAATTTATTAAGTAGGTACCTAAGGCCTCGGAGTGCTGGGTTAGAATGTTAATCTTCCATCTCTTCCGTGGGTGTCGGAAGAGGTGACTAAGGATAAAATATAGGAAGATGGGCAGCAGTGCCTTCTGAGGAACTGCTATCTTATGCGAAAAAGCACTCGAGGACAGCTGTTGCAACTTGCAACACACCACTGGGTGATTGGCGACATATTTTCTACTCGTAGCTAGACAGGCTATACCAGTCATAGAATGCTCTACATACAGTAAAGCCCGGTTTCTAAATACGGACTCCTACAAACAATGGACTGTCTATGTGTCTTTTCCCATATCACTGCTTCACTATTTCTACTAAGCGTTTTATTACCTACTTTAGTACTGTAACCCCAAGACGCCTGTCAGGCGTTATACTTTATACCATTGACAAAAGCATGTTACTCATTTGGCCTATCTAAACGATGTTATTGATAGTCTTCTCCATCTCTGCCTTAGGAGAATTGGATAGCAGCAGTGAAAGCAGCAGACCAGCTTCACAGCGCTCTGCTGGAAGCAGGAGCGGTGAGGAAGGTGGAGCCTGCGGCTTTATCGTTGGTTAAACACATGTGGGCCCTTAGCGATGCTGTAAGTATACTCATTCATAAAACACCATGCTTGTTCTTTTTCTAGCATTTTTTCGTAGAGCGGTGAAACATATGATGAAAAACGTTGCTAAGGGAAGGGAACACTTCCCTTAGCAACGTTTTTCTATCACTACATACTTTCTTGACGGTGCATGTGCATTGGCATCCTATTTGGCTACATATTTCTTGATTGATTATTATGTCTTTTGAAAAGGCTGCTTACGAACACCACAGCGTTGTGCTAGAGGCAGGGACAATGAGGAAGGCGAAGCCAGCAGCTCTATCACTGGAGCAAGTGATGAAATACTCGTAAAACATTAAAGACGCCAGCTTTCACTTAATTTTTTTTATGGGATTGTGAAGGAAAAATTACTAAGCCCATCTTCCTCTGCCTAGAACAGATTCATTAGAACTGCACAGCGCCCTCACCCTGAGACATTGCGTTAAGTCCTATGTGCCTGAAATTAACTGACTCTTAAAGACTGCTGCCGGAGCACACTGTTAGGTTTTTGGCGACAGATTTACTACTTCAGTGCGGTAGCCAACCTGGCGCGCTTTCTCAAAATGCCCTTCCCCGTCGCGGTGAAGGTCAAGCCGGCGCGGCGGTGGCGATCGAACCATGGACCTCCGGCACGGCAGTCATTAGCTCGGCTAATATTGCTTCAAACCCAGTATTGATAAAAATAAAACACAAAAAAAACTTCGATATGTATTCACATTTCTCACTAATTGTCTTCTCTTGTTATTCGCGAAAAGTTGGGCTTTTGGCATCGATGTAATTTTATACTGCTAAAAAAGCCTAAAAAAGGAGAGTTTTGTTTTCAGTGTTCATGTATGAATCTATGAATGTTTGTGAGTTTCTTTATTCCACCATAACTTCTTACGGCTTAACCGATTATAATTTAAGAGCTGTCCTTAGATTCGTCTCGATAGCGCAAGTGACACTAGGTACATAAAAATAAAATAAAAAACAAACTGCCGGAATATAGACGCCATATTGATAGAATAAAAAAAACTCCAAACCCATGGAGTGCGGTATCAAAATTATGGGCTTTAAAAAAAGATTCCATAAATATCCTTGTAGTTTTAATTTCGATGGACCGATAAAACGTTTAACGAAAATAAATAGTTTTCAGTTTGGTTTTTACATTTATAATTAATGTATACTTCTTCCCAGTGGATAGCTATGCAATTAACCTTCAAGCTAGCCGCGCAGCGGTCAGATATTAGTTTAAAAATATATCGCTTGTATAGTACGTGTACACGACTAGTCTAGACCATTTGAATAATGTGCTGAGATAACGCCATTACTGTTGACATTGCATGGGGGACTTCAGTAAATAGCTTGCGAACTATACAATTCTATGTCGGTAAGTAGGTAACTTACTTTCCGACCGTCCGTTTGGGAATCATATTACAACATTGGGAAAATAACACATACACATATGTCATCTTTTGTTTATTCTATTAGAAGTCGTCAAAGTCGACTATGGGAAGGGTGCCAAGTAAGCCTCATGCCACCATTCACGGCGATGCAATGTGTGTGGGATGTTGCTGCAGATTGGGCGCACATAAAGGTTTCTCACCATATGGTTACGATTTCTCACATTGGAGGTTAGAACCCTTATTGAACCTCCATAAAATACTAATATAAAGAAATATTAAAGACAAATAAACACAATACAATGTCTATGTAATTTATTTATTAAAAACTGTAGATATTGGTGGCTTATTTTAGCTCAGTTATTTTATATTAAAATCAAAGTGATACTCACACTGATATTATGAAAAATCAAAATTTCTGTTTATTTGTTTCAGTTTCTTGTTGATCCACATTATAACTATTTTATTAACTTTCACTATTATTATAGACATTAATGAGCTCACAACTCTTTTTCGAAGACAAGCGCGTCGAAATATAGTGAGAGATCTATAATCGAATTTAAATATGAGGTTTTAGTTCTCTTGGCATGCACTACCACTGTTTTAGTTCCTTTGTATCGCCTTTGAAGCCTGATTTTAGAGCCCACACCTGGGCCTCTTTCGGGGGTACAGGAGCGCTATAGCGGCTCGTAGACTCTCGTAGATATACTGTAGAGCCAATTTTTGGAGCTGATGCCGTTGATTATTGCGTATAAGCAGCTAGTTATTTGTGTGCTGTTTGAGAAAATAACACTGATTACCCGAGGAAGCTTGGCATTTGTTTTTTTTAGGTACAATTTAGGTCCTTGTTGCGTCTTAGGTGTCATCACGTCACAAAAACAGCCGAAGACGTCCGCTGAAAGTCTCTCCCGTTGCGAAAATGCTGTAACGACGGCCATACTTATACAACAACCGGGATCGACGGCTTAACAAGCCCTCCGAAGTACGGAAGCGCTCAGCAGTAATGTCAATAGCGGTCACCCATCCAAGTCATGACCGCGGCGGACGTTGCTTAACTTTGCTGATCGGTTAAGAAAACTACGCTACGAGCGCTTCAAAAATGTCTTCAGTTCTACTAAAGGTGCTGTCTACCTTCTGGTATTTTTCCCTAGAGAGCCCTTTAGACTCCCAATAGGAGATATGGGAAGGGTGCCATTCTAGGCTGGCAATCCACGGCCCCTATGTGTTCTTACGGCATGCAGTGTTGCGCAGTGCAGATTATAACTGTCATTCAGATCGCATGCTCCTTACGCTATTGAAGACCCTGAAAACAGTTTAAATGCTTAGACTGCATTGACACCAGGTAGCGGCAGCGAAAGCCCCAGCTGAAGGCGCGGTATGCGCTTTGGTGCGGGGCGCTAGCAGCGACTGCGCTCGGCATCTTCTCCCAGCCCTGGTCTCCAGGATGGCGAGAGAACCACTGCCAGCAGCGCTGCCCCATGCTCTGCTTCAGAGACTCGCGCTGCATCATCTCGTGGATCTCATATTCGACCCGCACATGATTGGTGTAAGTATACATTCAACCACACAGCTCAACCAGATAAGAAGCTGCAGGGCAGCCTACAAAGCGTTTGTCAGAGATTTGTAGTTTTAAATGATGTAAATGTATGTTCTCGATTATTATGTATACATAATAATATTTTTAATGCAGTGATAGCCGTGTGGTAACAGCAATGGACTGTCGTGCCGCAGGTTCGATCTCCACCGCCGGCTTGAGCTACACCGCTAGGTGGAAGGGCATTTAACGAATACTCGCCTGACTACCACCCTGAAGTAGAAAACCTGTCTCCAAACACATAACAGTATGTTCCAGCGGCAGGCCAAGTAGAGAGCCAGTAATTATGAAATTATAGGCACATGAGACATAACAGCTTTATGTTTCAGGATAACGAGTGTAGTGCAATTGGCCACTTGTGTTGTGACCAAATGCATCTGTTATAGGCAGAGGTTACCGCAATGACAGCTTGGTTGTTCTACCACTACATAACATAAAAATTAATTTAGAAAGGCACCTAGTAACCGACTAAAATAGTAATGCCTTTCTTCTCCAGGTATCGGGGGACAGTGAACAAGTGCAAAGCGCCCAGCTCCGAGCCACGATGTGCCTGGCGAGGGCCGCAGGGCCGGCCGCCGTGCTCTCGGCGGTCCGCAGGCGGCTGGCTGGGACTTCCAGGGCAGATCTCTTCTGCAATAAAGTAAGTCAACTTGTAACAACAAAGAATAGAGTTGTAGTGTTAAACTTCCGGGTGTTGGATGACTTTCAAGTGACTAAGGAGAACACCAATAGGTTGTTGTATTCCATTTCCACACTGGCTTCCCTACATTCCCTAATTAATATTATGTGTTGGCTAGTTACCTATTAAGTTTATCAGCGCAGAACTTCGAACGGTTGTCTGCTAAATGTATGTAAATCTAAACAAGACTGCAAATTTTGCTGCTTGATAGTTAAATTGGCCATGATCAATACATAGTTCTCACCAGGAAACCTAAAATACGATCTATCTACTAAAGATTCAAAAATCTACTCATTGATGGGACAAAATAGAGAACTGGATTATATCTACTGTTCCAAAACAGGTACCTAAGAAAGTTGAGTTTCCTTGATTATAACGAAATTATTGTCTTTGCAGCTGAGGGAGAGGCTAAGCAGACCTCTGGAGAACATCAGGCCCAGTCACATCGTAAGGTAATCTTTTGGCAAAGATATCATCAAATAAACTATTAATAAGTTATATGGCGTAATACGAATCTTCGAGGTACAGGATAAAAGCAAGGTAAATGAAATGGAGATAAGTATGAAGACCATGACAAGACTGTAGTTGTATCCCGGTATTCCAGGATTCCCAAACTACACACTTTAGGTACACTGACAATCAGAAGGTTGTATGTGGGTCGAGATGCGACACCACGTTTAAACTGAATTATTTTAAATACGGAAATGAATTTAGAAAAATGAGATAGAAATGAATAGTTATTATTTACGTTTAACACAAAGATATTTTTATTATGATGTAGATATAACTTAGTAAACAGTTTGTAATTAATACTACGGAGCTGATAACAATAATAGTAAACACGATAACCGAGCGCGGCCTACGGCAGTATCTCTCCGTGTGTCGGGTGGCAACCGAACCAGTCGCAGCGGCTAGGTGCTTGCGGGTGCGCTGCGCGGAGCGGGCGGGGAATAACCGGCCGCAGAGTGGACTCGACCAAAGCCACAAGTTGTAGTCATCACATTAGAAGGGTTAAATGATATTTGTTGAGACTTTGGTCGAACTCGTTAGAATAGCTGATTGTGGATTACGCCACAAGACCTATTGTAAGTCTTGAGGTTTGAGCAACAAAGCAACCTGGTGAAGTAAGAGTGCATGTGGCAGAGAGCGAATGTTAGATTGATTTGCGATAAAAAAAGAAAGAACTAAATAAGGATTGAGAACTTCAGAGGATGCTTAAAAGTAGTACCAGTAACGGAAAACTTGAGAGCTGGTTTAGGAATGCTATGACACATGAGGCAAAATAAAAAACATATACGACTAAATAAGAACCAAGTAAGAATACAAAGTTACTTAGTGTATCAGCACCATCAGTCAGACCGTCTCCACTTCTGAACACAGCCGTTAAGGGGGGATTTGCCATAATCCTCATGCTGGATTGCTGACATGCTGACGTCTTGGAGATCGCAGTGTAAGATAGCAGTTCTTTAAAAGGCGCTTCTGCATACCTTCGGTACTATTCCCTTTAGTCACCTCTTACGACATCCACAGGAAGAGATGCGAGGGAGGGGAGCCCGTCACCCTACGTACATGATAGCAACCGACTATGAAGACAGAAAGTACAATTAGGAATATATTCAAAATTCACTAGTCTTATGGTAAACTATAGTATTAATGTTTAATAATAACAACAATTTTAAGAAAACACTAAATTAATATTTTAATACAATATAAAAAAAATATAAAATAATATATTTAGTGACAATTCCGCCTAATTTTCCTGTAAACCGACGTGAAGTCACAAACGCCACGTTGCAAAAACCGGAAGAATTTTCGACGCGTGTCACTTCTACACGAAGCATTCTCAGGTCGTCTCTTCTAGCGCACCATCGACTATCAGTCGGAATCGTCACTAGATATATTTTTTGACTGTTTTACTAAAATATTAATATAGTGTTTTCTTAAAACATTTGTTATTATTATATGGGGATATATACATTATATTTTTTTTTTAAACCGGCGGTATGCCTTTATTAAACAAATACTACAAACTATATACACACTACAGCTACTACAATAAAAGCATTTGAACTCACAAGCAATCCAAATACTCTAAACCCACTATCAGTTGGCAGCGTGCCCAGCATGATGGCAGCATTGCCCCGTTGAATTGCAATGCTTATTCTTTGAGCCAAATAGGTGCCAGCATTTTGATCACGCGTCGTCATTATATATATATTTCCGCAAATTAACGCCTGAATCTATTAATTATCTAGTCATTAGTATTAATGTTCCAAAAACGCAATTATTTGTTACATAGGAGTTCGCAACTGCCAGTGCCAGTGAGAAGACGGGCGAGGTCTACTCCTCCACCAGCCGGACCCCAGCCTCCCAGAAGACTGAGGCCATTGCCGGACTCTGCTCCATTACCTAGTAAGTTTCCTTCCCTTCTAAGGCTCATGAATTTCTCTGAGTAAAAACTTAAACTGGTTACATAGAGTATTTACCTATATTTACATGATCGTTTTGGTAGTTTCTCATTAGTAATTTGAAAGTCTCCGATTGGGTTGATGCGAATATGGTTAAATTCAGTGCTGCTAAATGTTCTGCTGTATACGGAATCAATGAGTCCAAAAATCCAAACTTCTACTTTCCTAAGCATTATCGTGTCGATAACAATTGGCGGCCAAGAAGCTGGGCATAATCGCAAAGTTGATGCAATTGACATCAGACCAATTCTAGGTTAGCCTGAACAACATCTTCGACCACATCATCACTTACCATCAGGTGAGATAGTGGTCAAAGGCTAACCTATCAGGCATAAAAAAAATATGAAAATGCTTAACCAACCAACCAAGCCAAAGACCGGTCCTCTGTAGAGCACTTTTTCCACCTTTGAGACTGTTCGGCTTAGAACCAATGAATTTATCTGTTAGACTGTTAGAGATCTAGCCTAGTAGTAACTCGTAGATAGCGAAGCGCTCGTAGCGAAGTTCACTTAGCTGTTCTAAACCGATCAGCAAAGTTAAGCAACGTCGCGCGCGGTCATGAGTTGGATGGGTGACCGCTAGTGACATTACTACTGAGCGTTTCCGTGATTCGGAGGGCACGTTAAGCCGTCGGTCCCGGTTGTTTTCTTAGTATGGCAGTCGTTACAGCATGGTGGTAGGGCATTTATGAATCCCCGCCTGGCTAGCTACCACCCTCAAGTAGAAAAATCTGTCGCCAAGCACCTAACGGTGTGTCCCGGCAGTTATCCTTGAGAGCCAGTACTTAGGTATAGGTTAGCCTGAACAACATCTTCGACCACATCATCACTTACCATCAGGTGAGATAGTGGTCAATGGCGAACCTATCAAACCTATAAAAAAAGAACTGCAAATGACATTGATCAACCCAGCAGCGGTGCTTGCCGCTACGAGCGTTTTAAGTGTCGTCTTTTTGATATGATAGAACTTGGCAGCAACGGATATTGACTTACAGATATCGCTCATCGTATTTAACACTGTATTTGACCTCTTAGTATCCTCAGTGGATCGTCCATTTCTATTGTTATAATTATCTACAATGCGCATGGGTTCATGTTAGGACTGATGGGAGGATAATTCGTTTGCTCTGATCCACAGGTATCTCACAAACTGGAAGAGAATATCAACTGAAGCCCCTATCTCCAATTCCGTTGAGCGATAGGTGAGTCCTATTCCTAGCATTTTAAGGCCGGTAATTGTCCTTTATTAAAATACATCAACAGGAACTTGCAAGTTGGACTCGAACACTAGGGGTTCCGTAACAATACATAATGTAAATAAGTCGTAATTTCTTATAATTTTAGGTCCTTAGCCTTAGGTCCTTAAAATCGATAAATAGGTCAAGTGTGACTCCCACACTTGTACTGTTTACCGATTTTACAATAAAGCAAAATAAAAAACATAAAAAATACACATTTCTTATTTTTTTTGGAACGATTTGTTACTATTATTATTTGTAAGGTTAGGTTAGGATATAATATAGCCGATATAGCCGGATTGTCCACTGCTGAACACTGCCTCCCCATTATGGAGGGGTTTGTCATAATCCTCACGCTTGGCAGATTAAAAGAGACCGCAGTGTGAGGTATCAGTATGTCAGAAGGCGCTGCTGCTCACTTTCTTGTGGTAACCTTAGTCATCTCTTAAATTACGTCATGAAAATTTAAGTCAACTTGATTTTCCTTGTGAATTAAGTGAGAAAATAGAGTCATTATTGTCGAAATGTACAATTATTTAATACCTATACGCTTTACGCCAGGCATCGATTGAAAGTAGGTCAGTTCAAATAGGCATAAAAAACCTGCACCTGGTTGGAATAGGCACGTCAGTGAGGTTCATAGGAAAGCGCGGCGTAAATTTGAATTATGCGTATTATATGGTAGACCAGGGGCCTGGATTGAAATGCAGGAAATTCGGAATATTTTTTAATCGCGTTTAAAATGGTGCCAAAACAATAGCGATCAGCTAAAAATTTATATTCTGGCATCGCACCACTCCAAGCATGATTTTAGCAGTGTTTGGAAATCTACCAATAAAGTTAACAACAAGCCGAGCCAACCCATTAATGTAGAGGGTATCAAGGATGACCTACTGTACAGTAAGAATTTTCTTACATACTTACTGGAAAGTAGGAGATTCCAAATTTAAAATCTCGCTTCTTACTGGACAGTTGTGAATAAGTGTCCGGTAGAGTTCACTTTCTGGGACACTTTTTACATAATAATTAGTGATAAAATTTGTATTAAATTTTAGAGCTGTATTCATGATACTTCTATCGAGAGAAATATAAACTTGTTTTCGGATTAGGCTTCGACCACTATATTGAATATTGGTCCAAAGTAGGCATAGGATTTGTATAGACATCTAAAATATTATAAATTTTATTCATATCTGTACCTAAGGCGTACCTACACTCTTCTAAAAACATGTTCAAAGTTTTGCACTTTTTCACGACTCACCTTAACGGTCGGATGGACGGACGTACGAACTGCCAAGGCTAAATATTTGGATCCGTGCTAAAACCCCTAAAAATGACACCCAATTCAAAAGGGTGAATGGAAGGAAATACATAACGTATAATTAAGTCGCATTTATAAGGGATATGGACTCGCGGCGAGTAGGGTGAGTGATCTTTACTTGTCTGCGGTTACAAAGTTGCCGTGATATTGAACTTCTTGTCTAGGTAGATAGCCTTAATTTCATAGCAACTTAGTTTAAAAGGGCGAAGGCTGTTTGAAGACATAGGCCGTGAACCGACGTATCATACCTAAAGTATTGACATGACAGGAACTTCGACAGCTGTTGAAGAGCTTCTAATGTAAGGTTAAATGACAACTCTAGGGCACACCCACATGGCCTTCAGAACCAATATTCGAATACAATGTCCTTTACCTTAAGCATTAATTGATACCTTCAGACGGTTAGTAATACGACCAGGTTGATGACCAATTAGCTGCTTCTTCCATCCGTCTGCCTTGCCTTATTAGAGGAGTTGTAAAAGAGTCGCTTTGAATTTCGAAGCCCTGGGATCAATTTCCGTGGCGGACAGTTATAATTAGCAGTCCGGAGCCTGGAATTGAGCCCGGTGTATGGCAATAGGCTCGCTTCTATTATATATATTACATGGGATCAACTCATATCTGGAGAAACGTGGATATTATTTATGTCAACTAAAATTTTTTGTAACGGGTACAACATTTAGGTGGTAAAACCTAAATTTTGTACCCGTTACAAAAAATTTTAGCTGACATAAATAATATCCACGTTTCTCCAGATATGAGTTGATCCCATGTAATATATATAATAGAAGCTTGTTGCATACATGTGCTTTGCTTGTGACATATTTTCTACTATACCTAGTTTATTATTAGTGGTCTGGCTAGCTACCACCCTCAAGTTGAAATTCAGTCAACAAGTACTTATGTGTGTTCCAGAGCGCCAATTTCCATTCTAGGCTTTGCCTGTACTTCTGTTCTTGAGCCTATTTTGAAATAGTTTTCAAATGCAAACATATCAGCAATCAAATATATGCAACCATTAGAGGGCTATCAAAAAACTAAGCATATTTTGTTGTTAATGATTGCTTTGGCCTGTGCTAAAGTATTGTGACCTAAAAAATCATTCAACCCATAAACTTATAATATACATTAATCGAACGAGATTTTAATCAACCCTAATAAAATACAATTCATAAACGCTGAAACATTAGCCTGAATGGAAAAAACACAATTCATTATGGCGATTTGACTCGTGATCGCATCAAATCTTTGATCAGGAAATTCGCGGCCTAATTTTCATCTGATTGCGCTGCGGCTCCCGTTGACCACAGACCACGGACGATGGAAATCTATGTAAATTCCTGTTACATTACCAATTACACCCACGCAAAGTCAACCACCTCAACCTAGCCCACAGTCTGACACACCAATCGATAGACACCACACACGTATATTCTTAACACATGAATAATACACTAAACAAGGCTTTACAAGAAACAAGCCGTGATTTCTTTGACCTCAAGGAAAATGTCAAACAATTTACGCCTTTACGATACCGTGAACAAAGAAATTACAGCAATAAATTATGAAATCATTCCTGCTAGAGCCGCTGTAGTGCAAATTAGCTTTGCGTGATGGTAATGCGCCATTCTACTCACGGTAGAATAGCAAAACGATGACACATCATCGCTGTTTATGAACTGAACTTGTTATAAATTGTATTACTCATAAAATGAGGGTAGGTTGGGGCTTATCAATCAATCAGCCATTCTTTATTCAATAGATGTTAAAACTTGTGAAATATTTGATTAGAGTATCCCTCAAAAGGGGTGTAATTGCGTGCCACCACTAACCTACATTTTGAAAGTTGAATTTATTGGCCCACTTCCATTCAGGGGCGCGTATGAACGGCGGACACGGTTCTAGACGACCCATTTATGCTATCGCTACATCGTTCCACTTTCGTCCGTCAAAAGGCACCAACAGGTCTGAGACGTGCTCGACTTTAGGTCTTTTAAGTTTTATAGTTGCGCTGCCACGTACCTAAAATAACTTAGTAAATTATAGCGTTTTGTCGTTGCTCTAGTAGTTACGTACTCTTTTGTTGAACTACCCACATAGTAAAGTAATCGCTTCAAAGAGGTTATGGCGATAAAGACATTCGTTGAACCGTAACGTACGTAATGACTATTTTCTATGAGCCGGCATGTCGCTTCGTCTTTGCGTCAGTTTGAAGTAATTTGCATAATATGCAGGCGGTATAGTGAGGTCATCGAGCGCGGCTAATGAATTGATCGCGGGCAGTAGGCGGCAGGGCAGGGTGAGTCGGTAGTAGATAGTGGTCGCAGGGTGCGAGGGCGTCACGCCGTCAGTCGCGGAGGCGCTTCGGCCGCGGCGGCATGCTCCGGCTGTGCTGCTGCCCGCGCCTCGAGCCGCCCGCAGTCGGGCCCGCGCCCCTCGACCCGCCCCATGCCATCCTCGCTCGCACCCCGCTCCCGCTCGACCTCGTCGCGGATCTACCCCCGCTCACATGGTAACTTCCGTTCCCGCCCCGAACGGTAAACAAACGACCGTTGCCTCGTGACGTGACATTTTGTTTGTATTCGCAGGGATTCGAGCGCGCTGCCGCCGGCGGAGGATGCGGCTCACGATGAAAAAGATGCAAAGCAATCCCCGGAACACAACGGGAAGCTCGGGAACGGAGAGATTTCTAACGGGAACGGCGATATATTCGGTGACGCGATCTCAACCGATATTTCCATATCGGAAACAGATCCGACCCCGCGGCCGTCGCGGTCGCCGTCTATTCGCATCGAAGATTATTCCGAAAAGTCAAATCATTCCCCAGAGAGAACGAGTCAATCGCAGGCTTCTCCGGCGAGGAGTCAAGCGGAAGGGTCCGAGGGTCATACATCCCTGAAGTCGAACGTTAGCACGGCGAGCGGCATCGAGCGCCGCAGTCCAAGCGGGAAGTCGGCAACACCACCGGCCGCAAGCCGGAGCGGCTCGCCCGTCGGGGCCGCCCTGCGCACGCCCTCGCCGGTTGAGGAGCCGCAGGTAGAGAGGCCGCAGGCGCGTGGGACGCGGGACGTACGCACAGCTCTCAACGAATGCATCGTGCCCGCGCGCCACGAGGACTGGGAGGCGATCGTGGCCGGGCTCGTGGAGACGGAGCGGCTGGCTGCAGATGCGAGCGCGCGCGCTCCCCCGGCGAGCTGGCGAGCGGCCGCCCGCAGCGCCGCGGGGCACGTGCGCTCGCTGCGGTCGCGGGTGGCGCGCGCCGCGTGCTGCACGCTGGGCGCGCTGTTCGAGCACCGTGGACGTGCCCTCGACCCTGAGCTGGAGGAGAGCGCGGCCGCGCTGCTGGAGCGGTGCGCGGACGTGAACAGGTTCCTGCGCGGGGACGCGGGGGCGGCGCTGGGGCGCGTGGCTTGCGGCGGTGGAGGCGCGCGCGCATCTGTAGCACTGTGCCGGCGCGGGGCGGCACACCGCGCGGGGCCGGTGCGCGCGGCGGCGCTGGCGGCGCTGGCGCGGCTGGTGCGGCGCGAGGGCGCGACCCGCACGCTGGACTCCCCTCCCGAGGCGCGAGCGCTGCTGCTGCGCGCGGCGGGCGAGGGGCTCGCGGACGCGTGCGCGGAGGCGCGGGCGCACGCGCGGCACCTCTGCCTCGCGCTCGCGGAGGACGCGCGCTTCCGGCCGCTGCTGAAGGAGGCGATGCCCATCTCGCGATACCGCGCCATAGAAAAACTCGTTGACAAGCTCCGGCTGGCATAGCAGGAAAAAAAAAAACATCGCGTCGATTCCGTCCGTGTAATGTTGTGATTATTAGTCATCGAGAGAAAGTGATCACAGCTGTTGGGTACATAGGTATGTATTATATTATTATGCTTAAAAGTTTCATATACAGTTACATACTTTGATTTAAAAATAATTATAATTCATTATATACTGTACTTCCAAGTACGTCATTTTTACAGGTAAACTTACCTACTTAAGTACCTACCCATCAAATTTGACAAGGGATAAAAATACTATGTGTGACATTTAAATTCCTTGAATCAGATTGATTGTATCTAAACTTGACTGATAAGTGCGAAAGGTATTTTTGTAGCAAAATCGTAAATTAGATATCGATAAAGTACCAATCTATTTATAAAACTGTAAGAGTTGACTTTATTGTTATTTGTGTACAATGTTGATTTGAATTTGATATAAGAAATTAAATTTAGTACTTAGGTACATGAAGATAGATATTTTGTAGTTTCAATATACCTCCTTGTATTTTTTAACCTAACCTAACAACTCAGCTTCTAGGTAAGTACCTACGCTACAGAATATCATAGTAGGTAAATACCATTGAAATTATCAAAAACGGTAGAAACGACACCAGTAGCTCGAACATGACAATGTCAAAACAGGCGACGACGTCTCCTGACTCTCTGAGTCTCAGTAGTGTGCGTATGTGGGTTTACTGTCTGCTTGTCTTCCTGTATTTGTAATTCATTAAAATAGTATATACAATGGAAGTGTAGCTGTGCTTGTGTTGCATTTTCTCTACATTATATTGTCGTGATACTAAAGCTTACCATATCTTCCTTTTTATAATGAAATCGATGGTAATATGTGTGCTGGTATAACGGTAATATGTTTTTTTTTTGTTTTATGCATGATAGGTTAGCCTTTGACCACTATCTCACCTGATGGTAAGTGATGATGTGGTCGAAGATGTTTTCAGGCTTACATATAATTACTGGCTCTCAATGACAGCTGCCGGAACACATCGTTAGGTGCTTGACGACAGATGTTCTACTAGAGATTGGTAGCTAGCCATGCAAATATTTGTATAAAACTTTTCTTATTCGGTCGAACACGAGTGTCTTCGTAGCGCTTTACATAAAAACTTGGTTTTGTCCATTGTTCTATTATTATCTCGATGGTTTTGTCTTTATTTTTAAAACCAAATGTGACCATTTGGTATTCTCTGGTAACTTTTTTGCTTCTCGATAGCTCATTTAAATTTCTCATGCATAGGTATGATTGCGTCTATGTTTCTGGCAGAGCTTACTACCTAGTTATACCTCGTTGCGGGACAGTACGAAAATCAAACGAAACAACTTTGAAATAAAGCTTTTTTGAAGCAGTGATAGCTCAGTGGCATTAGCTATAGACTGCCGCGAAGCAGGTTCATCACAAGGTGGAAGGGCATTTTGCGCATGCCCGCCTAGCTAGCGACCATCCTCAAGTAGAAAATCTGTCGCCAAGCGCCTAACGGTGTATTCCAGCAGCTGTCCTTGACAGCCAGTAATTCTAGTTTAAGCCTGTTAACACCTTCGACACTCATCACTTACCATAAGGTTTTGATGCGCTCGTAGCGAAGTTTGCTTCGCCGTTCTAAATCGATCAGTTAAGTCCGCCGTGGTCATGAGTTGGATGGGTTACCGCTAGTGACATTACTACTGAGCGCTTCCGTGCTTCGGAGGTTAATTCGTCGGTCCCGGTTGTTATCTTGCGATGGCAGTTGTTACAGCATGGTGGTAGGGTATTTTGCGAATGCCCGCCTGACTAGATACCACCCTCAAGTAAAAAATCTGTCGCCAAGCACCTAACGGTGTGTTCCGGCAGCTGTCCTTGAGAGCCAGTAATTCTAGGCTAGCCTGAACAACATCTTCGACCACATCATCACTTACCATCAGGTGAGATAGTAGTCAAAGGCTAGACTGCCAGCTATAAAAAAAGGTGAGATTGTGGCCAAAGGCTTACCAGAAAAAAAAAACCTCTTAGCATCTGCATTGGATGATATCGTCCATTTCTATTGTTATTTTATCAACGATGCGCATAGGTTACCAAAATACTACAAACATTTACTAACACTTCATCTACTACAATGAAAAGCACTTAGACAACCTACAAGTCAGGCAATCCAAATGCTCCAGCCCACTACTAAGGGTGCATACCATTTGAAGTTAGATTCGCTAAAAACGCTAAAAACGATCACACTCCCAAAAAGTTGTTCCACATGGGTCTTGGCGTTATTTTCGCCATAAACGCTATGAGGCTACTAGAACAGTTTGAATTCCCTACATCTAATATCAAAAGTGACAGAAGTGGCAAATTTTAGTGGCATTCTTAGCGTTCTTATCATAAATGGAACAGGGGATGACAGTTACAAACGATCACAGTGATCACAACCACAGACGCAGAATGTGATCAAAATTATCGAAATTAACGTTCTTAGCGACAAATAGAACATATCTATAGGGCAGCGCGCCCTGCATGTTGGCAGCATTGCCCCGTTGAACTGCAATGCTTATTCGTTGAGCTAAATAGGTGCCTGTGCCACCTGCACCTGATCGCACGTCGCATCGACAAAGCTGCTCACCAAACGGCTCAAATAAGTAACCACTACCGAAGTTAGCATACCGGAGCCGCTTGAAAGTGTACTTACTATCCTACCGGTAGTGTACTACCTTTAGTATATGTTTATTATGTATTAGAAAATATTTGATCATACATAGTAGGTATAACTTTGCATCAGAAATCTTCGAGCTCCTGATATGATATGACCGAATTCAGAGATACGTCACTAATATGTAAAGACTTTCAGAAGTTCTTCTGTCGTGGTATATGATATCTATTAAACCACTTCTTAAATTAATTTTGTTTTCCTAATGAATCATAAATATACGTTTTTTTTTATGTTATTGTGACGGAACAAGCCCGAGTCCCACCTTATGTTAAGTGCGGACAAACCTCTGCCTATAACAGATGCATTTCGTCAAAGAATTGCACTCCACCCGTCACATGATGACACATCTCTGTATAGCTAATTTAGTGATTCAATAAAGTTCAACAATAGTTTTCCTAACAAATACAGAAATGTATTCAAGATTCAGAACAGTACTATTTATAAAAAAAGCGCCGTTTCGGACACGCCCATATGTAAGGTTTCGTAGTTCATGTGTAGTTATTGCGTTAGTTTTTTATTGTTTGTAAGTTTTGTTTGTTTTCGCATACATTTTATATGAAAAAACCAAAATAACTTTGCTTCTGTAATTTGATGCTAAATACCTTTATATTTCGAAAACTATAACTTACATTTTTAAAAGTTGTACCTTCTATGGGAGTTATTGGTGGAACTAAAAATATGTCAAAAATGGGGCTTTGATAGCAATATCTCGAGACAGACACATTCAATTAATAATAACAAATACTTTTAAAATATTTTAAGAAAACATCAAATTAATATTTTAATAAAACACTTAAAAAATATAAAATATATCTAGTGACAATTCCGCTTAATTTTCCTGCTAAGCCGACGTGACGTCACAATCGCCACGCAGCCAAACTGGAAGAATTTTCGACGCGTTTCGCGCACGATCGAGAATCTTCTCGATTCTTCTCGATCGTGCGCTCGAAGAGTCAAGACCTCCTGAGGATGCTTCGTGTAGAAGCGAAACGCGTCGAAAATTCTTCCAGTTTGGCTGCGTGGCGATGCCTGCCTACTTCGTCTGCCTGATAGAAAACTACCAAATAAAATCTATAGGTATCTCACTCATCATCATTTAAAAATTATAGGTATGCTAGAATAACTTGCTTACCTTTCCTGTACAGTAGGTAATCTGAACAGAGACAACTCTGAAATAGATGAACTGTTTAAACAGCCAAACACAGCAATAAGTAATATTTAGAGGTGCCGAAAAGCCGTGACGCTCAAACTTTGTGCGATGTTAGCCCCGACTGGCGCACGGTCGAAACGGGTCGAGATTTTGTTAGAGTGTGCGTGCGGGACGCATAGATATTATGGCGCACACATACAAGCCGCGCGCGGTGCGTTTGTATGAAGATAACTTACTTCCCACTCTTTCTACTATGGTATCTAGCTCGAAAGCGGAATGAGTGGACCCAAGAACGAATATTTGACTATGATGTTCAATGAAATTATTTTTTGCTCAACGCCTCCAATACATGAGAAGGGAGCCGAAATACTGTCTTTCGCACCTTAACATGTAGGGTGTCAATTGAGTAGACTTAGTAGAGTCTAAAATATATTTTCTTTCCTTATGCTCGTAAAGTACTTGTTTATGCCCGGTGTAAGCGGTCTAAAACGGATTTATACTCTAGTGCATAAAAGCCCAGTGATTTTTTAAATTGTTCAAATAAATAAGTGTTCAATAATTAAAAAAAAAAAATGCAACAATGCATGCTCTGCGGGTTAGATTACAAATTTACGAGAGGAGGCTCCATCCCCATACGGTGATTAAAGAACGAGAGGTAAAATTTGAGTTATGACTTATGAGTTATATGTCATGCATGTTAGCTCAGTCTGTCAGAGCATAACCCCGGCTATAGGGGTGGATGACGCAGGTTCGAATCCCGCACGTGACTTAATTTTTCCTCTCGTAAATTTGTAATTTTGTAAAGTTTTCATTAAATTTCATGTGGGAAGTTTGCCTGGATTTTTCATAATACACAGATAGGGGGTGTGATCAAAGACCCAGACATAAATTCTGTCGAAACAATGCTCTCAAAATAGAACATTGTTCAAATATCGGGTTCAATTACACTTTATTAGATATAAAATATTATATTTAAATTATTTTTATAGTGTTAAGGAATTTAAATAATATATATGTAAACCTAAATTATATGAAAGATTTTCACATAAACTATTTGATTTGATTGATATTCACTCGTTATACAGTATACTAGGTATTTTTATTAAAAAAATAAAGAAATAGAGGAGTTTGAAAATCGATAATCTTAGGCCATTTATTTTACCTACGTCATAGATAAATGAGTTCTGTTCATTTATCTATGCCTACGTGTTCGATTTAAAAATGAAGCTTGTTAGGAATCTGGAATTTTATTGTATTTCTACGAATAAATAATAAGATTTATTCGTAGTTGTATTTAGTAATTACCATATTATGGTAACTACCCGGCCTAAAAGTGACAATGTTTTTATAGGAATGTATTTAAATTTACGTTTTAATTTTTCATAAACAGGATTTAATTTATTGGGACTATTTTAATGACAAATCCTCTTTGTTTGAAACTTAGAATAAATTAAATCAATCGATATTTTAATCTGTTTAGAACTGTGTATTTTATTTTTAGATTAGCAGAAATTACCTCTTTTTGTTACTTGTTGCTCCCCAAAATTAAGAAAAATGATCATCAAATATATCTACAAAAGTAAGATACTTTATTTATACATCGATCGATCGATTTATCTAAATTATTACTTAATACTTATGTCGCTACGAATCATATTTATTCGTAGTTATATAGGTAGGTACTCTCTTTTTGAACTGGGACCTGGGATTATCGCCAATCGATTCAAAAATTCTTTTTTGTCGTGATCGCTGCTCTCGTCGTCCCACCTAAATGTGACTTTGCCCAAGAACTATGTCGTCAGATCATGTCAAAAGATCCAAAAGACTAAAAATGAGGGTCAAATTATAATTTTTGGATACGAAGAGTATGTATAAACATAATTATTATTATGTATCCATAAATGCAGGTCATTTATACATTATCGATAGATCGAAAAAATATACCTAAATGCAATAATTATACTGTTGAAAATAGATTTATTACTTGTAATTTCATAGTCTATGATTAGTAACTAAGCAACGGTTGTTTAGAAAATTTTCCTATTGACTGATGTAATGTTCTTCTACAAATAAAATACGTTTACAGCTTTATCACAAGATTTTAATATCCTATTGGCCTTTTACTGCGCTGCTCCCAGCCCATGTCCATCAGGTTATGGGCCCAGCCATAGCCAAGTGATAAAGGTATTGAATTACAGACATGCAGAGTCCAAATTTTACAAAGTTGTCCGGCCAGTCCAACTATGGGACTTGGGCATTTGCCATGGAGATGTTCCTGATTGACTGTGACCTATGGGACTGCATACAAGGTACTGTAACCGAAGTAAACGATTCGACAAAGAAGCGGGATGCTAAAGCTCGATCAAAAATTTGTCTAATGTGTGCTGAGAGTATTTATCCTCTTATAGTAAACGCACAAACAGCCCAAGAGACGTGGATAGCCCTAAAAAATGCATATGCAGACAGTGGATTGACACGGAGGTTGTCGCTACTACGAAAATTATTCAGCATTAAATTAAATGACTACCCGAACATGGAGGTTTACTGTACAGAAATACAAGCGACTCAGCAAGCCCTACAGGCTATAAAGGCAGGTTTAGAAGATGAATTTATTGGAATTATAATGTTAGCTGGACTTCCAGAAACATACAATCCATTAGTAATGGCTTTAGAGCATTCAAGTGTCAAAATCACATCAAGTAGCGTTGTGGCTGCCCTATTGAAGGAGGGCCAACGCAAGGTACATGATAATGGTGATTCTGTCTTAATGTCAAAGACAAATAAGGAGCCTATGAAGAATAAGAAGGTGATAATATGCCATTTTTGTAATAAAAGGGGGCATTTCAAGTGGCAATGTAAGCAGTACCAGGAATCCAAGAAGGGAAGAAATACTGCGGCTACTGCAGGACCATCTATAGGAGAAAGCAGCATGAGTTGTGCAGAGACAGCTGGCATTGCTAGACAGTCAAGTGAGTGGATTCTTGATTCTGGTGCGTCATCGCACATGACTTCTAAAAGAGATTTGTTGACAGATGTTAAAAACGCCCAACGTTGCATCAGTACAGCTGGTAGTGAAAATGTTGTTTCCATTTTACAAGGGAACATGAAAACAACTGTAAATAACAACGGACGACATGTCAACATAAATTTTAGAGATGTTTTGTATGTACCAGAAATTTTGATGAATTTACTATCTGTAAGTAAAATTGCTGCACATGGTCATATTGTTATTTTTGATAAAAAATCTTGTAGAGTTTTTAAAACAGAAGATGTTTCTTTACATGTAGGTAGGGCGTTGTTAACAGCATCAGTTAAAAACGGGCTCTATGTTTTAGATCAAAATATTGATAAGGCAATGGTTGTTCTTGATGACAGGGTGAAGATGAGTGCACACGAACTATGGCACCGGAGGCTTGGTCATCTTTCCAGAGTACAAATGCGTAAGTTGAAACCATTAGTACATGGACTTAACTTTGGAGCGGAGAACACTGAGCCATGCGGAGCATGCTGTAAAGGGAAACAATGCGTAAAGAAATTCCCAAAAGGAAAAGCGAACAGAGCCAAGGAGCTTTTGGAGATAATCCACACCGACCTAGCAGGACCTATGGAAGAAGTGACATGGGGTGGAGGTAAATATTGCCTAATTTTTGTTGATGATTATAGTAGAAAAGTTTTTGGCTATTTACTGAAATCTAAAACTGAGGTACTCGGTAAATTCAAAGAATTTAAGGTCTTGGTGGAAAATGAGACGAACAAGAAGATAAAATGTCTCAGAAGCGATAACGGGACTGAATATACTGGAAACGAATTCCAAACGTATTTGAAAGAAAATGGAATACGTCATAAGACGAGTGTAGCTCACACTCCTCAGCAAAATGGAGTAGCGGAACGCACTATCCGCACTATTGTTGAGAAAGCGAGGTGCATGCTTCAAGATGCGAAATTGCATAAGCGTTTTTGGGGTGAGGCAGTCAACACAGCCATATACCTAAAAAATAGGTCACCTTCAATGGCAATTTCAACTGTACCTGAAGAGATATGGACAGGAAAGAAACAAGATGTGTCTCATTTAAAGATTTTCGGAAGCAAGGCACACGTTTTAATAAAGGGCAATACAAGAAAGAAATTTGATTCTAAGTCTACTGAAATGATTATGGTTGGCTACAGTGAGAATCAAAAAGGATACAGATTTGTAGATAACATAAATAATGTGAGGCGAGTAACTGTTGCTAGAGATGTTGTATTTGTGGAAGGAGTGTCGTCCAACACTGAAGTGTCAGATGAACAAACACCTCAAACCGTAGATATCTCAGAAATCCTAGCAAATAGACCTGAACCAGTAGGAAGTATAATCCCAACTGAATTTCATGAAATTGAATGTTCAGAACGGGAACAGGTCAGCATAGAGAGGGAACAGGAGAGTTCAGAGAGAGATGGAGAAGAAATAGACGATGCTGATGATTTCCAGGACTCGATAGATATAGGTTTAGATCAGCAATTAATAAATGAACATAGTATTACTAATTCAAATGATACTGAAATTGAAGAAGAGCCTGAAATTCGTGAAATCGTAAGTGATCGCCGGTATCCACTACGGGAAAGACGCCGAAAGGAAGAAAAAGACATGGTCTATAACTTTCATGTTTCGGACGATCCAGACCCGCAATCCTTACAAGATGCTATGGACAGGACTGATAAAGAGTTGTGGTTTTCAGCTATGGTGGATGAATATAATTCTCTGATCGAAAATGAAACTTGGGATATTGTAAATCGACCATTGGACAAAAATGTTGTTAAATGCAAATGGGTCTTCAAACTAAAAGTTGGAGCAAATGGTACAGTGCAGCGTCATAAAGCTCGATTGGTGGCACGAGGCTATTCTCAGAAGTATGGAGAAGATTATTTTGAGACATTTGCCCCAGTTGTTAAATTGTCTTCCATACGTCTTTTGCTCGGACTTGCAGCTGAAATGAATTTGGATATTCACCACATTGACGTCACAACAGCGTTCCTAAATGGTGACCTCAATGAAGATATTTACATGGAACAACCTCCGATGTTTATAAAGAAAGTTGATGAAGGAAAAGTATGTAAGCTCAAGAAGGCCATATACGGATTAAAACAAGCGGCTCGTTCATGGAATGTTAAAGTACATGCACACATTATAGAAATTGGTTTTACAAGATCCAAATATGATCCTTGCGTTTACATAAAGAAAAGTAAAGAAGTTTTTATAGTTATTGGTCTATATGTTGACGATTTTTACATATTTACAAATAATGCTAGTGAAGCTTTACATTTAAAGAATGAACTTGGTAAAGTTTTTAAAATTAAAGACTTAGGTGAAGCCAAAGAGTGTCTAGGAATGAGCATTGTGAGAAACCGTCAAGAGGGGGAAATTTACCTAGATCAACGAAACTACACAAGGAAATTGTTGCAAAAATTTGGAATGGAAGAATGCAAACCAGTTGGAACTCCAATGGAATGTAATCTGAAACTTGCTAAAGGGAGTAATACAGAGAATACTAGATATCAAGAAATAATTGGATCTCTAATGTATCTGTCTACTTGTACGAGGCCAGACATATCTTTTGCTGTCAGTTATCTAAGCCAATTTAATTGTTACAATGATAACATGCATATGGCAGCATTGAAACGTGTGTTACGGTATCTCAAAGGTACAATGGATTATGCCCTTTGTTACAAGAAAATGAACAAGCCTCTGGTCGCGTATGCTGATGCAAATTGGGGTACCAATTCGGACGGCCATTCATTTTCTGGTTACTGCTTAGTTTTTGCTGGTGCTGTAATTTCGTGGCATGCTCGCAAACAGCAATGTGTTGCGTTAAGTACTGCTGAAGCAGAATTCATTGCTCTCTGTGAAGCTGCTAAGGAAATTGTTTTTATAAAAGGGATTTTTAATGAGTTGTGTACAAATAGTAAGCCTGTAACTGTGTACAGTGATAGTCAAAGTGCTAGCAAGATGATTTACAATCCAGTCACTCATAAGAGAAGTAAGCATATAAATATAAAGTACAATTATGTTAAAGAGTTAGCTGAGGCAAAGGAAATAATTATAGATTACTGTGAAACTAGTTCCATGCCTGCTGATGCTTTAACAAAATCTGTAAACAGGGTTAAACATAATTTTTGTTTTAACTATATGGGATTACAAAGACTATAAACTTAAGTGGGGGTGTTGAAAATAGATTTATTACTTGTAATTTCATAGTCTATGATTAGTAACTAAGCAACGGTTGTTTAGAAAATTTTCCTATTGACTGATGTAATGTTCTTCTACAAATAAAATACGTTTACAGCTTTATCACAAGATTTTAATATCCTATTGGCCTTTTACTGCGCTGCTCCCAGCCCATGTCCATCATATACTTATTAGAATTCATTATAATTATTATTAGGGCGAGCGAAGCGAGTCCTATCACTGTCCCACAACTTGAAAATGTTGTGGCACACTTTACTGAGAAACTATCACGCATATAGATGTGTGCTTTAACATAGAAATTAAACTTCATATCTAGATGTGTTATCCGTCAAAATATATACATTATTATAACCATTAAAAAAATTAACATTAACATTTTTGTATTCATTGGAAAGAATTTTATTGTACTAACGCCATCTGTTAGAAAATTAAAGAGTTAACATTGCTGCAACAGTATAAAAACACAAAACTCAAATACATCGTAGTTAATATTCTTAATACTACATGAAACCACTACTACTAGTTAGCGGTAGTATAAAAGATAATAGAAAAATATATCATACCTTCCGGTGTACTTTTCTGTATGCTACCTACTATATCCCATAAAGAAAAGTAATATACCATATCCTTCCACGCTACCATAGCAACCATAGGTTGTATTCACCATGATACAATAATATCACATGAATAAATAACCGTCATTTATTCATGTGATAATATACTGTTTTCTTAGATCATGGTATTCATTTTAACCATGCGCGGGACGCTTTCCTGAAAAGTCAGATTTTCCGTGAGTTTTGGCTAATAGTATATATTAGTATATTACTTTTCTCTATGATTTTAACTACAGCTTTCAAATTGACACTGTCAGTTAAACCCATAGAGAAAAGTAATATACTGGGAAACCGCAACCGCAACTGTATTGAAGTTGAAACAAATCCAAAAACACAAACATGTAGCCCAACCAAACAAAAATGTGTCTTACCTTTTGCTAACCCAAAAAATTATCCGAGATGTAACAAAATTGAATGGCTCTAGCGCACGAGTTGTCAACTGCATCCCTGGTGAAGCTGATATCGTTTCTGTTCTGGAGCGGATTGTATTTACAAAGTTCTGTGAGGAGACCGGGCAAGAAGCCAGAATGGAGCTCGCGACTCGTGACACTGCTACACGGCAGCGTCGCGACTATCGTGGGGCTCTCACAGTGCGGCGTCATGAACCTGGGGCCTTGTCGACTAAATAGTGAGTCGATGTTACAATAAAACGCAAATCTCTGAAAAAAAATGCACCGAAGTGAAGCAGCAGTATGCCACTACTCCCATTGGTGCTTTACGTCAGGATGGCTGGTTGTTTCGCTGCTCCCTGTTCGGCATAAAATACGCAGTTTATCAAAGTTTACCTATCTATAGGTAGTATTTTATTAGGTAGGTACACTTTGATAAACTACGTGATAAAATTGCTATCCTTTTAGCTACCCTCATGTATATTTTAGTTAAGTAACATACATATTTCGAGTGCCTTGATTGAGTTGTAATAGCAAAGTTTCTAAAGCATCAAAATTTTGCATTTTAATTGTGCGGAACTGCAGACTGCCGGCATCCACAAGGATGCCAAAATGCCTAGTTCTAAAACAACAAAAAAAATCGTAAGTGCACCATCTGGGGGCTAAGTCTAAGTTCATGCACAAAGATCTGCATAAAATGTATTCTTTATTTACGGAAATAAATATTTTGATTTGATTTGGATGAGCGTCTGCTGTATTGTATGGTTCGTTTCGTTCGTTACTGGTAAAATTACGAATTCGTTTTTATCATTTTGGTTAACGTAAGATAAAATTGTATGAAAACAAAGACTTATATTCATTCATTCGTAATAGTATTATGTACTCATTCATTATTTATTAACTTACTTATTAAACTTACTTGTGTTAATGTCCCCTTGTAGGCGCCTGCACAATCTAAATAAGTCGCTACGAAATTTTGCCCTTAAAATACAAGAGGCCCTTTTTTCTTGACCGCACCCATATATTCGTAGGAACTAGGAAGCTAAAACTGATATAAGCAAATATGTAGCAATTATATGTCATAAATAGTCAGGCCTTGGTGAGGTCAAAATGGTTTGTCAAAAAAAAGTAAAAACTCTCTTAACAATAATAACTGTAGCAATTATTTACTAATACTTATGTAATAACACTTACATACCTATCTCTTACATACGACCCAGACTTGGTTTATGATGGCCATAGTTTTATCTCTACGCGCGGTTCATCGTCGTTCATCATTCTGTGCAGAACAACGCAATCTACTTTCAGTAGCTTGCTTACCGGGCAGAATCGGGCGTGTTAGGATAGGAAAGCAGTACATTTTGTATTGGATTCAGATCTCCAGGTAACTTGATGACCCGGATCGAATGGTTTGAGTTGCCACTCAACCGATATGATTCGACAAATAAGTAGGCAGGTCATCTGATAAAGTAAAATAAAATATTTCTGACCAAGCTACTTCAGCTACGAAGATACTTCTTCATTGTATTGTTTATATACAGTTCCTTAAACAAATATCTGACTGCTTGAATTATGTTATGATTTATGATAGATATTATTATCATTATAACTATTGTCAGATGACATAACTCTATATCACCAATGACGTTTGTATCGCAACTTTCCCAGTGAAAATATCAACGCGTCAATACGCGCTGATGGTATGGTCTTGGGGCTACTTCGCGTTCGACCTGCTGTGGTGCATCCTGTACCAGCCCGAGGGTCGGCTGAACCTGTGCCATCACACGTGCGCGCTGCTCGGCATCACACTCTACATGAACAAGGACTACACCGGCTGCACCTTCGCTTGTAACCTCGCGCTTTTGGAAATTACCAATCCTCTGCTACAAACACGGTGGTTTGTACTTATTTTATTTATTTAGTCATTTAGCACGGCGTACGCCAATTACACACTAATGATATACACAAAATTATTAATAGCAATTATAAAACAAGTGTACAGTAAAAATTGAAAATAATTCAAAGCTAATATCAATAATAATAATAATAGTCAGTATTAATAGTTATAATAAACAATAATTACTCATAGTTAAGCAAATAAGTCAATCTTAAATATACTTAGAAACTATAACCGTATATGCTTGAAGTACGGTACGGCTGGCTCTCTCTCTCAGTATTTCAAAAATCCAGATTAAATCTCTCTCCAGTAGTCAGCAAATATATCACAATTATGGTTGGCGTCTAGAATATTGTTTATGGCTGCAAGGTACCGCGGTATCGGGGGGTTGGCGTGAGAAACTGTCCTACGCCTCGGGGTGGCCAGCAAATTGTGATTATTCACATACTTACTTGTAATAGTAGGACCTACCTTAGAACTAGGTTATTTTTTATGTTATTGAACATACACAAGGCCCAGCTGGTGATAAGCAGCCTTTAACATTTCATTACAAATGATGAAGTGCAATGCGCCCATAACCCTGAGTTATACAGATGTTAAGTCTCACGTGCCTGCAATTTCATGAATACTGGCTCTTAAGGATCGCTGCTGGAACACGCGTTCTGGTGTTTGACGACAGATTTTCTAATTGAGGTTAGTAGTTAGCTAGCTACCAACCTCAAGTAGAACCACTACTCTTTCTCTTAAGTTCATTTTGGCAATTGGCATGGTAGTAGGGCATTTTGAAAATGCCCGCCTGGCTAGCTACCACTCCAAGTATAAAATCTGTCGCCAGGCACCTAACGGTGTGTTCCGGCAGCTGTCTTTGAGAGCCATTCTAGGTTAGCCTCAACATCTTCGACCACATCATCACTTACCATCAGGTGATAGTGGTCAAAGGCTATCGGATATAAAAAAATTAATTAAAACTCAGCAGGGAAACTAAATTTTGTAATAAAATATAGTGAAATGGGTTATATTGTATAAATTATATAGATATATATAATTTCCAAAGAAATATAGTCACCGACATATAATGGACTGGCTACGTCACTCGAGGAACCGATCGATGGGGAAGAAAAGCTCTCGAGTGGTAACCTACACCGAAAGAAGAAGAGTAGTTAGGCTGCCCACTAGCTGCACTGACTAGATTGAGAAAGTCTTGGGGAGCCGATGCAAATGGCTAATAGCCATTTTTGTGGCTTTCAATATTGTTGGAGAGGAATTTGTTCAATGGTGGACGTCTTCTGCCTGTTGATGATGAATTGAGAGCCAGTTTCCATTCAAGGCCATAACTGATAAACACATGAAACAGTTTCTAACTATTATGTAGGTATTCCCGTTGTCGAGATGGCCCTGTCATAATATTCATAAACTGTTGTTGACTAGTAAATGATTATATTAGTGCGGTTTTTACAATATCCGCGACACATTTAGGATATTTGCTTGCTTCTTGAAATAAAATACTTCCAGAAGTACTTATTCTGGTGTTTCATGTTTTTTTTTTGGGTACACTTAATTTCACTGGCTCTCAAAGATAGCTGCCGGAACACACCGTTAGGTGCTTGGCGATAGATTTTCTACTTGAGGGTGTTCGCTAGCCAGGCGGGCATCTCACCTCGTGGTAAGTGATGATGTGGTCGAAGATGTTGTTCAGGCTAACCTAGAAGTACTGGCTCTCAAGGACAGCTGCCGGAACGCACCGTTAGGTGCTTGTCGACAGATTTTCTACTTGATGATTGGGTGGTAGCTAGCCAGGCGGGCATTCGCAAAATGCCCTACCACCATGCCATCCTAAGACAACAACCGGGACCGACCGAAGCACGGAAACGCTCAGTAGTAATGTCACTAGCAGTCACCCATCCAACTCATGACCGCGCGCGACGTTGCTTAACTTTGCTGATCGGTTGAGAACAGCTATGTAAACTTCGCTACGAGCGCTTCAAAAAGCGCTTTATGAAGCTCCTCTTTTGTTGCAGGTTTTTAAAATATGAAGGCTATCAGAAAACCACAATATTTTTAATAGTGGAGTTGACATATGTGGTTATGTTCCTAATGGTTCGAGGGATACTTGGCACATACCTTGTGTACAAAATAATGGAATCACAAATGTTTGACATAGATGAGAAAATAATGTCTGTGATATTCTATGCTGTATCATTGGCGCTTATCTATGACGTCATGGGCTATGTTTTACACAGATATCATACAAAAATAGTGAGTTCATTTTACATTTTAGAAAATGTTGTAATTAAAACTACAGGATTGTACACAAGTTATGGAATATTAATGTGTGTTTCTTGATTACAGGGAGGGTTTTTGGACGATATGGGAATACTATTAAATAATCCATAACTATTACAATGTAATTTATTAAATAAAAAAAACATATTTAAACAGAATCAGAAATTTATTATTATTATTGCACCCAATGAAGTTACACCTCAATAGCTATTTCTTAGGTTAAACATCATCAATGTAAGGCTTAATCAATAATAAAATATACAGATCATTTAATAATTTAAACCCAAATGTAAAATTTTGTCTCATTGTGCCCCTTTATGTCCATTTAGTGGAGTTGCTAGCTAAAAAAAGTATAATATTTAACTTTTTTAATCAATGAATTATCATTTACTTTTATAAAAAATATGTGAGATCAGAGAAGACTCAAATGGATTACCGTAAAATGGGGTGAATAGAATTTAAGGGGGGAATAGAAAAATAAGCGAATATTTGTACGTTGCATTAATACTCTCACAGTGCTCAATGAAATTAGCTGCATTTGATTTTTTTATATAGGGCAACATTGATTCTGTCATGGCAACATCGAAGGGCAGAAGACTCAAATGGATTACCGTAAAATGGGGTGAATAGAATTTAAGGGGGGAATAGAAAAATAAGCGAATATTTGTACGTTGCATTAATACTCTCACAGTGCTCAATGAAATTAGCTGCATTTGATTTTTTTATATAGGGCAACATTGATTCTGGCATGGCAACTGAAGTTGTTCATAAATGCGAAAAATAATGTGTCAAAGTGATCAGTTAACGGTTGTGAATTTGAGAAGCGTAAAACTTTTATTTTTGTTCGTTACTACGATTGAATTAAGCCATCAATACGAATTTATGCAAAGTGTTTATTACTTAACTATTGAGAAAATTCAAAGGTAAGTCAAATTAAGCATAATTTCTGTTCTAAATAAGTCCAAAAGTTATGTTACCTATAAATTGAATAAGATTGGGGTGAATAGAAGACGCCTGAGGGGTGGATAGAATTGAGGTATGGGGTAAATAGAAGCGCGTAAAGTCTGAATAGAAGTGCACAAGGGGTGAGTAGCAATACGACTGGGGTGATAAGAATTGTCATTGCTAGGGCTGCTACGCAAAATTATACCTGATGCTTTTTTTGTACTGATGGAAGATTGTAGGTACTCAGTGACTGTAATTTTATGAAATAGTTAGTTTATGTTTATATTTTCATTCGTATTGAAAATAAATATTTATTTTGTTTGTTTAGATTATTTTGGACAATGCCGCGCATTTATAAACCTGAACCTGGAGGCAAGCGCTATAAAAGGTATGATGAAAATGTTCTTAAGCAAGCGGTAGAAGATTATTTCATGGGTAATGATTCGATAAAAACAGTAGCTATCAAACACAATAAACACCCATCAGTGTTGTATCGCCACAGCAAAGGACTAGTAAAATCGCATGGTGGGCAAAGGGCACTTTCGTTGGAAACTGAAGAATATATCATCCAATACATAAACGTTTGTGCAGAATGGGGCTATCCACTGGACTCACTAGATTTGAGATATATTGTTAAAATGTATCTGGATAAGATTGGGATTACTCATAAGCGATTCAAAAATAATTTCCCTGGGCCCGATTTTATCCAATGTTTTTTAAATAGACATAAAGATAAAATTTCTCAACGAATATGCCAAAATATTAAAAGGTCTCGAGCTGCTGTATCACCAGAAATCATATCAAAATATTTTGAAGAACTAAAAATATCTTTGACCGATGTTCCAGCGGCAAATATCGTCAATTATGACGAAACAAATCTCGCTGACGATCCAGGGCGCAGAAAAATTATTACGAAACGCGGCACTAAGTATCCAGAGCGCGTCATGAACCACACAAAGGCCAGTGTTTCCTTAATGATAGCTGGGTCAGCAGAGGGCCAGCTTTTACCACCATACGTGGTATACAAGGCACAAAATTTATATAATACATGGATTTCTCACGGGCCTAAAGGTGCAAGGTATAATCGTTCAGCATCAGGATGGTTCGATGGTACAATTTTTGAAGATTGGGTGCAATCCATCGTTATACCCTTCTTCGCTTATAAGCCGGGAAAAAAGTTGCCAATAGGCGATAATTTATCTTCACATTTGTCGGTTGATATGATAAAACTTTGCAAAGAACAGCAAATTGATTTTGTATTTTTACCGAGTAATTCAACACACATAACTCAACCGCTCGATGTAGCCTTTTTCAGGCCCATGAAGGCAGCCTGGCGGCAAATACTACTTAAGTGGAAAAAAACAGATGGCAGCAATGAGACATCTGTGCCAAAAGGTTGCTTCCCTAAATTATTGAAGAAATTAATGGACGTAATACAAGAAAATGCCGAGTCTAATTTAAAAGCCGGTTTTAAAAAAACTGGTATCTGTCCTTTAGACGCTACACAAGTGCTATCTCGAATACCAACACAATCAAACAATAGCAGTAGACATAGGGAAGCAGTGGATGAGTCTGTACTAACTTTATTAAATGACATGCGATATGGTACTATGGGCGTAAAAGAATTAAAAAGAAAGCGGAAACTCGACGTGGTGGCAGGAAAGAGTGTCAGCGAATCTACTGAGGATTATGTAGACTCCGAAGTAACACCAGGTCCGAGTACATCAAAACCACAAAGAAAAATAAAAAAGCTAGACAATTCAGTGGAAAAAGAAAATCTATTGCCTAAAGAAACAACAAATTTAAACAAAAGTATTAAAAGAAAAGGGATTGGTAAAAAGACAAAAAGGAAGGTAAGCATGTTGATAGAGGATCATAGAGAGGATATCAGAGAGGAAAATGTGGGCACAGGCAATGCATTTATAGACAAACGGAATGATAATATAGACATCAATGACAGTGTTTTAGATATGCCTGTATATTTTGAAGGTGACTTGGAATGTGGAGGAGAACTAACTATTGAAAACTGTCCACTAAGTGATTTATTAATAATAAACCCTACAGCAGCAGCTGAAAATATGGAAACCGGTCTAAACAACGACAGTCAGTCCGATCAAGCTGGTGAATCAAACTGTCCATTAGGAAATAACGAAGAAGAATATTCTGTGGCAGAAGTTATAACTTTACCGAAGATGAAAACAGAAAAAATAAAGATAATTGAAAATAAAAGCTTTTTAGAAACTCGGGAAAAATTTGTTATGATAAAAAATACAAAAAAGTTTCCCCTGAAGCGCCTTTAATAATTGTAAAGAAGACTGCAAGACCGAGCAAGTATTATCAAGACGATGAGGCTATACTAAGAGACTTACTAGATGATAATGAGGAATGCTCCAAATAACATTAGGTATAATATTTATTTACGTTCGTACTATGATTAATAGAAATGTTAACTTAATTTTATGATTATTTGATTAATTCACATAGGTTTTGTTTTAAGTTGATTTTATTTAGATTATTTTGCATATACATACACAAGTACGTATATAGAAAGAATTTTTCAGTTTATAAGTTCGTTTATTTTTTATTTAAAAAGGATTTTTACTGGGTAAACATAATGATTATTATATTAAGTCCGTCAGTTAGATCATCAAAAAACGTAAGCCATATCTTTTGCTTACTAATTAATAAAACTTGATATTGGTAAAGCGCATTAAAAATCAGAGCCTCTTCCATGAGTTGTCATTATGAAGACTCGATTATCGATATCGACTGCGCTTATGGCCCGCTCCAAGTTTGTGAGAACTCTCAACCAATGAGAGCGCCAAACGCGGTCGATGTGTACCTATAATCAAGTCTTCGTAATGACATGGTAGAGGCTCTGGATTTTAATGCGCTTTACCAGTGTCAAGTTTTATGGGATTGTGAAATCTCTTAATACTAAAAGTGTACTATCATGTGACATCATTCGAAGTCTTATTGTTGCATCATCCTCATTTTTTATTTGTGACAAAATAAAAATACGTTGTTACACTATGTTTTGATAATCTAACTGACAGACTAAACATAATTTTTCAGTAAAATCCAAATTTGCCAACCCTAGCATTTTTTTCTATTGACCCCCTTTTCGTCTCCATTCACCCATATCGCGGGTAAATAGAAAACGCGCACATATTGTAATTTATTAAATAAATGACAAGGAAATTAAGTAAGTCTTTCATTGAAAACAGTTTAATACACTTTAACTCACAAGACTCAATTACTGCTACCTTCGGAATTTGCTAAAAACATACTGAAATTTCGATTCAAAAGTTGAAATCCTTTCTATTCACCCCATTTTACGGTAGTTCCTAATTGTTGCCGCTCATTATATTAGAGCCTTTACTTGTAGTTATAAAATATATTTGATGGTTATTTTATGTTTTTATAGTTTTTAGCTGCGGATGATAAGCAATTTTGCTTAAGTTAAGTAGCTGCTCTCTGCATTAATTTTGAGATAGTTAATTTAAAGAATGTCATGCATGAGAAATGATTTTTTTTATTTACACTTCAATTTTTCGTTATTTTAATTCCTTGTAGCAGAAAAATAAAGACTAGATAGAGAGTAATATGCCTGAATTTTAATTGAAAATTAACCCTTAACCACCTGACGTCGGTCTTAGAGACCCCGGTGATTTTGTTTTTGATATTATTCTGTTTCTATACACGCGACATGGCTGTGTGTACGTGTACCTTTTCCCTTCTTCCACCAGTATGCCCCGCTCGATCGCCTACTCGGTAATTATATTTCGCGTGCGGTCCGTGAGACCCACATTAGGTGGTTACAATAGTTTTGCTATAGTGTACATTTTTGGTTTAAGTAGGCTTATAATGTCTGAATCAAATGTACTTGCTTGAGAAGGCTCATTCAGATTTGGATAACTTGACTGTATTAGAAATTCCGAATGAAGATTGCTTGAGTGACTTAGAAAAGTCACTCAAGCAATGTCCACTGCTGAATACAGCCTCTCCAATTATATGGGGTTTGCCACAATACCCACGCTTGGCAAGCGACTTGGGGATCGCAGTGTGAGATATCAGTTCCTCAGAAAGTGCTGCTGCCCACCTTCTGGTGTATTACACTTAGTCGCCTCTAACGACACCCACGGGTGCCAGCACACCATGGACACGAATGCGTATCCAAAGACTGAATTTAAAAAAATATTAGGCCTCATATGGAACTTCGCCGCGCCGCATGCAGCTGTGGTTAGCAAAAAGAACTTCAGTGCTCCATTCATTGAATTCTAAATATAGATCAAAACCAGGACCTCAACAAATCAACATTCCAAGAAATTAGACAAATGCAATACATATTCAACCTTTAACCCTAAAATAAACGCAAAACAGCTTATATGTGTTTCTTATTTTATATAAGACTCCAATTTGCATAGAATGCAGCAAAAGAATGTGCTTTAATTGACACTTAAACTTGTGTAATTTGGTGGGTTATGATTTTGTTATAATTGTGCCTTAAACATGCTAAAAATTGTTTGATGATAGAGATTATATTATAAATGTTTCGTAAATAAGTAAACACTATTTATCCATGGTAATATTCCCTACCGAGATCTCAAATTTTCAAAGTTACTAGATTTTTTCTAAAACGAATACATTTAAATTTAATCTTTATTTTTGATATGAAAATCAGGTCGGGTGGTAGTGCAACTGAAAAACAAGTCAGGTGGCTGAGGGTTAAGAATAATAACTGATTAATACTGTCGCATTGTTTTTTATGTTAACAATAATTGTGAATGTACAGATAAAGATAAGGAACCAATTGAGACTATACAGCGTAAGTGTTTTTGTATATAAACTAAGGAGAATACTAAAATTAAAATAAAGTTTGTTAGCTGAATATGTAAAATACATATTGGAACTAGTTTATCAAAAAATCAGATGATTACTTTTAAGTAAATTAGTTTTTTTATCCTCCTGTAAAATTAGCCAAAGTGTACATTCACGGTATTTAACAATGCTTGCTATGAGGCATTGGGCTATCAGCGACGTTGTCTTTGTTTCTAGGTATAATTATACCTTGGATTTATTAAATTCACTTTTAGTAGAATATTATATATTACATAAAATCTATGCAAATGGTCTCTTTTCAATTAACTTTTCATATCAAAAACATGTGCTGTTTACACACTTGTCTTCACATAGATAAAAAAATAAACAAAATATCAATCTCGTTTATAATAACCGCCTCTCCTGTGATTTCTTCGGTCACGCCAACTGTTGGATTGTGTATTGTGTGGCCGATTGTGGTGAGCATCTCTTAATCTAAAATCATCCCGAGCATGAGGCTTTTCTTGGCCTCGGTATGGATGATGCCTGTGAGACCAGTTTCCCTGTAAACTAGCTACAACCAGTTTGTCAAGATGATCGTTGTTTTGACGTGATGAGTGGATGTTCCGTAAGTCTTGCTCTGGTAATTGCCTGGTCATATCTACAAATTGTTCGGCTACTTTGGGTTGCGCATTGAAGTTGAGAAGTGGCTCTGGCCCATTACAGCGGATTGGCGGAGGCAACATCGGCATGTTGCCTCGACATTGCAAAATCAACGTCTTATTGAACAGCGCGGTACCTCGGAACAAGTTTATGGCGTAAGGCACAGAAACTTCATGGCAAAACGTGATGAATGCAAAGGATTTTTGACGTCCATCTCTGTCTCTGGCTATTCTCACTTTCTCCAACGGTCCAGCCTGTATAATAAGTAAATGCGGTAATAGATACTAATGATATACTAGATTTGGGGAATTTTATTTGATAAGATTTAAGGTGGTAACTGTGATCGATATGAGTTACTTCAACAAATTACCTGCAAAAACAGCTCATATAGAAGTTCTTCAGTAACTTTATCAGCTAAATTCCCACACCATAGGGTATTATTGTTTTCTTCAAGCATATCGTTTCAATTTTCAAAGATAAAGTTGGACTTTTAAATTTTTTGAGTTTCAGATCGCCATCGCCATAGATATCGCACGCATCATTAGGCTAGGGATCCTCGATGAACATCGATTTTCAATCGAGATCTAATATCGTAACATCGATGTCAAAAGTTTTTTTTTTGTATGAAGGTATTTAATATATAATATACTAGCTTTCCGGCCGTGACTCCGCCCGCGGGTTGTCAGTTGTCGGTTGTCGCGCAAAACCATTAACCTCTTTTAGTGCAGTTGGATAAAAACTATCCTATGTCCTTCCCCGTGTCTCAAACTATTTCCATACCAAATTTCATCCTAATCAGTACAGTAGTTTCAGAGCCTATTCAATGCAAACAAACAAATAGTCAAATCTTTCCTCTTTATTATATCAGTAAAGATATAATTGTTCATACCACACTACACTACACTACATGAAATTGTTTTATCAAAGTATCACAAATCTTTAAGATGTTTTAACATAGTCTATTAATACAACATACCTACATAATATTATAACTTCGAAATCATTTCAAGATATTTATTTCCGAGTGATCGATCAGTGATATTGAGTGAATATTCTCAGTAATAATTATTCAGTCGTTATTATGATACATTCCTCGTTTTACTCGTTTAAAATATTTCTGTTTCATTGAACTTAGGTGTTTGCAAATAATATCGATGTTATAAATCGATATTTTGCATTCGATAAACATCATCCATCGCAGTCGATAATTATATCGATATCGTCATCGATGTTTTTGCAGCATTGATCAACCCTACCTTCGGTTCCCACCAAAGATGACAGTCTCGCACAGTGTAATAAACACAGGGGTGCGTTCCGAGGCTCAGAGTGTAGTTGTTTGGTTGTTTTGCAACTTACCCTGAGGTATGGAACGACTGGTTGTTTTATAACCTCAAACAAATTGTGACATTGACAGACTTACATCATTATCGTAATAATAATTGCTCTTTTAACACTATCACAAATTCGTTTTCCATTTTTATGTATGTTTTATATATTGAGAAATGATATTAGTATTTAAATTTTTTGAGATTTATGGGTGAGCGCATCAGATAGAATACGATATAAACGTCGAAGTCATTTCATGTCACGCGTTTTATGGTTGAAAGGTTGCAACCTTCAAAGGTTTGGTCCAGTTGTGACAACCGAACACTCTACTCGAAGGTTGTGAACGACGTTAGAGTGAAAAGTTGCACTCCGAGTGCGCTGTAACCAAGGTTCGGAACGCACCCCAATAGATAAATCTTGAGCAGATTAAATTATGACGATATAACGATCTAAACGATTCAGTGTGAAATCTTTCCCTATTCGATTTAAAATATTACTTGCTCAATGATTCGATTGATTACTGATTCCATTTTGATTATTCGGACTCCTCTACCTGGATATAAACACAGTTTATGTTTTCATGTTATTTTACCGAGCGCAGTGAGGTCTCTGGGGCATAGATCAAATAGAATATGTACTACCTCTGGGGCAAGTTGGGCACCTGAGCATTTAAATATGTGAGCATTTTCAATGACAATACAAATTAAGGGGTAACATAAGGGGATTAGGGGTGAGGTCCAATTTATGCATCTATGAAGATTATGTCTAGTAATGATTTTTAAAAATTATATTTGTATGGAGAATAACGTGAAAATCAATATTGGCTCCCGTGCGAGTGCCCATTAATTCGTCTGGTATGTTTCCAACCAACGCGTCGCGCTAGACTTCAGGTGAAAAAAAAAGAACTGTTTCTCCAATCTGGGTCTACTTGTAATTCTGAAGCAGTCTGGTAATCTTGGAAACTATTTAAGGCTGTTAAAAAGTATTGAACTGCAATTGAATTTGAGTTTGTCTGAAGAAGATAGAGACGTCCTTCAAGAATTTTGTCGAAGATTCAGTCAGTCTCTTTTAAAAATATGGAAGTCTGCGAAATATAACACAGACTTTTCATATACACTATACAAATTGGTTGGAACAGGGCATCTAGTGGCCAACTTGTGTGCGTCAAAATATGCGGCCGCAAAAATTGTGTCCTCCACTTTCAGGAATAGGTGAAGCCGGTGAATTTTTTTTGCCGTCTACTAGAGCATCTGTTGGAACATCAACTAAGACAACGCCAAGTCAAACTGGAACAAAACAAAAATTGCAGAGGATGGAAGATCTCTATTACAAAGACCATGAAAGTCCGGAATTGACCTATGCTTTATTATCTAAGTTGAGACATGATAGCAATGATATTTTGGCAATTTTTTCAACATGCTAAATACACAAAACGTGTGGTTTTACCCCTACCACGGCACTCGGATTATTATTATCACTTAAATTATCAAAATGGCAGTATATTCAATTAGGAAAATCTTTTCTTTAAAATTTGTATCCATCGCATTATTAAGTCCAGCAAGCTCAGGTGTATTGCTACCTTTCGAAAGAATCCATCACTATTATTGATACAATGATTATGGCAAAGACGGCTCATTAAGCTCTACCTTCTTGACAAAACTGTTATCAGAATACTAGAAAGTGTGCCTGGAAAGATAGAAAATCAATCCATGACGTTAATCTCAAAATGGGGATTTTATGGTGCCTCAAATCAGAGCACATACAAACACCGAAGGACATGGAAAAAGTGACGGATCGATTTTCATGGCTACTTTGGTTCCGCTAAAACTACCTGCTGGAAATTAAGTCATATGGGAAAACACAAAGCCCTGATCAGTGTTATAATGTCGTCCTGTACAGTTTCTCTTAATAAAAAAGTTTAAATAAGTGCAGAGCAGTAGTCCGCGATCGAAGATATACGAGCACTGAAACCGCATGCGATGCAAATGAAATTACTCATAACCTTGTAATGACATGACAGATGGGAAGGTATGCACCTATCTTTCAGAAGCAAGCTCACCTGCAACGTGCTACTTGTGCTTGGCAAGACCTTCTCCAATGAACGATTTGGAAGCAGTTTATCTTCACTGCACGCACGCATAAATTGTATGGAATGTTTATTGCATATAGCATACAGACAAAATATGAAGACATTGTCCGTTAGGGGAAAAATTAAAGTAAAAATGGAGGAAAAGAAAAAAAAACAAACTAAGATCAGAAAAGATGCAAGTTTATTAATTGATGTGGTAAAGCAAGATTGGGAACAACCAATGATGGAAACAGGGCACGAAAGTTTTTAGAGTTTCCTGAAAAAACCGCAGCTATAACTGGGCTAGATGAAGATCTTATACGCAGATTATCAGTCATACTGAAAGTCATATCATTGGGTGAAACTATAAATACCACGAAATTTAAAGAATATACACGTAACACTGCGAAGAAGTATACCGAACTGTACAACTGTATGTCAGCAACTGGGCATAAGATTCATATACATGGTGCTGATATAGCCAATATAGCGATTGTACCTATCGGTTAACTACCCGAAGAAGCCTCAGAGACTAGGAATAAAGACTCGCAAGTAGTTTATACTCGAAAAGCAAACAGAACTGATAATAATCAGGGTATTTTGAATATGATGCTTCTAATATCAGTCCCCTTTATATCTTCCACAAGACTTGTACTCAATGCAAAATTAACACAAGAATTAAGTTCCAAAGCTTTAGGTCTTTTATCTGTAAATATAGAACACCTTAAAACAGAATTCGTAGATGTAGGTGAAATTGATCCAGAAGACACAGATTCAGAAAAAGATTCTGATCGGGATGTATCTTTTCAATAAATAGGATCTTTGTACTAATTATAATAAACTAGCGGCCAGCCCCGGCTTCGCAGTATTTAACAAAAATATATTAATTATTATACACACACATAAACACTTCTTCTAGTCGGGTTACTAAGAAAAGAAAATGATAAACAATGTTTGAATATAAATATTTTATTGAGCTTTTATTTATATATTTTTCACCTATGGCCTAGCGAGTGCGCATTGTGTGCAAAATGTCAAAAAAAAATACATTAATCATACCAGACGAAATAACGGGCACTCTCACGGAAGCCATAATACATTGATTTTTACTGATTTTTACGTTTTTCTTCCATACAAATATTAGTATTATTCCTTGATAGGGGTCATTATTCACATCGCCATGATGGAGTCCTCGATATCATACGTGAAGCCGCGAGTCTCAGTAGCTAGAGCAAAATAAGGTTTGACCACGAACAAACGACACGCCGATTTTGTTAAAGAAGGGTCATCTACAAAATTTAAATCCAAGCCTTACTCCATCTTAGGCGCAGCTCCCGATTGGATTCTTTTGATGGACACGTATGAAAAACACTACAAAATTCCTGAGGATGTTGGTGTTTCGTCTTCCAGACCAGACATATTTCTGTACTCAAAAAATCTAAAACGCATAGTACTTTTAGAACTTACTGTGCCGTGGGAAACAAACATACCTAAATACCACAAAATAAAAACAAACAAGTATTATGACCTAACAAATGAATTAACCAAAAACGGTTATGTGGTTAATCTATATCCTGTAGAAGTTGGTGCAAGGGGTATGTGGTTTAAGAATTTTTTTTTTATTTCTCTTAAGATTAACAATATTCACTTACAGAGAAACACATTAAAAACAAAGTAAAATTTAAATACCGGATTGCACAGTGTACACGAAATCAAATAGTTACTTAATAATATATATGTAACAGTTACATTATATACGTTATTTATATACAAAAAAGATAAAAAAAAACAAAATACAATTCAAATTCTCACTCCTCACTCACAAAGTAGTAATATATCAGCGAAATCCCTGCTTACTTACAAACCTTGGCCTGCCAAGAACAACCGTAAATTCCATCCTAGAACGTGTATCTAAGGTAGCATTAGTAGGATCCTACCAAATTTGGTTAGGCAGGGGAGGAGGCTCAAGCGGTGAAGGAAGCATTGATGCATCATAAAAGGGCCCCTTAACCCTACTGGGTTGCAAGTCCCAGGCCCCTCTGGCCTCTTCCTCTGCAACGCTATGGACCGCACCCATGCACCCGCACGGTGAATCCATGGAATGCTAAGAAACTAGTCTCGTTATGAATCATTACTGAGATATAATCGCCATAGATGCATAAATATGACAAAGTTAGGGCTCCTGATGAGGGTCTGCGTTGATTTACAAGAAAAAAATGTTAATAAAAGAGGTAACTATATGAAACTCGTTTTTTAGCCCACTCCGCGACGATGTCGCGCGGCGTGCGGCGTAGGAATTTGTCATCCGACTGTACACGTGATGTGTGGTAAATGATTATGTAATGTTCAAAAGTTATCATACAAATGCTCAGTACCGTTACTAGCCGTAGCAAATTAATGTAAGCACATTATAATGGTTTTAAGTATCAAAGTAGCTTGGAGTCCAAGTTCCGATTCTAAGATAATCGAAATTTTATGTAGATCATTATTTTTTATACAATATTTTTCTATGTAGGTATTATTATATTTGAGCGATATAAATATCCCGATTTGAGAATCGCCATCCGTTATCTTTGCCTGCGGTCCAAGATGCGCCAATAGTACTAACTTTGTTCCGTTTTTTTATGCACGCTCACGGCTGTTTACATTACTAACAATTCGGATATGACGTCATCCATGTATACAAACAAATACATAACCTTACGTTCCCAAAATATTAACGGATTAGAGTGTACATAACGGAATAGAAATACTTGAGAGAGCTAATTACGAGCTTTGAAACATATGGAAAAGGTATCAGATTGTTTACTCATTAATTTTCATTGTGTGACGGTTGAAACACAGATTCGTAAGAAAGCCAATGCTTAGTCCCAAATGCACACAGAGCGCTATTGACATTGGCACGGAGTGCTCACGGCAATTCCCATCTTCGTGAATAGGTACTGAATTCGTTGAGTGACAATAACATCGTCGATGACATCACATCCATTAGCCAGACATGCAAAAGTTGTGGTTTAAAATGCTTTTACTGTAGTAGCTGTAGTATTGTAGTAGCTGTAGTGTTGTATATAGTTTGTAGTATTTGTTTAATAAAGGCATACCGCCATTGAAAAAAAAAGTTGTGGTTGTGCCCTTGTTCCAATTGCGCATATCGGACCTCACCGCACCCATTTGACCATTTTCGTCTATGGACATTGGACCATAGATCAAGTAGAATATATACCATTGGACTCTTTGGTCTGTGCCCGTTGGCCGTTACATCAGCGCTGTCAGATGTACTATTTAAATAGTATTTGTACGACTTTTAGTCGTACGGCTAATGTACTACTTTTTAAAATCTGGCTGTCTTTTAGTCAAATCCCTAAGGGCGTATTACATTTGACGCCAATTTAGTTATTTTCGATAATTTTGACCACATTCTGCGTCTATGGTTGTAATCACTGTGATCGTTTGTAACTGTTCTATTTCGGATAAGAACGCTAAGAATGCCAGTGAAATTTGACACTTTTGTCACAAGATGTAGGTAAACTGTTCCAGTAGCTTCATAGCGTTTGTGGCGAAAATAATGCCAAGACCCAAGTGGAACTACTTTTTGGGAGTGTGATAGTTTTTATCGTTTTTGGCGAATTCCATTCCAAGTGGTACGGACCCTATACTTCTATCTACGTGCAATGAATTAAATCTAAATTTGCTGAAGACTTTAATTAGAAATAGTCTTTCCAATGAAAGTATCAATTTACCAGACTGGAAAAATAACATATGTATATTAAATGAAGCCGGTAGATGTGCTAATTTTAAACCAAATATCGAAATTATGCCTAAAATTACATGGAATGTATTGTACAAAATGTATATGTTATTTAAAAAAAATCAATATATTTAATGTGTACTATTGTTTTCATAAAAAACTCCCAGATGTACTACTTTTTTACAGGTGGTATACTATTATCTTGTTTTTGTATCTGACAGCCCTGCGTTACATTATTTTTCTCATGTCTGTGCCCAAAGATTACTAACCTCTGTCTGTGCATAAGGAGGATATATCATATAATTGTTGATTTCCAATTTATTTTTTAGCCCATAGTCGTGATTTCCTGACTTCATAATCGAGAACGCGTACCTACCTACTTCGTACTTAAATACATTGGCTCAGTCTCTTCAATATGCAGGAATCTGTATGTATCAAGGAATAACATTTTCAGTGACGTTGAAATAATTTCTTGTGTCTACGTAAATATTTTGGACTGCTTTAAGGTTAACCACCTTCGAGGTACACCATGGAAGACCATAATAAATTCCAACAGATGCAAGATGAAATGTCTAGGTAAGAGATTTTTGGTTAATTAAGTTATGTTTATCGGTAGGAAGTAAAAGAACGGATGGGTAGGAAGCGTTAAGTCTACCCTTCCATACCATATAGCCTTCTCTTGTTTGGATGCTTGTTTAAGTTTTGTTTATGAGTAGGTATTACATGGCCGTATCAAATTTGCATGCATTTTGCTGGCCTCTGGTATGGTTAAGCTATGAAGCATAGCATACAAACTGTAATAGAATGAAGACAACCAGACAGATACCTCCGTGCCCCCGCGGGTCTCCCCTTGGTCATTGTCTGGTTGTCAAGGGAAAAGCAAGTGAGAGAGGTGCCAGGTTCCAGCTAAGTGTAGAGTAGATGTGACAGCTTAATGTTTTAGTTTGCTGCTAATCTATTTGGGGGTTCATATATTTATCACCGTAAGGTATTATAGGAAAGCTTTATATAAAGCCACAGTATAGAAAATTTATACATTGTGAGTAATAAATATTTGATTATTTGTAATTAACCTTACATTTTCACAGTTCCTAATTACTGGAATGTTCCGTTTTGCCAACTTATGTCTAGTAAAAATATTGTATATCAAGAAAATGAAAATATGTAGTACTCTTTTTTTCTATTTACTCTATCCAGAATGTTAGAATCTTAAAAGCCTATTATTTACATCAAAAAGAGTTTTAGTTGTGTTTCTTTTAATTATTGAGTTAAAATATTATGTGAAGGTTGTGTTACTGACAGATGAGGAATTTACTTAGCATTCCGTAGATTCACCATGCGGGTGCGGGGTCCATTCTGTAGCAGAGGAAGAGACCTAAGACAAGGTGCCTGTGACTTGCAACCCAGCGAGTAAGGTTAAGGGGCCCCTTTATGATGTCATCAATGCTCCCTTTAAGCCAGGAGGCTTAAAAGGCACAGGGAAAAAATAGGCTCCCCTGCCCAACTAAATTAACTGTCACGGTCACTTTAAGTACATCAAAGTTTGTTAGTTGAAAATAAAAATAGAGTGTTTATTGTGGTGTTTTCTGCCATCAAATAATCCTAGGAATTGAGTGTAGTGCAAGTATTGAACCTTGAAGGCGTTGGCTAGTCCAGGTCAAAGTCATATTTAGGGGTGACTATAAGCGAAGCGAGAAGGAGTGTTAGGTTACTTGTGACCACAGCAAGTATGAGACGATTGAGTGATGTATGACGAATTATTGAATAAAATCAATTGGCTTTAATACTAGGTTCTAGATAGAAATTTTAATAAGGGGTAGAATTTAAGAAGACCTCCTTAAACAGGGTTTCTCACTTGTGCCCCCCCGAAGAGGGGGCTTTGGTAGCCCCACTCAAAAGAGGGGTTCTACGTCTCTCCCCTTCCCCTGACACCCTCTCGCCCCTAAAATCAATTGGCGGCACATTAAAACTTCCGATGTGACCTTTGTGTTAATGTGATAGATACCAGACACACAAACTGTTGAATGTCTGGTGGTGTCGTTATTAGACAGTTATTCTTAAAACACAATACAAAACTTCTCCAAAAGCAAGTATCAGGTTTAGCATTATTAGTTTATGGCCTGAAATCGCACTTACACAAAAAGTTTACCTTGGTGGAAAAGCAATCTAATGTAAATTAAAATCTTATAGTAACTTCAAGAGAACATCAAAATCAAAGTTTTAACAAAGAAATTATTGGTAAGCCACCTACTGAAAAATTTAACTCGTGTAAATTTTATTAAATATAAAATTAATTCTTATATGAGTTTATATTCCAATTTTTCTGATGGAATGGTTTTTATAATTACACAAATATAGGTCCATATATGTTTGTTGCAACACATGTCTAAAGGTTTTTTTTATTAAATAGCTATTTATTTATAGTGTGTTGTTTATTTTATTACACATTTAATGTATATAGCATGTCTTGTGACACATATTTGAAGATACTTTGCAGTTCAAATTTTATTTAAAAAGTAGAATATCTAAATTTAAACCTTACTACATCATAGGCGCAGCTTCCTGTTGGATTCTTTTGATGGACATGTATGAAAAATGCTACATATAAAGTTCCTGCGGATGTTGGTGGATTGCAATCCAGACATATATTTCTGTTAAAACTTATAGTACATATAGAACTTACTGTGCTGTGAGAAACAAACATACCTAAAGACTACACAATAAAAACAAACAAAATAATATGACTTAACAAACAAAATTAACTAAAAAGTAAAATCTGTTATTTTGTTAGTTCATATGCTGTAGAAGTCAGAGCAAAGGCTATACTAGCAAAATCCATTATAAGTCAAAGTCCTTGACCTATCAAGAACAACCATAAAACCAATCCTAGAATGGATATCCAAAGTGGCATTAGTAGGATATGACCTAATTTGGTAAGGCAGTGGAGGGACTCTCAGGCCTCTGGCATTGATGACATTGTAAAGGGACCCTTAACCCTACTCCCTGTGTTGCAAGCACCTGCGACTTGAGCGTTTTCCTCTGCAACAAAACGAACCCAGCACCCGCATGATGAATCTATGGAATTTTAATTAATTCCTCTATAATAACGTCTTTGTATTTACTGAACAGTGTTTACTACATGACATGTGGTCTTTTAAAATCACATGATTCTATTAGTGTTGCTATAAAAACTGTGTGGTTATACTGCGCATGATACAACTCTTTTAATGCAGGTTTGAGGCTGAGATTTCGGGCACTGAAGCGGCAGTCCTTGTCAGACCAGTGATAGGATCTGCTACATATGGAGCAGTTCAGCAGAGACTTGAGAGAGCGCCAATGGTGCAGTTCCAACAACAAATCCAACAACAGCAGATGCAGCAGCAACAGATACAACAGCAGCAAATGCAACAACAGCAAATACAACAACAGCAAATGCAACAGCAGCAGCAAGCTCTGGCAAGCATGATGTATCCAAGCTTACCTCCACCACCTCCACCTCCGCCAAGCATCATGGTTCCGGCACAGGTACGATGACAGAGGTTCTTAGTGTAAAATGTGAGTGACAATACCTAATAGGGATGGGATATATGCAGGCTTCGTCATATTTGTTGCTGGCGTTGCCAACAACCAACCAACCAAACAAGTAACCAACCAAACAAGTAACCAACCAAGTAAGCCAACACTTTGGTTTAGAATCACCGCTTATTTTAAACATTCTATGTTGATGTCATCATATTATTATTATTATTTATTATCTATTATCAGGTTGACAGTTGCAACAACTGATAGTTGCCTGTATCCTGCTACTCTCTGCTAGTTTTTCTTGGTACATGTAAGATATTTGTGGAGTTGATTCTTAAGTATTTAAAGTATTGGTATACTAGCTTTATCACTCCACAGATAAAAAAGTATATATCTTTTATTATTATTAAACAACAACAGATTATATGTTTTTTATAATAGTCAACTATCATAGGATAAACAGTAATGATAATTAATCTTGCTTGTTTTATTTTTTATAGGTAGGTCACAAAAAAGTTTTGCGTAACTTAAAACTCCTTATAAACAAAATATTATGTTTATTGCTTTACATTTTAAAAGTTTTTCATGCTATCGAACCATTTTTTAAAGCATGAGGACCACAGATCTGAAGGCATGTTTTCTACGTGCTGATTGAAGGCTATCACTGCCTCTTCCGAGTTGGTAAAAGTGAAACATCTCATCAAATCTTTGATTTTGGGGAAAATACAGAAATCACAGGGTGCTAGGTCGGGGCTATGTGCAGAATGGGTGACGAGTTGTACTTTTTCGAAAGCTAAAAATGACTTTGTTTTGTTGGCCGTGTGTGAAGAAGCGTTGTCATGTAGGAGAACGTAGCTTTTTGGTCGTCTACCGGAAACTTTTTTTTACACTCTGGTTAAACAAATGGTTATAACACTCTTTTGATGATCAAGTGGAATTGTGCAGACGAGACCGAGAAAAAACACGTGGTATTTTTTTTAATATAAAGATAAAACAAAACAAAGTTATTACAAAAATACGAGAGCAAAAATTTAAAACATGTGCGGGATTCGAACCCCCGTCCATCCACCCCTTTAGCCGGGGTATGCTCTAACCAATTGAGTTAACATGACAATGACGTCATAACTCAAAAATAACGTCATTTTCTATTTCAATAATAATAGCAATACATACGCGTGAAATGAAACATGTTTCGTATCTCTCACAGTGCCTGAATAATTAGTGCAGTGGCTAAAGACACAGGAAGGCATATTGTCTACACCTTTTTCCTAAAACACACGATTCGCGGTAACGTATTCACCGGACGCTCGGAAGTGCAAGACTGATAACGACTACGGCAATTACCTTGCATGCGTCTAGTAAAAATGGGGAGTTAGGAACTCATCTACAGGTAAAAAATATTAGGTTACACTAGTTTTTAACCAAAAAGTTTTATTTTATTTATTAATACACAACACAGTATAAAATCAAGTTAGAAATAGGAATAATTAAAAAAATATACTTACTTACTTACTCCACTGGCTCAGCGACCCGAAGTGAGTCTTGGCCTCCGATATGAGTGCACGCCACTGGTTTCGGTCCTGTGCAGTTTCACGCCAGTTATCTACGTGAAGATCGTGTAAATCAGCGCTCACCGCATCGCCCCATCTGTATCTGGGACGTCCAACTGGTCGTCGGCCTGTTGGTTGACTCAGGTAGGCTCTTTTTACAACTCGATCCTCGTCCATTCTTTCCAGGTGGCCAAGCCAGCGGAGTCTGTGACCTTTGGTCTCTCCAATAATATTCGGCTGGGCCACGAGCTCTTCGATTTCGGCGTTTTTTCGGATTCTCCAGCTTCCGTCCGGCCTTTGCTTCGGGCCAAGAATCTTACGAAAGATTTTCCTTTCGGCTACCAGGAGCTTGTTCTCTTCTTTAAGTGTCAGTGTCCAGGCCTCACAGCCGTACATTAGGATAGGCCTTATTACAGTATTGTAGATTCGGATTTTCGTGCGTCTACTGAGAAGCCTGGACACCAAAACCTTATGCAGGGCAGCGCTGCAACGCAAGGCACTTTGGACGCGGATGTCAATTTCCTCCTCTCGGGAATTTGAGTTATTGACAGTACAGCCTAAGTATTTAAATTTGACTACCCCTTTGTAAATGGTATCTCCGACATGTAGATCTTGTGGTTTGGTGCGTCTGTTTGTGTATCGCTTCATGTGGAGATACTCAGTCTTGTCATAGTTGATACTAAGGCCTACTTTCATTGCCGCCGTTTCCAGGACCTTGGTCGCTACTTGGACAAAAAAATATATGCACTATTATATCCTTCAAGCATATATTGAATTACCTAAATAGGTAGAAAGAAGTTTTATTGTATTACAAATTCTGATGAAAATCAGTAGTTTATGTAATGTGCGATATATTGATTTTTGTAAATTGAAATATCAACTAAGTATAGGGTCTGACAACGTAAGCTAATCTATCTCAGCTAATGTATATTTATGATTGAAAGGTATTTCACACGCATTAATGAGTAAATGTCACCTCTCCATTGCTACCTGTAGGTGTCGTAAGAGGTGACTAGAAGGTGGGCAGCAACGCTTTCTTAGGAACTGATATCTCACACTGCACTGTTTGAAGCAATGATGGCCGAGCGGTAAGAGCTATGGACTGCCGCGCCGTAGTACCCTGGTTCGATCCCCACCGCCGGCTTGAGCTTCAAGGCATGGTGTAAGGGTATTTTGTGATTGCCCGCCTGGCTAGCTACCATCCTCAACTAGAAAATCTGTCGCCAAGCACCTAACGATGTGTTCCGGCAGTAGTCCTTGAGAGCCAGTGAAATTACAGGCATATGACACTTAACAACTATGTCTCAAGGTGACGGGCGCAGTGCAATTCGTGACTTGTGATGAAATGCATCTGTTATAGGCAGAGGTTAGTCCGCTTAACATCAGGTGGGCCTCGAGTTTGTTTCATCACAATAATATTTAAAAAAAAACTCAAGACGCTTGCCAAGCGTGGCATTATGGCAGATCCCCACTTGGGAGGCTATGTTCAGCAGTGGATAATCCGGCTGACACAGTAAATGAGTAAGTAATGGTCTTCCTTTTGTTGATTCTACTACTACTATGCAATACTACTATGAATGCAATTCTATGGATATAATTCAAAAGTAGAGCCCAGAATCAAGTCATGGTTGGGGCTTGTACTTTCGATAGACCCTTCTACCTTATCCAAGGATCAAACTAATTTTGGGATGAAATTAAAGAAACCATCAGAGCTCTATAAACACCTCAGAGTCACCAAAACGCACATGTATGTAAAATCTAAAGATGATATACATGGACCTCTCACAAAAGAGAAAGTGCTTTCGACCTTGATTTTAAGACTTCAATTCCATTAACAATTTATGATCGATCCACAGTCAAGCGAAGCGGGGTCAAGAAAGAATGTTGAGGATATGTTAGGGGAGAAGACGTTAAAGCTATGAAGTGTATGCAATGAGCTTAGAAATGCAAAGCGAATGGCTAACCATAGTTGAAATTTGTGTCCCCCTGGCGTTAAAAGGGCACTCCTTGATATACGATTGGTCACCGGCCTTGTATCTCAACTTCCAGATGATTCTCCCAGACCAAAGTAATTTGGTAAGATAGGGCAAAACTAGCGAAAGGTCTTGCTGTATTTGTCGGGAGGTGATAGGTATAGAAAGGCACTTCCTGGCTGCGTAGTATATGTTCTGTAACTGGGAGAATGCAAAATAACTTTGATAGTGGTTATTATTCACGTTGCCATGATATCCTCGAATCATGCGAGTGTCTCGGTAGCTAGAGCAAAATAAGCTTTGACCACGAACTAAAGACACGTCAATTTTGTAAAAAACTTCTACAAAATATAAATCCAAGTCTTACTCCATCTTAAACGCAGCTTCCGATTGGACTCTTTTGATGGACACGTATGAAAAACACTATAAAATTCCTAATGTTGGTGTTTTGTCATCCATATCAGATATATTTCTGCCCTCAAGAAAACGAAAACGCATAGTACTTATAGAACTTACTGTGCAGTGGGCAACACATATTCATAAAGACCACACAATGAAAACAAATGAATGACTTAACGAATGTATTAACCAAAAATAGTTATGTAGGTAGTCAATTTATAGCTGTAGAAGTCGGAGCATAGGGTACCTGTACAGTAGGCTATAAAAGAATTTTGCATTATTAACCACATGCCGCGTTGTCACGGTTTTATCACCGCAGTAGTCGCCATCGCCAAAAAGCTCATCCATATATTTTAGGCACGTGGAGATCACACACTATGCGATTCACGCGATATTTTCTGTCTTACACCTGCAGAATGTGGAATGAACTTCTTCCCACGGTATTTCCATGCAGGTACAACATAGAATTCTTCAAAATGCGAGTTAACAGAGTCCTCAAAAGGTCGGCAACGTATTTGTGATGCCCCGAGTGTTACAGATGTCGGCGATCGTTTTCCATTTTTTTTTTTTATTCATAATAGGTTCGCGTTTGACCACACCCTGCCTGATGTTAAGCATTGATGTGGTCTAAGATGGAGCACGCTTACCTAGAAGAAACCTATTTACTCTCGATTTGAAGACACCCATGTTGTATCCATCGGGAAAAACTGACGACGGTAAGGAGTTCCACTCCTTCGCAGTACGCACGAGAAAAGTGGAAGCGAAGGAAATTCCATCCGGCGCCCCGTTTACCTGTTTGCCACCTATGGCATAAAAAAACAGCAACAAGTTACTAACATAGAAATGCTTAGGCCCCAGCTTTCTGCAGATAATCCACTGTGATCTGTAAAATAACATAGCAAATAAATTTTCTTGATATTGAGGTAGCTTGGAGTCCAAATACCGATTAGTATTCTCTTTTGTTATATTAATTTGAAATATTTTGTAGATATAGTTTTAACTTATTAGGAACCGGCTAGGACCCGCGTTATATTTACCGGAAAGATTCCGACCAGTTTCGGACTCGGACACGGGCCTCAGCGCGTAACTGTTACGCGCTGAGGCCCGTGCTCGTCGCTTCGCGCAATCGTGACTCCCAGACGAAGGACTTCAAAACAGTCCGAAACTGGTCGGAATCTTTCCGGTAAATATAACGCGGGTCCTAGCCGGTTCCTAATAAGTTAATATGGATAAAACTCGCGATATAGTTTTAAGTTATTAACGGGACGTAATCGCGATAAAACATGTATATATTTATTTACCTCGACGTTTCTACCAAGTTGCATTTGTCGTGGTCACAAGCATTGACCTATATATACTAGACGCGACATCTCAAACGAAATTAGTCGACCAGTGCAGATATGCCGGCCGGTATACTTTCCCCCACACGCAGCTGAACACTCGTAGAGATTACACGCGCTTTACGTTCGAATATTGTTTATTCAAAATACACAATTGGTAATACACAATTTTCGAACGCAAAGCGCGTGTAATCTCTACGAGTGCCCAGCTGCATATGTGGGAGAGTATGCCGGCCGGCATATCTGCACTGGTCGACGAAATTCATTTGAGATGTCGCGTCTAGTATGTATAGGTCAATGGTCACAAGCGAACTCACAATTTTGTAGATTCTCGTTAATTTTTCCTCTGTATTGCCATTTATCGATTGCCGATAAGATTCCCAATTCTACGAATTGCTCCTGGTCTTCGACTCTCGTTTACATAGTTTTATCCCACTTGTTCTCATTCACGAGTGATGTGACATAGTCCCGGCGGATGTTATGTCGATTATCGATACTTTTCATGTAATGCGACTTGACAATCTTGCATAAACAATAATGGTCGCATTGGTCGCAGAATACAGATATGCTAGCAGCATTTATGATTAGTGTATAAAAATATAATGCCATCCATGATAACTTTAATTTAATGAACATTTGAAACATAATTTGAATGTCAGTCAGTGTTAGGTATTTCCAGTAGTTATGGGGAGCCGCTGATATCTCAGCATCTCCTTACCTTAACTTTGCTGCATTAAACATAATATTCATAATACATAATCATTGCTATTTAGCTACCTACATAGCATAATATACCTAAAAATATAATATACCTACCTGTAGCTCTGTACCTATGTCATACATAACATCCCATAATATAATAAAGTATCTACTGAAGTAAGTTGTGAAAACACGGTCACTACCGTCACGTTTGTTTTACTTACAACCCTTCCCAACTAAACAGAACCTCAAAGCGCCCACAGTTAGATTCGAAGTTTATTTTATCACTTGATCAAATAAGAACATCTCTACAGGTGCAACGTCTTCGAAATCCCCTCCCCGCCCCGCCCGCGCCGCCCATGCTCCCCGGGGGTGCCGACATGTTTTCTCAGCCGATGCCGTTCCTCCGGCCGGGCCTGCCGGGCCCCCAGCTGATACCGCCGCCGCCAGCACCGCCGAAACCGCAACCTGTTGTGCTCTCGGCTGCACCCAAATTGTACAAGAAACCAGATGATGACGAAAAAAAGGAGAAAAAAGATAAAGATAGAAAAAAGAAGGTAAGTTGAAATTTTCATGTTAATTATTTTTTATCGAAATCAAAAAATGAGGTTTGCTTTTTTTTATGTATGATAGGCAAACATTTGGCCCCTATCTCACCTGATGGAAAGTGATGATGCGGCCGAAGTTGTAGCATGCTTGCCTAGAAGATACCTATTCACTCTAGACTTGAAGACTCCCAAATTATACTGTTTGGGAAACAAAGACGCGGGCAATGATGATGTCTGTTACCTCAGAACTTTTGACTGGGTGAACCGATTTTAATGAATCTTTTTTTATTTGGAAGTTTGACGCTTGCCTTGTGGTCCCATTTAAATATCACCGAAATCGGTAAAATATAATAACTGAAAAGTATTTTCCTATCTTGATGATATAGTTATTGACAGTAAATGACAATCGATCCCGTAAGGAGCAAGAGTAAATTTTTTTTTACCATCAAATGGAACCGACTTTAACACTCATTTGTGTGAAATAACTTGTGGAAGTCGGTACCATGCGCACAATATTGTGATAATAGGTACTTTTGAACCATTATGGTACCGACTTCAACAAGTTATTTCACACATTTGTGTGTTAGAAAGTCAGTTACATTTTTTGGTAAAAATAATTTAAAATATTCCTTATCATCGCGGTTGGGCTTTTGCGAATGAGATCCTGGCTACACCTTCAAGTAAAAAAGAACTGTAGCTAAGCAACTAACGGTGTCTTTCGGCAGCTATCCTTAAGAGTGAATTCCCTTGTTAGGTTAAGCCTGACTCTACTCATCTTAGACCACAACACAATGTTCACTTACCATCTTTTTTATTTTATTATATGTGAGGCACACAAAACAGGACAGTGTCAATGAATTTCCATACATTTAACCCATTGGTATCGGCGATAATGATAACAATAGGATTTCATATATAACTAAGACATAGTGGTCCTGACGATGCCAACTTATTAAAAGAATAGTTGAAGCACAATGAATTTACATCTGGTGAGATTGTGGTCAAGGCTATATTAGTATATTTAATAAGAGTCTCCCCTGCATTTGTAGAAACGTGAGGCTCCGCCGCCGCCGCCCCCGAAGGTGGAGCCAACCCGCGAGCCCTCGCCGCCCCCGCCCGTCGTGCCGCCCCCGCCGCCACCCGTCATCTCCACTACAGACGCGCCCAAGCCCAAGAAGGAGAGGAAAAATAGAAAGGTAAGCCTCCCAGGCCAGCCTGCCAGGCTAGAATTTTACCCCCCACATTTTGGAGTGGCGGAAAATTTCCAGGTGTGCCGCAGAGCCTTCTGAAGAACTGTCATATTGCACTGCGATCTGACGCCTGCCAAGCGTGGGAATAGTTAAAAGTGTTTGACGAGACTTCATCGCGATAATTGTGTGCGATTTATTAATAATATTCCTAGAGGTACACAAATAATACAGTTTATTCCAGAGGGTATAAAGTGTATAGTGCCAGTAAAACAGATAGTTAACAAAAAAAGCATAGTAAACAATCAACAATTATTTAGACTAAAAAACCTTGGTACATCAAGCCACCGTCAGTCACATATATTGTAATATGTTAGGTGTATTCCACTCCGATCCCACAAACGGATCCCACGCTATTTATTTATAAAATAAAGTTCCGTTCTGATCCCGTCCTTATTTTCCGATCCGTTCTGATCCCACTTGTTTTATGGCCCTTATTTAGGCCCTTATTTAATAATAGTTAACGTGCTTAAGTACGTTATAAAAAAAGGAAGAGATTTATTATAAGTATAACGCCACAGTACGCAATAGCATAAATATCAATGTAAAAATTCTCAAACTACAAGGATAGCAGAAGTTCATGGGAGCTTTATATTGGAGCTTCATCATGCTCTCTTGTTGTATGATTTATGTATTTATTAAATTCAAAGTACCAGGAAAGCAGAAGTTCATAGGAGTTTCTACTGTAGATCTCGTAATAGAAAAACTACATTTACAAAATTTTACATATGGGCTAAAGTTAAACTCAAAAAATACTTGTCCGCTACGTAATATTTTTGAGTAACATTTTTTACTTTTTAAATATTTACCTAGAAAAAAAACAAGATATGACATCAGGTGAATATTTGTAAGAAATATGCCATTATTAAAAATTTCCCAGGTGGTGCGGACAGCGGGTGGTCAAGTATGGGAAGATGTAACATTACTGGACTGGCCCGATGATGACTTCCGGATGTTCTGTGGGGACCTCGGAAATGACGTCACCGACGAGCTTCTTGTGAGTATCATGCTATTACAAATTATTAAATTTTTTGTGCTGACAATATTCATGTAGATGAGAGAATCTGAGCAGAGTACACATCTGATGTAGTACTATTGTTCACAATGTGCCGATGGTGAATTTACTGTAAATCAATACTCTCAAAGTTTCCAGACATGGCAGTACAAAAAGAACACATTTACATCATACTGTATATCTTTATATAGGGGAGAAGGGGGGAATTGGAGCCTACTAAGGGAAAAGTTCAATAAAAGGCAAATTAATGGATACTTTAGGATTTTTTATCAGAAACTAAATCCTTACTTATTTGACTATCATTTAATCATAGCGTTAACGTTACATTGTTAGGCATTTGGCCACAGATAAACTTTAAAGAGAAAAACAGAATCGCTCTCATTACCCGACTTTGCGGGAAATGAGAGCCTATAAATTCCCATATGTGTAATGGGAGCTACTTAATTATTAAATTAGCTTAAAAAATTCTATGTCAGTCTGTAATCTCACATATTCATATAAATTATAATATGAACGTGACCGTATTACAATTAACTTTAAGGGTCTAAGCAAAAAACGCAAACATAAGCAACCGGGCTGTTAGAACCAGAACATTCTTTATGTGCCATTTACCGCAACCTCTGCAACGGTACCACATTTCGTTAATTTTTCCTGTGTCACAGGAAATAGCACACAATGTCTCTTTTTCTGAATATTCTGTCTCATCGTCGGAAAGATTCTCAACGTATTCTTCTTCAAACGTCTCAGTTTCATTCAAAAAGTTTATTATTTACTCTTTTAACATTTTCTGTTTTTGTTGGTTGCTTTCTTTCGTAATTTTTCATATTCCTGCGGTGCATTTTCTTTCTTTGTTGCTGGTTTCTCCCTTCTTCTTTATAATGGTTGTTCGGTTTTTATAGTGGACTGTAGATTATACTTAGAAGTAGTGGGAATTTCGAATAACCAATCGATCGAACAACAAAATAAATTGACTCACCGATATATATCCTGTGATGTATAACTGATATATAGCCTTACCGGGATGCAAGTAAAATAATAGCTACTGAGGCGCCCTTTTACTATAGATCCTTACAATACCCATTCAGGCGACGATGATACTGCGTATTTGGCTTGCAGAAATGAGATGACTCCAGGAATCGGGTTACTGCAATTCTCACGCTGCGATGGCGATAATGTAACACACGTATAATTTGATTCGCGGTGTTAAGTGGAACGAGAACGAGAAATAACGAGATATCGACGAAAAAATTGCACTGATCAGCTTGGCGACAAATTTTGAACAGGACTGAATGTTTAACTGGCGTTAACTGCCAAAAAGGCTTTTAGGCGGGAAAGTTTGTGTTGCCATTGCGAATATTGACATGAATATTGACTGTGAATATTGAACATTCCGCCCACCTAAATGCAACGTATTTACGAAAAGACGAAGACATTGATAATGAATTTTAAATATTATTAAAGCAACAATATATTGACTGAGTTAACTACAAAAATTATTAAATTATATATAAATTAAATACATTAAACGGTAGTGATGAAAAATTAACGAAAACTTAATTAGTATTGCTGTCAATTGCAACTGGTAAAGGACAGAGTTTAACGACAGGTCTTTTGTACTCTCCAAAAGCAGTCTTGACGGTTGCAACTCTACAAACTTTATCTGCTCCTGGATGCAGAGCTATGACTCTTCCTAGGTTCCAATTAAGTGGTTTAGCTTGTTCATTGACAATAAGCACTAAAGTGCCTATCGCAATGTTTTCTCGCTTCTTGTTCCAATCAGCTCGTTGTTGCAACGTGTGAATGTATTCATTCTGCCACCTACGCCAAAAGTCTTGGTGCATTTTTTGAATCAATTTCCAGCGATGGAGGGAACTGATTGGTTGGTCTACGAAATTTTCCTCAGGCAGACCGGACAACGGTTCCGTCGTGAGGAAGTGACCAGGAGTCAATGCAGCGAAATCATTGGCATCAGAACTGAGTGGAGTGAGAGGCCTAGAATTTAACATAGCTTCCACTTGAGACAGCACAGTGTAAAATTCTTCATAAGTTAATCGCTGATTGCCTACCACACGAGTTAGGTGTGTTTTAACGGCCTTAATGCCAGCTTCCGCCAAGCCATTAAAATGGGGACTTCCGGCAGGATTAAATGAGAATTTTATCTCTTGCGAAGAGGCAGCATCGTTCATGAGGGAGTTCAGATAGTTTCTAGCACCGACAAAGTTTCTACCCTGGTCGGACACGATTTGACTACACCGTCCGCGACGAGCAACGAATCTTTTCAACGCCGCTAAGAAAGCCTCAGTCGATAACTCAGAAGCTAATTCAATATGTAGGGCTTTCGTGCAAGTGCAAACAAATACACAAATATAACCCTTATAGGTCTTGACACCACGGCCACGACCCAAGGCGATGTCAAACGGTCCACCATAGTCAACAACAGAACTCGAAAATGGTTTGATCTGATTGACTCGAAACGATGGTAAGTTTCCCATAAGAGGAGCAGGAACAGGTTGGGGATTTGCACGGAAACATTTAATACAACGAGAAACAACAGTTCGAATGGCTCTCTTTGGCGAAAGGATCCAAAAATCCTGCGCAAGTAAATTCTGGAGAGTTTGAGCTCCAGGATGCATGAAGCGGTCATGATAATCTTGAATGATCAATGATGTCAAGCGATGATCACGTGATAACAGTAACGGATGCTTTACGTTGAAGTCGACCTTGGCAAAAGCCAGGCGACCGCCCACCCTGAGATAACCCGCATTATCGAGGAAGGGTGAAAGTTTGCGCAAGCATCTCGGAAGAGAATTGACTAAGCCATTTTTGACCTTTTCAATCTCCGTGGCAAATGAAACCTGCTGTGCATGTTTGATCAAGAACATAAAACTATCCTGTAGTTCTTGAACCTCCAATGGTCCAATAGTCTTTTGCAAAGGAGACTTTGCATTATGGCAGAAGCGAAAACAATACGACAGTACTCGCTTTAAAGTAGAAAGCGAGGATAATTTATTTGTTAAACTATCAACAATGTGGACTTCAACACTGGTCAATAGACTAAAGATTCGTTGTTCTTCTTGAACATCTGGACCAGCATGAGTGGAGGAAGTAATAAACGAGGGACTCCACCGATATTCAGGCTCTCCAAGCCATGTTGGGCCATTCCACCACATGTCACATCGCACAAGATCAGCAGGGAGCGTACCCCGAGAACCGACATCTGCAGGCATTGACAAGGTGCTAGTATGTCCCCAGCAGTCTGGAGACAGAATTTCCTGTATGTGGCTAACGCGGTTGGCAACGAAGGTTTTCCATTTCGATGGACATGACTTAATCCATGCCAGAGCTACGGTAGAGTCAGACCAAGCAAATATTTTTCCAAAACGATAAAATGGCTCCAAGGCATGGACGACAGATCTCACCAAGTCAGCAAGTAAAACGGCTGCTTGAAGTTCCATTCTTGGAATAGAAAGCTTGCGTACGGGAGCAACCTTTGTTTTTGCACAGCAGAAGTGAACTGAGCAATCACCGATTGCATTAACCGCACGTATATAGCAGACTGCACACGATCCTCGCTCTGAACTGTCACAGAATGCGTGGAGCTGCAAATCGACAAAATTTTGTATCAAACGCCGAGGAATTGAAACTGACTTCAAAGATGGGAGTTGCTCTTTAAAGCGGGACCACTCTAAGCTGATATTCTCTGGGACATCCTCATCCCAATCGACACCCAATGTCCAAAGAAATTGCATTAGGTATTTAGCATAAAACGTAACTGGTCCAAGAAACCCCAAAGGGTCATAGATTCGAGCGATCTCTGAAAGTATTATACGTTTTGTGCAACGACGATTACCATTATCGGCAACTCTAAAGCCGAATGTGTCAGAGTGAGGATGCCATAAAATTCCTAATATTTTTAGAGAAGCATCAGCTGGTTGCTCGAAGCCTTTAGAACTCTCTAGGTACAACTCCGAAGGAGGGATATCCTTCAAAAAATCTCGACAATTTGAGGTCCACTTCCTCAGATGGAAGCCACCAGAAGCTAAAATGTTAGTAAGTTCTGATTTGAGTTGCAGAGCATTCATGGTAGAGTTCGCGCCAGTGACAATGTCATCGACGTAGATGTCTCTAGTCAACACAGTAGAGGCAGCTGGGTAATTTTCAGCAGCTTCAACTGAAAGTTGGGCTATGGTACGGAGAGCTTGGAATGGAGCACAAGAAACGCCATAAGTTACAGTCTTGAGTTTGTAATCACGGACCGGCTCAGATGTAGAGGGCCGCCAAACAATTCGCTGGTATTGCGCATCTTCGTCAGGAACCAAAATCTGCCTATACATCTGTTGTACGTCACCCGTAAACACTACTGCGTGCCAACGAAAGCGCAACAACAGATCAAAGATGCTTGTTTGCAGTTTTGGTCCAGGAAGGAGAGCGTCATTTAAAGACCTTCCTGAAGCATCTTTAGCACTGGCATCAAACACCACACGCAGAGGAGTACTGACCGATTCAGGCCTCATGATACCGTGATGAGGAATGTAATAAAATTTTCCATCCTTAGTAGCGGGGGGCTCTACCTCCTCAAGGTGACCACGAGCTTTATAATCATCCAGGAATGAAATATACGCAGTTTTAAATACCGGATTCATCTGTAGACGACGTTCTATACTTGAAAATCTCCGAAGAGCAATCTCACGAGAGTTGTGAAAAGTTGGTTTATTATCCAACTCGATAAAGGGAAGAGGTACAACAAATCTACCTTCTTCAGTACGAGAATGATTTTCAAAAAAGTATTTTTCACATTGTTTGTCCTTTTTTGACATGAACTCTGCCTTAGGACTCACTTCTTCAATTTCCCAAAATTTCTTCAGTGATTCGTTCAGTGTAACATTGGAAACTAATAGACAATTTTTTGTCATGACACGGGAACGAAGATATTGTGATGAAGCCTTTCCATCACATGCACCCATCAGAATCCATCCCAGATGTGTATTCAATGCCACGGGTTGCCCTGGTCGACCACGCTTGATCCCAGGTAAAAGACAAGAAACGAAAATATTTGCATCCAGCAAAATGTCCACTGGGCCTGGATGTGTAAACTCAGGGTCAGCCAGATCCAAATGTTTGATATGTGACCAATTCGACGAATCAATATATTGAGAAGGTTGATCAGCACAGATTGACGACAAAACAAGAGCTTCAAATTTGAAATTTGACAATAAGGTTTTAACCATAGGTTTCATCTCACATACAAGTGAGCCAACAGGTTCAGTAGCTGTATGCCCTATACCACTCACGGACTGGCAGTTTTTACCAATATTGAGTCCTAGACGTAAAGCACAATCCTTAGATATGAAATTGCACGCACTGGCAGAGTCCAGGAGAGCCCTTACTGGCTGAAAGTTACCAGAGCTATCTCGTACCAAAACTTTTGCTGTTGAGAATAGTATTGTGCTACTACTAGCCACCGAGGTCAGAACTACATTTTTATTGTCAGCAATGATTTTTGTTTCACATGCCTGATGTGTCGTAGGTTGTGCTTGCTTTTCCAAGTGGAGCAGTGAGTTATGAGAATAATTGCACACGCTACAACGAAATGACGCTTTACATGCTTTAACTCTATGAGTATTGGAAAAGCACAAAATACAAAGACCCTTTTCTTTTATAAAATTAAAACGAGAGGTTGGGTCTAGTTTTAAGAAGCCCTCACAGGATGTGAGTGTGTGGTGCTGGCGAGAACAAAAAACACATATAGAATTTGCAACTACCAACGATGCTTTTGGTTTGCCTTGGTTATTCCTAAAAGTAACTGCAGGTTTACTATTGACAGCAACATTTGACATTTTTAAGGCTTTGTATTGTTTTTCAATAAAATCTTGTACTTGAGTGTACCTAGGAATTTCATCACTATTAAACTCAAGTTGAAAAGCTTCCCGAGTTGATCTATCTAGCTTTGTCCAAAGTAAATGAAACAACATAAAGTTTGAGTCTGGAAGGGAATACTTTTCTAACACTGTCAGGTTCTCCGAAAATAATCTATGTACTCTTTCAAGTTCAGAAGCACTTTTGGTTTTTATAGGCTCACAATGAACTAATTTTTCATAATAGTTAGTTGCAATGTACCGTTTGTTATCAAAATGTTTATGCAGCAATTGATAAGCATCTAAATAATTTTGCTCTGTCAAGGGGAAATTTTTTATTAAATCATATGCTTTACCTTCTACACTCGACAGCAAATAATGTAGCTTTTCTACGTTGCTAATATTTCTCTTATGAATTAATGAATCAAATAGTCCAATAAATGAGACCCAATTTTCTAATGTTCCATCAAATCTTTTAATGTTTATTTTTGGCAATTGTGCATGCACCGAATCAGTCACTGCTGAATCAGTTTTGGAATAAGATACTTGGAGTCTCGTTTTAATCTTTTTCACAGTTTCCTCAAAGTTGAAGGTTACCAACATTTCGTCTTTACGTGACATCTTATCTAAGCGGGCAAGAACTTTAATTTGCGCCTCGTGGAATTGTGTTTCTATTTCGCGAAGATCTTCTAAACTTATGGACACAAACTCGCAATCGGCAAAATATTCTAACCTCATAATCGCATAGTCGCGAGCAGTGCGATTCATGTCAACACATGCAGTACTTGCCATTTCGCTGTCACTCATCTTTTAGCAATTTATATACACAAAATAAACAACACTTTTGCGATAAAACTCGACGAAAACGAAAAAATATGTTATCACAAAGCGACGTTTTTGTTTACGAGAACGGAACACGAGAATGAATTGTTAAAGATGAGTGAATGCTAATGTCAATTGTCAGAGATTCGTAAGTCAGAAATATAGACTAATGACTGAACGGAAAGCTATGAAAATTACTTGCTCAGTGCGAGTTCGTTAGCATCTATTTGACTGTGGTGAATGACCAGATTTTGATTATGTACCATAAGGTACCCTCGGAACTTAGAATAGATCGATAAATAATTATGTTACAAAATACTTACGACAGAAATATGCACGAAAATAAGCGAGAAAAGGCACTGTTCATAAATCCGGTTCGAAGACCAAAAATAATGTTCGGTTTTTATAGTGGACTGTAGATTATACTTAGAAGTAGTGGGAATTTCGAATAACCAATCGATCGAACAACAAAATAAATTGACTCACCGATATATATCCTGTGATGTATAACTGATATATAGCCTTACCGGGATGCAAGTAAAATAATAGCTACTGAGGCGCCCTTTTACTATAGATCCTTACAATACCCATTCAGGCGACGATGATACTGCGTATTTGGCTTGCAGAAATGAGATGACTCCAGGAATCGGGTTACTGCAATTCTCACGCTGCGATGGCGATAATGTAACACACGTATAATTTGATTCGCGGTGTTAAGTGGAACGAGAACGAGAAATAACGAGATATCGACGAAAAAATTGCACTGATCAGCTTGGCGACAAATTTTGAACAGGACTGAATGTTTAACTGGCGTTAACTGCCAAAAAGGCTTTTAGGCGGGAAAGTTTGTGTTGCCATTGCGAATATTGACATGAATATTGACTGTGAATATTGAACAATGGTTTTAGTTTTATTTTTTTTCTCTAAACGTTTCCCCTTCTCTTCAAATAAGTTTTCACTGGCGTGCCAGTTAAAATTAGGTACTGAATGTTGTTTTTGTAGAGTTCATGGAAGGATTGGCAGTAGCTGGCTCCGGGACTGTTTTATCATTCAATATAAACGGGATTTTAGAAGCCTTTGTGTTTGGAGACAAATTTGAAAAAAAAAACATAGTAAAATGTATATGGGGCAATTGGAGCCACAAAGGGTAATCAGAGCCTAATAAGCTCTGATTACCCGACTACCACCATTTTGAAATTAAATGAAATGATATACTGAATCTAGTTTATAACGAAATTATACGCACAGATACACAAAATTGATAACATTAGCTATAAAATAAAACAGGTTTGATTGTAACAAACGTATAACTTCACACATACTTGGCTGATGAAATTTCGTATTTTTAATAAGCGTGGACCATAAAATCGACAAGCGTCCGTGGTCCCACAACACGTGGCACTGGCGAGTCTAGCGCCACAGGGTAACACCATATCAGCGTGCTAAAGGCGTCCAAGTGGCAACGAGTGAATACGAGCTGTAGTTTTGTCTCTAGTTGCACCGCTCCAATTACCCTCTGGCTCCCGTTACCCTCTGTTCCAATAATAGCGACAGGTCACTTCCTCGCTCCCTGACTAAACTCAAAATCTTTCACATATACATATAAAGCTGTAATTTGAATTTTGGACAAACCGAAGATAGTATTTTGTGAAGTAAGGGGGGTTACATTGGTGTTAAAAGTTAAAGTGAAATGAGTAGCTGTCTAAGAAAAAGGTGAAGGATAAAGTCCTTTGGGTGGACTCAGCTTCAAGGCTTGATCTATCCAATTCTGAACTTCAATCAAAACAACTCAAAAGTGCACGAAAATTGATTTCAGTACTCGTGATTTTTAACAAAACAGTATGTGTCTATAATTAAATTACTATATATTTTTGATAAATATTAAGAACGAATTATTGTCCAAATGTCAAAGTATAATACAGGTACTGGCGGTAATTATTGCACATCAGCAATCATCGCCGCGCATAATACAAATCAATGAATTTGTATTCGGAACTAAGTTATTATTGATATCTGAAAAATAATCACCTGTAGCTTTATCATACCGATTGAAAGGCTTCATCAAAAGGATTATTTTTTTGCTAACTAGCATAGTGTTGGAAACAAAAGGAATTTATAGAATTAGTCTACATAGGAGGAGTAAATTAAGCATACTCAATTTTTAAGACGCTGTCAAATGCTGAATTTTTGTCACTATCGGACTACGTGAAAGAGAGTCAGCGATGGTGAAATCACGATCAGTTTAGGTATAATCCGAAAGAAAGCTTGATAACACAAAACTAGCAACGTAAATCGAATATGTAACTTTTCTTGTCCCTCTTGATAAAGTTTTGCTATTTTATTAATATAGTTTCATACACATTCATACGTAAATAATTAAGACGTTTAGGTTATAATCTGGCCTTAGATAATGTGATCAAGATTAATATACATAATATAATTTTTCAACACACTCGCTCTAACGGGCCTTTAAATGCACCGATTTTAGTGTCATAATATAGTCTATTACGCACTCGAGCTTTTTTTTTACTTTACCGCACTAGGGTTTTGAATAGGTTAAAAAAAACCTTTCCACACTTATTACCAAGGAGATTGTAGTTAGTTTCGTTCGTTTTTCATATAAAAACAAACCAATGGGTTTTTACCTGCTGAAGTCGAACTTTAGAAGATTTAATTATAAACCTAACTTAATATATTAGTATTGCTATCAAAAATATCAAGAAAATCGTTTTTTATGTTATTGTGACGGAACAGGCTCGAGGCCCATCTGAAGTTAAGCGGACTAACCTCTGCCTATAACAGATGCATTTTATCACGACGGACGCAGTGCAAGTCACGAATTGCACTGCGTCCGTCATAGATGTTAAGTCTCATGTGCCTGTAATTTCACTGGCTCTCAAGGACTGCTGCCGTAGGTGTTTGCCGACAGATTTTCTACTTAAGGGTGGTAGCTAGCGAGGCGGACATTCGCAAAATGCCCTTCTACCATGCGGTGAAGCTCAAGCCCGCGGCGGAATTCGAACCATGAACCTGCTGCGCGGCAGTCCATAGCCAATGCCACTGAGCCATCATTGCTTCGAAAGTGCCTCGCAAGTATGTTGAAAAACGTCGTATGAAACTCGTGCGCGTTGTTTATTACAATATCTACTCCATTTAGGCTACTAAAACCCGTCTCGATTGTAATAAACAACTTCGCGCACTTGTTGCATAATGTACTATTCTTACTGCTACAAACGAAATACATTTTGCTAAAAATCTGTTCAAGTGAAGCTATTTAGCACTTGTCAGCATCTTAATCCACGTTTATTAATACCGTTTTAAAACTACGTTCTTACTTACTTTTAGAGTAAGAAGTGATTATCAAAGGATTAGAGCTTTTTTATTTATAAGGCTGTATATGTATATCAGAGTCCTGTTCGAAAACATGTAACATTGCAAAATGTATTTATTAAAGGCTAACTTATATATGTATCTGTTTCAGACGCGGACATTCAGCAAGTACACGTCGTTCCAAAGGGCCAAAGTGGTCCGAGACAAGCGCACCAACAAGAGCAAGGGCTTTGGATTCGTCAGCTTCAAGGACCCGGGGGATTTCATCAAGGCTATGAAAGAGATGGACGGTGGGTATTCAAATTTTTTTTTAAATAGACACTATAGTACAATTTTGTCAAGTACAGTCAAATAGTAAAGTAAATATTAATTCAATCTTAAAAAGTTTGGAAGCCTCTGTACTCATCTTAGCATTCCAAGTGGAAGACATCGTTAATTATATTCCCCCTTACTTATAAAAACATCGCTATGTAGTTGCTAAGTAATGGATAACTAAACAGTGTTTAAGTAATGCTTAAATATTTCTTACTTATAAACGCTACATAGCACCTGTTTAGCTAAGCAATGGATAATGAGGTCGAACGTATTTTAAACTGACAACATTGTACTAAAAAGTATTATGAATGACCTAAATGGCCAAATAGCATGTATCTAGTGCTAAATATCTTGAAATTAAAAAGTAAATATAATACTTTTCTTTGTATAGTACCACCAACTTAACTGTGCAGGTTTCGAGGGCGCTACTGGTCAAGGAAATCAACTACGAAGTGTCAAAATTTGAAGGAATGTTGTAGCTCTTTTTTCTGCCACCTGAACAGATAAGTTGGTGGGTCTGTAACTAAATCAGCTGATGAGAAATATGGGCGCCATCTTGTTACTTAAAATTTAAACAAGGGTGGGACGGTGTTTAAATTGACATCTGATTTAAGCAGTACTTAGGTACTGGATAAAGTTATGTAGCGTTTATGAGTAAGAAATTTTGCTAATCAGCGGCTAAGTAATGTTTAAAATTTAAGTAGCGTTTATAAGTAAGGCTGATTATGTTTAGCAGTCAAAACATACTTCACACAGCCTTGTTACCTCCCACGCAGCTATGTATCAAGAGCTTGTTGATAATTATAAGTTCAAATTACCTGTTGCTTTAGAATTAAGTCATAAGCACATATTATTGATATAAATAAACGTATTATACATATTAATAAACGATAAGAATACCTTTAGTGTCTTGTACACAATGTAATATACATATACTAGCGGCCCGCTCCGGCTTCGCACGGGTATAAAATATATAGCCTATGTCATTCACTGAAAAAATGATTAAAATCGATCCAGTAGTTTTGATTTATTCATTACTGCCCGTGGCCCGCACGCGTTAAATTTAGAGTCAACAATTCTTCTTTCCCTAAACCATGAAGATTTCCTGCTGTCTTTGGAATATCTAAATTTATACACTACATTTTTACTTATTTACCTTTTAAAATTTTACCTATTTATTTTATTTTTACAACAATTAATATATTACAGAATGTCTTTATATGCAACGTTCACAGCTTTCTTGTCATTAGACAATACAGACATGTTTTCTCTAGAGGTTACTCTTGAAAGAGCGACATACAGTTGGCCATGTGAAAAACAATCAGCGCTCAAATCTAAGCCTGCAACGTTGAATGTTTGATTATTTAATGGTCATTGCAAAAGATGTCTTTACCGGAAACTGTAAACGTTTAAATTGGAAGGGTAAATCCGATGGTGTCAGAGGGATTCGGGGAATCAATACATCTTCTCCGGTACGCCGGCCGGAACCGCCGCAAACGCTACGTCCCGCAATTTTTAAATCTGTAATATCTTCGAAAATATTCATTTAAATCATTTGCTGTAAAGGGCTATATAGATCTATATTAAATCAACAATGTATTTAAGGTATTTATTTAGATAAGGATTAATTCTGTATTGGTTAAAATCGCTTCGAAAATTAGCCATTATTTGTCGTAAAAAATAAATGACAATAAAATGTTATTGTGGGATATCCATAAGATATAGACATATACCATAGCGAAGTTTTCTGTAGAACTTTTCAATGTGTAAATACTTAGTACATTATATAATCTCGTAGGTAAATCTCGTAGGGTTCAGCCTGCGTTTGCAATGTAAGCGGAAAAAATGAAGTTATTTACGACATCACATTAGAAACCTCAAAAATAACAGTATTTTTCCACTATTTAATAGATGTTATTATGCATATAAACCATCCTCTTGAATCACTCTATCTATAAAAAAAAATCAAAATCCGTTGCGTAGTTTAAAAGATTTAAGCATACATAGGGATATAGGGGCAGAGAAAGCGACTTTATTTTATACTATGTAGTGATAAACGTCTATATAATATAGACTGTTTCTAACATATATTAATGATCTGCCTTGCATGGTCAAAGATTTCTGCGATATTGTTTTATTCGCAGATGATACCTCTCTGATTTTTAAAGTAGATAGGAAAGACAGTGAACTGACGCATGTAAATAATGTATTATCTAAGATTTGTAAATGGTTCGCCGCTAATAATCTTCTCCTAAATTCAAAAAAGACGAAATGTTTAAAGTATTCTTTACCAAATGTTTCTTATGTTGAACCAAACATAAAGCTTGGCCCAGATAAACTCCCTATTGACAAAGCGACAGTCTTCCTGGGAATCAAAATGGATTCCACTTTACAATGGGATCCACATATACATGATCTCTCCGGAAGACTTAGTTGTGCTGCATATGCAGTTCTTAGGCGTTCAAAAGCGTGCAATTCGAGCCATCTTCATCAGGGATCTTTTTAAAGAAATTGATATTTTAACTTTACCAAGTTTGTATATATATGAAAATTTTATGTATGTTCGTAAAAATTTGAGTAAATTTAAATTAAACAGTGACAATCACGATTACAATACTAGGAATAAAGATAAAATAGCGGTGCCAGGTTTTAGATTAGCAAAGACAAATAAAAGGTCCTTCTTAGGTAATTGTGTGCGGTTTTATAATAAAGTTCCTAAACATGTTACAACGCTCACAGAAGGGAAATTCAAGTTGCATGTTAAAAACATATTGATTAAAAAATCCTACTACACAGTTTCTGATTCCATAAACGACAAAAATGCCTGGACAATTCCGCCTCCGCCAAGCTATTGCCTGTCACCTACATAATTTAAACAAATATTGTAATAACTCTATTATATAGTATGTATGTAACACATTGTTAAAAGATGTTTAAAATAATGGCCCCGAGTTTCTTGCCCGTTCTTCTCGCAGTGGCTCTATACAATTTATTTGCTGAACGTGGCAGTACAATGTAGAATATTTCAATACTAAAATTTGTAATTGACCTTCATAAGAGCGTCGTAGACGCCTAAATCGAATAAATGACTTTGACTTTGAGACTGGTATATCTTATAGGCAAGCATGTTCCATGTATGTGGATTAAGGATTGTCTAGGATAAAGATTTGTCTAGGTTCTAGTAGTAGTAGAACGGCCACATCCGTGTCGCCATGCTCACGTCTCCGGCGATCGCCAAACTATGGCTTCCAATATCGGCTTAATGCGAGTAGTGTGGTGATACGTACAAGGCGTGGCATCATAGATAGTGAGAACAATAATGTAAATTTTGTTGTATCGTCCGTAAAAAAGCAGTTAGTAGCTGTTCGGAGTCTGAAACTGGGACCTGTATATGGCAATACTGGCTCTAACTAATACGAAGGATAAATCCTAGGAATCAAGGCTTAAGCCGATTCCGCATCGATACACGTGGAAGGACCCTAAGCTATTTCTGTTGGTTACACATCATTTACAAATTGTTTCATGAAATATACTTACGACATTATGGCCGTCATTATCCGTATCATTATTATTGTAAATTTTGTTGTATCGTCCGTAAAAAAAGTAGTTCTTAGTAGCTGTCCGGAGTCTGAAACTGGGACCCGTATGTGGAGATAGACTCGCTATATCTTACATCATGGAAAAGGCTCAGAAATCGAAGAAATCTGTTTATTAGACGACTTCAAATATATAGGAGGTTCATAAATCGGTTGTGTTTGTTTTTATAACTCCGTCATTATTGAACCGATTTAAAAAAAACGAAATTGAATTTTTATACTTTCAGATTGGTCCCATAGAAATTTGATCAAATTCGGTTCATTATTTTGGTTATGAAATCAAAAATAACTGGATTAAATACCTATGTCTTCCAAGTAAATGCAACCAATTTTTGTATCACACTTTTTAGATGTGGAAATCCGTGTTAAATGTTTTTTATTTTTGTTTTCAGGTCGATACGTAGGCAGTCGTCCTATAAAGCTGCGCAAGAGTTCCTGGAAAAATCGTTCACTAGATATTGTTAGAAAGAAAGAGAAGGAAAAGGCAGCATTACTGTCCCTCCTTATGACTGGCAAATAATATCGGACAAAATTGTCAATTAGTAGTTTTTTTATGTTTTTTTGACTAATGTGATAGTACATTATGATATTAGTGAGCTGTATTAGGCCCTTCTTACATTACGATACTCACAGGCGAAGAGTGTGAGTGAGTCTCGGAGACTAGTCGGCACCAAATGCCCCATGCACACTATGCTGCCTATGCCCTACGTGTTCGCTATTAGTATCGCGATATCTATAAAAATCTGGCGCCAAGCACCTAATGCTGTGTTCCGGCAGCTGTCCTTGAGAGCCAGTAGTTCTAGGTTAGCCTGAACAACATCTTCGACCACATCATCACTTACCATAAGGCGAGATAGTGGTCATAGGCTAAACTATAAGGCAAAAACACTCGTCCTTCTGGTTGACACCGTGTCGCGTCGCAGTCGCGGTACTCAAAATGGCAAAGAAGTAAGCAAAACAAAAAAAAACAGAAATCGAAGAGCACCCACATGTTTACACGATTTTAAACTACCCTCCTATATGTGAAATGGTGTAGAATTTTTTGAGCAGTAAAAAACATTAATACTATTTATGTTTTCTTCAATGTGTGGATTGATCCAGTATTTTCTCGTTTTCCTTAGACGTTTTATTTTTATAAAAGAGAAAGATTGACAGTGCTTTTTCGTCACTGGTACCACTCGAAACACTTGTAATGTAAATTGTCAAACTTTTTTGCTAAAGAAATGCTTTAATGGGTGCGTTTCATTTGAGTGAGATTCGCTAAAAACGCTAAAAACGATCACACTCCCAAAAAGTTTTCCACATGGGTCTTGGCGTTATTTTCGCCTTAAACGCTACATCTAATGTCAAAAGTGACAGAAGTTGCAAGTTTTAGTGGCATTCTTAGCGTTCTTATCCAAAAATGGAACGGGGATGACAGTTACAAACGATCACGTGATCACAACCACAGACGCAGAATGTGATCAAAATTATCGAAATTTACGTTCTTAGCGACTAATGGAACAGGCCCAATGTTGTTTAGTTTGAGTAGCTAAATGTATAAAGTCAAAATCATTTATTCAATTTAGGCGTCTACGACGCTCTTATGAAGCTCAATTACAAATTTTAGTATTGAAATATTCTACATTGTACTGCCACGTTCAGCAAATAAATTGTATAGAGCCACTGCGAGAAGAACGGGCTATAGCTACTGAGAAGCAAACTGAGCTGAGTATCTCATTGTTATCTGACCAAAGTATCGTCACTTGTTTGTATCGTAATGTAAGAGGAGACTTAGTCATTAAGCTCGAGACTGGCTTGCAACCAGAACCGAAGGCGAAGGCGTACCAAACTTAGCGTCGAACGACCAATATTCACGCGAATCATGCGACGTTTTTCAACACCAAAAAATACATAGGTATGTATATAACTGCTATGATTTGAAATAAAGCATACAGAAATTACAGTAAAAAGAGGCATGTTCAGTAAGCTGCAGCTGAACCTTAACAGCGTTACAATAAGAGCCAATTTACCTTGCTCGTGTCAGTGTGTTGAAAAGTATATTATTCAACTATTAAGATTATTTATACTCAATTGCATTTTAACTCGATATTTAAGTACGTCGCAAATACGTCATGACCCGAGTTTGGTGTTTTTTTAGCATAAGCAATAAAGCGAAATAATTAATTTACTGTATCGGCCGGATCCACTAATGAACACAGCCTTTTCCATATTCCCCGCGCTTGGCAGGCGTCTTGGCGTCTATTCCATATTTCATTCACTTGATATTTTTTTTGAAGCGAAATAATTCAATTTTGAATATCACTGGTTTTGTTTGTATACTGAATATAATTTTGTTTGTATATTATTTAATAATGTTCATGTTGTGTAAAATATGTCTACGAGTATTTATTGTATGAATTTCTTCATTTATGTATTAAATTTTTCACAAATTATTTTCTTTCCACACGGTCCGTGATTTCACGGACCATCTCAATCCCACCACAGAAAAATTCATAGATATCTGAATTAAATTTCAAGCAATATCGCATGCTAAGCTAATATCATGATTTAATAATGGAAGACCTGTAGTCTAGTCGTTAGCTGCATTGTCCCCTATGTCAGAAGTTATAAATTTGATCCTTCAAGAAGAGACAAATTCCCTCCTCAAAGGCCGGCAACGCATCCTCGAGTACTCTGGTGTTGCGGATGTTCGTGGGCGACGGTGTTCACTTACCACCAGGTGAGCGGCCTGCTCGATTGCCCTCCTATCTCATAAAAAAGTCATATAATTCAGGCGGCTGCCTTGGTACCTTACCCATTGATCACCGAGACGGCTTGATGTGAATTATATGACTTTTTTATGAGATAGGAGGGCAATCGAGCAGGCCGCTCACCTGGTGTGTAAACAGGAAGATGCGGATTCGATTACCGTCAGATGTTTTTTTTTTTGTAAAAAATAATTTTTTTGTATGATGAATTTTTATATCATAAATACTATTTGCCTATATGTGAAGGCCGTCCGTGGAATCACGCATCGTGGGAATGCCGTCTTAAGGCTCTTGAAGGTACCAACAGTATCTGCCTAATTTCACAATTGTATGATATGTTTTTCCACTTAAAGGGGAAAAATCTGCCAAGTACCTACAGTATCTGCTTCATTTTATGACATGTTTTTCCACTTAAACGGGGTCCTCCTGGGGAAAAAACCTACAGTGCATTTTCTATATCTATAATCCTGTATGTGTATATTTGTATGTGTCAAATAAAATCCAGATTTTATTTGACACATACAAACAGCGCGTTCTATTACCAGTAATAGAACGCGCTTGAGCATGTGTGTGTGGATTACCTAATTTTCCAATTTACAAACTCGTAGGTATTTCTGATAAATGTCCACATCGGAATACCAAAGTGATGTTAATGCACTCTTGAATTCACACTACTGTATTGACCTGTTCACTGACGAAGGCGCGCCCCTACACAATTGAGTACGCTTAGTTCTCGTTTGTATACTACGTGTAGGATACTAACGGTACCTACAGTACAGTTGCCCTTACATAAATGTCGTTGAATCGTTGCTCAGTCACTTCCATTTCCTCAGCGGTACATAGCGGCGTGAGTAGAGCACAGCTTCAGGCGCCGACTCGCCAGTCTGTTTGTTTCTTACCTTGTTTTTAGTTTTGTGAGTCATGCGACCCTGCCTTACATATTCCAATAGTGTCATTAGCTTTTGTAGTGTCCATATATTGTCGCTTATATACAATAACCATAGAGTTTCTATCCACAAAATTCAGTTTTGGTGATGCCAATGTATTAGTTAAATTTTGATCGACCATGTAATTTATTGGTACCTAATGTAAATTTATAGAATTAAATAAACGAATTAGATAAAAATACACTTTTGTTATTCTTAATAAACCCCGCCTATTTTGCTTATTAAAACAATAGTACATTATTATACAAGGAATGGAAGGAATGTACGAGTTAATCCATAAGGTATGCAATTGGAACTTTAGCTGTCATGACTAAAGCATATAAAAAGTTCAATACAGACTATTCTTAAATAAGCTTTGAACCGACATGGGAATGCGTGGAAATCTTCTCAATTTGTTCAAATCTTTCCTTGATAATCACGAACGAATAGTAGAATTTGTATACCTTGGCTCTAATCTCAAATCAAAAACTATACAAATAAATAAATAAATTCCTCAAGGAAGACTTCTTGGATGTATCCTGTTTTTATTATGTATAAATGACCTACCGAAAATATGATTCGTGCATATTATTTGCTGACGTCTAATTTCTGCGACTAATTTCTTTTTTAATCTCACGTTAAAATGATCATAGTTTAAATCAATATTTAACTAACAAGCTAAACGAAAATCATAATATTTTCCGAACCACGCGTGGGAGGGTAGTTTGTCGCTGCCGCCGCCGCGATATGCGTGAGCTCACGCATATCGCGTTTGTGTCTTTGAAACTGTCTGAAGTCCGTATGAAAAAAATATTTTAATTCTGGAACAAAAATATACTTATAAACAAAACAGTATTGATTCAAAATATGATTAATTCTCTTAGGTAGGTACTAAAGATAATTAAAAAAAGGTACTTAGATCACAGATTACCCACTAACAGATAAACCTCCTTCCAAAGAGAAACTCCTACCCACTCTCAAAACAGTACACTCAAAAACGTGTCTAACGCACTTGACTTAGCGTTAATTTGAATTCGAGTAGCCCGCGATATGCTAGCGGCCAAAACGGAACACTGCTTTTGGCCGAAATATTATATAAATTATATTCGTAGTTAGAAATAAAATACAGGAGTTTTAACAATATTTTTATTTTGTAATGGTAAGACAATCTTTGGCTCTTAATAAGTAATGTACTTAAAATTAACTATAAAAATGTAACACTACTCACTACAACAAAATATTTGTACATAGAAAAACATTTGTCATAACTACGAAACCAAATATAAAAACTGGTATTACTAATTAAAAATAAGAAGTACACTAACAATGGTCCTTCCGAATGTATAAACAATTATTGATGTATGCAGAGGGAAGTCTCCGGTAAAATCAAATTTATTCGCTTTTTCGCACGTAGGATTTACAAAGCACAATGTGTTCGTCAGATTGTGGACCGAAGGGTTGTATGTAGGAGCAGGTGTTGTCATGGTGGCATTGACCCTCCCGAGCACCATTTAATTTTTTTTTTAACCCGGCGAGGATGTGGTAGGGTCAATTTGACCCTGCTCATTTTGTTTGATTTACAGTTTTTTTACCTGCAGTCGCATGCTGTCTAGTTTATCAGTAGCTGTAGTCAATAAAATACCCTCCCTTTTTCCCACCTCCACTTAGTCGGGTGCAACATGTGCAAGCAGGTAAACGTGCGCAAACTCAAATAGGGCAATTATGACCCATTTATAGACATGATTAGTAGCCTAAAAGACTGGATAATTACTGATTTTGTGATAAAACATGATATATCATATAAATTCCTACCAAAAATTACCAATTACTTGTAATAATATTTGTATCTGTTGTTTTTTTTAATGTATGGCAGAGTCCTGCTAAAGTTGATTAAAATAAGACTTTTTGGAAAATTGAAATAATGAAACATTTTAAACGCATAATAGTGTTTCTTTTCATGAAAATCATTAAATAAATCACTAATGCGTAAGTTAACTTCCTATCCTATGTTAAAAAATTGCAATAAATACTTTAAAATATGAATTAAATACAGGGTCATCAAGACCCTCCACATCCTCGATGTACCCTTTTTGTACCACATCCTCGCCGGGTTAATTTTCTCTTATCAAATCTTTAAATTAATTTTTACTTATATTTTTATTTTGCATCTGGCTTGTTCTGATACAATGGAGTCAGTATTCAAGGGCGATATTGGATAATAGGTATAAAGCAACTACCACAGTTTTTTTACATCTTTTTCTTATTTCTATGTGATCGGAATGTACCTACATAAAGCCTTTGTCCAATAACAAACATAACTGAAATAACTTAAGCATCTTCGCAATGCGAAATTGCGAATAAAAATGTAAGGAGTCAATAAAAACAATTCAGGAGACTTCCGGTTTAAAGGATAATCTAGTCAAGCATCGCTTCCAACAATTAACGTAACTAGGGGTGTACCGATACAACAATGTATTGTACCGATACCTATAAAATTGTTATTCAATATCACTCGTAGGAAAGTAACCTATTAAAGACAATGCGCAATTCCAAATTAAAGTAAAATTTATAAAAAAGGGATATTTGGATACGAAGGCTGCTGTTACTCGCTATAGTCTATTCAATAGTGTTTCCTTCGACCAACGTAATCTATTAAAGAAGTAATGAAAAAGAAAAGAAGGCTGCTGAAAAAGAAATTGAAAAAGGGAAGGATAGTTTCTAGTACTGGCTAGTCAAGGGTATAACGTTCAAATAAGCGCAAATCACAAAATAAAATATGCATGAAGGGATATAGAATGCTTAGAGACGAAGTTCAGTTGCTACTTAGGTAGTCTAGTCAAGCGTGTTGTTGTAAATGGCGTTGATTCCGTTCCCCCCGCGCGCAGAGCGCAGCCGCACGATGGGGCGTGGCCTCTTCCTCGGCGGGTCGACGGTCGCGGCGGCCGCGTACTGCGCCTCGAGGCAGCACCGCGTGTCGCCCTCCGCCGCCGCCACGCCCGACGTGTGCGGGCAGAACGGCGGCGTGAAGTCGTCGATGCAGTACGCGCCGGACGCACTAACGGGAAATGTTTACTTCAAATACGGCAATATGTAAAGGTATTTCGAAATATGATTACAAGCACTATCGAAAAGCTAAAAGCACATTTACAAATTATCGCTGGACAAGGTTTTGATTCCCGTCCGGAATAAAACATTTTAATGTTAAGGTTCTATAGGTGTGTGTCTCCAGCTTACTCAATTGAAATTTCTTTATTCAGACCACATTTAGTGCAATTGTGAATATCAACTCAAAATTAAGGTGCCAAATTAAAGTGAATCAAAAAATGTAAATCTACTGTCAGAAAAACGTCAACAGCTCGGCTCAGTCACGCCGTCGAGAGGAAGATTTTGATTGCTGATAGCTTAGCCTCTGATCACAATCTCACTTGAGTAAGTGTGGTCGAAGCTGGTAAACAGACTCAATCTACAATGGAAACTGGCTCTCTAGGATAGCTTCCGGAGCAATACACAAACAATAGACAGTATCTTTGAGAGTAGTTTCTAGCTACTCTAGCCTGACGATCATATTGCCCTAGTTATTACTGTGCAGTAAAATGCCAGGAGTTTTTAGGACTAAGCTTAACGACTGCCATCCTAGGGCCAGTATTAATCACTATCTATATACGTATATGTAATCACAGTTACTTACAGCTCTGGTGCGTGTCTCTACCAAACTAAAGCTTTTGTCACCAACATGTGTTGAAAACACAAATATTGGCAATTTTTATGTTTTGGACGGGTTTTTACACTTTAGATTCATAAATTTAGTCGTAACTTTTGTTGATGGAGAAAGCTATAAATATGATCCTATAGTATATATAAGCGAAAAGAGGGAAGGACTGAAATACAGAATTTATTTTGCGTTAACAATTTAAGAGTGATCTCAACACAATTCGGCATTTGATTATTCCCAAAGGTCTTATACAAACGATATTCGTCTTTGAGCTGTAAAATGTTTTAAATGCGTACTGTTATCCTGTTTATGTGTTACTTGGGATGATAGTGTAACCGGAGCCAGCGAATAAACCAGTAGGTATCCATTATATAAATGACACTAGCAGTGACCCATCCAAATAGAAACAACAAATAAAAATGTACAATTTAGGTGATGGGTCAAGAAAGACTAGACGAGCTTCATAACAAGTGTTTCAAAAAATAAATGTGGGTGTTCCTCGGTCGTGACGATTGGTTCTTACTTTGAAGCAATGATGGGCGAGCGGTAATAGCTAAGAACTGCGGTGCCGCAGGGCTCTGGTTCAATCCCGATCGCCAGCTTTAGCTTCACCGCATGGTGGAAGGGCATTTTGCGATTGCCCGCCTGGCTAGCTACCACCCCAAGTAGAAAATCAGTCGCTAAGTGCCTAACAGTGTGTACCGGCAGCAGTCCTTGAGAGCCATTGATATTACAGGCACATGAGACTTAACAACTATGTCCCAAACTATGTAACGGGCGCAGTGCAATTCGTGACTTGTGACGAAATGCATTTGTTATAGGCAGAGGTTAATCTGCTTAACATTAGATGGGCCTCGAGCTTGTTCCGTCATAATAACATACAAAAAAAAACATAGTGTAAGTGTAAGAACCGCAGGTATGGTAAGGCCTCTTATAGGATACGGTGCCATCATCGTACTAAGCATGGATTGTAAGGTATACTAACGACATGGGCGCGGGCTGCCCTAGCGGCACGGGCAGCGCGGCGGCGCGCGCGGGCGGCACGCGCACGGAGCAGCGCCGGCCGCACGGCACCGCGGCGCGCGCACGGAACAGGCTCTCCGCCTGGTAGCAGATCGACCAGATGTGGCTGCACAGGGCCTCGTCTGTCAACGACAAATAAACATCGCGGTTTATTAGGACGCATATCCACTAGAGATGCGCGAGGAAAAAATCCACGAGGAGGCTTGTGCCGGTGCAGTAGCTTAGCTTAGGGCCATTCGTATACACAAATATCGTCAATAGGTGTAACCTCGCTGTTTCGCCCCCCCCGTTGAGACAGAAGTGTTTGTGCCCCAACAGCTGCGCCTCGTTGTACCGGCCCCAATTATTGTCAATATTAGTAGCTGAGCACCTTGCGCGAATACGAGTACTCAAGCGTAGCGTATCATTGCAGAAGGACTAGCTTAAAGGGGGTTAAGCCAGTCCTTCTGCAATGATGTTGAGGAAAAAGTCTGCGTGCCCCAAGAGCTGCGTCTCACCTTACCCGCCTCGTCGGTTTCAGTATAAGTAGCCGAGAATCTTACGAGCCAAAAGTCTGCGTTCTCCAGGTACTACGTCTCGCCGTACTGGCGCCCGTTGGGTGCCGAAGACATGTCGTATAAAGAAGTACTCACTAGGCGTACCCTCTCAGTAAGGCGGGCTTCTTCCCCGTAAAGAAATAATTCTGCGTGCCTCAATCACAATCGCTGTTCCTATCCGTGCCGGCCCTGTAGGTGTCAATTTCAGTAGCTGAGGACCTTGCGTGCATATGAGTACCTACTCAATAGGCTTATTCTCCCATACCGAGAAGGAAACATGCGTGCCCCAGGCGTGGCGCCTCGTTTTACCGGCTCCCGTAGCTAAGGACCTTGCGTGCACAAATGTACTCACTAGGCGTATCCTCGCAGTAGGGCTGGCTTCTCCCTCCGTTAAGACAGAAGTCTGCGTGCCCCAAGCGTTGTGCCTCGCCGTATCGGCCGGCATTGGTGTGCAGCACGTGCACTGCCCGGGCGTCTCCCGGGTCCAAACGTAGCGCCGGCGCAGACCGGATTAAAGGCCGGGCCGGGTCGAGACCTGGAAACAGATTATGTTATGGTCTGCTTAGTGCCTGCTATATATCAATTCTTCTCTTGGATTGGAATACTGGGCTAATTGCAACCACTTCTTTATATATTTTACATACCTACTTAGGTACAAGTTTTGAACATACTATACTTAGCTGTTTCGAACATATTTTGTATATTAATGGCCTGTTTCAGAATGTTCGAGTAAGTTCCGGTTATACTACCCAGAACATATTTAATAAATAAAACACTATCTTTGCGTTTCACAGTCATCGATTTAGCCTATCCATCGGTTAAAGCTTGAAACGCGCTGCATGTTAACTATCATTTTTATCATTCAGTTATTTTATGTGTTGGTTAGCAACCCGACACTTTATTAGGACATTCTGAAGCGGACCCTAAGTTTAATATTGGTTACGCATAGGTAGATTCCCATAATAAAATCTGGCTACGGAATTACCAGCCGAAGCAGTTAAGCTGCCAACACCTGTACCGTGCTGTCTCATATGTGAGAGCAATAGGTCATAATCTGATAATGGACAACAAAATCAATTTTTGAACTGATTTTCTAGATCGATTCGTAATAGATAGACTGCTTGCTCAATATTATTGAGAAAGCTGTCTATCCCCATATACACACCATAACGCCATTATTTTTGCGTGACGCAACTTCTTCGCCTACGGGTTCTACTTTAGATCTCGTGACGAATAGATGTTATGTTTATGTGCTAAATACCGCGGCCAGGAATAAGAAAATTTGTTTACTTAGTTAAAATAAAAGCAAAGTGATAAATGTAATGGTGACACGCCAAACTTACCAATAATCCTGTTGAGCCTGAAAGTGAGGTAGTTGGCGATAATTCCGCAGAGATGCGCTCCTAGCGAGTGCCCCACGCAAGTGAGACGGTCGGGGCGCAGGCCCGCACGGCGCAGCGACCCCAGTGCTTCGGCGGCGCAGCGCGCTACGGGCCGCATGTTGTGCACGGCTGCCACGTAGCATGGCGGCTGGCACAGCGCGCCCCAGTCCAACATGAACACGTTATAGCCGCCGCGCCGGAGGTACGCTGCAAGTCAAACTCACATGTCATAACATCATTTTACAGATCATTTCTTAAACATTTTCATTATACGTTTCGTTAAGTACTGTAATTCATTACCCCAAGCATGACATGTGTTTCCTACTTACAGCCCAGCTGGCTGTCGAAAAACACCGTACCTGTACCACAGAATAAATATCAGACAGTACGTACACGGTACGATAATCATATCTATAAATATGAATACCCTGAGTTGCACCAAATTTAACGATGGTTAAATCATCAAACAACGTTCCCTATTCAACCTTATTCTGACTGAATAATAAAACTGACAACCAATTTGACGTTAACCAGCGATGGTGCAACCCAGCCTAAGTATTCTGAATTTAATTTTTATTTTTTTATTCTTTATAGGTTAGCCTTTTACCACCATCTCACCTGATGGTAAGCGATGATGTGGTCGAAGATGTTGTTCAGGCTAACCTAGAAGTACTGGCTCTCAAGGACAGCTGCCGGAACACACCGTTAGGTGCTTGGCGACAGATTTTCTATTTGAGGGTGGTAGCTAGCCAGGCGGGCATTCGCAAAATGCCCTACCACCATGCTATAACGACTGCCATCCTAAGACAACAACCGGGACCGACGGCTTAACGTGCCCTCCGAAGCACGGAAACGCTCAGTAGCGGCAACTACTGAGCGTTCACCCATACTAGCGGTCACCCATCCCACTCCTGACCGCGCGCGACGTTGCTTAACTTTGCTGATCGGTTGAGAACAGCTAAGTAAACTTCGCTACGAGCGCTTCAAAATTATTTGAAAACGTACTTCAAAATATTACCTACCATTCTTAACAAAGTGTTGCACAGTTTCATAAGATAGGATCGCTATCTATATGGTATTTAAAATGTGTCGTTACTGTCTGTAATTGTTTACTTACCTAATGGCAACTCGCCACCATGCCGCAATATGAACAGCAAGGCATGACGTGCGTTGCGATTCTCGGCTTCCATATGCAACGACAAAATATGATACAATTCTGCAACATGGGTCGTTGACTCGAGAGAAAGCCATCGCGACGCTGCACTTTACGTAATTACGTATAACGTGAACTGTGACTTCAGTGACATCGAATGAAAGTGTCAACTTTACAGGTTTTACTTAGTACTACACAGTAGTATTTAGAGCATTTTTCGAATACAAGCCGGGCTAGCAAAAACCGAAATTACAACTACCCTTAAGTAGAAAATCCAAGCACCAAAGTTTTGTCCTTGAGACCAAGTAATTCTAGGCTAAGCCTATGATTATCTACCATCGTTGAGCGCATCTTATAGATTTCAAAGGCTAACTATGAGTTGTAAAGAAAAACACTTAAGTACCTAGTTCAGTGTCTGTCACAATCCTTGGTAGACAACAATAGGTACCACCCCTATCACATAGGGCCAGAACATATCTGGAAAAACGTTAGTGTATAACCTCTTTCTCCCCAAAAGCGTATGTTTAAGATGATTTTCACATTCCAACTCCAGATTATTCTTCTTTATCTGTATCCCGTTCACTGCAAGACGTTGAAAGTACCTACGTGTTCCTCTTAAACCGCAATTGATGACAATGATATTGTCATCAAAATATATTAAATTATATTGCATCCGTACTTTAGTAGGTATGCAAAATGCAATAAAGCCACTATCCATGGCTTTATTTTGGCTGCAAAAATAATTTTACTGCGGCAGTCGTTCGATGCGATAGGTGTTCCTTTAGGACGAAATTATCAATATAATTTGTCAAACAATTGCAGGAAAAATAAAAATTTTATATTCCATGTGATTATGGAATACAAAAATTGGTTTTCCTGCAACCTGGATTGAACAAATATTTTGCTATCGCAAAAATCATATGTTGACTCAATTTCCACATGTCGCCGTATCTCTATTTTATTTAACTTTTTTTCTACAATTATTTCTTTTTTACAACAAAATAGTAAGATATAAAACATTACAGCTATTACAACGACAGTATTGAGTAACCTACATGACATTGCAGGCTCAAAGGCAGCCCAAATGCTCCAGTCTACTACTGGTCAAAAGAAAAAAGAAAATGTATTTCATCATATATCATTGAGTGTTTAGTCTACATTCGACAGAGTCTTAATCCTCATATACATAACCTATTGAATTCTTGCAGTTTTCATCAGGATTTCCATCGTCATATCTGTGTTGGAACCCTTATAAAATCACAGACGATATTAGGTTACTTCTAGAGCTGTAATCGATCGCACAGTCCCGTACGACGGACGGTAAAATCTAGTAAAATTACAATAAATTCACATTGCATCCAAAAGTCTAGATGACCGAGTGGCACTCGGTGCGTAAAATCGGGGGGCGCGGGTTCGATTCCAATTGGAAATGTAAGTTTGGAAATAAAACTTAAAATATATTAGGCTACCCAGCCTCAGCCACTGTAAGCTGACCAGTTAACCTACCCTAGGCTGATTTATGTCCTTATACGACCTCGCATTGCAAAAAAGAAACAACACTTTTTTTTAATTAGGTAAGTCCAACATCAATTCTCGCTGCAACGCAGCGGCTACAACAAAATAATTGTCTGAATATGCGAATATAAGAGAGTATAATTTTCACATGGTTGTCATTGTTATCAAAAAATATTGAGGATGAGTTTCAAAAAATTATCTCAAAAATACTTCGCTTCAGTTAATTAAACCCAAAAATGTAACAGTAAGTAAATAAAAAACTTCGCTACAGATCTGTTAGTAATGTCGACGGTGAATATTTTTTTCATTGCGAAATAATTATCCTCTTAGAAGGAGTTCCTTTTCAAAGAGCCTACGAATCAGGTGAGAAGGGCATTAACTGCTCAGCTTGCACTTATCTACTTCAGCAATTGGTCTAAAAATAACTTATATTTAGCACGGGCAGTTTAAAAGAGTGCAAATTGCATAGCGATATACTCTCAATTTCGATTATAATCAGTCAGTGGTCAATAAAATGGTCTTCACCTGCAGTAAAATGCAACGCGAGTGCGTAAAACTTTCACTTTCTTTTCAAAGGATAACCTCTAGGTAACACCACACTGATAACTGTTATGGAAACCTGCCAGCCACTTTCGATGACATTTACGGCGTTTTGCAATTAATTCGTTATGTAAATAGACTACAAAATTAATGGGATGTTGTTTCGGGTGGACATTTTGACTATTATTATCTCATATATCATGATGATTGATGAAGGATTCGATCTAAATAAAATCTTGAACATCAAACGTTGAAATGAGTTCTCTGCTGGCAAACAGGCCAAGCTAAGCTGCTCAGAGTTCACTTATGTACATACCTATGAGGCATCTATGTCAATAATATCATTATGTCCAATTAGATTCATCGACTTCGACCAAATAGCTTCTATAGAATATGCGATTTCGTTGCAGTTGAGGTCCGCTGCAATGATATGTCCAACTGCATCAAGAATTTTACATTCCCTACCGTAAGACGACCCTTCAAATTGCCTAAAGTACTTAAAGTTCAAGTATCTACACTTGCACTCCGTGATTGGGCTACAAGTGATCTTTCTACCCTATTTCATCAAAATGGCTAATGTAATGGCTATGCGATAGAAAGAGAGACCCTATGTAGGAGAATATAAATATATTAGCTACTCTGTGATTTGCTACTTTAGCGAGCTGAAGTGCTTCGTAACTAGTGTCGCTTCTTTATTGGAATGACTATGCAGTGGTCCTTCTGGTCCTTTTTATTCTGTGATAATAACATAAAATTTTACATTCACTTTCAAAATATTGGTAAGTAACTACTTTCTTAATTCATGCAGTTTAGTCGCCGTTTTCTCTTTTTTGTATGAAATGTACAAGAACAATTCAATTACATCAGGCTCTTTATCATCTTAACTCCATGATTACCTGAGTAAAATACCAACGAGAGCGTTCCCAAGGAACTGCACGTCACTTCGACCAGGTGCTGTGATAAGTTTTGTAAAATACGACGAGTTTCCGTTCGCTACGGAATCAATGCCTCTACAGTCTACACAATACTTGTCACAAACAAACCTCCAGTTGGTTTTTGAGTGCTGCAGTAGCTTTGTTTTCGAATGTTAAACATTTTTTTCTACGGTCTACTATCTATTCTTTCAAGCATTGAAATATGTTTTTTTAACAGTATAGTATATTAGGTAATATAATAACATTACAATTATTTTATTTTTGTTGTAACTAAAGTGTATAATATATTGTATTGAGTAAATAAGTTTGTACATTTGTAATGTGTCAATAAAGTGTTATCTATCTTGTACCAGGCAAACATGAGTCCACAGGATGTTACCTAAGTGCAAGAGATCTGAGAGCAATTAAGTAGTACGTTAAGGAACTATCGATGTTATACAATCATATGCTTTCAGATATCTTGCAATTGGTTAACATCTTTTGTACTCCTGTTTGCCTGGTAGTGTTTAGTTATAAGACATTATATCTACTTTACTTTGTTAAATAGAAGGTGTGTCTTCACTTCAAAACACCGTTAACACCGTAGAACAGAATGAGGGCCTATAATATATAGCCTATAGCAGGGGTGGCCAAGACGTCGACTGCGGTCGACGGAGGCATTTTCGGTAGCCCGTGAGAAGGGCATATCAAAACATTGCAATAAACAGGAACAAATTAATCACAATTGTCAACTCAATTACAACCAAGAACAATTTACACTTATTTATTCTTTATTTATGGTGTTTTCCTGAATGCAAAGGAATGAATATTGATATGTAATCAATTAAAATTGTTGAATTCATCGGTGCTGAAAATAGGTGAATTAATCGCTGCTGAATCAGTTTCGGTGAAGGAAGAAATTCAGCAATGTTCAAAATGTTCATAAGTGAATTATAAAAATTATAAGTGAAGTAGGTACATATTTTATTACTATGAAAACTTTGTAATTAACTTCGTTACCTAAGATTGTATAGAATATAAACAAATAGTTTAGCCATTGTTTTATCCATTGCGCGTGGAGTTATTTTAAATTATAATGTATACCGCATGGTTTAAAAGTTTGGCCACCCCTGGCCTATAGGGTTTAATAATGGTACAGAGAAAAGGTCGACGAATTGCTTTGTTGCCTTTGTCTTATTGCGTATAGCACATAAAACAATAAAACAATCTTACCGTCTCTAAGCACCGTGATGGGTAGAGTGTCGTCACCCCCTGCGTACCCGTGGATCAGTAAGATGGTCTCATGAGATGGCTCCCACCCGCTCTGCCGAAGCCAGTCTTCGCTGAACAGGTCCACCTTGAATAATAATATTAAGTAGTTATTAATAATATTATTAGTATTATCGTCACATCATATATAATATAGTGGGTCTAAGCATTACAGTGTCCACAATTATTCTCTGCTATAGTTGAATGTTGTTTGCTTCTTATATTTTACTAATCACCAAAAACGAGTTGATATTCCTAAATTTCCATCGTTACTGAATCCTTATCGTAAGGATTCTTTACCCTCTGCCTCTATAACAGATATATTTGGCTCATGTTGTGATAAGATCACAAAATTCGTCTATTGTGTAGCATTCCACTAACTTTAACATTCACATTAACGTGAGTAGAGAATTTAGAAATACGAGACTTATATTAGAAGCTTGTTGCCGGCCAGTAGATACATTAATTGTGTATTTTTTTCTGTAGTATAGACTTAGATGCTGTTTGTCAATTCCACTGGGCTTTGGCGAAGATTTGCTTTGGGCGAGGGCCTACCAAACCTACAATTACCCTATTAATTCATGTACGTAATAGTTGTTATATATATTCTTCTTGGCCACCACCATAACTCACTTTGACTTCAAAGAGTAGGTAGATACAAAAAATATTACAGCTTGAACAAGAATAAGTACAGTCATCAACATTCTGGTTGAACTTTTAATGGATAATAAATATTTCATTTAACAAAGAATTCAAATAGAATAATAGCTAAATCTTTATTATCGATATAACTTTTTAACAACAACCAATTAACAAATTTACGACGTCAAATTTATTTACGAAGTGTACCTTTCAAACGCAGAAGAAGATACCTACGCATGTCTTCGACTACTGTTAAAAAACATTTCAAACATTCAAAATACATTGGCCTCAACAAATCTGTTGTAATTTTTTACTGTTCGATCTGGCAACACCAAATCGTATATTTTATTAGTTTATTTAAAAATAAACATCATGCCTGTATTATATGCATTGTATGGCTGTATGTATATCCCCAAATGAGCAGGCAGAGGTGGAAGTGGAAAAACTGCATATACGCATAACTAACTAACTATATCTTATATGCAGAGGTTAGTCCGCTTAACATCAGGTGGACCTCGTGCTTGATCCGTCACAATAACTTAAAAAAATATACAGTTTTGTTTCTTTTTTAAACACTATATAATTTATGTTGAAATTTCTTCACGTTTCTGTTGACCTCGTCTGGCTTGCTTCTACCAATTAGTAGCCGGAAAATCTGTCACCCAGCACCAACACAAAGTTAAAGAGGCCCATTGTTGTCCTTAATAAACAGATCCCATACATTCTTAGACCCCATAATCACGGTTGGTGAGAAGCGGTCAAAGACTAGACTAGCAGCTGTTTTAAAGAAAAGCAAATGACTTATGCAAGAACAAAGTAGTTTATTATGTAGCTGCAGTACTTGTATTGTATGCGTTGTGGGTAGTTGAACTCTAAGTTAATTTCACCCATCTGCATTGTTATTTGGTGTTGCGACATGTGCGATTAGCATTCTGTCCGCACGGCTTGTTTTCTAAGCGCTTTTCTATATGTTTAATATGCATTGTAGTAACTAGTACTACGGTATTTGTTGGGTAAGTTACGCGGGAAAGACTTACTTTAATTCATACATTGTTTCAACAAAATTATCATATCCCCAATAAAAGAGAGCGTTTTTTTTTTTTTTTTTTTTTTTTTATGCTTGATAGGTTAGCCTTTGACCACTATCTCACTTGGTGGTAAGTGATGATGTGGTCGAAGATGTTGTTCAGGCTAACCTAGAAGCGTATTGACTCTCAAGGACAGCTGCCGGAACACACCGTTAGGTGCTAGGTGACAGATTTTCTACTTGAGGGTGGAGGCTATCCAGGCGGGCATTCGCAAAATGCCCTACTACCATGCTATAACGACTGCCATCCTTAGACAACCACTGGGACCGGCGGCTTAACGTGCCCTCCGAAGCACGGAAGCGCTCAGTAGTAATGTTACTAGCGGTCACCCATCTAACTCATGACCGCAGGCGACAACGTTGCGTAACTTATCGGTTCTGTTCGTCTGTAAATAACGGGTAGCAAGTTCATGCACGGAATGAATCATAAACCTGATGTTGACATAATATTTAAAATATAACTTTGAATTAGGAACTAGAAGTTTTATAAAATTATTATCTAAAGAATCCAATCCATACAATAGAATGAAGAGAAATAAATGAAAACGTTTTGCACTCCAGCATAGTCTAGGACTTTATATTAATGAATAGTACAACATTTAAATATTGCTAAAGAAAACTTAATGGTGGACCATCAAAACTGCCAATTTTAAACCATTTTTGTTACGAGATCTATCCCAAAAATTAAGCTAGTAAAGGAATCTAACATTTCCGATAATTATGTACCATGTCCTACATAAACAAAAAAAACACGTACTACACTATTTACAATAAGTTTTTTAAAACTGTGATCATCCGAAAAAAATCATACCAACTTGATTCGCACTTGCCCAGTTTATAAACTCTGTAGAAAAATTAACAAATCTTAGTCAAATAAATAACACAATTTTATTATTACAACGCTTAATGAACTGCCCAAGTGCATTTTGCAAGCTTCGCTTTCAACTATCTAGCTTAAAATTAACCAAGTGTTCCGCTACGAGCGCCTCAAATCTGGTAGTTTGTATTGACTAATCGTATTCTCGCTGTTTCGGTATGGCAGTCTGGTCTTTGACCAAAGGCCCTCACTTCTTTCAATACGATATAGACGAACAGCTAATCGGTTAAGAACACCTAAGTAAACTTCGCTTCGAGCACTTCAAAAAAATTATCATATCATCAAAGAGTGTAAGTGTAATTGAAATTATGCCTTTACCAATTTCAACTCAATGTACATTACATCAGTCTACATATGTGTGAAAACTTTTAATTAGCCATAAGTTTCTTAGATATGTATTATATTTTGTTAATTAGCTGTTAGTTTTCCGAACAAAATAAAATAAAAATGAAATTCTTTACTTCACTGTCAGCGCTATCGTCGGGTATACTTTAAATTGCTGGCAACTAACACATCCAACGCTGGGCATCTGTCTAATCTTTTATCAAAGTCATATTATTTCAAAAACGGCCATACCTGATTTCATGATTTCAGTTGGGATTTGTGTAGTAGCGTTTGTTACTTGTACCATGTCCGAAGATATAGTGACATTTCTGACCACTGCGATTTTGACAGCTGAACTTCGTAATAATGAAACCATTTTATTGCGGCTTTATTTTCATTATAATGTCTTTATAAATCAAATTAAACCACGCGCTTGGATTATGTTTTGAGAATTACAACTATTGTCAAGAAGTGTTATCTATCTTTAAATTCGAGACCAATCCTTGGTGATTGGTAAAATATAATCAAAAGTTTGCGTTCCGCACGGTTAAATACGAATGAGATCAAAAACAAGTAAAACTCCACAGTGTGTTGTGCCAGTTAAGCTCGTAAGTATACTCCTTTACTTACGAGTTTCAGTTGAGTGGAGGTAAGTCCCTATATTTCCAAATGTCAAATCTGGAGACGGGGTGTTGATTAGTTAGTAAATTGTTTTGTATTAATTCATTCAGACCGATGCTATTTAGTAAAGCTTTTAATATAAAAAACCTTTTTAATTCATGATTTTTTTTCTTGATGGTGATATAGGAATTTCCTTATAAAATCACAAATATACGATAGGAAAAATTTAAGTCATGTGCGGGATCACTTAAATTTTTCCTATCGTAGGTATATTTGTGATTTTGTAATGAAAACCGCATAGCGGGCGTTATTGCAAACCTAACAATATTAGAAATATAGGAATTTGTTCGCATGAATCCAATTGTCCCTTAATTATTGAACAATAGGGCGCGTTGATGTCTTTTGTTAGAAGATCTTTTTCTATAGTGCCCGACAAGGCATCCTGATGCACGAAACCCAACATGCAATTGGTAATACGCCGTTCCATTCGGAGGTAGATTCCAGTACCCACCTTCCGGCTTCATCAATAGATCAGTCCGATGGTAAGTATACCAAATTATTGCATTGACATTAGAACTTTTTTTAATTACTGTTTGTTTAGCCTTTGACTAAAATTTCAACTGATGGTAAGCGATGATGCGGTTGGAGGTGGTTAACAGGCTTAACCTAGAATGGCTCTCAAGGACAGCCGCAGGAACACGCTTTTAAGTGTTTAGCGACAGATTTTCTACTTGAGGGTTCAAGTAGAAAATCTATCGCCAAGCACATCACAATCACACATCTGAACTACATCTTCAATCACATCATCACTTACCATCATGTGAAATAGTGGTCAAAAGCTAACCTATCAACAAAAAAATACTACTGCTATCATAGGAAAACTACTAAGATACCCTCTGAAGCACGGAAGCGCTCAGTAGTAAATACCACCGATGCGGACGGTCACCCATCTAAGTAACTACCACAGTAATTAATGTTGTTTAATCTAGTTGATCGGTTAACAATGACTAGGCAAGCTCCACTACGAGCGGCGCTTGAGTCTAACACACATAATGGCCAAGTATATCATTAAAAAAACAGTTCTTTAGGTATCACATACACAGGTGGACCTAATAAAATCCAAGGAAAAGACACGTAGGTAAGTAAGTAGGTACTTATGAACTTTTTGCTGGTCTATGATACTACACTATTCTAATCTACAAAAAAGAACTTATGACTAAACTAAAATACAATGACTTAATATTCTGGGCACACACCAAAAAATCCAAAATCAAAATATGGTCTCTGTCAGGAGTAGGGCTATGCGTGTGCGCATGCAATACATATGAAGAAAGTAAGGCAAGAAAGGACGTTGTCAGGACGACTAGCGGTAGCTTGGTCGCATTCCTGCCAACTAGGTAACCATGGCAATCGTGTCAACATGCTAATACCTATTAATTTTAAGGTAAGGAGAGGTCAAACTTATGAGAACTAACAGAACGTATTAGTGAAGATACGATTAGGAGCTAATGAGTAGGTGATATTTCTAATCTATTTCATACTTGACCTGGCACATATTTTGATAAGCATCTGTTCCCAATAGTTTTTTGTGGTGTATTATCTCCCTTACTATGAACATAAACACAAATATTCCTATTGCACTCAAACTAATAGTACCACAGAATTTATTTTCTGGTAGGTAGTATTATATTTCTCTATGAATAGTACGATTCTTTTTAATTCTGTGCGTATAATTTTTGCATTATTGCAGACAAAAAAGTACCCATATCGTACACAGATAAAATAGTAGTAAATGAAAATAGATTCAATGCAATAACATAATACATACCTATAAAGATTAAATTGCAATAAAACAAGTAATTTGTGATTTGTGTTGATGGACAGAGATCCAGTTTCTATAAATAGGCCAATACAAATTTTCCCCAGACCCTTTAAGAGGCCATTATTTTATTCTCTTATATACCCTGTTTCAGAAGGACACGATTAGAGACTCTTACAATAACAATTTAATCGGGGACCCGTGCATCAGCGAAAGGTAATGAAATACTGAGAATTAAGTATTTTTAATCGCAAATGTATTGCAAATAGTCATATGACACTTCTCTAACAGCCGACTCGTCCACTGCTGAACACAGCCTCCCCTATTAAGGGGGTATTTGCCATAATCCCCACGCTTGGCAGGCGGCTTGGGGATCGCAGTGTAAGATGGCAGTTCTTTAGAAGGTGCTGCTGCCCACCTTCCAGTATTTTTCCCTTAGTCGCCTCCTACGACACCCACGGGATGACATGGGGAGGTGCAATTCTAACCCGGCAACCCACGGGGACATGACACTTACTATGTGTTAATTATTCCAAACTTGACTTTATCTATTATAGTAGATATAGCCTTCGTCTAGGGACTCTAGGGCATGGCTTAAAGTATCGTAGCCTCTATTGGAAAAATAAGTTTTCCACGCTCGTACCCGTTTAAACTTGATCACAATCAGACAGATCTTTTGAAGTTCATTGAGCAAGGCCGTGCTTTGGATCAAAGAGTAATTGAAGTACATCAAGTTACACAATGTCCAGTTGTTCAGTATATTGTACAAATATTAAAGTGCGTGTGGTCACAGCTGAAAGAGTTCGGCCATGGACTGCTTTCTTCCACAATTTCATTAACACTCGTAACCCGTTCCTAACTTTTGCAAACTATATTTACTACGGATTAATTGAGTACATACGTACTCAATTAATTAAAGTGTATCTATACAATCTATATAATGGTCCAAATGGTTTTCTTTAAACTTACAGGTACAATTTCTAAATATATAATTTCAAGCTGACATGCTAAGCAAACATCATGTTACCAAATTTTTAGAACACAACATTTTCAACACCGTTTGTCATAACCGCTCGGACATCGAAACTGGCTGGACAGATGCGAATTTTGCTCAAATTGTATGAATTTAACGGTTTTTAATAAAACTTGCATATGGAACATAGATAAACTCTAAGCAGTTACCATTTCAAATGTCCAGCCAAACTAAAAGCAGTCTATTTCCGAAAAACTTAGTATATTTTAGTTCATATTCAACAAATGTGTGTCTTATGAGTTATGATAGGCAATTTTGACCAAGGTCCAAATTAGCATATTTCTCTGGTACAATATTTCTTAATTAGTATTGATTGCGGTGGTTTTACGTTAACTGCAACAATAAAAATGTGCTATGACGTTATATAGACGATTATGTATGTATATGTGTCCATATTGTTAGCAATTGTGATAAATTAGTAACTAACCATATCATTAAGTATTATCTTATAATTAATTCTCCACTTTGTTATAGTAGGTAATTTATTATTAGTCAGTATGTTCCCAAGTCTAAAACTATTTCCGTTAATGATTTATTACAGTATTTCATTTGACTTCCAAGGTGCATCATTGTGGTCGTCAATTGACTCGTGTCTATTTTCGATTTATCTAGTAGCTAAACTGACTGCACTTTTCGACGGGTGTTGAAAGAGTAGATTCTACTTGGGATTGGGAACATAGCAGTCTAGCTAGACTTATCTCTCCTATAGTGTAGACGTATCAATTGGTACTAGATTATAGTGAGCTAATGTGATATTGCCAGGAGTTTTATTTTAAATGCACTCGGTCCATTATAATATGCACAAAAATATAAGTGAACAAAAAATAACTTATACACCAAAATCCATCTTTACCTAATGCGCAAAGGCGGCTCGTGCCCAGAGCCTCAGGCATTCTCTTGGAATGCTGAAACCCAGTAACCTCCCTCAACCCGTAGTTTTATTGCACATAATATGCGTTTTTCTATAATCAGCCACTGTAGAGTTTTTGTTAGCGTGACAAGTGCATAGGTAACTTTGGGAACGTGAGAATATTACGTATGTATACAACAAAAGATTTTTACTTTCGAGTTTTTGTCTAAACCCTCGCCCTTATATGAACAGATTGATCAATATGTTGCAACTAAGTACCCACATAAAGCTTTTTGACAGGAATGAATGAAATGCACATAGTAATAAAATAAGTATTGTATTATAAATTTACCTTGTTAGAAAGGTCATTTTCCGGAAAATAAATTTAACTAATAAACTAGTGAAAAGATAAAACGCAAATTAAAAAATTGGCTTTACATTGTATAGAAACTCATCTAGAGCTACGAATATATTTATTCGTTGTTTAGAAGGCATCTAGTAACAAGTAGTTGAAGTCGCAATATAAATAAATGAAAATAAGGAACTGGAAGGAATCTACATTCAGACGTTGTTAAAAAAATGTGTTCCACAGTTTGTATTAGGGTCATTTTCATTTTAATTTTATACTAGCACTCACCAATGACTTCCGGCTAGCGATCACTGACAATTCTTCCTAAGTATTTAGTAAATTGGAATAAAAAGTATTCAACTTTGTATGTCCTAATATTTAACTGCTTCATCAGTCGAATGGCATGAAGCGTCGTTTTGGAATCTCGAAGTCCTGGGTTCATTCTTTGAATAGGAAAGTTATTGGATTTTTCTATAAAAGATTTTTTGGTATTGGCTCGGTCCGGCTTCTGGAAGCATGCTCGGTGGATAGTAATGGCTTCACTTTATTACATGACACGAAAAAATATCTTGCGAAATCTGGTCAGGGACATAAAGTTAGGCGTTATAATATTATGTAAGTACTAATCTAAAATATATGCATAAAAATCAATTAAGCCGTTTCTGATAGTAGTGGCAAATACACCACACCATACATAATTTTTTTGTTTGCCTTGGTATTTGTGAATCATTCTGACTTGTAGCATCGTAGCTTGTAGCGTAGTAAAAAGTAGCGACGTCATTACTAGTCAAAAGAGAGATCACAGTATGTAAATTGAATAATACCCTGCCACAAAGTCATTTATAAGAAAAAATTTAACAATATGACGTGTTAGGTACACGTCATATTGTTAATTTTTTTCTTATTTTTCATTTATTATTCACATGTCAATTCGACTAGAGGACAAGAGTAGGGAAAAACAACAGCGAGGCGTTTTTTTTAGGTAGGATTTAGATGCTGACTACCGCTGTCGGTCTTTCAGCTCCATCGGATTTGGAGCGCGGGAAAGCCCTCTTATAGCCCGGGAAGGGGAAGTGCCGATGGCACTTCTCCCGAGTCGAGCGTAGAAGAGAAGAAAAGCGCCTCCGTCTCCTGCGGGTGCCGAAAACACACCGCTACTAAGGCAGGGGTTGACAGCAAGCTCAAGGGCACCACTGTGGTTCGGACCTCGGCTTGACTTGCTGCCGACAGACATTGGGAGGGTCGGAACTAATGCAACGAGGCGCGAGACAAGGAGACGTTATTATATATATTCAGCTTGTGGGCTTGAAGAGTCAAGAGCTCCTGAGGAAACTTCTTGTGGAATAGAAACGCGTCGAAAATTCTTCTGGGTGAGCTAAGCTACGTTTATGACGTCACGTCGGCTTAGCAGGAAGATTAGACGGCATTGTCACTAGTGTTTTTAATTATTAGAACTCAACTGTAACTAAGTCATATTTTTTATAATTAATTTTAACTTCTGTATTTATCCATTTATAATGGTTTGATCCATTTATAATGATTTGAAACCATGATGTGGTCATGACCCCCAGCATTGGGGAAACGACTCAAGGAGGAGGAATGGTTTGATCTGTTTTATTTGTACTTTATTTTTGTGTGTTTCCATGGCTTAGAATCATCAAATGATAGAACAAGATACAAAAAAAAACCTCGTAGTCTTACTATGGAATGGACCACTAAGAATGGGTTCTCCTCGTAGTCCCATTGATGGGACTATGCGATTGAACCACGAAGAATAAATCCAAAAGCACATCTCCCACAACACAACAGGTGTTTGGTGGTAGTTTTTCTAGCCAGGCGGACACTTGTAAAATTCTCTACTAACATGCCTGAAGCTCAAAGCTTCAAACTTCTACGTGGCAGGCAACATAGGCGAAGAGATGCACTTTGATGCAGCCGGGCATTCGGTGAGGCAACGGGACTGGAACCGGATAGGGTTCCAGTCCCGATGCCACACCGAATCTTCGAAGACCACGTTGGCAAACGCGTTTTGGGCAAGACAAAAAAACTTAATCTCAGCAAGGTTTGATATAACTCAAGTGATTAATAAAAATATTTTGCTCACGGGTTTCTTCACTGGTTCGGCCTCGGTGTAGAGGTTCAGCTTCACGTCAGGGTCCGGACAAGGTTCCCGGTCCCGGCGCCACACGCAGTCCTCGAAGGTTGCGTTGACAAAAGAATCATTGTGCAAGAACAGGGCTTCTTTGATCGGGTGGCGTTCTGGACGCTCCGGACGCTCAAGACGCTGCGGTTTGGCTGCTGGAAAGTTAATAGAATTTAGTTTTCAGAACTACGATAGCGGACATTGCAGATGTCTTCTTAACTACTGAACTAGTACAGTATTTATTTTTCAATATCCGCAAATCAATAAATCATGGTTACACTGTGTTGTTAAAGAAAAACATGGTTTTTATGTAATAGAGCTGGGAATTTAAATACACCGGTTTAAAAATTTTGTATTTCAGCTGTGCGTGCCGCGTCAGAAGAGATCAGAGCTAGGTATGTGACGGAAAGAGTCTAGTAGGTGAATATAAATATTAGATACTCCGTGCTTTGCGAGCTGAAGTACACTTTATTGCTTCGTAGCTAGAGTCGCTTATTTATTGGAATGGCTTTATGGAGTGATCCTTCTGGCCCTTTTTATTATGTGATTAAAGCGCCAAATATAGAAATCACCGATTTAAATTTAATTTTGAAACGGAACGGACCAAATTAATAAACACTTTCTTTAATGTAAGCGCTGTTGCGATGCGAAACCTCAGTATAGAGAGCCCCGACTCTCAAATGACCAGTTAATAAATAAGTATTTGTAACTTGTAACATTGTATTGTATCGAAACTTGGAAACTTTCTCCAAGTTTATGGCAAGTCCTTCCTGGCACTCAACATTGTGTACATACTATTAACATATTTTAATTGAATAGCATGAAACTGATTAGCTAAAACATAAGCTGGATTGAAACCGGTGTGCTTAGTAATGTTTCTGATAAAGATTATTTCTTAAAGTAAATTCCCACATTGCGTATAACTTCAAGCTGCCACTTTTGCGTAACTTTGCATGTTTATGTAGTTTTGTCACACACACACTCACGACTAGTTATGTTGTGAAAACCAGTGGTTGCATGTTTTTTTTCTATTTTATTCATCTATGCTTAGTTTTTTTCAAAGTCAAAATCATTTATTTCCAGCATCCAGGACCCAACATAACATTAACTTAAATAAAAATTAAATATGGCAATAAAAATGGCACGCTTAAATGATTCATTATAAAATTCAATAGAAAATTTCAAATGTTAATAATAATAATACAAATAATTAAAATACATATTATATTGTAATTTATCAGCCGGACAGTCCACTGCTGAACACAGCCTCCCCCAATATGGGGGGTTTGCCATAATCCCCACGCTTCGCAGGCGGCTTGAGGATCGCAGTTTGAGATATCAGTTCCTCGGAAAGCGCTGCTGCCCAATCTTCTGGTGTGTCCAGTATGCGGTGGTACGTACCAAGACAGACACTTGCGAAAAATATTTCTGTTTGTTAAGTCGCCAATACTTCCGTGTTCTAGTATTGAATTTTAAAGTTAACGTATTATGTTAACTTTTATGGCCTGATTCAGAATGTTCAAGTAAGTTCCGGTTATACTATCACAGGCACATGAGACTTAACAATTATGTCTCAAAATGTCGGGCGCAGTGCAATTCGTGACTTGTGATGAAATGTATCTGTTATAGGCAGAGGTTAGTCCGCTTAAAATACGGTAGGCCTCGAGCTTGTTCCGTCACAATAACATAAAGAAAAAATGCTTAGTAATTTGATTTAAAACTTTAACTTTGCATGTCACCAAGCACCAAACGATGTTTTCCGATAGCTGCCCTTGAGAGCAATCTAGCCTGCTTCAATAATTTACCACAAAGTCCTATGAGATTATGGTCAAAATACTCAATAGGACTAAAATTAAGTTAAAATATGTGATGCTGAAAAAATAAGAGAAAATATATGATAATACCAACTGGTAGTGGGCTAGAGCATTTGGACTGCCTATGAGTCTGCAATGACTTATAGGGATCTAAATACTTTTAATTTAGTAGCTGTAGTGTAGTATATAGTTCGTAGTATTTTGTTAATAAAGCCATACCGCCGGTAAAGAAAATATATTATATATCAAGCAGTAATATTCTGCTTGGTAGTAATAACAGTGTTCCGGTTTGAAGGCCGGTGAAATTACAGGCACCTGAGAATTAACAACTTGTGTCTTAGGGTGATGGGTGCAGTGCAATTTTCCACTTGTGACTAACTATAGAGGTAGATGTTTTTTTTTGTTTGTTATTGTGACGGAACAAGCACGAGGCCCACCTGATGTTAAGCGGTATCCTCTGCCTATAACAGATGCATTTCATCACAAGTGACGAACTGCACTGCGCCCATCACCTTGAGACATACTTGTTAAATCTCACTTTGCCTGTAATTTCACTGGCTCTCAAGGACTGCTGCCGGAACACACCGTTAGGTGCTTGGCGACAGGTTTTGTACATGAGGGTGGTAGCTAATCAGGCGGGCATTCGCAAAAAGCCCTTCCACCATGCGGTGAAGCTCAAGCCTGTGGCGGGATTCGAACCATGGACCTGCTGCGCGGCATCGCGGAATCTTATTTTAAGTTGTTTTTTCTAATTATACAAGTGTAAGTTATCACATTCTTAATGGAAGAATAATTGTGACATTAAAAAAAATGCTATATATGCTTGGTAATAAATATGGTAATAATAAGAAAGATTGAATAGAAAAATTTATCGAATAGGTTTCCCACGGTATCATTTTGTTGTCAGAGAAACAAAACACAAAAAACAGCAATTATTTCGCTTTGTATGAAAAAATATCTAGACAACACAAGCGAAGACGTTTCCTTATCGATGATTACGTAAGTAGGTAGATATAAGTATTTTCAGTAGTCAATACGCGGTTGAAACAATGGAAAAAATTTACGAAATCCACCATGGAGTGGTCAGAAAATGTCAATGGGAAGAAATTGGGTGGCCCATTTCTTCCCAAGGCGACTATGGGAAAAATACCGGAAGGTGCAGCGCCATCATCCAGCAATAACGAGTTATTATAACAGAGAAGAAGAAAAATATATGTTGTGCTGACTCCAGGTAGCGGATACCAGGCTACTAGGAATAATATTTTGCATACCGTTATTAAGTACCTACATTTCATTCAAGCTCTAAAAAAAAGTCATTTGTTATGCATGGCTGCAAAGTTGTTTTATGGCGCGACTTTTATTGAAACCTGAGCAATCGAAGGATTCTAAGATTGAACCATGAGCACAGAATAAAAAGGCCATGAGCGAAGCGAGTGTTTCAAGTATAGTGTCAATCTTGAGCGTACCTAACGATGGTTTCAAAGGTCAAAAAATGACACAATTTTTCACCCAACTCCAGCGAGAAAAATGCTAGGTTAATTTATATTAAATCAAAATTATAAATAAAATTATTACAATGGATAATATTGAAAGTACATTGAATTTTCTGGAATTGTTGTTAAATTAAAGAGCAAAAACATTTTCACGCTAGCGGATAAAAAGCAGTTTTCCATGCACATTTCGAATAGTAAATAAACGCCTTTTCGAGCTTATGAACCCTTTGTGCGATTTCGTTCAAGGAAATACTACTGTCTATATTTCTACAATCAAGCAGTATTGTTCACATTACTATTTTCCAGTTTGAAGGATATGGGCGCCGGTAAAATAACAGGCACATGAGACTTAACAACTTTATGTCTCAAGGCGAAGGGCGCAGAGCAGCTCCCCAGTGGGACCGAACTGCATATATTATAGAGAGAAGTTACCGCTTAACATCCGGTAGGCCTCTTGCTTCTTCTTGTCAGCTAAGCTCATTAAAATCTAAAAGCACTAACAATCATTGCAAACTTGACAGTAGGTACCGACACGGCACCAAATCTATACACACCCTCACAAAATACACGCACAAGAATAATGTTAAGTAAATATAAAAATTCAATAGAAATTTGGACCTGTGAGCACATGAATAAATGTTCTTTGTTCGTGTTCTGTGAGTCTGGAATCGCGTATAGGTTGTCGAAATGCTTTTATTGTAGTAACTGTAGTGTTGTTTATAGTTCGTGGTATGTTGTTAATTAAATAGAGATTAAGATTAAGGAATATTTTTGTTAACAATAAAAATATATTTTTGAGACTACATTGCTGTAATTAATAATGGTCTCCTTTAAGGAAGCAGACGTTCACGATACAATATTTATCCTAGTGTGGGCTATGCACGACCTTTATATAGTAAAAAAAACGTTCACATCCATACGTATATTATTTTTGTTTATTACTTTTATTTTTGTTTCTCGATCGTGCGCTCGTAGACTCAAGACCTCCTGAGGATGGTTCGTGTGGAAGCGAAACGCGTCGAAGATTCTTCCGGTTTGGCTGCGCGGCGTTTGTGACGTCACGTCGGTTTGACAGGAAAATTAGGCGGAATTGTCACTAGATATATTTTTTAAGTGTTTTTATTAAAATATTAATTTGATGTGTTCTTAAAATATTTTAAAAATATTTGTTATTATTAAATATGGATTTCGGCAAAGTAACGCCTGGATCTATTCATCATATTACTTTTGTGTTTTTTTCTCTCTAGACTATGTTATTATTAGAAGAAAAACACTTTAAAATAAACGGGTTAATCCCAAACTTCAATTTTTTTATTAGCACAAGCTCCACGGCTGTTAATTAGGTTTAGGTCATATACAATTTTATTTCCGCGACTTCGAAGCGAAAGGTTTCACGATGAAGAAGATAAAACAGTGAATATAATTTTAAGTAGGTAAGAAACCCCAAAACCATCAAACATATGATACGCAGCATTTTTAACCATTTATTTTTTGAAATATTTGTTCCAAATTTCTTATATTTTTTACCTCTCGACGTATACATATAAACACAAGTTTGGTACGATACCTTGCAGCGACGCCGCGATAACCAGCACCACCAGCACTTGACACCGCATCCTCGAACGACCGCAGTTTGGTTACTGACTCTACTGAGTGGTGGTGAGCAAGGAGTCAGGAGGGGCGACGGCTAATTGGCAATCGTTGCAGGTACCCGCCACGGAATATTGGACTTACTCAATAGAAAGGTCGAGCGTAAAAGCTTAACGAATTATATTAAATACCAAAATGGACAAATCGTTTGCCTGTCAGTCGCAAGTCCCGCTTGGCCGTGACATTTATAATGTCAAACAGAGATATAAAAAAATAGGGATTTGCCATAACCCCAACGCTTGGCAGGCGTCTTGGGGATCGCAGGGTACGATATCAGTTCCTCAGAAAGTGCTGCTGCCCACCTTCTGATATTTTTCGCTTAGTCGCCTCTTACGACACCCAGGGAATGATATGGTGGTGTGTCATTTAGTCGGGCATCCCACGGGCCCTTGATTAGTATGCCTGTATGCGGTGGTACACGGCAATAGAGACACTTGCTCAAAACAACTTCTGCTTGATAAAATCGCCAAATGTCATGTTTTAGTTTTGAAGTTCTACCATATTATGTTAACTTTTAGAGAATTTAATTCGTATTGTAATGTGGTACTGAGATTGTATGCCTATATAGTAATTTGATTTAAAGCTTTTTACCTTTGCATATCACCAAGTACCAAACGATGTTTTCCGATAGCTGTCCTTGAGAGCAATCTAGCCTGCTTCAATAATTTTCCACATAATCCCGTGTGATTACTGTGAAATGACTAAAATAAATCATATCTGACCTTCTCTAAAGGAAGTGCGAAACACATTGTGGAAATTAAAGTCATATACTGATATAAACATTGTGAGCTCAATATCGTGATCATGGTCCCGACTTCTAACTTAGTTTAGAAGTTGCATAAGTTTAACAATAATGTTTACTTTCTTCAGTGATGTAGCACGGATTAGATTGAGTACTTTTTTCCGATTGGCTGTAATGTTTTGACCACAATCTCACCTGATGGTACGTGATTTAATCAGCGAAGATGGTAACCAGGTTTTACCTGGAATACAGAGCTGGAGTTTTCAGGACGTCCGAAGGCTTCTGATATATCCTAACGTCTGTCAACCTAAGATAAAAACGAGGCTGACGACAGCTTATAGTGCCTTCTGAAATACCGAAGCACCCCGTAGATTTTACCATTAGTAAATGGCTCTAGGAGTCACCCCTCCAGGTAATGATTTCAACGAAAACTGTATAACCTAGTTGATAGTTAAGCAAACTACGCTACGAATACTTGAAATAGAATTTGATTATATTTTTATTAGAATAAGCTAACAATAATAATGAATAGATTCAGGCGTTACTTTGCGGAAATCCATATTTAATAATAACACATATTTTTGATTTTGTTTGGAATTGTCACTAGATATATTTTTTAAGTGTTTTATTAAAATATTATTTTAATGTTTTCTTAAAATATATTAAAAATATTTGTTATTATTGCTAAGAATAATGTTCAACATCAAGAATAAATCTCATATTGTCACACACTATGATTCCTTGGTGGTTGTTAGAATCGCATTCATTAAATCATATATCAAGGTATTAAGGACAATTTTCTTTCCGTCTGAGAATTTGGAAAGCCCTTCGAACGGTAGTATGAATTATTATTTTAATATTCTCTAGCGAATATCAATACGAAGTGATGTTTGCTCATTTACTTATCATTCCACAAGTTTAAAAAGAAGCCCCTTCCCGAAAAGTTCTAATAACCTGTGGCTTCCACTTGGCTAGTGTAAGCGCAGATTAAGCAGCAGTTACTACTGTGCTTTGGATATGAAAGACGTGGTGGTGTCGTTATCTTCAACGACAACACAAAGGACGACACAATAAAATGCATATTGTAGAAAGTTTTGCATCCCTCTCTTTTTGAATGCCTGTGATGGCATAGAACATATAATAATACTACGTGGTAAATTTGGGAGTATGTATATAATACACACTGCGTATACATTGTAAGTAAGATCTGTAGTTGTACTCGTATTATGCTGTCTTTAGATATTTTTTTCAACTCTCTGTATATTGTAGGGTTTCAGAAAGAATGGCAAAATATATTCTCAGAAAGACTAACTACCCAATTTATGCAGTGTGTTCTGGTACTTACATATACATAGGTATTTTCTACTAGGTACTTTGGAAAATATCTAAGGCCATGGCCAATATAGTAGTGTGATTTAAAGTCTACGGCAAAGATACATGCATATCATTAGGTTACTAGTGACCACTCCGAATAGAGAGACCTATGTGTTGCAATGGCTGATTCCGTAACAAATAATAAGAAAAACTAAATGCGAAATGTGAAGGGTCCCCATATAAGAAACGTTTTTTTTCAACGAGGATTTCTTCACCTACCTATATTGTAAATACGGTTAATTATACTAGCGTATATCTTGTTTCGCCGTTGAGCTCTGCACACATGTAGGTATGCATAATAATGCGTATAGTACAGTGCTTAATATATTACTAGTCTAAAGTAAAACCACATATTATGAAAAAGAAGTTATAGACATTTGGGCAGAATAAATAAATATGAATAGAAAACATATTTATTATATTAAGAATTATGTTTTGCTACGGATTTCTCACTGTGCGAATCTAACTTGCTCTTTGCCTATTATTTTTTACTTATCAACACAACAGATAACTTTTATTTTCTGTATTATGAAAAATATCCCCTTCGAGATCCTACTAACATATTCATACTTATATTTATAATAGTGCGGTCTTTACGCAAGGTGTAATAAGTAAGTACATTATATAATTTTCATTTCTCATACTCGGAAAGTAGTGTTTGTTTGATCCGAGTAGGGGGTGGAAGACGCTTATTCCCACCTAAGGGCTGGAAAAAGTCTAGTAGTAAATGCTTCCTTCTCTAGGGCCATGTCTTGTAACCATGGTAACCATTGTTGTAAACAAAATCGGATGCCTAAGTTTTTTCGTTGTAAAATACTCTGCTTTATTATAAAAAATAATAACAATACGTGTGGGCTTATGTAAAGGGTAAAAGAACTAGTTTATTGCAGTATTAATGTGACTTTCTCAAGTTAGTGTATCTTATATGAAAACTTTAGTCACTAATTCTGTTTATGAGCGTGAATAAAAAAAAAATACCTTTTAAGTTGGATGGCCCCCGGGCCCGGTGTACTTCCTTATATTTCACAAATTGTTCTAATTTTATATGTGTATTTTCTACTCCTGTTATCATTTTCAGTAAATATTTTAGAAAAACTACTATTTTTTACTTTACTTTTCTCGTGTTTTAAATAAATATATCGAACATCTCAATTAATTTTAAATAGGTATACTACTCATGTTATTATTATTAGTGTATAATGTAAAAAAAATCCTATTTTTTACTTTCCTTATATTCGAAATGAAAAGTAAGTAGAGTGTTTAACACGAGTGAAAGTCATCAATTCCTACTCGGATCGTAGCCGCCCTCCCTGTGCTCGGGCGTCTAATCTAAATACCTGGGAATTGATTCCTTTCGTCCCTTGTATAACAATTCTACTATTCCATCGAGTGACATTTCGTTTAGGCACTTTTGGCTATGTTCTACCGATTTAAAAAAAGGAGGAGGTACTCAATTCGTTACTTCATAACATTTGACAGGGAGAACCGAATTTTATGATTCTTTTTTTATTTGAAAGCTGTTCTTGCCGTGTGGTCAGATTTAAATTTCAATTATGGTCGACCGATATCGAGTCCAATAATGGAATGTAACTCATTTGGGTAAGTAACCCAAATGAGTTACTCTCCAATAATTGAAAAGTATTTTCCTATCTTTATTATATAGTTTCATTGACAGTGAATGACAATCGATCTCATAAGTAGCAAGGGTCTCTAAAAAGGGAGTTTTTTTTTACCAGGAAATGGAACCGACTTCAACACTCAAATGTGTGAAATAACATGTCTAAGTCGGTATCATGCATTATTTAATAATATTGTGATTATGATAATAGGTACTTTTTAACCATTATGGTACCGAATTCAACAATTTATTTCACACATTTGAGTGTTGAAGTAGTTTCCTATGTTGATAAAAAAATAAGAAGCAATGTACAGAACTTTTGTCAATTAAGTATTGTAATTCAACGCATCCACGAAGAAAGTGTTGGATAGCGCCTGCCATAGTTACTATTGCAAATATTCAATATAGTATAAAAGAAGACTTTAAAAGGCGTTCAGTTTATGACTTACTAACTCTATTGCCAGCGCACTAAGTCTTAATTTATTTAAATTAAAGCTCCTCGAAAAGACGTTTTATACTGTCGACGAATTCCTCACAGAATCAAATTAATATATCTGTAATATAAAAATATATTAATAAAAATACAATACAATAGAATTACTTATACACATCACATCAGTGTTTAATATACTGTGTTCATAAAATGTATTTGTTAATAATAATTTAAGTTTGAAATTGTATGATTTAATTACAAAATATGTAACTTATATTTGTATACTTATTGTATTTTAAATTTATTTAAATTGAATGTATAAACTAAAAAAAGTGATGACCTGCAATTGTTATAATTATTCATAAAATGTTTACGGCGCTCAGCAACTTTACAAGGAGCAAAGTCTTCACTTAAGTGGTGGACCAATAGTTCTGTTGTAACACATAAAAATATATTTTAATACATATGATATTATGATAACTTACCTCATTTAGTGCTCTATCTATCACCCCAAACTGAATACGGCACTGATTTTTACACATTTTAGCTTTTCACTCAAACCTTTCAAAATACTGCACACGTGTTTTTTGTCACTTTGTAAATTGCAAAGGGACCTTAAATCGCGCATCGCAAACATCTCGGTACTCATATACTTATATATTTTTTTTTTTTAAATGTTATTCTTATGTTAAGTTTCTGCAACATTTCATGAATGATCCAATGTCATTTTATTTAGCAAGTCCAAAAACCGACAGGTGTGTATATGATCAGTACTATGCTATGTACGAGTATTAGTTTGATCCCCGGTCATATAAAATAATATACGGGCGTCTGTTGTACACGGTTATTTTTTACTAACCGGCAGTATACAGATAATTGCAGGCCCACAGGCAATCCATATGCTCCAGCCGACTACCATTTGGCAGCGTTCCCAGCATGCTGGCAGCATTGCCCCGTTGGATTATTCGTCACTCATGCCCCCGACTTGCTACAGATAACAGTATTAATTTATATGTTCCCACACAATTTATATAACTCTTTTAAGGTATTTGAAATTTATGACTGATGAATTGACTTGCACACTAATTCGTTTTTTATATATACAAGTACGTAAATACTTGTAAAAAAATGGTTTATAATTGTGAAATAATTAAATATCAACGCAAAAGTCTCAGTGCGAACAATTAGTGCCTGTTTTGTTGAATGGCTAAAATACCGTAGCGCGTTGAAGTCGTTTGTACCAAGGAAACGAATATATATAAATCATAAGGTTTTTCAAATTATTCAGAACGTAATTGTCGTCAAACATTTTTATGGCTTATCTAGTGCTGATGAATCAAAATACGAACTAGGTACAGTTCTATTAAACGCAATTGACAACAATAAAAAGAAAAAAACCGAAATCTACAACTGAAAAATTATAGGTACCTCTATACAAACTTAATACTACGTCTAGTGTTTTACTAATTTCTGGATTTTTTGTTCCATGAACAACATAGGTACCTACACTCAGAGTAGTTTTTCCACGTTTATTATTGAACTAGCTCGGTACCTACACAGCTTGTGAAACTTGGGAGCATTTTATTTCATATTATTCTTTTTTGTTTTTATGTAACTGATTTTTAACTAAGTCTAAGATAAACGGATTGAATGATGGCGTAGGCACTAGCTATAGGTGGCATTCATTATACGAAAACAAAACAAAGAGTTTTGAGTCCGTACAATGTAAAGAAGTAGCTGTTGATTAATCTGTGGTGCAAGTGAGACAGCGCAGAGGGAGCGCGAGAGCCTCCGCAGGTAGCGCCGCCCGCGCCCGCCGCTGTACCGCGCCGCTCCGCCATGCGCCAGTCCCCAGCCCGCGTCGCGCCCGTCACCGACGTGCTCACATCGTATAACCTTCTTTCTTATAAACAACATTGTTAAACTCGACACCTCGCAGAGCTTAGAACAACAAACATAACATAAACTGATAATAACATACGCTACAGTGACTTAGTGCAGTTCCAAAACAATAAGAAACAAAATAAAAGTGGAGTTAATTGCGCGAATGCCACGGTCTACAGCCTACGCTGCCGGCGGCGCGCGGCACGTTCCCCTCCATTCATTCAAGGACCAATCGTTGAACCCATGCCTCCGCGGCTTTCGCACGAACTCGGAACGCAATATGCCGAATTGGAAATGAGCGTCGAAATCTCACAGCGATGCATTGACTGAGCCGACGACCCCGACGCGGCCAGCAACCATGTCAATCAATCAGAACGCGGGCCAGTTCAACAAGCAGAAGCAACAACTAGGTAAACAGGGCCCGGAACCGGTCAACTTTCCACCTCGTTATCATCCGCCTCCGGCGGCCGCAGGTGGCCAGAAGCTAGGCGCCGGCACACACGACGCGGCCGCGAAGGAGTACAAACCGCCGTATGCAGGCAAATCCCTCGATCCCAACAAACTGCATTACCCACCGGGAGTGCACGGTGTAGTGCCGGGATCCTATCCGAGCGGATCCATCCCTTTTGTAAAGTACAACCAAGGATACCCCGTTGGATATCCCCTGCCGCCGGGTGCTATACGTGTGTTACGACCGACTTCAGAAGTGATAACAAAAGCCGTCGTCCACGAGTCCAGTGAACGTGCAAGAAGCGCGGACGACGCTCAGAGAGCGCAGCGCAACATCGAGGAGGAGCAGCTTCACAGGAGGTCAGCGGATATGCTAAAGTTCACGAAACGCGTTGATCCGGAGGCTCCACGAGCCTCTACCGATCAACGGCGTCAGGTGCAGGCGCTTTTAGATGAAATCAAAGCCTTAAAAGAAGAGAATCGGAAGTTGAGTGAAGACAATCAGGAACTCCGGGACTTGTGTTGTTTTTTAGACGATGATCGACAGAAGGGACGGAAGTTGGCTCGAGAATGGCAGCGTTTTGGAAGATACACTGCGTCCGTGATGCGACAAGAAGTTTCCGCTTATCAAAATAAACTTAGAGAGTTGGACGAGAAGCAGCAGGAGCTAATAAGCGATAACTTGGAGCTGAAAGAACTGTGGCTGTATTTAGTCGAGGAGCGCGAGAGAGGTACTTGTGTGAACTGCGGTCGGCCATCGGGCAGGCTGCGGGACGATGGAGATGGCAGCAGCAGCAGCACTAACGTGGAGGACGGACCTCGACCTCCGCCCGTCATGCCTATGAATATGACGCATCCTCAGCTCGCTGAACGCACTGTGCAGTATGTCCGGGACCTAGAGCAGAAGGTGCGACGGCTAGAAGCGGAAAAGGGTGTGAATAGCAACGGGGGGAACGAGAGACCGGAAGCTGTAGTGCGAGCACTCCAAGTTTTGGAAGTTCGTGAAAGCGTTGAACGAGAACGAAGAAGACCAGCTCCCGATCTAGATACCGGAGAGCAGGCTCTCGTAAGAGAAATGTGCAACGTCGTGTGGGGCAAACTGGAAGAAGCCCCTCCGCAGGCCCCACCGCGCTGATACCATCGACGATATCCTAGATTAGTGTTAACGACCAAAACATTCGAAAGGAAGTTATCATGTGCTAAATGCGAGTTGTTTGTTTGGAATCCGACTTGATTGAGGTCATTGAGAACGCCTCGATGTCTCGTGCCGTGACCCAGAGAACGGCATTAAATGTCGACCTTGTTTAGCGAACCAACATAACAGTTAAAGAACTTAGTTTAACATTAAGGGCTCGAGAAACTGTGTGATTGATGCTTGCCAATAATGCATTACTGTATAAAAACAAAATTGAGAGTACAAAATAGATACTAATAATAATTGTATTTAGATATAATTAATTTATAACTAAACCTTTGTACTATCTTCCTCTCAAATCTGTTGGAATTAGGGTTGCCAGACGTCCGGGAAATCCGGGATAGTCCCGGAATGGGGTGTCTTGTCCCGTGTCCAGTAATTTCACTCTACTGTCCCGGAATTCACGAGTTTTAGGGTTTTTCTACTTACGAGGTTAGGTTGGTTCGAAAACCAACTTTACTATAAATACAAAAACTATAAATTATTAATTTACAAAATTACAAATATATGGACGCGGGTTCGAATCCCGCACATAACTTACATTTTTCCTCTCGTATATTTGTAATCTTGTAATGTAATCCGCATAGCAGGTGTTATTGCAAACATAACAATATTCAAATTATTAATCTGTCAGTTCAACTGTAGATATATTTTGATTAGAACTTGAGGTCAAGGTTCATTCTCACTAGTTCCATCGTGTATTAGTTCCATGGAACTAGTGGGTGTTTTTTTTCTCACTAGTTCCATGGGACTTGGTAATGGAACTAGTGAGAAGTACCTCCCTTTCTAAACCCAGAAATGTCCAGGAATTGATATACCTTGGTCTGGCAACCCTAGTTGGAATAGACACAGATTATAATGTTACTTTGTTAGAGGCTATAATAATATAAATATTTCTAACATAATTTGTCTGTGATCTTTTAGTGAGCTGGATGATGGGTTGATTGTATTCACTTACTGAGTATAGCTTGCCAGTTGCCTTGACTTTTTGCTCAACTAAACAATGCATTTTGATAATAATGAATTAATTTATTTAAGCAGTATATTTACGTCTAGTCAGTATGAAACATGCACATTATTGTTGATTTTTTGCCTGTTCAGCTCACAGGGTTAAATTTCTTTTGCAAGTCTTACTCCATCTTCTTTACGTAAGATGTTATTAATTTATTTAGATTAACAATAAAATTGATAAAAATATTCGGCCGTTTTGTTTTTCTATTCTGTGGATCGCATCTATTTTTTATATTGGTCGGCTACACTATAACCACTGTTTTCTGCTGCTGTTAGGTAATGATGTAGCAGGAGATGGAAGCAGCTCATTCGAATGATATATCGGAACTGTCTCTCAAGAATATACATTAGTTGTTCCGGAAAGTTCTATGCCTACTATCCGGAACAACTTTCAGACTGATACATATTTTGATACTTCTTTACAAAACTGCTTATAGCGGCTCTTTCTGAACACGGCTGTAGAATTTTAATTATACAGTTAATACCATTAAATGGTCAAAGACAAATGTTCTCTTTGGGATTGCTATCGTCAGTACTGTTTATATTTCAGTTAAAAAGGCCGTTACCTTGGTAAGTTGTTAACAACACTAGGTACAAGTACTCGTCATGAATAGTGACATGCTGCTTTATAGGCGTTTTATTGGGTTCCGTATCGGAAAACAGGACCCTATACCAAGCCTCCGCTGATCGTGTCCACCCGTCCGACCATTAAAGGTTTTGATCCGTATACTACTTGGGTAGCCGGTTAAAATTGCCGCAGAATATGTACCTATAGCTAAATTATTATATTATTATAATTATATGGCGTCACAAAATAAAATCTACTATTAGGTACTACAATTACATTATCGTAAAAGCGGTAATGTAATAGTATTAATCCAATTATTTCAGGCAACTAAGCATAATACTCGTAAAGAACACAAGCCAATAAAACAGATACCTAAGATTAACATACATTATAGTACGACATATAAGTTCAATAACTATTTATCAAGTAATGATTCCGACGTGTAGCGCGTGTAGTCACGTAGTTGACCTCAAAATTTACGAAATACCACTTCTTCAGGCCTCAAATTTGAAACGCTTAAAGTACAAACTCTAAGGTAAGTAAAAAACAAACGGATTAAGAGCGAGTCGGACTCCCGTTGTCTCGTTGTAAGTACTCGTACTCGATCTCGAACTGTGTTAAAAATTAACGATTATTATCAAATATTCGTTATTTTTCACACAGTTCCAAAAAAGAAACGTATCGACGTTAGTTTTTGGTACGGAACCCTCTTCTGTGTGCGAATTGGATTGCACTTGGCCGGTTTTACTATTCTCCTTATTCATTGAATGTTTTACTATCCAGTTAAATGGGTGGATATAGTAACTTCCTAAGATTCCTTTACCTTATCAGATTAAGCAACTATACATATATGTAATGTTCGCGGAGGCTCGCACCTCCTGCTTCCACGCGACCATACGCAAACGTGCCGCTTCCTTGGTGCGCAGAGTGAGGGCCAGCTCTAATACTGATCTGAAAATGATAGCTGGTAGATTTGACTGTTCTTTCCTCCGACATTGCTGACATGTCTCAGTACCTATGCTGGCGAGAAGATATGATTGACTTGTGATACATCGTATCGTCATAGCGTATATTTGTAATTTTGTAATGTAATCCGCATAGCAGGCGTTATTGCAAACATAACAGTATAAAATTTATAAGGTTGCATCATCATTTACAAGTATAAAACCAATTGCAAATTTGGTCTTGTTTGTAGTACAACGTAAGTTGTACTATAGATGTCGCTCCATCCCAATACGATAGTTAAAGAATGATAGGAAAGATTTCAGTTATGACATCATGTCATGTTAGCTCAATTGGTTAGAGCATACCCCGGCTAAAGGGGTGGATGGACGTGGGTTCGAATCCCGCACTCTTTAGTAAGACTTAAATTTTTCCTATCGTATATTTGTAATGTAATATAGTAACCGCATAGCAGGCGTTATTGCAAACATAACAATATTAATATGTTGTAAGGCTATTAACATTTGAACATGGAGTCATATTTGTTATTAATCTTAATAATATTTTGTTTGGTTGTAAAAAAGGCAAATATGTATTGTATCTAGCAATATATTTATTCATAGGTAAGTAAATTTTTGAATGACTGTGGTCAGACAAAAGTCACATGACATAGTTCAAATTCAAAGGAAGTATAAAAAGCTTGTTTTTTATTGAATATGTGCCTTTACACAATTTTAAATACATTTTTAAGAAACGTGGCCAATTTTACGGCTTTACCTGTAAATTATCCTACCCTTACATCTACACGTATTATAAACAGGCAGAATAAAGATGGCGGTGAAAATCCGCAGTGCGAGCTTATCCTTACAAGTTGGCAACTGCTTAATTACATTTAGTCAAAGTCAAAATAAAAAATAAAAAAAGTTCTAAACATGTTGTAAACTTATTAGTGCTTATTATTATAACGTTCACAGACAAAATTATGTATTACTTTTCTCTATGGACAAAATAAACATCCATGCAAATAATACAAAATACGAGAAAACATATAATACTAAACTACATACATATTTAAATTTAAAACTGATACCTAGTGTTTTGCGCCCGACATTTGACTGAAATATTCTGTTTTTATTCATTCTTACTTTAATAATAAAACAATAATGGCTGAAGAGAAGGGCGAAAGAGGAGAAGATGAAGATACTATAGGTGTGAGTTGTAAAACATTTAGCTACCTACCTCCCAGAATTTTATTAATTCTGAGACCTGCCTTTAGCATAGTCTGTACTGTGGGTTTTAATTACTCAGTATCAAATCAGCTATCCTATATATATATATAGCCATCCGCTATATATGTAACACGCGCAACTCGCGCAAGAGTCATAAATTATATTGGTATAATTATATGACTTGACGCAAGAGTGAACGGCCATAGGAATAAAAAATAAACGAATGGAATGAAGACTTCTAGCGTGATTCGAACCCTGAACTCTAGATCTAGACCACGCCCAGTAACTGAAGTATTTTTCAGTCTGTTTTCAAATAGCTTAGAAAACAGAACAATATTTATTCTGAGTTAAATATAGGTACACGCGCTCAAAATAGATAATTTTGAAAATAATATTAATAAGAAAAATATTCTGTGATAGGTATATCTATATACGTAACTATTAAGATAATTACTGGAAGCATATATAGATTCCTTGATTTTTTGGATTCAAAAAGTTTCAAGAGCAAAGAAACGATAAGTAGAGAGAATCATCTGACTTAAATTTGGCGATATATATCTAAAAGCATCCAAAGTTTACTCTAGTAGAAACTGCGTTGCAGCATTTCAAAAGAAACTTGATAAAAACAATTTTAAAATTATAGATACAGCATAGTAGTATTTTCTTAGATAAGACATTTTTCTGAACAACTGTACTTCCTCCAATTTCCTGTGTAGGTACACATTCTTGTAGGTATCTTGAGAGAACTTTACAATCAAAATGCGCTCTACAATAATTTCTAATAAAAGTATTTTACAACAGAATGTTCTCATTTAAAACTTTGCTATTAGATTTATGTAGGAGGTCGGAACGCGGAAGGTGAGCGACATGGCGAAGGCTGGGCAGTGCTGCCCAATGGAGACTTTTACCAGGGGTGCTACTGCAAAGGCATGAGGAATGGGAAGGGGCTGTACGTATTCAAAAATGGAGCGAGGTATGAAGGTAACTTAACGGCTGTAATTATTATCAACTTTGCTTACCCGGTTTCAAATTCATTTATTTTAAACCAACGTAGTAACAATGATCCATTACGTACATTAAGTTATGTTAACTTAGAAAAAATAAGATTTGTTACTATAAATGTTGAGAGCGTGTGTACACTGCAGACTGGATGTGATGATAATAAGACCAAAGAGAAATTGGGGAAGAGTTTTGATGTGGTAGTAATGGGATTGAGGAATTTTGCATAATGTAAGTTGTGACTGTGGGAAGAATGAACGGAGGGGAGGTATGTGAGACGGTTGTGTCCACGAAAGATATTATGGAGCTATGGAAGGCGCAAAGAGCTTTCTTTTTTAAGTCCACAATATCAATAAACTAAAACCTCTATGAATGAAAGGGGAGAACATTGGATAACATACGCATAACATAAATCGATTATGTTAAGATGTGAGGAGACGGACAATAGCCTTCCTAATGGTAAGCATTTTGCCTGTCGATTATTGTGACGGAACACACATGCAAGCAAAATTTCGTCATAAGTTTTGAAGCGCTCGTAGCGAAGTTTACTTAGCCGTTCTTAACCGATCAGCTAGCTACGTCCGCCGCGGCTATAACTGGGATGGATGAACGTTTGTGACATTACTACTGAGCGCTTCCGTGCTTCGGAGGGCACGTTAAGCCGTCGTTCCCGGTTGATGTCTTACGATGATAGTCGATATAGCATGGTGGTAGAACATTTTGCGAATGCTCGTCTGGCTAGCTACCATCCTCAAGAAGAAATTCTGTGGCCAATCACCTAACGGTGTGTTCCGGCAGCTGTCCTTGAGGGCCGTAATTCTAGGTTAGCCTGAACAACTTCTTCGACCACACTATCACTTATCTACCATCAGGTGAGATAGTAGTCAAAGGCTAGCCTATCAGCTATAAGATAAAAATAAATAATCTTGTGTACCCATGAGATATAAAGTTTTTGTCTCACGTATAATTTCACCGGCACCTAGACTCGTCAAACCAGATGATTGAAAGCTAGCAGTGTCACCATTCTCGTTTCGCTTGACATGGCACTGTGCTCATCAAACCAAAACGTTAGTTCTTATGTCACGTTCGTCCACTGATTTCATTGATTTTTTACTAGTCTGACACACAAAACTGGATTAATCCGCAGCTGGATTCATTGATTCCATAGTAGGTAATTTTCACTTTACACCTATCACTGCCTCAAAAGCTATTTCATTCGTGCCCTCTTTGCAATAAAGTTCTCATAAACATTCAAGATTGTTACTGTTCTACGGCCCTAAAACAAATTTATGAAATATTTTTTTGTCATGTCTTCGATGTAGATTTGCAAATCTACTCTGTATTCAATCTCTTAACGTGTTGTATTTTTGTGTGACGCTAATATCGGTTCACATAGCCTAGGTTAACCGATATTACAGGGGGAAGGTAGATATGACCGTCCTCTGAACCACCATGAAGAAGGATGTCACAAAGGCACCTAATGCTGGGTTCAGAAATGGCCGTGCATTTTGTGAGGATGACGGGAGAAACTGTCACCCTTTTCTTTGCCTATGCGCGAAGACGGAGAAACGAGGGCTTTTAGTGGTATAACTGCAGCATTATAATCCGCAGAGTGGAAACTTCCACATAGCTCCGCATTTTCCCCAAGGCGCGGAGTATGTGTAAATACATTTTCTCTTGTAAATAAATATTAAAATATGACTCACAGTCTTGATTCGAATATTATTGATAAACATATGACACATCCCTCTCCGTAGATCAGCACTTGAAGGAGATGGGAAATATGGTTGTGTACATTAATATACGAGTACAAACTTTTACAACTCATCATGATGGGGAAGGTCGCAGGAAAAAGAAAAGTTGGTCGTAGGAAAGTCTTGGCTGAGAAATATCAGGGGGTGGACGGGTATCGCGAGAGCGGCAGACCTTTTTAACCTCGCGAGAGACAGAGACAAATATACAGAGCTGATCGCCAACCTTCGGTAATTGGAGAGGCACTATCAGAAGAAGAAGAGGAAGAATAGTCCAAAGTACTAATAGTATTTATTACTGTGACTATAAAATCAGGTGTCGTTTCAGGTGAATGGCGTAAAGCTATGAAATACGGTGTCGGTAACATGCTGCACCCCGACGGATCCCGTTACGAGGGGGACTGGCGACACGATCTCAAGCAGGGCTTCGGCGCTTACTACTACCCCAACGGAGACATTTACGAAGGCGCTTGGTTCAAGGGCAAACGGCACGGATTGGGAACCTACTTCTTTGCAGAGTGGCAGGTGAAATTTATGGGGACTTGGGTCGAAGGAGTTATTGAAGGTGAGTTTTAAATTCCGGTATTTATTGGAAGAATTGGCTTTCGGTAGTTTTGCAACATTATAATGTTATTTCTTACTATGCATCTCTTTTTATCCAACTGTTAAAGATATACGTATAGGTACACCAATGACAATAAATAATCACCATCCTGTATTGTTTTCGTTATAAATTTAACTTTATTTCCCATAAAAATACGACTTTCCTTACCCTTATGTTTTACTTTTCTCAGTTACCATTAGTTTAGAGAACGTTCGAGATTTCCCTATATCATCATTAATCTTACCATACGAGTGGTAGCAAAACATTTTTTTTTAAAGTAGCCCGGAAAAGTAAGTCACCGTTACTTTCTTTTCCGGGGCTACTGAAGTATCTACCTAGTCTGTAAATACCGTGGTACTGTTGTCAACCATAAAAAAATACGTGTTAATAAATCAATAGGCGGGCGCAAACACAGCGAGGAGCCTTGTAAGACATTTGCCGCGCGATGACACGGTCCCCATACATATGCGGCAGTTTCGGCACAGAACATATTATAGCACTCGGGTATAAGTGGTTTCTGTCAGATGAATCATTATAGCAAGGATGCGCGCGGCAAGACTGAACCATTTTGTTCGTTCAGTTGAGAGTTAAAACGTTTGCTCTGATCTTTAAGTATCATGCATGAGGCACGGAACATAATACACGTGCGTCCAGAGTCCCGCGGTAAACGACTGAGCTGTTTCGCGAGCCAAACGCCTGGGAAGGCTGCTTGCTCTTTTTCTACCCGCCTAATGAACAATTAACGCCTAAAACGTTAATTTAAAAATACTTTCTAATTATATGGTTACCTTAATTGCAAGACTGAAATAGGTCCCTAAAATTTAACTTATATTACGTGAAAGTGAGAGAACAATGAATGCTTAGAGTCTAATTAGAGCAATAATGTTATTTGTAAATAGAGCATATTATCTCAACTCCGCGCATGTGTCTGCCGCCAATCACCTACCTAATAACCTAACCGTGTGTTCCTTGAAAGTCAGTTATTCTAAGATACCTGTCGACTACATTATCACTGATCATCAGGTCATATTGTGGCCAAAAGCATAAAAAAAAGAGCATGAAAATGGTATAAATACTTATTTATACCGTTATGTTGGGGAAAGTATGCGGGGTCGGCCCGCATGAGTGGGTTAGGAGTAGGAAGATAAAGACAAGTTCATAAAGATGACAAAAAACTCCACGTAGCCACAAATGACAGAATACTAGATGTATGTGTACGTTTTGTTCAACACAAACCTTAACCAATAAATCTTATCATCCTTTGAAGGTCCCGGGCAGATAATATACCCTCGAGTACGTTACCACGGGTCCTGGGTGAAGAGCAAGCCCAAAGGACCAGGCTGTTTCGTGTTTGACACCAACTGCATGCAGCACGGGTTCTACTTGCTGATCAAAGATCCCGATCAGGAGGAGTTCGGCGAAGAAGAAGACGAAGAGAAGGAAGAGAAGGTCAAAGAAGAGAGGATAGATGAAGACGAAGAGGAATACGAGATCGATGACACTTTGGGTAAGGAATACATCCACGATACTAGTTTTCATAACTGGATTAAAAAAATGCGCCGGGTTGTTTTTACGAATGCACGCCTATAGCTCTAGCAATCACACTCAAGTAGAAAATCTGTCATAAAACATTTAATGGTGTTTCGGATGCTGTTTTTGAGAGCCTGATCCATTTTAGGAAAGGCTTCAACTTCTGCGACCACTTCAACACTTACGGAAAGACGAATTTGAAGCATGCTTAGGGTGATAATAGGTAGCTGGAAAGAGGGAAGTAGTACCTAGCTTTTCGAAGAGAGGCTTTGCCAAAGGGAGCGATACGGACAGAAAACAATAAAGCTCTACTACAATAAAGCTACTTCATGGCACCAAAGCACGGTGAAGCGTTGTAGATACCTGAATCTAACGCCTTCGTGAATATGTAGGCGTTAGGCCAAAAATAGTGAAGACTGACTAGCAAAGAAGATGTAATGAGAAAACGCTTAATTCTTTAATTTTTGGTAGGACGCTTAAAAATACCTATTGCTGGCTCTTTAGCATTAGTGGTATTGTCAGACAGAACACACTCCATGTAATTTTGCGTCGATTTTCTATTTGATGGTTAGACTGGCCAGACTTTTTGAAAGGTATATAGTTACAGTTACAGTTTTGCAGACTTTTTGATTTTGTACATACAAATAGTTTTTTTTAATAAGGTAGACAAATGATAAGTTACAATATCAAAAGTCGGCAGACTATATATTATATATGACTATAATGGACTATAATATCCTAAAAAATACGACCAATAGGTACTTATGGCTACTTCGGCGGAGCAACTCAAGCGGCGCAAGTATGCTAGCCTCGGTATGGGTTACATATTTGAGCCGTTTGGTGTAGAGATGTTGGGTCCGTGGGGACCGGGAGCTTATCGTATTTTCCAAAACTTATCAGAGCGCTTGGTCGATGCGACGAGTGATCCAAATGCTGGCACCTATTTGGCTCAAAGAATAAGTATTGCAATTCAACGGGGCATTGCTGCCAGCATGCTGGGCACGCTGCCAACTGGTAGTGGGCTGGAGCATTTGGACTGCCTATGAGTCTGCAATGACTTGTAGGGATCTCAATGCTTTTATTGTAGTAGCTGTAGTATTGTATATAGTTCGTAGTATTTTGTTAATAAAGCTAAGCTATTTTTTTTTAAATGCGGCGGTATGCACCGCCGCATTTAAAAAAAAAATAGACATATTTTTATTAACTTTAAAATGTTATGGATTTCATTTAGCAATAAAAATCATCACTTTTACTTGTATACCTAGGTTTGTACGGAACCCTCGGTGAGCGAGTACGACTCCGGTGAATAAAAAAACCGTTAACTATAAATTATATTATATCTCTATAGATAAAAAATCATGCATACAGCTCTTTAATCAGGTTTTGTGTATAAATAGTAAATCATATCAACACAAATATTATTTCTAAATAATAGGTAGCAACCATGTGATGCAGTGCAGTACCTAGGTAATTAAAAGATTTTTAAATTAATCGCTTTCATATGAATTTATGTAAAAAATCGCTCTAGCTATTTTAATTTTATATTCCGTACTTCTGTATCACTTACTCACATGCGAGACGAGGTCTCTCCGTCCTACGCCCTCAGTCTGATATTTTTCAAAGACCATTTCGTCTTATTGGGTCCGTAGCCTAAATTTCACTCCGTTCGTCTCTCTTTTTGTGCTGAGCCCGTTCAGCTCGCGGTCTTGCATTTTATTGAATGTAATAAGTAGGTAGATACTGTCATGAAAGATTATAGATACCTATACTTTATGTGCAGGGAAGATATCAACATGGCGCGCGCGCAACGTAACCGCGTACATGGCGGAGTTCCTGCCCCCCGAGCCAGTGCCGCTGCCCGTGCACGACTCGCTGCCATCCCTCACCGACGAGAGCGTGGTTACTGACGTGGTGCGCTTCGACCAGCAATCTGTGGGGGAGGAGTACGAGAGAGCCGACGACAACGATTCCTGGCTGGTGCAGCGACAGCAGTTCTTGGAGGAAACTCAAGAAACTGCTAAAGAGTAGTTTATTCGTATGGAAATAAATAAATAGTAGAATAAACCAAGATGGAGTTTATTTTTATACAGGCAGTACTGAGGTATGAGCAAAGGGACAAATCCCTTGCTTCCGATAGGTGGTGGTTATACCATCAGCGATTGTTCCCGGGGTGGGCTAGTATCAGGTAGTATCTGGTGCTAATACTCCTTTATATGGGTTATTATTCACATCGCCATGATAGTCCTCAAAATTATATGAGAAGCGGCGAGTCTCTCGGTAGCTAGAGCAAAAATGGTTTGACCAAGGACAAAAGACTATTCCATCCTAGAATGTGTATCCAAGGCGGTATTGGAAGGATCTTACCAAATTTGGTAAGGCAGTGGAGGTGGGGAGCATTGATAACATCGTTAATAACCCTTAACCCTACTCCCTGGGTTGCAAGTCCCAGGCACCTGTAACTTGGGCCTCTTCCTCTGCAACGCTATGGACCCAGCATCAGCATGGTAAATCCATGGAATGCTAAGTAATTCACCGCTTGGTAAACATTGAAGTTTGAACTCCTTCTAAAAGTCTGGACTGATTTTCATAAAGTTTTTTGGGTGGATCCATGGATAGTTTTGGTTCACAATGAGACCCAATAGGTGCCACTGCTAGTTTTTTCTTTAGGGTAGGACAACATCTGACTCTACTGGTAGGCATAAATAAAATAGCAGGAAGTAGGATAAAACTATTGTGGGGAAGAAAATTATGGACAGGCCAGTCCATAATTCGCCACAATACCTACCTTCAGCAGGCCGCCAGCGGCAGTAAGAAGGGATAATAAATTACCCACGATACGTCATGGAGCTGGTCATGAATCTGATGGCAAAATGTTTTCAAATTATGTTCTTGTATTATAAGAGTAATATGTCATACTCTCCCGAGGTGTTTACATCTGTTTTTTTAAGTAGGTTATAAATTTATTTGTAAACATACCTTAGCTCCTCTGGTATGTTTACATATATAAGACATGCTAAGGCTTATCACAATTGATTAGGGGGATTAGTCCCACTCACTAACAGTATTACGTCCGCTACATTTCTTTATTACAATTTTATAAACACATCTCAAACCATGCTTAGTGAATGAGATGACAGAAAAAAGAAAATCAGTGCTATCCTAAGCCGGAATTTCAGGGTTACTAAACATCAGCTCAGCAGATATGGATCTAAAAAATTACTGTGTATTTTGTTTTGATTATAAGGTAGGTGTACAATGTGGATGAATTTAAATTGAAATTAAGCGCTACATACTCCAACAAACAACAACACCCTCAGTGTCAGTTTACCTCAAAAGCGATTTCATTCTGACTCCATGAGTTATTTTGCTATAGCATGATAGCAGTCAGATTGAGTGATGAACAAGTAGATGGGATCGTGAGGATGAGCACAATTCAGAAAAAAACTTGTATTGTTTGCATACAAGTATGCTAACAATTCTTATATTTGTGTGCATACCAACCTGTTTTGGAATCATACTATGTATTTAATTTTGTACAAAAACAACATACACTTGGCCTTATACAATTATTTATGTTACTTGCTGTTTACTATAATGAAACATCAATCTTTCTTATATTATATCTATTTATTTTAATTAGCAAAATAAAATTACTTCTACATTAAAGTATTATCCCTCTGCGGTTTGTAGAGAACAATATTTGTCATATTGATTATCATTTAGATAATATATCAAGGCTCATGTATTAACATACATTTTTATATCATAAGACAAACTTGAAGAACAACATGCATACTGATTCGGTACAAATGAGATCATGCTGATTTAGTTACTACAGTAATGACAAATTCCACAACAAGATTTGAGCAGCTGTGGAGTTACATTGTAAATGAGTTAGTTACTTTATGTACTTGCCATATTAATTCATGCTGACACAATAATGCCATATTAATTATGTGAGTCTGATATGTAAGCAATGGAAATAAGTCAATAAGCTAGTGCAGATGCAGCTTTGTTACAACTGCTTTTGTGTCATAAGTAATAATAATTTGTACAGGAAATAAATATGAAAACAGTCACATTTTTTTTTCTAGTAAATGGCAATCATTGATAGTGAGAAGTTAACCCCCTTGCTAATAATCATTATCTATATTTATAAACATTGTATACTGTGCACAAATTTTTATTTACTTCTATTTAATTTATACTATATAGATTTGTAAAGTTATGCAACACTTATTAGTAAGGGGTTAGGACGTTGTTCAAAGGTTTAAAATTAATATTGCTACTATATCATCAAGTTGATTAAGATTCACAAAAAAATTCACCAAGATAACTGAGATAATAACAATCATGTATTATTTAAACCAAACTGTACTCATACAGAGATGTTTCTAAATATGTTTGGTATAAGATCTAAAAAGATTTTTATTTTTCACAGGAAACAATTTTGTGACATTTTGAAAAGGAGATAGTAAGTAGTTATAACATCCTCATTTCACTATGTTATATTGTCTAGGCACATCGGTAAATAATATTAACATCTGAGAATTTGGCCATCTTTGATATACTTACTAAGACTGTTGTGACCTGTTACAATAAAATGTTGAATTTACTTCATATTGTATTCTTCCACTATCAGGACAGGAAGAATAGAAGTTGCCATATTATTGAGCAAACTACTTCATCACTATGCATGTCATTGGTGATTGATAATAATACTAGTTATGTTTGTGGAGGGGCATCAGTGGAAGCTCTGGCACTACTATTTTCAAATGTACTCTTATTCTTGAGGAGGTAAGCAGCCAGATAGTTGATTGGGTCCGGAGGGCGTTCTTTGGCCAATGCAGAGAGCCCTTGCAGAAGAATAGGTACTACAGTTTGATCCAGGTATTGACGTGTCGGCAAGGCATTGAGATCTATTCTGGACTTCCGGTTGCCGTTGGGATCGTTTTCTTTTTCCATTGATAATATTTTCTAAAAAGCATGAAATAACTTTTGACAATTTATATGTATTAAGCCCTGATTTGAGCTAGAGTAGTTAATATAATTTATCATAAAGAAGCAATTTATTTTTTATTCATGAAAGATACAACTCACCTTTACACTTTCTGGTATTTTGGACGGTGGTCCTTCTTTTATGGGTTGATTTGTTTGTAACGAAGTATCTGACATGGATTGAAGATTCAAATTTTCATCAGAATAGAAATAAATACATTAAAGCGTTCCAATTGTATCAAACAGTCGAATTCTCATATAATTCCTGCAATTGTTGCCGAAATTAATTATGAACAACGACAACGACTAGGTATTAGAAAGGAAAACAAATTATTTGACATAAAAACTGGTATGTCAACTAATCTTTTGAAATGTCATTGTCGCTATTTGACATTGATGTAATTTTAGTTTGAAATTGGTCTTGTGAAGCTCGTACCATAGATGATGTAAATGTTCTGGGCCGCTACTACAATTAAACGAAGTTTCGATTTTCATGTTCGAGCGACACATAAGACAACGAAAATTTTATTTGCGGTACGAAGTTCGTTGTTTGATATAGTCTATGGTTGGACCGCATCGTTTTATATCACAAATCTTGCCCGCTATGGAATCTTCCATACTACTCTAATATGCCTCAATCAGTTTTAAGTCTTAATACTGAGAACTTAAACAACATTTTCCCATGGTAGTATGAGAAGTCTGAGATTCCTAGTTATGGAGCTCAGGGAGAGGTGTCGCTGTTCTAGAAAATACAGGTCAGATATTTAGAATTTACGAGTATGTCTTTGTTTTCCATAGGAATTTATATTCTCAGTATTTGTATTTTGTCTGCATAATTAGAACTCGACTTTGACTACTTAGAAAACGAATAAAATTATAGTTTCATACCTAGAAAACGAACAAACAATACGAATCTGATTAAAAAATAAATATTAGGCAAATGTTTGCAAGTCTATGCTACGAACGAAATTAAACATAAGTAAGGTCAATATGTTTTTTGCGGATACCTACCTATTTATCGGACCCGAAGTTCGATAGGTACTTCGACGAATTAGAGTTCCCTGTTCGTGCCAAAGATTACAGTCTCCACTAAAATATTACTTGTTCAGGGATGCATTCCAGCAAGGTCGGGCCAAATATTGGTCGAGCTAGATTAGCTCCAAGGAACCTGGAACGACCTTTAGAGCTACTGTCAAAATGTGAAATTGACATCGATGTTTTATGTGATACAATATTTTCTGCATGTTTTGGAAATGGGATTCATTACGTAATTAAGCAATGCTAGTATAGTAATCACTAATCCCTGGCTTAGCTTGTTCGAACCGATCAACTTCGCGGGCAATTGGAACACGCCGCTTTGCTAGTCGTCTATTTGTGATCTATGGAATTTTGGTACGTGAAATTAACTTGTAAAATTTGAAAAATCATTCTCTGTTCTTATAATTGGTTTGTCGTCTTTGTTGTTGAATTGCAGTTAATTTGCTTACGTGTATTATTTGTTTTATATTTGTTATACTTTACGATTTGATTTATAAAATACTCAACACTGTGTGGTGTAATTGTGCGACGCTGCCGTCGTGACTTTGGATCTCGTAAGTACCCTAGAAATACCGACCATCTGGCCAGATAGGTTCCCTAGGGTACGATAGGCTGAGGGGATCAACGACGGAGCGGAGAAAACCCTGCATCAATCTGTAGGTACCGTACCTTTTCTTGTATTTTACTTGTGTACTTTATTTCAGCCTTCCCGGCGTGTCGCCGGAGTTAAGCATGCCATACAGATTGTTTAGGCAGAAGAACTCTGCCCTGCATGCCTGCCTGGGCAATCTGGAATCTTAACATAGCTTGTACACAATTTATTATTTATTGTAGAATCTGTCAGTTTTGACAGCTAGCCAAGATTTGGCCGATTCTAAAGGTAAAAGGTAGTAAACTTTAGGCTAGACAGAGCATAATTGGCACTGGCAGGTCGCCCGGAACGGGTATTATCTTGTCTGGATCAAATTAAGATCGATTGGAGTGCTGGAACGGCGGCGGCGGCCTGTATCCGCGTCTAGACCAAAATTTGACTGGGCCGAAGGCTAGCAGGAACGCACCCCATTGGTCTACACCTCCAGTTTTAAGGAACCAGGAACCTATTACTTACTTGCTCAGTGGTATGGAATGGTTCGTACATTTGCTACTCGTCAAGTCGCAAATACATAAATCTGTAATAAAAATAAAGGCAAAGCCGAGCTCAAATCATCTAGAAAACATTCTGTTACACTGCACTGCACATACGGTCAACTTCGCCGCCCAATACAAGCTACGAGTTTCTTTATAGATTACAGAATCTCCAGGTCAACCTGACAAGATCGAAGTCAGGAAGTGTCCAAGTCCTACATGTGGTGGATACATCCATACCATCCATGGATTCAAATGCCAGTACCCCGCCCCCTCTACCCACGCGGGGGAGTAAGTGTGTAGATACTTTCCACGTACCCCGGAAAGCATGAAACATAGAATACAACATATAATTATAGTAAGTTTGGATAGCTAGGTGTTTAGGTGGTAATGGCAACAAGTTTTTGCTTCGACAATAGAGAGAAAAGTTTCGTGTTTAGGTGTACTGTTCGAAAAAAATATTTGCAGCAGACGCGCCATAAAATGGAAAACATCTCCAGCGGGAAATTCAAAATTTAAACAGTTTTTAGAATACTTATCCCCGATCACATCGTCTGTGGCTTTATTGAACTTCGCTTCCTCAGATTGGTTTGATAACCATTATAATCTAATTTAGGTCCTCTAATTTAATTATTCGCGTGCTAAATAATATTGCTCGTAATATCTTTATAGGTTGTTGAACTTATAAACATGATTCCAAATTATGTTAACCCTATAATCATCACAAGTATTAAAAATTACAAGCCATTACCCGTGACAAAAGTAATTAAATCAATATGTTTGTATTAAAATGTATTACGGTATGTACATGCATATCAACATAAACCCTCCGAATTTCGCGTGACGTGATCAGTTAGATGTCCTACCAACAAAACCAAGAAATTGATTAAATTTAGAATTCCTGCCATAGACATAAAAAGCGTTTACGTTTTTAAATATCCGAGTTAGGAATTTTGCGAATGCTCGCTTGGCTAGCTACCATCCTTAATTATAATATTAGGTCCTTACATATGAAATTGGCGTTTTTCGTACTGGCCACTTTAATCACGAATTTCTCCTCTTTGGTAAGGAATTCCAAATTCAAATTTGTACAGCTATAGACTCATGTATTTGTGCTTCGATGATCGTCATTCATTTGTTTTTTTTCTTCTGTTTTTTTCTGTTTGCGTCACTCATTTTACAAAATGGAAAACCTTAAATATCGCATTATTTACGAGTACGAGTTCCGCCGTGGCACTAGTGCTGCGGAAACAACTCGAAGGGTGAATGATGTGTATGGCGGTCGTGTTGCAAAAGAAAACACAGTTCGTTTTTGGTTCCAACGTTTTCGTTCTGGAAATTTCGACCTGCAGAACAAGCCCCGTGGACGGCCTGAGACTCAAGTTGATAATGAAGAGTTGAAGGCTATTGTGGAAGCGGATCCATCGCAAACCACGTCCGAGTTAGCTGCAGGCTGCGATGTTAGTGATAAAACTGTTTTAATTCACTTGAAGCAAATTGGGAAGATTAAAAAGCTTGAAAGGTGGGTACCTCACGAATTGACTGAAACAAACCGGCAAACGCGCGTCGACTGCTGCGTTACATTACTAAACCGGCACAATAATGAAGGTATTTTAAACCGAATCATTACCTGTGATGAAAAATGGGTTCTTTACGATAATCGGAAGCGCTCAGCGCAATGGTTAGATCCTGGCCAGCCAGCCAAATCCTGCCCCAAGCGAAAATTAACCCCAAAAAAGTTACTTGTAAGCGTTTGGTGGACTAGTGCCGGTATTGTTCATTACAGTTTTTTCAAATCTGGCCAGACTATTACGGCTGATGTCTATTGTCAGGAATTGCAAACCATGATGGAAAAGCTAGCGGCTAAACAACCTAGGCTGGTCAATCGCTCCACGCCACTGCTGCTTCACGACAACGCTAGACCACACACTGCGCTACAGACGGCTACTAAATTAGAAGAGCTTCAATTGGAAAGTCTAAGACATCCTCCGTACTCCCCGGACCTTGCTCCAACAGATTACCATTTTTTTCGAAATTTGGATAACTTCTTGCAAGGGAAAAAATTCAACTCCGATGGGGCAGTCCAAATCGCCTTCAAAGATTTTATTGATTCCCGTCCGACTGGTTTTTTTAGTAAAGGGATCAATGAACTACCTATGAGATGGCAAAAGTGCATAGAAAATAATGGTTCATACTTTGATTAATTAAATATATTATATTAAAAAATATTCGACTTTTTGTTCCTCCCATACAAAACGCCAATTTCATATGTAAGGACCTAATATATCTATTGCCAAGCGTATAACGATGTTCTTCGGCAGCTGACACTGAGAGCCCATCCCAATTCTAGCATTTAACCTAGACCACACGATCACTTAGGGCGTATTCCATTTTACGCCAATTTCGTTATTTTTGACCACATTCTGTCTCTATGTTTGTGATCGTTTGTAACTGTTCTCCCCTGTTCCATTTATGATAAAAACGCTAAGAATGCCACTAAAATTTGCCACTTTTGACATTAGATGTAGATAATTCAAACTGTTCCAGTAGCTTCATAGCGTTTATGGCGAAAACATGCCACGACCCAAGTGGAACAACTTTTTAGGAGTGTGAGTTTTTATAGTTATTGGCGAATTTAACTCCAAATGGTACGCACCCCTACAAATAGTTAAGATGTTGGTCAAAGGCTGGACAAGATCACCACCACGATGCTAGAACAGATGTTAAATTTGTTACATGGCTCCAATAACTGTGAAACAAAAAGTAGTTTCTCTTACAAAATTCTACTGACATCATTGACTTGTATACATAATTCTTATTACTTCTTGATCATTGACTGCCATAGATTGTATATCTTTGCATTTTTGTTACTGCTACCACATGGAGTGGGCAAGTTTCTCTAAGTGCTACCATAAAATAATAAACAATTATTTATAACTCATAATTTGATAGGTAAATTACTATTACGTTATTTTTCTAATTAAAAGTAAAGTTATTAAAAACAACATTTAATTTATACGTAGGTATTTATTAAACAAAAACTTATGCTTACAAATTAACTTAAATACTACTTAATGTACAGCCCACACGACACGATAGACGCGAGAAAAACTTTAATTTGTACCAGCGAAGACAAATCCACTATTAAATCGGAGGTACATCTTCTAATCGTGGCCTATAGTTAATTTAATGACTACATTATGGTACAGTCTATAATTATGTTATTAAAGAGAAAAGTCCAAACGAGCCATAAATTATAGCAAGGAATACTTATCAAAGATAAACATCATGTTGTATATATATATATAACATGATGTTTACCATATCGTTGGTTTCGCCAATTGAATTTGTTCTCTATCTACCCATCAATTTCAAGGTGAAAAGTTATTAACTTTCTACTTGAATTTATTTACAGTCCCACCAACTTATCTGTTCAGGCGGCAAAAAAAAGAACTACAACATTCCTTCAAATTGTGACAGTTTGTAGTTGATTTCCTTGACCAGTAGCGCCCTCGAAAACTGCACAGTTAAGTTGGTGGTACTATACAAAATTGGCAATGACAACAATAAGTTGAGTAACGATTTGTATCAGTTGCCATCGAATAAACATGTAAAGAAGTATATCTCTCATACCTTTTGATTTTGGATTCATCTAGTTCACAATTTAACACAACTTGCACAATCTTTCAAATTCAATAAAATTGGATTGGTTAATTGATTTGGCGCTTAGAAATGATCGCATCCGGTAGTTGCGTCAAGGTTGTTAAGCCGCGCAGGGGCAAGATAGTGAATGCCAACACGACCCTATCTTGCCCCACCTTGGCGGTGGACAGCTTACGGGAGGGTTTTAGTGGGTTCAGGTCCCACACATCCCCTTTCACCACCCCCGTGGTGAAAGGGCAGTGCGAAGGCATTTCCCCCCCCCCCCCCTAAAAAAAAAGTTGTTTCCCCGCACGGTACACATTTTAAACCACGCCCGCCACGGTAAGGTTTGCGATCTGCTGTGTTTTGAACTTGACTTACATTTCCGTACATATTTATTTGTATATCTTACTAACGGTTCAACGTTATACAGCATAACACAGATTTGGCATTAGTAATATAAAACCGATAACGCGTTTCATTAATTGTTGAGGTGCCTTCAATTTGGAAATAGCATAAATTGCCTATAATACTGATTTTGTATTTCATAATTAATAATTAAGACGAGACTCCTTGATAGGGCAATGTGTTCATAATTTTGTTACAATAACAATTTCCATAAAAAAGTGCTGCACTCCCACGAACGACATAACATAACGGTCACGCTATAGGCCATATTCCACTTGACGTCAATTTCGTTATTTCCGATAATTTTGACCACATTTTGAGTCTATGGTTCATATTAAATGTGACCACATTTTGCGTCTATGGTTCCACATTTAATATGAACCCTAGACATAAAATGGGGTCAAAATTATCGAAAATAACTAAATTGGCGTCAAGTGGAATGGAATACACACTTAGTTAAATTCCGCCATATTAGATTTTTGACATGAATGGTCCCAGTGGCATTTGTTCAAACTCGTCTCGTCCTGCCTATCTCTTATCCAAGTCCAAGTTAAACGCATCCTCCTTTTTTACGGAGGATCGCTTGTTTTTTTACATTTGGAAAGGTAGCCCATTAAGGGTATATTCCATTTGACGCTAAGAACGTTATTTTCGATAATTTTGATCACATTCTGCGTCTATGGTTGTGATCACTGTGATCGTTTGTAACTGTTCTCCCCTGTTCCATTTAGGATAAGAACGCTAAGAATGCCACTAAAATTTGCCACTTCTGTCACTTTTGACATTAGATGTAGGGAATTCAAACTGTTCCAGTAGCCTCATAGCGTTTATGGCGAAAATAACGCCAAGACCCATGTGGAACAACTTTTTGGAAGTGTGATCGTTTTTAGCGTTTTTAGCGAAATTAACTTCAAATGGTAAGCACCATAAGTTCTACTGATAGAAATCTATCCGTAACTTGAAAACGATAAACACCCGTATATTTACTTATGTAGCTGATATTTTGACGATATTTTTATACTACGCGACGGCTAGCGTTCGAATACGTTCGTAAACAATAAACATATTATGACTCGTAACAGGTAATACCTGTTAATAATGTTAGTACATTTTATTCATATAATGAGATTGAGCGGAGTAACCGACGCAGATGTTATTGCAATACCGAATAAGAATAATTTATTTTCTATATTTTTAATCTCATAAGTTTTAATGCAATCACATTAAACCCTTGGAAACAAGAAATAAACCTGGTATAATTGTTTTCACTATTTGGGCGTCACGTGATATACGCCAGAACTCATATGAGTTGAAAAGCCGGGTCTCCACCAACCAACTTTTGTGATTCCAATACTTGTTGGTGACAAAAGTAGTCAAGTTTTGCTTGGTAGAACCCCGGCACGCGGAGGGACTGCACGGCACTTCCGCCAAAGAACTGTAATACTTTTATTATTGCCGATAGGTTAGCATTTGCACACAATATCACGTGATTGTAAGTGATGTTGTGGTCGAAGGTGGTAGACATTCACCACAGAGGTTCACCTTGTGTGAGATGCATTTTACGATAGAGTGAATGACTTAGATGCCATTTTTTTCTGTAGAACTTTTTAGGAAAATTTAATGAATGTTGTGCCATGCTGTGTGGCACTCGTTTGAGTAGAGCTATTTTATTTTTCAACAAGTATGTTCATACATGTAGAGTGCTTTTGTATGACATGTATTTATACAGATTTCATGTACTAAGGACATGATGCCATATATCACTAGCATTCAATACCATAATATATTTCGGGCCACGCGCTAGGTTAGAAGTTACATTTGTTACCGTTTTACGTGGCAATTATTGGGAAAATTTATTGGTTTCGTTTTGGGCATATTTAATGACATTGGTGACATGTATAGCGCGCGTTAGGGCATATTTTATGACATTCAATGCTGTAATATGTAACACATGTTTGGACATATTTAATGACATTAGCTGACATTTCATGTAGCATGTATTTGGGCAGATTTAATGACATTCGGTGCCATTGCATGTCGCATGTATTTGGACAGATTTCTTGACATTCCAAGCCATGTTATATAACACGTGTTTGGACATTAATGACATTAGGTGTCATTTTATGTAGTATGATGACATTCGATGCCATATTATGTAGCACGCGCAACATAATATGGCATGGCATGATACGCTTTAGTGGATTGAATGACCATAATTCCATTTTAAGTAGCATGTATTTAGGCAGATTGATTGTCATTCGGTGTCATGTTATGTAACACGCGTTTTGGCTATTTGACATTCGGTGCCATGTTAATGTGGCACGCGTTTGGACAGATTCAATAACGTTCGATGCTTTGTCTGGTTAGTCTAAGTGCGGAGGTAGTGAGGCGGTGGCGGCGGCGGGGGCGCCGGGCGCAGTCTCGGGCCGCGCTCCAGCTGCCGGCGCCACGACGCCATGGCCTCGCTCAGGGACCACAACTCAGAGAGCAGCGATAGGTCCAGCTGCCGGAGACTCGCCTGGAAATACAAAACACCTTTCATTAGTATATTTGTTTATATATTTGTTATATTTGTTACGATATTGCAATAAGATCGTGTTTATCTAAGTCTTAAGTACCCATTGATTTGTATTGGCAATGTTTACTTATTGACTACAACCCTCTTGGATTGGAGGTTCAGTTAAGGCGGCTTCTTAAGGTCCGTGATAGCACGGATTCCCATATAAACCTAAACTTTCAATAAAAGTTACTTTTAGGATTCCGTACCCAAAGGGTAAAAATGGGACCCTATTTCTAAGACTCCACCGTCCGTCTGTCTGTCTGTCACCGGCCTGTATATCATGATCCGTGATAGCTAGACAGTTGAAATTTTCATAGATGATGTATTTCTGTTGCCGCTATAACAAGAAATACTAAAAATCGGCCAAGTGCGTGACGAACACACGCAAGTGAAAACTAAAAAAAAAAGTTATATAGTGTCTAATGTTGTATAGATAATGGTGCGGAACCCTTCGTGCGCGAGTCCGACTGGTACTTGGCCGATTTATTTTAAAGGTACGTAATATTGCGGTCCTCTGGCTTTTTAAGCCAGCTTTAAGCTGTGGAACTCGAGAACAAAGTATATACAGTTGGTAATGTGACATTTGACATGTAGTTAAACCGGTTTCCGCAAAAAATCTAAGGACTGTTCCCTATCGCCTCGTTGTTGGATAATCATGGATAAAATTCGACTTTGGGAAATAATATGCAGAATGAGCAACATGCCACTACCAAAGCAGACTGATTGGTTTGTCACATAACAGACTCTGTATCATCTCTACTAGATTTTGATTTTGTATCATCTCTACTCGATTTTGTTTTTATGTTACAAAGAGCAAGCCTATTGCCATCTATCAATCAACCCCAAAGTTATCAGAAGACGCCAATAGAAATCAAACCCAGGATTTTGAGATTACAAAGCGGCGCTTTCAAACATCAACAAGGCAGTCCATGTTACTAACCGAGTCTGAAGATCAACAAAGGGTTGCTTTAATCTCTACAAAGATAATATTTACGATAATGACTTGTGGACAGCTCTACCTTAAAAATAATAAGCTTTAGGACGGCAGGCGCCACATAACTTTATAGTATTTCATTTTACAGCTATAAAAGCTGATCAAAGGAGTTCAGGAATAGTCGTGACCAAGACGTAATAAATATCAAAAATATCATCATTGTCCTACCATATCACCAACATTTGTGGGTCGGTACAAATTATGTTTCTCTACAACACAATAACACATGTTTTTGGTTTATTTTACGTCCGCGTCCTTACCCCAACACTCATTCAGAATGCTCTCGCTGGTAGTATACCTGCTATATTTCGGAAGGACTAGACGATGGTGATGTGTCCTGTTATGAGCCAAAGGTTCAGCAACACCCTACTCACGTCGCAGTTGTTGTACACTGCCCATTCGTGGCATCTTCTCCCTAAGTCGATTCTTATAAATTATCCAAGGAAGACGAAAAACTGTCTCATTCTAAAGACGGAACTATAAATATATATGTCCTTGAGAGCCAGTACTTCTAGGTTAGCCTGAACAACATCTTCGTCCACATCATCACTTACCATCAGGTGAGATAGTGGTCAAAGGCTAACCTATCAAGAATAAAAAATAAATATATATCATTTAAAATTCATATAAAATACGACGAGTTCGAGCCCACTTTTTACGCAAGCAGCTTTCTAATACTGGTTTTTAAGTGCTTTAAAATCAAATTATTGTCTGAATATGTATTCAAAGGGGCGGGATTAAATTTATTTTCTATATAATAAAAAATAACCATAAAGTTTTCAGAGGTGAGGTGAATGACAATAAACATGCGTATGCGCAGGTTTGCGGCCGACCTTCCGAGAGTCCATTCTGGGCGATTGCGTTGCTTTGGAATGCAGCACGGACACGAGTTGAGCTGATGTGGGCTGAATTAGCCATTCTATATAATCAATCATTGAAACCTTTATGAGCGCGCTGTCTAAAACCCAATATGGCCCACAAGTCAGTTATAAATTTTCTAAGCAATAACTTAAAATTAGTAGTTATTGTCAGAAAAGTTTCACTTTTTAGCCGACTTTATAATTTTTTTTAATGTTATTGTGACGGAACAAGCTCGAGGCCCACCTGATGTTAAGTGGACTAACCTCTGCCTATAACAGACGCATTTCGTCAACGACGAATTGCACTGTGCCCGTCACACTGAGAGGTCCAGTTGTTAGGTCTCATTAGCCTGATATTTTTCTGGCTCTCAAGGACTGCTGCCGGAACACACTGTTAGGTGCTTGGCGACAGATTTTCTACTTGAGGGTGGTCACTAGCCAGGCGGGCATTCACAAAATGCCCTTCCACCATGCGGTGAAGCTCAAGCCCGCGGCGGGATTCGAACCATGGACCTGCTGCACGGCAGTCCATAGCCAATGCCACTAAGCCATCACTGCTTCATATATCATAAATGGATGAGGTTCTCAATTAGATGTTTTTTTTTATGTGTGTACCGATTTTTATTTTATGTACCGTTTCAGATTATATTATTTGTAAGCTGGTGCTTGACATGTGATCCCATATAAATTTGTGTCATCTGTCGAGTAGTATTTGAGTTAACCCTAATAATGTATATATAATTGTCTTCGACTACATTGATGATATTCCCTTTTTCACTTGTCGATGTAAAATTAACAAAAAATCCATATACGATGCTTTGGAAGATCATTGTAGTATTACGAGGAGATCCCTTTCTAGCTTGGTGATATTCTGATGAAGTTCTTCAGAGACATATAATGGAACTTTTCAATGACAGCAAATCTGTCGTGGTTGCTGCAATAATCTATTTTTACTTTTTAGTGCTTATTTTTCAATTTCTGTTTAAAGTCGTTTTTGTTTTGTTTTTTATGATAGCATTGGCTGGTATGTATGTATATTACATTGGAAATTGTGGATGTGTTTGAATATATCAAACAGGTTTTTTTTCTTTTTTATAGCTTAAAATATATATATATATATATACGCCGTAGGCGAGTGCTTACGGCTCTATCGATAGATCAAGCTGAGATTGGAATAGTTAATGTTAAATGTAACACGAATATCATACGACTATTTTCAATACACTTGAGTTGTGAGTAAAATCTTCAATAACTATTTGACTTACAAATGCGCGCGTAGATTTTATATAAAAAGCTAAAAAAGTCCCTTGCCTTTGGTAACTTATCGCATCATACCGTCAACAGAAAAAAGGTTAATAAGTTATTCGTATCTTTAACTCTGAAGGTAAGAAAATCCTTGGTTTGCTTTACTAAGGAAAATTTATAAAAAACAATAACATCCCTGGCGTCAATCTGCTAACAGTTTATTAAAACTAAACTGGAAAGTAAAAAACACGTGTGCGGAAATAAGCACATTTCGATGCAGGTGACGCCTACGTAACAGGGCTTTTACGACCAAGTGTGTTGAAAAGTATTCTTTCCTACAGCAGTTATAATTTCGCCGTAATTTTAATAGCTTTTTTGTCGTTATCAGGCACTATGTGTAAATAAAAAGTCAGTTCGAGTTATCTCTGTTCTAAATTTGTAATAGGTAACGTACATATAAAGTCACTTTCAAGTTTAATAATATTAGCAGGCAATAGATAAGTACTACTTAATATCGTTACTTAATTATTTCTACAGTGTGTACCGACCACATTGCTGACGTCAAAAACGGATCTAGGCCGTCAAGTTTATCTAAAACCAATCTAGGAACCGGAGTGGTCCGAGATTGTGTCGCACGCCTCCGGCGCAGGTGCATTTGCAAGTCGCAATGTTATTATTACAGGTACATTTATCATAGTTACCGGATCAAATAATTGTTTAATTTATGCCCCAGCCTTAATTCGAACAGATACTGTTTTCGATTCTGTGTATTCGGATGGAAGGCGGTCTAATTACGAATATGATTAAAATTAGCTGTAAAGCTTTGCAGCTGACAGTTTGCGTAGGTGGATCCGCGATTAAACTAAAGATTTATGTTGTTGTGATCTCATTACAAATTTACATAAAAGAAAACGTAAGCATTTTGTTTTGTTTTTGCCTTGTGGTTCTTTTGAATGAGGCCCTGTGGAAATCTGTCGTCATTCTTTGGTTTAACTTTCCCAATAATACAGTAATAGTTGTACATTACAACCTCTTTGTAGCTTCTTCTTATTTTCAGGCTTTTTATCTTTCGTTTTAGTATCAGCTCAGCCTTGACTTGTAGGTTGTCTCTCAACCTCAACTCATTAGCTATTACTCAAAGCTTTAGTTAAATCATATAGTTTTATCGGCATAAAACAGTTGTGTAAGCCTTAAGAGAACGATTTTTCTGAAAGATTCAGGACCGTTTATAAATTGATAAATAAAAAAATATGGAGAAAATTTTGATATTTAATAGCTTAAGACATATACTCGGTAAAAGTAATGAGACCCAAAAACTTAATGAATAATTTCGAACTTCAAATCGCGCCTCACACTTATACAAACCATCTATCTTGATTAATGATCAACAAGATCAGCTGTGACAGCAATGACGCAATTAATGTCACGAAGATATACATTATCAGAACTGATCACGATATCGTTTATCCGAGGGGAAATTATCATTGCCAGCATACCTGGGGAGAATGTTTGGGAAAAGATGGAAAGTGGCCATTGGCGCTTCACGCTCGGATGGAGATACGCGAGTGGAACTGGTATGCGTGCTGCATCCGATCTTAGAACAACTGTCACTGACTGTTTCTTCTATAATTAATAAAAATCGAGTTGCATACCAATTAGATCTGTTTGCATGTTCCATAACAGAATTCAAAACTGTAGTATTGTTCGATCTGTGTTATGCGAAGACAGATGACTACACTTATAATTTAATATGACATATCCATAATTTATTATTACAATAATCAGAATTAGATGTAAGATGACACAATTGTATCTAATAGTGTAATTGACAATGATTTTTTTTTTGTTATGTAATAAGAATGACATATTATTATTAATTTTAATAAGATAATTGAATTTCATGATTTTATATAATATACCTATACTAATTTAATAAGAAAATGTAATAATTACTGTATAAAGTTATTTTTGTAATTGAAATATTTTGACTACGCTATTGTATTGGGGTTAATCCTGTAAAAATAGTTGTAATGAATGAATAAATAAATAAATAAATAAATAAATAAATAATATACACTGCGATAAGTGAATTTAAAACTTTGAATAAATTGAACGCATAAAAACTTGGTACGACTAAAGCAGACAGAACCGAATATTAACAATCACAGGCAAAATAATTTTCCCACACTGGCGATGTTCGGTAGATTCTGCGCAGGATTTCATTTTTGCTTGAGGAAAATGTACTGATTGCAGCACAAAAGAGACAATTATAAGCGACTTAAAGTAAAAAAATATAAAACTGGAGAACATTTGGTCAAGATATAAAACTGTTTAAGAATATGAGTGGTATTTTACAGATAAAACTGTACTTAAACTGATTGCACATCTTGTAACAAGAAATTGGTGTTTTTTTGATCTCGTATGGGCATATTATAGAGTAAAGAGCAGGGATGGTGGTTTGACTGACCATAGAACATCATGTTTTAACATAATGTTTTCTTAGGTTTTCGCAATTATTACACATAGTAATACACGTTTCAAACACTTTGCAGTGATCGTGGTCACGGGGTGACTGCAAAGTGTTTGAAACGTCGGGACAAAAATAATGATAAATATACGCAATTTAAACCGTTTAAAGTTGTTTAATTATTATATGTTTTAACATTATTATTAACATTATACTCGCTAATTTGAGATAATTGGGCATTTTTTGCGTTACCTTTTGTACTTACTCTATGCCTTTTGTAAAGTAACATAACTTGTTAGTAAGATCGAGTAATTCAAATGATGCGGGTGAAATTCTAACATTAATTATGTGATTGAATGTTGATGAGTTAATTATATTAACAAATTAGTTAAGCCAAGCGGGGAAGGAGCTGCATTCTTAATTCTTATACATGATTTTATAACTCGTTGTGAGGCAGTGTGTAATTGCATATCCATATGTCCTCAATATCATAGCAATAAGTAACACAGTTAAACATGACAAAGCTATGAAACTTTATGCATAAAACGGTAATTGTCTTCATTTGTTTAATGTCAGTGTAAGTATTAGTTAAACTTTTTTTTGCGGAATCAAAGATTTCAGAGAATAGATTCATTGAAATTTAAGCGTTTGGTGCATTTCGGATCATGTGGAGCCAGGATGATGCTGTATAATTCATATATGCGTAAAGCTACCGTTTCTTAAGTATCGAAGAACAACATATCTATTGGATTATTTATAAACAGATCAGCGCTGGTTCTAGCACTAGCATATGCTGAGTTGGGGACCAATTTATGACATGTAGGGATTACTTTCCAAATTTGCATATATATTTTATGTGAAATTATATTTTTTTACTTGGCGTAATTTGCTGTTGGAGTAATATATTAATAAATTATATTTTTATTAATTTGTTAGTGCAAATATTATAAGGTTGTGAAGCGCTCGTAGCAAAGTTTGCTTAGCTGTTCCGATAGCAAAGTTAAGCAACATCGCCCGCGGTCATGAGTTGGATGAGTGACCGCTAGTGACATTACTACTGATCGCTTCCGTGCTTCGGAGGGCACGTTACGCCGTCGGTCCCGGTTGTCATCTTATGATGACAGTCGTTATAGCATGGTGGTAGGGCATTTTGCCAGCCTGGCTAGCTACCACCCTCAAGTAGAAAATCTGTCGCCAAGCACCTAACGGTGTGTTTTGGCAGCGGTCCTTGAGAGCCAGTAATTCTAGGTTAGGCTGAACAACATCTTCGACCACATCATCACTTACCATCGGGTGAGATAGTTGACAAAAGCTAACTTAACAGGAAAAAAAAAATTTGAATATGTCTTGGAAATTGATATTCACACATTTAAATACAGAACCTATTTACATTTTAAGTCGGTTAGGCAATAAAACACACGAAGCTTAATATAAGTAACTTTGCAAAGTTATTCATCTACTGTTAATATGCTCTTTGGTTATTTCATATCTTCAGTTTTATTTGCGTAGTTTTGTTTTATATCGAGAGTTACGATAACAAAGCTGGAGTAAGGTCAAAGTGTGAAACTATTGCTAATTTGTTAATTGCGAAAGTAGCTCAAATGTTTATGACTGCGTATTCACTTTCAAGGATTCGGGTCACATTATTGCAATAGTATAAAATGGGTTCTAAACATTATCGCTTTTAATTTAAATATCTATTTGTTAACAGTAGAGACGAATAACATAAAATATATTTAGTTATCTACACTCAACCAGTCAACTACGATTTTAATATTTGTACCTCAAATATAAAAAAAATATTACATTAATTCATTCAATAATTTTGTATTAATTTTGTAGCCTTTGACCACTATCTCACCTGATGGTAAGTGATGATGTGGTCAAAGATGTTGTTCAGGCTAATCTAGAAAAAACTGCTTTTTAAGGATAGCTGCCGGAACTCACCGTTAGGTGCTTGGCGACAGATTTTCTACTTGGTAGCTAGCCAAGCGGGCATTCGCTAAATGCTCTATCACCGTGCAATATTAGTCTATAAGATACATTACATAAAAATATGTATTAAATAATATCATACATTATTTAATTATATCGTAAAATTTGACCAAGCAAATATAATTTTCTTAAAATATATAATACATTTCAGTACGAAGTTCGCAGCGACACGCACCTTTCTAAAAAAACATAAATAGGATAGACGTCCAATATATTCTTATTCACTCAGCAGTCATTACTATTTACCTCTTTGATTATTAATTATTTTAGAATCTTGCCAGTGTCACAATTGACCCACAAAAAGCAGTATCGAAAAGTATGTAAATAAATTATAATTTATTTTGACAATCACGAAGCTTCATCTAGCATGGCAAAATCAATTGATTCTATTGACCACAACTGTATGAATGCCTGGAACCAATTCAGTCACTTTATATTCAGGTTGTAAAGTTAACCACAGCTCTATGGAATGCGATTAGTATCCGCAAAAAAAAATACATTACGAGATGAACACCTAGATTTTTTAGATTAAATTGTTTGTTTAAAATTATCGCGGATTCATCATCGTCTGCCACACAAGTACTTACAAGTTCTGTGCACACTCTTGGATTAATGATTTTTTTTATGTGATTGTTTTAGAACAAGCGCGAGGCCCATCTGATGTTAAATGGACTAACCTTTGCCTATAACAGATGCATTTCACTGTGCCCATCACACTGAGACAGGCATACAGTTGTTTAGTCACATGTGCCTGAAATGACTGCTGTTGGAACACACTGTTAGGAGCTTGACGACAGATTTTCTACTTGAGGCTGGTAGTTAGCCAGGCGAGCATTCGCATAATGCCCTTCCACCGTGCGGTGAAGCTCAAGCCGACGGTGGGAATCGAATCATGGACCGGCGGCACGGCAGTCCATAGCTATTACTGCTCGCAGCTATACACAGCAAGATACAAAGGCTCGTAATAATACATGCATATCAAAGTTGAGATCGATCTTAAGATGCAGATTTTGACAGATGTCAAAAATTACAACAGATGTATGAAACATTAAACGTCAAAACTGCGTCTTAAGATCGATGTCTACTTTGAGATGCATTTACAAATACCAGCTTGAGTTCCACCCGAGATATTACTACTTATACCAAACTGAGCCTGAATTTTATTCGCTAACTTGTCCTTCAAAGTCAAGTCAAAGTCAAAGTCAAAATCATTTATTCAATTTAGGCGTCTATGACGCTCTTATGAAGGTCAATTACAAATTTTAGTATTGAAATATTCTACATTGTACTGCCACGTTCAGCAAATAAGGTGTATAGAGCCACTGCGAGAAGAACGGGCAAGAAACTCGGGGCCATTCTTTTAAACATCTTTTAACAATGTGTTACATACATACTATATAATAGAGTTATTACAATATATGTTTAAATTATGTAGGTGACAGGCAATAGCTTGACGGAGGCGGAATTGTCCAGGCATTTTTGTCGTTTATGTAATCAGAAACTGTGTAGTAGGATTTTTTAATCAATATGTTTTTCACATGCAACTTGAATTTCCCTTCTGTGAGCGTTGTAATATGTTTAGGAACTTTATTATAAAACCGCACACAATTACCTAAGAAGGACCTTTTATTTGTCTTTGCTAATCTAAAACCTGGCACCGCTATTTTATCTTTATTCCTAGTATTGTAATCGTGATTGTCACTGTTTAATTTAAATTTACTCAAATTTTTACGAACATACATAATATTTTCAAATATATACAGACTTGGTAAAGTTAAAATATCAATTTCTTTAAAAAGATCCCTCACAGATTCCCTAGGACCCATTTTATATATGGCTCGAATTGCACGCTTTTGTATGATAAAGATTGTCTCTATCTCAGCAGCAGTTCCCCACAGCAATACGCCATACGACATAATACTGTGGAAGTACGCGAAATAAACTAGGCGAGCAGTAGCTACGTCTGTTAACTGTCTTATCCTAAGAACTGCATATGCAGCAGAACTAAGTCTTCCGGATCATACCATCTAAGTCTTCAATCCAGAAACAGGCAATGCAACTAGCAGCGGGATTAACAGTCAAAGCAAACGCACCTAAATAAACATTTCCTTCACCAGGAATCTCCCATAAATTAGTTATACTCGTATTTCGGAGCGCTAGCTTACTTTATTCAAATAGTTTGCTTTAAGAAATCATTCTGATGTAAATGAAGGTAGTTTACATTAACGACAAACAACAGCATTCCTGTTGCCCACGGTGGGGTGGCGTCTTATAGGTGACTGGTCAAATTACCGAATCCAAAACCTATACAAAACATACATACTGTGTTAGCTCAAGACATTTTTGAAGCGTTGATGGCTCAGTGGCATTGTCTATGTACCGTCGCGCAGCAGGTCTATGGTTCGAATCCCGCCGCGGGCTTGAGCTTCACCGCAAGGTGGAAGGGCATTTTGCGAATGCCCGCCTGGCTAGCTATCACCCTGAAGTAGAAAATCTGTCGCCAAGCACCTAACGGTGTGTTCCGGCAGCTGTCCTTGAGAGCCAGTGAAATTACAGGCACATGAATGAGACTTCACAACTGTCTCAAAGTGACGGGCGCAGTGCAATTCGTGACTTGTGATGAAATGTATCTGTTTTGGGCAGAGGTTAGTACACTAAACATCAGATGGGCATCGAGCTTGTTCCGCCACAATAAAATAAAAATGTGTCGACGCCACCCAGAGAAGAAATAAGAGTAGGAAGTTAGTATGACATAAAAAAATTGAATCTTTTTTCATTGTGTCAACATTAATTATAAAGATGAGCCATTAAAGAAGTAAAGATTTTTAGACGATACTACAGTAAACGGTAACACAACAGTAATTAAATCGCAGACACCCATCAACAAATGTGTAAATATTGATTTACGAAAACCCTGCATTTCTGTACCAAGACAACGCAATGGTATGACCTAATGACCTCATTAAGTCAACACATCGAAAAACCTTACTAGTTACGAGTAAACATCGATTTCTAGACCAAACAACGGTAGTTTCATGTTTGACCGCTGTCTCATCCGATTAAAACAGTAAAGTATTAGTAAGATGTGACCAAATAGACTATAGATTTGTTGGAGTCAAGACCCTATCATGCGCGTGCATGGGTACGTTTCAGAATTCCCTAGGCCAAGGCTAATTTTGCTCTAACCGCAGGGACACACCCTTCGAGCACTCCAATCGAGCTTAATTTGATCCAGTCAAGATTTGATTATGCCTTTCCCGTTTGACTGTAAGATCTAATTATGCTCTGCCTAGCCAAAACTTTACTACCTTTTAAATCGGCTAAATCTTGGCTGGGTGTCAAATGTGACAGATTTTATGTCAAATCGTCATCCATCAAATTGATATAATGACAGTTCAGCTTATTTCTCTTGGACTTCAGCCAAAGAATAAAGGAACAAACTTAGTCCCTTTTATTTGCATCCGCTCGGCAATATCATGGGCATCAAAACAAAACACAAACCACTTGAGCAAAAGTCAAAGTAAATTAGTGATTAAGTACATTATCAAGAATCACAAAATTAAAGGCTAACATTTTTGCAATAGCAATCAAAACAATAAATATTATAAGTGGCATTTTGCTAATGCTTTATGTGTATGGCCAGCTACCACTATTAATACATATATTAATAGTGGCAGCTATTAGCATATATATATTAATAGTGGTAGCTAGATAGATCTTGTAGAAGATCTATCGCCAAGCACCTTTTGAGATTTTCTACTTGAGGGTGGTCGGTAGAAAGGCGGGCATTCACAAAATGCCCTTCCACCACTCGGTGAAGCTCAAGCCCGCGGCGAGATTCGAACCATGGACCTGCTGCACGGCTGTCCATAGCCAATGCCACTGAGCCATCACTGCTTCAAATGATATCATAATGATTGTTAGAAAAATCTTATTTTTTTCTTGCATACCCATCGTGTACGGTATCAAAATGAAGGGCTTTAAGAAACGATTCCATAAATATATACAACTTGCAGTATTAATTTCAATGGAAATATGCGGCTGGGTTTTTAATTTTTAATTAATTTATACTTGTAAAATATAGTTTAAGAAAATCAATATACACGTAAGTATAAGATTTGTGAGTAGCTACTTGGAGGATCGATGCGATAGCATGTTCATAGATCATCAATAAGCAATCCCAAAGTACTTCTAATAAGTTAGTTAAAAGCCCTTCTGTTGTTGCATAATACTTTTATATGATAGGGGTGGCCAGTGCCGCGTAATTGAATTGGACACACCCCGGAAACGGATGTAACAGGACGTTCACCTTCGGGAAGGCTCATTTCTTATGGTTTACGGTTCGTTGAATTTAAGCACTTTAAAATTATTGAGTGGTTACGTCGTCGAGCATTTTCTATATCGGAATTTATAAGTATAGGTATATACAATTTTATTTACTGCCATTGTCTCTTTTATAAACGGAATGAAATAAAATGTTTACAGTTTAGAATTTAGTTTTTTTCAATTAACACGATTTATAATTCCATGATGAAATGACACAATATGTGAATCTTCAAAATGGTCTTCAGTAACTCTAGTAGCACAGGCTGCTCTTCATCGAGAGCTAGAAAAGAAGCTCATACATAAGTCCTAATACTTGACAGGAACTCCAACCAAAAAAAGCTATAGTTCAGATCCGGCTATCTTTTGACCTGATGGTAAGAGATGATTTGGTCGAACATGTTGTTCAGGCTGGTTAGCATTACTGTCTGACAGATACACCGTTAGGTGTTTGGCGACTGATTTTCTACTCGAGGGTGGTAGCTAGCACAGCGGGCACTCGCAAAATGCCCTACCACGGTGATATAACGACTGTCATCCTAAGACAACTACCGAGACCGACGGCTTAGCGTGCCCTCTGAAACACAGAAGCGCTCAGTAGTAATGCAGTCACCCATACAAGTTATGACCGCAGTGGACGTTTTAACCTAGTTGATCAGCTAACACTACGAGCGCTTCAGAAATCTATACTAATATTATAAAGAGGAAAGATTGGTATTTATGTGTTTCTATAGTTTTATATGTATCGAATAAACTTAACTACTGGACCGACATGAAAAAAAAAATTAATCATATTTTAAAAACCAGTAAGATTGTTTAAAATATGATTAACAATAAAATTTGAAAGTTCCCCATCTTTACCCTGTATGGAAAAAAAAAATTTACGTCAAAAAAATTGTTTTCGCAATTTTCACCAAAACGGCAAGTTTTATCATTAAACACTTCAGATAACAATTGTAGATCATAAAACTATCTACAAAAAATGTGTCAATACTTTTTTTTCAACGAGCCCCCGTTTTTAGATATAACGATTCAAAAAAAATACACAACTATAGAGATGTATACAGGGTGAAAACTTTCAGCGGGGCAGTAAGGGGAAGTACCTTATCCGGTGCAGCTACTCGGAAATAGTATTAGGAGACTATTATTTTTTTATTGAATTTTGATCCCCATTCACAGATTTTCAAATAATATACAGTTAAAAAGAAAATAGTCAATTTAAACAATAAAATTTTTTGATGCCAATCGATCCTGTTTCTTATACTGATCAAAAACTTCTATGGGACCAACCATCGTTGGAGTTCTCAAAAAATAAATTCGTTGTAAAACAATCGATTATCCTAAGAATGGAAGCTGTTAAGTTAAACTATTACGTTCGAAAACATCCTGCAACCCAAACGGAATGAAATTAACTATTTAATTTCACGGAACTAGACCCAAAGAGTTTAACATCAACAACCAGGCGCTTGTTGTTACGACTAGTTCAAAGGAAAACCCCTATTAGTGCATCACAACGTCCGGCGCATTGTTGTGCTGCGTCTATACTTGGAACGGCTCTAATGAAACTAGGTGCTCGAACATCGTTTATGCAGTTACAATCATTTCAGTTTCATTCGAGGATTCGGTTTCGGTTTATAGAATTATTTTTTTCTCAACAAGAAATTTACATTTCACTTATATGAGAAATTAATCTAAGTTTATACAGGGTGCCTGGTAATGAATGGATAACCTTAAATTAGGTATTTGTATATCTAATGGCCATTCAGAAAAAAAAACAGAACAAAAAAAAAAAAAAAATGAAAATAAAAATAATTTAAATAATAAAACAAATACCTACCATTTTGAAACCGGCTTTAGGCACACTTTATTTTAAAATGATTGGTCACATGTGTATTCATACTTTTTTTTTACGCTATGGATGCTTAAACTTTGGCAAAATGAATATGTTTGTTTATTAAAAAGACCATAACTTTGGTACTACTTGATTTTTTTTGTTCTGTTTTTTTTTCTGAATGGCCATTAGATATACAAATACCTAATTTAAGGTTATCCATTCATTACCGGGCACCCTGTATGTATCATGCTTCGACATTTGATGAATTCAGTTAGCATACATAAGTACTAGAGTATAGTCTAACATTTAGTAGTGTTACACAATATACGGTAACTTAAAATGTGAGGAGGACAAATAATAGTACATCATAAAATAACAGATACATAATAATGGTATTACACCTTATAAATTTATATACAATTTGCGTTGCCGTGAGGATTGGGAAGCAAAATGTTAGTAGCTAACTAATCTAACTCAGTAAGTTAGTCTTACTTAATTAGATACTAGAACTAATCTTACTAAGTAAGTTAGTCTAACTTACATAGATTAGGCACCATTTAAGTATTTATGAGTCAATGCTAGTCACAATATATTTATGGCCTCGCGCTTCGATAGCTAAAACTGACGCAGAAACAATACATATCTTATTCTGCATTTTATTCATTTGTTTATTGCTTTACATTAATAAAACTAACCATATCGCTTCACTCTCTTAAATAATAATAATTAATGTTTATTTCCAAAAATAAAGAGAAAAGATTTATATTTTTGTATGCAACGAATAAACTTAATAACTACTGGACCGATTTGCATGAAATTTAGTATAGAAATAGTTTGAGACCCGGGGAAGGATATAGGATAGTTTTTATCCAACTGTGCAGAAACAGGTTGATGATTTTGCGCGATAACCGACATACGCGCAGGCGCAGCCTCGGCCGGAAAGCTAGTCTTTGATTATATATATTGATAAATAATAAAAGGCCACAAATCAGTGATATTTTCAAAGAAACTATACAGAAAGGGAAATGGAATGATCTCACGCAGATTAATGTCCAGCGGGCAGCGCAACTTGAGCGTGAACTAGAAGATATGTCTTCCGGTCCACTATATCGGTAGCGCTTGCGACGGTTGTGAAAAGAAAACCAAAATTATATCATTTAAATTCTTACTACTTACTACGTATCAGCCGGATTGTCCACTGCTGAACAGAGCCATTAATGGAGGGTTTGCCATAAACCCCACGCTTGGCAGGCGTCATGGGGATCGCATTTAAGGTATCAATTCCTCAGAAGGCGCTGCTGTCCTTCCGGTATTTTACATTTAATCGCCTCTTAGACCACCCACAGGGTAGCAGTGGGGGGGGTGACATTCTAGCCCGGCACCCCACGGGGCATTCTTTATGTAATAATGCTTATCTTGAGAGGAAATTCAAACATACTATATACAGTGGGACTTAATGGAAAAAAATTATAATCGAAGAAAACTAAAATAACTTCATAATTTTATGATAGGTCAAAACAAACGTCAATAGTGTACTACCTAAGAGTTTACCTTTGTGCAATTCTAATGTAGGTAAAAATTATTTTACCTATCGAAATCATTATACTAAACAAAAGCAAGGCAAGTGCTTAATGAACTCTATCACTTTAATTTTCAGTCTGAAGTGCAATGTTGTAAATGCTATTGTATCATGGAAAGTTAATACAGGTATATTTGGACAAGTTTTATTTTAAAACTACATGTCGGTACCCTTTACTAAGAAGCATTATGTTGTGTATACATTTCTGTATTCCATAGAAATTTGTACACAAAAGCTGCGCCGGCGCCGCCGCCCATCGCGTCGTCAGGTCGTCACCCACGTGCCACGTGTATATAAACATCATTTTGAATTCAATACGCCCCTCGAGATTTAGAGATATGTTAATATTCCTAAGGGCCGGAAGAAAGTATTATTATTTATATTGGCATTGAACTTTTATTGTAGTGGTCGCAGATGAAAGAAGGTGTGCATTGACAAAAAGAACGTTATTATCAAAGAAACGCAGTATATATTTTATATATATAGTGTATATATATATAGCAAATAATTTAATAACACTAAGCACGCTCAAAAACAAGAAAATGTGGTTTTAAATGCTTAATTGAAGCGCTCGTAGCGAAGCTTACTTAGCTGTTCTCAACCGATCAGCAAAGTTAAGCAACGTCGCGCGCAGTCATGAGTTGGATGGGTGACCGCTAGTGTCATTACTACTGAGCGTTTCCGTGCTTCGGAGGGCACGTTAAGCCGTCGGTCCCGGTTGTCGTCTTAGGATGGCAGTCGTTGTAGAAAATCTGTCGCCAAGCACCTAACGGTGTGTTCCGGCAGCTGTCCTTGAGAGCCAGTACTTCTAGGTTAGCCTGAACAACATCTTTGACCACATCATCACTTACCATCAGGTGAGATAGTGGTCAAAGGTTAACCTATCAGGAAAAAAAAACAATCTTATAAGAAGAAACAGTAGATTCTTACGTCACGGTTTTGTATACAAGTAACTGTATAGATATGATTTTGGGACCCATTGAGATGTGGGGAAGGAGTGAATTACCATGTAATTTTATGACTCACACGCAAAGCCCCGAGTTTCTTGCCCGTTCTTCTCGTTTCTTTTGCTGAACGTGGCAGTACAATTTAAAATACTTTAATATTAAAATTTGTAATAGACCGTCATAAGAGCGTCGTAGACCTACGTCTAAAATGAATAAATGGTTTTGACTTTGATTAAAAATGCGAATATATGTGAAAAACACACAAGGGTGGATACGTGTGCGTGTTAGGGTGAGTTTGTGTGCGTCTGTGTGTGTGTGTATGCGCGCGCGTGCATGTTTGTACCATTACCATACCAGTACCATTTATTCCCGAAAGGTCTGGAATTTTGAAGAAATTATATACATCGGTCCATTGACACCTGAACACAGCGTATTATTTATGCTGATTAACCGAGAAGTTCCTGATGAGAGAGAACGATATAAACAAATTCCACACAAGCAAAGCTAGTATTCACTTATACGTGATTATTACCTTTTACGTTGGTAACGATTCTAAAGCACGAGCAACTAACAATATTTTGTTGCGCCAAGTTACTAATTATTCTACAGCTTTTTTATCCCACGCATTATTTGAATTTTCTATTTTCAAATAAATTTTGGTGTCACGGATTTGGACCAGCTTTTTGACCGTAAAAATGTGGTGTCTCTATAGAATATTTTTAGAGCCGACACAATTCCACGTCGTAAAGTGCTTGCGCCCATTAGGTACAGTTACACGTTAGAAAAAACTTATCAGCACCACCGTGAGACCAGTCCACCCACGGCCCTTCTAATCCAGTCCTCGTGTTTTCTACCATATTTGTCCAAACGCTCCATCTAACTGTATGTTATGTACCTTTTTATGGCTATCTGCAGTTATCTACTTGGTTTAGTTTTAAACGGTCATACGGTATTGCACCTTGTTAGGATCGATTGATTCAAGAGACATAATTCCGTTTAGATGTTCAATTTGCTGGCTTGAACACATGTGAATACTTGAAAATTTTTTTAAGCAATTTGCAGTGTCGCAGGCCCATGGTTCGATCCCCACCGCCGGCTTGAGCTTCACCGCATGGTGGTAGGGCATTTTGCGAATGCTCGCATGTCTAGCTACCACCCTCAAGTGGAAAATCTGTCGCCAAACACCTAACAATATGTTAGGTGTTTGGCGTACACGAGACTAAACAACTGTATATCTGTTATAGAAAAAGGGTACCGCTTAACATCAGGTACATCTCGTGCTTGCTCCGACAAAACAAGATAAAAAAACATGTGATTTGGAATAGCATGGCACAAACCGGATCGCTTTAATCACACGCTTCAACACACTCGGCCCCGGTACTACAAAAACTGTATACCGGTTTTGGATTTGGCAAAACGTAGAGAAATTGTTACCTGGCCTTATTTCAAACCACATTTGATACCTGAAAGCCGTTTTGGCACAGAACTTAGATCGTGGAGCCAACAAATTACTCAGCTAATATCTTGGAAACGTTAAACGTAAGCGAGATTTAGGACGGACTAAATTTACTAAAAATATTAACCTAGTCCAAGACAAGTAAGAATAAGGAAATGCTGAACGTGTAGGTGCATGTGTGACATCGATAAATTCTTTCAGCCTTACTTATAAACGCTACTTAAATTTTAAACATTACTTAGCCGCTGATTAGCAAAATTTCTTACTCATAAACGCTACATAACTTTATCCAGTACCTAAGTACTGCTTAAATCAGCTGTCAATTTAAACACCGTCCCACCCTTGTTTAAATTTTAAGTAACAAGATGGCGCCCATATTTTTATCAGCTGATTTAGTTACAGACCCACCAACTTATCTGTTCAGGTGGCAGAAAAAATAACTATAACATTCCTTCAAATTGTGACAGTTCGTAGTTGATTTCCTTGACCAGTAGCGCCCTCGAAAACTGCACAGTTAAGTTGGTGGTACTATACAAAGAAAAGTATTATATTTACTTTTTAATTTCAAGATATTTAGCACTAGATACATGCTATTTGGCCATTTAGGTCATTCATAATACTTTTTAGTACAATGTTGTCAGTTTAAAATACCTTTGACCTCATTATCCATTGCTTAGCTAAACAGGTGCTATGTAGCGTTTATAAGTAAGAAATATTTAAGCATTACTTAAACACTGTTTAGTTATCCATTACTTAGCAACTACATAGCGATGTTTTTATAAGTAAGGGGGTTTATCTTTCCTACGCGAATTCTTATAAGACTCGTAAACAAAGGCCGTATTTTTAGTACCAGCACACTTGTAGATTACGATCGGGTGTAGGGCAGACCACATGCCAGATAAATACTAAATACAAATGCTCGGGACTGGCGCGTGCCCACACATAAAGCTGAGAGATGCAGCTGCATCTTTGCCACAACTACCTACCATTTTTTATAACACCCATATCCTGGATAAACATTGCCGCTCAACAACATTAAACGTGCAGCTTGTTAAGACAAATAAGGTAAAAACGGAGCAGGTGCAACGGTAGCCCTGCAATTTTGTCTACAAGTATTTGATACGTACCACATGCTTGCACGGTATTTAGATAATTACAGTTTATACAGAAGTTTCGAAGAAAATAGATCTAAACGGGAGCTGGTTCTCAAGGACAGCTGGAACATACTACATATTACGTGCGTGTCGGTATATTTTTTCATCTAGGATGGTACCAAACCATTTCTGGTAATTGTGAAATACCACATTTTTTATGTACAAAACGTCTCACCTCGAATGCGAATCGAACCCACGTCCACAGATTTTACGCACCGCGTGCCTTAACCACTGGGCCACCTAGGATCTCTCGGCTGAGCCGAAATTTTGTACTGTAATTGTATTACTTTAGCCGTCATAGGAGACGGTGTTTGGTTTCAGTGGTTGGTCATCAATGAGATTATCAGACTTTATCTGATCGAAAGAAGTCCTTTTTCAAACACTTAACTCCCGTAATGATGTCGCTACCCTTTTATATCTAAATGAAATACCACATTATTTAAAAAAATGCTACTTGTTCATTATATATCTCCACAGAATTTGATGTTTTGATGCAAGAGAGATTAGCCGTAGAGTACGTATAAGTACAATATTAATAGGTATATAAAAAATCAGAGGGATTTGCCATGCTCAGCGTTTTTATTAAATCTGCAAATCAATACTGAAATAAATCAGAAATAATCAAAGTATTTGGTTGATATTTAACTACAGAAGCCGATATAATAACAGCGGACTGTTGGGTGAGTTCGCAGCTGACAATGGCGTGAAGGTCGAGCAAGATTGGTTGCTAATGAATGGAACATCATTGAGTGCCAATACTGAACCCGAATGAGCTCAATGTCAGGCTTGATAAACTATCTATCTATACATTTTCATTAAACTCTACTCAGAGAGAATAGGATGTTACCCAGCACAGAGGCACTATCGATACCATAGCGGTTATTTTTTGTTATTACAATGGAAGTACTACTGCTTCGTTGGTTGTAAAGGAACTCTCCATGAGTCATTGGAATGGAACTCGTCACAAACTTTACTTTTATTGCTTTATAGACCACAAACAGTCACAGCTTTAGTAAGCTTTATGTGGTCGAAGATGGTAGTGCCCAAATCTGAACATATCATTTTAAGTGCCTTGCTACAGATATTCTACATGATAGGCAGCTAGGCGAGAAATCGTAAAACGCTTCACTGCTACTCTAGAAACGACCTCAAACATGCGGTGAACTTCCAACTCTCAGCGGAATACGAACCATGGACTTCCTCAGCAGTCCATAGCCATACTAAACTATACCAACAAAATTGCTTAACTAAGACCCAACTTCACCAATCTAGGATTTTAATACGGGGATAACTTTATACTACAAAGCATTGAAATGTGATAGGCCTTTGCTATCTTAGAACGGCAGACCTAGTAGCATATTTAATTTTTTGTTTGATTTCTGTCGTGGAGAAAACTCCTTAGTTTGGACTTTATTGATGTGTGACGGGAGTTTTATCATTGGTGGCAAAGTAGCCTACATTCATTTTTAGTCACCGTAGAATATAATATTTAATTACCGTCCATAGCTATACCGTCAAATTCGAAGGTTTTTTTTCTTGGATAAAAAATCCTTTGTTACCAACCGTCAGCCTGATGTCAAATTTCATTAATTTATTTATTTATTTATTTACAAAATCGTGGGAAAACTTACAGCTAGGTATGTAATTTAGGTCGATATACATATATATGCAGCTTAAAGTTACATATACAGGAAGGCCAATTACAAGTTTTCACAGATATCTTAGTACCTACCTAGTAAGTAGGAATAGTATGTAGATTATCAGTAACAGTTAACGACGATAATAATAAAATAAACATAGAAAAGTGTATAGTTATAGAAAAGTAACACAATCACACGCGGACCAAATTGTATGCCTTATTTAACAAAAGTACATATCGTTAAGTAAGCGTTTAAGCCTACTTGAGCTTGTATTAAATAGGTCTAATTCACAGTTTACCCTAGCTAAGGAGTTAAAGGATCTGGCCACTCTTATGACAAATGTGTTTTGTCTATAATTTGATGTAACCAAAGGAACATGAAGAATGTCAGGTTTTCTCAGTGAGACTGCAATTGTTCGCAGCCTTATGTGCTCTAGTAGTTCAGGGCAGTCCACAGTGCCATTCGCAATGCCTAACAGATAACATAAATCAGCTACTTCTCTTCGTTTGTACAACGGAAGGAAATGAAATTTACGACACCTTGTATCGTAATCAGGCAAAAATATATGGGCTCTAAATTGTAGATATCGTAGAAATCTCTTTTGTATAGCTTCTAGTCGTGAAGAATACACATCGTAACAGGGATTCCACACCTGTGATGCATATTCAAGATGACTACGGACATATGCGCAGTAAAGTATTTTAAAAGTTTTAATACTTTTGAACTCCGACGACATTCTTAAGATAAAATCTAATGAACGTGATGCCTTTTTTACAATATTGTTAACATGTTGATCAAATAACAATTTGCTGTCAAAAGTAACCCCCAAGTCTCTAAGCAACCATATATTAAGCAACCATATATGATAGACCTTAGTTACCATAGACGTCTAATGGTGTTGCAGCATTCTAAATTTTCCATGGTATAGCCTTTAAAGATATCCTCTTATTACTTATTCCCTAGTTTGGTAAAATTGTGAGTCAGAAAAAATAATCGTCGCTCCGATGTGAACAAATACACAGTTATAATTGAACTTAAATGGAATTTTAATTGCATGGATATCGCAGCTCAGCCACGAAACGAAAGTAAAGACCGACGGAGCTGATTCAATCCTATTTAATCATCTTCTCCTCGACTGCGACACGAAACCATAACAAAGCAAGCCGTCCGTGGAAATCCCTGGCATATCCATTAACTAGACGCGATGACGCCGGTTACCAATTTATCAGAATCTGTGCAATATCTCGGCGTATAACACTTGTTGAATCACATCGCGTCCGTCAGGTCGAGGTTGTAAACCAACATGGCTGAACAGTGTGAATCATCGTAGAAGCCTGTTAGCAAAAAAACAACAGAAAACTAGAATTATCTATATGAATATTTAATAAAGTCTTAGGAACGTTGCATGCTCACAGATTTTAAAACGACCATTATGAATGAATTCGACAGTTTAATTTTTCGGAGTTTGCGCGCTGAAGTATACTTATATACTTAACTATTTTTCTATATTTAAGGTGTTTCAATAAAGTGTTTCTATCGATCTATCTATATAAAGGAGTACCGGGGGTGTCGGGCTCTAATTCAAAATTTAAAAAACCGTTTTAATAGATAATCATCAGAGAATAAAAGTAAAATAAGGATCACTCCGGAAAGCCATTCCAACAAATAAGAGACTCTAGCTCGTAAAGCACGGAGGTCTCAATATTTATACCTAGAAGGCGTCTCTCTTTCTATCGCATAGACACGCATAGCTCTGATCTCTTCTGACGCTTCTATAATAATCTCGTCCGGGCGGATATGCCGGTACATACCTGTAGCTTTGTACCTAAACTTGCAGAGTGAGCTAGGGGGCCAACTCTCACCGCATATTGTAATAATAACTTATTCTTACTGCTAAATTTAATACCTCCACGTCAATTAAGCAAGCTTACAATTTGGTAATGGAATCGCTCAGCGTTTTGATGACGTCAAAGCAAATTGTTCACTCTATTCGCGAACTCTGACGTTACATTTAATACGAAGTATTACTGATCCAACGACAAATCCATCATGTTTATCCATCTTAAAAAAGTTACATTCTAGTAACGGATTTATACTTGATTTTGAAACCATACCGGTTTTATGGTATTTTACGATAAAAATGGGTTTAATTAATGTGTAAATTACATGCATTGTTATTATTTCTATTCTACTTTAAAATAAACGCATCAAAATTAATTGATGATGATGAGTGAACTAAGTAAAAAAGTTACAGACAGCTGTTGAGCAGCATACAATAAAATGTCATAAAACTATCGGAAATCCGTTCCATAACATCATAGTTCGGAACTGTGCGAGCGGGATAACGGTATATTGTAAACATCGCGAATCTCGTTGGAACATCCGTGATACATATTTCATTCGTTCAAACCATTATTGCTTTATGCGGTTGTGGGACGGTGATAGTTTGTGTCTACGAATGATTATTTTAAGCATGAAACAAAACGCTCCTTTTTTATGATGGTTTCGTAAAAGGTGGGAGTTGTCCCCCAGGCCTGACAATTTGAAGTTCCAATGAGTAACAAACTGTGGTAATATCTAATATGATAATATCTATATAATAAGATAATACGTGACATTAACACAAAAAGAGTTTCTATATAGTTTCAATCTTTGATTGGTAAAGTTGTTAACACATAAAATTACTAGTAAGTAAGCGCTGCATTATGTGAGTGGAAGGCATAAATCATGGATTTTAACGTAACATGATATATTGGTAGAGAGGAGGATACGGTGGCGATCTTACTCGTGTTCGTCGATTGATGCAATCTGAGTTATGAACATGAGTCAAGTTGCCGTTTTAGTTATTACGCACGGATCTGCATAATCAAGCCATAGCGCTACAGTGATTTTCTCCAGATATGTATCAATTTAGATCAATGACTGGGTGTTTTCAGCATAATTGTTTTTAGAACGGTCTCTCTCCGGTTTACTTTGGCTAAGATATCGACGAAAATATTATAAACTAGCTGTACCGCGAGGTTGCACGTGCCTAGACAATGTTGAAAAGTATCCGCTGTTATCCAGGACCTAATAATCTACCTATATTCTAAGTTACATCCAAATCTATTCAGCCGTTTCTGCGTGAAGCAGTAGCAAAGTTACATTCTCACTTCTTCACAAGCTTTCGAAACAAAAGTCTTAAAAGCACCAACATCCCGTGAGGTGCCAGGTTAGAATGTGACCCTCCATCTCTACCCATTGGGTGGGTGTAAGAGGCGACTAAGGTTGTAAGAGAGCACCTCTTCTGAAGAACTGATATCTCACACTGCATCCCCATGACGTCTGCCAAGCGTGGGGATTATGGCAAGCCCCGCTGATTGGGGGAGACAGTGTTCAGCAGTGGACAATCCGGCTGATACAGTACAGGCAACTAACTATAATAGTAAATAGACTCTTAATGAGGACGTAAATACATCATCATCTCCCAACCTTTATCCTACTCATGTGGGGTCGGTGCAACTCGGTTACAGTCTGTTCTTCTATGACAACGTAACGGACAACACAAGAAATTGCAAAATATGTTTCCGCTCACAACACATAGGAAAACAGAAGGACATGGCACAAGGAAATGACAAGGAATGGGTTTCGGCATTATAACTGCATGGCTGCCTTCCTGACGCCTGACTTCTTTGGGAATGCTCTCGTTGGTAGTTTTCGCGCTAACCACATCGAACAGGAGGATATGGATGGAACAACTGTAAGGCATCATAAGAAGTAAGTACATATGAATTGGTATAACCGTGGCAATTACCCAAACGCTGAACAGCTATTTCTGTGTTACTGTGTGGATCAACGTACCCTTCGCCAACACTTTCGTTTGCCTACCTATTAAAAACAGCACACAACCATTCCCATATTCACTAATTTCTCATTATCTTCAATTTCCCCAACTTGCCCACTTAGCTTATCTCATTCAGTTCCACTGTGTATCAATTGATATTTATTAGCTTGGGCTTAAGCTTATTTTGATTGGTTATACACTTGGCATCCGCGTGGACGATTTCGTCCATTTGTGAATATAATTATATTGTTCTCATTAAGATGTGCATGAATTAAAAATACAAGAAAAAAACTTATAATTAGCGAATAAATTTTACAATGATATTCTATGCAATATTTTTTAGGGTTTCGTACCCAAAGGGTAAAAATGGGACCCTATTACTCAGACTTCGCTGTCCGTCCGTCTGTCACCAGGCTGTATCTCATGAACCGTGATAGCTAGTCAGTTGAAATTTTCACAGATGATGTATTTCTATTTCCGCTATAACAACAAGTACAAAAACAAAATAAAATAAATATTTAAGGGCGGCTCCCATACAACAAACTTGATTTTTTTACCGTTTCTTGCTCGATACTAATAACGGTGACAGGTAGACGCTTCAACTATTCACAGAATATTTAGTTTTATGTTCTTTTTAAATATAATTAATTGCCCGTGGGGTGCCGGGCTACAATATCACCCACCCATCTCTACCCGTGGGTATCGTAAGAAGCGACTAAGGGTAACACACCAGAAGGTGGGCAGCAGCGCTTTCTGTGGAACTGATATCTCACACTGCTATCCCCAAGACGCCTGCCAAGCGTGGGGTTTAAGGCAAACCCCCCATAATGGGGGAGGCTGTGTGTTCAGCAGTGGACGATCCGGCTGATACAGTAAATAATTAAGGGGGCTCCCATACAATAAAAGAGGTTTTCGCCGGCTCAATCGGACACTGCCAAAATAGTCTGAATAACAATTATATCAAACATCATTTTTATAAAGGACAATATATTTTGACTAAACAATACATTCCTTTTTATTATAAATTACTTTAAATATGTGACTCTATCATTTACAGATATCAATAATATCGAGTTTTCCAAAACATTTGTATAGATAAAGAGCACTTGGATCTATTGTCAGGCAGCGAAGGACCAATTTTATTGTTCCAAGGTTAGTTTAAGGAAGGGACGTATAACTGTACACATTAAATCAAAAGAGACAGCTGAGTAGCAATAGATTGTAAACTAAGGCGAGGATTTGGAAGACATGTGTCCGTCACACGAAAGTCGGTACAAGGGTAGCATCGCCAACAAAAGGGACCGTTCGGCATTCGGCACACGTGTGCGATTTGGCCGACCAACTCATGTGAACCGACCTTAGGCTAAGTAGCACAAGGAGTGTCGATGAACGATGGAAAGGCGTTACTGATAGAATTATACATGGATAGTATACAATAATACATATATTTAATGTTTCTTTCGCTAACATTTCATCAAATGTGCATAAAGTTATTATTTATAACTTTACCAACTGTGAATGTCTGTCAAAGAAGGTCACTCTATGGCAATTTATATAAGCTTCCTTGAAGACTTAAATATCTCCAGACCCTGATATGCCTCCTTACCTGCCAATATACTCGTATATTTACTATAAACTCTGAATAGAGCTGTCGTGATAGCTTTGTGAAGTGGATTTACATAACTTTGTCCAATTCACCTTGACAGCACAGCGCAGACATTTTGGTCAAATACCGTGACCTTTATACGAGGTCGATAGTAAAGAAATCAACTTTAATAAAGCGTTAGATAAGAATCGCTATTAAAATTAAACCAAGAACGTTTATTGAAATTTTACTGTGTGTTTTTATCTCACACATAGAAGACTCTGAGTAGGTGTTTATTTGAGTGTCCATATTTTCAAAGGGTTTTCGGTCTTCGACGAATCGAAAACAGGTCTTCATTGTATAGGCAAAAAGATCATTAAACATTTGGCGAAGTACGTGAGAAGAATGAAAATTCCAAGTACAAATCCCGATACTAAAATCCAACTTCCAAAGATATATGATAAGCATTGCACCAGAAAGGGTAACGGAAATAAACAGTCTACTATCGTTATAACTGCTAAATAATCAGCTTGTTGATTGCTAATTAGACGGGTTTCTGCCTCAGGACGTTCGGTCGTCGGGTGTGCGAATTTAGCCGTCGGAAAGGTCGAGGATGACTCATTTTATGATTCGTATAATGTCGGTCTAACATTATCCCGCCGCAAATGTGCGAAGATAGTGGCTTGTATAGAGGTGTGTAATAAAAACAGAAATATCATAACATGGTGCATTTAGCTGACAGTATAAATATTAAAGCGTTTATCGAACCAATTTTGAGAAAATTCAGACCAAAAAAGTTTGTTTGAACACCTTGTAGCTTTGAAGCGCTCGTAGCGAAGTTTGCTTAGCCGTACTTAATCGATCAGCTAAGTTAAGCAACGTGGCCGCGGTCAGGAGTTGGATGGGTGACCGCTAGTGACATTAGGTACTACTTAGCGCTTCCGTGCTTCGGAGGGCACGTTAAGCCTTACGATGGCAGTCGTTACAGCATGGTGGCAGGGCATTTTGCGAATGCCCGCCTGGCTAGCTACCACCCTCTAGTAGAAAATTTGTCTCCAAGCACCTAACGGTGTGTTCCGGCAGTTGTCCTTGAGAGCCAGTAAATTCTAGGCTAGCCTCAACAACATCTTCGACCACATCATCACTTACCATCAGGTGAGATAGAGGTCAAAGGTTAGCCTATAAGGTATTAAAAAAAAACCTGGAGAATAGGAACGCAATTTATATATCCGGTTCGCTAATTCCATATTCAGTTTAAGATATTACCACGAGTAGGTAGACACAAACGCAATATCAAACTTTATACACGACAGCCTGTTTAGTCGTATGGACGAAACACGATACGCAACCTATTTGCACTGCGGCTTTAGAACAATGCACCATAAAATCCTTGGACTATTCTATTCCCTCGGCCACACCATGGCATGCCCTTGAAACCTAACTGGAAACTTGCTAGATTTTGAAGAAATCTTTTCATATACACAGCTACAGGTGTAGATATTACGTGTTCTTGTAATGCCATAAAGTAATCAAGAGGAATTCATTCTCGGTTGTGTCTCTCTTAGTCATTGTTTTCAGTTTACATTTTTTTGCATCAAGCGGATACGTATTAATTTAAATTGATAACAATGATACATTTAGCGTGTCAAAAAACTACCATTATGGTACTTTATAAAATGCCCGGCATTGAGTCATAGACGCCTTACGGGTAAGGCCTCGGTCACGCTCTACTGCTATGACGGAGTACAAACTATAGTCTTCTCACGGTGCCACGATAATCATTATTTCACCACTCCGCTAAAGGTTCGAGGTATGTCGAACATGGCATTAGAGATTATTTAACTTAACTGGTAAATATTGTGCAAAATATGTCATTTAAAGTTTCATAGCCGTGAGTGGAAGAAACAATAAGCTACTGAATAACTAAGATTATAAAAACTCTAAAATCACGCTACTATTGGTTATAACTTTTTATTCTTTATACTATTGGTTATTGCGAGTGGGACTCACGCACGAAGGGTTCCGTACCATTATATTATTAGAGAAACGGTAAAAAAAAAACAAGTTTGTTGTATAGGAGCCCCCCTTAAATGTTTATTTTATTTTTAGTATTAGTTGTTATAGCGGCAATAGTAATACATCATCTGCGAAAATGTCAACTGTCTAGCTATCACCGTTCTTGAGTTACAGCCTGGTGACAGAGGGACGGATCCGTACCCAAATAGTTTTTTTTATTCTTTTCATATACATATACGATTTATATCTTTTTAAATTCGATTTAATTTTTGAAGTCTGTAAATAAGTCTTTGCTGTCATAGAGAATTGAGATCAAATTGAGCTTCAATAAAGAAATCTCGAGCAGTCGAAATTATTTATAAGTTAAGTAGAGATTTTCTCGACCCGGTTCCATTCACGTAGGTACCGCGTCTTCAACGACAAGATGTTGAGTCGAGAGAGTCTTTCCGAATGTACAAGTGGACGATTTTTGAGCGTACCGTGAACCGCTGACATCCGTTTTAAACTTTCTCGTGACCCTGCTTGTACTTTACCAGTGTCGAGGCATTGTTATTTTTTACACGTTTTAATACTGCCGACAATGGCCTTAACCGCCGCTAACAACGGTTTCTTATACAAACGTAACAAGACATGAGTTGTATTCTCCTATTATATGGCATAACGTTGAATTCGCAAAAATAAGCAAAGCAATTTCGTAAAATTACATACACGCAAAGCATGACTCACATGACAAGACAATTTACGATATGATTTTGAATAATAGCCGTAGTTTCTGAGAACACGAAGTATAAGAAGATAATATTATTCTAAGAACAGAAAATAAAATGGGGATACACTGTAATACAAACATTGCTCAAACGGGCGTACATAGGCAGATAGTGACTAAGTTTTATGGAAGCAATGATGGCCGAGCGGTAATAATATAATAATAGCTATGGATTGCCGTGCCACAGGTCCAAGGTTTGATCACCAACGCCGGCTAGAGCTTCACCACATGGTGGAAGTGCGTTTTGCGAATGCTAGCGTGGATAGCCACCCTCAAGCTGAAAATCTGCCTCCAAGCACCTAACACTGTGTTCCGGCAGCAGTCCCTGAGAGCTAGTAGAATTACGGGCATATTGTGTCTCAGTGTGACGTATTAGTGTAATTCGTCACTTGTGACAAAAAGCATCTTTTATAGACCGCGGTTAGTCCATTTAACATGAATCGGCCTCGAGAATGTTCCGCCACAATTACATTAAAAAATATCTATAGACAATGAGCCAAACGGAGCCCTACGAAATCACTTCTCTACTGCCGGTCTTTTCGATACTTATGTCACGGCTAAACGGAAGAAATAATAAACCTGTTAAGATATTTTATGTAAAATGTTTAGCTGAACCAAATATTTATTTGTAAATTAATTTCAATACTTTTACATGCAAAGATAATATCAGTACCGCGCAGAACATCCACTAAAAGATTTTTGTGGACTAGGCCACAGATGTCAGAATGTTAGTATGCTGGGGTAACAGCTTAACATTAGTTAACTTGTTTGTCTTGCCACTCTATAGCATACAAATTACTTTTCTTTAAACTTTCGTGTACTAAGCTCATGTTTCTAAATCCTAAACGGGTCTTTTCACGCACGAATAAACATCAAAATATTTATATTTTGACTAATATCCACGTTTCGATCAAATTGCATTGACCGTGGTCAAGACTAGACTAACTGTCTACCACGGTCAATGCAACTTGATCGAAACGTCGAGGTTAGTCAAAATATAAATATTTTGATGTTTATTCGTGCGTTTAAAGACCCGTTTAGGATTTAGAAACATACAAATTACTTATTTATTAAAACTATTAGTGAGTGCATACTACTAACCAATTTGAATTTAATTTTATATATGTTACTACCATTTCATATGTATGTTAAACGTCTGAAATAAAAATATTTTGATTTTGATAGCAAATAGCTTTCACTCACGTAGATCAGCTGTTCGTTGCCGGCAAGTACGAAAAACGGTCAAACTGATGTTGTAATGTTCATATAGGCGTGTACATAAATAATCAAAATTATAATTATTATTGACCTGTATTATAAAATGATTATGACGTAAACGAAAGGCACAGGTGATACCTACTTAGCAAACTATTTTAGGATGACACGGTTTTTCAATCATCTGATAATAGATATCAGACTGATCAAACTTTAATTAAAGGTGAGTGTATTCGTATCGGTTTCCATACATACGTAGTTTCATCATATTTTAAATACGAAGTATTCGATCTCGTAGATAAATAAAATTAAGGCAGTAAAATGAAGAATACATTTTACGCCACATTAATAAAAAAAATCAATTGAAATTCATAAGAGCGTCGTAAGAAAATGATTTTGACTTTGACACAATTATTCCAAATAATTTTGAAAATACCTACTTACTTTTTAATTTGGAAAAACTGTAAATGTGTCTGTAGCATAGATATCAAGCTCAAAGACAAAGACGCAAACTTTTACCAAGCTTGAATATTTGGTATTTAAAATGTGACTTAAATTACGTTCTATGGAAACCGCTATAAAGACACTTCCCTTCAAAACTTTTTTTCTCAACCGGGCTACAACCCCCCACATCTTCCTGCGGGAAACATAAGAGACGACCCAGGGAAAATATCAGAAGCGCTTTTCGAAGCGCTGCCCGCCTTCTGATATTTATCTGTCTGCTGAGACATCATCAAAATCGTTTTACGGATTTGTTTATCTTGAGGTTTCTACGGATATTATGTAGGAGATGGTTTGACAATTTTAATACTTGTATATTTTTCCAAAAGAAGAGAGGTTTTAACGGCAAATTCAATTCTAATTTTGCATTTTTATAAGGGTGAGATCTTAAAGGTTGACGCACAATAATCCACCCGGCACCCTATCGACATTGCCTCAACTCTTGCCGTTCAGTATTGATATGGAACTCCATACTAAAACACACATAAATAACGCCGTACCGTCACAAGGATACGCTCGACTCGGGACATTAGTCGTCAGAATGAGACAAGGTGATGCTCGTTGATACTGTACTGACCGAGCCGAGGTGATACGTGTGCGTTGCCTTTATCATAAAGTCGTGAGTCGCATTAAGCAAGCCCTTATTCGTATGAAAGAGAAGACATGAATGGATCATTAGGGTGACTCGGTTAAACGTTTCCTTCGCAACGACTTTGATGTATGGATTGGAGTAACTAAATCTAAATGTAATCTAAAAGGAAATGAATAAGCGAATTTTCATATTGAACCTGAAGAGTCATGTTTATACTTAAGGCAGAATTTGATGGGAACGACGCTTTTAAGCGTAAGTATAATTTTCAATCCCAATTAAAGCTATCAGCAATCAGATAAGACAACTATTTGTATACTAAAACGATCCATCCGTTTTTCAAGATTCAGAGATAAGTTAACTATAAGGCATGTCTAATAACATTAACAATAGCACTTGAATATATTATTCGTTACGTGATGTGCTATTTTTCTATCGATAGTATCGATGCTGGAATCGATTCGTTAAACGTTATATAATTAACGAGACTGGCTAATTATGGAGTAACTGTGGTTACAATCATCAATTTCGTAGTAATTAATCGTGAAATTGTTGATGGCTCTAAAGTTTATACTGGATTTGGCAACACTATTTTGATGACAATTAAATCTATCAGGCGAAGAGTTCACTTCCTGCTTCCTGACTAGTAGCAATTATTATTATGCTTCGACCTATGGAAGCTCGAAGTTATTGTAGGTGTTGAGCATTGCAGACAATAAATGTTGGCAGTCCAAGTGTGACCGCGTCAAATATAATAATTTAAATAACAAAAGATTTCCAATGTATGAAACACGTTTTCAAAATAATAGAAGAAAGCGTGACAGAAACTTGTCAGTTTGGACATTTAGTGTTGAACAATATGGATGGAGATGGTCACGAAACATGAACCAAGAATAACAATAACAATCAGGTATATAATACAACATACAACATACAACATAAACCTACTACAAAAGTAATACACGAAGCAAAGGTGTTCATGTTGACGGAAATTTTTGGAGTAGAAAAATATTAGGTCAAATAATACAATAAAATAAGTGAATCCTAATGGTTTATGTCATTGGAGACAAGCTAGACTTCGACCAGTATCTGTCCCGTTAAGTGATGATGATGAGGTAAAAGATAGCTAAAAGAAATAATTAAGTCTCTTAGTGCGGTCATGTTAGAATCTGACTTGACTTTTAAACCGATCTACTTTCACATGTGTACAAAAAAAATGGTACAAGAACGTCCGTGAATACATTAACATACTTGCACTTGGTACGTAGCATCAAAACATCTCGAGTAATAAAATATTTTCTGGAATAAAGTTTATTTTAAATGAAGGAAACAAAAATCATATATCCTATAAAAGACATTTGACGGTTTCTTTCAAAACTATGTCAATCGATAGATTAACTTAATATCTTTAATCGACATTAAACCGCAGAAGCCATTAACAAAGAAATAATAATATCTTTAATCGGCTTACAGGTTCATTTCATTATTGTGAAGTAGATTAATTCCTTGTTTCAGCGGTGTGCTTTATTTGATTCACGTACTGCCATCGAGTGTGTGGCATCGAGCCGCTAATATGTGGACTATAAGGTACATAATTTAGATTGGAAACTGTCTATCTACAGGTCCCGGAACACAACGTTAGATGCGTGTTGATTGTCTACTTGAGGGTGGGTAGCTAGCTACACGGGTATTTGCAAAATGCCCTACACCTATGCGATAAAGATTAAATCCACGACGGGATAAAAAACAATGGACCTTCTGCACGACACACTAAAGAAATTGCCACAGGGTCCGTAAGGATCCAGTGGCAGTAATGCCACAAAAAATGTTTTAGGCATTATGGAGATTCTGCGAATGGAGAATCTTTGGAATTTTGAAACAAGTAATCAAGTTAAGTGTAAATTGAATTGAATATTAATGAATTGGCGCTGATTCAATACAACAATTATTTCAACACTCAATTGAAACGTAATTTCGCAAATACCAGGCCAACATTGGAATACTTATGTAAATATTGTATAAGAAAATGTTGTTTACAACACAAATTATATAATAGGCCCACGTTATGTTGACAAACAAAACTAACGAATTTAAATTAATGATTCTACATCATTGCCACGCCTCCAATGAATCATTATTGTTTTGTACATACTCATAGTAACAGATAGTCACGATCATAACATGGAGTTAGTAACAAAGGTTCATTATTGCTCAATCACTCCAAATAGGGACATTGCATAAGCATGAGATGTTAGAAATAGAACGATTTAACTAACAATGCTGACTCTACTGATTTGCAGGTCCACGTTATGCAACGGAGACCATAAGCAGCAAGATGCAAGCATATAATTAACCTAGATAGCAAATAGGAGTTTCCTACAGCATCGCGGGCAGATGAAAACTGACGAATTTGTAATGATAGATATAACATTTTCCACCTGCCTCAACGCAACAGTCCAAACATAGATATTTTTATTGCTAAAGAAAGTGATTTGTTTGAACATACGATACATGCCTAGACCCCATCAATGCTTAACATCAGGCAGGGTGCGGTCAAACGCGAACCTATTTAAAAAAAAATAAAAAAAATGACAAATGTATGAGCAAAACAAAATCAAAGCAAAAACATATACAGTTGATTAGAGACCGTGTAAGAATTCGAATGTTCTCTGTATCATTGCATGTTAACGTCTGCCAAATCGACGTTAACACAGTAACCGAGTGAATTATGAATCTAAATGTGGGTGAAATTGTATGACATGTGAAAGTATAAAATGTTATACAGTTTTGTGATGGCGTGCGAGCCTGCTCGGCCGGAGGAACCGATGGCGCGTGACGACTGCACGAACGTGCAATTGTGTACATTCAATGAATGGACACAATTGGTGGTATACTCAGACGAAGAGTCTATCATTAATAGAAAATGAGTGCGATGAAGCGCTCGTAGCGAAGTTTACTTAGCTGTTCTTAACCGATCAGCAAAGTTAAGCAACGTCGCGCGCGGTCATGAGTTGGATGGGTGACGGCTAGTGACATTACTATTGAGTGCTTCCGTGCTTCGGAGGGCACGTTAAGCCGTCAGTCCCGGTTGTTGTCTAAGGATGGCAATCGTTATAGCATGGTGGTAGGGCATTTTGCGAATGCCCGCCAGGCTAGCTGCCACCCTCAAGTAGAAAATCTGTCGCCAAGCACCTAACGGTGTGTTCCGGCAGCCGTCCTTGAGAGCCAGTACTTCTAGGTTAGCCTGAACAACATCTTCGACCACATCGTCACTTACCATCAGATGAGATAGTGGTCCAAGGCTAACCTATCAAGCATAAAAAAAAATAAAAAAAATGATTAAAAAATTGGTAACGATATAATCGATCAATGGACGCTGAAAGATTACAATGTCTTCATTTATTTATAGATACAATCTAATCTAGCAGCCATTTAGTAGCACAGATAACATTAACCACCAACATAGTGCTTAATAAGTTGGCATCGTACTGGACCACTATGGCCAAGTTATGAATGAAATTCTATTGTTATAATTATCGCCGATGCCAATGGGTTGATATAGAATTCTATACGAGTATGAAATACTATAATGATATAGGCTGATTACATGTGATAACTGTTTAATTATTCAAATCGTCATGACCACCCAAAATTTAAAATCACTCGTCATAAAAGTACACTTTCACAATTTCTCTTCAAATTGCAATCAATCGCTTTTTCGGGCTGCTTATATAATTTAACCGTCGTTAGATTTTATAATAATAATAAATCCGCTACAAATGACTTTATTACTTCTATGAATGAATTGAAAGTGACGAGCGATGCTCCCAATAACACGAATGGCAATACTAGAATATCATATCCAATAATATCTTAATCTGATCACTGTGTTCAAATGAATCTGAATATTCTTGCACTAAATTTTAAGGTAGTGATGCCATAACGATCATATTTAATTTTTATACAGCTGATAGCCTTTGACCACTATGTTACCTCATGGTAAGTGATGATGTGGTCGCAGATGTTGTTCATGCTAACCTATAATTATTGGCTCTCAAATACAGCGGCCGGAACTTCCCGTTAGGTGATTGGTAACAGATTTATTACTTGAGGGTGGTATTTAGCCAGGCGAGCATTCACAAAATGAGCAAGGGATCAATGGCTAAACGTGCCCTCCGAAGCACAGAAGCGCTCAGTAGTAATGTCACTAGCGGTCACCCATTCAGGTCATGAGCGCAGCGGACGTTGCTTAACTTAGCTGATCAGTTAAGAACAGCAAAGAAAATTTCACTACGAGCGCTTTAAGTATCTTATTATTATAATATTAGTACCAAAAAAGCATTATGGTGGTTAACCTCTTGGAATCGGACTGGCCCGATATGGCCAATTTATGAATGAAATTCTATTGTTATAATTATCGCCGATATCAATGGGTTAAGTGAAGTTGGAATGAGATAAGATAATTCCCATGTAGAATCAGCACAAATACAGATTTAAGAACAGTAATTATGATACATATGGCTCTCAAGGACAGCTGCCGGAACACACCGTACAGTGCTTGGCGACAGATTTTCTACTTGAGGGTGGTCGCTAGCCAGGCGGGCGTTCGCAAAATGCCCTTCCACCATGCGGTGAAGCTCAAGACCGCGGCGGGATTCGAACCATGGACCTGCTGCATAGCCAATGCCACGAGGCCGTCACTGCTTCAAAAATAGCATATAGCATATTATAGGACGCCTCCTTATTTGCAATAGTGTAAATAAGGAGGCGACCTGAGTACATCTACGAAGTGTCAGCATGGAGCCGCTAATGGAACGTTACACAAGCCATGCCGACGAAGCGCACCTGCAGGTGTTAACTTTTGCGACTGCAACCTACCTGCACTCTGTATTTACTTGCAAGGGTGGATATCTATTTACACCTATTGCTAGCTTGCTATTTTATCAAATTGTTAAAGTAATGTAATGAGTATGTAGTAATGTTATGAAGCGCTCGTAGCGAAGTTTGTTTAGCTGTTCTTAATCGATCAGCTAAGTTAAGCAACGTCGCCCGCGGTCAGGAGTTTGATGGGTGACCGCTAGTGATTACTACTGAGCGCTTCCGTGCCTCGGAGGGCACGTTAAGCCGTCGGTCCTGGTTGTGGTCCTACGATGGCAGTCGTTACAGCATGGTGGTAGGGCGTTTTGCGAATGCCCGCCTGGCCAGCTACCCCCCTCAAGTAGAAAATCTATCACCAAGCATCTAACGGTGTGTTCCGGCAGCTGTCCTTGAGAGCCAGTAGTTCTAGGCTAGCCTGAACAACATCTTCGACCACATCATCACTTACGATCTGGTGAGATAGTGGCTAGCTATAAAAAAAGTGTATATATTTTTGAGAGCATGAATGTGCACTCACCGATGGCTGAAAGATAAAATATTGTGTGATAATTCCATTAACAACATAGCCTACCATGACAGAGTACACTGGCATGACAGCAGAAATGCCACACCTATAATGTCACCACCCCAACCACCGCTTTGGGCGAGACACCATTTTTGACGCAGGTCGCTTCTTCACGAAGCATCGTCGGAAGGTATTGAAAATTAGACACTACGAGCAACTGATGGAAAAAATACATCAAAAGCATTGATGGATTCCGAAATGTAATCCCCAGGGGAAATTTAATACGACTTTCTGACACATACTTAAGCATTACTTTGGGCGACTATATCTCAAAAACCATTCTGGCTTATCGTAATAATTTTAATGGCAACTTGTATTTCAAAGCTTCTTATTAAATTTGAGGAGATACATGGCCGCAATAACACAATAGCTAATTTAGTATTGTATTTGTAAATTCGCCGTTGAATTGGCTAAGTCAATTGCATCATTGTAACTTACGGTGTGTAACAAAGTCAGTGGGTTGGTGTTTTTCACACAACCGGAAAATTGACAAAACCGGTTTTAGAAAATTCGTACAGCTACGCTCACAGCTATACGGTGTTGTCAAACACAGCGACTCGAACGCGCGGCGAAGCGTTCGGTGTTGCGTTTCTATACGACAAGGATCATTCATCACACGACAACAGCAAGCGACTTCTTTCATTACAAAATAAAAATAATTTGCCCGCGTTCGGTTGGACGTAGTTATGTCAATATTGATAAAATAGATATAATAATGGCAAACTTGCTGCCCTAATGGCAAAATCAGAACAAACAGGAAAACAAATTACAAATGCCGGTAGGCTTATAACGAATTTCTTACATGTAACCTTTGTAGTGTATACCCCTGGGGTGCCGTTTTAGAATGTCATTTTCATCATTTTCATTGGATCTTAACAAATTATGACCAAAATTAAAAGGAAAGAACAGACGTAACTAATTACTAACCTCAAGTAATGACAAAAATAACTTTCAATGGAAGTAAGACACCCAAACAAACTACGGATCTGTTACAACCGTTACTAAGACAACAAAAAACACATGTTTCGTCTATCTAAGCTCATCAAAAGGCACTCGTACACACACACATGTATGAAATGTATTAACTAGACTACTTATTGGGATTCAAAGACACCATGTCAACATTATCGGAGTAAAATCCAATTAAGCCCCAATAAGCCTTAGAAGTACACGTAATTGACAACTTTAACTATCTGTAAGTGATCTATAGGTGTGGGCAAGTCAGCAGAGGTCAATGTACTTTCATTTACGCTCGGTGACCATTGACATTATTTTTATATGATGCACTCTCTATAAAAGTGGCAGTTAGCCAATTTGGTTCAATATAAAGAGTTAGTTGCCAACGATTTGACAATTGTGAAATGGTCGATATGGTAATTGATTTAGTTCGAGTTGTCATTCAAAACTAGACAATATGCGACACATTGACAGAAACAGACATTATGTGACACATTGTTTTTTTTTATTACAACAGTTATAAAAAAGACAACGTTTGTACGATACTTAAGAAATTACAAATTGACGAGAGAAAAAAATACCTATAGCCGGGGTATGGTCTGGCCGACTGAGCTAACATGACAATGACTCATAACTCAAATTTTTGCTCTCATTTTTCAACCAACGTATGGGTATGGAGCGACACCTATGGAGTTCATCCCGCACGTGACTATAATTTTTTCTCTCGTAAATTTGTAATTTTGTAATGTAATCCGCAGAGCAGGCGTTATTGCAAACATAACAACATTAAAAAAAAGATACTTAACAAAGTTAACAAAAAGCACAAATGCTCACTATCATAAACAATGTCAGCCTCAAAATGGCATAATTGATAAACTTTCAACCTATTATAGCATATGAAATATTATTTCATAGGTGCGATTAGGTAAAGAAGATGACGAGGAATCGAAATATAACCAACAATCGACACAAGTGCTGCTTCAGCAAATGCACCTTTTCAAAACGGTATATACTTCACCAGAGGCAGGAATAGGAGATTAACATGATACCTTTTAAATTGAATCCCCGCCTACGGCAAATATTTCGTATTGTAAATGTGATATTCAACTTTTTAATGTTATATTTCACTAAAAACAATAAATAGTAGAAATAAACAGTAAATAGAAGGAATAAACGTTAAAGAGAAGAAATAAACAGTAATTAGAAGAAATTAACAGTACTAAGTAAATAGAAGAAATGAGCTGTAAATTTTTGTTTTGACGTTTTTGGGATATAAACGTCAATACCAAAAAGAAATACATGACATAGCAAGGCAACGTGTCATTCGTTGGCCAGTATCCGGAGCAGATTCAGTATTTTGTAGTGAACCCATACTCGATAGAGTTTAAGTGACTGAATGGATAACTAAACGATCACGTATATCATACCATTTCATCGATAACGATTACATTAGTGCTCTAATCAGAGTACTAATGTAATCGTCATACGTGTAATGTTACGTGTTTAGCAAACCCATTTTGTTACTTTAGAAAATTAGACCAAAGAATGTTTCTCCATAACAGAAGACAAAACTTCTTAGCTACAAACTGAACATTCCCAATGAATTCATTAACAAACATCCTTAATCTGAACAAATCTGTATAAGCAGATTTCCCAGAAAGTTCCTTGAAGTTAACTCAACAAATGAATCTCCAAAGTTTTGTTGACAAAAAACAAACAAATGTGGGTTAGAGAGTGAGTGCAGGCAAACGAAGCGTGTCGTCTATATTGGACATGGGTTTAAACAGCTTGTTTTAGTTCAGCTGATGGCCCGTTGACTCCGTTATTTATAGTTGAGAATACGCGGCTGAACGTCATCGAGCTACGATGCCTATGGGTGGGCAGTAGTGACATAGTTTTCTAATAGAACACTAAAACAATCCAAATTTTGTTTCCAGTTTTTGATGGCCAGATCAACGGTTATTTTCATATTATTATTCCTGTTAGGTTAGCCTTTGACCACTATCTCACCTGATGGTAAGTGATGATGTGGTCGAAAATGTTGTTCAGGCTAACCTAGAAGAACTGGCTCTCAAGGACAGCTGCCGGAACACACCGTTAGGTGCTTGGCAACAGATTTTCTACTTGAGGGTGGTGGCTAGCCAGGCAGGCATTCGCAAAACGATCTACCACCATGCTATAACGACTGCCATGTTTAGACAACCGGGACCGACGGCTTAACGTGCCCTCCGAAGCACGGAAGCGCTCAGTAGTAATGTCACTAGCGGTCACCCATCCAACTCATGACCGCTGGCGACGTTGCTTTACTTTGCTGGTCGGTTAAGAACAGCTAAGTAAACTTCGCTACGAGAGCTACAAAAAAATATTTTCCGTTGTTACATCAGTCTTTTAATTCAGTACAGTATCGTAAAGCGCACAGTTAGGAACAATTTGTTTTTAGAGGTACGAGGAAAAGTTACGATCATATTTACTCGTACCAAATATCTTGTCAGTTTAACAATATCTAGAAACAAACAAAGTTAAAGCACTAAAGTCGGTCAAGATTATATGGTACATTGTACAAGAGATACCATAGAAAGGGTTTAGAAAGAGCGCCTGAGGCGCATCTACAATCTTGTAAGGTTATAACAATCGATTTCCAAGTTTCCAGCGGTGATTCAAAAGCTTTAATATCAATTTTACGGTTAGTGAGCTGGTAAATGTGCCAAGACGTAAAACTCGTTGCGAGCTTGTGATAAAAGCATTGAATAGGGAAAAGTAAAAAGATTTAAATGGATACAATAATACTGTCGCGAGATTATTAGCAAATAAACCGAAGGGATTAAGCACATGTCTTTTTGATGATGTATATACAAATGGTGAATCATGGCATCGCACGTTGGACGAAGCTGCCTTATGGCTTCTCAATATGACTAGCGTAGGTATGTGTAGTTAAACATTATATATTTTTAGAGATAAATGTAATACTTTTGTGTATATTAAAGGTATATTTGAAATTAAACTAGCAATCATAACGTATCAAATAAATGTCTTAAAATTGATATTTGGTTTAAATTAGATCACAAAAATAGTAATATTGTTATATTTTTCATTGATTATATTAATAATATTTTATGGTGGTTTACATATATTTGTTATCTAGAACGGACACAGAAGAGAGTACAATGGAAAAAAAACCTAACCAAAGAAAACGTGGCAAGCTAGATAGACCTAACCAAAGACAAGAATATAAAAAGATAAGATAAAAAAACTAAAAAATCATAAAATCAGAAATAATTGGAGAGGTTTTTAAAGAAGCAACTAGAGTTATCATTTAATATAGATGCCAAAAAATATATGACTTCTTACTTTCTTCAGAAAGCGGCCAGGGTCTTGACAATATCAAAGAAAGACAATCAAACGTAACCCACAGTGTAGTCTATAGCGCAGCACTCAGATCGTGTCACCCAAGATATAAGACCAATCAAATCCGTCACAGATGCCGTAACCGCTGAACTAATTACGTACATAAAAGGCAATAAAACCATCGTCACATAATGCCATTGACAGACAGTCGTCGCGCGTCGCCTTATTGGATTTGTCCAGTTTGGGGCTAATCCAGTCACAATGACGTAACTCTAACGCCCGGGTGGCGCTCATGCTATAAATACCGGCGCGTGCTGCCCTCCAGGCGCGATGTCGCCTGGATCTACACCATAGTAGAAAGAGTGCGAAGTAGGCCATCTCCGACCCAATTCGCGATATAATTACCTACCATACTTGCCTGTCTCAGGGTTGTTACTTATTTATAATGTATGTACTCGTATATGCTAAATTTTAATTCAGTACCTACAAATAGGCAAGGGTCGGGAAGTTGTATTTTTTACTTGTGTTGTCTGGGTTCAGGGTTAGTGAGGTCGGTTTTATACCTAAACAATGACACCTTTCACGATGAAAAAAATACCGACTGGCGATACCTATGTGGGTGCGGGGCCAGAGACGTGCGTTGCGGGGCATACCTAATACTACAAAAAAATAAGTATGCATCACTCATCATCAAGTAAAAATCATAGGTATGCTAGAATAAGTGACTTGCTTACCTTTCCTGTTCAGTAGGTAATCTGAACAAAGATAACTCTGGAATCTATGAATTATTTAGACAGCCGAACACACAGCAATAAGTTCTAATGCGATTATCAAACATTTTTCATTTATTTAGCGGTGCCAAAAAGCCGTGACGCGCGAACCTTGTTCGGTGTTAGCCCCGGCTGGAGCACTGAGAAACGGGTCGAGATTGTGTTAGAGTGTGCGTGCGGGACGCATAGATACTATGGCGCACACATACAAGCCGCGGGCGGTGCGTGTGTATGAAGATAACTTACTTCCCACTCCTTCTACTATGTATAGGCATGTGCTTATGACCTGACCTGTTTTGGATGTTTTAATGTAAAGAAGTTGTACGTGACTATGTTTTTCAATTCTCTGAACACTACGAACATAACAAGTAGATTCATAATTATGATATTAGAGAAAGCGCGTGCATTGAAAGAGATAAAATTTTACGATATCAATATGTCGTGTATTCTGTATGTATTTATTTTTGTTACGTATTATATTAATGATATTCAATAAATTCATATTAAATTGCAAAAAAAAGCTCTGTTTGAATCGTATTAGCCCTAGTACCTATCAGAATTCTGCCTGTTAATATATATTTAATGTAGCCAAGCCGACGGCGGCGTGCTTGAAGAATGCTTTGAGTTTAAAATCAGAAAGATAGTTAAGTATATCTATGCCAGTATCTAAGCAAGTGAAAAATGTTGCTCCGTTTATACCTCCTGGAAATAGATGTTCGACGTTCGTTACAAAAAGGATAAATGGTATATTTTTCTTAAAATGACAAATACCCCCTAACTCATACTAATCACCTCATTAGTTCTGTTCAAAGTAAACCTTAAAATGTATGTAATATGCTATTACATATGTTACTTTACGTGGTTTTGCTTGATGTGTCTTTGACGAAGACTGCTAAGCAAACGAATTGGTGTATTTTTGTGTAGATGTCCGGGGCTCCAGTCACTAATAGCAGCCGTATTTTCATCATAGACCGATTTATTGACCGACCCTATTGGCCTGCCAACACGGATGTGAGTTGTGACATTAGTTAGACAATGCGGGCGATGGTTATTCTAAACTGTATCGACGTTGGCATTCTACAAACGATTGAAGGCGTAGGCGCTTACAATCTTAGAATTGGTATCACTGTTCATCTTTATAAAGAGGAAGTCTCCAAACTTGTGAAAATATGTGCAGCAATTAGCTAGCTGAGTATATGAATGGCCTTTGTATTGTTAATCCATGCGTCAAGAGATGGTACCAAAAGCTGAAATAACGTTTCCTATAGAACAGTGCTAGAGATTTTTCAGTCTGAAATTGCCCTCCATTTAAGGTAGGTAATTGTGTGAGTGCACACACACAGCGATGATTATAGAACCAATCACGTTGACGTGGTTGCTTGAAATGCGTCTATGCACATATTGCATGTAGGAGTAAAGACATTGGAGGGGCATGCATTTTTATAGTGTTAAAATCTATACTCTCCTGGTAACTTTGAATCGATTGGTAGTTGTGTTGTATCATACTTATTTCAGTTTTCCAACCTGAATATTATCTTTGTGATAGCCTGGTAACTTTGAATTATTCGCGATAGTGGCATACATATTTTCAATATTGCAGACCATAGTGTAACTAAATATAACTCTATCACAAAGATGCATGGGTCAAAATGAATTAGCAAAACGTGAAGCACTTGCTGTTGGACATACATAGAACAATTGCGTGGGAAGATGCGCTTACACAAAAGATGCCATGTAGAAAGTGGTCGTGGCCCGTTTTGGACTTCAAAACGACAGCTTTCATAATATTTTCCATACTGGAGAACAAGACACATGCACGATATTGGAAAAGAGAGTTTTAGAAAATTAGTTACGTTAGGTGCTTTAAAGGATCCTTGCGCAACTATATCTTAATATGTGTCCAAGAATAATTATCAAACCAATATCAAACTGATGGACTTAATGACACCGATAGAAAGCTTTACATATGAATTGATTGCTCACTGAATAATACTCAATTTAAAACCTCCTTTTTCCATTAACTTAGTAATGCCAGTTTTCGTATAAGCTTCTGCGATCGTTGACAATTTTTTGCAAGAGCATATTTTAACAAGCATACTAACTCGCGACGCTAATTGATTTAATTATTTCTCACAGGAAAATGAGAATTCCCCTTTGTAATTTTAAGTTGCTCAACTAAATGCTATAGTTACACGTAAACTTGTAATGGCTATTTGACATGCAGCACGTAAACAGGAGCAGTAAACTTGTACACATTTATGTTCTTGGTCGTATCCATATATGTTTAACCATCGCATCGGTTCTCAATGAACTTGCATTTCATTCTTAGGACAAGAAACGGGACCTCCATAGCAGAGATTCTATGGCGCTACCTCCTACGCATATGTTAAGTCGTATTTAGATGTATCTTAATGAATACAAACAGAATTACGACACAGCACAACCGGATTTATATAAATATGCAATTATGGAGATGCTACATGTTTCTGTGCCTATGGAACTCAATAAAATAGTAATTTAGAAACTTGTGAGGAAAATATGGCGTTACCTAATGCTAATGTAATACATATCGATTCGTAGAAGTAAAATTTAAATTTAACAAGTCCACTTTTTCTAAAATTTATTAGCTGTTTATCCAAATTGCTTATTTGGATGTAGAAGTTACTCATCATGAAGATTCAGTATTGCCTGTACTATTGCATTATGAAATTGATGAATACCATATTTTTATGCATATTTATTTATTGCTGATTGACATTGTTGCTGTTTATAAAAATATAAGAAAAGAAACACAATTGATGAAAGACCCGAAGTGAGAGCCCTACTTCCAGATTATGATCATATTCCACCCTTGCCCTGATCGGAGGATTTTTCGATGCAATAATCAGCTGAGTGAGTATACATTGGTAACATTCTTCGTACTATTGCTGTTGACTACATATAGGACTTCCCTAACCCAAATTAAAGCAACATTTTCTTCAATATCATTCATAACAAGTTGCATATTATTAGTTGACAACACACAAACATTTCCAACATTAACATTCACAACGTGTACGAGGTGTTAACTGCGAGACATTTAGTTTATGTAGTAACCTCAAGTTATTGCAAACATTACCGGCCGCAGCTCAGGAAATTGCTACTGCCGTAGGTGGTGTTACCACAGGTTAGATAAGAGGTGATGTGTATAAATTACATTTGGTTTTTCATCTGGAAGTTATTAGAGATTTTCATACTTGTGTCTCCAGGCTGTGAAAGATTGGAAGCGTTCCATCAACTAGGTTAGCAGTATTTGCTGTAGTCGTTACTTGAATTGGGTGACCGCTAGTTGGATTTGTTTCGTTAAGCGATTTCGTGACACGTTAAGTTGTCCCAGTCGGTCCTAGTTGTTCTATTAGGATGGCAGTCGTCAAGCTATGTCATAGGCATTTAGGCGCCCAGAAAACTCCCGACACTTGGCATGGTGGCGGCATTTTGCAAATGCCCGCCTCAGACACAATATTCGTCGCCAAGCACCAGTGTGTTTCGGCAACTCTGACTGACGTCAACGCCCATTTCAGGTTATGCTTGTTTTACATTTTCGACCCCATAATCAGGTAAAGATTGTGGATATCGCCAATAAAACAGTTCCATTTTGAACCCCTTTTAATCAAGAGCGATTAAAAGGAGTTATAATAGTAGGACGCTTTGAGTGAGTTTTTTCAAATTATGTGATATTCGGACCAAGAGACCTGCTTAGCAAGATTAACGTATATTTAGAATATCTAGAGAGAGCTCAAAAACTTTGGCTGTGATTGATGGACTAAAAACGTGTAAAAAGTTAATGAGTCGTATGAATTGATGAGATTCACTTACGTAATTCATCTAAGAGCTATGTTTAATTTACTTGAACAATCCCTTTGTTTGTAAACAGGGTTCTCTCAATAACGTTGTGTTGTACAATACAAAACAAGTGGTCACGTGGTGCGGCGTAGGATGCGAATTATTACAAGGCCTTCAAGGCTGAGAATGACTGATAATTGTACCCACAACCTGTTCATGTTTAATATATATACGTATACTCGTATCTGACGTGATGTATAGCGGTTGCTCTAGCAGGTTTGAAGCGCTCGTAGCGAAGTTTGCTTAGCTGTTCTTAACCGATCAGTAAAGTTAAGCAACGTCCACTACGGTCATGAGTTGGATGGGAGACCTCTAATGACTGCTAATGATTTAGAATGGCAGTTGTTATAGCACGGTGGTAGGGAATTTTGTGAATGCCCTAATGTTAGCCTCAACAACATCTTTGACCACATCATTACTTACCATCGGGTTAGATACTGGCCAAAGGCTAAACTATAACATAAATAATTGTATTCATCATTATTAGTAATGTTTCGCCACTAACATTTCTTTAATTTAAAATGAGGATAGAGCCCTTACAAGAAAATTTAGGAGCTTGTTGCCGACCAATACAAAAATCGTACCAAGCAACGATGAAAAGCTCATATATTTTTTTTATTGCTTATAGGCCTTTGACCACAATCTCACCTGATGTTAAGTGATGATGTGGTCGAAGATGTTTTTTGTTTATATTAAGAATACATTCAGTAACAGTATATAGCTTTTAAAGTCAGGTCCAATTCGTATTTAGCTCTTGTATACGCTTCAAACACTAGCATATTCGGTAAAACATTCAAAATTCAATTAGTTTTATTGAGCTTGTAGCTAAGTTTAGTAGCCATTCTACATAATGATGGAATTCACGGGTCTAAAATAAAATTGCTCTCATTGTGTTGCAAAATTATTTAACACAAATGTACATGCTTCTATATAGTCACCCCTAAAACCGTCAGATAAATAAAAAATCACATTTCCACGCTTGGCAGGCGTCTTGGAAATCGCGGTTTAAGATAGCAGTTCCTCAGAAGACGCTGCTGCTCTCCTACCGGTTTTTTACCCATAGTTGCTTCTTATGTCACCGACGGGTGAGTAACTAGCCCGACACGTGGGGAATGTTAAAAGTATATAAAAATTGCTTCTGTATGACAAGTTAGGGAAGTCCTATATTATTAAACAACAGCAATTGTAATAGCATATTAATATAACAAATTATTGATCATCATTACATTGACGTTGCTATTTCAACTCACTTAGCTGACTAATAAGTTGAAAAGTTTTCCGACCAGGGCTATAGATGAAGCTATTACTTCATCTGAACTGAAGAATTTTTACCTGCTTAGTAAATTTATTATACAAGTGTATTACTTCAAAATGCAACAAAAGAGAAGGAATTCACATTGGATACCTACAACAGTGACTCTAAAGAATGTGCAATCATACCAACTATCCTATTCCTATATCTCTATTGCAAACACTATAAAGTAGTTACTTAACATATTTTTCTAGAAATTGCTATACTCTTGTTTTATAAAATCGTATTCTAAGTACATATCTTTTTGCTTGCGTAAGGCAAAATATAGTCATAGGAAATTATTTGGCGAAACCAAACTCACGTCATCGCAGATAAATCTCGTTCGCAAGCATCTCGCCAACGGAAGTGAGACAAATTTGGAACTTATATCTCGGCTAAGACCGCAAAATGTGGCGAAACGCAAGGACGAAAGACCAGAGTTACATCGCAAGCGCGCAAACGATTTCCATAAGCCAACCTTCGCCGCAAAGAATGCAAGCGGCATCAATTACGCATATCGTGAGCATCGTCGCGTACGTGGCACATGCACTTAAGTTTTTTTGCGTCATTGTCAACACCTTCACGCAATTCAAGCATTTATCACCATCAATTAAAGCACGTATTGCCATCATCACGTTACGACGAATCACTCACACCGTTGATAATTATTGTCATTATCTCCGTCGCCCGCTACGCAAGGTGCATTACTCCAACTTTAACAGAAACAATGACACACAGACACATATGCCGTTTATCTTAATCGAGTCATTAGCGATGTGGTAGATAGGCCACTGCTTTTGATGTCGGAAAGTTTAATATACATCTGTGTATAAAAGCGAAACAGAACGTGAAATTGGTCGTTTGCGTTTCCTATGTTAGCAAACGTGTGCCGGAATGGTACGTAAACGGAATGCTCTCGATTTTACCAGCCAGCATTACGATTACAGCCGATAAGCTCATATGTACGAACATCTGTTTTTGAAACTGCGCTCGTGTCTGCGATGTGCACATTATTTATTTCATGTTACAGACTTTGTGAAGGGAGTCGTTCTATTTTCGGTGTCACGACTTTTAGTTTTTATGTAATTGCCGTTTATAGACATGTAGTTTCGACGCGTCGACAGTCGCGCTAGACAGGGCGCAGAGTGATTTGGAAACTTCTAAAGTTGTATCCATTATATAGCGTACGACTTTTACGAGCAAAAAAGGTGTATTAAATTACATAATATTATCTATAAACTAGCAATGCACGACTTTATGGCTCTATCATAACGTTTTATAGGGCAAGATTGTAGTATAAGTAAAACAGGCGCAGTTTTGTCGACTACGAATGGTGGGTTTGCTTTTTAATAAAGTTTACGAGGCATTAAAGTTACGTCACAAAAAGAATTGGTAAAATTATCAACAAAATACAAAAAATCGTAAAACAGCCGCGTGCATGATTACGAAAACATTACTTAAAACCTTGCGATGAAATAGGGATTTTCATATAATACACTGTTATTGGTAAAATGCTAACAACCTCTTAGGGTTGACTTCTGCTAGTCCTATGAAACATTTTAAAATATTTTTTTCTTTGGAAAAAAAAAATGTTGTGTTTTAGTGCCTACTCCGAACGTAGAGCTAGCCTGGACCGCAGCGTGGTCCCTTTCAAAATAAAGTTTGGAATATTTACATCGAGCAAAGTAATAAAAACATGAAATAATACATTACAGGCACAAGAGACTTTTAACATCAGGTGGTCCTCGTGCTTATTCAGTCAAAAACATATAAGTAATAAAAATATTAAAGAATACATTGCAGGCACAAGAGACTTTTGACATCAGGTGGTCCTCGTGCTTATTCAGTCAAAAACATATAAAGAATTCTCTCAATCTTGTAATGTTTCTTAGGACTAGCAGAAGTCAACCCTAAGACGTTGTTAGCATTTTACCAATAAACCTGTATAAGCTAGAATTAAAAAACATGCTTAATTTTGTTACTTTGAGAACGTTAATCCTCAGTTTTCTTACCCTATCTTGCCCTATACCTTCATAGAGCTTCATAGGGGACGTTCTGCACTTTGATAAGATTTGAAGTGTTATTCTGTGAGTGGTCACAAAATAATAGTTCAAATGTGAACGTCAAACGAACTTCTTTGTTTAAATATTTATAGTATAGGAGTTCAAATGAGCTTGCGGCTCACCTGGTGGGAAGTGATGACAACCGCAACACCAACACCACACTCACACCGAGATGCCCGAGTTCTTAATGAGATCAATACAAAATGATGTACCATAATCTACGTATAATCCTGTAGTATTTTTTTCATCGCAGAGGCGGAAAATGTAACCTAGTTAAAAAAATGGGATTAACGATCAGCAAAATAAAATAAGTAGGTTAGGTCAACATCTACTACACTACTTGGAAGTTTTGGAATCATGACTCTTATATTTAAGGCTAGTGTTTCCGAAGCATTTTCCTTAAAAACGTAGTTTCGCCATATTTTACCGACTTCAAAAAAAGGAGGAGGTACTCAATTCGTCTGTAGGTTTTTTTTCTATTTCAGAACGTTTGAGTGGGTGAACCGATTTTGGTGATTTTTTTTTATTTGATTGCTGATGCTTTTCGTGTGGTCCCATTTAAATTTCATCAAAATCGGTTAACCCGGTTTTTTAATTACACTCCAATAACTGAAACGTATTTTCCTATTTTGATGATAAAGTTATTGACAGTGAATGACACATTCGATCCCATAAGTAGCAAGGGTCACTAAAAAGGGTAAAAAAAACATGTTTACCAAAATATTGAACCGACTTCAACACTAAAATGTGTGAAATAACTTCTAGAAGTCGGTACCATGCGCACAATATTGTGATAATATGTACTTTTGAATCATCATGGTACCGACCTATTTTGATGATAAAGTTATTGACAGTGAATGACACATTCGATCCCATAAGTAGCAAGGGTCACTAAAAAGGGTAAAAAAAACATGTTTACCAAAATATTGAACCGACTTCAACACTAAAATGTGTGAAATAACTTCTAGAAGTCGGTACCATGCGCACAATATTGTGATAATATGTACTTTTGAATCATCATGGTACCGACTTCAACAAGTTATTTCACACATTTGAGTGTTGAAATCGGTTCAATATTTTGGTAAAAATGTTTTTTTAAATACCAAGTATTCAAACTCAGTGAAATTTTGCATGTATATCCCTGAGCCGAATAATCTGGCCGGCGCCTTTAAGGTTAATGTTAAAATAATTTGTTATTATTATTGTTAAAATAATTTTCATCGCAATATTAAAGCATTATTACATACCATTTCTCTCTTCAAATATATGAGCTGCGAATCGAGATCAGTCGGTGGTTTGTCAGGGGTGGCAGGCTGTTCGGCTTCAGGTTCACCCTCGGCAAAGCCGCTCAGGCTCTTGGGCAGGGGTGGCAACCCTTGTAAGGACATGGTGCTGATGGCGCGGAACTGCTTGCGTAACCTGCGGAGGATGTGATCTTTAAGTATTTGCAAAACAAACATTGGTAGAGAAAATAAACAAAAAAAAAAGTTTTTACAAATATAACGTCTGTCTGACTGTGACACTCAAAATTAAACACTAAACACCATTAACACCAGCTTTTGAATTTAAAAAGAAAAAATCAAAATCGGTACACCCTGTGAAGAGTCCGGAGGTAACACACACAAAAAAAACAGGCGAAACCTCATCCTTTTTACCTAATTCAAAAAATAGGAGGAGGTACTTAATTCGCCTGTATTTTTTATTTTTTTTTATGCCTGACGGGTTAGCTTTTGACCACTATCTCACTCTCGTGATAATGGGGTCGAAGATGTTGTTCAGGCTAACCTAGAATAACTGGCTCTGAAAGACAGCTGCCGGAACACACCGTTAAGTACTTGGCGACGGATTTTCTACTAGAGGGTGGTAGCTAGGCAGGCGGGCATTCGCAAAATGCTCTACCACCATAACTTTTTTTTAATACTATACTTATTATCCTCCTTGCGTCGTTATCCTCAAAGCTGAGGGTCGAGGACGCTCTCGATATTTCGGCACTGTTGCAAGCGCCATGATCACGAGTAAACTGATGTCTATGCGAGTGGATGGTAGGCACTAAGAGCAGACGAACCGGTCTACCCTCTTCCTTGTACGTTTTTTTTAAATGTTTGTTACATCAGAACTTTTGACTGGGTGAACCGATGTTGATGATTCTTTTTTTATTTGAAAGCTGATGATCATCTGTTTGCGCAGTTGGATAAAAACTATCCTATGTACTTCCCCGGCTCACAAACTATTTCCATGCCAAATTTCATACAAATCTGTCCAGTAGTTTTTAAGTTTATTCGTTGCATCGAAAAATATACAAATACAAATTATTTCTCTTCATAGTATTAGTGTAGAAGAAGCGCTCTAACAAATCAGTCTCATGTCTAATCACTGACGTCAATAATAGACGTGACGATGTGTTTTTTACACGGCTGCCCAAAAAGGAGTGTTATGTATTCAGGGTTCATGTATGTATGTATGTGTGTTTGTGAGTTTCTTTATTCCACCATAACTTCTAAACGGGTTAACCGATTTTAATGTATGATACATTAGATTAACAGAGCATAGCCCGGCTATAGGGGTGGATGGACGCGGGTTCGAATCCCGCACACGACTATAATTTTTTCTCACGTAAATTTGTAATTTTGTAATGTAATCCGCAGAGAAGGCGTTATTGCAAACATAACAATAAAAAATGACTTTCTCCCAAACCTATCGAGTGGGGCATCACAATGAAGGGCTTTAAAAAACGATTCCATAATAACTTGCAGTTTTTATTACAATAGAACGATAAAACGCTTAACGAAAATAAATAATTTGCATTTGTAACTCACAAACATACATACATGTTTCATGTATGTATGTTCTATCACATTGCAATGACAGTACTTATTCCTTAGTAAAGTAAAAAAGAAACAGAATAGGCTGTACAGCGCCTACTGAAGAACTATCAATGCCCAAGACTCCTGCCATACGTGGGGATTATGCCAACTCCTCCCCCCCTAACGGGGGAGTTATTTGTAAGGGTGGACGTTATGGCTTTTGATGGTGCTCTAATTACAAGCTAAAGTTAAATCTGATGTAACTATGTAAAGAACCTAATAATTTGTATGTACGTAATATACTTGTAATATATTATACCTTTGTAGGGATCCGTACAAGAAAATGGATCACTAAATAATAGAAGCCTTTGCAGTCTTTCTAATTTTATAGCTTTTTATTTTTAAACGTAATAGCTTATACGTTTAATTTTTGATATAGGTACTCATAACATGTGTTATTATAGCGGATTACATAACAAACAACAATAGTATTAAAACCATATAACAAAAAATATATAGCCCCAGCTTCACGCGATGATGTAAGGATTCTAACTATATCCCATACATCTAAATCTGTTTAGGCATTTGAAAGTTGTCGTGGAATGAAGAAATTCCATACATGGATGAACCCTAAAATCTATACGCTTCTTTTTGGTAGTCGTGTAAAAGTTAAGGCTGGTTCACATCCAAGATTTTTGTTACTTTATTTAAAATATATTTAATAGAAAAACAACAAATGTTGCGAGTATCTAAGAAGAATCGTGTTAAGAAAGCCACGCCGAATATATATATTTTTTGTATATACATTGCAACAGATGTGTTGTTACAAAAACCTGACATCGTCGTATCATCGTATATATCTATAGACATAGATGGATAGAAAAAGGGTCTTAACAGACAGGCGGACAACATAGTGATCCTATAAGGGTCCCATTTTTTTCCTTTTGAGGTACGGAATCCCAAAAACATTCAAAAATAATACTTAGAGAATTATTAACACGTAAATTTCATAATTTCAAAAGCCGCATATAATTTTTCCTCGTGACAAACATACAAATTCTGCAGTATATAAAAGCATTGAATTGTTTCTAAGACCACGTTTTACGTACAGCACAAAGCAATTAAGTTTTTAAGGGTCAGTCCTAACTATTGATAGAATTAACTGTGTTTTCAAATGTGCATTGTGCGTTTGCGCAGCTTCACTATTATTAGTCACAAGTGCACAAGTAATTGTGTTAGTTGTTTCAACTAACTTACTAGGGGTCGTAAGGTTCTAACTTATTATTTTTAGGTAATATTTACGGCTTGTTTTAGAATGTTCTAGAAGTTCCGGTTATACTACCCAGAACATATTTAATAAATAAAACACTATCCTTGCGTTTCACAGTCATCGATTTAGCCTATCCATCGGTTAAAGCTTGAAACGCGCTGCATGTTAACTGTCATTTTTATAATTCAGATATTTTATGTTCTGGGTAGTATAACCGGAACTTACTCGAACATTCTAAAACAGGCCCTTTATCTAATTATCAACGATATTAATGGCACATCGAATTATGCACGACAAACAAAAATGAGTGTTTTATCAAAGTATTAAATTTTTAAGCAATGATAGCCTATCGGTTATAGCTATGGACTGCGGTGCCGCAGGTCCATGGTTCGAATCCCACCGCCGGCTTGAGCTTCACCGCATGTTGGAAGGCATTTGGCGAATGCTCGCCTGGCTAGCTACCACCCTCAACAAGAAAATCTGTCTCAAAGCACCTAACAGTGTGTTCCGGCAGCAGTCCTTTAGAGCCAGTAAAATTACAGGCACATGATACTTAACAACTTATGTCTCGGGGTGACGGGCGCAGTGCAGTTCGTCACTTGTGATGAAATGTATTTGTTATAGGCAGTGGTTACCGCTTAACATCAGGTGGGCCTCGTGCTTGTTCCGTCTAGCATTGATGAAGTCTAACATTTTGCAAAATGCCCGCTAGGCAGGCGGGCATTTTGCAAAATGCCCTTCCACCATGCGGTGAAGCTCACACCCGCGGCGGGATTCGAACCATGAATTAAAAATAAAAATAATAATAGTATTAAAAATGACGAAACTGCGTTTGTATGGAAAGCGCTGAAAATCTGTCGGCAAGCACCTAACGGTGTGTTTCGGCAGCTATCCTTGAGAATCATTAGTTATTGTTAGAGCCTGTTCACCATCTTGGACCACGTCGTCATTTGCCAACATAGGATGGTAGTAGCTTATCAGCATACTGTTATATATATCTACTTTGCTATATCTCTAAACTCTTGTCATGACGTAAAACTATACAGGTAATAAACGAAGCCAATCACATTTCAAGGTGAGTCAAGAATAATGCGCGCAAACAACGACCCGGTGCTTTTTAAATATGCATTTATTAATATTCATAATAAATATGTAACCATAATAGGTTATACTGCATAATAACATAGATAATGCCCGACCATAAATATGTGAAATAAAAAGATTTCATTGATTTATTATTTATTGGTCTCCTTCTTTTTTTTTGTATTCAGGAAGATAATTCCATTTAATTATATAGAAACCAATTGTAAATATTATTGAATGTTGCAAGAGGTGAGTGATTTTGTTTCTTTGTTAGGGGAAATCTATTGATCGTCATTATCTTCCTTTGTCCCACTTTAAGTAGAGTCGCTACAATGTGTAATTTAAAAACGTATAGAACACGAAATAAGCATCTTAAAATGATATATGTCATACGTTTTCTCAAACACAATAACATGAATTTCGGCTATTGGCCTGTAGTCAATCTTTCGAAAAAAAAACACTGCCCGTACTTTCAGAGCTGATATAGGACTAAGGTAAACCTTATTATTAGTAAAGACGTCGGAAAAGACCTTACATAATAAATTATTCATATCCTCCTAGATCTACACTAAGCAAGAATAAATTTTGGACGGTAAAATTCCTCCAAGTTTGCCCTTCAATGATTTTCAATAAATGTTCAAGGGTATATATACCTTGGAATAAACTAGTGTGCTTACGTACATGCATTTGAGCAAATCAACCGGTAAAATAGAGAGGAAGAGAGTTCAAAAAGTGAATTTAGTAGTTTAGCGCTGTTCGCATATTGGTCCAAAAAGTAATTTCAATTTAAGTCAATATCCGTGACCCAGAATCGGTAATGTTGCGCCGGTAATACCGGTATGTATTGTCGGGCCGGACAAACGCACATAACCCGGTTTTACTCGACCGTTGTGTTATGCGTGACCTTTCCGAAGCACTACCTGTTCAACATAATAAGATCGCGGAACAAAACCCACTAATGATGTATTCAAAACAAGAAATGCAAGAACGCGAGAGCCAGCTATATATTCGACATATTTACTCGTACATACCTAGATTTAAGGTCATCGTCGAGAATGTAAGCGTAAGCCTGGTCGTATCCTTCATCCGTGCCACTCGTGACCGACGACAACGGGTAGTTTGGCTCCTCCGAATCCTCGGAATCAAAATGCCCGTTTGTATCCTCACAATCGTTAATATCTATAGTCTCAGGGACGTTCGACTGCGAATGCATAGTTTGAAGTTCATATATCAACATCTCGTGATTGTTCATATCCTTCATAATCTCCATATCGGACGAGTCGTTCCCGTTATTCGTGTTCTCAGAAAATTTACCTTTATCTATAACGATATTCGCCTCGTCTTTGTTATTGTTATTTCTACTCGCGAGAATCTCCGAAATTAACATTTCTGTTACTCTTGATGTTTTGAGTTCTAGGGAGTCGGTATTTTTACTAACATCCTTGTCGGGGTTCGGACTGACGGGTTCCACTGGTGTCCCAGTTGAACTATTGACTTCTTTCATTGGACTGTTTCGTAATCTGTCGTCGAAGTCTTGCACTTCTTCGACTGATGCGTAGGGCGCCTCAGGCGGCGGGCTTTGCGGGGGCTTCGCGTCTATAGGCGAAGAGTAAGGACTAAGCTCCGGCAATCCCTTCGGCGGAAGTCCCGGTGATATATTTGGAGTACTACAAACTATAGGGCTGGTAGGAGAACTTGGCGCTTGCCGTTTCTGTACAGGTAAAGGTTTCATTGGTTTCAACTTAGGTTTTGGCGATAACGGTGGCGGAGGCGCTTTTCGCAATGGAAACGTCTTTTCCGCGAAACTTGATGATTTTGTGACTTTACATTTCGAGTCCTGATCTAACTTGTTCGATGTCGAGAGAGATCTCACTAAGATTTGTCTACACGTTTTCACAGCTTTAGAGTTGAGAGATTCGTTTGATTTCTTAGTGGATGCCGGCGCCGGTATAGAGTTACTGTCACTGGAACTCCTCCTCGAGTTCTGTCCGCTGGATTTCCTCTCGTCAGAAGATGAGCTACGGTCGCTGATGACATCTCTGATGAAAGACTTGACGCGCGCCAACCCATTCTGTTTAGGCGACACGGAGGCGTTCGAAGTGTTAGATCTCTCCAAAGTTTTGATTTTCTGCGTGCTTGTCAAGTCCTGCCTGGAGAAAGTCCTAGACTTGGTGAAGTTAACCTTCGACTCAGCCACAGCTTTCCTGGTTTTGGCCAGTGCCTCGGCGACAACACTTTGGTTAGGTCGCGGAGGCACCGGCGGTGGTCCTTTGATTTTGCTGCTCTTCATGGGCTGGGCGTTCGTCTGTACCATCAGCATGCTGACACGGACCGTCACTCGTCGATACTATACGGAAGAGTTATAGTAAAAGGAGCGCGTTAGACCGGCATCGCGTGACACTCGCGGGCGCTCCGTGCGCGGACAGCAGACGTCCGTTCTCGCGGGCGCGCAACACTCACTGAATCGCACTTGCCGGAATCGCCGGCGGCCGGCTGTGGCGGCGCCGTCACACCGGTCCGTCTCGCGCTGTGAGATCCATCGCCGCGTTGCTGCTATACCTTCAGCCTAACTGCGTAACTCCTTCACTACTTCAGCTACACTGCGATTCTTTGCTTTTCCAGTATGTACTCTTACGGGTGGGTATTTCTCGCGCGTATCGCACCGCCAACAATGAGCTGACCCGTAGTTTTAATAATGTAAAAGTGATTGTTTACTATGAGAATGAACGCTACGGCTACCGGTCCGCGGAACACGCGACCCTATTGTTAGGACGGCAATTTCGAAAGCCACTCTCCGATATATTGTTTTGTTTCACGCTAATCAAAACGTTACAGGCTGTTGTTTTGTATTGTGTAGATGTCGTAATTACTCTACGTAAATACCGTTAAATGTTTACGGTTGTAATAATTATCACTGTAGCATTAGAGTTTTGCGTTTACGTAATGCTTAGAACTATCAATAGCTGCCAAAAATGCCTGGTTTGTTTCGTGAGTATTAAGTTTAGTTTTAAAAACAAAAGTAGGTGAAGTGAGGGATATTGTAATGGCTTTATTGTTTCATCTCAAACCAATACACATTTTTTATACATATAAAAAGCATGATATCTTAGTTCGCGTAATACTAATAATACTGTTTATTACATGGCAGCTGCTTTGAAACGATGATGTTGTTGAAAAAAATCCAATCAATACAAATGTTCACGATATCCTACAAGTTTTCTGTGTTGTAATTTTTTTCTCATTTCATTTTATCTAAGCTCCAGACTCCGTGAAAATAGAGTTGACAAACTGTGAATAGGTATCGGAAGAACGACTAGGCAAGCGCCGTTAGCAGGCCTGTTTTAATATTTGCAACTACATCATCACTCACCTGTGTGACAGTGGTCAAAGAAGAAAGGATAGAATGCTAGCCTAACAGTAATAGAGAACAATAGCCTATAAAAGGTGTGCATATCATAATGGCTTAACTCATTGTTATAATTTATTTTGTAAGTTTCAATATGTTCACTGTTGGCGTATCTGAGTAAATAAATAAATAAACAATATTTAGACACCTCTAACATACAAAAATGTATATATTATTTTGTTTCCCATTTTGAAGACTCCTTTTCACAGAGCAAGGATACCATTTGTGAACAGTTATAAAGGGAAGGCCTCAGGGAACATATTTGGCATGCACTATTCTCAAGTTGACAGGCGCAGTGCAATTCGCCACTTGTGATGAAATGCATCTGCTACAGGCAGATGTTAGTCCTCTTAACATCAGGTGCCCCTAGAACTTGATCCGTCACAATAACATAAAAATAACAGGTCATGATTGCCGTTAATGTATGAAGAATGTGATTAGAGTGGAAATCGATGGTCACTGTCTACCCATAGCTGTCCATAAAATGAAAACTTTGTAACGATGACATTAAGTACAAGAGCTGTGCTATCAGTGAAAACAATAGAACTATAACGTTGGTAGTTCTGGCCTCTATTACATCAGGCAATATGTGGCTTATAACATCAGACTCTCTGTCCACAGTTTTACCATCAATACAGTTGTGAAATGGTACAAAAATACTTGTACTCTATTCAACAATTCTTTTAAAAACACGTTTTTGTCACTGTTTTACCATTAATACAGTTGTGAAATGAATGCACTTGCATAGGCAACGGAAGGGTTCTCTCGGGCGGCATGGCCGTGGTAAGCAAACTCCTTGAATTTGTACATTTCAAGTAGACAAATTCAAGTATTTTTGTACTAATTTACCTCTAAATACCACAAGGATATAAGAATTCATCGATTTCCCCATGTCGCGAGGTTTTTCCTATAATTTCAAATTACGTAAAATTAGGGTTAATGAATAACTTTATGAAGTTGGGAAAAACATTAAAAAAACGGAACTGACTTCCAACACTGAAAAGTATGAAATAAATTGTTGAAGTCGGTATCCAATTGGTTCAAACACTGACCTCACAAACATGGTCCGACTTCCACAAGTCAGTTCACACTTTTCGATGCTTAAAGTTGGTATTTTTTTTTTCAAAAGATTTTTCACTATTTTTGAGATCTCATACAGCTTACATGATCATTCTATCGCCTAAAATACTGCTCACCATAGACAAGACTTGCAATTATCACTAAATTATCCAGGTATACAAATAAATGTTTCAGTTAATTGACTATAACTTAAAAATCACTCAAACAATTTGAATAAAATTTAAATAGGACCAATTTGCAGGTAAAATCAACCCAACAAAAAAAATAATCATCAAAATAATACAAACGAATTGATACCCTCCTCCTTTTTTGGAAGAATAACTGTATTTTTAAATCAATATTACAATAGGTGATCTAACAAATTCAAATAGAATTGTACCCCCACATGACTAAAAACTTACATCAAAATCACTGGGCAAGTACAATAGAAGCTTTCTCAGAGTTAAACTTAAGGTAGAGTACCTTTAGTTTAACTCTGAGAAAGCAGAAGGCTCCTCAAGCTTAAAAGAGACAAATTACGACGGGTCGTTGGAATTGTCACTGCACACTGTCATCTAAACAAACACCTGTTTACTATAGGTGTCACAGACAGCCCCTGTGCAGAGGCTGTATGGAAGCAGAGGAGACAGCCGCACATGTGCTCGTTGAGTGCAGCAGTGTGGCGTCCCAAAGAGCAGAGCACCTTGGTACGCCAGGGACCGTCCGGGAGGCCTGCGCCGGCGTCAGCGAGCTGCTGGCCTTCCTGGCCGATATTGGATGGCTGGATTAACGACAGCCTCCAAACTCCACGCAAAATAGGCTGCACAAGAGCGGCAAAATTGCGGAAAAGAGCCCGCACACCAAGTACCAAGTAAGTAAGTTAGTACCCCACATGAGTTAGAATTGGCATTCGGCACCACTTACAACTCTCACAGGGGGTAAAACTACCTACCCTCTTATACAGTAGGGTGCAGCAGCAACTTCTAAAGAACTGCCATCTTAGACTGTAATCCCCAAGACGCCTGTCAGGCATGAGGATTATGGCAATGTCCCCCTAATAAAAAAGCATTAATTGTTCAACAGTGGATGTTCAACAGTGATGTTGATATCTGTTAGCATATGTAAGTAACAGCTCAAAGGTGGAAAAGAGTTTCAGCTTTACATTTTTTTATATGATTGTGACAGAACAAGTGCGAGGCTCACCTGATCTTAAGTGGACTATTCTCTGCCTATAACAGATGCATTTCATCACAAGTGACTTGTTGTATTGCGCCCGTCACACTGAGGCATACAGTTGTTAAGTCCAATGTGCCTGTAATTTTACTGACCCTCAAAGACTGCTAGGTGTGAACACACTGTTAGGTGCTTGGCGACAGATTTTCTACTTGAGGGTGGTAGCTAACCAGGCGAGTATTCGAAAAATGCCCTTCCACCATGCGGTGAAGGTCAAGCCGGCAGTGGGTATCAAACCATGGACCCGCGCTACAGTAGTCCACTATACCGCCTTTATAAATCAATAATAAAAAAAAAATATCCTGGTGCTTCAAATATTGTAGTAAAACCATGATCTGGTAAAAAACCCTTCATCTTCCTTCTTGATAGAAGTGTGAGATGATGGTCATGACACCAGGTTCCCAGTATTTTAGTTCCCAGTATATTATCGCCGATGCCAATGGGTTAATAGATCAGTTGGGGCTTGTTTGATACTCTGAAACTATGAGCATAAGTTTGAACATGTCTACCCTAATTCTATGTGATGCTAAATAGCAGCTACCTATTTAGTAAAAATAATATGTTAGTACAGCACTTGTGACTCTTTATTTTGTCCCTTTCTGTAGAAGTTTATTGTATCGTCACAAGAGTATAGATTGCTCTGTCAGATGTATAGTTTGCATTCGGTTGTGTTTTCTATGGTGTTGTGATTCTGAATTACTGCACCAGTACCTCTAGAAATCATTACTAGCCATAACAATAAGTATATTCTTTAATCCCAGTGAATCTAGGGATCTTAGGCATGTCTATACTATGAAAACATGTTGCAAGTCTTAGAAAAGTTCTTCTTTATCACTAGTGTGGACTAAGATCTCCTTGTTTCACTACACAATGTACTTTTTCATGTGCAATCCTAGCAGTTACTATAACACTGAAATGTGTCCTGAACATGTTAGCATACCTCAATCTGGCCTTTAAAGTGAATGTTAATTGGACTAGATATTTTTATCATAGTTTACAAAAAGCAATGATCAAACACAAACAAAAACAAAAAGAAAACAGGTCAACAGCATTAGTTATCTGCAAATATATGTTGCACACCAAAACTTCTCAGCGTGACCACTAAATCTGTAAAAAAAACCTAAAAAACTCCTGCTTTCTTAAGAAGACATAGACATTAAAAAGTCAGTAGAATAAATTATAACCAGACACATCTATGATAAGATATGCACAAAGTCAAAATAAACTCATTACTTACAAATTCTTCACTTATTGTTGAACTTCCAGTCTTGTCTGCACATAGGGCACTGTTGCTGTGGTTGTGAATGAAGCCACTTCACGATGCAGTGGATGTGGAAGCAATGGGAACACGCACCCCACACCAGAGGACAATCGTCACCGGGCAACTTGCAGTCTGGACAACAGCTGTCGAAAGGCATGCGGCAGATGCCGCAATTGTCGTCGTTCGCGACCCAGCGCCAAGTAGCCACCCCCGTCCAACCTACGCATCATATTTCTTTCTTATTTGTGTCCGGAATAGAATAGGAACATTAGTGTAAATTGAAGGTTACTTACTTTTAACAGTGACTTTCATGACGTGGTCTTAGCATAACGAAGTGCGTTTCTGTTACACTATCGTGCAAAGGTAACTTTTAATCATGAAAATAAAAAAAATACATTCGTGGTTGCGTAGAAATTTGCATCAAACAAACCAAGTGACCATGTACTTTTCTGTGGTCAACATACATTTATTTATATTTATATGTAAACAAAATTTTGCAAACACAGAGCATAGATTAGATCACAAAGTTCAATAGATTAGATAAGCTATTAGTTTTTGTGCGGTCCGATTTGTACGAAGGGCACCAAACATTTGCATGGTTGACAGGTGTGATGTCATCGATGACGTCTACACTCAAATCAAACAGTACCTACTTACGGCCCGACTGCGACGTAGCGAACGGGCACCGTGAACACTCCATGCCAAGCATTCTGAGCTCATTTTGGACAAGAAATTGGCATGCTTACGAAACTGTAGCTCAATTTTTACAACAAATATTAAGTGAAAGTAAACAATCTGAGATCTTTTACAGTATTTTAACAGCTCGTCATTCTCTCTCTCAGGTAACGATTGAATTAAATAAAATTATTTCTCTATAACAATTAAAATCCATATATTTTTGATGGCACGGAGATTATGTATTTGTTTCGATAGGTTGATGAATTATATGAATTTTAATTGATGAATTATATGCATGATTCGCTTAGTCCAAATTGTCGGTTATGGAAACGGCCGCCGCCCGTGAGCGTGCATATGCAAATCACTCTAATCGTTAGTATTGTTAGCAACCGTTGATACCATTGGAGCATTTCGGACCGCAACCACTGTACAATCATAATGGGTCTCACAAACGTTTTTTACTATTTTCATATCTAAAAAAATGTCTTAGATATTAACGACAAAAGTGCGTATTTCCAGCAGAAGGTTATTAAAAACGCAGGCGGGCTTTCACTAGCCGATGACATCACACCCTGGGTCATTCAACAGTCGCGCACTAAAAAGAACATTTCGATGTACCTAAGTATTTGTTAACAATAAGTTTATCCTACTTCTTCTGTACTTATCCTTGCCACATTTGACCTACGTAACCTACCTACTTGTCTACTTTTGATTGTTTAAATAGGTATCTTGCCTACTACCTAGTATCTACCTATGTAAATAACCCTGACGAAATACTAACTTTTTAGATGATATATAAAGTGCTCGCATACTGAAAGGCTTAATAATTTTGAATATGAATCATTCAGTATGTTCTCAGTTAATGGTAAAATATAATTATGTATAAATGCATGTATTCAAACCTAAAATCCTGCCGTGCCCACTTACGTGACTGCTTAAATTAGACTGGTCAACCCGTAAAACCAACACCGACCAACGAAACTTGACCCACCTGCCGCACGCGACGCTGTTGCCGGCATTGCGGTCAAGTTTCGTTGTTCGGTGTTGGTTTTATATGCTGAATGGCTAGTCTAACTTGAGTAGATGCGCGCGGGCAATTGAGCTCTAGCGCGCGGCTTTTTTGAAGTGAAAACTTCTTTAGCGTCGTTGTGCACTTTTATTGGGATGGGTAAAAATTGTTAAAACGCGCATCAGAAAGTCGCATCAGGACACGTGACTGGAGTAATCACGTATTCGTATGTTTTTTTAATATTGTAATGTTTGCAATAACACTTGCTATGCGGATTACATTACAAGTATACGTCAGTTTTAATTTTTTTAAATCATCCTGCATTACTAATATACGATAGAAAAAAATTACTATGTACTTAAATTTTTTCTATCGTATATTTGTAATTTTGTAACGTATTTCTATCGTATATTTGTAATTTTGTAATGTATTCGTATGTTCAAGTTGTCACTTCTGCCAGCACTCCCGAAGTGCAACCCGTTATTTTTTTAAAGCAGCACTGTGTAGTGCATTTAAACTGACTGTATTGGCAGGCCGTAAAATATATATATATGGGAATATTTTCTTCCACTATGAATAAGTCAACGTTTTGTCAGAAGTATCAAATTCGGGGCCCGTATTTATCCATAGTTTTCATTTTTTAACGATAGACTACCTTTTGTGTGATGCGACGTACATTATGTTAATTTTTATTCGGGTTTATTATTTCGAAAAATTACATGGAAAACTAAGTTAAATATAAGCTAAGTTTGCCTCCATCTATTATAAAATAGATGGAGGCAAAGTTAAACTCGAGAAAGACGTAGTGCCTCATAGGTTTGCTTGTCAAAAACGGATCAGATGAAAAACCTGAGCGCTCTGTTGTAAAAAAATCTTAAAGTTGCAAAACTGAGAACTTCCGATGATGATGAATAAATATATTATATTATGGATTTCATTCTTCGAGTTCAAGATATTGTGTATGATCCTTTAAGGACTTGCAATCAAAACTACATAAGTTCTAAAATATCTGAACTTACCAACAAATGTATCGCGTTTTAATTGATGATGTAATTTATAGGATAATACCCCAATAAATAGCTGTGACTCATTAGATACACCAAATTCTAATATTTAGCACCACCAAGCGCATTACCCAATTGAAATGTTTCCTTTAATGCCGCGCCGATACAAAAAAACTCTAGGTGCTTAAAAAATGTGACAAGATATAAAAACTCCGTAGCATGGACTTTTATTTATCGTTGGACTGGAAATACTAACAAAATAAATGAGTTATACCTACTTCCCAGAAAAGGGCTAGTTAAATGGCTGCGATCTGAAGAGTTGCTATCTTGAAGTGACGTTTTTATCGATAAATTATGTTAAGACCGACCAAATAAAAATTCGATATGTTGGTACATTTTCACAGCAGTATACAGGTCAAGGTATCCTAGGCCAACAAACAACATCAACTTACCCCTATATGTATGAAGTAAACATTACAGTATATAATATTCTGATAGCACAGAAAAGATAACCTGAAAAACCTAATAAACGCCCAAGAATTGAACCACACAAACGGTTTCGTAACGGCTCAATACCGCGTTGCCCATGCAGTTAGTGACGTGGAAAGACATTGTATAATTGAGATGTGTGATTCCTTGACCTATCAGTCAAAACAATCAAGTAAAAAATAATAAATAAAACAAAAAAGAGTTATGATATTAATATATTGAAGTAAATATCGGCACCACTATTATAAATTTCAATAATACGTACCTATACGCCTTACTCAAAAATTACCCTTAAACAGGTATTGGTCGTGACAGCTGTTAAAGTGACAGTTTATGTTAATATTACTTCATTATAATTTTCCACCAGGCGGCCAAGGCACAATCAGTTTTGTCTTCTTGAATATGAGACTTTCAGTATTTACCGTGCCGAACAATAGCGAAACACATGTGTCACAATTCAAATAGCTACTTTTCTTGACACATAGCCTGCAACATATTCTAGAACTCTGTGTGTGTACTCACTGCATTCATTTTGTAAAAAGTCTGCATAGGCTTCATATTATGCCGTGTTACTGAAAAAGGGCACAACTAACATTTTTTGTGAAATTGAGTTATATATATATTCAGAATCAGGAAAAAAAGGTAACCCAACCTATCGTCGAAAACCCTCCCCCAGGGTCAAGGGGAGGCAGTTCGGGATCTCGTGGAGGCGTTCGCCGCCCCGGAGACCAGTTCTGCTAACTGGACGGTCGTGAGACCGAAAGGTAAAAAAGGAGGGTACAGGGGACAAAGGCTTGCCGGAGACCACCTTACCACTCCAAACCCGGGGAGTGAACAAACTCCCGGGTCTAAACTAAACAAGAAACAGAGACATAAACTAAACCAGAAACTCAAGAAGCAACGCTTGACAGCAAATCTGGTAGGACAAAAGCCGACAGCTGGAGACCGTAAACCCGAACCGCAGCTGGTAAGCCAAAGGCCCACAGCCGGAAGCCCCAGCAAGCCGCGTCCTGTGGGACAAACGTGTAAAACCGGCGACCCCAGACCGACAGCGCGTACGGATGGACAAAAGCCCAAGGCTGGAGACCCCAGATCTAGTACTCCTGGAAACAGCGAGTACTACAAACAAAGGACACAGACGGCTCCCAAACCGAAAGCCAATCCAACAGTGGACCTTGCCAAGGTGCCCACTGAGGAAGGCCAGCCTAAAGGAAAGGGAAGCCACAAGAAGCACGCCAACCGCCAGAACCGACAGAGACGAGCGGCTATAGCCATCGCCAGGTCCGCGCAGGCACCAGCCCGTACGGAACCGTGTAAAAGGTCGCGGTTGGATGAAACAGTCTCGCCGAGGGGTGATAGCAAGAAGGCGAAACTTGACTGCTCACGCCGCACCCCAGCCAGCTACGCCGACATCGTCCAGAACGACCTCTGCGTAGCTATCACAGGCGTGGACAACAAGCAACTGACTGAGGAACAGGCCAATGCAGTGAAAGGGTACCTGGAAGAGTGCATCCTGAATGCAGCTAGGGACCCCAACAGCGACTTCTTCCCTGGTTTCAGAGGCAAACCCATCATCGCTGATGGAGCCCTGAAGCTATGGTGTGAGGATGACGCTTCGCTGCAGTGGATTCATAAAATGATCGCAGACGCAGCTGACTTCATGGGAATGAAAGTCACTGTGAAACGCCAAAAAGAACTCTCCAAGAGAATCAGGGCGGCCCTCTTCATTCCCGACTGCAAGAGAGGAGTAGAAGACGTAGGTCTGGTACTCAACAAGCAAAATAGATGGGCCCAAATTAACTCTTGGACGATCTACACCCATAGCAGGCAGTCGGACAACACAATGTTTTTGACGCTGGGTATCCCGGAGGACATTGTGCCGACGCTGCTGGACAGAGAACGGCGACTTACTCACAACCTGGGGAGCGTCTACGTCCGTTTCTACGCCGCCAACGGCTCACTGCAAGACGAGCCACCGGAGGAGCTGCCATCGGAAACGACGGCAGAACCGAAACCGGGACCCGGCGGAAACAGTCGCGGAGACCCAGGTTGTGAACAACCTGACATCACCCTGGAGAACCCGAAAGAGAAAGCCACTACGGCGCCGCAACATTCATCCCCCAAACCGTCGACCTCACGGACGATGGAGGGGAGGAAACCTGCCGACTCGCCTAGAGGCAAATTCTGGAGGGTACCAAGGGAAGACGTTACTGACTCGTCAGAGGAGGAGGGGAACCTGAATGCTGGTGACCCAAACCTCCATAAGCAGTAACGTCCTACAAACTAATCTCCAGCACAGTGAAACTGCAACGGCTAACCTGTGCAGAGTGCTGGGGAACAGCAACAACGAGACCATAGCTTTAATCCAGGAGCCGTGGATTAGGGCAGGGCGTGTGTGTGGTCTCAATAACCTGGAGGGTAAGTTAATACTTGATAACAGGTGTAACAACCACAGGGCATGCATATATGTGCCCCGTAACATGATAGCTGTGCCCTTAACAGAGTTCTGTTCCAGAGACTTGGCAACCGTCAGACTCCGGCACAGAAGCGGCAACGACAGTACTGAGTTGGTGGTCGCATCAGCATACATGCCCGCTGAGGAAGATGCTCCGCCGAAGAATGTCGTGGATCTGGTAAGACACTGTGAACTAAACAAACTTAAGCTAATTATGTCAGCAGACACAAATGCTCATCATCCCATATGGGGCATGGATAAGTCAAACAAACGTGGGAGAGACATGGTAGAGTTCCTTTTCTCAACTAATCTCTCCATAGTCAACAAGGGCGCCGAACCAACTTTTGTAAACAGCAGATACCGCACCATCATAGATCTCACCATGGTATCAGGTAACACTGATTTAGTCCGCAACTGGAGAGTATCCAACGAGGTTTCGGGCTCCGATCACAGATGGATCAGGTATGAACTCGAGTTGGAATACAGAACACCTGAGCCAACGCGTAACCCACGCAAAACTGACAAGGCAGCTTTTGTGAGAGCACTACACTTGTCAGGGCATCAAGTAAGTACGTTAAACAAACTCAATGGTACAGCAGAGATCGAACTAGCTGTAGTTGCTCTAACAGACACTCTAAACAATTGCTATGAACAAGCTTGTCCTCTGACTCAACCGAAACCTGGTAAGGGAGGCAATCGGGGCTGGTCCAAAGCACTGGAAAAGCAGAGAAAACAGGTACGTAGGTTATTTAACAGGGCCATGAATACCTACCGTGACGATGACTGGGACAACTACAGGAAAGCGAGATCCGTATATAAAAAACTGTTACGTTCTAGTCGCCGAAGGTCATGGAAAAACTATAGCACAAACATTGAGTCCAATGCTCAGGCAAACAGAGTCAGGAAAATTATAGCAACCAACTCTAACAGAGAGATAGGCTCCCTTAAAAAACCAGATAACACATACACAAACTCAACAAAAGAAACAAATGCCCTACTACTACAAACTCACTTCCCCGGCTGTCATTTAGTCGAGGGTGTTCACTGGGGACTCACCCCTGGAACAGAACCCACTGAAGCGGACTGGCTAGTCGCGCAGACGGTGGTCACCAATGAACGAGTAAAATGGGCAATAAGAACATTCTCTACATACAAAGCACCCGGTTTTGATGGTATCTTCCCAGGTCTACTTCAATGGGGAGAAACCCTCATATATATGAACCTTAACCGGATCCTCAGGGCATGCTTAGCATATAAGTATATCCCATTAGGGTGGAGAGAGGTAAAGGTCATATTTATACCAAAGCCGGGTAAAAGTGATTATACAGACGCTAAGGCCTACAGACCAATTAGCCTCACGTCTTGCCTACTAAAAACTTTAGAAAGATTATGCGATAGGTACATCAGAGACAGCATATTAACTAAAGTTCCTATGCATCCAGAACAACATGCCTACAGTTCAGGAAAATCAACAGAATCAGCTTTACACAAGGTTGTGTCAAGAATAGAACGAGACATCCAAAATAAGGCATTATGTCTGGGGGCCTTCATAGATATTGAAGGAGCATTCGACAAAACCAACTTTAACAGTATAAAAACGGCACTGCATAGACACGGAGTTGATGTAACACTGGTGGACTGGATCATCAATATGTTAAAACTGAGAGCCGTACGTATAAATCTTGACGGTTCAACCACGGGAGTGGTGGCTCGAGGCTGCCCCCAAGGGGGAGTACTGTCACCGCTACTATGGAACATGGTCGTTGGTGATTTAATCCACAAGCTCAACTCCCAACGCTTCTTTACAGTAGGCTATGCGGATGATCTGGCGATTCTAATATCAGGCCACTTTGCAAATGTGACCTGTGACATTATGAAAACCGCTCTAAAGATTGTCGAAGAATGGTGCAATGACAACGAACTTTCTGTGAATCCCAACAAAACCGAAGTGGTAATGTTTACTAACAAGAAAAAGCTAGGTACGTACAAACTACCTAGTCTTTTCAACACACAACTAGAACTGTCTGATGAAGTGAAATATCTGGGAGTAATATTGGACAGCAAACTGAATTGGGCAAAGCATCTAGAAAACAAATTAACCAAGGCCAGCATTTCCTTTTGGCAATGCAAACGGATGATTGGTAAGACATGGGGGCTAAACCCAAAGATAACCCTATGGTTATACAACACCGTAATTAAGCCTTGCTTAACATATGGAGCAATAGTGTGGTGGCCAAGGACCACACAAAGCACCACTATTGACAAACTGAGGAAATTCCAGAGACTTGCTTGCGCAGCCACAACAGGTTGTATGAGGACGACCCCCACGACAGCCTTAGAGGCTCTGCTAGGGTTAACGCCACTACACCTGTTCGTTCAGCAAGAAGCCGCAGCATCTGCTTTTAGATTGAAGGCTCTGCAACTCTGGGATAGGGGCAATCTGTCCGGTCACACCACCATCTTAGACGAATTTACGACAGAATATCCTATCCTAAACTCAATATATGACAAACAACATAAAGAACACTTATTCACCAAAAGCTTCAAGATACAACTGTATGAAGAGCCGACAGATAGCTCAGGAGCTAAGGAAGTAAGAATTTATACAGATGGTTCAAAAACAACAATAGGCACCGGTGCAGGAACTTTCTCGGATGAGTTGAACATCCACATAGCTACGGGCCTGGGTAAGCACAGCTCAATATTCCAAGCGGAGTGTGTGGGTATAATACAAGCAGCTACAGCAGTACTAAGAAGGAAGGTATCAGACTTTAATATTAGAATACTCTCCGATAGCACTGCAGTCCTACGAGCCTTGCAAAGGTACGAACACACATCAGGGCTCACCAAACAGTGTCATAATCTACTGGAAAAAGTAAGTACTAATAACAATGTTACTCTCCAATGGATAAAAGGGCACAGTGGATCCAGAGGCAACGATGCGGCAGACGAGCTGGCGAAGAGAGGCTCTAACACACGTCCATTAGGACCGGAACCAATAATCCCTTTGCCATTCAGCCTAATACGAGCCTGGATTCGTAACAAAACTAAATTAAAACACCAGGACTACTGGGCAAGTATCACTGATTGCAGGCAGTCAAAGGAGGCTTTCCCGGATCTCAACCCGAGATACTCCAAAAGACTCTGCAACCTAAAACGTGACCAACTCCGACGAGTCGTCGGAATTATCACGGGACACTGCTCACTTAATAAACACCTGTTTACTTTAGGTGTTACAGACAGCCCCCTGTGCCGAGGGTGCATGGAGGCGGAAGAAACGGCCGCGCACATACTCACTGAGTGTGTGAGCGTGGCGCCTCAACGGGCAGAATTCCTCGGGACACCGAGGACCGTCAAGGAGGCCTGCACCGGCGTCAGCGAGCTGCTGGCCTTCCTCGACGACATCGGGTGGCTGGAGTAACGCACGTCACCCGACATCACGCACAATGAGCCGCTTGCAGACGGCATGGGTGCGGAAAACAGCCCGCCTATCAAGTATCAAGTATCAGGAAAAAAAGGCCTAACTGCCTGATTTTTTGTGGATTTATAGCTACAAAATTAACAGAGATAGTATAAGTTTAAAGGGCACAACTGCACCATTTTATGAGTTTTATTACAAGAAAAGGGCATATTGTGAGATATGACTTTTAGTTCTACCTTTTTACTTTTATATATTTAATTGAATGGGCATAACTGACGTTCATCAAGTATAAAAGGTTCATGTGGCAATTGTGCTTATTTTTTATAGCGATACTTAAGCAATTAACGTAGAAAGAAAGGTCACAACTGTTAGTTATACCTTTTCTTTTTAACCCTTACACCTTAAAATGTTAAATAAAAAGGCATATTGACGTTTGTGCCTTTACCACTTAACATTTCTGAACGGAGATGAAGTGAGCGGGGCGAGGTGAGCAGGGAATGCCGTCAGTTGTGCCTGATGTGTCAAGACGGGTCCACGCTTGTCGGCGCAGCGCTCTGGTAAGATTGTTTTTATCGCTAATTCCTGTGTCTTACCGTAACTACTTATAAATAAGACCCTAGTAATTAAAATTCGCATGTATTTTTTTTAATTCAGTTAGCCTTAAATAGGTTATTTTATTGTTAAAAGATTTTGGTCGGTAATAATAGCGAAAACAAGCGGCTGCGCTTGTCTAGTCTATACAAAAATGTATAGGTAATATCGTATTATGTTTGTGCCGTATGTCAATGAATTGCTTGTTTTTTGACAGTGTTTGTTTCTAAAACCTAAAATAACATATTTATATACTTAATTCAATGGTTATAGTTACATAGACGTATTTGTTAGGTATTTAGTGTTTTATTTAGCTACAAAAAATATGTCAGTAATTTTTTTTTATGAAACATTCGGTCTTTACAGGTAATAATTATGAGTGTATTATTATGGAGGTATTATGTTAATGTTGAGTGTCAAATTATCGTATTAATATTATAAACGCGTAAGTTTGTAAGTGTGGATGGATGTACGAGTATGTTTATTGCTAAATCATACCAAAATTACTAAATGGATTTTAATAATATAATATAGCTTATATTACATCAGACTAATACATAATTACAGGTTATAATTTACAAAAAAAATACCCTATGTACACAGCGGGACGCAGCTAGTGATCAAAATAATTTTATTCAATTATCAATTAAGTATTTTCGAATTTTGTTAATAATAATTAAACCTACGTAACTTTTTTCGTCATTGAAAGCTAGATATTTCAAATCTTTTTAAATTGATATACAGATAGCGTTACTTTACCTATGTTTAGCGAGTGAATTCACGAGACTCGACTAGTAATAAATAATTATAGCTACTTCTTTATGTTTCAGCAAAATGTCATCACGCAGCGCAAAATTAGTAAGAGCTGCTTTACGCAACGAAAACTTGGTAGACGAAGAAATATCTGTCCCGTCAACAAGTGGAATTCAAAACTTCGTACAAGAATCAAGTGAGGAAGTTTGGTCATATTTTGATTCTGATGATTCGGTGTTAGACAAAGATTACGAACCACCTAAATCATTGAATCGAAACATTAGTAACTGTAGCGATAGTGATTCAGATGCCGACATCATACCATGTTCACAGCCAATTCAACACAGAACAGTTTTAGAATCACCGGAACATTCAGATGGCGAAACAAACCAAAATAGACTGACTAAGAAAGGAAACATAAGAAAGAGGAAAACATTTGACGTTAGCTTAAAAGATCGAAAGAGACTGAAGAAGGAAAAAAAAATCAAAACCAAGTATTCTGTTAAATCTGGTTGCCGTGAAGACATTTGCAAAAAAAAGTGCACCAACCGTTTTTCAGATGAGTTTCGCGAAAAAATCAATAAAAATTTTTGGGACTTGTCATGGATGGAACAGAAATCCTTTTTTTTGTATAATACTGGTACAAAAAAACCAGATAGACCGAAAAAAGAGAAATTGATGAAAATGAAGGCAAACGTTACACACGATCGAAGACTGTGACATATTTTCTGCCGGATGAAAACGGTGAGAAAGTTCCAGTTTGCAAAACGTTTTTCCTCACTACCTTGGGGTATAACCAAAATAACTGTAAAGCAGTAAGAAATATTATTGACAGTAACTATAGTGCCAAATTGGCTCCAGTATTTGTTACTGATGGTCGTGGACATAATCCGAATCCTAAAAAAATTGATTCTTCTGAAATCATAGAACATATATTATCATTTAATCCGGCAATATCACACTACAGACGCGAACACGCACCGAACAAAAAGTATTTGCCTTCTGACCTTACTATACGTATGATGTACAAGAATTATTGTGAAACTGATCCTCAAACGCAAGTGTCTTATGGATTTTACAGAAAACTTGTAAAAACACTTAACATCTCTTTTACAAAATTAGGCCAAGAAGAGTGGGAGATATGCGAAAAATTTATCATCCATAACCCTCAGCGAGAAATGATTAGGCACAGACACTGTGAGTTGTGTAAAGATTACGAAGAACACCATGAGAGGTATATTTCAGCTCGCAAAAAATATGAAGCTGACGCTGATAATCAGACACAGAATAAGAATAGCCCTGACACCCTAATATTTGCAGTAGATTTGGAAAAAGTTATTATGTTACCCCGTATGGAACAATTCAAAACAGTGATGTTTTGCCCGAGGCTCATTGTTTTTAACCAAAGTTTTGTGCCAATTGGCGACAAACAGGTACATGACATGGGTCTAACATTTGCAGCCTTGTGGCATGAAGCAATAACAGGTCGAAAAAAAGAGGATATCGTTAGTTGCTTTGGTGCTTTTTTCGCACAAAACAGAGATCTTAAAAACATAATTCTGTGGCTGGACAACTGTGCAGCACAGAACAAAAACTGGACCCTTTATTCATATCTAGTCTATTTAGTTAACTCCACAGAAGTTAACTTCGACTCCATCACATTACGCTACTTGGAGACCGGCCATACCTTCATGGCTGCAGACGAATTTCATCACAGAGTGGAACTGTCTTTGAAAACAAAAAAGCGTGTCTACGACTTTGAAGACTTCTGTAAAGCCGTATCTGACACTGGCGTACGCACCATGGTAAAGAAGATGGGACTCCAAGATTTTTACAATTATGAAGACTGCTCTTCAACAAGTAAAATAAAGAATTCCAACCCTCGAGCTTATATGAAATATATATATATTTCGGAGGTCAATTTTCGCAGAGGATCGAATTCACTTTTTTATAAACGCAATCATGGTACTGACGAATACTTTGAGCTAGATTTTCTTAAGTTGAAATATATTAAACAAGGAATACCACCTCCACGTCAAAAGCTTGTTCCCAGGGGTATTACAAGCGAAAGGAAATCAGCCATACTCACAAAACTTGGTCCACTTATGCCCACTAACAGAAGGCTTTTTTGGAAAACATTACCTATAAATGATCAAGCAGTTGATTTGATTCATCACCAAGAAGACTGAAATAATGGAAGATTGATTTTTATAGTCTCTTTAATCGATACTTAGGTATTATGATAATTAATATTAAGTGCCTTGTTGTTCCTAATTTCATGTTTAGAAATTGTTTTCGTTTAATTTTGATAATACGAGTATAAAGTTGATTTTACTGACCTATTATAATTACTAAGTATATCTCTTAATAGTATGAGAGAAAGATGCAAAGTGCCATTTAAATAATTATAGGAAGTTAATTCAATTAATGATTGTGATAAAAATTGAAGCTACTTAGATAGTTGTTACATAACTGTAATGATAACTATTAGGTATTGATTTAGTAAGCTATGTTTTCTTTATTTTGATAAAATATATTATTAAAGTTCTTTACTGGCTGTGTTACCCTAATTTTTAATTAAAAGAGATTTGGAAGTGTTATACTTCAATTATTGTTATAATAATTGACCTTTGAAGACTTTGTTCTACTTAAAATAAACGTTTTATTTCTTTATAACTACCTTATTTTATTTCTAACACAATGTTAATTTATCAGCTTATTATAATATATATTATACAATCCCATTGCAGGGACACAATAAAATACATGTCATATTGAAATATAAACAAAATATATATGTCAGAAACTATTTTTAATATTAATTAATAAAAGTTTATTCTAATAAGTTAATGATTAATGAATATAAAAAAAATCAATGAAAAGGCACAATAGAGAAAAGGTGCCTTTTCATCATAATATTTAATTAATGTTTAATATAATAAATTATTATTTTTCTCAAAATTTTACATTGATAAGGCATATTTGGTTATATGTGCCTTTTAAACGTAATATTGCTCTAGTAATATAATTTTTTATGTTAAGTTAAAAATTAATAAGGTAATTATTAATTATATACATTAAAATAAATATATAGTAATTTCTGTCGTTATATACATACTAATCATAGTCAACTTTTGACATTCACACAAGTTTGAAAATCACACTCCAAAGGTATTTTTTTTAAGAAAATTCCCAAAATATTTTAATCTCGATTTTCTCAACATTTGCAAAATGTTAATTGTGCCTTTTTCAATTGTGACGGCAGTATAAGTCACTGTGTATCGTCTGGGATATCATCAAATGAAAGTATTGACAAGGTATTGCATTATCATGCAATACAATGCAAGTTTCTTCAAAATGCAATGAGCAGACAAACCAGTTCTTGTGACGAGGGTTAATATTTTCAGATTCAATAACATTAATCCACCTCCTGCTTAGTACTTCATTATGTGGAAACCTGAAACAAACCATTACAATGATTAGAGAATTCAGGTTTTTTTTTTCAAATAAAATACCAAAATCATATTACCTACCCAATTCCTTGACTTTTAAAAGTACTTGTAGGTACAGTCGCCTGCAATAAGAAGTATACACATTGTAATTTTCAAAATTGTGGCAAAGAGTTCTGTTATTCCCTATGTAAATAGAAGTATCTTAAAATCAAAGAATAATATGAATACTTATACTCAGGTTCGTGTTAACTTTGATTAATAATAACTTAGCGACAACACATTATTTTGAAAAATACGAAGTGTATACTTCTTATTGCAGGCGACTGTACATACGTAATTATCGATATATTATTGGAGTTGAAGTCACATCACTAGCCTACGTTATGTTTTCAAAATTCTTAACAGAAATGATAAGATACTAAGCGTAACCAAACACCATATGGTTACTTGTCCATCAACTAAGCTTTTATGTATATAAAACATCAATTGAATTGAAAAATTATAATCATGCAGATCCTTAATTGTGAAGAGTCAGTTGGAGCCTCAGATAAATTAATAAGAAAGAGGGAGTCTAATGAAAATCAAAAATGAAGCATCAAATTCGGCCAATTTTATGTAAGACACAACTCACAGAAACGTATCCAAATTCGGCCAATTTTGTCCTCATTCACGATAGACCATCGCACATTACGCAAGTCACACATAACGGAATTAATAAATTAAAAACCGACTTGAGTATTAAAACACACGTAGATATTGAATAAAATGTTCTTTCCTTAATAATATGTACATCGCAATTTAGGTTATTCTTTCGAATAAAAATGTAAACAAAAGTGTTGCCAGACATACATTTTAGGTTGTTTCCAAAAGTGTGCAGGTTTTGCATCTTCCCGTGGGTGTCGTAAGAGGCGACTAAGGGAAAAATACTGGAAGGTGGGCAGCAGCGCCTTCTAAAGAACTGCCAACTTACACTGCGATCCCCAAGCCGCCTGCCAAGCGGGGGGATTATGGCACATCCCCCTAAATAGGGGAAGCTGTGTTCAGCAGTGGACGATCCGGCTGATACAGTATATCTTGAATACTACTGAACTGATTTCGATAAAAATGACAGTAACTCCTAAGCTGTAAGTATTTTATTAAATGAAATAAGAATTTCTGCAATACAGTTTCTAGTTTCTGCGAAATACGTGGACAAACATACATATATAGTAACATACATCCATCTACGTGGCGAGTAGTTTTCTTTTCAACTACGGCACCTGCGACAAAACCATATCATATACGTAACCTAGCCTTTTGTCAATTATTTATTGTCCAAGAAAACGTCAAGGCTAGAATATCTTTAAAAAAAATTGCGAAACATAATAAACAATAATCGTGAAGATTGTGCAGCATTATAATACTATTGCGCAATATAATTAATATTATGTAATTGCGAAGTATTCTTACGTTTAACAGATTTTGCTGTAAGCTAAAAAAAAATCTCCCATAAATCCTACAGTTTAGTTATTTTTGCTTTCATATGACAACACTTCTATCGCACACATGTATAAAACTGTGGCTTCAGTTTGATGTTTTACGAGCCTCCGTCTTTTCTTCTATTTTGTCAGAGGTTGGAGCTATTTTATATTTTTCCGGGCCTTGCAGTGAGCTATCAAACATGAAGGCATGGCGCACTTTGTATTGCCAGCAATAAAAGCATATAATGTCTCATTTAACTGAAAAAAAAGCAGTAACATACCACCATTTGACAACAAAAATATTATAAAACTCGTAAAATCAAATGCTGAACTGCGGCACGCTCTGTCAATACCGTGACGTCATTGCACAATGTTTCCAAAATATGTATTAGCAAACGTTTCCTTATCCCTTTACACACAAGCCATTATTGGTTAGATAGAAAGAGATAAGGTGGTATTTGATACTGTAGCGTCGATGTTGTATATATTTGTATGTATAGAACAATAGTTCCTATCCATAGATTTCATAGATCCATGCTCCGTAGACAAGGGCAATGGGTTCAGTTTGGCGTAGCGGTCCTTTGACATAATATGATTTGGTGGTGTTGGTTTTCAGTATATACAATGCATGGATCTATGAAATCTAAAAGTCCATGATAGAATGTTACTTTATGGTGTTGGTTTCAAATGTACAAATAGTACGACATTAAATAAAAAAAAAAAGTATTTTTGAATTTGACATTTTTGACAGTAGTCAAAAATTTTGCCTAATATTGGCTGACTTCCTTTTCACGCTAAAAGCGATTGTATAATCTATAATACTTTTACAATTCCATTCCAGATATCACGCTTTTGATATTTGGGTACGAAGTAAACTTATTATAAACAAAAATAATGAAAGTTGGGCAGCAGTGCCTTCTTAGGAACTTCCATTTAACACTGCGATCCCTAAGCTACCTGCCAAGCGTGTGGATTATGGCAAATACCCCCTCATTAGGGGAAGCTGTGTTCAGCAGTGGGATGAGTCGGCTGGTACAGTACAGTACCGTTTAGCTCGTCGCCAAAGAACATATATAAATTATGTACTCTCATATAAACACAATGTCTGATTTGACACATCGCCAGTGATTTCACTTTCTAGAGTGTTCATTGAACGTTGTTGTTGAAATCGCAAGATTGCGTATTTAATGATGTAAATCTTATTCCGTGTGGGTGCCGTCCGGGATCCACCAATAGTACTAACGGTGCTAACAGTACTAACGATTGAACCGATTTGCATAAAGAGGGGTGCGGTCAATAGTAACAGCGGTGCTAACAATTCTAACGATTGGATCGGTTTGCATATGCATGCACCGCCTACTTTGTGCTTTTATTTCTGGAGCCTGGGGGCTCTTGTTTCTATCTTTTATCTGATAGTAACTTGAAACAGTTATCAACATTTTTTTAATATTGTTAGTTTTGCAATAACGCCTGCTATGCGGATTACATTACAATATCAACAAAATCCAAAAGTTATCAACATATATATTATAGTAATAGTATTATGGTATAAGTGGGAAATGAAATGACTCGACTAATTATCCTGTTTCTGACTTTTAAGAAGAAAATTTCAAGACAACAATTAAAACGGCCCGAATACCTACACTGAGCAAGCAACACTAAGTGGTTGAAGCAATTATAGCCGAGCGGTTTTAGCAAAGGAATGAGGTGACGTAGGCCCATGATTCGATCCCCATAACCCAAGGCAAGCAAGGTGGTAGGGCATTTCGCGAATGCACATGAGACTCAACAACTCCATGTTTCAGGGGTGCCGACCAAATGGGCGCAGTGCACCCATTTGGTCGGCAGCGCGTTTGTAACCCCTATGGTATAACAAACGTCAATATGTGACGGGGACCACTTTTCAGGTGGGCTAACTGCCTGTCTGCCTACTAATACACAATAAAAAATTAAAAGTTACAACAAGCATAGATAATACTGTGAATGATGGTTACAGGATTGCAAATATATTTTATAAATTACAATAAAAAATCATATTATCCAAATATTTGTGCATCTGAATGTTATTGAATCTTTGAGTTCCACTTTCATCCACTTCCCGAATAACCTGAATAATTTAATTTGCGCAACCGTGGTAAAAATGGTTACAAATATTAAAATGCATACAATAACAAAAATTAATAACTACTAATATTTACTTCACTTTTTAGTACCTTTTATTTTTCGTCTGTTTTAGACTATATTTTCTTGACTTGCCCATGCCCCCACTGCGCCATCTCATCTAATTTTTTTCTGAGTCTTCTTCTGCCCTCCTTTAAGTTTCATACGCCCACCAGGGCGCGTTATTGACTAAGTTGAGAACCTTGATCTTAACAAATATATAATAATTAATGAACATTTGTAGACAACAATATTTAAATTTTGTTGTCTACAAATCTTATCATCTCATCAAATTTTATCATCTCATATAACTATTAGGGTCTTAAACATAAAATTTTAGTTACAGTGATACCCCGTATGGACACTGCATTATCTGATCACTGAATGCATGATTTCGGTGAAATTGAAACGGAAAGGCACCCAGATCGTCAAAAAACGCTTTTGTCGTGAATTGCAAAGCAGCCAAAGTGGCAACTGTCAAAGCATCAAACAAATCAAAATCAATGAAAAAATTGTAAGAAAATAAAAGTTGACGTGTTGGAATACACAGTTTCGTCGAATTTGTATATTTTATCAGTGTAAATAATCAATATAAGATGACAACGTTTGACTCTAAATACGATGTAAGTATTATTAGAACTAGTAGAATTCACCATAGTAGCAGAGTTGAGGGCGAATAGATCTTACTTAGATTAAGTGAACGGTTAAGCCTTTTTCTACTGCTGTAGATAAATAAAAGATGATTCTGTAACTTTTACGACGGCATATTTATTTCGCACTCTGACATAATATATTTTATCAAAACATACTTTTTTTCTTTTTGAATGACAACACTATTAAATGAGTTTGTATTTTTACCGAAGTAGGTTTACTTCAATACTCCCTCTAATACAATACTTCATATTAATGCCGATCTTAATATTTGGAATCGAGGCTTAGGTAAGGCCTTAGTCATAATATCAGCTACTTGTTCTTCTGTGCCGATTCTTTCTTGCAACTGGACTAAACGTCTGATTATAGTCTATTCCTTTTTGTTGCTTTAATCCTTTAACAACCAACCTTGCTTTATATTTTTCAATACTACCATCAGGGTTTTGTTTTATACGAAAAACCCACTTACAAGGAAGTGCTTTCTTGTGCTTGGGTAACCCGCAGAGCGTCCAGACGTCATTTTGCTTAGGAGAGTTCATTTCGCTCGCCATTGCATTTAACCAGTTAGCTCTGTCATCCCTTTCAACAGCTTCCTTATATGTTTCGGGGCAAACCAATGTGTCGACGAAACACACATAATCTTTAAATTTTTCAGGACGTGAGAGATTAGCTCGATCGCGTAAGTTGTATCTTGGCGTTTCATTCAACAACGCAGGTTCTACAACCTCCAACTGCTCATCAGCGTCAACGAACTCTTCGTTCGCACTCTCGTCGTCTCTCATTTCGTTTTCATCACCCGAAACCTCTTCACGAATTAAATTATCTTGCGAAACCTCTTCGTTAACTAAATTGTGTCGCAAAACATCTTCTGAATCATCTTCCGAAACCCTTTCATGACCTTGATCTTGGCTTATTATATCTCCCTCTAGAGCATGTTCATGACTAGTGTCCGGCTCTATGAAATTTTCTGACATAGCTTCTTGCATTTGAAATTGGTTATCTCCCTCTGACCTTAATGGCATCTGTGTGGATATCCGGAACTCAATATCAGATTGAAACGTGATGTCCCTTGATCGCAACGTTTTGTTTCCGTCCCAAATACGATAACCATCGTCATTTTCGTAGCCTATAAGCTTGCCTTTTATAGCTTTTTTGTTAAGCTTCTTACGTTTTTGCTTTGGAATATGAGCAAAGCATTCACTCCCGATAATTCTCAAGTGACTTATCTTGGGCTTTTTTCCATGCCAGAGTTCGTAAGGCACCTTACCATCAACTCTAGTTGGACCTGTCCTGTTCAGCACGTATGCGGCTGTGTTGATAAGTTCCGCCCAAAGCATTTGCGGTAATTCTCCTCTAGTATGTAGTATAGATCTCGCAGCTTCAACCAAGGTACGGTTTTCTCGCTCACTACATCCGTTTTGTTCTGGAGTGTAAGGCATCGTCAGCCGTTGTTGAACACCATATTTTTGAAGAATATTACGTACTTCTCTATTGTCAAATTCGCCTCCGTTGTCGCTAAGAATTGTCTTTATGTCATATCCGGCGGTCTTGGCTTCTTGCAGCATTTGAAGAAGTTTATCTTTAACCTCAAATTTGTTACGGATGAAGTAGACCATGCGATATCCAGAGTAGTCATCTTTGAAAAGTACATAGTATTTAAATTTGGAGATACTATCTACAAAGGGGCCGCAAACATCGGTATGAATCAGCTCTCCGACAGCTGTTGCTCTTTCTCTTGTTCCAAACTGCTTTCTGTGTGACTTCCCGTAAATACAGCCTTCACATTTTACGTTATCAGGACTTAGCTGTATCCCAAGTTCTCTCTTTACAAGGCGGATAACATGTCTCTTGTCCTGATGAGCAAAACGCTCATGATATAGCTGTAGCAAATTAGAGCCTGTCACAGCATTAACCTCTATGGTCTTTGGTTTCATTGGAATGATCGTCTTCATGTCCAATTTATACAGTCCTCCATATTGGACTCTCTTTCCGACAACTTTAGTTGTGCCATAAATATCCAACTTGCACTCTGTAGTTGTGGAACTAAAGAAACTATTCTGCATCCTGTCTTGTGCAGCAAGCGGTGAGAAGAGATTCTTTGTTAGTGATGGTACTAACCACACATTGTTGAGTGTTATTCGCTCTGTCTTGCCACTGACATTTGATTCAACTTCAACAGTGCCTTTCCCCAGAGCGGGAATGATGCTACCGTCCGCAGTCGAAATGGTGTGATCTGAATCAAATTCGTGAAACTCCTGAAAGATATCACTCCTAACTGCAATGTGAGTTGTTGCTCCATTATCGACAAACCAGCTCTCTCTGTCTTGACTTTGTCCTTTGGAACAAGCATTTACCATCAATGAAATGTGTTGCACTTGCTTTGATGTTGAAGCAGCTGCTGATGTGTCTGGTGTGGGTTTGGGCGGCCTCCCGTCCTTAATCCACTTTTTGCACCTCCGCACTATGTGTCCTTTACCGGAGCAGTAGTTACAGATCAGCTGTCTCTCATTGCTTTGCTTTACATTCCTCTGTTCAGTGCGTGTTGCCGCTAAAGCCTCTTGCTTAGAGTCTTTATTACCTAGTGCTCTCTCAAATGCACATAGGTGGCTCGTCAAGTTATTAACCGTCCTTTCACCTGAATTCAGTAATAGCCAACTCGATTTAAACGCAAAATATCGTTCATCTAGTGTGTCCAGGATTTTGCAGATCAGAAATAAGTCAGGCAACTTTACAGTGGCATCCTTCTTTGTGATTTCTTCATTCAGATTGTCCCAAATATTTTTAAGTTTTGACATATGAGTGGATACATCATCTTCCTTATTGTATTGGAAACTGAAAAATTCAGCGCACAAATTGTATGCTCTATCATCTGACTGACCATCAAATAATCTGTGCAATTCCTGCCAGACTTCTACTGCTGTCTTAAATCTCATTACTTTCTTCAGAGTTTCTTCAGATATATTGGTGGTAATTATGAGCAGAGCGCTACATTCGGTCTTCCTATACTTGGCCATAGCTAAATTATAGTTACCGACTTCAGCGTCACCAGCTCCTCTGGTAGGGGCAACGGGCTCGATGAGTGCACCTTCGGCAGCTTCCATAGCACCTTCTACACCTCTCAGCATAATGGAAATTTTGTATCTCCATGTAGCCCAGTTTTCTCTTCCCTCCAGATTACCTATCTGCAACTTGGTTGTGAAATTTTCCATCTTCGTAAAATTATTTCAGTAACCCTCCGCTGGCCTCATGACCTATTAGAACTAGTAGAATTCACCATAGTAGCAGAGTTGAGGGCGAATAGATCTTACTTAGATTAAGTGAACGGTTAAGCCTTTTTCTACTGCTGTAGATAAATAAAAGATGATTCTGTAACTTTTACGACGGCATATTTATTTCGCACTCTGACATAATATATTTTATCAAAACATACTTTTTTTCTTTTTGAATGACAACACTATTAAATGAGTTTGTATTTTTACCGAAGTAGGTTTACTTCAATAAGTATCTAAATAATATTTTAATGTATATTCAATAAACGACAGAATAATTTCATGCTGTAGCAAATATGTAGAATCAGGATATTTTCAATAAAATTCTCACACGTTTATGTTGTAACCGTTTTATATGAATACTTATTCGTTTTAAAATAATGATTTCTAACTTACACGTAATAACAATGTTGTTTAAAGTATCTGTACTGAGTCACACACCCAATGTTTATCTATGATGCCTACAAATTGTAATGCAGCATTTAGTTATTGGCCGAGAATAGACGAGTTGGAGTATAGCATGTAATCTAAATGTAAAGTAAGTGCCTCGTGCGGTTCTGGTCTAGAATTGCACACCCTACATATTCATATGGGAGTTGTAAGAGGCAATGAAGGGAAAAACATCAGAAAGTGGGTAGCAGTGCTTTCTGAAGTTCTACCATCTTGCACTCCAAGCCAACTGCTAAATGTGGAGTTGTGGTAAACCCCCTTTAATGGGGGAGGCTGTATTCAGCAGTGGAATATCCAGCTGATACAGTACTAGCATGTAGATAACATAATTTCAAGGATGCTGCAATTTGTCTAGACATACTTAGTTATGATATTATTCTATAATTTAGAACCCTAATTTTCATATTAGAAAGCTACGACGGTGGGTCAAGAAGTTTGCGGGGAGGGTCAGGCTTTTTTTACCTGTCACTACTTGAATTGCTTATATTGCTCGGTAAACAAGTAAATCGGGAAGAGAACTCTTACCATGGAAAAAATTGAGTTTGGTGCCGTGATAAAGTTCCTTAAACATTGTTCAAAAAGTTGAAGAGTCTTGTTCTCCAAGATGCTCGTCTGAAGAGAAAACAGATCGCAGAGATGACTGGAGTATCATCTACAGCTATTTTGAGCATTATCCATGACCATCTTGGCATGTCTAAGGTCAGTGCAAGATGGGTGCCGAGAATGCTCACTCTGCTTCAAAAACAGCAGCGTGTTGAGTGTTCTTGCGAGTTTTTGGATCTGTGTAGAGAAAACAGAGAATGAACTGAATTGTGCCTGGGGATGAAACTTGGGTTCACCACTATGAACCCGAGTCAAAACAAGAGTCCATGCAGTGGTACAAAAAAGGCGAAGCACCGCCTACGAACGGGACAATATTACGCCACGCATCGACAAAAATTAAAAAATGCCATTAAAGAAAAGAGAAGGGGGAAGTTGTCTCGAGGTGTGCTCCTTTTGCACGACAACACACCTGTTCACAAGAGTCATGTTGCAATGGCTGCCTTACACAAGTGTGGCTTTGAAACTCTGAACCACCCAACCTATAGTCCAGTTATGGTCCCTAGTGATTATTCATTGTTCTCAAAAATGAAAAAAGAGCTTCGTGGTAAAAAAAATTCATCAATGATGAAAAAGTTAAGTTGGCTATTTCAGCCTATTTTGCGGGCCTTGACACATCATTTTTGAAAAATAATATTATGTTTAATTTCACCTCCCTTCCTTTCCGCAAACTTTTTGACCTCCCCTCGTAGTTTTGGCTTAATATACTTGTACTTAAGAATTTAATATATACTCAAATTTTTTTTTGTCCTAATAAATTTGTTTCCAAATTGAAAATGCGACTCATCATTTTCATACACAAATGAAATAGTAGTTTTATATCATCATAAATGGAACATCTGATTGAATTTAGGTCTAATTTCACTGATCTAGGATTTAACTTATGTGTGGTTAACCTTAAACTATAAACCATTAAGAGGTCAGGCATATATACATAGGAAACAATGTAATCCAAGATTTAAAATTTATACCGTTGAAGGTGGTGGTATAGCTCCATAACCTAAAAACCAAGATGACTTTGCTACATCCACTACTATTTATATAGTATGTACAAGTAAGGCACTACTATTTATATAATATATATAAAAAGTAGTGGCTTACTTGTATACCTGTCATATGAGTTTATTTTTATTTCATAACAAGAATCCAACTTCAATATCTGCTACTAGGTGTAACATTCTATGCTAGCTGAAACCCTGTCACACTTGTGTGTAGGTATATTATAATTATTAAGTATGATAGTATATAAGTTCTCTGAGTAATAAACCCCTAATTTGTAAAAGCCGGCCTCCCAGCTCTACAGTAATTTTTACAAACTGAGATTTCAGTTGGGGAGTTGCTACTACTCTTACAAAATTGTCCTAAAATCTGCATAAGTCCATCCTTGGCTATTTGAGAAAAAAATAATATTTTTCTGATATAACAGCAAGTATTTTTAATATTTTTATGTACCACTCAACTGTGAAACCAGCTCAAATTACATTTTGGCGCCAAAATATTACATTATTGTATAATAATCTCGTAACTACATCTACAGTAATGAACCTAGAAAGCTGTAATTTTGCATATGTGTAGGGAACAAGTCAATAACAGTGTTAAAATAAATTAAAAGAATAAGGATTAAAAATTTAAACATTGTTAGTAAGCTAGTATCCTTGGCTATAGAAAAAAACCGCATCACTCTACGACAGTGATAAGTAATATTTAAAATTCACATGATACATTCTGCGGCGCAAACACACACTTATGGAAACTTGCTTAGTAAATAATCTCATAACTATGAACTTTTAAAATCTGTAATAATTCAGGTGTATAGATTACATGTAAATAATGATATAAAAAGAAGAACCAAAGTTGTAGGTGGTATAGATTTTGAAATAAAAATTGCTCTTCCATACAGTTTTCCTCCAAAATTCTTAAAAAATATAACACGTTGTTTTCATCTCGTTACTACTTTTAAAATCTGTAATAATTCATAGGTGTAGAATCATAGTAAATAATCATATTAAAAGAAGAATCAAAGGTGTAGGTGACATAGTTTCTGTGGCAATATGTTTTTATGTTTTTGTCATGCCCTTCTATATTTTGCCCTTTTCATACATATAAATTTCATGGACCTTCCAGATGTTCCCAGCGGGAGATGTTGGTATTGTAGAGGGAGAAATGAATGTCCCAAACAGGGGTGGAACTCCAGGAAACTCAATGGAATTCAACACACTTGATGAGCCTATCAAAGAAACTTTTGTAAGTATCCATATGCTATGAAGATGCCAAATGCAACTAAATAACCATATAGGAATTATCACTGAACCTGTGCTGTGGCATACTCATATTCTCATCAAATGCTGCCACTGAGGAACTTTCAGACAATAGACACTATTTTCAGAAATAATGGTGAATGTTAAAACAATTCAGCATACTAATTGAATTGTATCTATCACTTCCTCTTTTTTCTTCCTGTAAGAGGAAACAAGTATACATCATTTTTCACAGATTTTTAGATAGATCTCTTATCCTTCTGCAAATTGAAGTTATTGTTATTGGAATAGTTAGATGATCGTCATTTCTTGGGTCTAAGGTTTTAAAATTACAAAGCAGAATAACGATTGATATTGTGGTTCCTGTGTAGCAATATTTTTGTTTTCTTAGCGTGCAATATCATTATGCACTGCACGCGGAAGTGTATTATGCTGTTTATGTTATCATTGTTGCAATGAAATTCTCGTGAGTTTCACACATATTCAACCCATTGGCATCGGCGATAATGATAACAATAGAATCTCATTCATAACTAGGACGTAGTGGTCCTGACGATGCCAACTTATTAATTATTATACACTAACCGGCAAAAACTCACGTTGGGGATCGAAAACGTCGACCCGGGTTTCGAACATGTTACCGCCACTGACCGCCAGGAGCTTGCAGACGCAGCTCCGCGCGCTCCCTGATGATGAGCATCTGACATGCTCGAATCCCGGGTCGACGTATTCGATCCCCGACGTAAGTGTTTTTGCCGTTATTGTATAATATTTAAATATTTTAGTGTTGTGACGTAGTGTATTATACTTTGTACTATTACTTCAGCTTTTAGTATTTAAATATAATTTTGGAACAAATCATTCTAACATAGTATTTTTATTATTATTTTTAGATGCGAGATCTCAGAGCGGTTGGCAACAAATTTTACCATGTCCTCATTCCTAGAGAAAAGACTAGCTTATTGAAAGAATGTGAGTGATTTTAATTTAAGAACATTTATATTACATTTTAATAGAATTTCAAAATTTCAACCAATTTCGTATAGATAACATAAATTATCTTGCTTGTAATTATTGTAATCAGTTAACTAGATCATTTACAAACTAAATCAACATGCTTGTAGTGACAAAATAATGTGTGTTGTGTTTTAAATTTTATCTAGATCAATATTTTTTTCAAATAGTTATTGATAAACCTAGCTGTAATAAAGTAGAATAATGTAGATTAAACTAAAACATTTTGCTTCAAACTCATACGATAAACTATAAACTAGAATTTATGAAGCTACACCAATAAAACACCACAGTATTTATATTGTGTAATATTACATAATTAAAAAAAAGATGTTCTATACTATGCATAAATGTCTTGAGGTGGGATTTTATTTTTTGTATAAGATAAGAAAGCATTAGATCGCAGTCTCACCTGGAGGAAAGAGACACCACAGTTGACGGTGGGAAAAAAGTAAGGGCAAGGCGTGCGTATTTTTAGAATATCGTCTATGTATGTGTTGTCCGATGAAAGAAACGAGTTATGAAATAGGCATATTTCGAAGGGCAAGAGTGAGATTGAAAGAATATTGCATAACTTTGAATAGACAAGCCTGTTTCTTCGAAGCATTGAACTTAAATCAAATTGGCATTGTCCCATTCTGATTGTGGGAAGATAATTCGGCCGACCATTGCTTCCTTGTGAGACTGGGTTTGAACATCAGCAGCCTGCGGATCAGATATAAACCTTTGTACCACTGTGCTGTCGTCAGCATATCCTATAGCTGGTATGAGCAAATATTTTATATGCAGCAAGAAATAAATATAAAACAGAACGGACCTTTGTCAATAATCGTATAGATTTTAGAAAAATTTATACGATTATTGACAAATAAAATAAAAAGATTTAGTTACATTTGAAGAACGTTAAAATTTTGTTTTGGATAATATCTGTACTAGAGATTGCAACCCGGTATGTTTCTCAACCCGGCCGGGCCCGGTTGCATTCGACGCCAACCCGGCCGGGACCGGCGGACCCGGCCGGGCTGTGTGTTAGCGATGAAACTTTTAAAGTATTTTATGAAAATTTCCTATACATGAATGGAAAACCACAATCATTCAAGGTTAATATTTATTTCAAACTGGCTTATGAACAATTATCAAAATAATCACTCTCACTTAAGTCCCAAAATCACACTTAATACAGAATTGATTAATTTTACTTATGGACGAAAAAGTAACATCAGTATTAGTAATTATTCATTTTTAACCGACTTCAAAACAGGAGGAGGTTCTCAATTTGTCTGTTTTTTTTATGTTTGTTACCTCAGAACTTTTTGTGTGAACCGATTTTGATGTTTCTTTTTTATTTGAAAGCTGATGCTTGCCGTTTGGTCCCATTTAAATTTCATCAAAATCTGTCAGCCGTTTTAGAGTTACACTCCAATAACTAATTTTTTCCCTATATTGATGATTAGCATTGCCATTGAATGACAATCGACCCCGAACTACTTTCGGGATCGATAGTCATTATTATTATGTCATTATTAAGGGACACTAAAAAAGGTGTAACTATTTTTTGAGTTTAAACAAGCAGATGATTGGGGAGATAATCAATGCAAAGTATGGTCCAGAAAAGAAACCTACTTCTACTTTCTTCGCTAACCTGCAACCCAGCCTCAACAACAAGACTATAAAAAGTATTAGACTCATACACCATCAGTCGGTAACTATAGAAGACCCAAGAAAACGAACCTCAGTCGTGCAATGTCAAAGATGCCAGCAGTACGGACACTCCAAAAACTACTGTATGAGGCCCTTCCGATGCGTGAAATGCGCACAATCACACAAAACTTCAGAATGCCCGAAGAAGGATCGCAACACTCCAGCAAAATGTGCCCTATGCCAAGGTGAACATCCAGCAAATTTTAAAGGCTGCGAAGTATATAGAGAAATACTAGCAAGGAAGTCAAACATACAACCACAGATGAGGGCCAGAGTAAACCCAAAACCTGATACTGGTGAGAAGTCGCAGTCACAAAATAAATTTTACCCATCCCTTCCAAATAAATGGACCAGACCCACGTCTGTGGCCAACCAGCCGAATCCAACCGAACCACGAACAAAACCGAACAACATGCAAAAGCCATACGCTGAAGCAACAAAATCCGCGAAACCTCCAAAGAGAAGAATTTTCCCACAATAAGTAAAGCACTAGAAGAGATACTTGTAAAACAAACAGAAAAGTTTGATTTAATCCTACAACAAATGAGTATGTTAATCAATCTCATAACGACCCTCGTCACAAAGATGTCGCAATGACTTCCCTCAAGATAGCAACGTGGAACCCAGCGGGGCTATCTCCAAATAAAGTAGAGGTAGAAGTTCTGCTACACACCCACAACATAGACATACTACTAGTGCCGGAATCTCATACAACTGCACGCAGTATTGTTAAGATACAGAATTATAATATCTACTGCACTGATCACCCAGACGGCACCGCACATGCTGGAGCGGCTATAGTAGTAAGGTCTAACATCAAACACTATGAACAACCACAATTCAAAACAGAGTACATACAATCAGCAACCGTTGCAATAGAAGATCGGAACGGAACTTTTAATGTATCTGCCATTTACTGCCCTCCCAAACACAAGCTAAAAGAGGACCAATACAATGAGTACTTTAACACCCTAGGCACTCGCTTTATAGCCGGAGGTGACTGGAACGCCAAGAATGTTCATTGGGCCTCCAGACTTACCAATACAAGAGGCAGAGAGCTCAAAAAGAGTATAGACAAGAACCATCTTAAGACTATCTCTACAGCGGACCCTACCAACTGGCCCACAGACCCAAACAAACTCCCGGATGTCATAGACTTTTTTATTGTAAAGGGATTATCCAGGCTTTTTCACCACGTAGAGACATGCTTAGACGCAAACTCTAATCATGTTCCAGTAATATTGACGATTGGCACCACGGTCTTAAACACTGAAATAAACCCCAAATTATACAACAAGTGCACAGACTGGTGTTCATTTCGCGAATGTGTCGAAGATAGAATCTGCCTCAAAATACCGTTAAAAACAGAGTTGGACATCGACCATGCTGTGAGAAATTTCACATCGGTTATCCAAGAAAGTTGTTGGAAGTCAACACCAGAAGTCAAAAGAACGTTCACATCAACATAAAATTTATTCGGAAATCATACGGTCAAAAATTATGGATAAAAGAAGACTACGGCGTATATGGCACACAAGCAGGCATCCAAATGACAAAACGGTACTAAACAATGCCATTAAAGAACTAAAAACCCTCATAACTGAAGCAGATGATGCCGCTCTAGATACTTACTTAGAGGGTCTCACAGCTACAAAGGCGACTGACTATTCATTATGGAGAGCCTGTAGAAACCTAAATCGACCCCTGCACCACAAACCACCGCTTAGGAACCCAAATGGAACCTGGATTAGAACTGAACATGACAAAGCTGATGCATTTGCGAAACATCTCAGCAATGTATTTAAGCCTAATAACCCGAGACAAAACGCGGATGAATCCGATATCGATATGATCCTCCATCAAGATTTCCAAATGGATCTACCCTTGAAGTTAGTAACGCCTAAGGAGATATGTAGGAATATAAACTTAATGGATAACAACAAGGCCCCAGGTTATGATCTCATCGACAAAAAAGTTCTCCAAGAATTACCTCGCAAAGGAATTGTGTACCTCACTATACTCTTTAATGCCATACAACGAGTAGGCTACTTCCCAGATATATGGAAGGTTTCACAAGTAATAATGATCCATAAACCCGGTAAACCGATACATGATGTAACCTCTTATAGACCAATCAGCCTCCTACCGATTATGTCTAAACTCTATGAAAAGTCTCTACTTCACAGAATGTTACCTGCTCTCAATGAGAAATCTATTGTCCCAGATCACCAATTCGGATTTAGAAAAGAACATGCTACCATAGAACAGGTGCATAGAGTATGTAGGACGATCAGAAAATGTTTTGAGAAAAAGGAATACTGCTCAGCTGCTTTTCTTGACATACAACAAGCCTTCGATAGAGTCTGGCATAAGGGTCTGCTTGTCAAAATAAAATCCCTGTTACCACATACATTCTATGGTGTACTAAAATCCTACATTACAAACAGAATCTTTCAAGTAAGAGAAAATCAATCCACCTCGGGCTTCCAGGAAATATCGGCAGGAGTACCACAGGGCTCGGTCCTCGGTCCTGTATTGTATACCCTATTTACTTCCGACCTGCCACATAACTCCGAAATCACAATAGCCACTTTTGCGGATGACACTGCCTTACTTGCTTCGCACAAATGTCCAACACGAGCATCTCACATTTTGCAAACCAGCTTAAATGAGACCGAAGAATGGTTATCCAAATGGAGAATTGCCACCAGTGTTTCCAAATCTGCGCATATTACGTTCACGCTCTGCAAAGGTGACTGTGACCCGGTCACCCTAAACGGCAGTCAACTCCCACACCACCAGTCCGTGAAGTATCTGGGCATGCATCTTGACCGCAGGCTCACATGGAGGAAACATGTCGAAACAAAAAGAGAAGAACTGAATCTGAAATACAGAGGACTTTTCTGGCTTCTCGGAAGAAACTCAAAACTGGCGATAGACAACAAACTCCTCATATACAAGACTATACTAAAGCCAATCTGGACATATGGCATCCAACTTTGGGGATCAGCCAGTGCGTCCAACGTAATGAAAGTGCAAAGGGCACAAAACTATATCCTTAAACAAATATCCAATGCGCCATGGTTTATTAAAACAACAGAGATCCATGAAATCCTTAATATTCAGATGGTGAATGAAGAGATAAACTCACATGGTAACAAATACAAATCCCGACTGCTAAAGCATCCGAACAAACTTGCGGGGCAGCTTACCATCCCAGAAAGCATCCGTCGATTAAAAAAAAAGACGGGATATTTTTGATCAGAACAGTCAGTGCCAAGAATGACTAAGAAATGATAGGGCAGACTCCACTGGGAGTAGCGCCCAACACGCCATCTAAACCATCTCATCTGCTTATAGTCTGAAAGACTGATCGCAAGATAAAAACAGAAAAAAAAAAAAAAAAAACAAGCAGATCTTTATCTTTACTCGTTATAGCGTCTATTTAAATACATAGTATTAAAATAAGAAACAATAACGGTTAAACAAAAAAAAACTTATTTGCTAAAAGTAAAGTATTATGTTTTTTCTTAAACTTTGGCTATTAAAACTAGTAAGTGTTATATATTACTAATTGAGCAAAAAGCGAAATCTTATTGGCTAGACTGTACTGTAACTGTAAATAACCAACTTGTATAGTCTTAACTAGCAAAATGTAACGTTCACGCGCCGCGGTAGACTTACCGGGTCCGGCCACCGGACCCGGTGAGAATGACCGGGCCCGGTGGGTTCCTAAAAGGGCACCGGGCCCGGCCGGCCGGGCCCTGCCGGGCCCGGTTTGCAATCTCTAATCTGTACTAATGTATACCTTAAATATACATTTTCACAAAATACCCTAACCGAAGGTACAATAACAAAATTGGCATTTGTAACTGTTTTCAGGGGATCTATGGGGTCCATTGTTGCTGTGCACGCTCATGGCGACCATACTCCAAGGGTCAGCGGAAAGAGCTGACAACTCCAACGATGGGGGTCCGGAGTTTGCAGAAGTGTTTGTGCTAGTCTGGATAGGAGCTGCTGTTGTCACTATTAACTCAAAACTTTTGGGTGGAAATATGTAAGTACTTTTTCATATTTGCGATGATGTTGCAAAATCAGCTGCAAATATAGGTTTGTCCGGTATATGTTGCACTTAAAATAGTACAAAAGGTCAATTGGATCCTAATTGTTACATCAAAAAAATGTGTTTACAACCCAACAAACGCTAAGATTAGTGTCACAATGGGCGGTCTTATCACAAATAGCGATCTCTACCAGGCGACCTCTTTTTTACATATTAAGATGAGAAATTTAAGCTACAAGGTCAGTGGTTAAAGGGTCAGCTATGTTGAATAAACCAGCTTTTTTTAATGCTTTATAGGTTAGCTTTTGACCACTATCGCACCTGATGGTAAGTGATGATGTGGTCGGAGATGTTGTACAGGCTAACCTAAAAGTACTGGCTTTCAAAGACAGCTGCCGGAACACACCGTAAGGTGCTTGGCGACAGATTTTCTACTTGAGAGTGGTAGCTAGCCAGACGGGCATTTGCAAAATGCCCTACCACCATGCTATAACGGCTGCCAACGTAAGACAACAACCGGGACCGACGGCTTAACGTGCCCTCCGAAGCACGGAAGCGGTCAGTAGTAATGTCACTAGCGGTCACCCATCCAACTCATGACCGCGGCGGACGTTGCTTATCTTTGCTAATCGGTTAAGAACAGCTAAGTAAACTTCGCTACGAAGGCTTCTTTGGTTTTCTTGGTTTATATTTTGTCAGTATATGTAATATAAATTAGACACTGGAACTGGACTTGGTCATGGACATAGGCTCATCCCTTTTATTTTAAACGTACAGTAATAGTAAATTATGATATAAGTGCGGTTAGTTGAAAATTACAGCCGAGGCGATACTGCTACAAGAAAGCAGAGGCTAATATCAAAGCGCACGTATGTCATACGACGTTTTTCAGCACACTTGTGAGGAACAAATACGAAAATTTCAATACGAAAATATTTACTATATCCTTTTGGTAGCAAAAATAATCTGAATAAGAAGGTTTATAATTAAATCTTCTTAAGTCTACTTCAGTAGGTAAAAAACTCTTTGGTTTGTTTTTATATGAAAAACGAATGAAACAAACTACAATCTCCTTGGTGAGAAGTGTGGAAACGTTGTTTTTTTTTCTATTTTAAAGTGCAGTAAAGTAGAAAAAAACACGAGTGCATAATAGTCATTATGACACTAAAATCGGTGCATATACAGGCCCGTTACGAGCTGTTGAAAAATCATTTACGCGTTCCAGTCCACCATAGTATGTATACACCTCTGGAAAGAACGAAATAAATAAAAAAAAGAAACCTGAAAAGAATGAAATAACTTGTGGAAAAATGTCCAAGAAATGTGAGCTCATAGTGTTTTGAATCAGTGTGGTACTGACTTACAACGAGTTATTTCATAATTTTCAGTGTTAAAAGTCGGTTCGGTTTTATTTTTAATTAAAAAAAAACACTTAATACACATGCGTGAGTCTGGAACTCCCTATTTATTTATTCCCACCGACCGCGAAAGATCTTTCGTTACTGTAAAATTATGGTATTTTAACAGCCGGATTGTCCACTACTGAACTCAGCCTCACCCTTTAAGAGAAGCGGGGATTGCCATAAGTCTTTAACACAAAACTTTTTCATTATTTCCAGCTCATTCTTCCAATCGGTGTGCGTGCTGGGCTACTGCTTGTTCCCGATCGCGGTATCGCTGGTCATCTGCCGGATAATACTGATCAGCTCGCAGACCACCTTCCTCTTCTTCCTGAGGCTGGTCATCTCCATGGTCGGCTTCATATGGGGTACTCTTGGTAAGTGACATTTGTTTTTTTTTAACTATTAAGCTTTACCTAGAATGTACTTGCTTTCAAGGACTGCTGTCGGAGCACTGATCGGATTTTATGCGTGAGGTTGCCATTTGCAAAATGATAAAGATAATTTTGATATATTGTCATGCTGTACTCAGGTGTTGATTTAGTTTATTTCCTTCATTAAGTATGTTAAGTACCAATGAAAGGTCTCAACTACAGTTTATGTATATGTCCGAAGCTTTAAAGTCTAGCCTCCATTAAATCACTTAGAAAGCAATGAGATTGTTTGCTCAAATATTAGGTCCTTACATATGAAATTGGCGTTTTGTATGGGAGGAACAACAAGTCGAATATTTTTTAATATAATATATTTAATTAATCAAAGTATGAACCATTATTTTCTATGCACTTTTGCCATCTCATAGGTAGTTCATTGATCCCTTTACTAAAAAAACCAGTCGGACGGGAATCAATAAAATCTTTGAAGGCGATTTGGACTGCCCCATCGGAGTTGAATTTTTTCCCTTGCAAGAAGTTATCCAAATTTCGAAAAAAATGGTAATCTGTTGGAGCAAGGTCCGGGGAGTACGGAGGATGTCTTAGACTTTCCAATTGAAGCTCTTCTAATTTAGTAGCCGTCTGTAGCGCAGTGTGTGGTCTAGCGTTGTCGTGAAGCAGCAGTGGCGTGGAGCGATTGACCAGCCTAGGTTGTTTAGCCGCTAGCTTTTCCATCATGGTTTGCAATTCCTGACAATAGACATCAGCCGTAATAGTCTGGCCAGATTTGAAAAAACTGTAATGAACAATACCGGCACTAGTCCACCAAACGCTTACAAGTAACTTTTTTGGGGTTAATTTTCGCTTGGGGCAGGATTTGGCTGGCTGGCCAGGATCTAACCATTGCGCTGAGCGCTTCCGATTATCGTAAAGAACCCATTTTTCATCACAGGTAATGATTCGGTTTAAAATACCTTCATTATTGTGCCGGTTTAGTAATGTAACGCAGCAGTCGACGCGCGTTTGCCGGTTTGTTTCAGTCAATTCGTGAGGTACCCACCTTTCAAGCTTTTTAATCTTCCCAATTTGCTTCAAGTGAATTAAAACAGATTTATCACTAACATCGCAGCCTGCAGCTAACTCGGACGTGGTTTGCGATGGATCCGCTTCCACAATAGCCTTCAACTCTTCATTATCAACTTGAGTCTCAGGCCGTCCACGGGGCTTGTTCTGCAGGTCGAAATTTCCAGAACGAAAACGTTGGAACCAAAAACGAACTGTGTTTTCTTTTGCAACACGACCGCCATACACATCACTCACCCTTCGAGTTGTTTCCGCAGCACTAGTGCCACGGCGGAACTCGTACTCGTAAATAATGCGATATTTAAGGTTTTCCATTTTGTAAAATGAGTGACGCAAACAGAAAAAAACAGAAGAAAAAAAACAAATGAATGACGATCATCGAAGCACAAATACATGAGTCTATAGCTGTACAAATTTGAATTTGCAATTCCTTACCAAAGAGGAGAAATTCGTGATTAAAGTGGCCAGTACGAAAAACGCCAATTTCATATGTAAGGACCTAATATATAAAGACTTACAACAAGCTTTAGAAAGTTTCCAGCCGAGCCACCCCAAAGATGACTGCAGTATCCCTACAAGACTGTACTAGCACTTGATACAGGTTATGAACACGTTTAACACATCTAGTAATGAAGTTAAATTACTATGTTAAAGCACAAATCTATAGGCTTGACAGTTTTTCAGTAAAGTGTGCCACAAAATGCTCAGGTTGTGTGATTGTGATAGGGCTCGCGTCGCTCGCCTTAACTACTCTACAATCACGGAAAGTATTTTAAATCTTCAAACAAATCTGAATCCAGCTCAGATTACATTTTGGCCCCAAAATATCGTCACATATTAATAATCTTGTAACTACTTCTACACTAATAACTGACTTTGGAAGCTGTAATTTTGCATGTGTATAATGTATATGCATACAATAAGATAAGTTAACAATGGTATTAAAACAAAAATCAAGGATAAGGGCTAAAATAGTCAATAAGTTAGGATTAACAAGTTAATTATTGTTAAAAATAAATAACCCTCGTAAAGCGATATGAGTATAAAGTAACAAGATATTTGCTCGTTTATTGTGACATTTTCTTCGGCTCCAAGCACCGCATCCATAGTGCAATTGTTATATGATTATACGTTAGATAATAAAATTGTTTCTATTTTTGTCGTATAATGTTAAAGAATATTATATTATTTTTATTTACTTATGATATTGTGACGGAACAAGCTCGATGCCCACCTGATGTTAAGCGGACTAACCTCTGCATATAACAGACGCATTTCATCAAAAGACACGAATTGCACTGCGCCCGTCGCTTTGAGACATAGTTGTTAAGTCTCATGTGCCTGTAATTTCACTGGCTCTCAAGGGCAGCTGCTGGAACACACCGTTAGGTGTTTGGCGACAGATTTTCTACTTGAAATCAAACTACTACTAAAAAGCTACTTGAGCGAGAAAGCCCAAGCCCGCGGCGCGTTTCGAACCATGGACCTGCCGCGCGGCAGTCCATAGCCAATGCCACTGAGCCATCACTGCTTCAAGAAGAAGAGCAGTGATATTCAGATATGGTTTATTTTAGAGACACAATATAAATAAGCTATATAAAAACTACTTTCTTATCTTTTTCAGCTGCAACCAAGTTCTTGGGTGACAGTCAGCCGGAAGGCAAGAAGGCGCTTGCAGTGTACCCTATCTGTCTCTTCTACTTCATACTGTCGTGGCTGGTCGTATCGCACAGTAATGTCTAATGCACTACTTTACGTTGCACATCCGACCCTGCGCACTTAGAGGCGATATTTCGATGTCTCGAGACAGAATGTGGAGACTTTGGTCTCGAGCTCGCTGATATGAGAACGACAGTTTCGTACAGTTCTTTAATTTTGTAACGATTATGAAACTTCTGTAGTACCTCTATTAACTCAGCTCGTATCAAGGTGATAGATATACGCATCTTATTCCGTGTTATTTTGACTGCATTTGTGCAAGCACTTCAGTTTATTTCTTTTACTAATACCATAGACGACAGAGACGAATTTACTGAGCATTCCATGGATTTACCGTGCGGGTGCCTGGTCTATAGCGTTGCAGAGGCCCAAGAAAAGGTGCCTGGGACCTCCAACCCAGTGAATAAGGTTAAGGGGCCCCTTTACGATGTCATCAATGCTGCCTTTCACCGCTCGAGCCTCCTCCCCTGCCCAACCAAATTTGGTGAGATCCTACTAATGCCGCCTTCGATACATGTTCCAGGATGGAAGTTACGGTTGTTCTTGACAGACCAAGGTCTTAGTAGGTTGTATAGGGATTTCGCTGGTATACCCCTTGCTCCGACTTCTACAGCATATAAATTAACCACATAACCGTTTTTTTTATGTTGTGATGGAAGAAGCTTGAGGCCCACCTGATGTGAAGTGGACTAGAGGTTAGTCCACTTAACATCAGGTGGGCCTCGAGCTTCCTATAACAGTTGCAATTCATCACAAGTCACGAATTGCACTGCGCCCGTCACATTGAGACATAGTTGTTAAGTCTCATTGTGTCTGTAATTTCACTGGCTCTCAAGTACTGCTGCCGGAACACACCTTTCGGTGCTTGGCGATAGACTTTCTACTTGAGGGTGGTAGCTAGCCAGGCGGGCAATCGCAAAACATGAAAAATTCGTTTGTTAAGTCTAATATTCATACCATATAACAAACGTATTGTGTGAAGAATTTCCTTAGGTTAACTATTTATGACAAGACTGTCGAAGCAGCTGGCTTGAGACGGTGTAAAAAGTTAAATGAGGTTTATGTACAACGTAAGTACGATGAATTTGTCTATAAATATTAGAAGACAAACGTGTCTCGGTTGTTTAAGTGTGCGCAGGGTTTTGAATTACATATTTGTTATTGTGATACTGACTAGTGTAATTGTGAATAAATGTTAGTTAAGTGGATTAATTTGTATTTTAAATGTATTATATACGGTATTTATTCGGATATAAAAGTAGCCACATTTCTTACAGATTTGATGTTAATTCGATGCATTTTCCCACATTCCAATCGTATACAGGGTTATTGGTAAAATGTTAACAACGTCTTAGGGTTGACTTCTGCTAGTCCTAACAAGCATTTTAAAATGTGTTTTTAGCTTAGATTTTTTTTTTTTTTTTAATTTTTTTTTTTCTGTTTGAATGCCATTTCCGAGCTAAGATCGCGCAACACTGGACCGCGCCGTGGTCCCTTTGAATAGAGTTTTGAATATTTACATCGAGCAAAGTAATGAAAAATATTAAATAATACATTACAGACACAAGAGACTTTTGAAATCAGGTGGTCCAAGTGCTTATTCAGTCAAAAACATATAAAATAACACAAAAGAAATCTAAAAATACCTATGATTGATGTTTTTTTTTAAAATCATCTCAAAATGTTTCTAAGGACTATCAGAAGGCAACCCTAAGAGGTTGTTAGCATTTTACCAATATCCCTGTATAGCATAACTATAAATAGAATCTATTTATGGTAGTGATTTTGTACATATTATCTAATTAAAAGGCTATTTTCCGTCAATTGAAATTTTTATTACACCTTTAAAACATTCAATATGAATCTAAAAATACAAAATTGTCAGAAATTCGAGGGTATTCAGTACCGGATTGTTTACGCTACAGTCAAAGTCGACTAGACTAGTCAAATTAATTTCAATTTACTTACACTAACACATTATTTACATACATAGTAAGACAGCATATAACTTCATAAAGATATAATAAATGTATGAACTTGTTATAGATGAAATCCAAAAACATTACTTAGTTTGAACTGTGTACATGGCACATGTCTACTATTAAATAAATATAAATAAGCATTTTATATTTATACTAAATAATATAAATATAAAATGCTTTTGGTTCAATCATATTATTACACCTTGCATAGATAAAAATTGGAATGATTTTCACATCAGACTGGCTCCTGTATATAGATTTATGTACTTAGTAAGTCTTAAAAAGAAGTTTTATTGTGCACCGTGTATGTGCTATGTGACTTCTGTTTATTTCTATCCATACAAAGTTATACCTAAAACGAAGATATCACATAAATTTGTCTACACACTACATGCACCGTTTACATACTTCAAGCGCTCACTTTATTTCTAAACAATATATATATAATTTACTGGTTATACCTATTTTTCATAAAATTAACTAGTCACAATATTCTTCAATCGCTTTAGAGAAGTTGGAAAAATATTACTGTATATTAAAGCACAGTCCTGGATGCATATTTATTATGTGAATTTATTCATTGAATAATTAGAAATATATTTTGAAAAAGTCATCTTTAAAAAGAGACTTTTCAGGAATGTTACACAATACATTACATTGTTTTAGCGTACATCATTAATTTAATATAATAAACAGTAAAATTGGAGACAGATTTGATTTAGCGAGGTTAAATAAATACGTTCCAAAAGATCACATTTTTTTTTCGTTATTATAAATAAGTATTTATGTACATTGAAAAGTACTTCTACAAATATTTAGAGCAAATAATTTGGTCTACCACTTGTTCAACATAATTCGAAATGCTTGCGATTAGGTGTCAATATAATTTACCAAAAGTGATGATCTAGATTCGTGCATAAACATTTCTAGATTATATTGCTACTATGGCACTACACATGGCATGTTTTTACACTAATATTTGCCTAAATTTATCTCGATTAAACAGCGTTAAAACCAAAACGACAAAAACGAAAGGCAGGTAAATAAATCCATCCATATGATGGTGTCGAAGGGACCTGGGCCCTTATTGTCTTATTCCAATGGTAATGAAAATGATCTTCGTTTTGAAATTCGAAGTATAAAGGCATCGTTTTCAACGGAAAATGACAAAAATTATGTTAAAATAAGTTAATTTCCATTACAGTTTTAGTTACACATAAGGTCCCATGGCAAGATGGGTATAGTGTCGGCGTTAAGGCGTTTGTTTCCGGCATTTACTAAGTGAAATTGCAAGGCGTGTTTCGCTATATAAAACGTTGAAATATAGGTCCACGCTATTTTTGAACACCCCTGCTGTATGAACAAAATGGGACGAAATGAACAGCAGTCGAATGACACCCGTCAAAAATACAAAATGGCGGATTCAAGATGGCCACCATAGTGCTCCAAGCCGAGATAGTTTTGAATTTTTTATTATACATTTTCAGTCTAAATAATTTTGAAATACGTTAGAAGAATATTGTTTTGGCATAATATTAGTGTAAACCAGCCATGAGAAGTGCGCTGAAACAAGATACGTCCCCGTACACCTAACTCAAAACTTAGCTAGAGTCGGATCCGCTGGAGTTTTTGTCAGGGCTGCGAGGGGGTGAAGGTTTGGGGGATGTTTTCGCGGGCATTTGGTAAGACATGTGCGTCTGTATCGTGTCCCTGGCTTTCCTCGCGTTCTTGTACGTGAGGGAGTTAGCGCGGGGCTTGCGTCGGGAGAAATGTCGTTCTACCCACTTGAGCATCGCGAGTACTGAGTCTGTGGACGAGAGCCGCCGCTCGGCGGATGTCTTCGTGATGTGGGACGATGCGATGCGGAACGTCGCTGCCATACCTTTCAACGCCTGTGGAGCAATAGAGTGGTTAGTTTCTTAAACTTTTATCCAGCAGCCATGTCAATATCGGAACATTTGTTGTAGGTATATTTCATTGTACGCTAACATAGTCTATTTTATTAAAAAGTAATTTATTTTGTATACATAAACACATTATCGTAGTTGTGTCGTTTTATAGAATGGTGTAAAAGTGCTACTTTGAAATCTCGAGATTCTTGGTTCGATGCTCGGATCCATCAAGTAATTGGGTTTTTCTGACAAAGAAATGTTCAATACCAGGTTTGCGCTAACCCCTTGGAATCTTTTTTTTTACCCCTTTTTTATGGTGTTATGAAACTAGCGAAAGGCCCACCTGATGTAAAGTGGACTAACCTCTGCCTACAACAGCATTTGATTAGCAGAAGTCAAGCCTAAGAGGTTGTTAGCATTTTACCAATAAACTTGTATATAGGAGCGTGTACTGACCAACATGGCGTCTTCATCGGTAACATCGTCACCGGCGTATATGATCCTGATCCTCTCGCTCCAGTCCAGGCCGAACGCTGTTCTCAATATATAAATAGAAGCACGACCTGTGAAGTGTACGCAATTATTAGTTGTTTGTAGTATTATTATATATAGTAATGTACACCTGTTTTTTTAAACAACTTCAATAAATTTGAAATTTTTATCCATTGATATTTTAAACATTTTCACAAACAAATTATGCTTAAAATATTGATTCAAACTGGAAACATTGTTCAAGTGGTCGGTTACTGGTAGGTGTGGGGAGACCTAAACTATTAAAATACGAAACATATTATTAAAAAAAACATAACGTTAACCAAAGTAACCTATTGGCTCATTTAGAAATAAAAGTAAAGTAGTAGGCACCTACTTTCCGAGCAGGTATGATTATATATTTATGTACTAAACAAATATCACACATTAACGAAAATGGCAAGAACTGTTCACCCCTTAATCACCTACGTACTTCACCTCTGAGACGAAGGGAAATTAAAATTGACGTTATTATACAAAATTGTGTGTATATAGAAGCGTCGTATTAAGAACATTCCCTCTTTTTTTGTTTGGAAGTTGGTTAAAAATTAAGTTCATCTCCATTATCAGCCTCATTCGCGGAAGTGTAACGTGAGCAGTAATAGGTATTTTCTCAAAAATGATATGTAATGTTGCCATAACATCTCTAAAACGTATCCAGAAAGTGAACTCTACCGGAGACATATTTATTACAACTGTCCAGTAAGAAGCGAGATTTTAAATTTGGAATCCCTACTGTCCAGTAAGTATGTAATTTACTTACTGGACAGTTTTTTTTTCTATCTCGTGATTTGGACTCGCACGTCTTGTGCATTTGCCAGTGTCATGTTATATACTGGACAGTTAGGTCATACACTTGAGATCTGCTTAGAAAAAAAAACGTAGTACTAGACACAGATTAGTTTTTAGCCATTATACATGGTTATAGGAGGGAGGCTCCAAATATATATCTATCTCATTTATTTTTGGAGCTTAAACAGCCGTTTTATATAGTCTGGGACACTTCATGCGATGCAGAAAAAGTATGCACGTAGCGTTATAATGTTATAGATGTATAGTGTGGGATTTTATGTTTGTATTAAGTAATTTCAGTATATAGATCATGTTGCATTAAAACTCTCCATTCTAAAATTAACATGGAGTTCCAAAAACAATAATTAAAAATTTTTTACTCAAACAATCATGTAATTTAAAAATAGAACAATGTTCAAAACTAAACGCAAACATTTTTATTAAAAAAAAACAACAACTGGTGGGATTTTAGATTCAATTGCCGTGAACATAGATAATACCAAAAAATTAGTTCAAGCTAATCTGATTCTGAAATAGATGGCACTCCTTCGGATTTAAAAGCTGAGGCATTCATTTTTGATAAAAGCATTATACAAGCCTCAACCAGTAAGAAATCCATCCTGGCCTCGTACATAACCGGACCTGTCCTGCGGTTCGGTCCGGTTAACTCATACTTGGCTTGGCCAGGAAGGCTTACTTACTGGCTTCTGCAGTAATGTACTAGTTAAACACTATAAGTACAAAGCATTGCAAATAAAGAACTACTTTAGAAAACGAGAAAAAAAATTACTAAACACTCTACGAATAGCCCGAAATCTATCCGAACTCATACTTGGCCAGGGAGGCTTACTTACTGGATTCTGCAGTAATGTACTAGTTAAACACTATACAAAGCATTGCAAATAAAGAACTACTTTAGAAAACGAGAAAAATTACTAAACACTACGAATAGCCCGAAATCTATCCGAACTCATACTTGGCCAGGAAGGCTTACTTACTGGATTCTGCAGTAATGTACTAGTTAAACACTATACAAAGCATTGCAAATAAAGAACTACTTTAGAAAACGAGAAAAATTACTAAACACTACGAATAGCCCGAAATCTATCCGAACTCATACTTGGCCAGGAAGGCTTACTTACTGGATTCTGCAGTAATGTACTAGTTAAACACTATACAAAGCATTGCAAATAAAGAACTACTTTAGAAAACGAGAAAAAAAATTACTAAACACTCTACGAATAGCCCGAAATCTATCCGAACTCATACTTGGCCAGGGAGGCTTACTTACTGGATTCTGCAGTAATGTACTAGTTAAACACTATACAAAGCATTGCAAATAAAGAACTACTTTAGAAAACGAGAAAAATTACTAAACACTACGAATAGCCCGAAATCTATCCGAACTCATACTTGGCCAGGAAGGCTTACTTACTGGATTCTGCAGTAATGTACTAGTTAAACACTATACAAAGCATTGCAAATACAGAACTACTTCAGAAAACGAGGAAAAAAAATTACTAAACACTACGAATAGCCCAAAATCTATCCCAACTCATACTTGGCCAGGAAGGCTGACTTACTAGATTCTGCAGTAATGTACTATACTCTGGTTTTTAATTCGAGATCAAAAATGTAAACAAAGGTGTTACCCGTGCAAAAAAATTACAAGTACTTGGTAATTTTTCTAATTTTGGGAACGGATGGAGCATTTAATGTAAAAAATATATTTCATGCTATAATTTATTACGTTATTATGAAACAATAAAACACTTTTATATGCGCGTACATATTTACGCATATATTCAAGCCTGAAAAAATTAGTGTAAGATTTTTTTGTTTTTAATAGCCACACTTGTGAGAATATTTTTGAAGAAAAACTATGGAACACCCTGACCTATCAGTTTGACAATGACAATATATTGACATTTCTTTGTTTACATTTTTGATCTCGAATTAAAAACCAGACTATAATAACATACCCTTGTCCCACTCGACGGGCGGGCGCGCCTCGAGCGCGCAGTGCGCGGGCGCCGGCGTGAACCCGGCGGCGGTGATGAGGCGGCGCGCCTGCTCGGCCAGCGCGGCGCGCTTAGCGACCGGCGTCTCGCGGAAGTGGAACGTGAGCAGCGCTCCCTTGTTCTCTACCCACGCGCCGTCCTTGCACACCTGCCGACAAATATACAACAATCATACACTTGCATATAATAACTGTTCTAATGTTTTTTTTTTTTTTTTTATGCCTGATAGGTTAGCCTTTGACCACTATCTCACCTGATGGTAAGTGATGATGAAGATGTTGTTCAGGCTAACCTAGAAGTACTGGCTCTCAAGGACAGCTGCCGGAACACACCGTTAGGTGCTTGGCGACAGACTTTCTACTTGAGGGTGGTAGCTAGCCAGGCGGGCATTCGCAAAATGCCCTACCACCATGCTATAACGACTGCCATCCTAAGACGACAACCGGGACCGACGGCTTCACGTGCCCTCCGAAGCACGGAAACGCTCAGTAGTAATGTCACTAGCGGTCACCCATCCAACTCCTGACCGCGCGCGACGTTGCTTAACTTTGCTGATCGGTTGAGAACAGCTAAGTAAACTTCGCTACGAGCGTTTCTAAAATCATCATGTACAAACATCAGCGGCTAAGCGTCGATATTTTCTATAGGGAAGTCCGTCTAAAGCCCGCCCGCTAAGCGCGAGCAGGACTCGCGTTATCTCGATAAACAATCTATATATAGTGATAATCGGATGGCCGCTGCTATAAAAAATAATAGAATAGGTACGTACCTGTTCCTGCAAAGCCTTAAGCAGTTCGACAACCTTGTCTTGGAGCTCCATAGGCATTGGATGCACGAACTTGCTGCCGTCGGGATGTAAGATCTCCAGACCGTGGTTACCGGCATACGTGATCCCTTCGATGCCCACCTGAAGAGTAAAGAAGAATAGACAAGATTAGAGAATAGATCGAGAATTTCTCGATCGTGCGCTCGAAGAGTCAAGACCTCCTGAGGATGCTTCGTGTAGAAGCGAAACGCGTCGAAGGTTCTTCCGGTTTGGCTGCGTGGCGTTTGTGACGTCACGTCGGCTTAGCAGGAAAATTGGGCGGAATTGTCACTAGATATATTTTTATATTTTTAAGTGTTTTATTAAAATATTAATTTGATGTTTTCGTAAAATATTTTAATAATATTTGTTATTATTAAATATGGATTTCCGCAAAGTAACGCCTGAATCTATTCATTAATTGAGACTATTTTAAAACAGTCGCATGGTGGTAGGCTATTTTAAATACTTGCCAAACATGTAATGGTCTGAAAGCTGCATTGGAGGGCAAGTTAGTTTTTATTCTAGGATGTCTAGTCTAAACTGCTAAAGGCTCTCAATAAGAAAAGAATCTGTTTGACCCAAGGAGATGGAGCTTAGAGACATTCTATTATCCTGTAGAAACATTTTATCTACTGGTATGTAGATTATGACTGTTTTTTTATAATTTATTAATTTTAATGTGACAGCTATCAACGTGACAGTTGTTTGATGACATATTTTTCGGTTGTAATTACATCCTTGAGATACTTTCCTTTGATCTTAAACCATTTTTGGTCATAAAAACCCTCCGTTATTTCTTTATTAAATCAACTGAAGCTACATTTTGGCTGCTGCACTCAACTATCTAGAGTACATATTTAATAACATTTTACGCATATGCTATTTTACCCAATAAGATTATAATTATTGGTTACCAAATATTCAGCAGGTGGAAGGACATTTCGAGAACTCTCCAAGCCAATCAAGTAGAACATTTTTAACACAAATTAAATATTAGAACTACGTAACTAAAGTACTGCTACCGGCGTGTTCCAGCAGCTGTACCTATTTGAAACCAAGTCCTCAATATACGTTTAGGTTTACATTTCAACAGGCGAGATAGTGGTCAAAGGCTAGCCTATCAGCAATAAGAAAAAGAAAACCAGGCTTGGCTATCTGAGCTAGTATTTATATTTTTAATTACACGAGAATTATTATTGTTAATTTGTCGAAGTGTCGAGCGCCGCCGTTCCAATTACGTAGCGATCTTAATGTTATCAAATAAACTGGCCGTATCTCATTGTGACCTCTTTTATATCGCGAAACATCTTCAATCGGTGTACCGACAAATCATACTCTTTATACTGTAATTCAAGTGGCAATTGTCACGGTTTCGGTACCTATTGAAGGTTCGGAAGTAATAAAGTTATATTGAAGGCTTTCAATATGGCCTACTGATTGGTCCTCATGTATCTAGGTACCTTTTGTCGAGGTTGGCCCTGAACTAAGACAACAATAAGAACAGGCAGTATAACGTGCTGTACGATGCACGTATAACTTATAAGGCCTTTGGATTTTCCAAGCAATAAAAAACCGTTAAAGGGAAATATTTTTATAACATGATCATAATTACCTACGTTGCAACAAACGCTGCTAACGTAGGAGGAAACATGCCTTGAAATAAAGAGGTAAAGTGAATTTACGTAACATTTTATTTACCTGTTATCGTTGTGAAATAAAATTGCACTATGAAGGTGTATTAAAAACCAATGAGAGCTTTCTCAAGCTTGCGTAACCTTTCAAAATTATGCAAGAATTCACCATTCAATAGCCTCTGAAGATATAGGTACCTACTTATTAAGTAAGGTCACGTTCAGTCTGGTGACGGCGAGTAAATACTTGTAGACCTGGAATTGACACCAGGTCTACAAGTATTTACTTACAAACTATACAATTTACGTAAAAAAATCTACAAGTTTAAAATAATTCATGCAGACAGAACTAAATAACGTGTTTATATGAGCGTGCTAGTTGTTGCCAAAGCAAACAAATATTACGTAATACATGTTTAACAAAGACGGTACGTTTGTCCAACGAACCAAACCGGGTTAAGTTTATCAAGGATGCTAGGTATCGCTAGTACGTGAAACTGTATAAATATTTTGGTTTTAAACATGATAATATTAGTCAAAGTTCAAGAGATACGCGGAGGCTTGTTATTGCGAAGCTAGATATATTGCGGATTGATTGATCTTGGTCATAAACGCCTTGTACTCTAAATTGTTTGTATTCTATGATTTTAGATTACGGGTGGAAAACAATATTGACAGTACCTACATATTGATCTCTAGAAGTATTATCCTTTTCATTTATCATTTGCGTTGGGGCTATTAGAATCCACGACTTCGCCCGCCGAGACATACCTACTTAGATATATACTATTCACGATTTAGTGAAATATATGCATGATTATTAAAAAATATCACTATTGAAATCCTAACCCATCTAATGTGGGTGAGAACATTGACACCGCGCACAGTACCAGACTCTGGCTTCTAAAATTGGGTTCGGAATTCATCAAATACTGTCACAACTTTGAATCGAACCCAACACCTTGGTATTGGACAGTGGGTGATTACAAGCCAATGATATTTACAAATTTTGTCTAAATAACTTCGCCTGGAATTATGTAAGTATAATATCCGAATACAATACTATATTTCAGTATATTTTACAGGTGATGGTTTCCTATTGAATACTATATCAGAGGCAGGAATACGCAAAAGTTCTAACCCGCGCTGGGGCCGGATTCGAACCAAGAAATTCTTGCCCAGCAATCAGCATCTAGTTATTGCCACTGGGCCTTAAAAGCATTGCTAAAATTATACTCGTGTATACTCGTTTCAGAAATGATTAGGTTAATTTTTGAAGCGAATATACCTGGTTCACAGTAAATATACTGTGCCTACATTGAAAAACATTGAGATTGGTCAATAAGTAAGTAATCACTAAAGATTGAGGACGAGCGCGCGAGCCAGTCAGTTAGAATTTTAGGTGATAACTTACGAATATACATTATTTACTCGTAGGTGATAACAATAAGAAATAAAACAGAATAGGTTGAGTATTGTCTCTGCTAAATACCTTTGAATGAACGGTAAAACAATATCATAAAGCCCTCTTTATGATATTGTTTAACCGTTGTGAAACAGTTATATAGAGTACCCCGACGAAGACGTTTTTTGGAGCCACTTGATCCACCGAATAAAATGTGCCTACTTGAACTTAAATCTAAATCATGTAATTAACTACTAAATTTTAGAAGCCTGTTCATCTGATCATCATAGAAATCAAGATTGCTGCAGATGCAGGCATGAGAAGAGTGAGCATGACTACTGCTTCCTGAAGTTGCGTATTCTATTTACCTAGTGATAACTAACCATTAAGGACCTATTCTTTGCTTCATTTATTGCTGTTTAGGGTTCAGTGATAGACATATATCCGATACCAAGGCCTTTAATCTGAAGAGTTTGAAGAACAGCAAAAATAGCATAAAGAAGAGGGAAAAGAATGCCGCCTTGTGAGATTCCGCCATATATTAGGTCCTTACATATGAAATTGGCGTTTTTCGTACTGGCCACTTTAATCACGAATTTCTCCTCTTTGGTAAGGAATTCCAAATTCAAATTTGTACAGCTATAGACTCATGTATTTGTGCTTCGATGATCGTCATTCATTTGTTTTTTTTCTTCTGTTTTTTTCTGTTTGCGTCACTCATTTTACAAAATGGAAAACCTTAAATATCGCATTATTTACGAGTACGAGTTCCGCCGTGGCACTAGTGCTGCGGAAACAACTCGAAGGGTGAATGATGTGTATGGCGGTCGTGTTGCAAAAGAAAACACAGTTCGTTTTTGGTTCCAACGTTTTCGTTCTGGAAATTTCGACCTGCAGAACAAGCCCCGTGGACGGCCTGAGACTCAAGTTGATAATGAAGAGTTGAAGGCTATTGTGGAAGCGGATCCATCGCAAACCACGTCCGAGTTAGCTGCAGGCTGCAATGTTAGTGATAAAACTGTTTTAATTCACTTGAAGCAAATTGGGAAGATTAAAAAGCTTGAAAGGTGGGTACCTCACGAATTGACTGAAACAAACCGGCAAACGCGCGTCGACTGCTGCGTTACATTACTAAACCGGCACAATAATGAAGGTATTTTAAACCGAATCATTACCTGTGATGAAAAATGGGTTCTTTACGATAATCGGAAGCGCTCAGCGCAATGGTTAGATCCTGGCCAGCCAGCCAAATCCTGCCCCAAGCGAAAATTAACCCCAAAAAAGTAACTTGTAAGCGTTTGGTGGACGAGTGCCGGTATTGTTCATTACAGTTTTTTCAAATCTGGCCAGACTATTACGGCTGATGTCTATTGTCAGGAATTGCAAACCATGATGGAAAAGCTAGCGGCTAAACAACCTAGGCTGGTCAATCGCTCCACGCCACTGCTGCTTCACGACAACGCTAGACCACACACTGCGCTACAGACGGCTACTAAATTAGAAGAGCTTCAATTGGAAAGTCTAAGACATCCTCCGTACTCCCCGGACCTTGCTCCAACAGATTACCATTTTTTTCGAAATTTGGATAACTTCTTGCAAGGGAAAAAATTCAACTCCGATGGGGCAGTCCAAATCGCCTTCAAAGATTTTATTGATTCCCGTCCGACTGGTTTTTTTAGTAAAGGGATCAATGAACTACCTATGAGATGGCAAAAGTGCATAGAAAATAATGGTTCATACTTTGATTAATTAAATATATTATATTAAAAAATATTCGACTTTTTGTTCCTCCCATACAAAACGCCAATTTCATATGTAAGGACCTAATATATATGAGACATCGAGAATAGAAAAATTCTTCAATGCGGGCACTTTGCGATCGTCCAAACAAGTAACTGTGAAAACATTCAATTGCTGATGGAGCTGAGCAATGCAAAGTCTACATAAAAATTACCAATATTAAAAGCATTGCTGAAATCAAACGAGGTAATTAAATCTTTTCCAAATCTTATGTCATGTGTGAACTTAATAGCGCAGTACAGTAATTGTAGCCATGGGCGTACCCAGCTTTTGATTCAGGGGAGCGCATATCAGGAAGTTATTACAAGTAGTCAAATAATTATAAAAACTCGCCCAAGTGCGAGTCGGGCCTCGCTTTTCAAGTCTCTCAGAAAAACGAACCGGCGTCAAAAAAATGTTACCTGAAAAATATGCATTTTTCATCAATGTTTTCGGAAAGAATTTTTCAAATTGGTTTCTCTCTAAAATGTGAATGCCTAAATAGGTAAAACATGATGAACTTAATTGTTGAATATCTATCTATGTGCATACCTACCTTGTGTGTGTATAATACTCATGTTAATGCAAATAAACGATTATCTTAAATATATTTTAATAGAAGAAATAATGCATTATGTGCCGAAATTTCAGTTAAGATTGATATAGAGCGCAAATCAAAAATGGTCTAAAATTCACAGCTCCTATTGAGTTAGTTTTCAGGTTATAAAAATAATTAATTGTATTACGTACACTACTTCTTGTGTTCTAGAGGATTTCACTTGCTAAGGTGCGAAAAAGTTTAAAATTTCGGCTTCCTTCTCATATATTGGAGCCCCCACTGAAAAATAATTTAACTGAATTTCTAATCCAATATTTTTGAGTCAGCATTCTTCAGGAATTATCTAAATTTAAGGTTTTGCCCTTACAATATGGAAGGAGCCCTAAAAGTTATTTTTGGTAAACATCAATCAACTCCTCTAAAACGTTATCCGTGAAAGTATCGCTACTGAATGCACTGTAAATAGTAGATTATATATGGCTTGGTCTAAATAATTTTGTGGGGCTATATAAAACTTTGAATATAATGTTGAAAGTTGTGTTGCATGAGAAGCAGACTTCATGCATAAGGAGGACAACGAAGATAACGGAAAAAACCCCAAACAGGACACGAATAGCGAGCGAGTATTTTACTCGCTCCCCAAACCAGCTAGACGATTTTCCTTTTATTGTTGGCCCGTGGAAGACGCAGCACTTAATTTCAGTATTCAGCAATTTCATGAGCAGATTTTAATAATACCTTGTATTTTCGGCTGAATTAAAGAAGAAAAACAATTTCACTAATACCAAGGGATATAGAATATCAGTAAGCTAACTGCTTAAAGTCCAACTTTAATTTCATTGTTGCAACTTTTTATTAATTACTTACTATCTTATCACGAATGATAAAAGTTAAATAATACATTGACGTTTTAGTTACATTTCAAGTAAACATGCTGTGTAATGAATGATATTTCATTTTGAATGACGTCGACGCCCATTTACCAACTTACCTACGCCAAATTTCTCAATCCAGAAGCGTGACCATAGTATACACAACAGTAACAAAGCCAAACCGCTCTCTACTCTTGGTAACTGTAGTACTAACTGTGATCTCAATCTGTAAGTTGTTGACTACTATTCAGTTCGTGTTGTGAGGTCTTTTCCTCGCGATAACCTTGCTTTATCAATTAGTAGTCTATTTACTATCGTCACGGCGGCGTTATGTAACATCTGGCCGTTATTGGACATATTCTTTGCTATTTACTTGTTTATTGTTTTAAATGTTTTTTATCTACCTATGGTTAAGTACGCACCTACTTTTGATCTAGTAATATTTTGTTAATTAAACTATCACTTTATTTTTATTTTTTAATTTGTAACCCATTCTCGATAAACTAACGAGAGGGATTTTCGGGAGCAATACATTGATCTAGCCTTTTTAGAAAAATATTATGGAGGGCAAACGAGCAGGCGGCTCACCTGGTGGTAAGTGATCACCGTCGTCCACGAACATCCGCAAAACCAGAGGTATAGGATGCGTTGCCGGCCTTTGAGGAGGGAATATGCTCTCTTCTTGAAGAATATAATATATATAAGTACATAGACACCTATCGAAAAAATATACGTCGTTCAGGTACCTATTTATTTATCTTTATAAATTACCTAACTAAATTATTAATGCAATTTATTAGATGCATTATCGGCCTTTATTTGGCAAGTGGTTCAAATCCAACTTGACGATTGATGACTTATTCGATTAACACTCTTTTTATGTACACGCATAGATTAAATAGTTCCGCTTAGTTGTTCTATTGTGTCTTTGTTAAACTGTCCGTTTGCAATGAAACTATTCGAAAGTAATCGTTGAACAAACGATATACAAAGTTACTCTATGGAACATACAAGCTAAAGTTGCGACGAAGCGACGAAGACTTATGCTTCATCAGAATCAAAAGAAAACAAGGTAACTCACCATCTTCCTGACGTTGTCGACATTCCGCCCTGAGATGATAGCGATGTAAACATCGGACATATTCGAGAGCCGCTGCAGGGTGTGCTTGGTCTCCAGTGGGAGTGTGGCCAAGTCCGGGTGGGGCGCGATCGGAGCCAGGGTTCCGTCGTAGTCCAGTAGTAGAGCTAGCTTCTGAGTGTAGCCGATGTATCTGGAGTTTGTTGAGATAATATTAGAGATTAGAGAGTGCCTTTGGTGTACTCAAGAACGCGTTCAACAGTGGAAAACGTATCTCGGTAAATGAAGCCTAGATCACAGCAACAGCTGATACGTCACGGTTGAACAAATGCCTCCCATATTGAGGGGTTTCTCATAACCCCATGCTTGGCAGGCCTTTGGGGATCGCAGTGTATGATGACAGTTCTTGAGAAGGCGCTGCTCCCTCTTTCTAGCATTTTTCCCTTCCCAGCCAATAGGCTGATACGTCACGGTTGAACAAGATAAAACGTAATAACGTCTCCCAGCAAATTGGAAAAGAACGTAACTGATGTATTGGTGGCAAATTGGAAAAGTAGGGCGGAAGATGGGTCCAGTACATGCTTTGGAAGAAATACTTTTTCCGTAATAGTAACTAACTTCAGATTCAAATTCTAATTTATGTTCTTTGCGAAACACAACAACGACCGCTACTGAATAAAATCTATTGAATAAATTACGTATTGATGCATTATAAACAATTATTATGGATTATATATTAGATAAACAAAAAAAAGTTCTCGCATCTGTCCGCCCCTTTATATAGTTGCCGGTGCAAGAGCCCAATAGGAGACGATAAGTAAGAGGCATAAACAGGAATTTTAGTCATAATGGTCAAGTTCTCGCAGAGTTTCAGTTCTAATTTACTAGTAGGTTTATCCTAGTCACAAATGTCTAACGAATGATAATGTTGCTGTTCCATAGTTTTAGATTACTCCTTTAACGAGGTAAACAAATATTGACACACTGGCTAGCTTTATCCACTTGTTTATATAATGGCTTTGTTTACTTAAGAAAATAGAAATGCATTGTGGACTGTAATCTAATTTGCACAGAAACGGTCTGCCCTGCATACCTAATGGCTTATAGACTTCAACAAACTTAAATATCATATAAATGCTTTAGTTGTAGAATCTGTAGTTTTGTATATAGTTTATAGTGTTTTGTTAGGCGTAACGGTGGTAAAAAAAACTTGGATATTATATTGCATGTATATAAGTGACACACAAACAAACGGTCAAGTTCCAAAGAGGGATTGACCTTAGGTTTCCGCTTGTTACAATTTTGGTTCACCACTTCTAACTCATTTCTTGCTTTGCTTCACTGACATCAACTCATCAAATAATGCATACGCAACCGTCTGTTAAGAATACTCCTGAACCTGGACTATTTCCAATCAGAATGTCTCCAATCTGGTCAATAATTCAGCGAGGTCTTTTTCAATTTGTTCCATTGTATAGCTATTGTATTCTTGGTTAATATACTTTCGTCTATCCCATCTACATGTACATAAACCATAATTTTATCGGCTAATTTTTCCATATCTTCATTTACTCCACATTTCATGCTTAATATGCTGGTTTTAACCAGGTCAGAGTCACACCACACATACTTCTCAAAGCTCATATCTGAATATTAGACTTGGATCCTTCATTTTTGTACTAACACCCATCTATGTAATGCCAGTCGACCCTATTCGGAAACGTTTTGGCCGTTCATCAAAGCGTTAAGTGTTCCTTTTTAATATTCAGCATTCACTCTTATTTCATTGTCTCCATCGTGATCTTATTTATTTTTAGGGATGGAAAGTCGTGGATGCAAATCCCGCTCGTGTTTTAATTATTTAATTTTGTTATAATTTTGTAAACTTATTAGCTACCCCGTAGGGTGCAGGGTTAGAATGTCACCCCGCCCCCTTTCTATCTGTGGGTGCCGTAAGAGGTGACTAAAGGTAAAATACCGGAAGGTGGGCAGTAGCGCCTTCTTAAGAATTTTTATCTTAAACTGTGATCCCAAGATGCCCGCCAAGCGTGGGGATTGTGCTTCAGTTTAATTATTTGGTAAGGTACCTCTAACACTCTTTCTATGCCAATTTACTATCTAGGAATGATCAATGACCCAATAGTCCTGGAGCTCCCATTATAACTTTTAACTAATTGGAATAGCTTTGTCACATGCACGTAGTTGCTTTAGTGCCTTTCTACTGGATTGGATAATTGAATACAAGAAAACGTCTGTAGTGATATTGGTGATTTAAATGCCAGTTCTGAATGCTAAAAATTTGTGTTAAAAGTTGTGTGATGTATTTGTGAGAACATAAACACATCACGTAAGTTTATATGGTTTTAAGTGGGGAAAATTGTCTGAATACGAAAGAAAAACGTTAGGTAATAGTTTTCTTCCTTCAGCTAGTCTAGTCTATAGATGTAAGCGAGGGTACTGTGGTATCTGACCGTTACTTACTTAGAAAGGTACTCGTCAAAGTCGTCTATGGTCAGCGGCTGCATTGAGGTAGCTCCGATGTCGTCAGCTTCTTCTTCCAGCGAGTCCATTGCTTTGAGGAACGCCTTCATCCAGCTGTCCACGTCGTTGAGCTGCTCCCTTCGACGGAGGTGGTTCATACGGACTGTGCGCTCGTCTTCTGGCATTATTAGTGCTCTGGAAGTAAGGGATTTTTTCATAGAAGCAATAGATATACCTGTTATTTAATGGGCTAGGTTTAACTAGTTGTTTGATAGTTAGGTTGATATTGAAACTGATTTTTAAGGACAAATTGGAAACACCGTCTTATTTTGACGAGAGATTTTCTACCAAACGGAGGAAACTTGCCAGGACGGGATCAGATAGAATCAGGCATCAAATAATCCAAGTTCTATTTTGAAGAAATAAATATTTGAATGTCAATGTAGCAATGAGATTAGCTTTATGTATGATCATGGAATATTTTACATAGTTATTTACAAGTATTATGACAAATGGGTAACTTAGGTCATCATGATACGATAATAGAGATCTAACAAGAATTCACAAGTATATACTTACGAGCTAAATGTAATAGTGTTAATCACAACTTCTTCAGGTATGATAATCGTATGTTACACAATAATATTGGACAAACTAATGACAGCGAGGTTTAAAGCTAACATTGACATATAACTTAAGTGCTTGGTAACCGTGTTCTAGTACACGAAGGTATTTTAATGAAGCCTAAACTGAGCCTAATAGGAATCAAATCTAAAATTCGAGCGATTAAACAAAAACGACGTTGTGTATCGTGACTTTTGTCAGCCTTTTCCATTAACCCAAATGTTGATTTGTATAAAGGTACGGTTAGGACCACGGACTTACGGACTTAGGAAGGGAGTAAATCCATGGTAGGACCCTACGTTGTGGTCATGGGTACCTACTTTACCTGAACTAAAAGTGAAAAAAGGCAGGAAAATCCAAATGACGAAACGTGGGGTAGGTACTGACGCCGTCATTGAAAATCATAATTATGTCTTTATAACTTTTCCTGTTATTGTTTATTAAAGGAAACAACCTTGTTTAATTTACCTGTGTGTCACCTCCGCGGCGTCATCCAATTCGTAAGGGTTGCAAATGAGAGCCTCGTGCATCATTTCTCCCGCTCCGGCAAATGGTGACACTATTAATACTCCTGGAGGCTTGTTGATCTGACACGCCACGAACTCCTTGGCGACCAGGTTCATGCCGTCTCTGAGAGGAGTTACCAATGCAACGGCTGCATCTCGGTAAAACGCTGCTAGCTCATCTTGGCCTACGCAACCGTATATGTACCTGAAAATAAAATATTAAATCAAAGCCTGCAAAGTTTTTAAATTAGATCCTGTGTCATGAATCGTTGTGTATGAAATTACCTTATTGGCGACCAGTTCGGTGTTGTGAATCTCCCGTTTATCCTTCCAACCAACTGATCCATTTCTTCCTTCAACTCTTGATAATCTTTGACATCAGTTCTCGACGGCACTGATATCTGCAGCAGCATAACCTTTTCAATGTGCTCGGGATATTTCTCAAGCAATCTTTCAAAAGCTTTCAGCCTGTGTACTAATCCTTTGGTATAATCCAGTCTATCAACTCCTAAAATAACTTGTTGGTTTGTAGAGAGCACTGGTTTCGCGTTTTGAGCCAGTTGCACGAATCTCTCGTACGGCACGCCAATTGGCAGGGGTCGGACGCAAATGGTGCGGCCTCCTAATTCGACTAGAAGATTCTTCCTATCAACACGGCAACCCAGGTTCCTCTGGCAGCAGTCAATGAAGTTCAAGCAATAGTCAGTAATGTGAAAGCCAACCATATCACAACCTGTAAAAATAAACTTAATTTCAACCTACTTCATTTAGCAAAGTGGTCATAGCACAGAGGCTTTGAATCTTATCAAGGACTGTTGCTTTATAGTAATGGTAATGAAACACTAGACCTTTTTGAAGGCAACAATGCTTCATTTCCTTTGGATACTACGCATATCTTATAAAAAGTTCTTAAATAATCTATATTTAAAACTCACCAAGTATGCCCTGTAAGACTTCATCAGACCATGGGAACAACCTGAAGATATCCCATGGCGGGAATGGAATGTGAAGGAAGAACGCCAATTTGCATTTAATGTCATCTTCTTCCGCACGCTGTGGACAAAATCTTTCATTAGTATCGACATTTTTTTCTTTTAGGAGACAGGTTTGTGATGAGACGAACCTGTCTGATCCAATTAGCTGCCAACATGAGGTGGTAATCGTGGACCCACACGATGGGCGGAGAGCCTCCGCTCTTTTCCGCGTTTAGGAGCTTCAGAGCGTTAATGGTCTTTTCTGCGAATTCTTCGTTAATCTTGATGTACGCCTTCCAGTGGTCAGCGATGAAGGTGGCTCGGTCGGGCATTGAGTGGAACAGAGGCCAAAATGTTCCGTTGCAGCACCCATTGTAGTAGCTGTCGAACAGTTTTGGCTCGGCATGGATGGGCACGATCTGCAACGAATTCAATATCTTAACTCAACTTATGTTCTTTGATATTCTGGTGGTCATTAGGGCACGTGCAGCTGAGATATTAATTCACAAACCAGTCGAGTTTGTTTATAGAACACTGACATTGAAAATTTATTAATTTTGTCAGTTTATCGGTTACAATATGAATAATACATCCATCACAATAACATAGATTTCGAAATAAGTCATAAAATATTAGATACCGCTGTATTTTCTAGGCTTAACAAGAGCTTATAGTCAGGAAATAAATCAATATTTGAATTACATTCCGTTATTTGATTACACATCTTTATCAGGTGTACCTACAATTCTATAGGAAAAATACAGGAGCTAATTATTTCCTGCATTCAATATTTGATAATAGTTATGTTGGTATTAAGGTTAGTTCGACCTCAGATACAGAGTACACAACACTTTCCATATAAACGTTGTTTCGTTATATTTTATAATAACATGGATGCAAAATGGGTCCGAATTTGAACATTTTGTATATAAAATATGACAAAACTTCGATTCTATGGCAAGCGCTCCATGCACAAATAGCACAAGAAAAATCCTTTATGTGCCATTATCATACGATACGAAGATAATGATGCATGTTCATGTACATTTATAATGAACCTTACTATGTTCTCAGTAAACTGCGTCTGTACCTAATCGATGCAATTAGATGTTAGGTTCTAATTGAAAAGGACAAGCCGCTGCTTTGTTTTACAAATTACCTTCGTAAAATACGGGTGTCCTATTCTACATCGATAGTATAGTTACCTACCTGAGTCTGTGCCTGAGTATTGATTTTATCGCAGGGTCAATCTAAAGTTAGAAAGAGGTAAACTCATTGTAATGTTTGGTCACAGAATAGTAGTACTTTTTGTGTTGTTTTATCGGCAATATTAGTCCAGTAACCCGACCACGTTGTTCGCTCGTGAGTACGAAGGTCGTAATGATTCAACAGTGTTTTGAAGGTGGACGTTTACGATGTTTCGTCAAAGTTTATCGAGGCGAGACCAGGAATGATATAGAGAAGGTAAACAAATAATAGGAGGGGCAAAAGTCATCCAATGTTCTTTTGCTGTAATTTTTTTTAATGAATAACTTTAGTTTTAATTCTGAAATTCGTTTATTTTATCGATTCGAATTTATTCCATCAAGTTGAGAAAACGATATCGACCAAGTGGCCGCCGCGCGCCGCCAGAGTGGATGACCATACAGTCTCGTTTTATGGCATTTTCCATCACTCTTGCCAAAACTTCTGGCGACAGGTTCTCGTATTCTTGGCGAATGGGTTTCAAGAGTGAGGCTTGTTGACGTAAACCCGCGACTTCGGATAAATCACGGCTTGATTGATTCCTTCAGAAAATCGGTTATAATTATTCCGCGTTCTTGCGGAGTAAACCTATATTCATGGTTTGTCGATTTTTATTCTGCGTTTGTTTACTTCACAAATATCTAAACCGAATTGATTTTGGGGCATTTGCAAAAGTTATAGAGTTTTCCAATAGGGTGATTACTTTTGCCCCACCTGGACAATCTAGCCAAGTGCGAGTCAGGCTTCGCTCGTTTATAGATTCACATCGCAACAGCCCGTGAAATAACAAAACAGTGTTGGTTGGTATTGATCACAGCACAACTACATTAAAATTTTAATAGGCTGCCTTTTTTCAGTATTTGTTGGTTAAATGGAGGATGTGGTACATAATATGTCATAGTAAAATTTTAATTTTCCTGACTGATTTAGTTTTTGAGATATTAAAAAGATAAAGAAACGAAACGTAAAATTTTTAAGAAAAAAAAAATTGAGTGTTTTCTTTGAACTCTACAAGGTGACATCGCAACAAACATATTTTTGGCTGCCTTATCTTTTTTTATGTCGTTTAATCTCTGATGCAATATTTTTTTAGACTTCAAATAAGGAGGCGTTCTCGATTCAACTGTATATTTTTTTGTATTTATGATACGTGATTACTCCACCAATAATGAATTGATTTTGGTGATTCTTTCTTGTCTTTGTTGGCAACTTGAAGGTCTACACCTTCAAGTTGATTCTATTTGGATTTTACCACAATCGATTCCGTAGTTTTTTGTTACTGTGTCACTTAAATAAATAAAAATAGTATTTGCCAATATGCCCATACCTCGATGACATGGTATTTGCTAGTGTTATTGATAGTGATTTTAAAATAAACGTACTGTGGGTGTGAGAAAATCGATTTTAGAAGCAGCATGCATCACTAAAAGAAAAGGGGAAGATAGTCAATAGTTTTTACGCGAAGGTGGAAAGTTGTTATTTTGCGCGTTTTTTACTCTTATTTAAATCTGAGGAAGCGAAGGATAGGTACTATGACAAAGAGTATAAATAATGTAGTAAATTTGCATTAATTTATAGTAAAAATGAAAAGTAAAATCACTAATATTTAAAGAACATTCATTTTTCTGAAACTTATTACAGGTTCGGATTTGCAAAACATTTTCAAAACACTGTATCTAGTGTTGTAGGTATATAGTTCGCATTTTTTTTATGTTTGTTAGATTAGCCTTTTTTACCTGATGGTAAGTGATGATGTGGTCGAATACAGCAGTATTTATATTACTAAAGAACGTGTTCAGCTTTGAAGGGAATTGTAGTAAGTGAAATTACCGGTCAATCGAGTCTCGGAGTGACGACTGCAGTGCATTGTGACACACAATGGGGACTCTGTGACTGTATTTAATGGATAAACGTGATGCTTATCATCAGGCATCGGATAGTGCGTCTCCTCACTTATTACCATAAAAAAGAGGTTTGTCCAACTGATGCATGTTTATTTTTATGGATATATATTTTGCTGGATCGACCAATTTCGGTGTTTGTTTTTTGTTGGGTATATCCACCTCAAGTTGGTCCCGTTTAAATTGATCGAGTCTTTTTAAAGTGACAGTTAGCCAATTAGTACCAACCACTAGCCAAAATGCGTTTCCATGGATACATTTGCTTATAATGACCAGTATTGTATGCGAGTGGCACGATCGATCTTGCAAGCAGTAGGTATGCAGCACAGAAAAGAGATACCTAACAATTTTATTTTTAAAACGGAACGGACTTCCACGTCCTTTCGAACAAAATACTTATGAAATAACGTGTGTAAGTCAGACCATGAAAAAGTGAGCTTAGAGTCTTTAGCAAATTGTTTCATACTATCCATGTAGAAATTCTGTAACGGTTTAAAAAAAAAAATCTGTAAATTCAGAGTAACAACTTTGATTTAAGAACTAAAAAATCTGTTAAATACCTGTTTAATATATTTTATGTTATTGTGACGGAACATTCTCGAGGCCCACTTGATGTTAAGCGGACTAACCTCTGCCTAGAACAGTGACAACATCACAAGTTACGAATTGCACTACGCCCGTCACCTTGAGACAATGTTAAGTCTCACGTGCCTTTAGTTTCACACTAATCTAATTTCTATCGTCTATCTCCGCTTCATTCTAGCCACTCGAAAAAATTGCTTTCGTACCTGTTTAACTATATGTGGCGAAGCGACAATGAATGAGGTTCCACGTAATAGGAGACGGTTGCCATCTACAGTATCCTACTCCTATTACAGAGAATCCAGTGAGAATACTTTTAAAATTTGTCTGAATGTGTGATGGAACCCGATACTTCGTTATGAGTTATGACATTCATGCCACTGCAACTTGTTAATTTACCTTCTTGGAAAGCAAGCCAGCGGTAGGGGTTTTGTCATTGGGGTCCGATTCTGGTATCTTCTCATTGGGGTCCTCGAGGTGGATTCCAGGCCAGCCCACCCAAACTCCGCCGCAACGGATGACCACTGGTGCCACAGCAGTCACGAGGCCGCCGGCGCTGTTGAATTCACAACAATTCTTAGTATCTATGTAGGAATTAGGTAACAAGTTATTTCCTCCTTTCCTCTATTCCCTGCCAATAAATCTCAATACAGAGAGTATTAGACATTAATTGGCAAGTAAGAGATTGATGGGTTTTTGCTATCGTTCCCGCTATCTTATTATCTTTGCATGGTGGTAGGGCATTTTGCGAATGCCCGCCTGGCTAGCTACCACCCTCAAGTAGAAAATCTGTCGCCAAGCACCTAACGGTGTGTTCCGGCTGCTGTCCTTGAGAGCCAGTACTTCTAGGTTAGCCTGAACAACATCTTCGACCACATCATCACTTACCATCAGGTGAGATAGTGGTCAAAGGCTAACCTATCAGGCATAAAAAAAAAATATATGTACACTTCTACATCTACAATATAATATTATAAAGAGTAAATATGTAACTAAAATCCCACTAAATTGTTTTTTTTCTGCTTACGGTTGCCTGGAAGGGATTGCTGCCTAGCAATAAGGCCACCGATGTACTATTTTTAAGAATAAATATTTTGTAAGTACTATTATTTGTAATAAGAAAGTACAATAAAGTGTTATCGATCTATCTATCTATAAAGTTTGCAATTTGTATGATAGTAGAGGCTAACATCCAAAATTACAGACGCGATTTGAAAAATATTTGTATTACAAAATAAGCTGCAATATATATCTTTAAGTAACATACACGATGTTTTATTTTGATATCTATAGTCTTGTACGAATTAAAAGTATAAGTGAGACAAGTCAGAGACAAAATTAAGTGGACGAATTCGCAGGCGGAAGATAGTATAAAATGTAGAAAACATTGAAGTATTTTAAGTACCTCCAGCTGTATCTACACTTAATTGTAATCAGAACACTATAATTAAGAACGTCAAGAAATAATATTATTAATTAAGTCTTGATTATAAAATATCGTTTGTACAATGTCTTTATTGAAGCGTGTGATTAATTTATTGTTTAAGAATATATTTATTGGTTTATGAAGAGCCATTAAACTTTATAAAACCTACATACTTAATAGCACTGTATACGTACAGTCGCCTGCAATAAGAAGTATACACTTCGTAATTTTCAAAGTAATGTGATGTCGCTAAGTTATTAATTATCGAAGTTATTATTAAAGTAAGTAAAAATATACAAATTATTGTTTGATTTTGAGATACTTCTGTGTATATAGAATGAAACTTAAGTCTTTGCCACGATTTTGAAAATGACATGTCATTTTTTGCTATGTGTAGATATACTTCTTATTGCAGGCGACTGTACGTAGTATTATGATATGTTCTATGGTATAAGTACAAGGAACGCAGGCTGATCAATTATGTATGTGTTATGTACCTATGCATAATTTTACTTCTTGTTTATCAAGATACATACTTACTTAATATATATAGGCTTATATTATTGGCTTAAGCTTGACTATAAATAAACCAAATTAAACAAATAAGTAAACAATCGCTGTCAGTCATATGATAAGTAAAGTAAATTAAGTTATTGTTTTATTTACGTACCGATTACAACAGGATAATCCAAATTGTAATTGCCCATCTGTCAAGCTACATAAGTACATTTTACCCACGAAACTTTTTTTTTTTTTTAATATATTTAAATACACTTTCAAATATAATAAATTTAAATATATTGAATACACTGATATACATAACAACAAATACAATGATAAAACGTGCAGGATTAACAATATAATAATCAATGCAATTTTGAAGAAGATTCCACTTCTCCAGCCTACATAAGACGGTTTTGGTGTTCTAAAACTCGCATTAATAGTAGATTGTACAATGAGTGCATATAAAACATGTCATTTTAAATTATGTACGAGTTATACACATATATTTTCACATCGATTATAAGGAAATTAAACAATGATATTGTCAAATGAGTATTTCACATCATCACTTAAAATTTTAACTGATATTTATACAATGTTCTATGTTAAGAGTCATTGTTTCGAAAATGGTCTTAAATAATACCCCTAACCTACTGATATTTTTAAAGACCCAGGCAAACTTCTTATATGAAAAATTAAACTCTTTGAACAATTAAAAAAACACATTTATGCACTTGTGGCACAGAATGAAAAGGACAAACTGGCTTTTATGTACTAGACCCTAAAATACCGTTTTAGTTCGCTGACACCGGGCATAAATAAGAACTTTACGAGCACGAGAAATGAAAAAATGTATTTTGATGTGAGCGGAGCTATAGGATTAATGATGCACAAACAAATATTTTATTTTTAATCTGCAGTAACTTATGTTGATATATTATTGTAAATTAGAAGAAACTTATTACTAAAATATCACTTAGGATAGAGATCATTAATTTCCACGTCTTATGGTTGATAGACTTTTCGATTTTCGAGTTTTTTATTCTCCAACAAGTAAGTTGTTTTCTTGTAAATTGTTTCTTTATATTTCGATCTACCGGAAGTAAAGTCTTCTATATATATTAAATACCGATAGATACCGAGTCTAAAATTTATTCGAGCGTAGTGAATTATTCAAATATAGACAAATTGAAGTGATGGATTTAAAAGCATGGGACCTAAAGTGACTAAAAACTTTTCACCTCTAGATCTTTTCTTCTTGTCTTTAGATTGGAATATGAAAATGTATATTCCAATCTAAAGACACTAATGCCCGTCTGCACTAAACTTTTTTTTTACTTATGGTGTTCGGTTTGGTTAAAACATTTCGTAGCACCAATTTCAAAAAAAGTCTTCTAAATGCGCTCGGTTTTACTTACTTATTCACGAAATATTATGTGTGAGAAGAAATATATCGGTGTAGAAGAAGTTTATTCTTATGTTTGACTTTGCTAATGAATTTCCTTGATAAGAATCGACTTTGCTCACTTTAGTGGAGACGGACAAGAACTCTTTTTAAGTTTTAAAAGCTTTTTTTGGTGCCAAATAAATTAATCTTAACATCTACGGAAAATCATAGATAAAAATAACATATCAGTTATATGACTATACCGTAAATAATGTTGAGTATTACGAGTGCGATGTTGAGCCCGTATTTTATTGTTTTTATCTATGCTACGTATTTGAAAAGCACTCACAGTACTTTTCCCTTTTCTACTAACTTCTAAGCAGAAGAAAATTCTTGATACTTAATTTTATTTTTTTCAATTTTGTAACAAAATCCACAGCCCTTAATTAACAGAGTTTTGTATTAAGGAACTTATGCTTAAGGCCAATTACAGATTTACTTTTTACTAACTACACATGTTTAAATTTAGTTTGTATGATGGTATCAAATTACCGATAGATAGCATGGATACAAATGTTATCGACATGCCTAACTATACGTAGGTGCTACAGTGATAAATAGTTTTATTGCAAAATACATTTGTAACAGTAAGAAAATAATGTGTTATTTTTGATCATATTTTCTAGGGCCAAGTCAATTCTGAAACACGTTTCCTTATTATTTTATCGATAAAATAAAATTGCATAGTTGACCCTAAATTACGCTTGTAACGTAAATATCTTAATTGTTCATATTTGTATGTGTATAATAATATAAAAATTAAATACCAAACCTCATGATGACAGACAAGTTATATTTTCGATTTAAGTTACTAGTTTTGTGTTAATATGCTATCTTTCGTTTTTCAAAAAATAATTTTGCGATTTCACCAAAACTTCTCGCGCTCTTTCACTCCTATGCAGTCCGATAGTGACAGAATTTCAGCATTTGTCAGCGAATAATCACCACGCATATTTATTTAAAACAGTTACCAAGCATATTTATTTAAAACAGTTTAACCTAGGTAGGTTCAAATACAGGTAGGTACGAAAAATCATATTATGGGGCACCAGTATCAAAGGAGCTAATAAAAGTACACAGGTAGCACACCAATCTAAATAGCCTATAATATAAATACATAGTCTAAAATAAAAATCTATAACTAAAATCAAATTTCATTTATTAATCTAAAATAAATGTTATAATTTACTTCATCGTAATTTAGCAAAAGTATTTTAATCTTATATCTGAGCATTTTTTATTTTCTAACACTTTACATAGGTACTACTAAACCAATCAATTTTAAATATATCTCTCTTGCAGATGAACCTTTGTAAACTATAGTCAATACAATACAAATAAATTGTACTTATCTACGTTGGCCTAGGTCTACTAATATAAGTGAGTAACCCAACAAAAGAAATAACTATGTAATCTTTAAGTCAACAAGGCAAAACATATGCCTACTCTTCTTCTACAAGACAACATTCACCACAAACAAAACAGTAATATGAAAATTTTCCATAGCCAGACAACCTTGGCCGAGCTGGTGACGTACTATTAAGTATTCCATGATTCGTTTGGTCACAGGAAACACAGTCAGCAAAAAAGTTACTCCAGTAAATTGTAAATATTCTCAACCTACTAAAAGTCCCTAGACGAAATTCACTTACATTTTAATTTCATTCATTGAATACGAATCTTTATCAATCTGTCTTTAGCAATACTTCCCAAATGTTTTTTACACATAATAGTTAGATCATTTGAAATATCAGGGTTAAGGTTATGTATTCAGTTTTTACTATAATGTCGGTAACACTACTATTATATTACCTAGCCCCTTGGCATCCACGTGGACTATATCGTCCATTTATGAATGACATTCTATTGTTCTCATTATCTAGCATGCGCATATAATAACCTGAGGAGTTCATTGACTTTACGATACGAACGTTGATTTCATAACATTCGATTAACCAACTAATTTAAAAAAACTCGTTCTTTGTGTGTTGCGTTAAAAACCAGTCTGTTCTTGAACTTTGCCGGGTCATTATTATTAAACGAAACAAAGCCGGAGCGGCGGCCGAACAGCTGGGACGAGAACAAACAGAAAAATCATACACTAATAACCAATGGCTTATTTGCTAACGGTAGCAAGTTTTTAAGAATTATCGAGAAAGTTAAATTATATAATTATTAATAGTATTACTCTTTCCCATCATGAATAATTATACAAAACAGCTGTTGCTGTGCTTACGTAGTAGGTTAAAGAAAACAAACAGAAACATTATACACTTAATGTCTTCTGGTCCAACTTATTCCTTTACCTGAGTAAAATATTATAGTTTTCAAGAAAGTTACATATTAACAATTATTGCTTTTTATAATGGGAATTATTATATAAAAACTGCTGTTACTGAACGTCGAACGTTCCCGAAATCCAGACGGTGCAGTCTAGATTAACAAGTCGTCGCAGGAAATATTTAAGGGAATAATTATGTACAAATATCAATATAAAAACGAGGCTTCTAGAATCTATTTAAAATATTGAATAGTGGTAAACTGTCAAATACGCTGTTCATAACCATATTTTAAGTTATTAATTTAATGGCCCCAAACATTGAACCTAGATTTTTATTTTACCTTATGCGGCATTGTATTTCACACAAAATATACGAACCCCACAGTGCCTAGCCTGACATTCCCACACGATTATTTAATTATATTATAAACAATGTAATATTTCTAATATAAATACCTGGCCTTCCTTTCCAAATCCCCGGTTTTCTCATTTCTCTTCAGAATGAAAGGCAGTCTGTTGGAAACAACGATCATGCTTCCTTTGCTGTTGCAACCGGTACGACTGACACTGTTGTTCTTTTCACTCATGTTTCGGCCTTCTTCACGAATGTTCTGTAGCACGACCAATCACAACGCCGTCACTACGCATGCGCGGATACAAAAGGAGGGAAAAATTTGAAATAGTTTTTTACACTGCGGAGTGTACCATTGCAAGTGATGTGATGGAGCGTTGTTCCACTGATGCGTACCGTACCACAGTACTGTATGGCTAAATAAACATCATCGGTGGAGATCGAATGCGTACTGCTTCTTTTGTGTGCGCTGAGTCGCCTTTATAGACTATATTACGAGCGTCATCGTCGCGTAGAAGTGCCCTGCGTCTGTTCTGGAGTTGAGGTCCGTCTCAACGAAGGGTTATCATTATCAACGCGACCCCTCTCAATCGCGATCAGTCTCTGCTCGTCCAACGGGACTCGCAAATTATCAGTGTGTGTGAACAATGTTTTCTGTACATGGCTTCGATGTATGCAGTGAAACACTGATAGGAGTGGCTTATGAATAAATTGTCTTAAAATTTGTCCATTGAGTAAATTGGGTGTTAAATCTTTCCAGTCACGATGGCGCCTCTTCTTGATTGAAATGTTATGTAAACAGCGTAAGTATACGTATAGGTCTTATCAGATGGAAAATTGTCCTTGGACACACCAGCCAAGGTTGTTCTGTGCAGTGAAAATTTAGGCAGATGAAGGGACGTACGCTGATATTTCTGAAATAACACTGTTGCAGGGCATGCTGTAGCTTTAAATTAGTGATTTAAGTATCATAAAATTATATTAGACCAGAAAGTGTCGCCCAGAGTGCTTTCGTTGTGAAGATTCATTTTTCACTTTAAATTTCTTTGTAAGTTTTGTACTATATTTATGTACTCTAAGTAATCATTTAAGTACTATTTCCGTAACTTAATAGGGACTCGAACTTTCCTGGACATCGGAGCTACAAAATTTTGATGATTAAAAGTAGTCCTAATTCTTACAAGAAACATGAATACTAAACATAATAAGTAGCTACCTACTAAGTCCACTTTACTTTTTATTTTTAAGACAAGTCTGATTGTTCCGCTGTTCGTGTGATTTTCATTTTTCTGGTATTAGAACTAAGATTATATTCTTATTAATACTTCTGGCGTTTTATTAGTTTGCGTGGCATTAATACATTAATTGCTATTTATATGGATCACGCCTTAGAGCACATAACCATTGCATATAGTGTCATAACTAAGTAAAGTACCTACCTGCATTATTTTATTTATTACAAAGCCACCACAGGTATGTAAGCATTTTAATATATTATACCGATTGGCGATTACCATACTATAAATGTACACTAGCAATATAAAGCATTCATCACTCAATGTATCAAGTATCTACCATTGCGTTTACCTTAATCAACTATACCAAGATATTTACTGTATTTGGCCTAATTGCCTCTACTTACTCGTATATCGAGAACTGTTCGTGGTTGATAATTGCTGGCATTTTGTCATCAGTTGGCTTTGTGAGTCAAGAATGAAAGAGTTCAGAACTGGTTTTGTTTATTTTGTAACAATAGTCATCATCTGCGTGTGTTCGGTTAGACCTTGTATGCGTCGCGTTTTCCATATTAAGGGCGTTTCGTATTAATATTTTTCAATATTTGTACTTATTCCATAATATTGTCAAATTCCAGGAGGAGTGAACACTTCGCTCTCTGAAGTAACAGGTTCGCTCGCGTCCTTATCATCCCCATGCAAATGCTGTGTAAATCGGAACGGTCTGTATTATGTAATGGGTATATAGGTACGTATGGTCCATATAGGTACTTTCACCATGGTTTTTAAATCAAGACTGAGAAAATGGCTACTTGACTACTCAGTCCAATTTTGTAATTTGCCAATTCAATGAAATGTATTATTGTATAATTTTATTCTTATTTTTCATCATTTATTTTAAATTTTACCTGCAAATAAATAATAAAAAAAAAATTGCATTAAGAATTAAGTACCCACCTGTAATTTTAATTTATGATTTTATTATTAGAAAGAACATTTATTTTATTATTTGATTAATACAAATCAAAATAATTTATGTACCTACGTGATTGACTTGTAACTTGGAGTAATAAATAAGTTATTGTATTGTACTCGTAAAAGTTCTATTACGTAGTCGTTAACTGTAATGAACCACATTTCATAATAACATTTATAGCAATGTGGTTATTTTCACACTTGTTGTTTCTTTCATAATAAAACTTATAAAAAAAAACCAAGGAGTTTTTTTTTTATCACATAATCACCTTACTGTTAGCGGTATAGTGCGAAGCTACGGAAATAACGTTTTCATTTCTCATACTCGGAAAATAGTGTTAATTTGATCTGAGTAGCGAGTGGAAGACGCTGCTTCCCACCTAAGAGTGGGAAAAACTCATAGTAAATGCTTCCCTCTCTTGGGCCGGAATGACTGGTAACGGACTGGTAACAACATGTTTATGTTTTTCGTTCTAAGGTACTCTGCTGTAACTGTAACCATGGCAACCATGGTTGTAAACAAGATTTGACGTCCATATTTTTTCGTTCTAAAATACTTTGCTGTATTATAAAAATTAATTACGACTACATTTGTGTTTATGTAAAAGCTAAAAGAGCTAGTTTTTAACAGAATTAATGTGACATATAAGATACACTCTCAAGTTAGTGTATCTTATATGAACATTTTAGTCACTAATTATTTTTATAAGGGTAAATTTAAAAACAACTTTAATAAAATACCTTTTAAGTGGTATGGGTTCCGCGGCAGACGCTTTGTGTGCCACGTATAAAATTTAAAAAAGACTAGATATATATATATATATATATTAATTGGCAGGATGGTAATAAAATTATAAAAAATGTAACAAAAAATTTACTTAATTGTACAATGTTATCCCTCAATTAATTCTATATATTATGTTTCTTCTACTCGTGTTATGGTTTTCAGTAAAGATTTTAGATTTTTTAGAAAAAAAAAACAAACAAAAATAAATATTATAGAGTTTTTGAAAGACTAAAATTTTTTACTTTTCTCATATTTTTATTGAAAATTAGAGTGTTTAACACGGATGTAAGTTATACTATTTTGACTATAAGTGCCTTCATTTTAAATAGTTTCTACTCATGTTCTTGCTATCAATAAATATTATAGAAAAACATTTTTTATATTACTCATATTCGTAGTGAAAAGTAGAGTGTTTGATAAGCGTGAAAGTCATAAATTCCTATTCGGACGATAGCCGTCCGTAAATATTGCAAGGAAAATTTAACTTTAAATTTCACAAATATTTCTAATATCACAATTACTTACTATTTTTTACTCTCCTTATATTCGAAATGAAAAGTAGAGTGCTTAACACGGGTACTCGGACTATAGCCACCATCGCTACGCTCGGGCGTTTAAATACCTCGTATGAGAATTGATTCCTTTCGACCCTTGTACAACAATCTACTATTTATTTTTCTAGAGTTCTATTAGAAAACTGGGGCCTATTACTGGGTAGTAATAGACCCAGTCATGGGACGACGTTTGATTTTGGCCGCTGTAAGGTCGGAAGGTACTTTATTCGTCTATAAGTGATGTCGTCTATTGTTCGTGGTGTATATAGGTTAGTACATTATTCGTCTATCGTTGAAATCGTGGAGACGTCCATTATTGGCAATAAGAATAACATAGTACCTATCTTAATAAATTTTCGTCTTTTCACGATTTAAGGTCAATTTAACAGCTTAGTCATCGTAAGTAGTGAGTTTGTCCACTGCTTAAGACAGCCGCTCTCATTACGGGAGGGTTTGCCATAATCCCCACGCTTGGCAGGCGTCTTTGGGGATCGCAGTGTGAGATATCAGTTCCTCAGAAAGCGCTGCTGCCCATGTTCTGGGGTGTTACCCTTAGTCGCCTCTTACCAAACCCACAGTTAGAGATGGGCAGGGGGGTGAATTCTAGCTCGGCACCCCACAGATACTATGAATGGAGCCAACGGAATTAATGATCAACTTTGACTTCAATTCCTAGGCCACCAATATACCAGTGGAGGACACTGTCACCATCATAACTGAAACTATACAGAAAATAAGAAATTTTGAAGCGCTCGTAGCGAAGTTTGCTTAGCTGTTCTTAACCGATCAGCAAAGTTAAGCAACGTCCGCCGCGGTCATGAGTTGGATGGGTGACCGCTGTTGACATTACTATACTGAGCGTTTCCGAGCTGCGGAGGGCAAGTTAAGCCGTCGGTCCCGGTTGTAATCTTAGGATGGCAGTCGTTATAGCATGGTGGTAGAGCATTTTGCGAACGCCCTTCTGGCTAGCTACCACCCTCAAGTAGAAAATCTGTCACCAAGCACCTAACGGTGTGTTCAGGCAGCTGTCCTTGAGAGCCAGTAATTCTTGGTTAGCTTGAACAACATCTTCGACCATATCATCACTTACCATCAGGTGAGATAGTGGTCAAAGGCTAATCTATAAACAAATTAAAAAAACAATAAAAAAAAATACCCACTATTTACATTGATTGGGTAAAGTTTTGACTGAAAAGTGGCTATTTCTTGTGGCGTGGAGACCATTACCAACAAGCTGATGGAGTAGCAATGGGTTCACCAATAGCTCCAGTAGCAGCAATAGTAGGTACATTGTACATCGAGGGGAGAAAACGATCTATTTCTGTTCTAGAGTTTGTTTAAGCCCGACGCGTAGCGGAGGGGTAAAGGCAACTCGAGAACAGAAATAGAACTTTACAAAATCACAAATATACGATAGGAAAAATTTAAGTCATGTGCGGGATACGAACCCGCGTCTATCCACCCCTTGAGCCGGGGTATGCTCTTACCAATTGAGCTAACATGACATGACGTCGTAACTCGAATCTTTCCTATCGTTTTTAACCATCGTATTGGGATAAATTTTTCCTATCGTATATTTGTGATTCTGTAATGAAATCCGCATAGCAGGCGTTATTGCAAACCTAACAATATTAAAAAAAAAAAGAAGGGAACTTTCTCCCGAGTGATACATAGTGCTTTATACTACACCTACGAGGAAATTAAAATCATTATACGTTTTCTCGTACTTACCTCGAGACTTCTCTGGCAGTAAGTTCTTTATGACTTCTTGAGCTGCATTTCTTATTTCTGGTGGCGTCATCATTATAAAATCGACACTTTCACTATCAGATGACATTTTGGAAAATTATTTAGAATAATTAAAAGCGTACTGTTACAATATCAATTTAATAAAAAATATAATTTAACCATACATAACTAATAGCCGCGCTTTTTTTCTCGTAGTGCAAAAGAAGGTTGCCAACCTCCTTTCATTGAAAATCGAGTACCTACAAATAAAAATCACACCTCTTTTTTCTAAGTATTTGATATAAAACCTTTTTGAGATTGATTTTTTGGATTTTCATACAACATTCCTTCACTGCTACGGAGTGAAGGAATGAAAATCCATATAACTTTCCCCGCTGTACATTTATAAGGGAAAAATGACGAACTTTATAACATGTTTTTGAACGAGTAATGAGACCTTTTCTGAGTGGGTGTGGTATAAACATAATTATGTAATCAGTAATGGTTTGAGAATACAGTATTTTCATCAGCTGTCGCTAGACGACGATTCTGGTAGCGTTGTTTGCTGTTATTTCTGGAGATGTTCTTCGTCGGTTCACGTCGCATTTGAACACGGTACACCCGAAGAAATCGTTTATAGTGATGTTTATAGATATATGAGTAAGTGTGATATGTATAGCAGTTTTAATATTCTCTCAAAATTATTTTAAAGCAGTGATGGCTCAGTGGCATTGGCTATGGACTGCCGTGCAGCAGGTCCATGGTTCGATTCCCGCCGCGGGCTTGATCTTCACCGCATGGTGGAAGGGCATTTTGGGAATGCCCGCCTGGCTAGCGATCAAGTAGAAAATCTGTCGCCAAGCACCTAACAGTGTGTTCCGGCAGCAGTCCTTGAGAGCCAGTAAAATTACAGATACATGAGACCTAACAACTGTACGTCTCAGTGTGACGGGCACAGTGCAATTCGTAATATAGAAATGCATCAGTTATAGGCAGAGGTTAGTCCACGTAACATCAGGTGTGCCTCGGGCTAGTTACGTAACAAAACATAAAAAAAAAACTTACAGATTACATAAAAATATCAGATTACTATCAAATATTGTTAATCAATACACTATTAATGTAATGAATAGATTCAGGCGTTACTTTGCGGAAATCCATATTTAATAATAACAAATATTTTCAAAATATTTTACGAAAACATCAAATTAATATATAAATAAAACACTTAAAAAAATATAAAAATATATCTAGTGACAATTCACGTACGCGTACGTAGGCACGATCGAGAAAATTTTCTCGATCGTGTGCTCGAAGAGTCAAGACCTCCTGAGGATGCTTCGTGTAGAAGCGAAACGCGTCGAAAATTATTCCGGTTTGTCTGCGTGGCGTTTGTGACTTTACGTCGGCTTAGCAGGAAAATTAGGCGGAATTGTCACTAGATATATTTTTATATTTTTTTAAGTGTTTTATTAAAATATTAATTTGTTGTTTTCGTAAAATATTTTGAAAATATTTGTTATTACACTATTAATTGGTCATAGATATTATCTATCGCGTAGCGTCCACCAAAGAAAAATTGGGAAATTCAAAAATCTCCACTAAAAGTTTGAAACAACACGTTTAAAAACACTAATTATTGCAGTTTTTGTGTTTCCCGCGCGTCTTTATAGTTTCCAGCATTATAGAATCTTTGTCACAGCTTTGCCTATGACCCCATATATTTGGTAAAGTAATAGGGGCCTTAGACGTGATAGCAGTCAGAGTGACACTTGATTTGTATTTCTACGGCTTTGATTTCTTATTTACAGCAAAAATGACTTATTAAGGGTGAACTGGCTGGCCCGTTCCCCATACAAACGCGGTAGGGTGATCACTCCGTTATTTGAGGATTTAGGTCCAAAACAAAGCATAATACCGATTGATCTCCTCATTATCTAGGCTTGTATGATGCCGAAATTTTAATAAAATAATTAAGTTGAGAGTTATGAGCTTTGAAACATTTTCATATAAAATTTTCGAGGCTAATAACTTGCAACTTAACTATCTTTTTAAAATTTCAGCATCATACAAGCCTAGATAATGACGATATCAATCGCTGTTATGCTTAATTCTGGACCTTAAATCTCAAATAAGGGAGTGATCATCCTACGGCGTTTGTTTGGAGAAGCGATCGGCCAGTTCAACCTTAATACGATAAGATATGTAGTGAGGCATGATAAGACAAGAGAATACAAGATCGCATCAGATCGAATGAGTCTACACCACTATAAATTGATAAGAATAAGAGAACCTCAATTTAGATGGCAGTTATCAAATTTTCAAAATTAATACGTCTTACAAATCGGAAACTATTCATTCTAGTTTACCTACATAGATCGGTGAACATGACGGCTGTCAAATAAAATTTAAAATAAAATAGTTGTCAATTGACAAGAAAACGAACTGATGAGAAAACGAGCTTTTGAGATAAAGCCCTTAAAATGGTTATTGACAGTTATTTATTATATATTATTAATTTATTACTTATCAACATAAATGAAATAAGTAACCACAATGTACGTTTTTTTAAAGCTTAATGGCTGACCTGAAACGAGATAGCCACTATCCTTTGATTGACCGCTATCTTACCTGTTGGTAAGTGATGATGCGGTCGAGGATGGTAAGTGGACTAGGCCTAGAGCTACTGGCTCTCAAGAACTGCTACCGGAACACACTGTTAGGTGCTTAGGGATCAAAATCCTTTGATTGACCGCTATCTTACCTGTTGGTAAGTGATGATGCGGTCGAGGATGGTAAGTGGACTAGGCCTAGAACTACTGGCTACCGGAACACACTGTTAGGTGCTTAGGGACAAATTTTTAGAGGTAGCTAGCCAGGTGAGCATTTGCAAAAAGCCTGTCCACTATTCTTTGAAGATTAAGCCAGCGCAGCGGTGGGGATCGCATCGTTGCTTCAATGACAAACCATACGTTTAACAGCTATAAAACCAAAGAAAATGAAAATAAGTGTCACTTTGACAATCTACAACTGTCAGATCTTCTCAGACTTCTACCACCTATTTCCATGTAATTTATTATATATTTTTCGCCCTAACGAACGAACGGTTAGCTAAAATATAAAACTCATTCGCTCGCTGAATATTGGGATATTAACAGTAAAAAGATCTTCAAACAGTTCATTTCTGACATTCGCAAATTTTCCATTATTTACTAATTATGGATTTGTCTATGAGATTCTCGTAAACACGCTATTATTATGATAACATACATAACCTTAAATAAGTAGCTACGTGCTAATTGCACGTTCCAGAGTAAATAATATCACTTGTATTGCATCAGATGAAGTATGAGATGCACGTGACGTGTTAGCCATAATCAGTGATAAAACGGGAATTAGTTTCCCAGCATTTCGACGGAAAACTATCGGCGGCGGCTGCAGAACGAACGGCGGCGACTGCGTGACGCAAGCGTGCGCGCTGCGTGTGCCGCACGCGCAGTCCACGTGTTACTAAACCAAACATAAACACGACATGGCCAATGCATGAATGAACAGCTGCTGTAGTAGTAACTATTACCTTGTCTGTGACACAGTTACCCCTTCCGTGCTTGTTAGTCACAGATTAGATTAGACAGGTTATGATATGACATTTGTACTTTGTGCTATAACTTTTGAATTGCTGGAAGAATGTTATTTTTATGTAAATTGATATATCTACTCTAATTGATTTTCATAAAATATTGGTGTGACCAGCAAGAACTTCCTTTCGCTAACAAAGCTCCGAGCTCCACAAATTATATAGATATTAGATATGTCTAAAGACGAGCTCTGAGTAAGACTCCGAGTGGAATGCGTAAAAAAAAGTTATAAACGAGGAGAAAGGAGGTGGAAATGCAATGTTTTTAATTAGCTACGTATGGAAGTAAGAAGAATGTGTGTGGACAGTGGCATAATATTAAATTAGGCAACTTATGGATCGGTGACCATAAAGCATTTATTGCTGTCATAATTTTAGGTACATTAGATGTTTTACATAAATGTAGTAGGCATAATGTACAATTCACTCATACGAAGCTGAACTCATATTAGCTGAACACAGCTAAATTATTTAAAACCTACATGCATTTACGCAATCAATGTCGCTTTTATATAAACCAAAAAAATAAATAAGTACAATAAAATTAAAATTTTATATTCTGAGATGTCACAGCATTTAAGAGTAATATTAATACGGGTACTGTACCGCTAGTGGCTAGTGGCATTTGCTCCGCGAGTGCTTCCTTGCGTGAGCTGCGGCCCTGGTTGTTGTCTTAGGATGACTGCCATTGTAGAACGGCGGTAGAGCATTATACAAATGCTCGCCTAACTAGCTATCACCTTCAAGCAGAAATTCTGTCACTAGGCCTTTAACATTCCGGCAGCTGTCTTGATAACGAGTAATTCTAGATCAGCCTTGATAACGTCTACGACCGAGTCATCACATGTCTTCAGGTGAGGTAGTTGTTAAAGACAATAAAAAAAAAAACAACAATAATAAATAGTGCAAATAGCGTGACTTGAACCGTGGGGTTGCTTAGGTAGGTACTACAACCGGATCAGAAAGAAATACCTGATATCATTCAAATATAAAGTATAGCATCGCAACATACCCTTAATTTTGTGAAGGCTCACCTAGCTCGCCATCACCCTTAAGTAGAACTGAACAGAAGATGTCGCCTAGCACACAACAGTGTATTCCAGCAGTCTCCTGGACAGCAAGTTATTTAAGGATTAACCCTTTTAACATCTTCGACTAGGTACACCATTTCTAAACAACAGGTAAGTGTTGTTTGAAGCGCTCGTAGCGAAGTTTACTTAGCTGTTCTCAACCGATCAGCAAAGTTAAGCAACGTCGCGCGCGGTCATGAGTTGGATGGATGACCGCTAGTGACATTACTACTGAGCGTTTCCGTGCTTCGGAGGGCACGTTAAGCCGTCGGTCCCGGTTGTCGTCTTAGGATGGCAGTCGTTATAGCATGGTGGTAGGGCATATTGGGAATGCCCGCCTGGCTAGCTACCACCCTCAAGTAGAAAATCTGTCGCCAAGCACCTAACGGTGTGTTCCGGCAGCTGTCCTTGAGAACCAGTACTTCTAGGTTAGCCTGAACAACATCTTCGACCACATCATCACTTACCATCAGGTGAGCTAGTGGTCAAACCTATCAGGCAAAAAAAAAAAAATGATTGTTAAAAATATTCCTCAAATAACTTGCTGTCCAGGAGACTGCTGGAATACACTGTTGGGTGCTAGGTGACATCTTCTGTTCAGTTCTACTTAAGGGTGATGTCGAGCTAGGTGAGCCTTCGCAAAATTAAGGGTATTTTGCGATGCTATACTTTATTTGAATGATATCGGGTATTTCTTTCTGATCCGGTTGTAGTCCTACCTACCTAAGTAACCCCACGGTTCAAGTCACTCTATTTGCACTATTTGCACGCAAACGTTATAACGTCGATAATTGAAGCGAAGGTTATTTTGGGTTAATTGCGAAGAAATAAATTGACAGTTAGCAGATGTTATAAGCGCGGCTGCTAATCGGTTCCAATTGTTAGCGTGCAAACAGTGCATATTGTCGTATTTCAGTTATGAACCGCGCGTTTGCAATGTATTCAGCGTCAGCGGTGTTTGTGTGATTTAAAAAGTGTAAGCGGTGTGGGAGGAAAAAATCTACCAATGTTATTGACGTTTTTTTCCATCATTCATGTTGATCAGTGGATCATTTTCCTAGGCTCGCTGCGCGCATGGAAAATGAAGCGGTCCAGCGGAATATGAATATGTCAATGTTCTTCAGCACCTGAATAAGTGCTTGTGGTGTTCGTCAGTGGTGCTTTGTTGAGCAGGTTAGTTCTTCCGCAAGGTATCTGGAACAAAGGTTGCCTGCGCCGCCCTAATCGATAGGTTTTTTCCTCGCACAGCGTTCATCTTTCTTTTTCCATTCCTACTGTCTCATCTCTGATGAATAAGAATCCTTGCGCTTGCCTATTCATTTATATAATTTTACGACCTAGGCTGACCTATATATATATATATGTGGGTTCCTGACTATACCAATAGCCTTGAATGATAAGAAAATTTGGCTAGACTTGATACCAATAAAGTCAAAACAAACGCTTATCAAACGAGTGATTCATTTTCTATAATTTATTTTTAAGCTAAGAAGTGACGACAGACTAGACGTCAAGACCACAAGTCACGCTTCTGTCCATAAGGCCGGTATTTACTGGGTATGACATGCATTGTTCAAACTGTGTCTCCAGCGCCGGCCCTAGTCCATGATCAGGGTAGAGCGAGATTGTCTTTCACCGCCCTTTGGGTGACGACAGAACGTCTTTTTCGTAATATGACGGTAAACTTAACAAAGTGATGGTCAGATTCGTCCCAATACTAATTATCAAAAGCATTGCTTTAGGTTGAACTGGCCGGTCACTTCTCCATACAAACGTCGTAGGGTGATCACTCCCTTATTTGAGATTTTAAGTCCAGACTTAAGCATAATACCGATTGATATTGTCATTATCTAGGCTTGTACGATGGCAAAATTTTAAAAAGATTTAAGTTGTAAGTTATGGGTTCCGAAAACTTTATATGAAAATGTTTCGAGGCTCATAATTCTTAAGTTAATTATATTATTGAAATCTCGGCATCATACAAGCCTAGATAATGACGAGATCAATCAATATAATGCATTATTTTGGACCTAAATTCTCAAATAAGGTTGTCTTAGGGTGGCAGTCGTTATAGCATGGCAGTGGTAGGGCATTTTGCGAATGCTCGCCTTGCTAGCTACCACCCTCAAGTAGAAAATCTGTCACCAAGCACCTAACGGGGTGTTCCGGCAGCTGTCCTTGAAATCCCGTATTTCTAGGTTAGCCTGAACAACATCTTCAACCACTTACCATGAGGTGAGATAGTGGTCATAGGCTAGCCTATCATCTATAAAAAAAAACTATATTTTTCTAAGATTTAACCTGATGGAGGCTAGATGTAAAAAAAAAATCGCAACTCTACTTTTTTCAGTTTTTGTCATATACTCGTAACGTAGGTAAGTATGTAAAAGTTAGTTCGTTTACGGCTGAACAGATTTGAATAAAAATTTTGCTTTGGATGAAGCCTCGGAATAGAGAACATCTCTATCTGATACTAGGCACCATCACGAATAATAAAATTTGGGTTTAGATTTAAAACCGGCTATTTATTTGTACTACCTAATTAAAAGGCACCATCCTGAGTTTTCACCGTATATATGTTTGTGCCTACTCTTTTTTACTAGGCGTTTATCAAAAATCACAAAAATCTTACCACTTTATATTTTTTTTTGTCTTTAGCATTTATTTCTCTATAGCCTTCTCTGTTAATCACGTTAACGTAGATGCATCACTGATATCTACTCGTACCTACTTTAGCTAATTTGCTTTATTTAGTAAAACATCAACAAGTCTTTCGCATAAATAAATACATTCCTACTACCAGGAGGATTCCCGCAATAATCAAAAGCAATTAGGTAAGTACCTACCTACACTTACTATTCACGGCAGTCATTATTTCTCAATAGCCTTCTGTGTTTATCACGCTTACGTAGATGTAACACTGTTACTTACTTGTGCTTTAGTTAATTGGCTTCAACTAGTAATATATCAACAAGCCTTTCGCATAAATAAATAAATTCCTACTATCTGGAGGATTCCCGCAATAATCAAAAGCAATTAGATAAGTAGAGTCATGTGGGTCAAACCCTATACTGGGGCAAGTGTGTGCGTATGGAACGGTCTTTGTTTTCTATAATTTCTTAAAATATAAGCTACTGACAATACTATTATTGTGTATAAGTTGATAACAAATAAACAGTCTTACTAATTAACACAGTTTTGTTCATTCTACACACAATTTTCGAGTCTTTGAAGCGTCAAAGTTTAAATGCGCACACTTGACCCACATGACTCTACACTTACCTACTATACACGGCGGTCATTATTTCTCAATAGCCTTCTGTGTTTATCACGCTAACGTAGATGTAACACTGTTACTTACTCGTGCTTTAGTTAATTGGCTTCATCTAGTAAAATATCAACAAGCCTTTCGCATAAATAAATACATTCCTACTATCTGGAGGATTCCCGTAATAATCAAAAGCAATTAGATAAATACACTTACTATTCACGGCGGTCATTATTTCTCAATAGCCTTCTGTGTTTATCACGCTAACGTAGATGTAACACTGTTACTTACTCGTGCTTTAGTTAATTGGCTTTATCTAGTAATATATCAACAAGCCTTTCGCATAAATAAATAAATTCCTACTATCTGGAGGATTCCCGCAATAATCAAAAGCAATTAGATAAGTAGAGTCATGTGGGTCAAACCCTATACTGGGGCAAGTGTGTGCGTATGGAACGGTCTTTGTTTTCTATAATTTCTTAAAATATAAGCTACTGACAATACTATTATTGTGTATAAGTTGATAACAAATAAACAGTCTTACTAATTAACACAGTTTTGTTCATTCTACACACAATTTTCGAGTCTTTGAAGCGTCAAAGTTTAAATGCGCACACTTGACCCACATGACTCTACACTTACCTACTATACACGGCGGTCATTATTTCTCAATAGCCTTCTGTGTTTATCACGCTAACGTAGATGTAACACTGTTACTTACTCGTGCTTTAGTTAATTGGCTTCATCTAGTAAAATATCAACAAGCCTTTCGCATAAATAAATACATTCCTACTATCTGGAGGATTCCCGTAATAATCAAAAGCAATTAGATAAATACACTTACTATTCACGGCGGTCATTATTTCTCAATAGCCTTCTGTGTTTATCACGATAACGTAGATGTAACACTGTAACTTACTCGTGCTTTAGTTAATTGGCTTCATCTAGTAAAACATCTATAAATATCAACAAGCCTTTCGCATAAATAAATACATTCCTACTATCTGGAGGATTCCTGCAATAATCGAAAGCAATTAGATAAGTACACTTACTATTCACGGCGGTCATTATTTCTCAATAGCCTTCTGTGTTTATCACGCTAACTTAGATGTAACACGGTTACTTACTCGTGCTTTAGTTAATTGGCTTCATCTAGTAAAACATCTATAAATATCAACAAGCCTTTCGCACAAATAAATACATTCCTACTATCTGGAGGATTCCTGTAATAAATAAAAACAATTAGATAAGTACACTTACTATTCACGGCGGCCATTATTTCTCCATAGCCTTCTGTGTTTATCACGCTAACATAGATGTAACACTTTTACCTACTAGTACTTTAGTTAATTGGCTTCATCTACTAAAACATCAATATGCCTTTCGCATAAATAAATACATTCCTACTGTCAGGAGGATTCCTGCAATTACCAAAAGCATTGAGCTTCGTACATTTACTATTCACGGCGGTCATTATTTCTCAATAACCTTCTGTGTTTATCACGCTTTATCACACGTAACACTGTTATCTACTCGAACTGTACTCTATTCGTATCATTAAGTAAAACAAGAACAAACCTTTCGCATAAATAAATACATTCCTACTACCAGGAGGATTCCCGCAATTATCAAGTGCGAAATGCACTAACGTAGATGCAACACTGTTATGTACTCGAACTGTAGTTAATTGACTTCATTTAGAAAAACATCAACAAAAAACATACAAAATTGAGGTTATTAAAAAGTACCTACTTAGCACAAAGGCGATATAATGAATGCCAAAATTATAGTATTTTTGATTAATTTTATTGTTACGGAACATGCCCTAGACCTAAGGGTAACCTATGCATATAACAGATGCATTTCTTACAAGTGACCAACTGCAGTGTGATACTATTCAACACGACCACGAATAATGTTAATGTTTTTTGCGGTACATATTCATAAAAATATGTACTTTGTTTATAATTGAAATATTGTACCCTTCATTTTGGCGTAGAAGTTGTGGTCGTGCTGTGAAGATGCTTTCTGGCGCGACCACTCTTTGTTTGGGATAGTTTATATTCACATAAATTATACAAATTATTTGTACGAAATTTTACCGGATTTGAGGAGTCTTTAACCATGTTTTATTTGTAATATTATTATTTTTTATAATCATGCTATTTCTTCTAATAATAAATTATTGGTCGTATCATAATGGCTCTAAATATTTTATCAGGCGTTGACTTCTCACCCATAATGTGCTACTGTCAGATATATGCACATTTTTGTAACAACCTACACTTGTAATAAAACTAGCTCGAGTAAAGGTAGTTTATTAAAATGAAGCGGAAAAACGTTTATCTGTGGATTAAGGTGAACAAAAATTATCGAATGAACTAGCAAAAAGCTGAGCTTTGTGAGGGCTCGCGTTTGTTTTACAACCTGATTCTAGAGGTGCCATCTAGTATTAAGTAAATAAATACGTTGTATTTGAGTATTGAGTTTAGTTCTGTTGCAGTGATGTTAACTCTCTGGTTTTCTAAGTTATGGCGTGAAAAGAACAATAACATACTATCCAATTAATGCAAAATTGTTAATAATATTTTTTTTAAGCTTATAATTATTATTTTTTTTAACAGATGACACATCAAATTTTGAAGTGTTATTACTATGTCAAAGCACAAATCTATAGATATGATAGTTTTTCAGTAAAGTGTACCACAAAATGTCACAAAATGTTCAAGTTGTGGGATAGTGTTAGGTTAAATCTTTCAAACAGTGACAATATGCCTGCGTTTGGGAGTGGTGTTTAAAAAACATATTCCAAAAAGTTATCGTTGCGTATAACTCCAAAAGAAAGTAGGCATTTTTAGGTGCGGAATTTAATGATACAAGTGATATACAAAATCATGTGCAGCACTGTGATGTTAATGAATCCACTTGTAGTGAAACTAGAAGTTCAGTGTGTGGTGATTAATATTATGAATTTGGCACGTCTTATAAAGTGTGGGATTCCATTAAGCCATATGACAATTTGGGCACAGATTTGAGGCAGCGACTTACTACGAAACCCAACGTAACTAATCACATGCGGAGTAGTTTGACGACACGTAAATTGACCAATATTGTTAGTGAGTTAGTTTCAAACAATACTCCTAGTAAACGTCATACTTTCGAACGTTCTAAAAGTATGACGTTTACGAAGGATCAGTGACCAATCTAAGGAACGTTGAAACAATGTGATTCTATCATTAAAATACAAACGGAAGAATAATGTGATTCAGTGTAATTTAAACACAGACAGAAAATAAAACCGTATTTAATATCTGTTGTAGTTAGAAATATGTGTACATACCGAGTCAGGAATCCCTACAAAATACGAGGAATACAATATTATCATCCAAATTTTATCATCAAATGTTTTACTATCATTGTGGAATTGTGGATAATGGCTTTTACTCAGTATCGGTTTTACCTTTTTTCTTGTGTTTAATCTACAAGTGAGGAGCTGGGAGGATAGTCCATATCACATCCAGGCAAAGGTTAATGGACTAGCGCGTCACGTTTGTATTGCACTCAGGTAGTAAGTTAGCAGTTATTTGTATAAACTTTTATAAACAGATCTTTTAGGATTTACCCATCGTACAAAGAAATGTTTGTTATATTCTTACACAGGCACCTTAATCGAACCCGTCTATTATATAATAGTAAATGTTACGGTAGGGACACATACAGCGAGAAAATTTAAATTATTTATAATTAAAAGTGGAAGTCTGCCATCATTCATTATTATCGGTCCTGGTGGCGTTATTTTAATATTTATAACAGAAAAATAAATGTTTTTTTCACAATACACCCATTGAGTCAGCATTAATTAAGATGTGAGTTTACCACTGTTTGCCCCAGGTCTAGGTACCTGTACCAAGAAACTGTCACTACGTCTAAGCAACATGACTCCTGTTTTTGTGAAGGCCCTACCATTACTTTTAGCATTACGTAAACCTGTTGAGTTGGAGTTAGAGCGGCTTGAGGCAGAGGGAACGATGCAGAAGGTTGATTATTATGACTACACTGAGAAAAACGACTTCACTTCAAACGGAGCTTAAATCAAATTTGACCTTTTACCGTTGAATTGTAACTACGCAAGGATTAATTCACAAGTCTTAAGATGATTTTCACCAATCAATAAAAATGTACCATGTTTTATAATAAACAAAACCGTCAAAAAACGCCTTCCGTAAAGTATTTTCAGAATTGAACTTGTTATACGATAATAATTGCAGTATTGACCATAAAATATACCTTACTTTTACGGCGGTTTATATACGGTGATTATCACTATAACGTACGACTTAATCAGCCTCATCGAAAAGTCAATATTTAAGAAAGGCCACAAAATACACCTTAAATGAAGAAGAAAAGAAACATTCGCCTCCACTGACCTCGTTTAACGCCTTCTAGTTGGAAGGCGTTTTTGTACGTATTTACGTTTGGTCGGTTTTTTGCCTTCATACCATATAAATTGGCCGTCATTAGGGCGCTTTTGACTTTAGATTTTTCTCAGTGTACGGAGCACCAATACCCGTACCCGTGGTTAAAATGTCAGGTGATATCAGAATTTTTGGAGACTATAAGGTTCCGATCAACCTGAAATTGAACCATTTTCCTCTAATTATAGAATTATACACTTACCTAAGTGAGGGCGAGCAATTCTCAAAAATTGACCTCATAATACTTAGGTACGCCCAATTATTCTTGCATGAAGACTCAAAGGCATGTGCTACCTGATGGTAGCACACGCCAAATAAAGTATTTTCGTGTACTTTATTGTTCACATAAAGTATAGAGTACAATTACCTGAAATAACGTACAATACTTTATTATAATTAAGTTTGGTTTCTTTGGGATTTTGAGAAGTTTAATGATATGTATTTTTTCGTTACGCGTAATGCATCTATTGCTCAATCGATGTATTTCGCCACTTGCCAACGCCATATCACCTTTATTTTATTAACAAATATATCTAAAGCAACTTAACCGCAAATGTCAACAATTACACTATCGTCAACTGTCACAATTTCTTGTTTGTTTCGTGCGAAGCGGTTTAAAGGTAACTGCATAACAATTTTGGATATTCATGGGATTATGGTTAGTCTCAAATAAAATAAGATCTCTATTTTGGCTATGAGACAAGCACAAACATTTGACTGTTATCTTCACCAGAACTGACTAGGAATATTCATAAGATTTTTTATTATTTATCGAATAAGCCCTCGAGTAACTAAATAAATGGTTTAATCTTCATGAAGCCAACTGGTTTTTTGTATTATCAAACTTGATAATATTATGAAAAAGAGCAACATATAACTTGATAATGACAATGTTAAGATAATTGAAAATTTAAATCTGCAAAAACTGAATGTAGGATTAGATGATCTATATGGAGACTTTATTAAACGAACTTTATGATGAGTTATGTACTTTTAATCATTTTACTGAACTGTCAAATCCACAAAAAGGCAGCAAGTGTAATGATATTTCTTTTAAACTTGTCTAAAGTCATTTAATTTTTATTATCTATTCCCGCCACGTCAGCAGTAACAGAGAGTTTTTTTTTGTGACGAATAGCAAATGGGGAGACAAAAGAAATTTATTAAAAACGAATTATATGATTCAATAAAGTGTCAGATTGGTTAACGCAAAATCTCTTAAGCCTGAATGCACAGAAAACTAAAGTTATGACATTTTCAATTTTAAGTATATCTCAACTTCCCTTGATCTTATATAACATCATTGCTCACCAAAGTTATAACGCTTCAAGCTTATGTTCCAATAACACATGTTCATGTAATAAACTAGAGAGAGTTCAAACAATTAAATATTTAGGTATTACACTGGATTGTACTTTACGCTTCCAGTTACATATTAAAAATCTGGCAGCCAAAGTACGAAAGCTTACAGCCATTTTTAAGAATGTACAACATGTAGCAGACAAGAAATTATTAAAATCTATTTATTTTGCACTTTGTCAATCGCTGCTTATGTACTGCGTAGATACTTAAGGAGGATGTGCGAAAACGACATTGATTAGACTAGAGCGAGCTCAGCGTGCAGTTTTAAAGGTAATGAACTTCTTACCTTTTAGATTTCCGACTGAGACATTGTATGAGCAGACCAAAGTCTTAACAGTAAGGCAATTATTTATCCTCAGACTGATACTAAGGCAGCAAAAGATCCAACCACACCAGCCAAAGTGGAAGAATAACCGAAAAATAGTAATGTTTTTGTCGTTCCGAAATGTAACACAGTATTCGCCAAGAGATTCTCTGGTTTTCTGGATGGTAGAATATTTACAATCAATTGGCGAAACACATTAATTTGCCAAAATTGAATTATTATAAACTTAAAAAATCTGTTACAGATATATTAATCACTTATAGTTATGACAAAACGGAATCACTATTAAAATGAAATTACTTAATCCAATAAGATATATAATAATTCCAATAAGAGCACTCACATAACTGCACTCCTCATCCCACATACACACGCATTAACCACACACACACATCCACCCTCACATACACATTTAAACACACGCGCACGCGCTCACTCATACACAAGCAAACATTTTAACACACCATAAATAGAAGGTAGGCTTCAATTCTTATAATTAAATATATATTTTCTTTGCCCATTGTTCTATATGTAATTAGTTTCATTTCTCCATTTTTAATTTTCATAAAAATATCATGTGTCATTCAAATAATTGTTATTTAGTTTAATTCAATGCAATATTTAACTGGTACACATAATATGATATGTAACTAGGGGAAACGCAGATGCCTATATATGGCTTTCTCAAGTCTAGCTTAGTCATCTGAGGTTCATCACACAATATTTGGCTTATTAAATGTTTGTGTTAATTACGATTATACATTGTCAATATTGTAATTTTCTTTTGTGGCAATAATGATTTTTTTATTATTATTATTATTATATAATATTTATTTTAATTTAAATATAGACTGCAAAGATGCTGTGCAATTGTTTAGTAGGAATACTAATTTGATAAATGAAAAAATATGCATATAAATATAATGATAATAAAAAATAATTTGTATTTTATTTTAACCAATGTACTTTATCTGCAAAAATAAAAGGTGGTAACCCTAGCCTCCCAGTAGTAGCTTACCTAGATGATCTGGCCGTGACGGGTAAAAATCGTACTAGTCACATTGCTAACCTCAGAGCTGTATTTAAATGCTAACAAGCGGTCAGCTTGCGTGTTTAAAATAGAGAAATGCCGTTTTGCAGGATAGTATTAAATATGTTGGTTTCATTATTGATAAAATTATTGCAGGCTTCGAGTGAGCGTCTTGACGCGAGCTGTGCGACTAGAGCGCAACGCCACGTAGTGTCCATAGCCCGCAACTCTCGCACGCTATATTTGCCTACTGATTGACTATAAACGGGCCTTAAAAGCTCTTATTCCAGCGCCTATGACAATAAGGCTAAATACATGTAGAATTGGCAGTGGCTGGAACAATTTACGGTGATGGTCCGCGCGACTTATGCAAGTCTTTTAACGATACAATGCATTGTACTGTTAAAGACAAAGTCGATAATGGTTTGGCAGTAGAGCTGCCCGCAGCTGCTATTTCAGTGTGTATTGAGCGTTACAGTAACGGACAAGGTTGTAGGGTTAGGTTAAGAGAAATTAAAGTTTACAAGCTTGCACAGAATATCTATAATAGCTGAACTTTATTTTGCTCAATTATAATATCAGCAAAGCTTAATGGGTAGTCTTAATGCGTAGTCTATATACAATCAAATTTTAAGGTAATCTCAGCGTCAAAGACAGACTTTCCTTTCATGATTCTAAATTAGCGTACTTAAATATAACTTTTTCGATAACTTTTATCCGTTCAATTTGGGCTCCTAAGTTTTGAAGCTTTTTGTGGAATTGGTTGTACCCACGATCCAGATATATTAAATTGGACACTCGTGTGATGCCTTTTGCACGTAAACCAGCTAATACCAAAGCCGCTGAAGCGCGTAAATCTGTAGCTCCTACACAAGCACCATGCAACTGTCTTCCACCATTAATAATGGCACAATTTCCCTCAATAATTATATCTGCATTCATTTTGAGCATTTCTGTAAAATGTTGAAAACGTTTTTCGAAAATTGTTTCTGTGACCACGCTTATTCCATCAGCAAACATCATCATTACAGTGATTTGTGCTTGCAAGTCTGTTGGGAAACCTGGATAAGGTAAAGTTTTTATTATTGATGGTTTAATATGCTTTGGTCCTACAACTCGGATACCTTCATTTTCTTCACGAATAATAGCACCCATTTCTTTTAATTTACATATCAGAGTATAGTTGTGTTCATAAACGGCTTTTTCTATGAGAACATCACCTTCTGTCATTGCTGCAGCTACCATAAAAGTACCTGCTTCAATTCGGTCTTGAACTATGATATGTTCTGCTGCTCGTAGCTGCTTTACACCATAAATATGTATAATTTCGTTTCCAGCACCAATAACATTTGCACCCATTTTGTTTAAAATTTCAGCTAAATCAACAACTTCAGGTTCTCTAGCAGCATTTTTAATAATTGTGGTTCCTCTAGCTTTTACTGCTGCCATCATGATATTTTGAGTAGCACCGACACTTGGAATATCAAGGTTGATAATATTTCCAATCAACTTATCAGCCGACGCTTCGATAAGTCCATTATCTAAAGTGACTTTAGCACCTAATGCCTGGAACCCCTTCAAATGTAAGTCTATAGGACGTTTTCCGATATCACAACCGCCGGGAATAGCACATTTTACATGACCATTTCTAGCTAATAATGGACCCATAACAACAACAGAAGCGCGCATTTGTCTTACGAGTTCATGATTTGTTTCAAACCCAAGAAACTTTGTTGCATCTACTGTTACTTCATGTAATTCTTGATTAAAATTAACGTCTGCATTCAAATGTTTAATAACTCCAATCATTGTGAACACATCCGATAAGATTGGAACGTTTTTAATTTTAGTGATTCCTTCTTCGACGAGAAGCGTTGATGCTAAAATTGGTAACACAGCATTTTTAGCGCCATCAATGTTGACTTTTCCTCTAAGCCGATTGCCACCACAAACAATAATCTGATCCGTACTCATCTTTCCTACAAAAATAAAAACATTTGTCAGGTTTGCAAGTCAGTATTTTAATATAAATTAAGAGCTAATTGTGATTTAGGCGTTTAACTTAATCAATAAAGTGTGATAGCAACTACACGCTCAATTTGGCCATAAAACTGTCATCTTGATCGTCAAACACTATTTTACAAATAGACCACTAGCTATCTCTTTAAATAATTAATCAAAATAGCTTCAGTGGTTTAGGTAAAGATGTAGCAAACAGGCAGACAAACTAACTTTAGCATATTATGCGAACTGAAACCTCGCGATGTAGGCATTGAATTTTAATTGTTTTGGTTACATATCCTTTGGAACATATCGCACCTACAGTCGTAAATCGGATCATTCCAAAATGTTTGTGAATTGAGTTATGTATGTAGAAAGACTCAAAAAAAAGGGCGCTCTTTCGCCCAGTAAATCAGAAACTGCCCTAATAAGCTTGAAAAGGTGAAACTCAATTTTGTGCCCCTTTTTGAATAAAATTGGTAATAAATACTACACCAGGGGGCCAAGTCTGCTAATTACATGTTCATATTCAGCATAGATTCATTCAAGATTCATACAAGACAGAACCGGAAGCAGTAATCGATCGCTGCTGATCCCTTACGAATATATGAATCTATGATGAATCTAGGCTGGTTTGACGATATTGCCAAAGAAAAAAAAAAAGAGAAGAGTAAGGTAATTCAGAAAACAATTTCGTTATCATTTATTATTATTTTATTATTTCGTTTCGTTTTCATATGAAACCGAGATTGAATTAATATTGACTCAATATGAACAATATGAAGTTAGTAGACTACTAAAAATAAACAGAAATGTGTGAAGACAAACAAAATAACATCTTCTCCAAGTAGAGAAGCTTTCACCAGATTGACGTCGACCTACCAAGGTCGACAAGTTTGTCTTAATCTAGTTCTTCCTCATCAAGTTCTAAGAGTTTGTCAAGTTCCGACCAGTCAAGGCACACTAATTCAGCTACACGTTCAGCAGTTCTCCCTAACTATCAGGTGTCACCGGTCCACTCTGATGAAAGTGACGTAGACTTGAGTGATTCGGATCCAGCAAACCCAAATAATTCACAAAGAGGCGTTTCAAATATCCCTCTATAAAGCTCCTCGTCATCTTCGTCCCCACCATCAGGGAATGATTTAAAATCTGATGAAACTCCTTGACAGTTTAGAAAGCGTAAAAGGGATCCTGACAATAAGAAACAAAACAGGATGAAAATGCTGAGAAACAGCGGGAAATCCTATGTGCCTTTATCCAAATCAAAGACACAGATAGGTAGCTGTGTGTGGCACTTGGGCAGCCTGTAAATGCAGGATGAAATACCTGGATAACATACAAAACACAAACAGGGTCAATATTCAATAATTACTGGGAATCAAATGATATAGAACTACAGCGTAATCAAATCCGATATTGTATGTTTCCAGTCAAATCCTAATATAAATGCACAAATGCTGCACGCCCAGTCGTAAACGGTATAAAAATCCGTATCTGCAAAAAATATTTTAGAAATACGCTAGACGTAAGTGACAGACATTTGAGAATGAGATCAAGGCAAAAACAATCAGTCACGGTTTTGTAGAAAATGATATTAGAGGACGTCGTGCATGTAGAAAAGTAACAGACCCGTTAGAGAAAATTAAAAACAATATCAATTCTATACCAAAGATAGAATCGCACTACTTGAGAGCACAGACAAATAGAGAATATATTTCAAACAGCAAAACAATCACAGATATTTGAAAAGGGTTTGAAAATTTTTGTTTTTATAATAATATTTTGAAATATACTACCTCAATGGCTGATGAGGTTGACGTTTAGGTTTAAAAGTACCTAATTTTGTTTTTTGTTGTAGAGAGTTGATGAATATAAGGATAAGATTCTAAACTTTTGATTATTTCTTTACTACCTAATTATTTACGTGTGCTTGTGTATGTTATTCATAAATAACAATAATTCTATTAAAGTTTTAAGTTCGTAAGTAGTTTGTTGTTTGTTAATAATATTAGGTAGGTCGTTACTACCTGTGATACCAAAAAATAAAAATAAAATGTATCATACTTAGATTGTAATTTTAATGAGTATTACTATTTCATTATATACTTATTTGTGTTGTTAAGAATAAGCATAAGAAGAAGTGATTTGAAAGCCTATGACAGATTAGTTTGGTAAAATAGATTTTATATCTTACTCTCTACGTATCTTTTACCGTATCTATCACGGGGAGTGTTCTAAGAAACTGATCGATTTACTACCTCCAGCTCAATTTCGCCATCGGACGTCCCGACAAAGCATGATGTTTCATCAATTTCATGTCGATGTCTGGAAGTCCACAACATTGCGATTTTGACGGCATTTCCTACCTCGCGCTGCCACAACTTGGAACCAGCTGCCTGGTGAAGTATTTCCGAATAGATACGACTTCGGGGCCTTCAAGAAGAATATATTTCCTCCTCTAAGAAACGACTTAAAACCTTTCTAGTAATAAAAAAAAATGGCGGGAAATCATTTGTCAATGGTTTTATTTCACTCATCAAAGCACCATCAAAGTTCTACGTACGCAACGAAAATTGAATTAAGTCGAAAAGATTTTAGATCGATGATTTTTTATGATTTAAAGTTCTCTCTATCCGCAAGACTGTGCCGCTCGTCTTCAAAATTTTTCGGTAGAGAAGCACTTTGTTGAGCACCGTAAGGCGATGGTTTGCTAAATTTGGGAGAGGTCGGGTTTCTTCACATGACGAATTTCGTGAAGGGCGGCCTTCAACTGCCATCAACGAAAATAATGTGGCTACTGTTAAGCGGCTAATTGAAGAAACCCGTGGATTACCTATGAGACAATTCGAAGACTATTGGGGATCGGTATGAGCAAAATTCACAAAATGTATCACGTGGAATTTAAAGTTCGGAAACTTTGTTGTCCCTCATGAACTGACAGCAGAGCAGAAGCGGGCTTGCGTGGAATGGTGCTCACAGATGCTACTGAAGTACGACCACGGACATTCTAATAAGGAGATGAAACGTAGATTTCTGGTTTTGAATCCGAAAAAAACAGCAATCTTGTGAATGGGTGTTTGAAAATGAGAACAGGCCAACAAAAGTGAGGCAGGCGAGAAACGATGGTAAAAATGATCGTGTTTTTTTTTCAGCTTCGGGTCCCATCTGCACAATTTCACTTGAAGATCAAAAGATTGTACCATTCTACCATTCGTTTACCCTGTGGTAAACGAATGGTGTTAGAAAAAGTTCGCGAAAGACGACCAAAAAGCCGCGTTCTCCTACATCATGACAACGCTTCTTCACACACAACCAACAAAACAAAGTAATTTTTAGCTACCGAAAAAGTACAACTCGTTACACATCCTGCACATAGTCCCGACCTAGCACCCTGTGATTTCTGTATTTTTCCCAAAATCAAAGATTTGATGAGAGGTTTCACTTTTACCAACTCCGATGAAGCAGTGATAGCGTTCAATCAGCACGTAGGAAACATGCTTTCAGATGTGTGGTGCTCCTGTTTTAAAAAAAGGTTCGATCGCAAGAAAAATTGTTGAAAAAAATGAAGAAAAAATGTAAAGGAGAGTATTTTCAAAAGCAATAAACATAATATTTTGTTTATAGCATGTTGTTTTTTAAGTTACGCAAAACTTTTTGTGTGACCTACGTATTACTAAATTCTCCTTATTGAGATTTTTTTAGCGTCGATTTACTCCTCTGGTCTTAAATATTTTCAGAGAAATTTTATCCGTATCAGTAGTCCTTGAACCAATAAATCTGTAAAATTTAGGATTTATAATTTGCTCTTCATTTCATAAAATTATAGTGTGTATTACCGAAAACTGTCGAGAACTGAAACATTGAGTTTTCTTATTTTTCCAAAAAATAAGAATTTTGCCATATTACGACTGGAGGTGCGATATATTCTTTTGGCTTATAAATCTTAGGTGATCAAAAAATATGCATTGAAATATAAGCTTAAAATGCGCTTTATAATGATACCGTATACAATCAGTTTGTTACCTACTGAAATCATGATCAAGTGATGGCAATAAGGTCGCCCTTTTCGGACATAAATAATACTAGATGATGACGTGATGATAATATACATTACTTAATAGATGTCAACAACATCACGGCCGATTTACCAATTAATGACCAAGAAATTATATAGATAGCGGCCCGCCCCAGCTTTACACGGATATTTAACAAAAATGATGATTTAAATATTAAATTGAAACAAATAAAAATTAGTTATTGTGACATAACTGTAATAGTTAGACTTATTTGTCATGGTATTGCGGACTTTTTTGTAGATATTGATGTCCTCTATAAAATTGTAGTACATCACTTTGCTCTATTGTCAACAATTTCTGCAGCGTACGCGATATAACGAGTTTTTTGGTATATTTCTCACACTGGGTTACATTATCGAAGTTTTCATACGGATCCCTAAGTTTTTGGAAATATTCTATAGTCTACGTTCATCAGGGATAGTGTAGAATAGTAATGGTGAAAGAATTTTTCAAATAGTTCTACTAGTTTTTAAGTTTATTCGTTACATACATAAATATAAAAATATAAATCTATCCTCTTTATAATATTAGTAAAGATATAAATATAGCCTTTTTCTCTAACTAGAGTGGTAAATGCCATTTAAACTCAAAAATAGGTGTTGTTTCCGGAGAAATTGTGTAAGAATTGAGATGGACTCTAAGCCCACCACTCCACAAGGAAACAAATAAACTCGAAAATTATAAATACCGTGACCACCCGGAATTCGTTTATTTTTCGGCCAATTATTGGTTGTTAGCATAAAAATACATTTTGCACTATAGGTAAACAATAACTACCCTTAAATTTTGAAATGTAAAACTCAGTGTGTATATTTTATATTAATGCAAAATACGAAAAACAGAGCATTAAGTTTATATATAAAAAAACATATCCTTTCTTTCTGCGAATTCGGGTAAAAATAGCACGAAGCTCAAGAGAGCTCTGGAACAAACGTATCTGAATTTGTAGCTCAGGGTCCTCAGACAGATAAAAAGTATATTTTACAGAAAACTTGAATTAGCTTGCAAATTAATATATTTAGTAAAAGCTGGTTAAACGTAGGTTTATCTCTTATTTTATTGGGCTTTGAGAAAAAGTTTTACGGATCATACAAACTTGCTATTTAAGTAATAATGCGTCTGTCATCTCAATAAGTGCAGAAAGCTTTTATTCGTTTGCAATGTATTATCTATATGTTCTATACTTAATATTATAAAGAGGAAAGGTTTGTATGTAAGTATGTTTGTAACGAATTGGCTCAAAAATGCTGGACCGATTTTTAAAATTCGTTCACCATTTGAATGCTACATTATCACTGAATAATATAGGCTATTTTTATTGCAAGAAAATAATAAGACTCCCTACTAAAACTACAATAATTTTACCTAAGGTGTAAAAAAATGCCTATAAAATATCTTTCATCGCATGCGCTGCGAAAACTATTGATGATAGAACAAAATAATGGTACACAATATTAAAGAACACATCAATATCTACAAAAAATTACGGAATAATATGTGTCTTACTATTGTAGTTACGTCACTATAGCTACTTTTTAATATTTTAAAATTTAACAGAAATTCCGACGAAAATCTGACCAAGATATTTATACCTTTGCCTTAATCCTTACATATATAAATGATTTTTCATGCAAGGCTGTTTAAATACCTGTAAATAACTTTGTAGTTCATTAAAATCGGACATTCACAGCACAGCATGGTGGTAGGGCATTTTGCGAATGCCCGCCTGGCTAGCTACCACCCTCAAGTAGAAAATCTGTCGCCAAGCACCTAACGGTGTGTTCCGGCAGCTATCCTTGAGAGCCAGTACTTCTAGGTTAGCCTGAACAACATCTTCGACCACATCATCACTTACCATCAGGTGAGATAGTGGTCAAAGGATAACCTATCAGGCATAAAAAAAAAAAAAAAACCTTTCGAAAGATATTACGAGTTTAATGATCCACAAATTGATTATGCATATCAGAACAGCATCCAAATCGGAGCAATGAATAATATTAGTTCGAAATGTTTGCCATTTTTAGCACTAATAAAACCAATGGTATATGTTATCTGGAAAAGTTATTCTTCCTAATATTAAAGAGCCTCCAGAACCAATAAAAAGCCTATTCACAAATAATCACACCTTATCCACGCATTTTTTTTAATTCTCTTAATCCTTCCGGCTTGCCACCTCACGAACTGAAATTAAAAAAATAATTTATCAATAGCATAATGTGAGTACCTGTTATGCTATTGATAAATTATTTTTTACCTCCTACCTCCCAATATGTGCAATGGGACCAGACTTTTGATAAAGAAATTGCGAGACAATGTGAATGCAGCTACTATCATCACCGGCCCCGCGGCCGGACAGCTCGCTCACATTCCACGGATCCCTATGATACCGACGGATTTGCTTATATCTTTCTATAGATTACAGTTTTCCTCTAAAGATATTGTTTGCACTTACAATAAATAAATCCCAGGGACAACATTTTTCTATGTTTGGCAGCGTTCTAAGAAAAGATTCTCATTTCTCGAGTAGGGTCTTTTGAAAATCAATATGATTTATTGCCATCTACAAATTCCACTTCTAACATTACATAGCATTAAGGTAAAAATGGAACATTAAAAATAAAAACTCAATAAAATGAAAAAGTTTTTAAAATAAACAATCAAAAAGTAAAAATAAATGTAAAAAAAAACTTAGGATCAAAAGTAGGGTCGGGGTGCTATATTTTTATTCTATAAAATATGTGATAATAAGTACGTATAGGCATACATTATCTTATATTATCAGACACAATTGCTTTCTTAATCACTACATGACTGTAGACTGTCCTGTAATAGTAGTAGGTAATATAATGTATCCAATTATTATTAGTATACCTATACTCTAAACCTCAGTGAAATCTTTATAAAAAATACCCGTTGATGTCATTTATTCTGTTTTATTTTGTTTTCAATCATCCAATTCCGTACCTAAAGGGAGCCAGCGATTCAATATTGGTAAAAACATTATAATTTAGGTATGTCCTGCATTTACTGTACGTTTGTGCCAAAATATTTGAAAAATAAATGTCCACCCGTGCGAAGCTGGGACGGGCCGCTAGTAATTTGATAAAATATCTAACTAGGTGCCAATTTTAGAAACAGTTTACTTCAAAACTAGTACATGTTATGACAATATAAAACACTTGCTTCGCTCCATCAACCAGTGTGGGGTAAACAGCACTGTTAATAGGTAAGTAGAAGAACAGGCGATTAAAAATTATAACCTACCTTAGGTAGATAACGTGATAAGAACTTTTAAGGTTTAACACTGCTCTTAATCTTTAATATTTTTTATATGGGTAAACGTTTTGAGACACTTTTAAATGTATTATCAAACTGGATTACCTCCTATTAACTCGTTTATTAAAACGAAACTGTGCACGCAATATTTTAAGTGTGAAGCGTGAATCCCTTATATCAGGTGATGTGTTTATGTAAAATTTTCTCGAACGCGTTATAGAAAACCAGTTCGCTCATAATCTATGTTAATTCGATTCAACAATCATTGATTTACAGTACACGTGGAAGGTAGACATCTTATAACAGGATGCCACTAAACCCTAAATTCTCAAAACTCTGCGCTCCATATCTACATTCATTCCACCTTGAACCCCAAAGCGATTTTAGGTATCAAATTGAATCAAATATTTCTATACTTCAATTCCACTTCAACCCCAAAACAGTTTTGGTAGAGTCAACAGCAAAATTGCAAGATGCATGAATAAAATAATAGTATGTGCTTAATAAAAGTAAATTGTTTGGAAGGCACCATTTATTGCTCTCTTATAGATAGTGGAAATAAATAAATATAATGATATTATAAAAAAAGTAAATTAAATCAATACAACTTGTACCATACATCAGGTTCTCAAAATGTGCAAGCACAAAATCGAGCGAAGCAAAATTTGTTTCGTGATTTGTTGTTCACAGTAGCAAAAAAAATTTTCAAAAAGTCCATAAATAAATAAATTAAAAATATGGCGTACAACATAAACAACTTGGATAGAAGATATTTATGTGTGGTATTTAAGATATCAGTTCCTCCGAAGGTGCTGCTGCCTACCTTCCGGTTTTTACCTTTAGTCGCCTTTTACGACACGCACAGGTATAAATGAGGGGGTGACATTCTTTTCTAGTTGTGCAATTGTCGCTTTCATTTACATTTTGACTTACTGACTCTACCTCTAATTGTTGGGGTTGGAGTGGAACAAAATACAGAATATTTAATCGTACCTACAAATCGTGGGGTTGAAGTGGAATGATTTTTGGGGTTTAGTGGAATAAAGCCTGTAATCTATATCTGCAAGCGTGCAATTTTTCTTTAAATTAACAAACTTTCCAAAAATAAACACAGACTAATAAAGCTATTTTTTTTTTAACTAAGCTATTTTCCAAAACGCTTGGACGATGCGACGCGTGATCAAAATGCTGGCACCTATTTGACTCAAAGAATAAGCATTGCAATTCAACGGGGAAATGCTGCCAGCATGCTGGGCACGCTGCCAACTGGTAGTGGGCTAGAGAATTTATATATTTTATTTTTTTATTTTATTTATTAAAGAAAATCCACAGCCATTAATTAAATATACAATTTTTCTTATAAATATAACTTACGGCCAATTAAGGTTTTACATTATATAGGTTTTCTGTTAAAAAAACAAACAGTCGATTGTGTGAATTCTTTAGACATAATTATGTAAGTGAGCATCTGTCTACCTCTATCTGACTGTGTGTGTGTGTGTGTGTGTGTGTGTGAGAGAGAGAGAGAGAGATAGAGAGAGAGAGAGAGAGAGAGAGAGAGAGAGATAGAGAGAGAGAGAGATAGAGAGAGAGAGAGAGAGAGAGAGAGAGAGAGAGAGAGAGAGAGAGAGAGAGAGTATGAAAGTCTCTGAGGTGTTGTGTGTGTGCGTGGGTAATATATATAAATAAGTGAAGTTTTATATACATTTATAATTTATATATATATATTAAGAGAAGTGAGGAAATTTTGAACTTTAATATTAAATATATATGATGTTGATTGTTCTGTAATATTAGCTGAGTAAACTAATGAAATTATAGTAATAAAAAAGAAAAAATAATAAAGATAGACATGTATGAAGGGTGAATTAAGGATCCATGCATAGCATTCCTAAATTGAACCCTCATCATGTATAACCCTATATACCTCACTTTTAAATACTCCCTTTTTATCATGAAAGATGTCTGTCTTTGTAAACTTTTTGTTATAAGTTCTCTGCAGGCGACTAACTATAGAATTTTGCGCATAATTTGTACTCGTTACTGTAGTTGCAAATAAATTAGTGTGTCTTGTACGACTTCTTGGAGTACAAAAATGTAAAACTCTATTATTAAGATCAGGGCTGTCATCTTGGACTGCCTGTGAGTCTGCAATGACTTATGGGTATCTAAATGCTTTTATTGTAGTAGCTGTAGTGTTGTATATAGTTCGTAGTATTTTGTTAACAAAGGCATACCGGTTAAAACGTAAAAGCACAGACTAAATTACTTTCACACTATAAAAATAATCTGTGAGAAGTCAGCTGTTTAATGTTTTTTTAAGCTTATGTCCATTCAATAGTTTAATGCAATCTATTGAATGGAAATAATATGGCGTATACAATACGACATGATATACGATGCACATAAATGCATTCTTTTTGTATAAATCCTTTCGGGCAGGAGCTTTATAAAGTAGATTTTTAGGGTTCCGTAGTACCTACAAGGAACCCTTATAGTTTCGTCATGTCCGTCTGTCTGTCCGTCTGTCCGAGGTTTTGCTAAGAGACCGTTTGTACTAGCAAGATTCAATTTTGTACGGGTATGTAAACTTACCACGCCGACAAAGTGGTAAAATAAAATCTTTGAAAAATATTCGTTTTTAGGGTAGCTCCCATACAAGTGGTGTGGGTATGAATTTTTTTTTCGTCGTCTATCCCATCAAATGGGGTATCATTGAATAAGTATTTTGAAATGGTTTAGGGGTTGCTACTACTATTTTTCGATTTAATGGTCCATTTACGAAATATTAAACTTTAAAGTGCAAATTTTTGTTCCAATTGGGCGTCCCCCCTCCTCTAAAACCTAAACTGCTGGCTTGAAAAGTCTGAAAAAATTCATGATGATAGTGCAGTTCATGAACTTTCAAAAAAAGTTTTAGCGGTTAAGATAACTTTATTACTTTAGCAGTAATAGTTGGGTATTAGATAATTTTGCACCAAATACAAAATTCTTAGAATAAATCCTTTAAGGTTACTAAGATGAAGTTCTGGAAGGACTAGAATTGGTATAGATAGTTATGTACTATAGGAAGGGGTGGAGGGAGGAGAGGGGGGAGGGGTTGTAGCATCTACCCAGAGGGGCGAGGGATTCCGGAAACATAAATATTAATAATTAAAAAACAATGTGTATATATAATACATTAGAAGGATTTTAGGTATGGTTTATTATATATTTTGTGCAATGGGGAGGGGGAGAGAGGGCGGAATATTCCCCATTGATGGGAGGGGTTACAGAAACCTATAGTATTTTTTAATACTAATGAAATTTCCCAAAATTAGCTTCTACTTCATGAAAATAATAAATCTTAAATCACAAGCACGAAAACGTCATCAAACAATGGTTAGGCTTAGAGACAAATGTCTTATTAGAAGTGAAGTAATTCTATGACAGCTCCGGCGCTGTGGGTACGCAGCTTTAGTCTTCTCGCAACCTTATCGCAGCGTACTCGCTACACCTTCGCAGTAAAAGCGAAGCTCCTCTCCCTCTCAGCGTCTCCAGCTTATAAAAAACACTCTAGGGGTAGGGCAGACAAGACTGCTTTGAAGATGGGTGCTCCAAAAACAGCAAGTGACCCAGTAGATATTAGTAACATTTACTCGAATCACTTCCAATCAGTATTTGAACCCTCAACTGTTACCGACGGTTATAATGCAGATAATAAATTTTATATTTCTGAAGATAACCACACGTCAGATTTAATTATCAGTGATGTTTGTTTTACTACAAATTGTTACTACGTAGGCTCGATCCAACTAAGATCACTGGAGTTAATAATGTTTAACCATAAGTTCTTAAATACACCGCTGACACCATTTGTTTTTCAGTCCACCATATATTCAAGCTAAGGATTATTTAAAGTTGTAGCAAACTATCGCCCAATCTCAATTTTGCCCGCCTTATCGAAGCTTTACTGAAATATTTAAAACGTAGACACTAACAAACAAACAAACAGTGTGTTTACTAAAAAATATTTTCAGTTTTTTAAATTGCTATTAGATGCCGATGACTTGAAAATGTATCACTATAAATACTTATCAAGACCACTTAAAATTCCAAAAGGATCTGTGCAGAGTTTTAGTGTATTTTATTTAAAATAATTTTACTCCTAAGACAAAAACAAATAATTATATACAAATACAAATTAATTTTATTCCTCCTTATTGTGAAACATTTATGATGAGTCTATGACTCTAAAACTAGGCTGGTGGCCTGTATCTCAAGAGCCAAGTCCTTCCTGGCTTTAGAGAATGTGTAACATATCTATATTTTTTATTTGTATATACTATTTAGTAACAATTCAAAATTGAACCAATACATTGAAACATATACACATAAAAGAAAAATATTTAACGAAATTGTTTTTATTCGAAGTTAACGTCATTTTGTATGTATATTTTTAATAATTAATATTTACGTGTAGTCATTATACTGTGGTGTAGTATTGGTGTACGAGTTCAAGTGAATGTTTGTGAGGAATTTGAAAGGTGTATGTGTCGGTGCGTGTTTCTGTATGTTTGAGTATACGTGCACGTGAAGGGTATGTGATTTGTAATGTGTAATTTTACATATGTGTAATGGGATTCTAACTTTGATGAAGTTCAACTCATAAAGAATTAAGGAATAATATTAGATAGTAAATTAATCGTTATATAACATATAATATGCTATTATTATATTTTGAATATAAATATTCAAAATAAAATAATAGCACGTGGTTTAAAAATATTTAATTTTGGTCATAAGGTTCTCTAGTAACTTCAACAACGAATTAACGTATTTATTGCATAATATTAAACCATTATGAAGAGCTGCTAAATAAATATTAATTATTGCAATTAAACACTAGGAGGCAACAATTATATATTATGCTTATGTATGAACTATATCATAAATCATAACAAATATGACTGTAGAGAGTTTATCGATTAGCTTCGGTATAAGGTACTTTTTAGACCTCATCCCCGCCGTCACATAATTATTATTATAAATAAGAATAATTTTTCATTAGGAAAATATTGTGACTCTGTTTGTTGGTTCTTGAATATATATATGCACAGTCCCTTCAGTGTCGTTATATAGTTTGCACTATATATAGATATATATACATATACAGTGTAAACTCAAGGGACTGTGCATTTTATGGCGTTATAGAGAGGCGTCGTTAAATGGAGAGAAGAAAAAAGTTTGTGATTAACTAAGAAACGTATAGATAATCCATGATTCCTACTTAATAGTCACGGTCAACAACAGTCTACACGTGCAAGCAATCACAATTTATAAACAAATTGCTTTGAAAGTATATATTTAGGTAGAGAGATAAAAAGAAAAAGAACAACATAATTATTCTATATAACGGGCTACTACGGAATCCTACATTGCGCGTGGCCCGACACGCGCTTGACCGTTTATTAAACGTTGTTTTTGGCGGGTAAAAATTTGGACACGTTTCTTTAAGAAGTCAAGCTGTTCTTTGACTAAAATATCTTTAATATACATGCTCGGTTGAGAAAGTATGTTGCATCTGTAGCTGTCTAAAAACCACACGCTATTTATATCTCTAACACATCTATTTGTATTTTAAATACTATCCCCCTTACTTATAAAAAATCCGCTATGTAGTTGCTAAGTAATGGATAACTAAACAGTGTTTAAGTAATGTTTAAATATTTCTTACTTATAAACGCTACTTAGTAACTATTTAGCTGAGCAATGGATAATGAGGTCGAACATATTTTAAACTGACAACATTGAACTAAAAGGTATTATGAAAGACCCAAAATGCCAAAAAGTATGTATCTAGTGCTGAAAATCTTAAAAATTAAAAAAAATACTACTCTTTGTAGACCTACCTACTGATTTCTGTACATATGGTTAGGCGTACTGGAGACTTCTGAAGCAAGTTTGTTTTTGCAATATGGTAAATTATAAGTGCCCCAGTATTCCATGAATTCGATCCAGCAACCTATTCCATAGCATAATTGGAAATGCATTATGGAAGCCCGAATACCGTCATATCCCGCTGGAAGTTATCTTTTTCCATCCCAAACAATACCTATGCCCAATTATGTCTACGTTTTTTTCTATGAAGCCAAGATTCCAATCTTCATATTTTTTTAATCATTCTATAGCGATTCCTTAAATCACAGTAATATTATAAAGGCCGTAGTATGTTCTTGTGTTTCGTCTAGTGTGTTAGAGAAATGATTTTGTATGACTGAAACTGTGCCCGGTGAATGACCTTTGCTTACCCCTTCAGGGAATACAGGCGTGATTATATGTATGTATCTAAAGTTTATGTATATGTGTTTTTGTCTTCTACATGTATTCACGTTTTAACGGCTTGAGGGTTTGGATGAAACAACGGAATAGTTAGTTTAGGTTCTCCATACTTTTCATCATCATTGTCTATGCGGGTGAAACCGCGTGGCGCAGCTATAAGAAAATTACAATGAGTTCGATCACCGGATCGGATCAGATGTTGGGGTTTTAATGAGAAAGTGATTTTCAGTAACAGTCCGGCGTCTAATTTGGACCAGTTTATTTTATATTATTTGGTAATAAACTCGCGACCTATTAAATGAGATCCATAATACAATTAAGAATATTTCGACTCCTAAAATTTTTTTTTTTGCTTAACTGAATCGACATCTATGCTGGAATTCGCAAATAAGTACTCAATTCTGGTATTAAATTGAATCTCTATAATTACGTCTTCTTACCGGTATTCTATACCTACTATAGTAGGTATTGAGTAATATTGAATCGTCCTACCCTAACAAGGATTATATATACCTACAATTATTAGGCTAGGGAGATATATCCCCCTTATGTAGGGTCAGTATATATCTCAGCTATATCAATACAAAATACAAAGCAACAACATATTTAAAATATTCGCTAAGAACGCATAGAACAACACGAGAACAAATATGTAAAAATCATCTTTTTTGCCATTTATTAACAGAGTATGTCGTGTTTATAGTTTTTTATACCTCCTTGACAATAACCTCAATAGTAACTAAATCAGCTGATCAGAAATATCGGCGCCATCTTGCTACTTAAATATTTAAACATGGGTGGGACGGTGTTTAAATTGACAGCTGATTTAAGCAGTACTTAGGTATTGGATAAAGTTATGTAGCGTTTATGAGTAAGGAATTTTGCTAATCAGCGGCTAAGTAATGTTTAAAATTTAAGTAGCGTTTATAAGTAAGGCTGTATGTGTATATCGACTGAGTTGCCTTACATTATAAGGCCATATTTAAGAAACGACGATACATGACCGTGATATGCCCTCAACGTTCCATCCATAGATACAATATGCCTTATCTTTTTAGAGCGAATACGTAGCGTTCTAATTTCTTACACAATATGTATTTTCCAATAAAAGTGTTTGGCAAAAGGTTCCATTAAGTGCAATGGGCTATAACTTTTTTTTATTGCTGTTTGTTTGTAAGTTAATTACAAACAAACATTAAATTACAGGCACAATGAGACTTAACAACTATGTCTCAATGTGACGGGCGCAGTGCAATTCGTGACTTGTGATGAATTGCAACTGATATAGGCAGAGGTTAGTCCACTTAACATCAGGTGGGCCTCGAGCTTGTTCTGTCACAATAACAAAAAAAAAAAAAAAGTGATGATGTGGTCGAAAGTGTTAATAAACTTAACCTAGAATTACTAGCTCGCAAGGACAGCTGCCGGAACACACCGTTAGCTGCATGGCGACAGATTTTCTACTTGAGGGTGGTCGCTAGCCAGGCGACTCTATTGACTCTATCACTATTGTCTATTGAATAATAAACCTTCGGTCCATTAACACGTCTTGTAATTTATTATCTCTCCGGAATCAACGAAGATTAGACCATCGAATCCTCAAGCGTGTAGTGGTTCGTGTGTGAGGTTCTACCTATTCTACTAAGAAATACTCAGTAAACAATGAGCATATACGCTTTTTTGTCACTGGTCTCTGGCCCAATATCATTCACCGAGGCTATCCATTATCATTGTCATCATCAACATAGATCATCATCAGTCCTCGCCGTAGCATAACCGCCAGGAATTATACCTTCCCAGGCAGAAAGTTGCTGAGACAAATCCACTTCAAATCTTGGCTTAATAGCCACCAATGGAATCATCAGAAGTGTCAAGACACCCAGTCTTAAAGTAAGATGGTTCCACTTTAAGTAAACTTATTTTCTCAAATTGAGGACACTAGAAGACTTACTTAGATCAAATCAGCAACGGATTACAGCCAGAAAAAATACGATATTAAAAATAACTTAAATATGACGGGCCGTAATAACGTAACTACGATGGTAGGTAATCGAGATGACCTACCATCTTCGCTTATTTCTAAGGAATACATTGGACGGATATTAGCAGTTATCTTCAGTTCTAGACGCGACATCTCAAACGAGGATAGTCGCCCAGTGCAGGTAAGCCGGCCGGATTTACGTAAAGCGCGCGTAATCTCTACGAGTGCCCAGCTGCGTGTGGGGTAGAATATGCCGGCCGGCTTACCTGCACTGGGCGACTATCCGCGTTTGAGATGTCGCGTCTAGTATATATACTTATGTCATATATGCAAATGAAAAGTATTTTACTTTTCATTTGCATCATGTGTTCGGCTTTTAAAATAAAATCAGACTAAATTATTAATGCCATCCTAATATAACGCCAACAGTTAGTTAATATGCGAATTTATGCCATTCTTTGCATGCTTTATACCTGTAAGGTTAATTTGTTCACTTGTATACAGCAAATGAACGATTTACGGCCAACGTTAATGCTTAGAGATCACCAGTGAACTGCATGTGAACTACTAAAGAGAACAAAAGGCTACTTGGGCTGTGATGAATTACGGACTGGACCAATCGAATGCGCCCAGGTATACCATATCCGGTGTTATCAGTTGATCTTCCTTTCAGTGACTTGCTCGGTCGGGATTCCGGCAGATTAAAGACCTCGAAGATTAGGAATAATATTTGGACAACGATTTGACTTTGAACCTAAGTTTCTAAAATGCTCCGTAAGCGATCAAAGATGTTTCATCGAATTTTTTTATAGTCTTTGGCCTTGATTGTCACGTCTATCAAACTAAAAATATACCTATGTGTTTGATAAAGATCTAAGTACAATGTTTGTCAAACATGTAACAAGGCGTGCCGCGGTATGTCCAAGATTGACGAATTTGTTTGATCGTTCACGCTCTTATTTGATAAAAACGTGAAGTTTAACTAACGTGTTTGTCAAACGTGTTTGATAGTTTACAAGGCACTAAAGACGGACTGAATATTGTTAAACAAAATCGAAGCTTTGTTCTCAAAACTACGAGAATAGTGTAGATAGCCGTCAGATGACCTCTCCAGGCCATTGCATCTCATATACGTAAACGCGTCTTATCATGCGAGGAATGTAGGTATTTTAATTAATCAAAATTTATAGCATTCTTTCGAAAGAATCATGAACCTATTTACATTACTCTCGTTTTGACCTCATGATATAAATCACATAAGTTATGTGTTTGTATTCAATATAATGAAATTGTGTGCACTTTTGTCGTCATCAAAGTATTGAAACATTTGATTTTCGATCTTGTATTGGGGCTCTTTAAATACATAATTATTGTTATACTCGTATTAATTATTCTAGAAAGACTGTTTGGCGTGAGGTAGGTGGTCGGCTATGAAACATATAAACAACAATTAGATTGGTAAGTACAAACAATAATTACTGATTTAATGATTATAATTTTCTCAGGTTGAGTTTCTTTTTAGGGTCCCGTACTAGAAACCGGGACTCTATAACTAAGACTCGCCTGTCCAAACATTAAAGCACTGTATCTTTGGAACCGTAGTAGTTGGTTGAAAGATTCACACAATATGTGTTAATATAGCGGATTGCCTAAGAAATAATAATAACAATAAATAAAATTTTAAACCAAAAAGTTTCCCCAAGGCAAGTACAAACGTGTTTTCTTAATTTTTGAAACTATGGACTGCCGCGCCGCAGTATTCTGGTTCGATCCCACCCGCCGGCTTGAGCTTCACCGCATGATGGAAGGGCATTTTGCGATTGCCCGCCTGGCTAGGTACCACCCTCAAGTAGAAAATCTCTCGCAAAGCACCTGACGGTGTAGTACCACCGACAGTAGTGCTTGAGAGCCAGTAATTCAAGGTTAACCTGAACAACATCTTCGACCACATCATCACTTACCATCAGGTAAGATAGTGGTCAAAGGCTAACCTATCAGTCATAAAAAAAATATTAAACATTTTATGGTATATTTAATCCATTAAAAAAAACTTCTTTTGGGTTAACAATGATTTATTTGGAGTCGTTTTGCTTAAATAGGATAGCGATATGATAAAACTGGTTATAAGTTTACATTAAAATGCGGGTTTTATTTTGGTGATCATAAATTTACTATTTTGGCCTGTTATATGTTACTATATCTGGTGGTAAGTAAAACATTAGCCCCTTTTAACCGTCTTTCTTGTGCCAGATACATTTTGGAGACTGTGCAATGGAAGTGCACAATCTAATATATGTCCGTTCTACCGCCAAACAGGCTCGAATCTCGGCAAAAAGACGCAGTTTTAAAATCGAAATTCCAAAGAAACTCACAAAGTACTGGACTTCAACATTAATTGTGCGAACCGCGAAGGGACTCTCTGAGTTACTTAACTACCGTCTTTTGGAAAATTCAACCTGGGAGTTTTCAAAATCCAAAGTAAAAAGCTCCTTTCTGAGCTAAGCTTTACTAAGAGTGCTTCACCCGCAGACCACAACGTTGCTTATTATGAGATAAACAGTGCTCCAACACAGAAAAAAAAACTTCTTTAGCCAAGAATATACATTGTCTTAATAAATTCAAGACAATGCTGTATTACAACAAGAATATATTCTGAACTGAAAAATAATCGAGTCTTGATATTACACTCGAATATTCTTAGGAATATTGTTTTGACCCAAAAAATATTTCTTCACATAAAGAATTCAAATTATTATTTCAAGATAACGAAAATATTCTTTTAACAATAAAATAGGAATTCTTCTGTTAACATTTTATTCTCTAAATAAAATTTCTATATTCTTTCTTGAAATATTTTTAAATATTCTTTTTCGAATGTAATTAAGGTGCTTCACTTACGAATATTTATGGTAAGATTCTTGGATTCAAAACTAACCATATTCGTATTTAAACACTTTAACGATTTCTCCAAAGAAGAATGCAATATATACTTTGATTCAAGAATATATTCTTGAGAATATTGCGTTCTGTTTTCAAGAATATATTATTTTCAATATATATGAATCACAAATATTCTTGAATAAAAACACACTGCGTTGGCTCAAGTATTCCTTTTTTTCTGTGAATGTTAATAATTAGTCTGCAGGTACAGCAATCGCGAACGACGTCGCAGGTACAGCTAGTATTAAATATATGTCAATGCGACAATTGTTCTTATAACAAGTTCAAATGGGATATTTATATATTGGGTACCTACTGTATTAGGTGTAAATATTATAATTATTAAATTTAATACCATCATTTACAAAGATATTATTAGATTTAAAAATTTTAAGGCAATATATAAATAAAATGTAACTTAGTCTTACCAAAACATATTTATAAAAGGAGTAAAATTTCTTTATGTCTTACTACTGGCCATAACTGCTTTATAACTTTTAATAGCTATGGAAAGACTTTCCATAGCTAATGTATACTTAGTATAGTGGGTATTATGTCATCTGGGGTTATAGTAGGTAAGTGTGCGTATATGTTAAAGAAGATTCGCTTATTAACTCTCCTTCACCACATTAATACTACATTTCGATTATTATGTACCAAGAAGTTTGCTATCAGTCGAACTTTGGATTTACTTTCAGGTCATTGCCCTTTATGTATTTATACGGACTGCCTGACGCATTCGGTTAGAATTATCAAATAATTATGTCAATTTCGTATCACCCTAGTTACCTAAAAACTTGTACTATCTTATTATAGGTGCCTATATGTACCAACTTCTACTATCTGTGTTTACATTGTATACACGACGAAAATACTAAAATGTATTATTGGGTTATAAACTTAAACAATAACCGCTATAAGTGTAATTTCGTATTTGCATATGTTTAAAATATTTTTCATACACATATGTGTTCGGTTACCCACCTTATGAGGGCCATTCGCTGATTTTATTGAGGGAATGGCCTGGAATGGAATATACGATGATTATTTAGATTTAGAAAAATATAATATTTGACATTTGACAAAATCCGTGTTGGATTCATAATTCCTTGATTAATAGGTATACAAATTATGTGAAGTGCAGCTATTTCAAACTTATTTTTTGGAACTCCTGCTCAACAATAGTGAATTTTCACATGCAACTTTTGCTAAAATGTGACCAATCCATGAAAATTTTGAAATCGGATAAACACATCCATGTGATATGCATTATTTTCTCTAATTTTCGCGCTTTTTGAACAAACAAAAGGTGACAGCCACGCGCAGCGGGCATTGTGATTGAATTTTGTTTTCATATTTTGACTAGTATTATTTTATAGGAGCATTGACGCATGCTAAGCGAAAACATAGAAATTATTACGGATGGAAAAAGATAACTTCCACCGGTCCCGCTGGAAGTTATGTTTTTCCATCCGTAATAATTTCTAGTTCATATTTTGTTTTATTTTCCTATACAAGCTCCTAATTAATCTGAATCGCCACCTTAAATAGAAGTAAATAATCATATATATCTATTTAAGGCTGATATTGATTATTTTTGTTGAACTGCACACGTTGTTCAACGCTTTATCCTTACATACACTACGAAGAAATTCAAAACAAATTTGACAGATGTCACTTCAACAAAATGATGTCACTTTAACCAATTCCGAGCGTCCTAAAAGACCCTTTAGATTTAATTGAGCGTTTAATTGTTATCATTCGTTGAGAAGCAAGCAGTAAACCTCATCCTTTGACCTCATATTTATAACAAACAGATAGCAATCGTCTGCGATCACGCGCGTCACTAGATGTCATCACATACTTCTACATCATTATATTATATATTTATTATATGCTTTAATTGCGAAACAATCTTGTGGTATTTTGATCAACACTATTATTAGGTTTATATTATACCTCCCCATTTTGAGGGTTCCGTACCTCAAAAGGAAAAAAAACGGAACCCTTATAGGATCACTTTGTTGTCCGTCTGTCTGTTTGTAAAGACCTTTTTATCAGGAACGCGTGGAGGTATCAAGCTGAAATTCATATAAAATGCTCAGGTCTACTATCCCTAGGAGCTGTGAAAAATAAAACTTCTAAGCCAACGCAATCAAAAGATACAGCCGTTTATGCCGCAAATTTTCGACACTCGCAAGGGAATCAAAACCTACAGGGTACTTCCCGTGAACTCAGAATTTTGAAATTTGCTTTGCACTGATAAAGGAAAAATTGCGAAAAGCATACATTTTTAGTCATAGAATAAAAATATTTTTAGCAATTTGAAAATTTTATGGAATTCATTTAGCTATAAAATACTATAAATTTTAATAATATACGTACGGAACCTTCATTGCGCGAGTCCGTTTCGCACTTGGCCGGTTTTTGTTCCTGTACTGTAACAGCTGGATTGCATACTGCTGAACACAGCCCCCTTTGCCATAATCCCCACGCTTGGCAGGTGCCTTGGGGTTCGCAGTTTAAGATATCAGTTCCGCAGAAGGCGCTGTTGCCCACCTTCCGGTATTTTAGTCGCCTCTTACGACCCCCACGGGTAGAAATGGGGAGCTGACATGCAAGCCCGGCTCTTATGGCACGGGTACTATTATTATTTATTACACATATTTCAGTACTTTAATAAGTTGTCTAGCAGTGCATGCGACAGTGCAGGCTGCACCACTATGGAATGCATTACTATATATCATCGGCTAAAGTGTCAAAACTCGTAACTCCATTTTTTTTCCGAAAAGAAATTTTTATACCATTTTATTACTAAATTCTTAACGCATCCTTGGCAAAACTCTTAAATCCTTTTAAAAAGCCGTTACGGTTTAAAATGATAAATAGAAAACCACGTAACTTATAGAATTATTTTTTTCAGGAAAATCTCGTAAGTCCATTTATCGACACATGCCGCTAATATGTATCAAAATTCATATCAGATTATTATTTCTATTATTTTTTATAAGTATTTAAGTATAAAATGAAAACAAACCTTTATACAAAATTTTTCGTGATGAAGTTTTTTGCGTCTCCTGTATAATTTGCTCTTATGGAGTTACGACGTCTGACACTTTAGCCGACGATATTTACTATATTTTTCTGACTTACTGTATTACCAGTAACCTAATTAATATGTGCCTGTATTGAAGTTATTCTAATATATATTTTGCGTTAGATTAGAATATATTTTGAAAGGTATAGTATGTCAAAATTATGAATTGTTCACCGCACCTACGTCCACATTCATTCTATTATATATTTTACACACAAATGCCTAGGCTTGGCGTTACGACCTTTAACTCTATAATCACGAAACCAGTTATTATTGTTTTTCAATACATTTTTACGTGATTCATCAATACTTGTTTACCTGGAACTTCCGCTGCTTATCATTTACATTATTTGTAATCACAATGTTTCTAATCTACATGATGCTACTGCGTTCGTAGCGACTTTGCATTTTGGTGGAAAGTCGCTACGTATGACGTCGAAATACAACTACGTCTTTGCGTCGAACGTGCATGTACTTACTTGATCCTTGAATCAAGTTTTACGTGCATGCCTTTGTTTTACGAATGTATATGCTACTACGGTACTCGTAACAATTGTTTTTATAAAGGATGGTGCTACGTAGGGCAGCTATCACAGCTCTGTACTACGCGAACCGCACCTAATGAGCGAGACATCGTACAAAAATATTCTATGTTGTGGCACTCGCAGTGGCTCTATACATTTTTTATTGCTGAACGTTGCAGTAAAATGTAGAATAAATGATAAATTTATTGTTATTGACCTTCATAACAGCGTCGTAGACGACTAAATAAAATAAAGGATTTTGACTTTGACTTTTTAACTTGGACTCGTACCACGTAACACTCTTATTTTTTAACATAACGTGCCATGTAGAGCGTACTAGTACAGCTACTTTCCATGTGACGACCTTTGGATAACATCTACGACGTAGACGTAGATTCTACGTTATTACGTCTTTGTATTGTCTACATAAGCTACGGATGTATCTTGACGGACTACGGAACTACTAGCAACACTGATTTTCAATCCCAATGTAACATCACTTTTGGATCAGATTGCGTGCATGTATTGTTTTTGTGCTATGTAAGTCTATGCCTCTATACAAGCTCCTATTAGTAACACATTTTGAAGCGCTCGAAGCGAAGTTTACTTAGCTGTTCTCAACCGATCAGCAAAGTTAAGCAACGTCGCTCGCGGTCATGAGTTGGATGGGTGACCGCTAGTGACATTACTACTGAGCGTTTCCGTGCTTCGGAGGGCACGTTAAGCCGTCGGTCCTGGTTGTCGTCTTAGAATGGCAGTCGTTATAGCATGGTGGTAGGGCATTTATAATGCCCGCCTGGCTAGCTACCACCCTCAAATAGAAAACCTGTCCCCAAGCACCTAACGGTGTGTTACGGCAGCTGTCCTTAAGAGCCAGTACTTCTAGGTTAGCCTGAACAACATCTTCGACCACATCAGGTCACACTTAAGGTTCACTTACCATCAGGTGAGATAGTGGTTAAAGGCTAACCTATCAGGCACAAAAAATAAAAAACACACTGGTTTTTCAGAGGAAAGTGCTGCGTAGGTACTTAGCGTTGCTACTTACTGTTACATCCCTCGTCAAATATGTTCATTAACTTTGAAATACATCTCCGTGTGTGTAGCTTTCTTTTACCAATGAATGCGTGGCTAAAGGACCCGTAGCAACACTCTTGCTAGTGGACATAAAGTACCCTAAACCTCGTTTGTCTGTATTCGAAATAAAGTTACTAAATACACTATTTCTTTCAAAGTGATCTTTTTTTTTATGTTATTGTGATGGAACAAGCGCGAGGCCCACCTGATATTAAGCGGTATCCTCTGCCTATAACAGATGCATTTCATCACAATTGACGAACTGCACTGCGCCCATCACCTTGAGACATAGTTGTTACGTCTCATTTTGCCTGTTATTTCACTGGCTCTCAAGGACTGCTGCCGGAACACACTGTTAGGTGCTTGGCGACAGATTTTCTACTTGAGGGTGGTCGCTAGCCAGGCGGGCATTCACAAAATGCCCTTCCACCATGCGGTGAAACTCAAGCTCTGGGCGGGATTCGAACCATGGACCTTCTGCGCGGCAGTCCATAGCCAATGCCACTGAGCCATCACTGTTCAGCAAGATTCACTGTTTTGACAGTACATGAGTTATCGCTTCTAGCAGTTACTAACATTGGCTGCGAACGGAAAAAAATACTGGAAGGTGGGCAGCCGCGCCTTGTAAAGAACTGCCATCTTACACTGCGATTCCCAAGCAGTGGGCGAAGGATGGAGATTTTGCCAAATACCCCCTAAAGAGGGGAGGCTGTGTTCAGCAGTGGACGTTCCAGCTAATACAGTACTATTGTCTCAGATGTAAGTTCATTGTTTTTTTTTAGTTTTATTATTAAAATATTTCTTTATACTAGAAAACGGAATTACTAAGATTCGACCTGTCTGTCTGTCCAACTTGGACTGTATCTTTAAAATGATTATTAGATAACTGGTTGAAATTATCGCAGAACATGGATTGCCTAACACAAATAATTGAAAAAAAAATAATAAATGTGGTTCTCGATACAAAATTGGGTTAGTATAAAGTTTTTTCTTTTTGCTCGAAATACAAGAACGTATTACGAATAATATGTTTACGCTAAGAACATAAAGGCAAGAAACACAATACCATATTGTGTGAAACCCTGGCAGGGCACTAAAGTGGTATACAGCCCTGTTGTGCGTCTAATGCAGTGCACAACACCCAACTCACATCCACGTGAATGGTGCTATTTAGGGCAGCTATTACAGCTCTGTACTACGAGAATGTGGCCTTAGTGTGGCACTCGCAGTGGCTTTATACACATTTTAGTTCAGCGATAGATTCGTGACAGTAAATTGTAGAATAATTATTTAATTAATAAAATTATTACATGGAGCTAAAACATATTTGGCAAGACGCGAATGACCCTTGAATCATATATATACTCATATACTATAACTAAGTATGCAAGCTATTTTGTAACAATCAGACAAAGAATTTTTTCAGTATAACTGGCACTACAACTCTATATGTTTCGCTGTGTTTGTGGGTTTGATTACTTCAATAACGCCCGTAGCACATTTCCGCTGCGAAACTATAACAGCGGAACCGCAGTAATTTCGTAATGTCTTGTCCGTTGTTTGAGAAGCGGAACTCTAGTGAAACTGCCTGCTCTAACGCATAGGTTGCTTATAATACTATCTCTTTCCTCCACAAGGATACGTCAATCTACTCCGACACAAGCCACACTTCCGCGCTTCGGCCGCCATTTTGTTGCGGTGCCGCTTTGATTATGCACGTGTTTGTAAAAGTCGACAGAAATGAAAAGCGAAACTGCATGCAGGACTCTGATAACTACGACATTTCACTCCGATTGTCTCAAGGCAACTTACTCGCGTGACGTTCGCGACGCCAGTTCCGCTACTCAAACTACACTTGATCGCAGCGGAACTCATCCAGCGGTTTCACTACTCGTATTTCGCAGCGGAGGTGTGCTACGGTGGAAAAACGTCGATTTTTCGAAGATTTTTTTACTGTCCTAGAAAGCTAGGAGAATCATATCATACAATTTGTTCAGTTGGTCACATCGGTATGGGGCCCGCTTTAGTGTGGGGCTTATCTTATCTTATCTTATCCAAATAAACTTCACATTTATTGTGTGGCAAGGTAGATTACAACTACGAGCACTATCATCGTGCTACGAAAATCGTAGCAACACTCTTTGTTTTGAAGTTGCTACGTAGGCCTTTCATTTTGCCGATGATTTGGTTACTTCCGTGTGCATGTTTGCATTTATACCCAAGCTACAAAGACAGTTAATTTTTTTCAACGTGCCTTTGCACGAGGAAACTTCTGATGAGTTGAGGAAAATTAATTTATCAACTGTAATCGATTGAGTTAAGAATATAATTTATGATGACATAAGAATAATATACCTTAGGGCGAGAGGTCATAGGATGAAAATTGATAACAATCCGAAAAGCGTCCAAAGAAATAGATTGAGGAAATCTGTTGTTTGTTTTTTGAACTACCGTCATTTCTGACTAAGTATTTATTCTGTTTTAAGGGTTCCGTACCCAAAGGGTCAAACGGAACTCTATTAATGAGACATCTGTGCTGTCCATCCGCCTATATATCACAAGTCTCTATAGGTTGTAAATGGAATGAGTCACAAACCTAATATTTTGTGACTCAAATATTATTCTAGACTTAAAATATATATTTTTTTAATATTGTTAGGTTTGCAATAACGCCTGCTATGCGGATTACATTACAAAATCACAAATATACGATAAGAAAAATTTAAGCCATGTGTGGAACTCGAATCCGCGCCCATCCACCCCCTGAGCCGGGGTATGCTCCAACCAATTGAGCCAACATGACATGAAGTCATAACTCAAATCTTTCCTATCGTCTTTAACCAGCGAAATTTTGAAATCTGAAAAATGTATATAGGTACTATGTACCAGATTCTCTACTTTACCAAAAATACTAAAAATACGTGTTTATAAAATGTTCTTGTATCATATTTTGTGATATTAGAGATAACATACCTTTCATAACGTAGGGTGACAATAGGAATTTATCGATTCGTCACAACCTCTGTTGAACTATGGATAAATAAGCAGTAAAAAGTAAAACGTTAGCATTCATTCTTACCGTGGGTTTACGATACCGATAGACGCTTGTTCAGCAGTTGGAAAGGAACCCTTACACGAGACTTTGATAAGGTTAATATATAATTATGACCTTGTCTATCTAACATTGGAATGGTCAATTATCGCTAATGAATGACGCACGGTATCACGAACGTAAATATCTGCTATTGCATGATACAAAGCATCCGATAAGCTAACAGGGTATATATTCACGTAATGTTTAATATAAATTGTTTACGTTTGCAAATTATCATTATAATATAAATAAAAAAGCTTAATATAGCGTGAGTCGAATCCGTGTCTAAAAATAATTTATTTTTTAATGCGATAATAGGATATAAATAGTACCGTTTTTGCGTATTTTTTGTACTTAGCAACAGATTTTCAACTCGGGGGTGGTAGCTAGTCAGGCTAGCATTCTTCAAATGCTCGTGCACCCTGGGATACGAACCATGTAACTCTGTGCATCAGCTTTCAGTACATACATTATCAGCACATACAGCATACATTCTACCAACAGTATATGTTAACGCCACCATTTTTCTATGACTTCAGCGTAGGCTTCTGCTAATATACAAATAATCGCTTCTAGCTGTTACTGCCATTGGCTGCCAACTCGACCTCAAAGTTCGCAGCCAAAAACAATCACGTTTCGCCAGATTAATTTCCCTGGCACATATTATAAATTAAAAAAAAGTGTATAACAAGTTTTATTATATTTTTATATGTTATAGGCGCTTAAAAACATTTGTGTGCTAGTCAAACCGGAGTTCAAGTTTCAAGAAACAATATAAATATTTGTGTCATGCATTTACTTTGCTTATTCCAGTAAGCTCATCAATAAGCAGTGAAAACTATGCATTTAAAACCCATGGACAACCCACCCCAAGCGGGACTTCAGTGCAGGACAATTAGAATAAGAAGAACCCATGGAAATATTGATCGCTATATTGCATCGTTGCTAGCTAAAATCAAACGTTTTATTAGATTAGATATTAGGTGGCTTGCCTTTGTTTGCCTTATATGTTTGTTTTAAGTGTAATTATGTATATGTCATACAGGCTTATTTGATAATGCATATTTCATTAGCCTTTGAACTAAAGTGTGATGGTCTTCCTAATTCTTATCACAACATTGATGAATTGAATAAAGAGGCCGAATATAGCAAGTAATATTAAACGTTGTGGAATGTTGATCAGACTCAACATATTCAATACATGGCTTATATAACAAGATAAAATATTTTTACCTAAAAATGGGACTGACTTTAACACTCAAAAGTGTGAAATAACTTGTTGACATCGGTACCATGATAGTTCAAAAGTACCTATTATCACAATATTGTGCGAATGATACCGACTTCGACAAGTGTGAACTTTGAGTGTTGAAGTCGGTTCCATTTTTAGGTGGAACAATTTTTTTCACCTTTTTAGTGACCCTTGCTAGTTACGGGATCGATTTTAATTTTCTGCCAATGAAGATAGGAAAACACTTTTCAGTTATTGGATTGTAAAGCGTGCAATTCGAGCCATATATAAAATGGGTCCTAGGGAATCTCTGAGGGATCTTTTTAAAGAAATTGATATTTTAACTTTACCAAGTCTGTATACATTTGAAAATATTATGTATGTTCGTAAAAAATTGCGTAAATTTAAATTAAACAGTGACAATCACGATTACAATACTTGGAATAAAGATAAAATAGCGGTGCCAGGTTTTAGATTAGCAAAGACAAATAAAAGGTCATTCTTAGGTACTTGTGTGCGGTTTTATAATAAAGTTCCTAAACATATTACAACGCTCACAGAAGGGAAAATCAAGTTGCACGTGAAAAACATATTGATTAAAAATCCTACTACACAGTTTGTGATTACATAAACGACAAAAATGCCTGGACAATTCCGCCTCCGCCAAGCTATTGCCTGTCACCTACATAATTTAAACAAATATTGTAATAACTCTATTACATAGTAAATATGTAACACATTGTTAAAAGATGTTTAAAAGAATGGCCCCGAGTTTCTTGCCCGTTCTTCTAGCAGTGGCTCTATACAATTTATTTGCTGAACGTGGCAACGTAGGGTATTTCAATATTAAAATTTGTAATTGACCTTCATAAGGGCTAAATTGAATAAATTATTTTGACTTTGACTTGACTTTGTAACTCTAAAACGGCTTGACCGATTTTAATGAAATTGATATGAGACCAAAAGGGAAGCATCAGCTTTCAAATAATACATTTGAATTATCAAAACCGGTTCATCCAGTCAAAAGTTCTGAGGTAACAAACATAAAAATATGTAATACAAATATACCTCCTCCTTTTTTACTAAATATTTTCTTCGAGGGCTGCTACATGCACACTGCGAGTCTGGCAGCCCGCATTCCTTGAGAATGAGCATCTTTACTGCTCGAACACCGGTCGGAGATTACGACCAAACACCGTGAGTGCTAGCCGGTATATTCAGTAAATAATTATGTCAACTCACGTTAGTTTTTAAATAAATAAATAATAAATAAATAAATAAAAAGATCATTTATTGCCGCTAAAATAACAACATTTTTACAACATTCATTTACTTAAATATTATGAACTAATAATTAACTTACTAATATTAATTTAATAATTAAATCCTAGGGCAATAGGGATATAATTAATTATATAACATTTATAACAATACCTCCTCCTTTTCTTGAAGTCGGTTAAAAATACTCGCAATGCACCTTCAATTGGTGACCTCTGCTCCACCGTAGATCATATCCCGGACGCATTACTTGTACGCACGTGTCGCTTTCTATACAAAAGTACTTGCGTCGTATTCGTAACAAAACGTATTAAAACATGGTGAAGTTTTGCATAAATGCCCTTTTCAATCCAACATCTATGCTTCTAGTTTGCCAGTTTTTTGTTTTATTATCTACTAGCTGTACCTGCGACTTCGTTCGCGATTGCCGTACTTGCGGACTAATTATTCACATTTGCGCACTGTTTATCTTATATTAAGCAACGTTGTAGTATGCGGTGAAGCACTCTTAGTAAAGCATAGCTCAGAAAGGAGCTATTTACTTTGGATTTGAAAACTCCCGGGTTGTATTTTCCATAAGAAAGTCTTCTGGGCTAGGTAACTCAGAGAGTTCCTTCGCAGTTCGCATAATAAATGTTGAAGCAAAGTACTTTGTGCGTTTCTTTGGAATTCAGGTTTTAAAATAGGATCTTTTAGCCGAGGTTCCCCTTATTTGCCGTTAGAACGAAAATATATTAGATTGTGCACTTCCATTGCGCAGTGTGTCGAAATGTATCCGGCAAAAGATAGATGGTTAAAAAAACTGATTGTGGCGAATGTTCCAGATTTTAGAGTTTTATCTTAGCAATCTTGCAAAACCATATAAGGGTGTCAAGCTGCCCGTGGGGTGCTGGGCTGCCCGTGGGGTGCCTGGCTGCCCGTGGGGTGCCTGGCTGCCCGTGGGGTGTCGGTTTACAATGATTCTCTACCCGTGGGTGTCGTAAGATGCGACTAAGACACACACAATGAATCTCTACACTACAGAGGGTGGGCAGCAGCCCTTTCTGAGGAACTGATATCTCACACTGCGATCCCCAAGACGCCTGCCAAGCGTGGGGTTTATGGAAAACCCTCCCAAAGTGGGGGAGGCTGTGTTCAGCAGTGGACAATCCGCCTGATACAGTAAGGCAAGCTTTGCCTTCTTGAGCCTCTTGCCTCGTTGCCTCTCAGTTAAGTCAATAAGTATTGTTGTAATACCCATCCATAATAAATATTGAATGAGTAATAAAGACAATAAATAATATTGAGTACTAAGATTTCAAGAAAATGTCAATTAAGAGATCTCAGGAAGCTAAGCCGAATGACAGTAAACAAAAAACACAGTTGTTTCATACCTTAGCGGTGCTTAAACGTACTCTTAGTATGGAAAAGCTGTTTTTTTTTTCATAATTTTAAGGTTACCCTCGTGGTTAAAGTTGTTCATTTTCCTGTTCTTGATAACCCTAGTTAAGCATGCAATTTCAGTACTTAATGTGTCCGTATATTGTGGCGGTGTTACCTATATTTACAGCTTTTGGAGTGGTCCGACTTTCACACAAGACCTATCTATTATGCCTATACGATAAAGTGCGAGCGCCAGCTTAACATGAGCCGTACGTTCAAAGGTTCCTGTACATTCCAGGTTTCAAGTTATTTGGAACGTATTAATTAGGTTTTGGTGTCTGTAATTTCTGAACCACAAAACCGATGAAAAGACTTTTGAAGACTCAGTGGCATTGGCTATGGATTGCCACGCAGCAGGCTGATGGCTCGAATCCCGCTGCGGCTTGAGGTTCACTGCATGGTGGAAGGGCATTTTACGAATGCCCATCTGCATGGCTAGCGACCACCCTCAAGTAGAAAATCTGTCGCCAAGCACTTAACGGTGTGTTCCGGCATCTGTCCTTGAGAGCCAGTAATACTAGGTTAAGCCTGTTAACACCTTCGACCACATCGTCACTTACCTGGTGAGATTGTGGTCAAAAGTTTACCTATCAGCAATAAGAAATATATAAAAAAAAAACTGAAATTTAAAGAAGTCTTTAAAGTGCCACTATTCCAACAAAAAAAGAATGTATGAAATCGGACCACGAGTTAATAAATTACAACTAAGTGTACATTTTGACTTTCATCCCCTATCCCAAGGGAACCGTGCTGAATTTCGGGATAAAAAGTATATAATGTCCTACCTCGTAGTATGAACTACAATCATGCTAAGTTTCATTGAAATTTATTCAATAGTTTCGGCGTGATGCGCGGCCGGGATACAGACAGACAGACAAAAATAAAAAACATACTTTTTTGATACCATTATCAGCTACAGAGTGACGACAAAGTTTTTTTTTCGAGAGCAATGAATCCGGGTCACTTAAAGAATCCTAAAAATCTCAGAAACTAAAAATGCTAGGTTAATGCAATAAATTGTATTTAATAGACAATGTAATACTCCTTAAATGAAGGTATTAAAACTTCTTAGTTATTGTAAAGTTATATCATAAAAAAATCAAATTTGAAAAAGGGCCACTTTCGAAGATGGAACTACGAAATTACAGCATTTGGTTTTGCTTTTGTTTGTAATCTGTCATTTATGTGGGTACATAAACCATGTTGATAGTGCTCTATATTCATTATTCAAGCTGAAATTATGTCGCTTACGCCTGAAGAATGCACCAGAATACTTACAATGCTGGAAACCGGCCGGAGTCAGCGCGATACAGCCAGGACTGTCGGTGTGTCGCTGTCAACAGTACAAAGAGTTCTCCGACGTTACGAAGAAACTGGTTCTAACCTACGCAGACCAGGAACGGGCAGAACCAGGTGTACCACAGCACGAGAAGACCGATACTTGGTGAACACCATGCTTCGAAATCGCTTTCTCACAGGAACTGAACTCACCAATCAGTTTCGACGCCTCGGAGGAAGTAACCCAAGTGCATGGACAGTAAGACGTCGGCTTGCTGAATCTAACTTAAAACCCCTTAGACCTGCAAACGGCCCTAAACTGGAGCGTGGGCATCGTATTTCGAGACTAAGATATGCCCAGAGCCACGTAAATTGGAGTATTGAAGATTGGTCAAAAGTTATGTTCTCCGACGAATCAAAATTTATGCTCTACAAGCACGATGGAAGACACAGAGTGTATCGAAGACCAGGGGAAAGATTCAAGCAAGCATGCATCGAAGAAAAAGTAGCCTACGGTGGTGGGTCTGTACTTGTGTGGGCCGGAATTTCTTCTGAAAGTCGCACAGAGCTGGTGATCATAGAAAACGGCTCTTTAACTAGCGTAAGATATGTGGAAGAAATCCTCAATGATCACGTTGGTCCATTTATGGTCAATTTAGGTGAGGATGCTATATTTATGCATGACAATGCCCGACCTCATACAGGTAGGATTGTGAATGACTACCTTCAAGAGATGAACATTACTCGTATGGAGTGGCCAGCGCGCAGCCCGGATATCAACCCGATCGAGCATGCTTGGGACGAGCTAGGCAGATGCGTAAAACAACGAAACCCTCCCCCAATCACGCTTCGTGAGCTCAAAATTGCTCTCACAGAGGAATGGGAGAATATTCCCCAAAATCGTATAAGGAACTTGGTGTACAGCATGCCAAACCGCGTAAACGCAGTAATGGAAGCACGAGGAGGCAATACGAAGTATTAAAATTCAAGAAAATCGTAATAAAGTTCAAAAATTTCATGTTTCCTATTTTTGTTTTAAGGAGAGATCAGCAGTTTTTTTCTTTATGTAATTTTGTGTTAATAAAATGTATGGTGACTCATATTTTTTTTACTTTCATTTAAGGAGTATTACATTGTCTATTAAATACAATTTATTGCATTAACCTATCATTTTTAGTTTCCGAGATTTTTAACATTCTTTAAGTGACCCGGATTCATTGCTCTCGAGTGTATTAGGTCCTTACATATGAAATTGGCGTTTTGTATGGGAGGAACAAAAAGTCGAATATTTTTTAATATAATATATTTAATTAATCAAAGTATGAACCATTATTTTCTATGCACTTTTGCCATCTCATAGGTAGTTCATTGATCCCTTTACTAAAAAAACCAGTCGGACGGGAATCAATAAAATCTTTGAAGGCGATTTGGACTGCCCCATCGGAGTTGAATTTTTTCCCTTGCAAGAAGTTATCCAAATTTCGAAAAAAATGGTAATCTGTTGGAGCAAGGTCCGGGGAGTACGGAGGATGTCTTAGACTTTCCAATTGAAGCTCTTCTAATTTAGTAGCCGTCTGTAGCGCAGTGTGTGGTCTAGCGTTGTCGTGAAGCAGCAGTGGCGTGGAGCGATTGACCAGCCTAGGTTGTTTAGCCGCTAGCTTTTCCATCATGGTTTGCAATTCCTGACAATAGACATCAGCCGTAATAGTCTGGCCAGATTTGAAAAAACTGTAATGAACAATACCGGCACTAGTCCACCAAACGCTTACAAGTAACTTTTTTGGGGTTAATTTTCGCTTGGGGCAGGATTTGGCTGGCTCCTTATGGTAGTAGGAGGAACCGCAGCCACTTCTACTGAGGGCTACTAGTAGCGCTAGTTTTTGGTATTTGACCAGCTTGCTTTCTCCCTTTGGGGGCCGGTTTGCGAGCCGGCTCAGGCCTCGGCTTAGCCGGTACGGTGACCGCCACCACCTTCTTGGCGTCCGCTCTAAGAGGCGGACGGACAGTCGGAGCAGGCAGAAGCCGATCCTCAATCACAGCGAGTCGGGCATTAAGCATTTGTCCAAATGTGTCGGTCAAGGAGCGTTTAAGCTCTTCCACCAATTCGGCAGCTCCCATTAGGTTGGCCGGGGCCATCTGCACCCCACTTGCAGCGGCAGCAGCCGCAGCGGTGGAGGCGGCGGCAGCCTCCGTCTTTGCTTCAGTAAAGCCGCGGCGCAGCGCCTTCACTTCCGCCTTGCCAGACTCAACCTCGAGTCGCAGACGCTTATTTTCTACTGTCAGCCGCCGTGTCTCCTCCGCCTCGCTTCTGTTCGCAAGGGCGTCAACAACATCTCGTAAAGTTGACGCAGACCGCTTGAGGCGGCCAACATACTCGCCTTTGAGGTTGCCAGACTTCTTGGCAACCTCTAAAATGCAGGCAATCTTTTCCCCTGCCTGCGCTCTTAGCTCTTGGGCGTTTAGAGCACTGAGTTCTCCAACCTTACTGATGACATCGGACTCACTCCCAGTGTCAAACTCGAGGTCGGCGACGGCAGTGGTCGGACCCTTCCTGAATCGCCTACCTCGCAGGACCATCTCAAGTTCCCCGTCCGATGGTACCGGAGAAGGCTTCAAGAATTCATCTCGTGAGGGGCCCGCCTTGGCAGTCCTCCCACGCCCTCTTCTGGACGTTGACACCTTGGCGGCCGCCATCCCTTCAGTCTCCGTGTCCGAGTCTAAGTACCCAGGCACGAGAAACGAAGAGGACGGCCGCTTTCGGCGGCTCTTGTCCCCATCGATGGTCTCTGCATCGCTAGACACCAACTCCATACTGAGCGTACGCTCCAGCACGACTTGAACGTTTTTCTCCGTTCCTTCCTTCTCCTCTACAGGGACCTGTGGGTCCATAGCAGAGTCGAGGGTTTGGCCCTGATAAGGGCCTTTTGAAGATTTCCCCGACGGCTTAGGCATTTCGTCTTTCGCAGCGATACGGCTCATATTTGCTGCGAGGCAGAGTATTGGCCTGCCTGGACACCTGCGTTACCGGGTCCAGGACAGTTTCCAGGGGCACCACGTGGAGGTTCTCTGCGCATTTGGGGCCACCAGCTTGCACGACCCCACACGTCTAGGGGGCGACCTTGGTGAGCAAGGTTGCCCCTTCACAGGGTGGAGGCCCAGTTGGGTTCGGGCCTACCGTTGGGGTGAGATGGTGACTGCTAACGTGACCCCATCTTGCCCCTCCTCGGCGGAGGACTGCTCACGGGGGGGTTTTAGTGGGTTCAAGTCCCACACATCCCCTTCCACCACCCCCGTGATGGAAGGGAAGTGCGAAGGCATTTCCCCCCCTAAAAAAAAAAAAAAAAAAAAAAAAAAAAAAAAAAGGATTTGGCTGGCTGGCCAGGATCTAACCATTGCGCTGAGCGCTTCCGATTATCGTAAAGAACCCATTTTTCATCACAGGTAATGATTCGGTTTAAAATACCTTCATTATTGTGCCGGTTTAGTAATGTAACGCAGCAGTCGACGCGCGTTTGCCGGTTTGTTTCAGTCAATTCGTGAGGTACCCACCTTTCAAGCTTTTTAATCTTCCCAATTTGCTTCAAGTGAATTAAAACAGTTTTATCACTAACATTGCAGCCTGCAGCTAACTCGGACGTGGTTTGCGATGGATCCGCTTCCACAATAGCCTTCAACTCTTCATTATCAACTTGAGTCTCAGGCCGTCCACGGGGCTTGTTCTGCAGGTCGAAATTTCCAGAACGAAAACGTTGGAACCAAAAACGAACTGTGTTTTCTTTTGCAACACGACCGCCATACACATCATTCACCCTTCGAGTTGTTTCCGCAGCACTAGTGCCACGGCGGAACTCGTACTCGTAAATAATGCGATATTTAAGGTTTTCCATTTTGTAAAATGAGTGACGCAAACAGAAAAAAACAGAAGAAAAAAAACAAATGAATGACGATCATCGAAGCACAAATACATGAGTCTATAGCTGTACAAATTTGAATTTGGAATTCCTTACCAAAGAGGAGAAATACGTGATTAAAGTGGCCAGTACGAAAAACGCCAATTTCATATGTAAGGACCTAATAATTACTTCAATGTACAGAATTGGACCTGTTACAGTATTAATAAAAGTATACATTTAATATTATTATTTAAATATTACCTACTTAATATTTAAATTAAAAATTCCCACACATCACGGTTTTCCCGTATAATTTTGAAAATATATTTTCAAAAACAACTTGTTGACATCCTACGGAAGATAATGACTTTATTTTGGCGTTTGGTTGTTTAAATTTTGAGGGTTTTCCGATGCATTGCCAAAGTAAAGGGTATAAATCAGGAATTTTATCTTTCATTTCAATCAAAAGATTGCACCACCAAAATTTGAAAAGAGTGGCGCAAATAGACGAATCTGAGTGCGTCGATGGTGATATGTTGTGAACTTCAATATATGTATAACTTTTATTTTTATTTTTGAACTTTGTGGTCCTTAGATATCAGAATGGTGCAGTTTTGGTATAACATATCGAAATCCTAGAATAAACTTGCTTTAAATGACAGCTGTCGGAACGCATTTTTTAGGAGCTTCATGTCAGTTTTTCTGTGTGAAGGTGGTGGTACCACTACCATAGGGTAGAGCAGCTCAAGCCCTCTTCAAGATATAAACCGTAGACCTCCTGCATGTTAATTCATAGCAATAAACCACTGGGTTATCACTGCTTTTAAAATTTTCAACCGCCAAAAGTGTGGTAGGAGCCGAACGAAACGATATTTAGGGTATATTACAAAATCACACATACGATAGGAAAAATTTAAGTCATGTGCGGGATTCAAACCCACATCCCAATACGATGGTTAAAGAACGATAGGAAAGATTTGAGATATTTAGGGTTATTAAAGGATTATATGTAAACTCATTCACATAATCGCACTGATTACTGAACGAGCCAGATCACCGACAAAATATAGAAATACAACTAAATCCCTAACCAATCCAGGTGAAGTCGTAAATTCCGGTACAGAGAAGTTAAATGCTGTTGCGGGAACAGGGTCCTTCCTTTTCAATGGTCAAATGCTTTGTTCAGCGCTTTTTATTTTATTAAAAAATACGGGATAAATCTCGTGAATAAATCAGGTAGACTCCGACTCGAACACATCCGGTGGTCTTTTTCAAGGAGAGCTCGGAACGTCCACGTTGACGAGGCTAAGCGAGACGTAAAGCGACGATCGATAAAACTTTTTATGCTCGTATTACCTAATTTCTTTGAATTTGGTTTTTACCATTTCAAACCAACTAAACAAAACGAATGCAATGAACTAAAGACAGAGGTTTTTAGGAAACACATAGAATTAGGTTTTATCCGATATACGGTTTTTACGTGCTGTGCAAAACGATTTAGCAAAGGAATAAGTCCGTTGATGGCCACAAAAGAGATAACTTATGTCAAGGACGCGTGGTTAAAGAGGTTTCAACGGATTTATTGGGTACAACTCATAATTAAAATATTTACTTATATAATGCATAGTTAAAAACATTTTTGCCAGAACATCAAAAATATAAATGCTCATTTCAGATTAATAAACTATGATCATGTACCTAATAAAAAAAATATAATTTTTACTTAGCACCACATATACTGAGAACCTCATTGGAAATGGAATGCGCTAAAACTCATTGGAACACGCTCTGTTTTTTTTTTATTCCTGATAGGTTAGCCTTTGACCACTATCTCACCTAATGGTACGTGATGATGTGGTCGAAGATGTTGTTTAGGCTAACCTAGAAGTACTGGCTCTCAAGGACAGCTGCCGGAACACACCGTTAGGTGCTTGGCGACAGATTTTCTACATGAGGGTGGTAGCTAGCCAGGCGGGCATTCTCAAAATGCCTTACCACCATGCTTTTACGACTGCCATCCTTAGATAACAACCGGGACCGACGGGCTTAACGTGCCCTTCGAAGCACGGAAGCGCCCAGTAGTAATGTCACAAGCGGTCCCCGCCGTGGGGTGCCGGGTTAGAATTACACCTCCCCATATCATCCCGTGGGTGTCGTAAGAGGCGACTAAGGGAAAAATACTGGAAGGTGGGCAGCAGCACCTTGTAAAAAACCGCCATCTTACACTGCGATCCCCAAGCCGCCTGCCAAGCGTGGGGATTTTGGCAAATACCCCCTTAATAGGGGAGGGTGTGTTCAGCAGTGGACGAGTCGGCTTTTACAAGTGTACATTTTGAGTACCCATGTATACATAACATCTTTTTATTAGAAATAAACATAGTATAAACTATTTTAATTGTTTAAATACGTAATTTGCGCCCTAAATTGTTCAGTTTCAGGGGAACTTGTAGTTCAATGTCGTCGCATAGCAACGAATACCAGATGTTATTATGTAAGTAAATATAAGGTTTAGTTGTAGAGTTGCGTCGTTATGTAATTTATAAATTGTAATATTGCCAAATTACCTGCGAATATTATGTCAAAGAACAAAGTTCTAATTTTAAATTTACTTATTTCCCTAGGGTGATTTGGTATATCAGCGGGCAACAAAATCGAATTTACTCCACTCGTTTAAAAAAACGCACAACAAATATACCGAGCATGAGTAATGAAAAAAAGAAATTTACGTACTGACAACCTTGAGTTCTTTAAAAGATCCATTTACAACCTACGTTTTCGTAAAGTGTTCAACTGAAGAACCGACCAATGTATATATTTTTAGGAACCATCAAATTATCTTACTATCTATGTTTTCGTTGGACAAAAAAATAGGGATCGAAAACAAACAAAATGGGCTGGTATTTAAAAAGCAGGTAGAAGAGACAGCTGTTGTGGCAATATCGTGTTTCACCAACTTCTAAAAATTAAAAGTCCATTAGGAAATATTCTACAACTCATAAAAAAGTAATAAAATTAACAAAACGAGTGTAGAATAATTACCACATCATCATCATTAGGTCTGCAAATAAGTCGAGAGCAATTTGTCGAGTAATCAATAAGGAGAAAAAGATTATTTCGAAATTTTTGTTGATGACAAATTAATAACTGACCCCGGTGACATATCTATACTCTGATTTTGAATTCGAGATCAAAAATGTAAACAAAGGTGTTAACCGTGCAAAAAAATTACAAGTACTTGGTAATTTTTCTAATTTTGGGAACGGATGGAGCATTTAATGTAAAAAATATATTTAATGCTATAATTTATTGCATTATTATGAAACAATAAAACACTTTTATATGCACGTAAATATTTACGCATATATTCAAGCCTGAAAAAATAGTGTAAGATTTTTTTGTTTTTAATAGCCGCACTTGTGAGAATATTTTTGAAGAAAAACTATTGAATACCCTGACCTATCAGTTTGACAATGACATATATTGACATTTCTTTGTTTACATTTTTAATCTCGAATTAAAAACCAGAGTATAGTATTTATTCGTAGTATCTAGTGCATTCTATAATTATTTTATATATGACATTTAGAACAACTCAAACATAATCAAATATTTAAATTTAGAATTTAGAAAATAATGATCAGAATCGAATTGTTCTACAATATTCATGGTCCCAAAAACTCCGCAAGATGTTATGCAAAACATTTACAATCTAAAAAACACTAGTAGTTTCGGATATGACGATATTTCACCATACGTAATTATAGTACCACCAACTTAACTGTGCAGTTCGCGAGGGCGCTGCTGGTCAAGGAAATCAACTACAAACTGTCACAATTTGAAGGAGTGTTGTAGTTCTTTTTTCTGCCGCCTGAACAGATAAGTTGGTGGGACTGTAAGTACGTAATAGACATAATATTACGTTTTTTACTTTGTTACATTATAAACTTAAGCATAGAAAAAAAATTATATATCCAGATGGACTAAAAACATTAATTATCGAACCACTGTACGAGGTAAAAGGATATATTATCCTATTACAGACCAATCGCCAAATTTTTAAATTCTAGATTAGCCTGAATAACATCTTCGACCACGTCTTCACTTACCATCAGATGAGATAGTGGTCAAAGGCTAACCTATCAGGCATAACAAAACTATCTTTACAAAGGTGTTTGAGAAGGTAATTTTTTGATGCTAAATACAACTTTTTAGATATTAATAATATTTTAACTTCTATCATAAAGGCTTCAGAAAAGGAATATCTATTAATATGGCCATCTTTATTTTTCTAAACCGTGTAATGGAAAATGTAGACAGGAAAATACCTGTATGTTCAAATTATATTTCCATGACTAAGTCCTTTGATGGTGTTTACCATAACTTAATATGTCATAAATTGGAATGCTACGGAATAAGATGAAACGTTTTAGACCTCATGAAATTATACCTATCGAATAAAGTACAAAACCCGAAAAAACGAAGCATCCTCAGGAGGTCTTGACTCTACGAGCGCACGATCGAGACTGAGGATGCTTCGTTTAGAAGCGAAAGGCGTCGAATACTCTTCCGGTTTAGCTGCGTGGCGTTTGTGACTTCACGTCGGCTTAACAGGCAAATTAGGCGGAATTGTCACTAAATATATACATATACATAAATATTTTATAAAGATTTTTTAAAGTGTTTTTATTAAATAATTAATTTGATGTTTTCTTAAAATACTTTGAATATATTTGTTATTATTAAATATGGATTTCCACAAAGTAACGCCTGAATCTATTCATTAATATAACAATTTTTTTTTATGTAATTGTGACGGATCAAGCACGAGGCCCACCTGATGTTAAGCGGACTAACCTCTGCCTATAACAGATGCATTTCGTCACAAGTCACGAATTGCACTGCGCCCGTCACCTTGAGACATAGTTGGTAAGTCTCATGTGCCTGTAATTTCACTGGCTCTCAAGGAATGCTGCCTGGACACACCGTTAGGTGCTTGGCGACATATTTTCTACTTGAGGGTGGTCGCTAGCCAGGCAGGCATTCGCTAAATGCCCTTCCACCATGCTTTGAAGCTCGAGCCCGCGGCGGGGTTCTAACTGGACTGCCGTGCAGCAGGTCCATGGCCAATGCCACTGAGCCATCACTGCTTCACAAATTTAAATAAAACTAAGATAATGCATTTTACTTCCAATTTCAATTCGAATTATGTATAGAATTTGTTTGAATACCTCTCGTGGTTCCAACATGTTCTTTCGTTGTAATATAGTAAAATATTTGCAATATTGCGTGATGTCGAAAGAGACAAAAGAACATGTGACCAAGCGCTGATTTTTGGACGAAACCATTTCATATAACCACAATGAAGAACATTCTACAGTCGCGGCAAACATATACCCAAGTACGTATACCTACTTACTGTATCAGCTTGATTGTCCACTGCTGAACATAGCCTCTCCCACAAAGGGGGATTTGCCATAATCCCCACGATTGGTAGGCGGCTTATGGATCGCAGCTTAAGATATCAGTTCGTCAGAAGGCACTGTTGCTTACCTTCCGGTAATTTACCTATAGTCGCCTCTTACGACACCCACAGGTAGAAATGGGGGATGACATTCTAGCCCGGCTCCCGACGGGGCGCCTACCTACTTACCTCCATAAAATTACTTCATTGAGAGTTAAAATCAATTTCTTTTCATTACATAGGTATGACTGAAAAGTGGCACGCAACATAACATACCAAGTACATAAATAAGAGAACTTAAAATGTATAGAAATGGTACGTACCTATATGTATACACTATGAAAATATATTCACAATTCTACAATAAAATTAAATAAGTCCAAAACCTCGAATGTAACCTGTACGGTAACGTCTTAGTCGTGGCAGTGACGACCGTTAGAGATAGTTAAATATTTGGCTTTATATTTTAGGCTTCAATCAAATATACTATAGATACACAGTCTCTATGAAAATCAAACCCCAACAATGTCCACGCGCTAATGCGTACTTATACATATATATATACATCTCCAGCTAATATAAAAATGTCCACAAGTGGATATTATTTCATTTTAATAATGAACCTTAACACGCTGTAATAGCGTTGTAAAACATTTGGGAGAGTTTAATAACTATTAATTTTAGGCTTTATGGATGATGATACCCAGAAATAAAACAAGACATCCAAAAATATATTTAATGTAAAAATAACCTTAAACGTTAGAACTAAAATACAATTCCGTCTCAAATAATATGTGAGTTACATCATTTTGGACTTAAACTTACCTTATTACCGCTAGGAACAAAATAAATAGGAAGCGTGGAGTCGCTTAGTTTGTTTTGATTCATATTTGAAAATGGTTATATATATATATAAAAGAGTTAGCCTGAGTGACTCACTGACAGGTGATAATCACGCAAGGCCTAAACCGCTTGACCTGAAATTTGCAGGGTCACTTTATTTTATGGAGTGTACTAAGAAAGGATTTTTGAAAATTCAACCCCTAAAGGGATTAAATGGGTTTATTAAGTCTGTATGAAACTTTTTTATCCGTAGCTTGATTGCTTCGAAATGTAGTATGTATACTACTATCACTAGCGGTACTATCCAAAATAATAAGATGCCTGATAACCAAAATTTTTAAAACATCCCTTACAGGGTGCGTGCAAAAAGTAGTCAAAGTTATAATGAAAAAATGTAGCTATGGAGCTGAAATTTAGCATGCATGTATGTTTTGGTTTGTAGATGCCCATCAATAAAAATATTTTAGGTTTGAAAAAAATTAGGGAGTCAAAGTTTGTTTGAAAGTTTTTCAATTTTGGAGTTAGATTAATGAAAATCGATATATAGATTTATTGTAAAGACATAAAAGTATTTTAAGTACTGTATATTGAAGAAATTTTTGACAATCAATGTTTTAGGAATATGTGGAAGTAGCGGAAACCAAAAAATCATTTTAAAAATCTTCCTGTGTTTATGTTCACGCTTATATAGGAACTAAGACATGAATATACATACAGTTTTTTTTATAAATTCTTTGATTTCGCTTATAATCTCAAAACTTTGTAGCTATCTCAATTTAGGAAAATATATATGTCCATTTAACTAGTTTGAATAATTTGAACCACAGAACGTAGCGGATTCTTAGTGCACAAGGATCAGCTTATACCGGTAATATCGCTAATATCTAGAATTGTTAAAATAAAACTAATGAATATACACGATAGATTGAACACAAAGTATGCTCACGTCACGGGCTTACTCTGCATTTAAATTCCGAATGGAATCAAGAGATAGCGCTGTATAGTGTTAAAACACGCTTGTTTTCCCCTTCCTTTGAGTCCCCTAGCTAAAAATAACGAACACATCATGATTAAAGTAACAATAAATTTAAATTAAATATTATCAATGACTAAGTAATTTTTAATAAACCTGCATTATATTACTCGTCCTTGTGTCGAAGATACACAAAAATATAAATGCCGATTTGTCGAAATAAATTACTAACAGTACCGTGTTAGTTAATACTTTAACTTTACCTGTATATTTGGTATGGCTGTCTTTTTAATTCAGATAAATCCTTTTTTTTATGTTTTTGTGATGGAACAAGCTAGCGGCCTACCTGATGTTAAGTGGACTAACCTCTGCCTATAACAGTTGCAATTATCACAAGTCACGAATTGCACTGCGCCCATCACATTGAGACATAGTTGTTAAGTCTTATTGTGACTGTAATTTCACTGACTCTCAAGGACTACTGCCGGAACACACCTTTCGATGCTTGGCGACAGACTTTCTACTTGAGGGTGGTAGCTAGCCAGGCGGGCAATCGCAAAATGCCCTTCCACCATGCGGTGAAGCTCAAGCCGGCGGTGGGGATCGAACCAGGGTACTGCGGCTCGGCAGTCCATAGCTATTACCGCTCGGCTATCATTGCTTCAAAATCCTTCAAATCCTTCTTTCGTTACATACATATTATCCTGTTTACAAAAATATTCCGAACAAATTACACTAGAGGTTTATAAAATTCTTCCTCTCTGTCTCGTGATATAATACACCTCCATTTGTCCCTTCCTATTTCATTTTGTTGATAACTAAATCAAACGAAGTATTTCAAAAAAGTTTCCAAAGGTGTAAATGTAACGCACTATAAAAAAAAAAGTAATGATGACTCTGTGTCCCATCATACCGGCCTTGTTCTAAAGCAGCAGTAGTTTCGTTTCGTTTTCGCTTATCAAAGTCCAAGCAAGAGTGAAAGGGATAGTTGCGTACACAATGCGTGGATGTAAATGAAGAAAAATATTAGTAAATAATATTAATATTCCAATAAATATATAAATAAATGGATAACAATGACATACTTATTGAAAGTACGATATGCTATCTTTTTTGTGCACTTTTAAAGTATAATTCTCGAATTTTTCACTGCACACTTCGGCATCATAGCACGTCACACGATTGGAGCAGTCACATCACGGCTGAAAATCTGGCGAACATTGGCAAGTACCATAAAAAATGAAGAAGAAGAACAGTGTAATCACATTTTTTGTTGCTTTTATTTAAAAGGAATAAGGTTCATTATGAGATGAAAAAAAACGGTCAAGCGCGTGTCGGGCCACGCGCAATTTAGGGTTCCGCAGTAGCCCGTTATCATAATATACAACAATTATGTTGTTCTTTTTTATCTCTTCGACAATCTTCCTGTCAATGGTAAAATATAAGAGTACGATTGCTGCCAAGTTATTATTTCAATTGTAGTTCGAAAATTCCTTTGTGACTTCTATAGGAACTCGAATGAAAACGCAACGATAGCGCAATTCAGAATTCGTTTGTACATTATCATCTAGCGGCAGCTTTGTGGAACATAATAATATATGTATTTTTTTTATCGATCAACAAACAGTTTTACAATATTTTATTGTAAAAGTTTTTTTAAATAATAATAATTGTGAGACCAACAAAGTGGACCACAAATTTAGTAAACATTTTCGTGAGTTAGACCTAAGTAAAAAAGTTATTTAACAATTTAATTAGTTCATATATATATATGTTGTCACGAGCTGAGGGTTCGGGATAAATAATGCAATACGTTTTCGGCAAACTGACACCTTTATTCACAGTCGTACAGTCACTTCACACTCCACTGAACACAACACTAAAACACTGACTGTTCGCACTTTAAAGATCACTGATCATACACTTCACTCAATTTAACTATTCGCGCTTGGAGCACTTGGTCCAAAGAAAATCGCACTGTTTCTCGTTTCGAATACCAAGTAAGACTGTCTCGTCGGCCCGGACCCGACCCTATTTATACCCAAAAGTCAAAGCTTCCAGAATATTCTATACTGGTCTAGATAGAAAAACAATAGGGGCCATAAATCACTCGTTTAACGTAAACAACTTTTGTATGCAATTCAATGGAAACTACCTATTACTTATACTGTGGTTGTTTACTAGTTGCCTGAGAACAAAAGGCGACCCTTTTTTTATAACATTTTTTGTGAAGAGTAGGTACATTCTTTGTTTTCTTATGCTTGTTTACCGACGCTGGATTATTCTGGATTGTTCGAGCTCAACAATAATATAAATTAAACAGTACAGTTAGTAACAATATAAATAAAAATTATACACCGATAAATGTAATACCGGCAAATGTAATAGTGATCAAAGTAATCTTGTAAAGGGCTATCACACTACATATTATAGGTTAGCAGTAATACATATGATATGGCTTGCAGTCTTAGAATTTAAACGAGCAGGGTGGGGTTGAGTTGATTTACAACGCACATCAAGGAGGATCATTGTGATTATTGAGGCTACCTTCGAGCACGTTCCACAAAGACTTCCCTAAAACAACTCACCTGCTCGTGAAATGGCTATACAATTGAAACTAATATTATAGGATTCTGTCATATGCCACAATGGTGATCGATGACCAACCTTGGAACGACAGGCTGTAACAGCAAACACTTCTTGTGTACGACAAGGATGAGGTCTAAAAAGTACCTTATACCGAAGCTCATCGACTAACTCTGCACAGTCATATTATGACATAGGTCATACTGAAGCATAACATCTAATTGTTGTCTCCTGGAGTTTAATTCCAATAATATTTGCTTAGCAGCACTTCATATGGTTTAATTATATGAAAAAAAATATTATCCATACAGCGTAAGAAATTCTTTTGAATTTTTAAATATACTTTTTATGACACTTGCAAAGTGGGTTCCACACTGCCACTGCGTATTCCAACTGAGATCGAAGCAGTGACTTATATAACAATAAATACGTTATTTTTTTTCACCGGCGGTATGCCTTTATTAACAAAATATTACAAACTATATACAACTACTTCTGTTACTACAATAAAAGCATTTAGACAACCTATAAGTCATTGCAGTAAATACGTAACTTCGCAATTGAAGTTACTAGATAACCTTATGACAAAATGAAACATATTAAATCAACGATTAATTTACTTTCTAATATAAGTAGTTTTGAAGCGCTCGTAGCGAAGTTTACTTAGCTGTTTTTAGTCGATCAGCAAAGTTAAGCAACGTCGCCCGCGGTCATGAGTTGGATGGGTGACCGTTAGTGACATTACTACTGAGCGCTTCCGTGCTTCGGAGGGCAAGTTAAGCCGTTGGTCCCGGTTGGTGTCTTAGGATGGCAGTCGTTACAGCATGTTGGTAGGGCATCTTGCGAATGCCCGCCTGGCTAGCCACCACCCTCAAGTGTAAAATCTGTCGCCAAGCACCTAACGGTGTGTTCCGGCAGCTGTCCTTGAGAGTCAGTACTTCTAGGTTAGCCTGAACAACATCTTCGACCACATCATCACTTACCATCAGGTGAGATAGTGGTCAAAGGCTAACCTATAAAGAATTTAAAAAAAAGACTCCAGACCTAAGTCAAAAATAATAGATTTACATTTAATTATATTTAACGTTGTTATTTTTAACACAATACGCTGAAAATCTGTCAACATTCTTTTAGAATTTTAAGGAGTATTTATAGAAAAAGGTGATAACTATTTATCAAATTCAATAATATTTTCAGGTCATCGGAATATAATAGGAATTTACAAAACTCAAACTTGTTTCAATATCATTGATGAATAAGATAAAAAGTAACGCGCCTAATATTGATTCTTCGAAGCGCTCGTAGCGAAGTTTACTTAGCTGTTCTTAGTCGATCAGCAAAGTTAAGCAACGTCGCTCGCGTCATGAGTTGGATGGGTGACCGCTAGTGACATTACTACTGAGCGCTTCCGTGCTTCGTCGGTCCCGGTTGTTGTCTTAGGATGGCAGTCGTTACAGCATGGTGGTAGGGCATTTTGCGAATGCCCGCCTGGCTAGCTACCACCCTCAAGTGGAAAATCTGTCGCCAAGCACCTAACGGTGTGTTCCGGCAGCTGTCCTTGAGAGTCAGTACTTCTAGGTTAGCCTGAACAACATCTTCGACCACATCATCACTTACCATCAGGTGAGATAGTGGTCAAAGGCTAACCTATAAAGAATATAATAAAAGACCCCAGACCTAATTGGAACCACATCTGATTCAAAGCCACCAAAATTTATCACTACTTTCTGTTTAGTGATATATTTGAACCAGCGCCATAAATAACCCCGAATACCATCATAATCTCCTTTACCTAATAAAATCTTGTGATCCACTCTATCGAACGCTTTTTGAAAATCCGTATAGGGTGTTGGCGGAGGGTGACAATGCGCACGCGCACATCCTTGGCTAGTGAGCGCTTCAAGGCAACGACGCATTCGCTTCCGTGTCATCGTCGAATATATTGTTGTCTGTAACACAAGATTTTTTTATTATAAATTTAGTTTTCAATGTCTTTACCCATTATAAACAGGCAACTACTTCGGCTCGTCTCTAGAATCGGTATACACCACAATGTACCTTCATTCTATTTTTACAGATAGATATAGTTATTTTGAATAATCGCACGAAATTGTATCTTACGGAAATCAATCGTTTTGAGAAATAAATTATTGAAGTTTTAATTTTAACCTTGATTTGCGTATATTGCACTTCTACTAAGTACATGACATAGCCTAATGGATTCAAAATATTCGTCTGTCTGTTCCTGACCGCGAATTATTCAGGTGGCTTAGATTAGGTCGAATGGTGTGCCAGAATGTATATAATAATTGTATTAATATTTATAATAGGATTCCCAAAGAAATTAAAATTATGAAAAGTGATTTATTTAAAAATAGATTATGTGACTGGCTATTATGTAAATGTTTTTATAGTTTAAAAGAGTTTATAGACCTAAGTGACAAAAATACTTTTTAATATTTGCACGCCTGCATGCAGGCAGAATACAAGAACGAATCGCCATAGTGTTTAATATCTTTTTTTTTTTTTTTTTTTTCTATTCCCGATAGGTTAGCCTTTGACCACTATCTCACCTGATGGTAAGTGATGATGTGGTCGAAGATGTTGTTCAGACTAACCTAGTATTACTGGCTCTCAAGGACAGCTGCCGGAACACACCGTTAGGTGCTTGGCGACAGATTTTCTACTTGAGGGTGGTAGCTAGCCAGGCGGGCATTCGCAAATCGCCCTACCACCATGCAAAAATGACTATGTATTCTTGTAAATAAATGATTGATTTGATTTGATCAGAACCGAATCGGAGCACCCACCTTCCAAGCAGTCTTGTCTGCCCTACCTACCCCTAAAATGATTTTTATAAGCCGGAGGCGCGGAGGGGGAGCGGCCATAGTCTACTGCGAAGGCGCAGCGAATACGCTGCGATGAGGTAGCAAGAAGACTAAAGCGCTGCGTACCCACAGCGCCGGAGCTGTCATAGAATTACTTAACTACTAATATTAAGACATTTGTCTCTAAGCCTAACTTTTTTTTGTTGTGACTAATTATTTTCATCTAAAAGAAGCTAGTTTTGAGAAATTTCATTAGTATTAAAAAAAAACTATAGGTTTCTGTAACCGCCTCCCCTCTATGGGGAATAATAATATTCCGCCCTCTTTCCCTCTTACCATAGCACAAAATATATACACATACCATGTCTAAAGTCCTTTCAATGTATGTAGATTCACATATTATTTTAAATTATTATTATTTCCAAAAAAATGTTTCCGGAATCCTCCACCCCTCTGGGGGCATTCTACAACTCCCCCTCTCCCCCCTTCACCCTTTTCTATAGTAGGTAAGTATGTATACGGATTTTAAAGTCCTTCCACTAATTCATCTTAGTCAGTTTAAAGGATTTATTCTAAGAATGTTGTATTTGGTACAAAATTATCTAACACCCAAGTTCAACTATTACTGCTTCCTTGAAAGTTCATAAACTGCACTATCATCAAGATTTTTTGCATATTTATCAAGCCAGCAGTTTAGGTTTTAGAGGGGGGGGGGGGGGGGGGCGCATCCACTTGGTTCTCAGCCGCATATATTTATGTATTTTGTGATTCTGTGATCCAGAAACTGCACACCTATATGTTTCATGGTTTTGTTCAAATAAATACATATATATTTTTATGATCAAGTATCCATAAATATGACCATGTTTTAATTACAAATGTTTGATAAACAGCTCGTCAGAGCTCAGTAACATTGAGACTTATATGGTTATAAATAATTGAAACAAATTGTTTCAGATAAGAGTTGAGACCCTTTAAATATTGCATCACCGGATGTCATTGCAATGAACAAATTTGTAGGTTATTTAATTTCCCTCAAAATAAAGAGCTGTATGATTTATGGTCTAACATATCTCAGACACATTGCCAATCATCAGCAAGGTACAGGAAAATATGTGCTCACCATTTCGACGGGAAGTATATTAACCTATAGCATCAAAACGACTCCTCTACCCATCAATCCCTACTCTCTTTACAAGAGAAGAGATTGACTCTAACCCCCTTATTCATAATCGTTTCATAACTTTACGATAGGTTTATAAAACGTCATTAGTACTGCGCAAAAGATTTTTCTTTTGCGCATTTTAGGAATTATACACATTTCCTAGGAGTTAGTATATTCGTCATTGTATAGTTTTTTGCATGGTGGTAGGGCATTTTGCGAATGCCCGCCCGGCTAGCTACCACCCTCAAGCACCCTCTGTGGCCAAGCACCTAACGGTGTGCTCCGGCAGCTGTCCTTGAGAGCCAGTACTTCTAGGTTAGCCTGAACAACATCTTCGACCACGTCGTCACTTACCATCAGGTGAGATAGTGGTCAAAGGCTATCAAGCATAAAAAAAAAAGTTAGTATACAATGACGGATTACATAGTGTTCCGTTAATATATATTCTACTTACCTACCTATTTCAGATACAACTAGCGTTCGCTGGGGCCCGCGGGTCATTAATTTAATAATAAATTATTTTCTTGGACATAATAAAATTGTGCCCCATTCCCCGACAGCCTGCACAGTGAACCTTTATTCAATTGTACTCGTAAACTATGCAAGCTCGGAAAGCCACTAGTTAATATATATGTAATAACAGTTACAGCTCAGTAGGTATATGGTAAAAGTGTCCCATGGGGTGTCGAGCTAGAATGTCACCCCTCCATCTCTACCGACTGGCTACTGGGTATTGTAAGAGGCGACTAAGGGTAGCACACCAGAACGTGGGCAGCAGCGCTTTCTGAGGAACTGATATCTCACACTGCGATCCCCAAGCCGCGTGCCAAGCGTGGGGATTATGGCAAAACCCCCATAATGGAGGAGGCTGTGTTTAGCAGTGGACAATCCAGCTGATACAGTATATGGTAAATGGCAAAGGAATCCCTTCAACATCTGGCAAAATTATGGTGTTATATACCCGTGCCCATTCGTGGGCAAATCGGTTTTATTACCAACTTGTCCATGAATAGCACATACATATTTTGGTATCTAGGTACTATTTTTGTTTTCTAGCGAGGATATGAACAATTCACCCGCCTGATTGTAAGCGTTACGCCTGTATAATACAGCTGCAGTGTCACCATTCACGTTAAGCCGCTGACAAGTGCTAAATAGCTTTACTTGAACAGATTTTTAGCAAAATGTATTTAGTTTGTAGCAGTAAGTAAATTATATGTTAATCTTGATCACATTATCTAAGGCCAAGAAAAGTCCGAAACACGTTTCCTTAAAATTTTCTCTATAGAATAAAATAGCAAAGTTGACTCTAAATATAGCTTCTAAGGTAAAGTGTTTGCACACTACTGCTTTGAGGCAGAATAAATAAATCAATTCAAAATAATTTATAAAGTCAAAATAATTTATTAAATTTAGGCGTCTACGACGATCTTAAGAAGGTCAATTGCATTCAGACAATTTACAAGCCATTGCAGGCTCACGAGCAGTACAAATGCCCCAACCCAGTACCAGTTAGCAGTAGTGACCATGCTGGATTGCAATGCTTATTCGCTGAGTCTTCCTTTTTAGTAGTTATTATAGTACATTACTGCAAAATCCAGTAAGTAAGCCTTCCTGGCCAAGTATGAGTTAACCGGACCGAACTGCGGCAGGCGAGGTCCGGTTATATACGAGGTAAGGATAGCTTTCTTGCTGGTTGAGGCTTGTATAATGCTTCTCTAGTTACTTGCTTACTAAATTAGTTTAATTAATATTAAGGTTACATTCATATTAGGGCAATTACTGATAGATATTGTGATCGATTTACCGGGGGCATTTATATTTGTTTGTTGTACATCTTGATCGCTTCTTACCGGACAGTTGTGAATAAGTCTACAGTAGAGTTCACTTTTTAGAGATGTGATGGCAACATTAATACCATTTTTGAGAAAAATACACTATAATGTTACAGGTGCACGTAATTTTTAATATTTCTAACAGTTTTAGGGGTAATTTATAAACTCATGTGCATTCTTGTCCAAGTCTAGATAATAAAATCAATATTATTTATCACTCGCGAATATAACGATAATGTAGAGTGGTTCTGAAACCTAGCTACGAGTTTTACATAGTAGTTTTCAACACCCTTGCTCGTAAAGTGAGCTTTATTATATCGTTCTTAGGGCCATAAACCGAACTATAACACCCTCGTGCATAATAATATTATACACTAGTGCGTAATAGAATTATCCCTACAAAGTTAAGTTAGTACCTAACTGCAAATTATATGCGAGTAAACAGAACATTTTCAATTTAATCGGGTAATTTATCCCTACAAAGTTAAGTTAGTACCTAACTGCAAATTATATGCGAGTAACCAGAGCATTTTCAATTTAACCGGGTAAAACAGATTTGTAACATCAAAGAGGTTTATATGTAATCAACCATAATGCATTTGCCAACAACCAAAAAAAAATTGCGCGCTTTTTTCCATAATTTTCGTAAGTTGTTTGTATCGCATTTGTGCAATATATTTTTTTTTCCTCGCAAGGGTGTTGAAAAAGTGCGTATGAAACTCGTGAACAACTTGTTCATTATACACTCGGCTGATTTACGCCCTCGCCTACGGCTCGGACTGCAACACACAGCCTCGTGTATTATGAGCAACTTAGCTCACTTGTATCATAATCTACTATTATGCAACGGTCATATAATAGGGGTTATTAAAACACGAGTGTAGGTTCACTCATATAGTTGAAATAAAACGAAAGTGGAAAATGAGTTTAATATTTATTTACTACTAGCTGTACCTGCGACTTCGTTCGCGATTGCCATACCTGCAGAACACAGAAAAGAGAATAGTATTATATTTCTCTATGCTGCAGACTAATTATTCACATTTGAGCACTGTTTATCTCATAAGCAACGCAGTGGTCTGCGGTGAAGCATTCTTAGTTTTGTTTTTTTTATGTTATCGTGAATGGACAAGCGTGAGGCCCACCTGATGTTAAGCGGTATCCTCTGCCTATAACAGATGCATTTCATCACAAGTTACGAACTGCACTGCGCCCATCACCTTGAGACATACCTGTTAAGTCTCATTTTGCCTGTTATTTCACTGGCTCTCAAGGACTGCTGCCGGAACAAACCGTTATGTGCTTGGCGACAGATTTTCTACATGAGGGTGGTCGCTAGCCAGGCGGGCATACGCAAAATGCCCTTCCACCATGCGGTGAAGCTCAAGCTCTGGGCGGGATTCCAACCATGGACCTGCTGCGCGGCAGTCCATAGCCAATGCCACTGAGCCATCACTGCTTCAGAAAAGCATAGCTCAGAAAAGAGCTTTATACTTTGGGTTTGAAAACTCCCGAATTGTATTTTCCTGAAGACAGTAGTTAAGTAACTCAGAGAGTTCCATCGCGGTTCTCACAATAAATGTTGAAGCAAAGTGCTTTGTGCGTTTCTTTGGAATTTCGATTTTAAAACGGCGTTTTACGCGAGGTTCGCCTTGTTTTGCGGTAGAACGAAAATATATTAGATTGTATTACATGGAAGTATCCATTGCGCAGTCTCCAAAATGTATCCGGAAATAGATAGTTAAATAAACTAATTGTGGCGAATGTTCCAGATTTTAGAGTTTTATCTTAACAAGCTTGCAAAACTAAATAAGGGTGCTGGGCTGCCCGTGGGGTGCCGGGGTGCCCATGGGGTGCTGGGCTGTCCGTGGGGTCACTATTCTAACAAAAAAAGAATACTTCAAATCGGACTACGCGTTTACAACTAAGTGTACATTTTGACTTTCATCCCCATTCTCAGGAATGGAATGAGGGAACCGTGCTGAATTTCGGGATAAAAAGTATACAATGTCGTTCTTCGTAGTATGAACTCAAATCTTGTTAAGTTTCATTGAATTCCATTATACACACAGACAGACAGACACACAAAAAAAAAACAGTTTTGGCATCAGTGTCGGCTACAGAGTGCTCTCAATGTTGTTTTTCAAAATATCTGCCATGTACAGCATTTCATCTGTTACAGTTTTATTATAAGTAAGTATAGAAAATAATTGTTCAAATTATGAATGTTGCAATTATGAAATTGAATATTAATTATGGAGCTGGCAGAGGCATTATTGTTACTCGGAGTTGGGGTTGGAATATTTATGTTTACTTCTTTGGCCTTGTTTTCTTTAGGACACATGATTGTGTTTGATAATTGAATCTTACATATTTACGGACTCTAGTAATTCATATTTATAGTATGTGCTCCTTATATTTATGCTATAGCAATAATCGACAAAAACGAGCTCGAGACTTCAGTCAGGTACGAGTAAGTATAATTATGAATTTATCAAGATTGAAAAGCATGAAATCCATTTATTAACAAATATGAAATTGAATATTAATAATAAATTGTAAATAATGGGTACTACCCGGGAGCTGTGATTAGAGTAAAGCCTGGAAGGGAGCGTGAAGTCCAGATATACGCCTTAGTCGAACCCGTTTCGTGGGAGGTTCTCAGCAGTTGAGCACTTCTCACGTGTACACTACACTACATGCTTAGGAAAACCTTAATAAAACCAGACAAGTAGTTTGACTTTATCAAGCGGTTAGAGCGGTACCAAACGCGGCTTATACGTGTAGGCAATATTCGAACGTGCCACATCTTGCACTTTTAAGCAGATATCAGGCGCATCCAGACTAAAAAGATACTAGAGTAGTAGAGAGTCTTTCTATCTATCTATCTAGAGTACCTATTTATTCTGTGACTAGACTAGGAATCTTCTTTGGGCCTCCAGTCGAACTACTTTTCGGGATTTATTATTTATTTTTATACACAGAACACTAGCTATAGGTCAGCAGATTGAGTAGGGATCGAATGCGGTCTTTTATTTCATCCTACCCTTAGGGGCAAGTATGTTTTTGCTGGTTGCACCGGAAGGTCGATCAACTTTTGGAACTGGGAAAAGACTTCTTACTAGCATATACCTATATACTTAGTATGATGATATGATCACATCGTGACATGTATCAGCGTATTTTCTTTGTGAACCGCCTCGAATTTAAACCAGAATCGTTATTTTATTCTATCTTAAATCTTATCGAAAACGAAATGTCCCCGCGAATCATGACTTCCTCCTACCAAATGCCACTTTGTTATAACCCAGAAATCGATATCAATTTGTTTCCGTGTACAATGATTCCCGTTTCATTGTAAAATTGTTCGTTATTTCGATTATACCATCAGTTTCCTTACAATGACTATATTATTTTATTTATTTACTACCTGTACCTGCGACTTTGATCGCCGTGCAAACAAATTATTCACATTTGAGCACTGTTTATCTCATAATACTCGTAAGCAACGCTGTGGTCTGCGTTGAAGCACTCTTAGTAAAGCATAGCTCAGAAAGGAGATTTTTCCGGAATCTCGGACTACGCGTATCTAAATTACAACTAAGTGTACATTTTGACTTTCATCCCCTTTCCCGAGGGAACCATGCTGAATTTCGGGATAAAAAGTGTACAATAACGTTCTTCGTAGTATGAACTCAAATCGTGTTAAGTTACATTGAATTCCATTCGGTAGCCCATGGGCTGCTGGGCTGCCCATGGGGTGCCGGGCTGCCCATGGGGTTCCGAGCCCACTCGTCACTATTCTAACAAAAAAGAATAATTAAAATCGGACTACGCGTTAGTAAATTACAACTAAGTGTACATTTTGCCTTTCATCCCCTTTCCCGAGGGAACCGTGCTGGATTTCGGGATAATAAGTATACAATAATCTTCTTCTATATATGATATGAACTCAAATCGTGTTAAGTTTCATTGAATTCCATTCAGTAGCCCATGGGTAAGTTTATAGTTATGTGCGGGATTCAAACCCGCGTCATCCACCCACATAACCGGGGTATGCTCTGACCGACTGAGCTAACGTGTCAATTTAATGAGACCACATGAGAAGCACCAGCTTTCGAATATAATAAAAAATATCATAATCGGTACACCCTGTAGAGAGTTAGTAGATAACACAACCAAAAAAATTGTCGAATTGAGATTCTCCTCCTTTTTTTGAAGTAAGTTATATATGTTGCTACAGCGCGACGAGGATATAATAGCGTTAAATAGCAAATTAATTCAAAATAAAACCGTATTAATAATAATTGTCATTGTTTCACCTTATCTGGAAGATAATAATACAATACAATATTTACAATATTTATCGAAAATGCTATGAACGATACATTTAACGAATCGTATCGCCCATTGCAAGTATGGAACTTTTTTATTTTATTGTGACGGAACAAGCTCGAGGCCCACCTGATGTTAAGCGGACTAACCTCTGCCTATAACAGATTCGTCACAAGTCACGAATTGCACTGCGCCCGTCACCGAGACATAGCTGTTAAGTCTCATGTGCCTGTAATTTCACTGGCTCTCAAGGACTGCTGCCGGAACACACCGTTAGGTGCTTGGCGTCAGATTTTCTACTTGAACCCTCAAGTAGAAAATCTGTCGCTAGCCAGGCGGGCATTCGCAAAATGCCCTTCCACCATGCGGTGAAGCTCAAGCCCGCGGCGGGATTCGAACCATGGAACTGCGACATGGCAGTCCATAGTCAATGCCACTGAGCCATCACTGCTTCAAAACTGTTGTCGACAACTCATATCGACGGCTTACGATCGTGAAATTGTGGACAGTATGTTGATTATTACGAAATGGAAATTTCGATACTAGACTGCTTTTGCAAGTTATTTACCGGGGAAATGAGTTTTTCTGAAAATAATTATGAAATCATTTTTATTTTCATAAAACAGTATGTTTTTGATGAATACAACAAACTACAGAAAATTGTAACGAAATTATAAAATGTATCAGTATCGGATTGAATTTTAAATTCTAATTCAAAGAAAAAATTACGGTTATGACAGCTGACTGAAGTTATCTTCCAGAGAGGTGTCTACATGGTGGAAAAAAATGTTTTTTGTAATGGTCGTTATTATATTTGTTCAGCATATTCGTAAACAAATAAAAACCCAACAACATTTTTCTGCCCGCTGTAAAAAGAATAAACAAACACGATTAAATGTGCGTGCGAAAACTTTTATTTAGGTACTATTGTTCTTGTCCTCATTAACAAAATTAAAAGATATAAAAAGAAAAAAATATGTTATAACATTTCAAAAACAATTTAGTTACGGTCGTTAGTTTTAGTACTTAGTTAAGTACCTGCTAATAATATTCATTTAGAGGAATTTAATATAGGCCAAAACAATAATTCTATTTATCGGGTACTATATAGTACCACCAACTTAACTGTGCAGTTGGCGAGGGCGCTGCTGATCAAGGAAATCAACTACAAACTGTCACAATTTGAAGGAATGTTGTAGTTCTTTTTTCTGCCACCTGAACAGATAAGTTGGTGGGTCTGTATCTTACTAGTTGTTGAAATGTGCACGGGTAGGACCACAGAAAAGAGAAAGCAATATATTTCTCTATGGGTAGGACCGTGAGCTCACATCTAATATCGTTCTCAATGCCTTGCGTGAGGGCGAGTACAATTATTTTCGATATTCGGAATAGATTCCTGAAACACTCTTCCGAAAGTTCGATAGGTAAGGTTGTTATCGTTCGTCAACCTCTTATCTACAGCACTTGGCTATTTCCATTAGCCCATCGCTATTTTATCAATAACTAGCGGTCCGCTCCGGCTTCGCACGCGTATAAAATATGTCATTAACTGAAAAATGATCAAAATCGATCCAGTATTTTGATTTATTCATTACTGCCCGTGGCCCGCACGCGTTAAATTTAGAGTAAAACAATTCTTCTTTCCCTAAGCCATGAAGATTTCCTGCTATCTTTGGAATATCTAAATTCATACACTACATTTTTACTTATTTACTTTTTACACTACTACACGCTCCCGCCGCCGCTCGGGTCGGCCGGAACCGCCGCAAACTCTACGTCCCGCAATTTGTAAATCTGTAATATATTCGAAAATATTCATTTAAAGTACATTATTTTAATAAATCTCGTAGGGTTCAGCCTGTGTTTGCAATGTAAGCGGAAAAAATGTAATTATTTACGACATGGATATAGGGTCAGAGAAAGCGACTTTGTTTTATACTATGTAGTGATAGTGATAAAAAGAGCCCAATAGTTCATTTTGTCGTAGTTATATCGAGCTTTTCTTTAAACCTCATAAAACAATCGTTAAAATCTACAAAATAGACGATCTCAGACGTCATTTTAAAGTTTCCTGCTAGGTTAAGATTCGTTAATTTTAACGAATGTTAGCCGAATTTAATTACCTATCATTTAAGTAGGTTTCATACTTGCAACGTCGACAAAACATCGATGTAACCCGTTTTATCGAATATTTATTTAAAATTTTAAATGTCAAATTTTGCGATCGGTAGCTACGGTACTTGCGCTGCTGCCTTTACTAACACTTACTTCCATAACATTAATTTGGAAAAAATGCAATTTGGCTCTGCGCGTCGCTCGTCACGCTGGGACTTTACTTTTTATGTCCATGAATTTGACTTGTAGCGAGTTTCTGAGTTTTTCACTCCTAAACACAGTAGTTTTCGCACACTACTGCTTTATATAGATAGAATATATGAAATAGCGACGGAACCCACAAGGACAAAATGTTGCTAAAAAGACAGACCTACCACCTGGAAATCAACATCCAACTGCTTTGTTCGTGTACTGTACGTGCAGGAGACTAAATGTGTGTGAGTGGTGACAGAAAAATCAACAATAATATTCATCATAACTATGTAGTCAAATGCGAACGGGCCCAGAACGCTTTTTTAAAAAGAAAACAAATTACATTTTATACGTCTATTCACGGTAAAGAACAACTTAATTCTAACTTAAAATAAATGATTCTATTAGTCACCGGACGCAGAAGATGAGTCGTGTGATGCGATAACGCGGGTGCGTTATCGCATCACACGACTCGTCTTAATGCAACGCTGCAGTTTGTTGCTATGCTTAATCAGCACGTATGGTGATTGTGTGGGGTTCTGGTCGCATGACTTCTCCCCCCTGAGATTCGAAATTATCCGAAGGATTTGGAGAATTTCAAAAGATACATTTATATCCCATATTTCTTAGTCTAATGTAAAAGGCAACTCCTAAAATGGCTAAAATATTACTAAATCACATATATACGATAGGAAAAATTTAAGTCATGTGCGGGATTCGAACCCGCGTCCATCCACCCCTTGAGCCGGGGTATGCTCTAACCACTTGAGCTAACATGTCATTGGCAATCAAATACAATGCAATGGTCAAAATGCTGACACTGTTAAACCTAATTTCACTGTATTCGTTTTCAATGTCACTTTTCACTGTTTTCACTAACATCTTCACACTTTCAAAATCTATGTGTTCTAAGAGGACGGGTTTTATATTAATCTTCAATCTTCATGTTACTGATATGCGGAAGGTTGACAATTGGTAGTTTGCTGTACTTTAGGCTGTCTACTTGATGTGGCCGGATTTTCATAGAAAATCTACCTATTTTTACTTCACATATGTCTTCGAGTGTTACGATATAAGTTCCTTGGACATTCTGTTGAAATATTTCGTTCATACATAGTCTTTGAAGAACGGATTTCTCTTTGGAGAATAGGATCCACCTATTAGGCTGGACACGTTGAATTAAAATGCTCTCCAAATTTACTGGTATCAGGGTGCATTTACTGGTGTCATTAGAATACTTCATAAGATTGGTTATGCATATGTCTTCTATAAATTGGGATGTTGAACCTTCAAAACACATGTAACTATCCGTTGCAATCAGCTGACATAATTCGACAAGTGGCTTGGAGAAAAGTCCTTTCACTATCAGGTAAGGATATTTAGGTAAGGTGATGTAGGTTTTGTGATTATGGGTAATAGGAATTGGGTACAATTTGTAATACATGTATACATACCTCCCTAGCGATTAATGGAATGTCTAACAAAAATGCCTTTATAATAATAGTTTGCTCAATTTTCACAAGATTTTCCTGACTAACTTTACACACTAACCTTTCAGTTTTCTCAATATTCTTAAGTATAGTTAATAAATCATCAGATTCAATAATGGACTGATGTAAAGTCTTAAGTTTACTAAAAGTTATTACGGTTTCTATCTCATTCAACTTGACAGAAAGGCCTTGAAAATTGTGCAAGATTAACGAGTAAGTGTTCAATATTAAACTACTCAGAAAGTTATAACTATTTTTACCCTGTAAATTCAGTAGGTCGTTTTGCACTTCTTTGAGTCTTTTGTCAAGCTGAATTACATTTTTATGAATTGACTGCGTTATATTACCAAAACCTTCAACAATTTCAGAGACCAGAGTTAACTTTTTATTAATTATGTTCTGATTTAATTTTATGTTTTTAATCAACTGGTTATATCTAATAGCGTCGTCATTATCCAAATTACCCGTTATAATTTTGATTATAGAACCTACCGGGTTCAGTATGCCTCTCTTTACTCTATAAGTTGGGATTAATTGCTTATATTTATTTATTGTTTGATTCATCATATACTCTACTTGTAACTTAAAATTTAAGAATAGCATTATATTATAAGTTTCATTATAGTTGGCGTCTACTAAGCCGTTAAGATCATAATACTTATCAATATTCGAATTTAAATCGTTAGTAATAATACTTAGATCTAATTCCCTAACTATAGTCCATTTATCATTGCTGATGGCTGCGGTCTCCTCCTTTATAGGTAGGATTCCTAGAGAACCTTCAAGTGACTGCAGTTGAAGGGCCTGGAATAGGTTCGCTGTCATCAGGACCAACACGACGATCTGGATGCGTCTGTGAAGGACGTTTTATATCTTTGATAGGGACTCTACATTCTCGGTTTCTCGCAATCACTGGCACCACATTCCTATCTACCGGACCTGTTACCTTTACCTTTTCATACCTAGCTTTGTCTTAACTCCGACCAACATTAGTTCCTTTACAATATATTACGTCTTCAGTGGCAATATTGAACTCAGTTTCATCTCCCTTTTTGTTCCTAGCTACTTCCTTGATTTTACCATTTTATCTGTCAGATTTTTATAGAGATTTTCAGTCCTTTTCTTATGATCACGCATCAAAACTTGCATGAACTCCTTATCGAAGTTAACATCAAAAAAAATTTTGGCTTCGGTATGCCCGTACACAACTTCAAAAGGTGTAAGACCTGTTACGGAATGAATTGAGTGATTATACGCCATAATAGCGTAAGTCATAATGGATGAAGCGACAGTTGACTTTTGCTCTTATTTGGCCAATCTATAGATTTCGATAAGAGTTGAGTGAAACCTTTCCACAAAGCCCATGGAATTGGGGTTGTTGGGTGTTCCTAACTGTAGATCAATTTTGTAAAATTCTAATAGTTCTTTAATTAAATGATTATTGAATTCAGTTCCTGAGTCACAACTTATTTTTTGCGGTGTTCCGTATAATGAAAAATATTTGATAAGGGCACGAAACACTTCTGGAGCAGACTGATTACATACTTCGAAAGCCTGTCCTAATTTACTAAACGCATCTATTCAACAACTCTTGGAATGGCCTATTTTGGGTTTGAGTAAGAGTAAGTGCCGGTTTCAGAAGTTTACGGTCGTACTTCATTTTTTTACAGAGTTCGCACCCATTAATGACGGCAGGTACTGTAACGACCATGTTAGACCAATAGAAAGTCCTTTTAAGGTGAGATACAGTTTCCTTTATGCCACGATGACAATTCTTCCCTACATGATATTTATTAATAATACTTCTCTGCTCATCCTCATCCTCCACGTACACTAATCTTTCCATCCATTCAAAAATCTTAACCGATCCCTTCTTAAATAATTCGATTATTGCCTGTGCGAACTCAACCCTATGCTGTTCATCTTCAAAATAGATAAAATTGATTTTAGGTCTAATGTATCTCCTAAGAAAGTTTATGATTAAGTCCTGTCGCTTCAGTGAACTTCTAATATACTTTGTTTTTTATTTGAAATATTTTTCACTGCAATTTCATCTTTAAACCATTTTAATTCAACATGTTTTCTTTGAAAAAAAATGATAGTGTTCGGTGCTTTTTTATAGCCTGATAGGTTAGCCTTTGACCACTATCTCACCTGATGGTAAGTGATGATGTGGTCGAAGATGTTGTTCAGGCTAACCTAGAAGTACTGGCTCTCAAGGACAGCTGCTAGAATACACCGTTAGGTGCTTGGCGACAGATTTTCTACTTGAGGGTGGTAGCTAGCTAAGCGGGCATTCGCAAAATGCCCTACCGCCATGATATAGCAACAGCCATCCTAAGACAACAACCGGCACCGACGGCTTAACGTGCCCTCCGAAGCACGGAAACGCTCAGTAGTAATGTCACCCATCCAACTCATGACCGCGGGCGATGTTGCTTAACTTTACTGATCGGTTGAGAACAGCTAAGTAAACTTCGCTACGAGCGCTTCAAACTAACAAGCTTAAAATAAGCAAACAAACATCACTGGTCGCGGGCCGCTCATAAATAAGCAGCGGTCCGTGGTTTGGACAACCCTGGCTTAGGACAAAAACACAACAGTTTTATAAATGATTTATCACATAATAACGATAATAGATTAGAATTTATAGAAATTGTAATCTATTATTGTTATATTTTTTTGTTTTATTGTTGTATTTATTAGAGTTATCTTATAAATTATCATAGTAAACGTTAAAGCATTCAAATTAAGTCAGTGAGCTGTGTCACTATGCTAGAGAACGTGGTAGGATTACGAAATGGCTGGGAATGGCGATAACATCACTAAAATTGCTTTTGGCGTAAATTTGAAGGCAGCATAAACCTTACTCTACAGCACAGCGCCATCAAAGACAAAGTTTTTAAACACAGTTTTACAAAATCATACTAAATTTTGACAGGTTAAGTCAAATCTCATCAGATATCTAAACAGTGTGGCCACATAACGGCATTTAAAGATTTAAAAAAAAACATCCCTTGGATACCTGTCGTGTGTTCGACTGTTCTATGATGATGATGATTATTATTACTAAGGAACGTCTGAAGGTTTTAAAGGGTGTAGGCCTGAGAGTGTTCATAATATAGTTATTACATATAATTATTTTAATATCTTTCCTTTCACATAATTATGAATAAAATATCCGATACCTAACGGTATCGATTCATTTGTTTCAAGAATTCTTATCTTGGTAACTAACTTGTATAAACGAGTAAATAACACTATTTTGGAAACCCATACTTGATTACCCTGGATAGTTTTATGTAACATGAATTTCACATTAAGTCAAAAATAACTTCGGAACATTGTTAGTCTGAGAACATTTTATACGAAAACCATTCCCAATATTTTTGCTCGTGTGCTTAATTTTTTATGTCAATCATGTGCTACAAATGTCATAAAAATACGTTGATAAAGGTCCTCAATTCTAAATTAGTATTTGTGCTTTAAATGACATAAAATACCCTAGAAGTAGGGCTTAGATTTGACAACTGTCAAAGTGTCAATTGATGTCGTATTTCTCCGTATTGATTTCATTTTTGGGATACAAAGGACATAAAAATTACAAATTAATAAATAAATAAATTGATCTTAGGTCTTATAGCTGTCATACGTAAGAGTAATTTCTATGTACTTATTATGTCATTTTAATCCAAAATATGAAATACAAACGGAAAAATATGACATTAACAGTCATTTTGACAGCTGTCATGCTTGAGATATATTTTCAGATAACCATAATGTAATTTGTACCTAAAACATAAAATTAAATACCAGATAAATACTACATCAACTGTCACGTCGACAGTTGTCACACCTATGGTTGCGGTATTGTTAGTTCCAATAGGTATATATAATCCATCAACTTGATTTGGTACAATGGATTACTAGAATAACAGTTCTGGGCATGCAGGGCACGCTGCCAACTGGTAGAGGGCTGGAGTGTTTAGACTGCCTGCAAGCCTGCAATGGCAGCTAGGTTGACTAAATGCTTTCGTTGTAGTTTTTTTTATTTTTTTTATTGTGATGGAACAAGCTCGAGGCCCACCTGATGTTAAGTGGACTAACCTCTGCCTATAACAGTTGCAATTTATCACAAGTCACGAATTGCACTGCGCCCGTCACATTGAGACATAGTGGTTAAGTCTCATTGTGCCTGTAATTTCACTGGCTCTCAAGGACTACTGCCGGAACACACCTTTCGGTGCTTGGGGACAGACTTTCTACTTGGGTGGTAGCTGGCCAGGCGGGCAATCGCAAAATGCGGTGAAGCTCAAGCCGTCGGTGGGGATCGAACCAGGGTACTGCGGCACGGCAGTCCATAGCTATTACCGCTCGGCCATCATTGCTTCAAAAAAGTAGCTAAAAGTATTTAGTATTGTTAGCAGCATTTTGTTAAAATACATACCGGTAAAAAAACTTGATGTACCGTTGTTTACAGTATGTAGTTTAGTTACAACTATTCGTCTAACACACGCAATTAGACATTTTTAAAATTCAAATTTCATTATATTTTAAGTTATATCCTATTATCAATATTAACTTGATAATAGGATATAACTTGATAATTGAATAAAAAAGTTTACTTTAAATCCATTTCTTTTTTTCAGCGCATTATATATACTTACCGACTTTTAAATTGTAGAATATTATTTCAAAGAAAGTAATTCCAATCTACTGAAATAAATTGCATGAAAAACTTAAAACATTTATTTGAAAAAACTTGTAATAGAAAATAAATACGTAAACAAGCTAACATTTTGTGGTATAACGCCATCCACGCGTATCTAAAGCTGGGAACGCACTACAGAGTTGCGTCGCGATGCGGAATCTGAGCGACTGTCACTACCTAATGCATTTACAGAGGTGCAGAGCAGTGCTGCAGCGAAGTGACGCTACTTGACTTTTTCGTTCACAATAGCAATGCGGCGTAGCAGAACGGTTCTTCCAACTAATGGCAAAAATCGAAATGGATGAAGTCGTCGAAGTAAAATAATCGTGATGCCTTGCAAAGAGGCAAATAGAGCTGAAAAATTAATTTGTGTTCTATTTGGGTGAAAGATAGAAAAAATCTCGTTTGAAAGAAACTCTTTTCCACGACTCTCAGAGATAATGGTCGATTTCACACAGATTTTAGAACGTAAAATAAGGTTTTATGAATTGTTGAAACGTGTAATTGATTTAATTAATCAATGAAACGTTTTTTTTTAAATTTAACTCCATTAAATTGTTCACGCGCCGTTATATACATAAGTGCTAAACTGACCAAACCTAATTATAGTACACTAAAAATGCCTGAAAACTCTTCTACTGGCACATCGCCGGCGCTGATGCGGCAGGATCGCTTCGCTCGCCCTGCTCTCGGGTTTTTGTGGTCACAAATAAACCAACACTCCTTCTCGCTTCGCTCGTCATCGTACCTATGTATATATTATGACTGCCCTACCAGATATTATAATAAACAAAAATAGTTACAGAACTATTACCAAACATAAATACAAAAATATGCTATGTCAGAATATATTTATATCAAAGAATATTATATTATTCGAGCAGTACCTATATATCATGTAAGTGGTAGGTATATATAAACATTGTATCAAATATTATATACAACATCAAATAAAATTATAAAAACAGTACGTTCTGACAAAAGTAAATTACCTACCTATGTGAAAATATGCATAATGAATTAATGAATTTCGAACAAAAAGAAACGCGCCCAGGTAGGTACAGCCGTAATTGAGCTAATATATAGTTCAATGACAGCTGTACGTTTATTCCATAGACAACTCGATTTTTGACACGACACAGCAACTACCGCAAGAGGAGCACTCTCATGCACTGAGTATCTCTCATGATACTTCAACTTTCTCTTCCTGTTAACGATGCTGACCTACACGAGTACCTATGTATATGTGCTGGTCTTTGCCATATCGTCACTCCCCTTCATATAAACATTATCCAAGCTCCTTTTACCTTCTTCTCCTTTTGCTTTGTATATGTATGTATATACTCCACTAAACCAGACATCCTCGGGCCAATTATAATACTTTTTGAATCAAGAGGTATCTAGATATAAAGCATAATCGCCTCGGATTATATACCTTGTTGACCGAGATACAGAACAGCGGCCCTACAAAGGGCATCTAGTCTAGTATATATACCTATTTGATTTAGTTGCGCCTTATCGATTGTCAAGCAGTGTAAAATTTGTAAGCTCATAAATAACATTATTAACGTGGTAGTAGATATTTGAAAGACATAGGTATTAAATAATACAATATAATGGAAGGGACTGCTGGAATAATCATTCCAATTGTGACTGTAGGTGGCACGAGTTGTGTAGCTTAATTTATATATATGAATACAAAACTCGATATTCGTAGCTCTGCAGTACTTAAATCTGTTGCAAGATAACCGCCGCTGCAGTTGCTATAATATTCGAGTCTTGAATAAACAACTAAATATGTTGTGTGGTAATTTATCTCTGTTGAACATAAGAATTGTGTTTTTGGTGTGTGCGTTGGTACATTTATCGGTGACAGCGTTTGTGACTCTCAGAATAGATACTACTGTGGACGATGACCCGAAAATAAAGGCATACAACAGCGTGAGATGGAAACTGCTAACTTGTTGGTTTAATGTGAGTACTAGATGCAAAATTTTCCAAAACTATTACAAGCGCTTGGTTGATGCGACGCGTTGCATTTTCAACTTTACCAACGGACAATGCTGCCGGCATCCTGGGATTCCTGGGCATGGTGCAAACAGAGGCCCGATTCTCTTAGCTATTGAACTTCTTCTTGTTTTGAATTGCATGAAATTTGAAGTTTTTCACAGTCTGCCCGCAATTTAGTTTAGATCGCAAGTCAGTGGCTTGCTATCAATCTTTGACATATTTGGTATTCTGTAAGCTATTATGTTGCGATTGCGTTGCTACAGTGGCATAAAATATTTTGGAGGATTTGAGATAGAAAAATAGCATAATGATCTAAATATATTTATTTAATGTATTGTTTCCTAGAAAACCACTGTATTGATGTTTTGACTGATGCTTGATTGATATATAGAAGTTTTCTTCATTATTTCAATGGCAAAAATTGCAAGCCATAGCACAGCCATACCATAGCGTCGCGATTGCTATACAACTGCGATTAGGAGCTAGAATTAGCAGACTACCAAATTTTATTAACAGCAGTTCGATAGCAGAAGCATCGCAGTAGTGTGGCGTTTGGTCAATAGCTAAGAGAATTGGGACCCTTGTATTGGGCTAGAGCACTTGGACTTCCTGTAGGCATGCAATGGCCTTTAGGTGGCCTAAATGCCTTGGTTGTAGTAGCTGTAGTATGCGACTGAACATGTATAGGTATCTTAAAAATATAGTGCGACTGAACATGTAAAGGTATCTACAGAATTAGTACAAATGGATATTTAACCCACATCTGATGGTGAGCATTGATGTGGTCGAAAGTGGCAAACAGGCTTAAACTAAGAATGGGAACTGGCTCTCAAAGAAAGCTCCTGGAATAAACCGTTAGAAGCATGGTGACATATATTCTACTTGGGGTGGTAGCTATCCAGGTGGGATTCGTAAAATACGTACACCATACGCTACAAAACTTACTATAGTATAGTTATCTACTAAAATTTGAAAACCATTTATTGAGATATTAATTTATATTTTTATATTTTTTATGTGGAAAAACTGTTGAATGTACCTCAAACTAATGGAACATAGGTATAACTACGAAGTACTCCGATCCTTTTGAAGACTACCGGGACGAGCTTCATTGAGGTTGGATTGCTTATGCCATAAAGTGCTTTAATGGGTAGTGGCTGGCCAAGGAACTAAAATCAAAGAAAGCCTTTAGCCAATGCAGTCAATAAGTTTCCCAAACTCAGACATCTATCTATAATCTATACTTATATACTACTGTATCTATAACTATAACTAGGGTTGATTAGGAGTGAAAATGGGGAGGAAATATACTGCATACTACTGCTTGCCGTCTAAGTGTAAACAACGTACAAGTTTTATGTACGTTGTTACATATACGTTTGCTATAATTACATATGAAAGCCTTGTTTGTCAAGCTCTGTGGTTGTGTATTTTTTTCGGCAAAACCTTTACAAACCAGTGAGTATTAAGCACCTAACGGTGTGTTCCGGCAGCAGTCCTTGAGAGCCAGTGAAATTACAGGCACATGAGACTAAACAAATATGTTTCAAGGTGACGGGCGCAGTGCAATTCGTCACTTGTGATGAAATGCATCTGTTATAGGCAGAGGTTAGTCTGCTTAACATCATGTGGGTCTCGAGCTTGTTCCGGCACAATAACATTAAAAAAAAACTTTAAAACCTTCTTAATCACTAGCTGCCCTGACCTACGACAATTCGCAGTATACCCGCTGTGGCGTCATCGCTTACCTGTACCGCTGCGTCCGCAGGGCTGGCCAACGCACCGCCTCTGTTTGACCTAGCCTGTTTAGCGCCTGCACTTACGGTAGTGTTGCCAGACGTCCGGGAAATCCGGGATAGTCCCGGAATGGGGTGTCTTGTCTCGTGTCCAGTAATTTCTCTCTACTGTCCCGGAATTGAAGAGTATTAGGTATCTCACAAACTTACGCACACAACAACAGCAAACAAAATCCCGCCTGTCCTTTAAAATTGCTGTACCACACTTCGCACCTTCATCAGGTTAGACTGCGGTCAAATATTTGTTCATATAAATTTAAAAAAACCTTTAGCTCAAAGTACCAACTTTCTTTTTTACTCCAGATATGTCCAGGAATTGATATACCATGATCTGGCAACCCTAACTTAGGGTGTAATTCGTACTCGTTGCGCAAGGCAGACCCGCAACCATAATCTTGTACGGAGCAGCTGCCACAACACTTACAAGGCGCGATTACATTCATCTTAAATCGTACGTTAAAACTGTAGACATGGAGGAACTAAAGTGTGGTGGCTGCCATAGGTTAATAAATGATAAAAAGTTCATGAATTGCATGCAATGTGCTAATCTATCTCCAAAGTGATACCAAGTATTAAATGAAGATAATAAGCGTAACTGGAGATGCTATGAATGCAGCAGTAAGTTATCTAACTTAGATAACAAATATACTGCTGTGCGTTCTGCTGGCTCTGCTCCGTCAGGGTCATCAAAACCCATACCCGTAATAATAAATGACTCGGACGGTGAACGTATACTATCCGGTAGTAGCGTTACTCTGCTTAGAAATCCCTGTCCACACAGCTTAGCTTTTTTTTATTCCTGACAGGTGACCCTTTGACCATTATCTCACCTAATGGTAAGTGATGATGTGGTCGAAGATGTTGTTCAGGCTAACCTAGAAGTACTGGCTCTCAAGTACACCTGCCGGAACTCACCGTTAGGCTTGGAAACAGATTTTCTACTTGAGGGTGGTAGCTAGCCAGGCGGGCATTCGCAAAATGCCCTACCACCATGCTATAACGACTGCCACCCTAAGACAACAACCGGGACCGACGGCTTAACGTGCCCGCCGAAGCACGGAAGCGCTCAGTAGTAATGTCACTAGCGGTCATCCATCCAACTCATGACCGCGGCGGACGTTGCTTAACTTTGCTGATCGGTTAAGAACAGCTAATCAAACTTCGCTACGAGCGCTTCAAGACATAACAGAAGAGAAAATGAAAGAGATACCTAATGCTGATAAATGAGAGATTATGGCTGTTGTTGAGTCTTGTGATAGCGGTTTGTCAGATTTTGCTCCAGTGCGCTGACTATCATGAACCACTGTCATTCGTAAGTAAGCATATGACGAATTACGGAAGGAGATTGCGGACGTGAAGCAACTATTAAGCGCTACCAGCTTTGATTTGAAAGGGGTTAAGGACGAGAACAAAAACCTCAAAGAAATCATAACCTCATAGTCAATTAAGACCACGGCTCTAGTAGAGGAGAATCTGAAGCAGCAACAATGGTCAAGAATGCAAAATATAGAGGTTACCGGAATTCCGGAACATAAAGAAGAAGATACATCAGAGATTGCCTTGAAAGTTGCCCAACGTGTTTTTTTTTATGTTAAGTGGACTAACCTCTGCCTATAACAGATGCATAAATTCAACCGAATTGCACTGCGCCCGTCACAGTGAGACGTACAGTTGGTAGGTCTCATGTGTCTGTAATTTTACTGGCTCTCAAGGACAACTGCCGGAACACACTGTTAGGTGCTTGGCGACAGATTTTCTACTTGAGGGTGGTCGCTAGCCAGGCGGGCATTCGCAAAAAGCCCTTCCACCATGCAAAATATCGGTCTCCACCTTGAATCGTCGGATATAGAGTTCACACACCGCGTGTAACCAAGACATAATCGTGACGTCACAGACGCCATCACGTCAGTATATAGTCGCACAGTTTTTTCCGTTTTAAAAATAGTAAATGTGTTTAAATATACGAGTATCCATTGTTAAACTATTATTCAAAGTACAAACAACCTGTATCAGTGTTTGTGAGTCATTTAGCTCCTTAGAAAGTGCATTAAACCTTATCGTGATTTGTGATCTTGTGGTGTAGTAATATAAAATTATAGTGGGTAGTATCTTGATATTAGACGGCTACGTTGACATCTTCTGCACGATAATACCTTGTTCAAGCGCCATCTAGGTTTGACATCTGAAGAATAATTGGCGCCACCTGCACCAGCGGTCACGACTCGTACCAACTCACTGCCTTACTGACTTGGTTGAATATTGGAACCATTAGCTACAATGGCGAAATGTGCTGCGTGCGGCAAGTTTTTGAAACCGGCACCGGCGCCAGGTGTCGCAACTTGTTCGGGCTGCCCCTGTATTTTCCACAATGGATGTGTAGCATTGCCTGAAGGTTTGGCTTTACCAAAGGGTTGGACCTGCCCTGAATGTAACAAGGACCGACGTAAAGGTGACAATAGCTGTACACCGGTAAAAAGTATATGCGGTGCTCCTGCTTCCCTACTCACTTGCGATATTGCCTCTTCGTCGCAGGCCGAAATGATGCCTTCTTTTAACCGTGAATCTTCTATTGAAATGTCTGATGTCCAAGCGATGCGTCGCGACCTAGCAGAATATATAGCTGAGGCGCGTGAATTCCGCCAAGAGTTCCATGCGTCTTTGGCTAGCCTGGGCAAGCGCATGGACAGTCTGGAGCAGCGTGTTGAAGCCGTCGAGTCAAGGGAGATGATGCCGGAATCACATGTACTTGCTACATTGCAGCAGACCGTTGCTCAGCTCAAGCAAGATATCAATGATCGTGATCAGGAAACATTCCAAGCAGATCTCGATATAGGTCATTTAACCGAGGAGATTGGGGAAAATATAGCACATACAGTTACAGTTTTAGCTGCTAAATTGGGTGTCCAACTTGAGACCAAAGATATAGTATTTGCAGAGCGGGTTGGAAAGGTGGACACGAGTGGCAGCAGCGGCGCGAGCACCACCGCCGGATCCGGAAGCACCACAGGGGAGCCGAGACCGCGCACTCGACGCGTGGTGGTACGCTTGGCGCGCCGTGATCTTCGCGATGAGCTATTGCGTGCAGCACGTGTGCGCCGCAATATCACCTCATCAGATCTTGGCATGGCAGGACCGCCGCGTAGAATATATGTTAATGAACGTTTGACAAGGTATAACCGGCAACTGTTCCATCGTGTAAGAGAAGAATGTCGCAATCAGCATTGGCGATACTCCTGGACTAAGAGAGGTCGTATTTTCGCTCGTCAGTCCGATGGAAAACAGGTATTTGTGCTGCGTTTTGATGCCGATGTCGATCGTGTTTTTAAAACTGCACCTGTTAGAGAGCTCTAATTTTCAAGTGTACTTTTACTTTTCTGTATGGATTAGTAGATTAAATTTCATCGCGCTCAGCAATAAACTTTTTCTTTTTATGATAATATCTCTAATTGGTTGCGGTATGCTAATAAAATATAATAGCTTTCAATGTTATTTATTATTGTTAAATATAAATAATATGTATGGTATATATATATATATGGTATTATAATATTTACATAAAAAAAGTATATGGACGCGTAGATCGCAAGTATATCATTTTACATTGGTATTATATCATCACATCATGCTCACAATGTGTTACACTGACACTATCTAAAATGCTGTCTGTCAACATCTGTATATTACGTACAGGTTATATATTATATTATACATGTGAACTCGGTATTCAAATTTTAATATTTTGTATTTGTAAAATACAGAAACTGTTCAAAAAGATGTTATTTTATTACTTTAATATTTTATATGGAGTATGTTTTTTTTTATTCACATGTATGCTATACTATATTTCCAGTTGTGTTACTATTTTAATTATTATATCTCTGCCGATTGGCAGCTTTGTGTCAATATTCAGTAAATATTTACTTATGTATTTTTTTACTCCTGATTATGGGTAATAAAAATAAATTTCTTACAATTGGTTTGCACAATCCTGGTTCACTAGGCACAAATCACGACTACTTTATCTCCGCTATGGATATATATGCGGTAGACATAATGGCCATCAACGAAACGTGGTTACGAGCGGGAGAAGAGGGTCGCGCGCCTATTATTCCACAGTATAGGCTCATCCATACGCCACGGCCTCCCACGACCCGTGATGGACGTGGCGGTGGCATCGGCTTCTACATCAAACGAGGCATCAATGTGCGACCTTGTACTTACCCCGTAACTCATAACGTCGAACAAATGTGGCTAAAAATGAATATTAATGCATCTATATTAATAATAGGTACAGCGTATAGACCACAATGGGTTAATGCGACTATTTTCTTTGAGGCCTTAATGGAATCTGTTGCGTCTTTTTCTTACTGCGATAACATTATTCTCTTGGGAGATTTTAACACTAATTTACTAGACCCAGATGACCCTAATTTAAAAAAATTCAATGACTTTTTAACATTCACTGGTCTGCAACAATATGTTGATAAGCCTACTCACTTCACAGATACCAGTAGCACTTTACTCGATGTGGTATGCTCTAATATACGAGTACGTAATGTAAGCGTTTCCCTCTTTGGTTCAAATTTAGGTCACGCGTATGTATTATGTGAATTAATATTTAAAAAGCCACAAATTCTGCCAAAACTCATTACCTATAGACCATTTCAAGATATCTGTTTAGATTTATTCACTAATGATCTTGAATCTATTAGATGGGATTTGCTAATGTCAATTGAACATGTTGATACTATGGTTACTTGCTTCATAAGCACACTCACTCTATTGTTTGACTTACATGCCCCAACGAAGTCGAGAATAATAAAAGAACTGCCCTGTCCATGGATAACTTACAATATTAAGTTGATGATGGGTCTTCGCGATAGAGCACTGGCCAAATATCATGAAACCAAACTTGATAATGATAAATCTTATTATAAAGACCTGAAAAAACAGGTAATTGTAGCGCTACATAATGAAAAAACAGCATTCTTCAGTCAAAATATCAACAAAAATATAAACAACTCTAAGTTGTTATGGAACAACTTAAAAAGTAAAGTGCTGCCGCCTAAGTCTGTGGGGCTGCCAGGACACTTTGACAACCCTGATGCGATTAATGATCAGTTTTTAGACATTCCTGAGAATTTGCCTGTGACTATATGTGATTTAACTTGGTTTGAATTCAATAAATTTGGCCTTAGCACGTTTTTCTTTAAAACGATTGATTCTTCGTTTGTTCTTAAAAAAATAAAAGAGATAAAAACGAATGCTATCGGTATTGATCTAATATCTTTAAATATGATAATTTTGACTCTTCCGCAAAGTCTTGATACCATAACGGCTATTATTAATAAGTCGTTGACCACTGCAACTTTTCCCACAGTGTGGAAAACAGCAGTGGTTAAACCTATACCTAAAGTAACTAATCCTACGGAAATAAAAGACTTACGTCCTATTAGCATACTGCCGTGTTTATCTAAGGTTTTAGAAAAGACGGTTTGTTGTCAAATTACTGAATACTTAGAGATTAATAATATATTACCTGATATGCAGTCGGGATTTAGAAATAATAGAGGGACAAACACAGCATTACTGGATGTGACAGACAATATCACTGCTGCGCAAGATATAGGTATGGGGACAATCTTGGTGTTATTGGACTTTTCGCGTGCTTTTGACTGTATAAATATAGCGCTATTACTGTCAAAACTTAGTTTCTACGGATTTGATCCTTGCGTAGTCCAATGGTTCAACACGTATCTAAGTAATCGTAAGCAGTTCGTAGAAATAAACAAAGACAGTGGTGAAGTATTGCGCTCTAAAACGCGCGAAGTAACTGAGGGCGTTCCGCAAGGCTCAATATTGGGCCCATTATTATTCATTTTATATAGCGCAGACATAGTGAAAGTCATACAGCATTGTAGGTTTCATATTTATGCTGATGACGTACAAATGTATTTATCTTTCAAACCAGAAGACACTAGATCTGCTGAGATTAAGCTTAACGAAGACTTGGAAAGGGTACACAAATGGGCTGGGGTAAATTCATTGTTACTAAATTCAAAAAAACTAAATATATGATATTAGGCTCAAAAGTACAAATTCAGAAAATACAAATAGAAAATCCATTGTTATTGATTGGTGGTGAAACAATAGAAAGAGTACATGAAGCAAGAAATTTAGGGCTTGTCATGGACGAACAATTACGTTTTGAGCGCCATATATCCGAAATTGTTAGGAACTGTTTTTATCGCTTAAAAGTTTTATATAAAATAAGAAATTATATAAGCACAAACCTACGTATTAGGCTTGTAGATTCACTAGTATTATCTAAATTTAATTACGTTGACTGTGTTTATGGTCCCAGACTCTTTGCTAAGACAGCCCAACACGTCCAAAGAGTGCAAAATGCGTGTGCACGATTTTGTTTTGATGTACCGCCCCGAAGTCATATTTCTCCATTTCTTGTTCAACACAATGTTTTAAACATGAAATATAGAAGACACCTTCATTTGGCTACATTAATGTTCGGCTTGATCAAATGTCAGAAACCTAATTACCTTTTCACAAAATTAACATGGGCTCGTGACGAAAACAGCTACCTTACTCGTGCAACAAGATACAATATGCTACGTATCCACATGCACGGTGGTACAGCAGCATTTCGTGGTAGCTTCCGTTTTAGTGCCACGAAGTGTTGGAACTCCCTTCCCCCTCCCATTCGTAATACACAGAGTAAATACAAATTTAGACTACAACTCAAAAACCATTTGTTCAATAAACAAAAAGCTGATGCTATGCAGGGACATTTCTAAGAAATTTAAAACCTAAAAATAGACATATTTAGAATATCATTGATTTAATTTTTTGTGTTTTTTATTCACTTTATGCCTTGTGGTAATCGTTTTTGTTTTTCTTTCTGAGGCATTGTTTGGAATTTAATGGAATTTTTATAGTTTATAGCATTGTTTAGAAATTAATTAAATACGTTCTATATTAATTGTGTAATATGTTGTCATAAACGATTAATTGCATACTGCAATGAAAATAGTACTAATTATCTAAACTCCTTACCTTCTACTTAGTCTCTACTTTATTTTTTCTATTATTATGTATATAAATTATATATAATTATATGTATTAATATAATTATATATATGTATAGATACTGTTCTTTTTAATTGTTGTATAAATCTTTTTTACTTTATTTATTTATATTTAAGCATCTAATTGTTTAGCTACATAATTATATTTTCATAAATATAAGTTTCTCTACTTTGTATATTTTTTTTTTTTATTTAATTTGTTTGTCTGTGCGTCACTAAAGGTCAGAGCTGAAAATCAGCGCTGTGGATTAGTCCACAGCATTATGCTGAGCTCAGGCCTTTTCTGGCAGCACTGCATATTACAGCATCAGTGCTGTTTGTTCATGATGTTATGTTTATATTTTAAAATAACAAATTGTTCTTTTTATATATATGAACTAATCTATGTTTACAATGTTGTTGTATGCAGTTCTGTCTAGAATAAATATATTTTCTTTCTTCTTTCTTCTTTACATACCACAGGTACGATTCGCCGCGCTGTTTGTTGGCGGACGGAATATTAACTATGCTGTAACTACTACTTTGCTCGGATATCGAAGACGACGCTAAACTTTTGATGCCGCTGTGCTTTCATCACGGTCAATGACAACACCGATTGTGTCTGATCCACCACCTCCATGCCAACACCAAAATGCAGTCCTACGCTCATGTTTCCCGAAAACCGCAATCAGATAAAGGATTCGGTCCTGGAAAACTGATACCGGCTGTGCAGCGCTCTGCTCCTGTACCTGGTGGGTACCTCGTCGGGAAAGAATTCACTTTTGTAAAAAAGAAGCATCGTCGACTTCGGCAGATTGGAAATCATCGGGGCAACTTCTACTATAAGTTGTAGCACCTACCGTTAGAACCTATATCTCTCTATTCGACAAGAAAACAAAGGGAGAGGTTTTTTTTGTTGCCCGATATGAAGAACAACTTACGCTGAATTTGATGCGGTTGGAGCAAAACCTGCCTACCTACTATAGCCATATACGCTCCAGGTTCAAGCTATACATAGTAAATTGTTCTTGACACCGGGCTTTTGGCCTGCAGGGGTAGTATACCGTTTGTTCCGCGAAAGGATAAAGCAGACAATGGTGTAGTAAGGACTGGCGCACTCCAAGCTTTAAGTACAAATTACGAATAATTTATTCGTAGGGTACAAAGCTACAGGTACATCCGCGTATCCGTCCGGACGGGTTTATTGTACGGTGCGTGCCGCGTCAGAAGAGATTAGAGCTATGCGTGGCTATGCGATAGAAGAGAGACGCCTTGTAGGTGAATATAAATATTAGATACTCCGTGCTTTGGAGCTCTTCTTATTATTTTACAAATCCAAGATGGCAATCAGCTGATTTCTCAAAATAGCCATAATACTTTTGAAGCAGTGATGACTCAATGGCATTGGCTATGGGCTGCGCAGCAGGGTTGGTTTCCATGGTTTATGTCGAATGCCCGTCTGGCTAGCGACCACACTTGAGAAGAAAATCTGTCGCCAAAGCACCTTACGGTGTATTCTGGCAGCTGTCCTTGAGAGCCAGTAATTCTAGGTTAAGCCTGTTAACACCTGCGACCACATCATCACTTACCATCAAGTGAGATTGTGGTCAGAGGTTTACCTATAAAAAAGATAAAAAAGCGAAACCACACACGCAATAACTTTTGCGTATTTAGGTTTATAATTCAGAACCTGATCAGATGACTAATCTCAATTTTCACCAATATTTAGCGTGTTATTTCAAATATCTGATTCATTATCTATTAATAGGTGATACTACTAAGCACCATTCGCTAAATTGAAATAAAGTAGGGATGGCTCAGTGGCATTGGCAATGGACTGCCGCGCAGCAGGTCCATGGTTCGAATCCCGCCGCGGGCTTGAGCTTCACCGCATTGTGGAAGGGCATTATGCGAATGCACGCCTGGCTAGCTACCACCCTCAAGTAGAAAATCTGTCGCCAAGCACCTAACGGTGTGTTCCGGAAGCAGTCTTTAAGAGCCAGTGAAATTACAGGCACATGAGACTAAACAACTATGTCTCAAAGTGACGGGCGCAGTGCAATTCGTGACTTGTGATGAAATGCATCTGTTATAGGCAGAGGTTAGTCCGCTTAACACATCAGGTGGGCCTCAAACTTGTATACCGTCACAATAACATAAAAAAAAAACCTACTTAGTTCCAGAATCCAACTGGTAGAGGCTTCAGTTTTACGGGAAAGAACGAAACCTGTCTTGAAGAAAATTAAATAAGCATAAAATAAGACTCCTAAGCAAATACATTTTCATCATTATAACGATGTAAACATCCGCTATCCCGCTCGTGGTTCAAATGTATCTTCCCACGTATTTTGTAAGGTAATACATATTATGATACTACTAATGCCAGTTATTTATTCCAGCTGATAACCTTAGCCTATCTACCGATAAGACTATTGGCTGACTGGCGGACGAAGCAAGGTGAAGGTCAAACAGTCCTTGTGAGATCCTTACGCCAAATCAGCGACGTAATCATGACGAGCATCCTGTTCCCTGTCACTTTGGTATGTTCTGTTCCGTTAATCAAATAAAAATACTTCGCTCATTTTCACTCCGAAAAGTTCATTAATAATAATTAATATATTTCCTTCCCCTCGTCGAGAAATTCGGTTGTTATGACGGCTAGAGAGAAATAGACAAAGCGAGAAGAATAGACAAGAAAGTCAGGGACATTATTTTTTTAATCCATTAGCAATGCTTTTGAAGCAGTGATGGCTCAGTGGCATTGGCTATGAACTGCCGCGCAGCAGGTCCATGGTTCGAATCCCGCCCAGAGCTTGAACTTCACCGCATGGTGGAAGGGCATTTTGCAAATGCCCGCCTGGCTAGCGACCACCCTCAAGTAGAAAATCTGTCGCCAAGCACCTAACGGTGTGTTCCGGCAGCAGTCCTTGAGAGCCAGTGAAATAACAGGTAAAATGAGACTTAACAGGTATGTCTCAAGGTGATGGGCGCAGTGCAGTTCGTCACTTGTGATGAAATGCATCTGTTATAGGCAGAGGATACCGCTTATATCAGGTGGGCCTCGCGCTTGTTCCTTCACAATAACATAAAAAATATAAAAAATTAGTTACCTTAAGCGTTAGGTAGGATTTTGGCAAACCCCCCATAATGGGGGAGGCTGAGTTCAGCAGTGGACTATCCGGCTGATACAGTACAACAGCGCTCTTAGCGAAGTTTACTTAGCTGTTCTCAACCGATCAGCAAAGTTAAACAACGTCGCCCGCGGTCATGAGTTAGATGGGTGACCGCTAGTGACATTACTACTGAGCGTTTCCGTGCTTCGGAGGGCACGTTAAGCCTTCGGTCCCGGTTGTTGTCTTAGGATGGCAGTCGTTATAGCATGGTGGTAGGGCATTTTGTGAATGCCCGCCTGGCTAGCTATCACCCTCAAGTAGAAAGTCTGTCGCCAAGCACCTAGTAGCTCTCTTTTGGGAATCTTGGAGATGGTGGTTTCAACTAAGCAGTATAATTGTTCCATATACTTAGCAATAGATAGCACCCAGAATTTAGATAGATTACTTTAAAAAGTAGAGCGGAAGTTGAATAAAGCAATATCGCAGAAATATTTGAGCCTGCGAGGAAAATCGTTAATATATGCTGGAAACAGAAAAAAAACCCTTATTCCTTGTGAAACTCCCATTTTCAAATCGAAATGCATCAGTTATAATAGATGTTACCGCTTAACATCAGGTGGGCCTCGTGCATGTTCGTATTTGTAGCTTGACACCGTACATCTGTGACTTACTTCATCGAGCAAGAAGGTTTAAAACTCGTTGCCGTACTTGTACCTACTAATCCGTCTAAGTGTTTAAAAATATTTTTAATTTGTGGATATCACTGTTAATGCGAATCAGTCATGGCAATGGCAAAGTAGCAGCAGGCTGTTCCGAAAGCGAAATTAATTCAAATAATTCATATATAAGTTTTAGAAGCAATGACGGCCGAGCGGTAATAGCTATGGACTGCGCCGCAGTACCCTGGTTCGATCCCCACCGCCGGCTTGAGCTTCAGCGCATGGTGGAATGGCATTTTGCGATTGCCCGCCTGGCTAGCTACCACCCTCAAGTAGAAAATCTGTCGCCAAGCACCTAACGGTGTGTTCCGGCAGCAGTCCTTGAGAGCCAGTGAAATTACAGGCACAATGAGACTTAAAAACTATGTCTCAAAGTGACGGGCGCAGTGCAATTCGTGACTTGTGATTAAATGCATCTGTTATAGGCAGAGGTTAGTCCGTTTGGCATCAGGTGGGCCTCGGGCTTGTTCCGTAACAATAACATAAAAAAAAGTAAATGAAAGCGAATCGTGCACATTATTTTCGTATGTATTTTTGTACGATGAAAGAAAGGAGATGGGGTTATTCAAATCAACCACAAATTGTCTGAAATGAACCCTGTAAAATAACTAGATAGGCTGGCAGCTTTGCATCTATATTCGCTTCTAACGCACCTTCGCCAATAAGATACTTTACACTCGGTCCATTTTTTTCTATATTCCAGTACTCCGACATCGCTTTCTGGTACATGTACCTCAAGGACCCTGCCCTGATGGCGCCACCTGACCTATTCAAGTACCTCCCGAACTGGGCGCAGCACTCCCTACACACTGTATCTATGATCGTCGTGGTACTAGACCTGGTACTGACTCCTCGAAGACGGCCTGCGACGTTGAAACCCAGAATAGCATTGTTGATAGCATTTTCATTTGTCTATAGTATGGTGTAAGTATCTGTTAACCTATACTAGAGATCACCTGTACTAATTTTGTTTTTTGGATGGGGACTCATCGTTTTTTAAATGTATAGTCGCTGATAAGCTGGCCTTTGACCCTACGAATTATATATGTAAAGAACTGTAACTCTCATACAGTTACCGCTTAGATTTCGAACTCAGCAAGTTCACAATTAACTAATCAAGCACATTCTTCAAAATTAAATTGGATTGGTTAATTGATTTGGCGCTTAGAAATGATCGCATCCGATTGGTCGCGTCAAGGTAATGTTATTGCGCCGCACGTTGCACTTTTTTGCTTTATCTCTTGTTTTTGGGCATGACTTACATTACCTTACATATTTATTCGTGATTTGACCACAATCTCATCTGATGGTAAGTGAATATGCGGTCAATGTGCTGTTCAGACTAACCAAGAACTACTGGCTCTCAAGGACAGCTGCCAGAACGAACTACTAGGTGATTGGTGGCAGATTTTCCACTTCATAATAGTAGCTACCCAGGCGGCCATTCGCAATAGCTTTACCATCATCAAGTTATAACGGCTGCGATGCAAAGATAACAACCGGGAAGAATATTATACATACAGAACGCGCATGTTACTGGTAGCTCTTTTTGCTGTAGTCGGTCCACAGGCTAGGGGGAAGTACAACTTAACACTATAAAAAGTGTAACTATGACCTCTACTGTGTCTCTAACTATAATGTGCAAATCTGCGGGTCATCATGTTTGCTTTATTCGACAGCGCCCTCCGCTCTCGTTGTCTTTGAGGTCGGTACTCGTTGGTGAATACATGCCCAAGTAATTAACGAAGTGGTCATTGAAAAATGACAGACTGAGGGCGTAAGACAGAGAGAGACCTCGTATTGCATGCGTGTACAGAACTGCGCAATATTTAAATAGCGTTAGCGAATAATTTAAATAAATTCGTATAAAGTAAACATTTTGAAATCGAAACCTTTCAGGCAGTTTTTGAAGCAGTGATAGCTCAGTAGCATTGGCTATAGACTGCCGCGCAGCAGGCCCATGGTTCGAATCCCGCCGCGGGCTTGAGCTTCACCGCGTTGTGGAAGGGCATTTTGGAAATGTCCACCTGGGTAGCGACCACCTGAGGGTGGTAGAAAGTCTGTCGCCAAGCACCAAACGGTGTGTTCCGGCAGCTGTCCTTGAGAGCCAGTAAGTCTAGGTTAAGCCTGTTAACACCATCGACCACATCATCACTTACCATCGGGTGAGATTGTGGTCAAAGGCTTACCTATAAGTAATAAAAAATGATTAATTTCTATCGAGATATATATATGGAATCGTGTTTTCGGATCATGGCTAGCGAACACCCTCAAATAGAAAATTTGCCGCCAAGCAGCTAACGGTGTGTTCCGGCAGCAGTACTTAAGAGCCAGTAAAATTACAGGCACATGAGACTTAACAACTAGGTCTCAAGGTGACGGGCGCAGTGCAATTCGTGACTTGTGACGAAATGCATCTGTTATAGGCAGAGGTTAGTCCGGTAAAACATCAGGTGGGCCTCGAGCTTGTTCAGTCTTGTGACAGAACAATATTGTACGTCTAAAATATTGTAACATATTCATATATTTAAGACGTACAATCTTTCCTAAGAATGTGTTACAATTTGTCTCTTGAGAAACAATCAACCTTAAAATCTGCCGACCCTTTCTAGAGAAGTACTGTTGAGCAAACCAGGAGCTACATAAGTTCTGAGGGCATACTCCACCGGACTCAAATACCATCCACTGGTATTTATTTACCTATATTGTACTCTAATTGGTAACCAGAAGTACTCTTCGCATGCACCCAATTAGTTTCCTCAAGCCGCAAATTGAAGCTCAGTAGAACCATGCATAACAAAAGTTGCTTACAAAAATACCGTCGATGTGACAGCGGACATGCTGACTGCTGAGCGCGAAACTTTTTTAATAGTCTTGAAGAGATTACTCCGCCTTACCTGACAGCGCACTCAACCGATACGAATCGATTATAAGGTGAACATTTCGAGGTGTTAGGTGCGGTGCTTCTCTTACATTAAAATAATTTCCTTAGTAAGTTTAATTTAAATTGGACTCGTGTGTTTTTAATTTTGCTATTCATCAAGTAATAATTATGTTACATGACTGAAATTTATAAAAGTTATAAATATATTAAATATTTTAATATATATATAATTAAATCGTGTGTCACCTTTTTGAAGTGGTTGAGAAATGAGCAAAACCTCAATATAAAAACATGCAACATTTAACTGCCTCTCTATCAGTATAATATGAACATTATAAAAAGATGCTTCGTTATTTAAAAAAAAAAACTATCTAGGGTGATACCATATGACGGTGATAAATACTACTTATGCACTGAGAAAAACGACTTTGGAGCTTCAATCAAATTTGACCTTTTACCGTTGCATTGTAACTACGTAAGGTGAATTCACAACTCTTAAGATGATTTTCACCACGCAAAGCGAAATCAATAAAAATGTACCATGTTTTATAATAAACACAACCGTCAAAAAACGCCTTCCGTAAAGCATTTTCGACGTACCACTGCTGCTGCATATTCAGTATCTTCAAATTATACATTATATTTATTTTGTTTTCAGACTCCACACCAGCTATTTAAAGGGAGAAATAGTGTACGCAATGTTTGAGAAGATGGACATTTCACAACACTTACTTTTGGCGTTATTATCTGTAGTATTTTTGCTAAGTTTATTCGTTATGCAATGGATGGCAATAGGAATAATACATGGAACGAAACAGGAAACGAAGAAGATTGTATAATTCTGTGAATCGTGGTAGCTTATTCTGAGATATATACTTAATGTTCTTTTTATGGCCTTTTATTCACGAATAAAACTGAAGATTTTAGATGCTGATCAGATGTTAGGTACTTACCTCTGATCTCCATCTAGATCAGGGAAGGAGAAAATGAGGGCCAGCGGGACAAAGCCATCCCGACTGCAATATATACGCATGTCACAATAGGACCCGAGATTGAATAAAAATTTCGTATACATACTAAGTAACTGCTAATTAACTGGCGATACGTGAAAGTCTCGTGGGGTGCCGGGCTACAATGTCACCCTCCATCTCATCCCTTGTGCGTAGAAAGAAGCGACTAAGGGTAAAATACGAGTACCAGAAGGTGGACGTCTTATGAGGAACGGTTATGTTACTTTGCGATCCCCAAGACGCCTGCCAAGCGTGAGGTCCCCCCCGTAATGGGGGAGGCTGTGTTCAACAGTGGACAATCTTACTCATACAGTACGGTACATAGGCTTTTGAGCGTAGCGAAAAAATCCTACGTCTATCTACGTCTACGGTACAGTATCAATACCAATCAGTCCTGTAACATATCGCCAGTTAAGCAGCAATTGCCTTGTATATTGATTTTGGTACATACTTCTGAATGGCATCAAAGAGTTATGAGTGGCACCTACTATGCAATAATTTTCCTTATACTTAGCTGTATTTTTATTACGTTTCACCATTCCTAATCTCCCTAGTCTAGGTTTCTAGGTCCGGCATCTCTAGATTAATTTACACATTAGAACATTCGATTAAACATGTTTTTTGCGACTAACCGAAGTCAACTTTAGGAGGTTGTTAGCATTTTTCCAAGAACCCTGTATTAATTACCTACGCTGATATTTAGGTTTTCATGCTTTACATAAGTGATGATCCGAAATTCAAGAAGGAACTCTACCATCGCATTATCGTATTCACTAGATACTAACTTAAATTTAAGACTGGCCAAATGCGAGTCAGGCCTCGTTCTTTTAGGATTAATTCCTCATTGCAACAGCCTGGAAAAGAATAGTTATTTGTGCAACAAGAGAGCAAAGTCGTTTTTTGCTGCAAGTGCTGATTTTGAATCCTGAGCTAGCGAAGTATGCTGAATTGATTGAAGATTGAAATTGAATTTTGAAATTGATTGAAATGATTGAATCCTGAGTGTGGCAAGGGATTCAAAGGCACGAGATGCAATAAACTTTGCTCTCGCTCGTGTAACACACATAACTTTTCACTTCAGCAACGAGAACACTTTAGGAGATAAAATAGTAAACAGGTATAGATTGAAACTCTTTACGCCAGCCACGAAATTTTATTCCCGCTCTTTTATTAAAACTAAGGCGTGTTCGAAAATAGCACCCATGATATTTTATTATTCAAAATATATTACGTTACTTTTAAAAACTAGAATTAAATATTTACAGGTTAAATATCAGTCTTATTTGCAGTAAATACTTATTTTCGTTTAGTTATATACAACAATAAAATTCAATAAATTACATTAAAAGACATAATTATCTATTTTTGCAAAATTTCTTTAATTAAGGTCTGTCTAATTTAGCTTGATAATTTTGACAGTTCCCTGTAGTAATTGAGTAGTGTATAATCGTTAATGAATCTATTCGATCATAATTCTCACTTTCTCACAGAACTTACAATCGATAGTTGCATGCTTTTGCTGTATGGATTAAGACTTTTCAACAATTTCTTGCTATTGGTTCAAAACTGTATATTAATAATAAATTATAAACACGACCATAAAAGCCCTCCCAAAATACAGACTATTAAGTAGATGTGCGAGTCGAAATATTAATACTTACTTGAAATGAACCTGTTGCATAAAATCACAGAGCAATTAGTACTTATAATTCAACAGAGATTGGCAGCCCTCTCATGTCATAATGTTGGAGAGCACACTCCCCCAGCGCAGATATGATGACATTTCGAATGGAACTTTGAGAACTTGTAATGGTTTGTGAACTCCGAAAAAATATAGTGAACTATGAGGATCAAACCATTTTGAAACAATTCACAAGCTCTATTGTAGCTCATGAAAAATAAAGCTGTGGCTAAACCTTTGTATATTTTGAATATGCTTTGGTAGAAACATAGGACATAGGTCGCAAATCAAAATGGCATATTAATAATATGTGAAGTAAGGTGACAAAAACTTATGTATCTGACTGGGATATGATATAAGAAATAGTAGCTTTTCGATAATTACATTTCAACTTACTAGCTGATATTGGCGACGCTGTGGTATACATTTTCGAATAAATGTGAAATTATTCTGTGTGTTGTGAATGTTTGTGTGTCAGAGACGGTGTGAGAGGATGTAATATGAGGGTGTGATGGTGTGTGTGCCAGATAAGCGTGCGCGCGCACGTGTATGTGTGTATATGTGAGGGTGTGTTTGTTTTTACAAATACAATTTCCATACTAAGGTACACTTAATTACGGAATGGATAGTAGTCATCTATACTTGTAAAGTGAAAAACGAAGGTTAGTGTCTTATTGTAAGCTAGGCATCTCACATTATAATTATTAACAAAGAATTGGAATATGTGCAAGACTGCCATCACTGTACTAGCAACAACACAAAAAGTGACAATGCGATGCAAAGATCGATTATCCATTCATGGTGGGTCATTGACCGACCTCGTACTGACCCCGATAGTATGAGATTCCTTCTGAATTACCATTAGCAACGTCAAGGAATCAGAAAAAGGTGGCCGCAAGAAAGCGGTGCTTAGATGAGAATTTTAAAGGATGCAAAATTTTACATTGACACTGATGGTTTCAATCTTATTATGAGAAGAAAGCCGATTATGGCAGACGCGCAACCTTTTCTGCACATCTTCAAGGTAGAAGGAGCAGTTATAACTAAAAAAAAAACAAGTATATCGATACAATTAACGTAGTACCTAGCTAAGTTCTGAACGCACCCAATCGTCACTGACGTTGACAGTTACAGACATCCATTAGGTGTTTTATAGGGGCGTTCGTTTTGGCTCGATTGCGTTTGTAGCAGTTTCAAAAGTGGCATTTGTGTTTTAGCGTTCGGATAGAAGCTTTTGCTATTTTTGACCACCAATTACTGCATGCTATCCGAACGGCTTAAAACATACTTTGACAACCGACAATATTTTAACAATTTAGAAACATGGAATCAATCTCTAAAATTAACAAAACAAGTAGGTACCTACTAAATAATATGGTATTTATATTATATATTTATATATAATATAAATACTATATAAAAAACTTGTGAAACTCTTCAATCGCGCCAAATACAACTGTCAAAACAGCAGTTGTCAAAAAACGATCACAACGATCCCACGGTAAGACATGGGTCAAAAATATCACTTTTCTCTGTCATTTGTAGCGTTTTCAAAGCTATCCGAACGGTGAGCGAAAACGATATTTTTGATCACGAAGTCCCAAAACGAACGGCCCGTGTGATCATTTTTAGCGTTTGTGAGTGTTATTTTTGGCACCGATAGGCTATCCGAACGCCCTATATGTCAGTGCAAGTCAGTCTTGCCATTTTAAGAAGATTTCTTCGTTTTTTGAGGGAATATGTTGCTCCGAGTAAGGAAAAACCTGCATTTGACAGATGGGGGGTTTTTTTTTATTGGTTTTGTAGCAAGATCGAGTATACTATATTTAATACTCGTTACCTTAAAATGTGAGATTAGAAGAAATGTTTTAACAATCTCTAATTTTTGAAGTGTCAACGTAATTTTTAATATATTGACAGTTTCATGGGTAATTTATAAAATTATGCGCATTGGTGTTCAATAACTGTTCAAGATGATACGAATAATATTATTTTTAACTCACAAATACCATGATCTTGTAAAATGGTTACGAAATCTAGGTACAAGGGTGAACATTTTTTTAAATTGTATATTCTTCCCACAGCTGTGAGTTTCCATCCTAGTTTAAAAATATTCATCCAGATTGTTTATTTTCAAAGATATGCATTGTTTTTAGTGCCACCAACCTAAAAACAAAAATTTCATTCCTAACTCTGGCTGAGAGTAGAAGTATTCTGTAGCTCTGGCAGCACTGATTGCCAGCTGCTGCCATTGATTGATTATTGCATTGCATACATTTGTTGTTGTGTTCAGTTGTGTGTGTTCGCCTACGATCGCGGCGCGGCACTTATTTAATCTATTTCTGGTAGCTAGGTAGTTAGATCGATGATGTTTTAGTTAATGTAACATTAAATTTTATCTGAAGCACAACAAATAATCTAAATGTAACAATATAGTTGAAGGTCTCAGTGGCAGTCAAAAGAACATATGAACCTCCACTGCGTTCTATTAGTATCCTAGAAGCCTTCAACTATTTTCATTTACTTTTCTGTGATATTATTCGATAATGGATGCGATAGGATCGATCAACAATGATGCTGGTTTGGATACCATTGAAAACGAAGAAGAAATCATCGACGACAGTGAAGAAAGAGAACTGGTCACCGATTCATGCTCCACTAAGGTTTTGGATGCCTCAGAAGAGCCTAGAGATCGATATCGCATTGTGTATTTTTTATTTCTGCTCTTCGGTGTAACATCTTTAGTCCCATGGAACTTCTTAATCACAGCTAATGATGTAAGTGACTCATTTAGAACTGTTTAGTTACTATACTCTTTGTTGTTGTATAACAAATTTGGAGGTGACTGATAATGCCTGCAAACATGTTAAAAAAGTAGTATAAAATAGTCTAGCCCCATCTTCAGGTTTTCTTAACTTTAAAAAAAACAGTTGTTGTCTTTACATCTGTAATGGCTTGGTAGATATGTGTGAACACCCATATTTTGAAAGATCATTAAGCACCTACATTGATCCGATGAAAGATGGGATCAATGCATATCTGAATGGGAAGATGGAATGCATATCTTTCATAATGTGGGTGTATGAAAGACCTAGGAGATCTAGGAGTCTAGAATTTATGTCAGTGCCGTATGCTCTGTTAAATATCAAAGATTATAAATGCCGTCACATCTCCATGGTGCCTGCATAACTGCTAAGCTAAGGTGATAATTTTCTTGCAAATAAATAATAATAATTACATTTGGGTCAGTTCACAGTACCTAAAAGGCTGTAGGTGATAATGCAGTTCAAGATGTTGTTCTGGCTAACGTAGAAATGCTGTCTCTTAAGGATAGCAGTTAAGTGTTTGGTGACAGATTTTCTACTTGAGAGTGGTACCTGGCCAGGCAGGCACAACGCAGTTCATGCGTTATCGCTTACTATCAGGAAGTAGTCAACTACTATCAGCTATAAAAAAGTTGGTTAGGTTCCCATGAAAAAATTCTAGTAAAGATATGTTGGCATAGTCAATTATTGACCAAGAATAAGGGAACCAAGGTCACTCTTTTAAAATTGTGACAAAAGCGACAATGGCTTTATAAGTTGACAAAAATTATGAGTAATGTGTTTTACCAAATTCAAAAAGTTGCCTTCAGAGCATTGGTCTTACAGCATTTTTTGTAAATATAACTAAGCAAGGGATAATTTTTATCATAATATTTAACTTGTTACATCCGTCACAATTTCCTGCCACACCCGTCACAATATTTGATAAACTTAAAAAAAACTAATTGTGAATGTGCTATTATTGTAAATCCAACACTTAATTTATTTTAAGCTTATCTAGTGGATACATCCACTCTGGATACATCCAGTTGCAATTTTATGTAAGATTTTTACACCCTTGAAGCTTGCAGGGTTAATCAATAACATTAGCATATACAGAAATTTGGTTAAACTATTTTATTCACCACCAAATAAAATATATAATTTAGCAAATTTGCTTTGAAATGCCACACCTTCTGTCTGACCCATTTCCTTTTTATTTTACCTAATATAATTAAACAAAGACTCTATAAGTCATATGTTATTGGTATTATGAATAATTTTATAATTATGTGAATAATTTGGGTAGTTAAAAGTAAAAAGAAATTTAATATGATTTCAAGAACAAAGTATAGTGTCCTATGCAAACATCATATTTATTTTTCTGAATGATATTAGGGTAGCAACATCATTACGAGAGTTTTGTGTTTAAAAAAGCACTTTTTTCAGTCACATAAGTCCAGTAGCCAGGATGATGATTGCTCCGTCCCTTGGGGCAGTTAAAAAATAATAAAATCAGTGCTCATAATTTGCATCTGTCTAGCCAGGCAGTCCGTAATGGTAGGGATGCATATGAATCACACTCAAGACAAAAATTTTGTAAACTTACTAAATATTTTTAACAATATATGAAAAACTGGACCAATGAGGTAAAATGTCAAATATTAAATGCCTAAACATAGTAGGCAGTTGAAGTATTGTGAATTGAAGAAACATCTGGGTCAAGTGATAAGGGCCCCATTTTGGGGGATTGCATCAGCTTAGACAGCCTTGTAGGTATGCTGTTAAACTACACTAGAAAAACCTTTTGCGGAAAGAGAATAAAAAATACTTACCAAGGAATATTATATCGCCACGTTTATTAAACTATATAATATATATAGAGTTTTAAGGTAAAAAGTCATATCTATAGCGGGAAATACAAAATTTAAATATACATATATATCATAGTTGTAGTTAAGTTTGGTAACCACACATGAAAATAGTATTCACGAGTTTAAAATAATATTGCTCATATTATATTCAAGAGTGCACATGTGTTCCATAAGTTTATTCTATTTTTTATTCTTTGTTCCTAGTTAATAACTTTATTATTCAAATATTTACCCCTAAAAAAATTACAGATTTACCTGTTGCAAACTTAATCAATAAAAGTAATAGCGTTAAAACAACATGTTAGATATGGAAAAACAATTTCAGAATATTGCAAATTACACGATCAAGTTCTATAGTAAAACAAACTAGCTATAAAACCACAAGAATGGAAAAAAAATACTTACCCAACAAGCATGTCAGTGTTCACTTAAAAACAAATAACATAGTATTTTAAACATACCACTAACAGTAGAAGACAAAATTTTTTATGATTTTGTTTCAAGTACTGGATGTACAAGTTCCGAGAAGTGAACCACACCAACATCTCAGCCCCGTTGCCTCGCAAGACACAGTTCCAGGCAGAGTTCACTTCATACCTGAATGTTGCTACTGCTGTACCCAACCTGCTCTTCCTTATTGTGAACTCTGTATATGGCCACTGGTGAGTATGACCATTTAAACCATAATAAAAACAACATATATTTGTGTTTTTTTTTAAATTATATTTATTACACACTACAGACTCATGGTACTCTTATTTGATTACTACTTTTTTTTGTTACATATATAATAATTTGAAACTGAGTTCATTCTCCAACTTATCAATATTCTTCCTGATGTGAAGTTAGCCTAGTATTAGTTATAATCACAAGATATATTTGTTTTATGATTATATTTTTGCAACTAATATGCTAGAAATGTGGTTAGTCAAATCCATAGCCTTTGTCTGCCCCACTGGGACCACCATGAATGAGAAATATTGATTAAGTGTAAAAAAAATCACATATATATACCTGGAAACACAGTAAGAAGGTTTTGGCATCAAATAAGTGAAAGAAGACAAAAGGTTTTTTGTAGCAGCGATGGCTCAGAGGCATTGGCTATGGACTGCCGCGCAGTAGGTCGATGGTTCGAATCCCGCCGCGGGCTTGAGCTTCACCACATGGAGGAAGGGCATTTTGCGAATGCCCGCCTGGCTAGCGACCACCCTCAAGTAGAAATCTGTCGCCAAGCCGTGTTCCGGCAGCAGTCCTTGAGAGCCAGTGAAATTACAGGCACACGAGACTTAACAACAATGTCTCAAGGTGTCGGACGCAGAGCAATTCGTGACTTGTGACGAAAAAGACAGGAAATTCACGCATGGATATAAATCAATTCAATCCTATCGAGTTTATAGGTACCCATGGTTCACTCAGTAGCCAATGACTGTAAATTTGATAAAAAATGAACATTTTATAACACCATTATAACCCCTAAAACCGGGGCGAGGTGTCGAAACAAATATATATCCTCACATTATAATAATATGTGGTTTACTTCAACTTCTATATATTTATTAGTAGTTTTTTTAAACGATGCATGTTTTTCGCAGGGTATCTCTGAGGAGCCGCCTTCAAGGGTCACTCATAGTGGTCACGTTGGCATTCTTAGTGACCACTACGTTAGTGCAGATTAATACAGATCAATGGCAGAATGAATTCTTTATCATTACCATGATCACAGTGGTTATTATGACTGGTAAGTATCCAATATATATATATATATTTTTCTTATATTACCTTTTTATTAAAATTAATGCAAATGTACATTAATATGGTTAAGTACTATGCTACCTCACTATTTACTTATATTCGTTGCTTAAAATAAAAAATTTACTAACGTAAAGCTGTTTGGAAGCAGTGATGGCTCAGCGGCATTGGCTGTGGACTGCCGCGCAGGAGGTCCATGGTTCAAATCCCGCCGCGGGCTTGAGCTTCACTGCATGGTGGAAGGGCATTTTGCGAATGCACTAGCTACCACCCTCAGCTAGAAAATCTGTCGCCAAGCACCTAACGGTCTATTCCGGCAGCTGTCCTTGAGAGCCAGTACTTCTAGGTTTTAGCCTGTTTAACACCTTCGTTCACATCATCACTTACCATCAGTTGAGATTGTGGTCAAAGGCATATCAAGATAGGCTATCAGCAATAAAAAAAAACGTAATTAACTATTGCGCAAAAGAATACGTATGCGCTCGTAGCGTAGCTTGCCCAGTTGTTCATAGCTGATCAGCCAGCAACGTCAGCTGCGGTTACTACTTGGATGGGTGACCGCTAATGGCGTTTATTATTGAGCGCTTCCGTGCTTCGGAGGGCACGCGTTGGCCCTACTTACCTTATTCGGAGCGAATGAAAGAAAGTATTGAGATCTTAAAAAGTAGAACATGTTTTTGCCTTCCTAACCCTGTAATCACAAGTAGTTCATAAAATCGCCAAGCACACAGACTACTGTCCTTGAGAACCGGTTTCCATTCAAGGTCTAGTCTGCTACCGTCTTCAAGCTTATCTTCACTCACTATCATGTACTTCATGTAGGAATTTATTTAGGATTTTTTGCATGGTGGTGGGGTACCTATTTTGCGAATGCCCGCCTGGCTAGCTACCACCCTCAAGTAGAAAATCTGTCGATAAGCACCTAACGGTGTGTTCCGGCAGCTGTCCTTAAGAGCCAGTAATTCTAGGTTAGCCTGAACAACATCTTCGACCACATCATCCCTTACCATCAGGTGAGATAGTGGTCAAAAGATAACCTACCAAACATAAAAAAATTAACATGTTTTTGCCTCTAATCACAAGTAGTTCATAAAGTCGCCAAGCAAGTTACAGTGTGGCCCGACTTCTGTCCTTGAGAGCTTATTCCCATCCATGGTCTAGTCTGCTACCGTCTTAGAGCACATCTTCATTCATACTTCATGTAGGAATCAAAGACTAGACGGTCGTTATAAAAATGAGAATAAATTCACAGTAAAATTCATGACGCACTCAGCAAAATAACATGTTGATATAATTCTTGCACCTTGGTATAATGTGTGTCATTCGTTTAGGTATCACGTTGAATTTGCCCCCACGAGTCATTGCATTAGTCACTTTGACCCTTGAGCATCGATAAACATGCACCCAAATCATTTAGGTCACAATACATGTTTGTAATTAGATGCAGATGTTTCTTTATCATTCGAAATATCATAACATGTTATATCTCACACACATTTAACCCCTCCTTGATAGGCGACGTGTAAAGGCTGAAATGCTTTTTTATATTCCTGATAGGCTAGCCTTTGACCACTATCTCACCTGATGGTAAGTGATGATCTGGTTGAAGATGTTGTTCAGTCTGACCTAGAATTTCTGGCCCTCAAGTATAGCTGCTGGAACACACCGTTAGGTGCTTGACGACAGATTTACTACTTAATAAGTTGGCATCGTACTGGACCACTATGTCCTAGTTATGAATGAAATTCTATTGTTATCATTATCGCCCATGCCAATGGGTTAAGGGTGGTAGCTAGCCAGGCGGACATTCGTATAATGCCCTACCACCATGCTATAATGACTGCCATCCAAAGCAACAACCAGGATCGACGGCTGAACAGTGAACCTCCAAAGCACGTGCAGGCTCAGTAGTAATGTCACTAGCGGTCATCCATCCAAGTTATGACCGCGGCGAATGTTGCTTAACTCAGCTGGTCGGTTTAGAACGGCTAAGCAAACTTTGCTACGAGCGCTTCAAATTGTGCTACATGATTTTGTTATCATCTTATGTATTAAAGGTTAAAAATTAAGTATGAAATTGCCGATTAGTAGGTACTAAAAAATTTAAATTACTTAGTTTTTTTTTTAAATTCAACATATTTATTTAATGTAAATAATAATAGCGTTATATTGAAAGGTTAACTCTAACAATGTCTATTCACTTTAATCGGGTACCTTAGCTTGTCTTCCGACATAGGCAGGACTCTTCGAAGACAGAGTTGTAAGTCTTTTGTTCCCATCTTACTTCAGCTACCTTACGAATATCATCTTCCCACCATTTTATGGGATTGTGACTGATATGCTCGAAGTCCACTTGATGATAATCGGTAACAGATGCATTTCGTCACAAGTGACGAACTGTACAGCGCCCATCACTCAGAAACATAGAGTTGCTAAGTCTCATGTGCCTGTAATTTCACCGGCGTCCATACCCTTCAAACCTGAACACAGTAATGTGAACTATGCAGTATTTTTTTTTATAGGATAGGAAGCCAAAGGATCACTTCGTAGTACCTATGTGATCAGTGATCACCGTCGTCGCCCCGGAGATCAGCAGACTATGGGTCTCAAGAAAGCTTTAACGGCTTTCAAAGAGGGAATGCTCTCTTCTTGTAAATATATTTTTTACTATTTAACTGATTTAAAATGTCTCTTCACAGCCGCCAGCGCGATCTTCATCGGAGGTCTAGTTGGAATAGCGAGCCGCTTCTCTAAAGAATACATGTCAGCTGTCATCAGTGGCCAATCGCTGGGCGGCATCATAGCTGCTATCGCGCAGATCATATCCCTCGCGTTCAAAATCTCGCCCCAGCACAGCGCGTTAATCTACTTCATCATAGCCGACGTAATGGTCATCACTTCCTTGATATCCTTCGTGATGCTGTACAAGATAGATTTCTTCACGTACCACATATTGAAGGGCAGCTGTGGAATGGCGACCAATCGCCACAGAGATGTGTCTATGGTGGGCATGATGAAGAAGATCTGGGTGTACGCGTTCAGCATTTTTGCCGTGTTCGCTATAAGCATGGCGGTGTACCCAGCGGTGACAGTGCTGGTCGAATCTCATCCGATCACGAAGGGGACTGATTGGAATAGTAAGTATAAACAAGATTTAGTAACTCGCTCATACCTGTTAATTCTATCATATTTATATTGACATAAATACCAAAATAGAGTAATGTTATCTTTGCCTGACCGAACGAACACCTTGGCCCTTATTCGCTGTGACTAGAGATTCCTTGCAAATAACGCGTGACGTCACAACGTGAAGTAAATTATAACGCGTTTGACAAGGAATTTCCAAACGGTATTCTATATGCCACAAAATAAGTTGTTAAAGCTACAGGCACATCGGCGTATCGTTTTCGGGATTATTCTAAGGTGAGTGCCACGTCGGAAGAGATCAGAGCTATGCGATAGAGAGAGACGCCTTGTAGGTGAATATAAATATTAGGAACTTCGTGCTTTGCGAGCTGAAGTGCGCTTTATTGCTTCGCAGCTAGAGTCGCTTATTTATTGGAGTAGCTTTGCTGTGGTCCTTCTGGTCCTTTTATTCTGTGATAACGTGAGCATTCATATTTGATATAAACTTAATACAATATGTACGTACAAACTAACAAGAAAAGAAAATAACTAACACTTTTATTGCCTACTTCATACGGCTGGCTGGCTAGAGAAATATAAATTGCAATAATCTTTAGGTACTATTATTAGTTAAATACCTAATTAGTCATATTACTTACATTAGAAAGCATAGGTTTATACAATAGTATCACGTTTGAAGCAGCCCATATTGTCGATAATCATCACAAAACTAAAGACACGTAGGTATTATAGATAAGTTAATTTTTACTGGGTAAGTATTATACGACGACGAGCTAAGCTCGGAGTTTCTTTGCGCGATAAAATCCGGAACGGCAAAGAACCATAGTCACCGACATAGCTTTCAGAATTTGCAAGTTACAGTGGCAATGGGCAATATATTGCTCGACGAATTGATGACCGATTGGGAAGAAAGGTTCTCGAGTGATTACCACTACAGCGGAAGACGTAGAGTTGGTAGGCCCCCCACTAGGTGGACTGAGGACATCGTAAAAGTCGCTGGTAGCCAATGGTTAGAAACGGCTAGTAGCCGTTCTATGGGGGAGGCATTTGTTCATCAGTGGACTTCTTCCGGCTGTTGATGATGATGATGAAGTATTTTACTTAGTTCACAACTCACAAAGATAACGAGACTTTATGGTTCTTAATATATACGATATACCTTATCAGCCGGAGCAGATGCAGATTGCTGAAAGAGCCACTACTGGGGGGGATTTGACAAAAATTCCCTCGCTTGGCAGGCGTCTTAGGGATCGCAGTGTGAGATATCTGTTCCTCAGACAGCGCTGCTGCCCACCTTCTGGTGTCTTACCCTTAGTCGCCTCTTTACGACACCCACGGGTAGAGATGGGGGGGTGACATTCCAGCCCAGCATCCCACGGGCTAATTATACAAATCGTATGTATATCTATATATATAGATAAGAAACATGTTTGTAAGAAATTATACATAAAAACGCGACGAATGCAGCTTTTAGTTTTGTTAGAGATCCCAAATTCAGGTAGCGAAGATGTCATTGACACAAAATAGCACAAAAAGCTTCGAAAGGTCTTTGTGTCGCTTTTTTGTTATCCACTCGTTGTACGTTTCGTGTCCTTAAGACTTTAAATATCTTGGCTGGTTTCTAGGTTGTATGTTATTATTATTAAGGTGACACGTTTCACATTTAAAATCCTTTTTTTTTAAAGTAGGTACTACTACTTCTTTTGCCCAGGTATTTACTTCGATCGTCACAAAACCTACCGAGGTGGGTACCTACATATATTTCGTAAATATTCTTAATATTAATGTAAGTAACCTGATTAGGTAATTGAGCGGAACGACATCATTATTGATGGATTGATGATGACTTGATGGACTAATTTCTTTATGGGTTGCGTAAGTCTAAAAAATAACTTTAATACTTAACTAAAGATTCTTTTAATGTCGCGCATTATATTATGATCATAATATATCTAAGGGTACAATAGGCCTAGCTACAAAGTCTATAAAATGGTCAAGTGCGAGATCAACTCACAGACCGAGTGATCTCTGCTTACACAAAATATTTTTTCATGTCGTTTGGAATCATTAGCGTGGGCCCGACTCACATATGGTAGGGGTAATACAAAACAACAATGGGCGTACCCAATTTCTGGCTCAGAGTGGGAGCAATTACAGAATTTCTTGCAGGTAGTCAAATAACTCTACATAAATAAAAAAAAGGCCAAATGCGGGTAAAGAGTAGCATCAATCACTCATCAGAGATCAATCAGAGAAAAATAGTTTTACGAATGAACTACATTATTAATCTATGTTATCGGTATTTGTTGTATAAGTTGGCATCGGACTGGACCACTATGGCCAATTTATGAATGAAATTCTATTGTTATAATTATCGCCGATGCCAATGGGTAACCCATTGGCATAGAAGACGAAATGGTACATTACGTAGCGTTATTTTAGTTTAAGATAGACCACGTATCTAAAATAGTGTAAATTTTACTTTGGGGAAAAATAAATAAATGGGGGCTCCTATTTAGTTATTTTTTAGGTTATAAAAATAATTATATTATGTTCACTACTCATTGTGTTCTATATGATCACATCTCACGCGCTGAGTGCATAAAAGTTGTAGTTTCAGCTACCTTATCATGTAGGTATTTGAGCCCTCCTGAAATAATACGTAACTTGAATAAAAATTTTATTGGGTCAGAATTCATCGCTAAATATCTAAATCTGACATTTAAAGATTTAGCTAAAGACCCGAGACATACAGGTCGGATAGACAGACAGATTAAGCGGTCATTATAAGACTCCCTTTTGCCCTTTCTGTATGGAGATTTAAAACGTATTTTATATCTTTGCTAAAACTTGCTTTTAATGAAGATGACAACGAACAGAACGGGAAGTACCCCAAATAACGCATGTAAAGTGAGGTGCGAAAATTCTAGCATAACAATCCAGCTGGATGATTTGCCATTTATCTATTGTTGGTTGGCCACAGTGCGTGGAAGACGCAGCTCCAAATTTAAAGCTTCTGCTATTTCATTGGCTGATTTTAATAATTTCCCATTGTCTTCTTCGGCAATAAGAAGCAACAATATGTTCACTAATACAAATGTGGATAACAGTACTTAGGCTTTTGGAAAGTTTTGCTTCTTGCTCCTAGTAGCTCCATATTCGCGCACGGATTCATTACCATAACTACGGAACTCGGGGGTGTTTTATTGAAAACACCCTCCGATTTCTACCCCTCCTCGAGGGCGAAGACAGCCATCGTATCGATAGCCCACTCCTCGGCTGGCCCGGAACTGCGTAAGCAGATGCCGCAGCCGTAGGCTTGTAGAATCGCGCGACTGAAGCAACCCAGCTGCCATGAGCCCGCCCAGCGACTACAACGCGGCCGAGCCTGGCAACAAATGCCCTGATGCCCCAAGAAAGCCACGAGGTCAACTGAGGACCCCCGCACGGGACAGACCCCTGTCCACCCGGCGGGTCCCAGTTGACAATGCAGAAGCCGACGACGATGCGCGGCGGTACCGGGAGTTCCGGCGCTCCATAGAGGAGACCCTGGAAGCCGCCCGCCGCGAACGCGCAAGCTGGGAAGCGGAGGCGCAGAGTGACGACTCCTCCTCTGCCTCCTCCGCTGTCCCCGCTGAAACCACCACGCCAGTGGTGATTATTCCGGACTCCCCGGAATCGCCACCACCTGAGACGACCGTTCCCGCCAACCCTCCGGCCCCCAGAGTGCGCAGGAAGCGCAGTGAGGAGGCCGAGGTAGTTGACAAACGTGCCTGTGCCCGACCCCCAGCCCGAATGGACTGGGCCGCAACTGCCACGCAGGAAGCGCACCCTTTGACGTATGCCGCAGTAACCACGGCAACGTCAAAAACCTCCGCTACGCAACCCACTACGAAGACCGCTCCATCCAAGGAAGCCACACAACGCCGTCCTCCCGCCCCACTTCCCCGGGGTGCGAAAGAGACCGCAAGATCTGCCGTCACACTCCCAGAGGCCGTGGCATCGACCTCTAAGACTGCCCACATACCGACCAACACGTCAAGTGCACAACCGGCACCACCACCGCAACCACCGAAGGAGCGGTACCCACCAATAGTGCTAGAAAGCTTCCCTAACAGCACCAAACACCTCCGGGTGCTGAAGGAGAAGCTAGGACGTCCACCATCCGTGCGCCCCTTCAACAAAGGGGTGCGCTTCACACCCATAGACGGCGAAGAATACCGGGTCATCCAAGCGTACCTCACAAGCCTGGACGAGACGCAAAGGATGACCTGGTTCTCCTACTCGCTCCCCAAGGAGCGCAGTCAGAAACTGGCCATACGAGGGCTTCCGGCAGACACCCGGCCGGAAGACATCAAAGCCGAATTAGAAGAGCTCGGGTACGAACCCGAGCATGTCAAGAAGATAACCGCGAGGAAGGGCAGACCAGGATGCATCTTCTTCGCGGCTATGAAGAAGACGGCCAACCTGACCCCCGGCATTTACGAAGTGGACGAACTTCTGTGCATGCCGGGGGTGAAGTTCGAAAACTGGCGAGGGAGGAGGGGCCCGGCCCAATGCCACAGGTGTCAGGCATTCCGGCACTCCTCCCATAACTGTTTCCGGCGGCAGGCGTGCGTGCGGTGCGGGGGGGAGCACTACGCGCGCGACTGCCCGCGCCCACTGGACGAGCCTGCGACGTGCGCCAACTGTGGCGGAGCGCACACCGCTAATAATCCCCGTTGTGCTGTGTTCCGCGAGGAGGCGCGGAACAAGCGCGCGGGGACAACAGCACTCACCGCACAAAACCCACCGGAGCGACCACCTCACCGCAGTGTCGTGCCCCAGAAGCCGACAGAAGCCGCTACCAACAAGACGTCCCCGACATCCCTTATGGCTGCCGCCAACAATCCGCCACCACGCGGTGCCAGCCATGAGGGAAAACACAAGAAGAAAAAGAAGAAGAAGAAGAAGGGTCCGCGGAAAGGCGCACCCCAGCCTCCCGCCCCTTCACCCGAAGAACCCGTCTCTCAGGCCCAAGCACCCCGTGCTAAGGCTGAGAGACCACGACGACAACATATACCTGCCTCGCTCCCGCGTGCGAGCGAGACAGGTCATAAGAAGACCAGGACAGCGGCGGAGCTCGAACTCATCGAGACCGCCCTCTGCACCCTGCAGGAAGTGCTCCAGGCGCTCAGGGAGGGGGCCGACCCTATCCCGCTAATATTAGCGGGGGTGGGCAAGCTCCTTGCCTGCCGCTAGGAAGCACTTCCCTGTGACCCCGATGCTGCCGCGACGCCCCGGCTACAGGGCCGGCCAGGGCGCGCCTACTCTCGCCTCCCGAACGACTCGCTCACTGGGCTTCCCGGAAGAGGGATTCCCCCGGTGGGCTGATGTTGACTAGGGAGGCCGAAGATCCCGGACTCGACTCGACACCCCAACATCAGAAGAGGATGCCAGCACCTGCTGACACACCCCCACGACCCGACTGTAATGATACAGCCGGCGCAGGATTGCCGCGTAAAGGGGCCACCCGTGCCCGAAGACGCGTCCGTGCGGAACACACCGTTCCGCGCGTAGAAGATGCATGCTACTTAGGCAATAGACCTGCCCTCACCTGAGCGTACGCCCATAGACAAAGCTAAAACAGAAAACATACCACATATGTGTAATATGCTACAAAATTCTACTACATTATTATTTATTTGATTAAGTGCCCCGTAAACGAATATGATTGTCAAATTATTTGGAACGTATGCGGCTTCGTTTGACACGTTTGTCAAAACAGTAAACGGGTTTGACAAATGCGTTTGATGAAAATATACGTTAATTTAGTTTGACGGTGTATTTGACAAAAATGTTTGAATATGTGCGGCGGTGTGTCGGTGACAAATAAACAACACAAAGTATTTTAGATAAAGCCAAAACAAAGTCAGAGTAAAATAATTTATTAAATTTAGGCGTCTACGACGCTCTTATGAATTTTAATTGGAAATTTAAATGTTGAAATATTCTACATTGTACTGTCACGTTTATTCAAACATAAATGGTACAGAGCCACTGCGAGAAGGACGGGCAAGAAACTCTGGGCCATTCTTTTAAACTTCTTTTAACAAGGTGTATAATAAAATAATTACAATATTTGTTTAAATTACGTAGGTTACAAGCATTTTTGTGGTTAAAGTAATCACAAACTATGTAGGTACTAGGATTTCTCAATCGACATTTTATTCTCGTGCAACTTGAATTTTCCTTCTGTGAGCGTTGTAATATGTTTGGGAACTTTATTATATAACCGCACACAATTACCTAAGAAGGTCGTTTTATTTGTAAAAAACTAAACCCTAAACTAAAACCTGGCACTGCTATTTTATATTTATTTCTAGTGTTGTAATCGTGATTGTCACTGTTTAATATAAATTTAATCGAATTTTTACGAATATTTCATTTATTTTCAAATATGTATATACAGACTCGGTAAAGTTCAAATATCAATTTCTTTAAAAAGTACCCTTAGAGATTCTACAAGCAAATTTGACAAATTTGTTTGATCGTTTACTTTCTTGTTTGATGAATACGTGTATATAGAATTAATGAACAGTACTTTAATATTATTTGCAGATATATTCTTCGTGCCGGTAGTGAACTATCTTATATTCAACTGCGGTGATTACGCAGGGAGACTTGCTGCCGGATTCCTGCTAAGGGTAAGTGTTTTTGAAAATATATACAAACTTGTAGTTTTTTATTTAATTTACATCTAATAATCTAGCCTCTGGACCACTATCTGACCTGATGGTTAGTGGCGATGTTCTGGGTAACCTAGAATTTTTACTAGCTCTTAAGGACCGCTGCCGAATCACATCGTTAGGTGCTTGGCGAATTTTACTAGGTAGCCTGGCAGGCATTCGCAAAATACCCTACCACCATGTTATATGGAGGAGGCCTGTGTTAAACGGTGAACGTCTACGATTAAAAGAAAAGACAATAAAAAATAGGTTATCTGTATGCGGATGTTAATTTTTTTTTGTTTGTTGATAGCCTAGGCTTTGACCACTATCTCACCTGATGGTAAGTGATGATGTGCTTGAAGATGTTGTTCAGGCTAACCTAGAATTACTGGCTCTCAAAAACCTCGAGTCTGGTTCTAACAACTGGATTGAGTTACACAACCCACAGGTACTCTCGACAGAACACCACTACATACCGAGAATGGTAAGAGAAGCGATCGAAATAACAAAGTATCGAAACATCACTAGGGAAGATGGGTTTAAACTGTCGAGAACATGGAATCCAGTGGTTAAACTATGCAAGAGCCGAAGAAGTGTTACAAATAATTCACGAGTTTTACATGTCGAAATTTAAATTGTGGTGACAGTGACAATTATAGCATGGCTTTGCCGGAAAAACGTAAAATAATGAGGGTAGTCCGGTTCGTCTGATCTTAGTGGCGACCATCCACTCGCATAGACTTCAGTTTAGTTTCAGTTTACTCGTGATCATGGCGCTTACAACAGTGCCGAAATATCGAGAGCTTAAAATCAATACACGGTAAATATCCCGTCTGTAATAATAATTATAGTGATGATGCTCTTCCGGCCACTCGTTTTCACTAAAATACATTATTAAGTTATGAGCTAAATCTCACAAACAACCCAAGTGAAATGCTGAGTTTAGATTTTAACTGAAATAATTTCTGTGAAATAGTCAGACTGAAGCCCTTGACATGACTTTTGAAGCAGTGATGGCTCAGTGGCATTGGCTATGGACTGCCGTGGAGCAGGTCCATGGTTCGAATCCCGCCCAGAGCTTGAGCTTCACCGCATGGTGGAAGGGCATTTTGTGAATGCCCGCCTGGCTAGCGACCACCCTCAAGTAAAAAATCTGTCGCCAAGCACCTAACAGTGTGTTCCGGCAGCAGTCCTTGAGAGCCAGAAAAATTACAGGCTAATGAGACCTAACAACTGGACGTCTCAGTGTGACGGGCACAGTGCAATTCGTCGCTGACGAAATGCGTCTGTTATAGGCAGAGGTTAGTCCACTTAACATCAGGTGGGCCTCGGGCTTGTTCCGTCACAATAACATAAAAAAAAGACTGGGTTTTATTCTACAGGTAGTATTTATTATAGTAAACTAAAGTTCGGCCGCTGAAAGAATGCGTTTGACAGTAAGAGTTTCTACTGTCGTTGTGACTTGTTAATAGAGTAAAATATAAAATATACTCTATTTTTTAATACTTAAATGCCTGCCTAATACAATACTATGCAGTATTAATGTCTATATTACTTTGAACTGGGGAATAAATATTCACAAAACGAACTGTCAAACGCATTCTTTCAGCGGCCGGACTTTAACAATAGTTTTTTAAATCACAGACGTGAAATTGCGCATTTATTACTATAATGTGACTCGTGTGCTGTTATCTTCTCGCCTTTCATTATGTTAATTTTATTGTAATGTAAATATTATTGTTGTTGTGTGCAATTAAACTGGATAACGGGGTCGTTTCGTGTCTGAACTTGAACTCCGAACTATCGGCCGCCAAGCAGCAGTTTTTGCATTACTGTGGTCCGGTTTGACGGATAGTGTGTTTTCATTTTGATAGGCTCATATATTATATCTCTCACCAACTTTTCATCTTTTGATGAGTATAATGCGGGCGATGATTTTATCAGGTCAAAGATAGAAGGAAAGCTGGCCATCTAAAAAGACAGCAGCGGGAACGCAATTTGTATAGCCTGCTAACTCATCAGTAATCCATCAGTTACCAACAAAGTATAAGAAAGTGGTATAAAAACGCTACTTTTAAAAAACAAAACGAACAAAGTCCTACACTATACGAGTATCATTGACCTATATATACTAGACGCTACAACTCAAACGAGGATAGTCGACCAGTGCAGGTATGCCAGCCGGTATACTCTCCCCCACACGCAGCTGGGCACTCGTAGAGATTACACGCGCTTTACGTTCGAAATGTACGTTTACATGCACTGGTCGACTATCCTCGTTTGAGATGTCGCGTCTAGTATATATAGATCAATGCTCTATATATTTTTTTTTATTAAAGCTGATTTAGCTGGCCTTTGACCACTATCTCACCTGATGGAAAGTGATGATGTGGTCTAAGATGTTGTTCAGGCTAACCTAGATTTACTGGCTCTCATGGACAGCTGCCGGAACACACCGTTAGGTGTTTGGCGACAGATTTTCTATTTGAGGGTGGTAGCTAGCCAGGCGGGCATTCGCAAAATGCCCTACCACCATGCTATAATGAGTGCTACCCTAAGACAACAACCGGGACCGACGGCTTAACGTGCCCTCCGAAGCACGGAAGCGCTCAGTAGTAATGTCACTAGCGGTCACCCATCCAACTCATGACCGCGCGCGACGTTGCTTAACTTTGCTGATCGGTTGAGAACAGCTAAGTAAACTTCGCTACGAGCGCTTCAATGTTAGGTGCTTGCGACAGATTTTTTACTTGAGGGTTGTAGCTAGCCAGGCGGGCTTTCGCAAAATGACATATTCTCCACACTTGGCGTTCTACCTTTCGAAGTTATCACCTTTATCATATGTATTGCAGCCAGACAACCAATGGTTGATAGCCGCGGCTAGTTTACTCCGCATCATCGGCGTCCCGATGCTGATGGTGTGCAACGCGCAGCCGCGGCGCCACCTGCCCGTGCTGTTCCCGTGGGACTGGGAGTACATCATCATCATGATACTGTTCGCACTCTCCAATGGATACCTCACCAATATCGTCATGATCAATGCCACCAGGTGTGTATCCCCAGGCTGTTCCTTGGTATGCTTCAATATCAACCTGCCCATAGCATAGATATTGAAGCATATATTACATATATATATCACATCAAATGTTAAATTCACGGTCTTCCTTTTATTTCTGATGTTATTTAGCAAAAAAATTATCCTTGTGATAAAATCTTTCGATCGGTATGATATAACTACAGGTGATTTTTTTTATCGTGTTCGAATTCCCGGTTCAACCATGTCAACCATTTAAATATCTATTAATGAAGTTTATATTGATTTTTAAATTTAAATAATGTCTTCTTTCAGTAAAATGTTCCATCTACAATATTCAAGGTACTTTCGCCCTCCATGTGGTATCGCCGTGGGACGCCCTGTATATTTGGCATTTGCTTCTTTTAAAAAACCACACGTACTGTCAAACGCAATCTCTTGGCGGAAGGACTTTAAAAAATATTGATTGCTACAAATACCCAATTGCAGTTTAAGTAATAGGACGGCAGGTATGCCGCAGTGTAGTATACATAAATATAATTAACACTCGTCTTTTTGTTCCAGGGCAGTGGAATTGCACGAGAGAGAGAAGGCGTCGTCAGTGATCGCAACGTTTCTCAGCGTGGGACTGACGGTGGGCGCCGCCATCGGAATGTTGTTAGTGCGTCTGCTATAAACTTTATCTGTATGTATTAGTTACTTTATTCTCGTTTAGTTATTGCTATAGGAATGTTGACTCACAAAATGTATGATAATCGTTCACAAAATATGAACTAGAAACTATTTTGCTGTTATCGTTTTGTTATGTGCTCATTGCTAACTTTTGTCTTTGAGCGGCTGTGCCACATGTAACTAGTTAAATATGTTTTTCTATCGTCTGCTTTCTGATAACTCTATGATGTGGTTTTAAATACATAACCTTAATGTGAAAGTTAATAATTAATTATCAGTTTTAAAACAAATAATAATAAAAGCAAAAAGTTACTAATAAAGGAGATCCCCGTACGAAAAACGTGTATTTTGTAACGGTGTTTGTTTTTGCTCTATGGTAACAACGGTAATACATACATGCGTCAAACTTGTTGTGAATATAGTCCAGTATCTACCGTATAGCTCAACAAATCGGTTAAGAGCGAGTCGTCTCTAACTGTATGAAAAACAATCTATTTTTTGCTACATTCCCTGTCGTTTCGGGACCCCCAGTTTGCAAGTCCAACTCACACTTGACCGATTTATTTATTCAGAATAATATTTCTAAATATGATTAAAAATCGTGTGTTAAGCGAAAATCATATTTGCAAATTATTGGAATCAATTTTTTTATGCATGTAAATTGGTAGTATAAAATTTTGTATTCCAATAATTTGTAAATATCAGAATAAAATCATGATTTTGATCATCGCTATAATATTTCTATCCAACTTACATAACATTTTGAGTTATGCAAAAATAGTAATTATATAAAAGTCAACACACGTTTTACACGGCGCGTGCAACTTTCTGTAACTTGATATATGTACACTCAACTTGATAAGCGTATTAAATTGTATGGTACTTTTACATTCCAATACGGCTAATGGACATACGTACACGTTTCGTTAGTGTGCGTGCGTAGCGCAACACTAACAAGCGCGACGTGTATGTATACGATCCACTATAGCATCCACCTAAGATTCACACGCTCATAGAAAGAACTATACATAGAGAGATACAGGTATTTCACATACAGGCAATGTAGATACACTAACGTAATCGATCTATCGTGTAATAGCTTGCCGTGTGAGAATGTGCTTCGACTGTAGTGACACTTCAAGTACAATATCATACTGTCAATATAGTTTGTCATTGCACCAAATAGGGTGGTTTGACTCAGTCTAGGAATAAATACGTAAAGAGATGTAAGTCAAGCCCAAAAACAACAGAACGCAAACGTTACCGCGGCGAGGGTGGTTTAAAAAGTGTACCATGCGGCGCAACAAAATTACCTTGACGCGATCATTCTAAGCGCCAAACAAATTAATCATATCTTATTGGTTAAAAGATTTACAAGTCATAAATACATTATATAATGAAAAAAACCGGGAATGGTAGATAAGTCTTTTTTTTTAATTCTCTCACTTCATAATAAGCCTTACTAACAACTACATAACCAATCCAATTGAATTTGGAAGATTGTGCGTGTTTTGTTTATAATGAACTTGGTGAGTCCAAAATCAAAGTGGCAATTGTATGAGAGTTACACTTCTTTTCATATAATTACTCATAGGACTGAGCTAATACGGAGAAGTTCGTACAAAGAACAAAATATAATACTTGAGACCAAAAAATAATAATAATAGTGGTTTCTCTTGAAGGTAATATAAGATATTTTTAGCGATATCCAAGTACGTATTCGTCCCTGCCACGAATTAAATGTTTCGTCTATATTGAATGTTTATATAAGTTCAAGAGCACAGGTTAAATAATAATGCATTTGAATCAATCGCTGCTAAGTTATAACTCTATGATCATCGGTAATTCATCAATTATATGACTTATTAATAGTATAAAGTTAAATTAAGTAAACAAATTGATGATTGTTTAGAATTTGTCTTATATTTTTTATAAGTTAACTCACTATCGGATGATTAAAAAATTTAACATACATTCACAAAAAATAACTGAATGATAAAAATGACATGCAACGTGTTTCAAGCTTTAACCGATGGATAGGCTAAATCGATGACTGTGAAACGCAAAGATAGTGTTTTATTTATTAAATATGTTCTGGGTAGTATAACCGGAACTTATTCGAACATTCCGAAACAGGCTCTAATTCTAATATCTATGTACAGTTCATATCATAACTGTAGTTCTGGATTAAAACATTCTTTACGTTCGTTACAACAAAGTCAATGGATTAGATTTCCTATATTAGGTGTAATTTATTTACGTTAATTAATTTCTCATTACAGAAACATTCCTTTGCTACTGTAGACAAAGTGAGATTTTTTCTTATATAACACCGCGAGGGCGTTAACGCAATTTTGTGTGGCTAAAGTACAGCGCCACCTGACGGCGCGTTAGTGAATCAAGAATTTATCCAAACAAAATCGTCTCACTCGCAGCGTATCAGCATAAAATCTCACACTAGCTAGGTCACTGATAACACTGCCGGTTGACTCTTTGTTTGAGTTAATTAGGCACCTTAGTTTTATATTATTAAGGATACCAAACCGTCATAGATCTCATGTAAGTATTTAATAGACATCAGGAGAGATTTAGTAGAATTCCTTTATCCGTCCCACGAATATGCCAGGGAAAGTACCTTGAATATTGTACTGAAACTGCATTCATAGATATTTAAATAATTACATGGTATACCGGGAATCGAACCCGTTACACGAGAAAAATAATCACCCTATAGCTTTATCATGTCAATCGAAAGGCTTCATCATAAGGATTATTTTTTGCTAATAATATAGTGTCATTGTGCATTTGATAAATTGATTAATTTAGTGTTAAAAAAATTAAAATTCATCGTCTTTCTTTTGAAGCCTTTCGATCGGTATGATAAAGATACAGGTTGATTATTTTTATCGTGTAACGGGTTCGATTCCCGGTTCAACCATGTCAAAATTAAATATCTATGAATGCAGTTTAAACTGTTTTTTTAATTCAAATAATGTCTTTTGTCAGTAAAATGTTCTATCTACAATATTCAAGGTACTTTCCCTCCAAGTGGCATATCCGTGGGGACGTCCCTGTATAAGTACTTTTATCATACTGACATTTTATATAGGTAGTTAGTTAATAATAATTAAGTTAATTTAGATTTATGTTAGTTCGATTGATATAATTTTAATGTATTTTTTTTAATTGATATTATTTACTATTTTGTACCTGATTTTGTATTAATGTAATCCATAATAAAATATTTTGTATTTGAGTAGTGTGCTGCATTTTGCGATATTCATTATGCCGATTGCCATAATATTTTATTTGCTCAATTTCATTTAACATGATTTTCTATACTAATATTATTGTGATACCTGAATCTTTTTAGGATACATTTACAAATTATTTTTCTGTATGCAAGACTATAAACAAAACGCATGTTAATTTAATCCAAAGCGCAAAAACAAAATGTCGCGGAATGACAAAAATATATTGTTATGAATTTTGAGTTTTTTTTGCATATTTGAATGTGGATTATTAACATACCTCCATTTCCATTTGCTGTGACTAGTTGTTGAAACATATTAGTTTTGTAACACACAAGCTACATTTATCATGTTTTATCAATAATGTGTTAATGTTGGAAATAATAAATATATCTGTTATTAAATATGTATAAAAATAAATAACTCATTTGACTATTGAATTGTGTATTTTATTTGTTATTATATTACACAAACACGGAAGTGTGTTCTTCCTCAGACGAACCTGTATGTTCTGTGTTTATTACATTGATACTCAGAGTAGAATCTCGATGGAATAATGAAGATAAAGAAAATACAAGTACAAACGTATGTATAACAAGTAATAGTAATATGTATGTATAACAAAACTAAGGGTGTATTCCACTTGACGCCAATTTCGTTGTTTTCGATAATTTTGACTACATTTTGCGACTATGGTTCCACATTTAATATGTACCATAGATACAAAATTATCGAAAATAACGAAATTGGCGTCAAGTGGAATACGGCCTAGGTCTTAGGTCCATTCGTTCAGGAGACACAGATGAGTAGCTGTAGACACGTGGGCTCCAGCGTACACTTTGTAATCGGGTCATTACTACCACACTATTCAAATAGAATGCTTCAAAGGAGGAATTACAACCTTATTAAAAGTATAAAGTAGAGGCAACTGATTTTTTTGTGCTATCTGCACAAATTATGCTCTCAACTCAGCAGTGATAGCCGAGCGGTAATAAGTTAGGACAGCCGTGCCGTAGGTCTATGGTTCGATCCCCACCGCCGGCTTGAGCTTCACCGCATGGTATAGAACGGCATTTTGCGAATGCTTGCCTCGCTAGCTACCACCCTCAAGTAGAAAATCTGTCGCCATGTACCTAACAGTGTGTTGCGGCAGCTTTCCTTGAGGCAGCAATTTACAGGCACATGAGACTTAATAACTGTTATGTCTCTGAGAGAAGAGCGTAGGGTAGAGCATCACTTGTGGCGCTATGCATCTATTATAGGCAGAGGTTAGTCCGCAGGTGGGCTTCTTGTGGACCTTTGTTCTCAAAATATTACATTCGCAAAAAATTGGGGTCACAATCATCTAAAAATAAACCTGGCTTTAACCTTCAGCCGATTCGCATATACAGCATGTGCCACACTAATAATCACAGGTTGCATGGAAGTTTATTTGGCACTTAATTTTAATGGGTATTCGTAATTGCTCTAAATAAAGAGGTTTTTTATATATAGGATAGGTTAGACTTTATCTCACCGGATGGTAAGTGATGATGTGGTCGATGATGTTGTTCAGGCTAAACTAGAAATTACTGGATCTCGAGAACAACTGCCGGAACACACCATTAGGTGCTTTTTTTTGTGTAAATGAAACAAAAAAGATTTGTCTCAAATTGTTAGTTAGGATCAGCAGAAGTCAACAACAAAAAATGCTAACAGCCTCTTAAGCTTGACTTCTGCTAATCCTAACAAACATTTTGAGACGAATGGTTTTTTTTATTCTTTGATTAATAAGTAAAAAAAAAAATCACAAAAAGACATTCGTCTCAAAATGCTTGTTAGGACCAGCAGAGGTCAACCTTGATAGGTTGTTAGCATTTTTCCAACCCTGTATAATCGGCGTGATCGGAATCGTTACACCCCTACCCACCTACTTCGATCCATAACGCAGCAATACAATCATGGTTGCTTAATATTAACAAGGCAAGGAGTTGAAATATATATATCAAGACTCCTTATGGTCTATGCTTTCTCATTTAACAACATGCGCATATGCAATAAGTGAGTTATTTACAAAATTATGTCAATAAAAAACCATCGATAAATTCAGTCCGTTTAATAAATAGTGTCATGTAAACAAAAAACTTACTAATATAAAAAATTGATCTACCACAATTGATTACCTTTATTAAAAAAAAATACAAAACAACTATTGTTTATATTTGATTAAAACATAATATTTACTTACTTTTAAAGGCTCAGTAAAGTGTGAGGCAGAAGTGAAGTTTATAACTAAAAAAGAAGTTTCTGTACAATATATTATCCAGCAGTGACATCTACAGCTTTTATTGTCATACTATTTATGTTTTAAACATACGTCGAAATAATTTAACATTCCTTCAGTACAAGTTACTAACATTACTATAACTAAACTCCCAAAGATATGGTTCACAAAATTGAGGGTAGCTCCTCAAAATTAATGTAAACATAATAGGTAAAACAACTTGGACCATGCATTGGCGTGGCACCATAAGTATGTGAAAGGTTATTAGCAGTTGCGAAAGTATGACAACATAAAATATAAATAAATCATCATCCTGGTATATAATAAGATAAGTATATATATAATAAACTAATTAGTATACAGAGCGGTGTCTCTCGATGATTTTTTTATATTAAAAGTAACCTGTTTTTCTCGCTTGACTTCCAACTGGCCTAAATACAATAACTATGTACTTAACACATAGTTCAATTTAAAAACTGAATAATGTGGATAAGAGAGAATAGACGCACATTGGACCCTTTTAAGGTACTTTATTAATTTAGATAAAACTATCGCTGCGGTTCAAATCATGCATATTTACACTGTATTCAGTATTGTGTGTATTCTGTACCACGATAATAATATGACTACATCTTTAACGTTACCCTCCGGCTGCGTGTGAACAAACGTCAAACTTAAATTTTGACAGTTGATGATATTTTTTGTTATTGTGGTTATAATTTTATACGTACCTAAGTTTCTTGTTTACTAAATAATGTATTGAAATTTAACTACTACAAATTGAAGTTTTAAATTACGAATCAGCACATTTACAGTTGAAAGATGTCGCAAGCACGGCTGCTAGTCGGTTAAAATTTGTTTTGCTTGCAAACAATGCATATTTTTCTGATCTATGGTGCACAATATGCGCCGAGCGTTTGCAAAGTATTCAACGAAAGCAGTATTAGCATGATTTGAAGCGAATTGTATATGTTACGGCTATAACCCGAAGCGCGGGTACGTCTAGTTTTAGCCGGTTAGAACTAGGTGTGGCCATTTACTCTTGGTTAAATCGTATTAAGCCCATTGTTTTCTGGTAGAACTAGGTCTAGCTTTTTTTTTTTTATGCCTTATAGGTTAGCCTTTGACCACTATCTCACCTGATGGTAAGTGATGATGTGGTCGAAGATGTTGTTCAGGCTAACCTAGAATTACTGGCTCTCAAGGACAGCTGCCGGAACACACCGTTAGGTGCTTGGCGACAGATTTTCTACTTGAGGGTGGTAGCTAGCCAGGCGGGCATTCGCAAAATGCCCTACCACCATGCATATAATAAAAGTAGAGTACCTACAATACACTACTCTATGAGCTCCAGACAATGACACCTTGTCCAAATTTTTTTATGGCTACCTTCTCTCTGTTGTATATGTGTGTGCATAATTCCGTACAATTTTTTTTTTTTAATAATTTAGAACTTGCATCAGTAGACTAAATTATTTTTACGTTTTGTAAAAAACATATGGTTGCTGATTATTAGATAAATGAGTTAACTGCCTCCTAATTATTGGATAAATTAACGAACGTAAATAGGCATTTCTCTGTAAAATGGCGGTTATTCTAAGAAAGTTGTCTAGATAACTTCGTTTCTTCGTTTTAGCTATAACGACTGCCATCCGAAGACAACAACCGGGACCGACGGCTTAACGTGCCCTCCGAAGCACGAAAACGCTCAGTAGTAATGTCACTAGCGGTCACCCAACTTCGCTACGAGCGCTTCAAAAGCGCTCATTGGTTATGGTATCATTCCGGCTAGAACTAGGTCCAACCAAACCTTCGTGGCTGATACTAGGTTTGGCTAATGTCATGCCGGCTACAACTAGATCCAATCAACCCCTGGTGGCTATTACTAGGAGTAACCTATACAGGTTGGTAACCTTGGTTCGGGTAGTGGAATCTACCCTCAATTCGGATTATTTTATCAATTTATCTCTTCCAATAATCTATATTACAATAGATAACAGTTCAATTTACAAATGTGTATTATTAGCAAATGTGTTTACTAACACCTATTAACTAAGCACCATTGATATTTATTCACAAAACACAATACATAATATTTTAAATAAGTTTCACGACTCATAATATATACACTAATATTTATTTGGAATATAACCTAAATCCCTGTGATTGCTTTACCATGAGCATAATATAAGTAAAAATAATCGAACCATCAATGTTCGCATTATAAAATAATTAAAATAAAAATAGTTTTTAATGCAAGGTAATGCAAAAATAAATTTCGTTATTTTTTCATAGTATTTTTATGTTTTAGCCATAAATACAAAATAGTAGTATATGGTCAGTAAGTGTTAAGTACTTAGTATTTCTAGCAAAAAATTTAATAAACTATAACCAGCTCATTTCCCTTTTAAATTATTATTTATTATTTATCATTATCATGTAGTCAAAGTAAAAAAAAAAAAAAAAATCCGAAGTCTCTTTCTGAACAGACTCTAGTTTAATAAATTTTAATAATTTGTATTACATATTTGTATGTCACATATTTTTTTAAACGAGGAAGTAGAAGCGTTTTTTATAAGTACGACGAAACGGTATAGAACTTTTTACTGAATCATCCCATCTCGATGTTTTTTTTTATTTTGATGGGTAAAATATACCACACAGTTAGTAGCATTTAAATTTCAACAACACCACCACGAAAATTGGAGCTCAGAATGAGTTCAGCATGACTTTAGCGACGTATTTCATACTTTCCAGATCAGAAGTCGCAAACGTTTTTAAAAACATACCTTTCGTTTCATACACTTCACAGTTATCGTGGTACATATAGAAATAAAACAGATACTATAAATTGTATCAAATATGCGCTGTTTCAAACTTTTAGCGTAATAGCTGGTTCGGAAATCACTGAGTGAATGCAAAAGTTAACTCCTGTAGAAACAGATACAAATACAATAACCTGAACGTACCTTTACCGTTCGATTTTTTATTTGAGCATACAATATAATCCAAGGTACAAAAAATCAGACAAAAATTAATAAAAGATTTGAACGGCACCACGGATACAGCGACCGCGAATGCTTTGGTTTGGGCATACCTTTACTCATGATCGATAGCATAACAGTAGATTAAGTGCAGCGAGGGATTCAAAGTTACTCGAGCTTAAAATAGTTGTTGGCTCCCGAGGTGGACAGTCGACTTTTTACCACTCTCTATGAGTAAATAAACATATGCAACTTATGAATAAGAATGGTACGTTTATTTATTTAGATATAATTATGAAAAATAAGACATAGTTAGGCTAATATTTGAACAATTATGGAAGTGCATCATAACAATGAATCACTCAGGATGTAGTTTTTGAGAAACTATATTACTTTTTTGGGTTATAAAAAATTAAAAATAATTTTAAAAAACTGCTTGTAACTTGTTCAGACAATGTTTGTGATTGATCTGTTTGGTGATTGGAACTTTACTAAAACTATCCACATTCTAAATTCAAATCTTTTTTTGTCCCTCAAGGATTAAAAAGCTATTTTAGTCCCCGTTTACGAGGAATAAACTGGGTCCGAATAGATGTGATAACAACATATTTTTGCATTACCCTGTCAAAAAACGATAAATATCTTTCGAAACAAATCATTAATATGATTTTTACATAAAGCCTTGTTTCATATTTTACTTTTTTATAATAACATAATACATTTTTACACACAATTATATTTTAATATTGTATTTTGTCTGCGGCTGGTCTGAATTAGTCAAGAAGTAAAGTAGAAGAGTTATTGTCACCAACATTTTCAACCATATACGAATAAAGATTTATGAAGCAATGATGGCCGAGCGGTTATAGCTATGGACTGCCGCGCCGCAGTACCCTGGTTCGATCCCCACCGCCGGCTTGAGCTTCACCGCATGGTGGAAGGGCATTTTGCGATTGCCCGCCTGGCTAGCTACCACCCTCAAGTAGAAAATCTGTCGCCAAGCACCTCACGGTGTGTTCCGGCAGTAGTCCTTGAGAGCCAGTGAAATTACAGGCACATGAGACTTAACAACTATGTCTCAAGGTGACGGGCGCAGTGCAATTCGTGAATGAAATGCATCTGTTATAGGCAGAGGTTAGTCCGCTTAACATCAGGTGGGCCTCGAGCTTGTTCCGTCACAATAACATAAAAAAATATATATATACCAAAATAGGTCTGATCAACATATGTAAATAATTAGGAATAAAAATCTCATATTTAGGTGGTGGTCGGCAGGTACGTTCAGACAATAGGCGGTCATGCGTTCAAGCGTTCCGCGTTCTACCACTTAATTCAGTGGCAATGCAAGGCAAGCAGAACGCGTGACAGGTTTCTGTCTATCTGAATACAATCAGTAACGTGTGACTCTCTATCTGAAAGTACCCTAAATTGTACTCAAGCTTTATGCGAATGAGTTCACATTTTATTACACAGCGGGTCTATTCGCGCACTATTTGAGTCTTTCTCCAGTCTTCGTCTAGGTTAGTCAAAATTACATTAGTGAGCAAGTAGACCCACAAAGGGTTTATTAAAAGTAAGTAAAATATTAATTGTTCTGCCGGCCAATTAAGAAAGGATTTTATTCACGTTTTACTCAATTTCAACCCTTTTGAGGTTGAAAATGCAATTTTGTTTAATATATTTTCATTAATTTAGAATCGGGAAACTTGTTTTTTTATAAAAAAAAACAAGTTTCCCGATTGCTTACTCATATTTCTTTCTAACCAAACCTGTTGTTTACTTAGTTTATCAGTTCATAAAAACTTTCGTTACTAACAAATGTGTATATAGCGCAATACTGCCATTTTGCTATTATTTCAATCAGATTTTGTTAGTAACAAAATACATAATTGAGCCAATGGTCTATATTAGTAACAAAGCAAAAATAGCTTTTCTTATTTTTAAACTCATAAGGGTTGAAATGGAGTAAAACCTATTCTCGTACCTAATTTGTAATTTACGCTTTTGACGTGTTTTTTTCTTAGATTTTTGGGTAGTTTAACCGCTGTAGGCTATTAGACCAGCTGCAGACAAAACCGACAATACACTTCTACCACCATTAAGTACAGACTAGGGGAGTGGGGATCACCTGTTTCTATGCGTGACCGCTTCTGCGCCTTGCCGCGCGAACCGGAACATACCATTGGAAATGGCGACCACGGGCGAGAACAGTCGTAACGGATATTCACTGGAAAATAACGTGTAAATCATCAGCTTCCTACCATTATCACATTTTGTGGTGTCTGTACATTTTTTTTATGTTATTGTGCAAACCAGCACAAGGCCCACCTGATGTTTAGCGGACTAACCTCTGCCTAGAACAGATGCATTTCATAACAAGTCACGAATCGCACTGCACCCGTCACCTTGAGACATAGTTGTTAAGTCTTACGTGCCTGTCATTTCACACTCTCAAGGACTGCTGCCGGAACACACCGTTAGGTGCTTGGCTACAGATTTTCTACTTGAGGGTGGTAGCTAGCCAGGCGGGCAATCGCAAAATGCCCTTCCATTATGCGGTGAAGCTCAAGCCGGCGGTGGAGATCGAACCAGGGACCTGCGGTACGGCAGTCCATAGCTATTACCGCTCGGTCACTATTGCTTCATAAATAATACATGTTTTGCTCCTCGTAAGAAGCCGTGAACGAACAAGCTCAGTGTAAGCTGGTTAGCTCTACTAAAATAGGCGTCAACCAGCTATATTAGAGTCGTGCGCGATTGTACCCCGCGGGTGGATCAACTTTCGCTGATCGGAGCCTGTTTGTATAAAAACGTTACCAGCTTATTATGAGAATGCTCGCCAGGCTAGTTACAACCCTCAAGTAGAAAACCTGTCATCAAGCACTTAACGGTGTATTCCGGCAGCTGTCATTGAGAACCAGTAGTTCTAGGTTAGCCTGAACAGCATCTTTGACCGCATCATAGCTTACAGTCAGGTGAGATAATGTTCAAAGATTAGCAGCCTGTAAGCTATATACAGGGTTATTGCTAAAATGCTAACAACATCAGGTTGGCTTCAGATAGTCTTAAGAAACATTATGAGATGAAACTTTTTTTTTTGTTGTGTTTATTCTTTTTTTTTGTTATTTTTTAATGATTTTGTATTTTTTATTGTACATCAGGTGGTCCACGTGCTTATTCCGTCATATAAACATAAACAAATAAAAAAAAATCTCATAATGTTTGTTAGCATTTTACCTATAACCCTGTAAATGTATAAAAATATACAACTGCTCTTTTACTTAACTCGATCAAAACCAGGTCCCACATAATGGCGCAGATGCTGTCACTCTAAGAATACATCTATATAAGACAAGAGTACTTACTTCCCTATGTATGGTGTGGCTTCATTACCACTGAGGATGAAGACGGGGAAGAATATTGAGAACACGCAACCACTGAAACAAAGAATATCATTCGTAAATATCGTATCATCAGACTACAGACCCACATGGGACTGTACTACCAATAAGGGTAGGTCTCTTCAGTAAGATTCCGTCTGGGCGGGTACCACCGCAGTGTGAGATATTCTGCCTCGAAGCAATAGTGTACAACCACTACTGGGTATAGACTAGAAGCACACTATAGCAAGTGATATTACTAGCAAACGAGATATAAGAAGTAATGGTTCGGAACTTGGAGTTACGGGCGCAGTGCAGTGTGAAGTAGAACAAGGATGTTGACACTGCAACTTTTATGGACAGGCGAGGGACTGTTCTGCGTCATACATAATATTCAAAAAACCTAGCTTATGTACATAAGGACTGTATTTATCCTCCTGTTGGATGTCGTGAAAAGCGGCAAATAAGGAAACAATGCGCCTAACGAGCAGTATTCTTGTATTTTTTTAAGAAGTTCCGAGACGTATAACCCTGTGCCTTATGGTAAACATCAAGTCTGCCCATTGTCACTAATGTGTATGACAATGCAATGCGCTGGACACTCCGAAACTTTCGTTTCCAAGTCTCCCACTTAGCTTGGGATAGTAGCTTACTTACGCATTTATGTATAAGTAGTATTCACCATTAAGAGACGTCCAGCGTTAAACAAACGCCCCCCTCCCCATTAGTCCAGTTTTTATTAACTTGCAATATTATTCCTTACGCTTGGCAGGCGTCTTGGGGTAAGCAGCTCAAAAAGTGCTGCTGCCCACCTTTTGGATCACTCCCCCAGTTCAATTCTAGGCCGGCACCCAAAGTGAGTAGTATTAGTGTAATTTAAAACACAAAATATATAAAACGTTTGATAGTTTAGGAATTTGTAACAATGATTTTAATGCGCATTCCTGCTTAGTAACGCAAGAATATATACATTTTAATCAGCACAACTGTTCTAAAACAGCTAGTTCAAAGTCCAACGCTACAGTGTTCCAAGGGCTTGAATTGAAGACACCGTACAAGGTTTGTTTGATAAACCGAAATAATATCCTAAATCAAAGACATAGAGATGAAAATGGCTTGCTGTTTATCTAACAGCACATTATTTCTATTATGTTCTGTAAATGTGTTTAGTAATAAACTGCGAAAATTCATTTTATCGCTCATTAAATTTGATGTCACATCCAAAGTTCAAAATCGTTGTCAGAAACTAAGTAGGAACGTTTGGATATTGTTATCGCGCGCACGACCGTCTGTAATCTAAATTGTATCATAAAATAAAAAGGACCAGAAGGTTCACTCCGCAAGACATTCTAATAAATAAGCGACTCTAAGTACCAAGCAATAAAGTTCACTTCAGTTTGCAGATGTACCTGTAGTTTTTTCCTAAGGAGGGAAGTGAGCCAGGCCTGCTTGTATGTAGGCCTCCGTTCTTAGGGTTCTGTTGCTCGTCATGTTTACACACACTTAGTGCTGAGACGGACAAACCAGTGCCTGATGATAAGCATCACGTCTGTTCATTACAGTTACAGTGACACCATTATGTGTGACAATGCACTGCTCTCGACATTCCGAGACAATCGTTATATTTTTTTTTATTGCTGTTACTTAAAACCTTTGACCACAATCTCACCTGATGGTAAGTGATGATGTGGTCAAAGGTATAACAGGCTTAACATAGAAACACTGGCAATCAAAGACCACTGCCGGAACACACCGTTAGGTGCTTGGCGACAGATTTTCTACTGGTCGCTAGCCAGGCGGGCATTCGTAAAATGCCCTTCCAAAATGCGGTGAAGCTCAAGCCCGCGGCGGGATTCGAACCATGGACCTGATGCACAGCAGTCCATAGCCAATGCCACGGAGCCATCACTGCTTCACTGAGCCATCATTTCTGCACAGTTTGACTCTGCAAAGTCTCTCTGCTCTGCTTTTGTGTGCTCTGCTTTTGAAGCGCTCGTAGCGAAGTTTACTTAGCTGTTCTTAACCGATCAGCAAAGTTAAGCAACGTCACCCGCGGTCATGAGTTGGATGGGTGACCCTAGTGACATTACTACTGAGCGCTTCCGTGCTTCGGAGGGCACGTTAAGCCGTCGGTCCCGGTTGTTATCTTAGGATGGCAGTCGTTATAGCATGGTGGTAGGGCAATTTGCGAATGCCCGCCTGGCTAGCTACCACCCTCAGGTAGAAAATCTGTCGCCAAATACCTAACGGTGTGTTCCGGCAGCTGTCCCTGAGAGCCAGAAATTCTAGTTTAGTCTGAACAACATCTTCGACCACATCATCACTTACCCTCGGGTGAGACAGTGGTCAAAGGCTAACCTATCAGTAATAAAAAAAAATAAAAGAAAACAGTTGCTTGTGCATTCTAGATCATGTTGAACTACTTCTAATTACTCAAGTAAGTACTAAGTAAGTAATTTATGCATATAAAGTTTGACTCACCTAATAATATATGACTGTGGTATCTGCGTGAGGACAGCTAAAGGCAATCCGAAGCCCAGGAAATAGGGCCAGTTGGTTTCGATGAAGGTCAGTCGTTTGTGCAGCTCCCAGCCCATGTTGAACCACTTGTACTCAAAAGAGTATAGTGAATACAGTAGGCACATATGAACTAGGCAGAGCAACTCGCCGATATATGCGATTGGCAGCATGCTTACAAGCATGCTCTGAAAAAAGAAAAATCATAGTTATTCACTTTACTGGAGTCGACACTCAACTGTTTCAAATCAAATCAAATCATTTATTTGTTAGGATACAATTCGACACAAGATTTTAAAATAATTTTTGTCTGTGTATTCAGCCTGCAAGCAGGCGTGCAAATATTATATATAAAAAAAATATATAATTAATTACACTGATAACATTACAATCGCATTACAATTACATTACATTAAAATAATTTAAAAATTCAGATATTCATAAACACTATAAAAACAATTGTCCCGCAACCAGTCTTTCAATTTTAACTTAAAGTCATAGCCTTGTAATAGTTTGATATTTTGTGGTAATTTATTATAAATAATTATAAATTTTAAATATTTGTTGTAAACGTTTTTTTTTATGCTATATTGACAAAAAAACTATATAGCTATCAAACCTACTCACAAAATTTCACGAGAATCGGTTGAGAAATTCGACTTGTAGGGAAAACAGCAGGAAATCCAGACAGACGTACAAAAGCATTTTTGCCTTCTATGAAACGGAGACGCTCATATAAGGTGATAAAAAATCCGATGATCTGATCATATTGGTGTTTTTCTCTGACTTACCAGTTACCTCTCACAGCTTTAGGGAAAATTCACACTTAAACCTTCATAAATTACATAACGTATTTAAAACACAAACGGTAGCATGAGGTGTCTTAAAACCCACGCTTCGCCAGACCTGTTCCACTGCCTAGAATAGAATCTATAATCTAGTATACAGTAATATACTGTACTGTATCAGCCGGATGGTCCATGGCTGAACACAGCCTCCTCCATTAAGGGGGGGATTTCCCATTATACCAACGTTTGGCAGGCGTCTTGGGAATCGCAGTGTAAGACAGTCGTTTCTCAGAAGGAGCTGCTGCCCACCTTCTGGTATTACCGTTAGTCGCCTGTAGTAGTAGAATATTTTTATATATCAATACTTCTATAAAGGTTTTTTGCCATTTATTTACAGACCTTGCGACTTATTAAGGCACGCCGAACCATATTTTTTGAGAGTAGTTGTAAATACTAATGCCTACAAGCGATCATATCTTACATTTTAATTTTGATATCTTACTTTTTTGGCATTTATTACCATGTGTCAAAATTTCTTCTTGAAACACAAAAATAATATAAAGGACGTAAACTGTTATTGCGCAACAGTAGGTCAGAGGGCCAATACCCACCACTTATAAAAAATCATAAAAATAAACGTCATTATTTAAGTGTAAGATAATCATCACGAAGCAATAGCCTTCACCTATCAGATCATATATGTACAATAAATAATGCCTAGGCGTTCTATAGAATACCAGATCATAAAGATTGCCAATTGTTTATTCTGTTTACTATGTAAAATGTATACCTGTATTAAAAATAGTGTTTGCACCAGCAAGCTGAACAGTGAATCTGCAATGATTTTGCTGACACTTGACATGAACTGTGGCCGGCCCCTTCTGTGCCGATACGCTGAATCCGCAATGTCCTGAAAAATAATTCTATTGTAGAACAAAACTTGAAACATGCAAGAGGCCTCTGACACAAACATTGTGTTTTGTAATCCACACTAATATTATAAAAAGGAAAGGTTTGTATTTTTGTATGACACGAATAAACTTGAAAACTGGACCGATTTGGATGAAATTTGGTATGAAAATAGTCTGAGACCCGGGGAAGGACATAGGATACTTTTTAGCCAACTGCGCAAAAAGAGGTTAATAGTTTTGCACGATAATGGATATAAAGGTATTTTTAATTGACTAATTTTTACCCACTATCTCACCTATTGGTAAGAAATAATGGCCAATTAAAAGTCCAAATGAGAAAACTATTGCCAAACACTGTATTTCAGCAGCTGTAATTGAGAGCATGTTCCCGTTCTTGGCTTGCTATAGTTCAATTTATCAGTGAACAAAAAAAATTGTTACAGTGCAGTGTCTTGTGCTTAAATGAAATCATAACAGACACATTTCGTCACAAGTGACGAAGTGCACGCCCATCACCATGTCACATACAGTCGTTAAGTTTCAGGGTAAGGTTAGTTAAGTACAATTGTCAAGTCTATTACAGGCACACGCATGTAATTGACTTGACAATGTCTAAGTGGGCTAAGTACTGATAAATCTGCGGGGCAGTCCACAGTAACAATGGCCGGGTTTCAAAATATTTATTAATTATATAAAATAATACAATGGGTACGGGTTTACCTACTTGTGTGAATGAGTACTGTAAATATTACTATATGATACGAACCTCTAAATTGTTGGCCCGACTATAATATAAGTACATTCTTTCAGTCTTTTCGCAGTTGTTGTACCTATGTTATGATTATTTACATCATTCTGCAAGCCACCGTTTTGTCGCTTTTTAATTTCAATTTAAATTTAATTTAATTATTTTTTTACATTCTTCAATTAGCTAAAGGTAGTCTTTGCTTGTTCACAAATAAGGTCTCCATAAATAACTTCTAATTTTTTGTAATCAATGTTCATTTTTGTTACCTTGATGATCTAATATTATAATTAGTGTTTAAGCAATGTAACTTTTTTGATCAATAAACAAATTTATTATTATTATTAGTATAACCAGTTCTAGTGAGCAAGCGAGAGGGTATGATTAGCGCCAGCTAATACTATTTAAATTGTTTATTATCCATTTTAGATTCATTTCTCTAACTAAACAGGTCAAATCTACAATAATATTATAAAGAGGAATTGTTCATATTTCTATTGTACTTATTATGAATTTATTACTTCATGAAGTATCATCATAATAATTCGTCATGAATATTACTTTTTAGTGAAAATGTAAAAATGAATTCATTTTTGCAACAAACTGACTTTTACAGAAATGCTTTACGGCTGTAATTGAATATAGACAGCAACAGTGTGCAAGAGAGATAATGACTAGTGGTGCCATTTTAGATTTGTTTCTTTGATGCTTTGAAAACTAATGCACATATTGTGTATTGTATATGTACAATTGTTTAACCCGGTAAAGTAGTACATACCTAATGTCAATATTTGTTATATAATTGACATAATCTACTAAAATTATAACCCCTCTTTAGGCTTTGCCAGAGACTAACAATTAATGTTTGGAATTTCTTTATTCACTGTCACTGTCATTTATGATTTAGTTTGACAAGGTTCCATTCCATTCTGTTACTGCGGATTATAACTGTCATTAGCTTTGTACATTCACAAGGTTCCATTCCAATCTGATAGCGCACAGGTTAAATGTAGTTTTCTACCGACTTCATAAAAAGGAGGATGTACTCAATTTCATTTGTATTTTTTTTGTTTGTTACCTCATAACTTTTAACTTGGTGAACCCATTTTGACGATTCTTTTTTTTTTTATTAACGCTTACATGGTTCCATATTGTTCAGATAGCATATGGGTTATATAAACAGGTGAGACTATTTAAATGATAAAGAACCTACAGAAAATTAAAAAAGCTATATGTATGGGTATTATCTCACCTGATACCATAAGCTATTAACCAGCTTGCTCAGCAGTAACAGTGGCAGCACCCATATCATCCTGAAAGTCATGGACAGGAAGGGCTGCATCCAACCCCATACATTCCGAGCAGTTCCAGGATCATTCCCAAACACAAGCATTACTAAGTACTTAACTCCCGGCAACAGTGCATACTCAAATATTAGTATGCTCAGTAAAAATATGAATCCGTTGAGAATACATGACTGTAGAACTCTAGTAAGTACTTTTGATTCTCTGGAATAAATAATGCAATATAGGTTATACCACCATATCTAAATATTTCTTATAGTTAACAACATAGGTAGTATGTTAACTTTTGCTGTAAATAAATATTTTTCATTTTATTTTTTTAAATGTTACTGTGATGTAACAAGCACGAGGCCCACCTGATGTTAAGCGGTAACCTCTGCCTATAACAGATACATTTCGTCACAAATGACGAATTGCACTGTGCCTGTCACCCTGAGACATACAGGCTCTCAAGGACTGTCGGAACACACTGTTAGGTGCTTAGCGACAGATTTTCTACTTGAGGGTGGTAGCTAGCCAGGCAAGCATTCACAAAAAATGCCCTTCTACCATGCGGTGAAGCATGCGGTGACGGTAGGTAAGAATATTATATACCTAGCAATAATATGGCATGACATAATTTTATCAGTTTTGTAAACTTTTCCAAAAAGCTTGGCAATGAGCACAAAACCCTGTAGTTACTTATGGATTTGCACTGGCTGTCCATTGGATAGAGCTATTTTCTAAAATATATTAATATCTGAGACATAAAATTGAGTTTAATATTTATTGAGCAGGACATGATGAGTTCAAACATTTGCAATATTTTAATCCAATTGATTAAACTTAATTTGGAGCTTCAAAATCTTCAAGATCGAATATGATATTATTAACTAGTACTATGAAAGTTTTAATTCAACTATAAATAATAATCTCTATGGGCATTTTTGATTAGAAAATGAAAACAAGTTTCTATGTCTACATTTTTTTTGCTACAGCTATAAAATGCCACATGTTATATTAAATGCCAGAGACAAGTAGCTATTTTACAAATATATTTTTAATAAAGCAATACATCATCCACCTACCATCACGGACCAAGAATAGTTAACAGGATTCTCATGCAACAGCTGACTCAAGAGTTGTTTTGCAAAACTATGCTCTCTTATATTATGAGAATTTCAAAGTTGTTTTACTTGCAGTGATAGTGATCTCATAGAGAATGAAACAATGTACTGCACACAGATGTATACCATCGAACAAATCTTTTTATTTTTCCTACCTCTCTCAATTTTTCATGATGATCTAGAGAAGACAGAGACATACTGCTTTTGTTTTGAATTTCTGGTTAAGAACTTCGAATTGTGCTGAGACAAGGAATGGCACACTCATTTATTTCTTTACCTATAATGATTTAAATGTGGAGATATCTGAAGGTAGGTGTTTATTTAAAACAAAGAACGAATCATTTTTTCCTCACCCAACACACTATGACAATTATAAAATACAGACTCACTGTTTCTTTGGCTCTTTTTTCTGGTTAGGATCTTCGAATTTTGGCGAGCGACTAAGGGCACGCTCATTGATTTCCTTATCTAAATACAAAAGCACAGTCACACCTCGCAAGCTATCCATAAAACCTTTGAACAGCGATATGGAAAAGTTCTGAAAATATACATGAATTTCAATAACAATGAAATATGATTTGGTAAACAAAGCAAGTTTATTAAACTGCTTACTGCGACGCTCTCCATGATGTTGATATAAATTTATTAGAATTCGAATTCCTTGCTGTACGTAACTTAAGTCTAAATTTTGTACATATTCTCCTTTGCTTTGATCGATTTTTTTCGTGTTGTATTTTGTTGTAGAATGTGTGAGGAATGAAACATAGATCAAATAGAATATTACTACGGGCGTATGCCATTTGCTGCTAAATTCGTTATTTTCGTTAATTTTGATCACATATTGTGACTATGGTTCATATTAAATGTGGATAGATTCCAATAAACAATTTGTGAATATAAGTAATATAAAAAAAACCTGTAAAATAAAGATATTTTCATATATTTAACTTAAATTAGGTACCAAAATAACAATTCCCTTACATCATCATTGTCATCATCACGCCCAGATGCCGATGATGGGCCTGTTCCAGCTACTCTCCATATTTTTAAAGTTTTGATTACTTTGTCGAGAACATTTTCAGGTAGGTTTGTGTTGAAACTTTGCTTTACGATTTTCAATAATAATATAAAATCAAAGTAGTATTGCACGAGATACATCTGTAAAAGAAATGTTACAAAGTGGTTGTTAACGCAAAATTACAATGAAACAGAAAATGTTCTTCATATGACGAATGATATCATTAACACATTGTAATTGTATAATTATTATAAATATATTGTAATTTAATTATGTAATGTTTCAAACTAATTTCAAATTTACAATATCCTACGGTCCACAAATTGCCCATAATCACCTGAGTCAAATACTCTTTTACTCCTGCCCCTTACCCCTTCTCTTACACACACACACACACACACACACACACACACACACACACACACGTACGTATAGGGTGTTTGGTAGTGGTTACGATTTTAGAATGAAAAACCCAAAATTGGTCAATTAAATGCTAATAACTTCTAACCTAAACAAAAATGACGATTTTTATTTATTATTCTAGTAGTCCAATGTATTCCCGATCGTACCAAAGTAGTTTTAAGCTCCATTGTGTCCAAAAAAGTTATGTACAAAGCATTTAAGCTTTACAAAAAAAGAAGGAACTAAAAAATGTGTATTTTGATGTCATATAAAAAAATAAATAAACTACCTTCAGGTGTTCAGACAACTTTAAAAACATGCTTGGTTATTGCTCTTTAATTTGAGGTATCATGTTACGTAGCTGAGTCCTAAATTTTTTTAATTAGGGCGCCTGAACCAATTAAGCGTCATAAATATGGATTTTTTAGAGATTAAAAAAAACTGTTTTGTACTGTTTTTTTATTATTATTAGTGTTCAAAATTACGTCCACCATTGCGAACACACTTTCTGCAACGTCTTCTTACTTCCGTCGTTGTAATTTTCATCTGCATTTCTTGTTTAATGATTTCGAATGCTGCTTTGATTCTTTGATGTAATTTTTCTCTGGACGTGATTTCACTAGTATAAACCAACTCTTTTGCCCGACCCCACACAAAAAAATCCAAGGGCGTCCAATGCTGATACGTGCCGTGTGGTAAATTTCATCAAAATCCGTCAAGCCGTTTTTGAGTTACACTCCAATAACTGAAAAGTGTTTTCCTAGTTTGATGACATAGCCATTGACAGTGAATGACAATCGATCCATAAGTAGCATGGGTCACTAAGGGATTATAGTACCACCAACTTAACTGTGCAGTTTTCGAGGGCGCTACTGGTCAAGGAAATCAACTACAAACTGTCACAATCTGAAGGAATGTTTTAGTTCTTTTTTTTTGCCGCCTGAACAGATAAGTTGGTAGGACTGTAAATAAAAATGGATGAAATATTTTTTTGCCAAAAAATGGAACCGACTTCAAAACTCAAATGTGAGAAATAACTTGTTGAAGTCGCGGATACACGCCATTCCAGCACTCCAATGGAGTTAAAGTTGATCCAGACAACATTTTATCATACCCGTTCCGGGTGACCTGTCAGAGTCACGTCAGAGCTAATTATGCTCTGCTTAGCAAACATTTAACTTTTGAATCGGCCAAATCTTAGACTGCTGTCAAATTTGACACAAATAGCAATTTATGTTGTACAAGCTAAGCCAAAGATCATCATGAATTACTATAGTTTAACTACGTAATAAGCCCGATTATTAATAAAAGAAATGCTCTTGTATCTCTTTGGGCGTAATCCATTTGACGCTACTTTGGGCGTAATCCCTTAACGCTAATTTCGTTATTTTCGATTATTTTTGTCACATTTTACGTCTATGGTTCCACATTTCAGATGAACCATAGACATAAAATGTGGTCAAAATTTACGAATGTAACGAAATTGGCGCCAAGTGGAGTACGTACACTAAGGGTGCGTTTCATTTGAGTGAGATTCGCTAAAAACGCTAAAAACGATCACACTCCCAAAAAGTTTTCCACATGGGTCTTGGCGTTATTTTCGCCTTAAACGCTACATCTAATGTCAAAAGTGACAGAAGTTGCAAGGTTTATGGGCATTCTTAGCGTTCTTATCCAAAAATGGAACGGGGATGACAGTTACAAACGATCACGTGATCACAACCACAGACGCAGAATGTGATCAAAATTATCGAAATTTACGTTCTTAGCGGTTAATGGAACTGGCCCTATATTGTGATTTCATTCATTCTCTTCTCTTCACTAATCTCAGTAGTGGTGGTGGCGTCTTTGTTTTGTTTGTTTACAAGTTTCTTGATCGAAAACTAAAGTGAATTTTATTTGGTGATGTTCAAATTCAGTTACAATGGATAACGTACACATTCTCAACAATTTGAGGTAAGATACACGTCCAAGATAATTCAAGCGCTACCCTAGAATACATGTTTCGCAACGCAATGAATGCAATGATCTGATCACTAAAATGAGCAGAATTTTGCAACGTAGTTGGAAATTGTGCCGTGGAATGACCTCAAGTACATAAATCATACTACGGTGGTGGGCCATAGTTCAAGCATTGATAAGAGAAAACGTTATTGAAGTTAAACATCTTAACCACTTATTATTTAGCTTGCAATGTAAACGCAGGATAGAAAGTTACCCTGCTCTTACATAAATCGTACATAGATTGTAGGTATATTCTTTACCTACATGAATATTAAATTGCTATTTGTATTTTTTTGGGCCTGACCAGTTTTTTGTAATTAACTGAAGTATATGTACCTCTCACATTTATCTTAACATTATGTCCTAATATCTCCCCACGGCTTCCTCTGTGTGGAAGTAAGCTAAATTGCTTCGTCGGGAACTACACTCTAAATCCTTATTTCATGATTCAGAAAATTAGCATACATTTTCAGAGTTTTGTATCAATTACTAGGACATATTCTCTAAAAAGCTTAATGAGTTAAGATAATTTTAGATTTATTTGGGCTTTATTGAAAAATAAAATACATTAGTGGCATATATTTATTACACTATATTTTTCTTAGAATATTCATGAATTAGGCGCATTACTTACATTAAATTGGGGTAATTACTTTTATGTACATATTAGCTCCATTAAAGTGTTTTCGTAAAAACTATTAAAACATGTACGTAAAAAACATATAATATTGCATTAGCTTAGAGTAAATAAGGTAAATTTAGGTTATAGCTACTACTTATAGGAAAAATATATAGCTATCAATTCTACGAAACTATTTGTATTTAGTTGACTAGTTAAAATTGAGTATCATCATCACTTACTATTGAAATATAAAGTTCCAACTATGGAAATGTCTATATAAATCTTTATAAATCTTTTATTAGTTATACCTACTTTTTTACATAAAATTTTTAACTTGTACACTTGACACTGGATAAGTCTTCATTTATTTCACTTAAATAGCTTTAGAAATAGACTGATATCACATTTGTTTTTAAAGGGCAGTTATTGGGTAACTGCAGTTTTGCAAATTTTCACAGCCAATATTAACCCATTGATATCGGCGATAATTATAACAATAGAATTTCATTCATAAATTGGCCATATTGGGCCAGTCCGATTCCAAGAGGTTAAGTGTTTAATAAGAAATTTAATAAAACACATCCATGCGCATCTATAGATCAGGAGAACAATAGAATTTTATTCACATCATGGACAATATTGTCCACAAGGATGCTAATGGGACACCATGGTGGTACCCTTCTGTCTTTTCTACTTATAATATTTTTCCTATTTAACCAATTTCTTGTAATTGTGTATTCCTGTAGAACTCACAGTATGTTATTCACACTTTACAGTTTTGCCTTATTTTCTTCTCTTGTCTGATTGTAGTTGTCCCGGATCATAAGAGGTAAATTTGGTATTTTGTCTAACAAGACATAGACAGTGGCATTCTGTAGTCCTTTGGGTTTGAAATCAATTTCCATTGAGATAGTGATTAAACATCTGAGCTGTTTTTGTGACAATGATTGTTGCTCACACTTTAATATCGGCAAAATAATTTACGAAAATAAGTCAAAACTTATTGTGGAAACTGTTTTCACCGATTCTTAATCTGAAAACGAAGCTGGTCTTGCACATCTAAAGCATTTTACAATTTTAATTTAAAATTTACTTGTCAAATTACTTGCCAAAAATATGGAATACATACAATAATGTACAGTAATGTGAGTGTAATCGACAAGATTGAAGAAGATGAGGGCCAAATTCTTGTCACAGTTATGATAATAAGTTAGCCCTATGATAATAAAGGTCATATATTTTGGTTTGATCAAGATGATGTTGATGATGAAGAAAGTGAAAATGAAGAAAAAAAGATGTTACAATGGAGCTGCATAATAGAAAAACTCCCCAACACAAATATACATATCTATAGATGTATTTGAAAAACGATAGACTTTTACTTTATCAAAAAAAAAAAACCTTGCCACTATTTTTTCAGTACATACCTACCTATTTGGCTAAACTAATATAATAAAGAGGAAAGAATTGACTATTTGTTTGTTTGCATTTAATAGGCTCTATAACTACCGGAGCGATTTAAAGTCTGTTTTTTCTTACCTGTCTTAAAATGTAAACAAACATACCTCTGTTAGAAAATCACAAGTTTCCGTCATAATCACTTATATTTGGCCATTCACAACTGACTAGACCTAATGAAAGAAACATCACGCTTCGAATAGCATACAAATAAAATTTAAATTTATTGTTTTTTCTGAAATATAAATCAAATAACGTAATTATCACTAAACATGTTTACATTATTGACAGTGCTTTGACGTTTAGTAATCTGCATTGTCTATGGATTTTAGTGATGGGAAGATGGGTATCAAAATAAATGAACAATTAAAGTGAACAATTGAACATATTTCGTTCATCTCATTATACTAACTAGTTGTATCAGATAAAATGAAAGTTGGTTAAAAGAAGTAGATTAGTATTATTTAGTTTAAATTTTAGGGTTCCGTACTAAACAAGATCCCATTACAACGGCTTGACTGTCCTTCAGTTCGTCCGACCTTTAAAGGACTGTACTTATCTTTGGAACTGTAATAGATAGCCCATTGAAATTTTCACAGAATATGGGTTAAAATAGTGGATTGTCTAACGAATAAAAATAATAACAATAAGTTTAAAATATGGGGGTTGCCATGCAAGAAACCGGTTTAATTTAATATTTTATTTTTTTGCTTTTTAGTCGTTTATCTATATAAATTTATAAAGTTTACGTTCAAATCAATCGAATATCATATGAAAGTATACGAGTAGTTCGCTAGGACAATGAGTCGACTATATCCCATATACAATATTAAAACCAAACTTTGCAAAATAAATATCAAACAAGCGAAAGTTAGCACCCTATAAAATGTAACGGAAATGTCCAAAACCAAAAGGAAGGAGTTTATAAATAAAATTTTATCAAAAGTGTTCATCTGTTTTGGACTTAAGCAAAACAAAGTAATAAGCACACATAAACATACCCATGCGAATAATAAACTCATTATATATATTGTTTTTTAATTATATAGTCGTATTTTAAACTAGTTACAAATTATTGGCGTTGCTAACAGATACACATTATACAAATAAAAGTGGTACCTAATTCAAATTCCCTAGCTTAAGGTATATAAGTTTTTTCATAAGTTTACATTTATAAGTTGTATTTTCATTGAGAAACAGTTGTTTAATTCTTTGTTCAAAAAGAATAATAAACCATATTTTGTCTATGGGTAAATGCAAGTCCATTGGCTTGGCTCATGATACTTAAAATGGCAACACTTGGCCAGAATATTCCAATTGTAGCTGGTTTATACTTATAATAATGGTATTTGTATCTATATTAAATGGGATTCAGTGAGCCACCTGCATACTGCCGTTGTGGCATCCTGTGTGTGTAAAAGATGATAAAAAAGCTTTTCGAATTGACAAATGACAGGAATGTTAATATTATAGAAGCGCTGCGCCATATAGCCAACTAAATTTTACTTTTTAAACAATTCGGTCAGTTTCATATTAATATAGTTCAGTTCATTTTGTTGTTCATTCGTTGGGTCCCCATCACTAATCTTGTCTTTGGATAACGAACCGCCATATTTGTTTACATAATAGGACAGGTAAAAAAAAACAGACTGTAGATGAAATTTGGTATGGAAATAGTTTGAGACCCGGGGAAAGACCTAGGATAGTTTTCTAACAGAGCTTAGTTTTGCTAGTAGCTTACTTGGCCTTTTCTAGTATACAACATTACTAAATCCCTTTTAACAAAACTGGATGTAAACATCATAAGGACATTAAAGTCATGTTTGGGGCTTGCACTTTCGGCAGACCCATCTATATTATTTAGGGATAAAACAAATTTTGGGATGAAATTAAAGAAACCATCGGAGCTCTATAAACACCTCAGAGTTACCAAAACGCACGTCTTATTAAAATCTCAAGACGATATAGTCGCATCTCTCCCAAAAGACAAAAGTGCCTCCGACCTTGATTCGAGGCTTCAATTCCACATGTCACACCGTCATCGCGTTGCAGAGGAAGAGCCTAGAGGGGTCTAGCCTCTTCCTCTGCAACGCGATGGACCTGGCACCCGCACGGTGAATCTATGGAATGCTAAGTAATTCGTCTCATCCAACTGTGCAAAAAGAGGTTAATGGTTTTGCGCGGGCGGAGCCGCGGCCGGAAAACTAGTACTTTATATATAAGTGATAACTATTATTGGGTTATTATGATGAAACTGATTCTGTAAGACTCCTAAGTACATAAGTAAACTTCCTTACAAATAATTGTATGTGATTTAATTTTGAGAGTAAAATGATGTTTATAATTTCCATACATAGTCCCTTGACATAGGCAACAGTCTCCGGTATCGTTTTTTCAGAAAATGACGACCATTTCTTAAAGTACCCGTGGGGTGCCGGGTTATAATGTAACCTCCCCATTTCCTCCCGTGGGTATCATATGAGGAGACGAAAAGTGCTCCAAATTAGCAGCATGCCACTTCTCACGTGGATGTGAGTAGGGTGTTGTGTGCGTACCATCTTAGTGCCCTGTCAGAGTTTCATACAATATGTTTTTTTTTTTTTTTTTTTTTTTTTTTTTTTTTTAAATAATTGTGAAGGAAATTGCGCGAGGCCTGTTATGCCGAGGATGTTAAGCGGTATCCTCTGCCTATAACAGAAGCATTTCATCACAAGTGACGAACTGCACTGCGCCCATCACCTTGAGACATACCTGTTAAGTCTCATTTTGCCTGTTATTTCACTGGACTTGGCGACAGATTTTCTACTTGAGGGTGGTCGCTAGCCAGGCGGGCATTCGCAAAATGCATCTTATGGTCCTGTCTTATGTTTTGTTAGCATATACATATTACTCGTAATATGTTCTTGTGTTAGAGAAAACATTTATATGACCCTGGAACTGTGTCCGGTGAATGGCAATAGGCTCGCTCTTTATTGCACGGGACCAAAACCCAATTGGCGAAACGTGGGTGTTTACGTACCTCTGCTTACCCCTTCGTGGAATACAGGCGTGATTATATATATACGTATGTATGTAAAGGAAATAGTTTTGGTTCATCTGCTGTTTATTATTAACCATAAAAATATCTATTCCCATAATACCATTTGTGCGATATACGAAATAAAAAGTGATCTAGACAACTTTCTTAGAATAACCGCCAGTTTACAGAGAAATGCCCATTTACGTTCGTTAATTTATCAAATAATAAGGAGGTAGTGAACTCATTTATCTAATGATCTGCAACTATATTGTTTTTACATAACGTAAATTAATTTAGTCACCTGATGAAAGATCTAAATTATATAAAAAATGTTTGTACTAAATTATGCACACACATATACAATATAGAGAAGGTAGCCATAAAAAAAATTCGACAAGGTGTCATTGTCTGGAGCTCATAGACCACCAACTTAACTGTGCAGTTCGCGAGGGCGCTGCTGGTCAAGGAAATCAACTACAAACTGTCACAATTTGAAGGAATGTTGCAGTTCTTTTTTCTGCCGCCTGAACAGATAACTTGGTGGGACTGTAGTGTTTTGTACTCTACTATTATTATATATAAGGGTATCACACATGTATACCCTTAGTTTCATCTATCACTATCCTACAACTTAAACATTTTGTGGCACAAATTACTGAAAAACTGTCGAATACGAGTATGTCAACAAATTATGTATACTACCTTATGTATGTTGTTTATTTATAAAATAATTAGAAGAGAAAAGAACACAGAAAAATATCCGCTTTGAAGTCAACAAAGTGTCTGCATAAGTGCAAAGTTCACTAAATCCAACATAGTATATTCTACCTAAAGTTTTCTGGCGCTGGCGTAGCGCAGAATATGTAATAGTACTAATATCAAAATGTTAACAGTATGGAATCTCAAAGTAAAACGACGCTCTAAATTACAAACCAAACGCACAGACTCATGCTATGGCCGCTTTATCAGAATAGGCAATGTCATGCTCATATTTTGATGTAGCCCCAAACACGCCCCAAAAAAGTGCGAACTTTCGCTGCACTACTGTTACTAAGCTGCCTTGTGTTGCTGGCCTGCGAAAGTTTGCGTAGCGAGTTGACTTCTCTACTTGCTCCATACTACTGGCTGCACTCCGCTAGCATGTCCTAATCATCATCGCGACGTCACTACCTCGTCCGTCCCTCTTCGACGCCTCTCGACTCTTGCACGCGCATCCATCAGTCAGTGAGCGCTCGGCTGTCGCCCCGAGACAGTCAGTGCACGCGCGTCCGCACCGCAACTCGCGCGTCCCAATCGCACACGCAACCCTTTGTGACGTAGTGAAGTGACTTTGAAATCGGCCATTGTGTACACTGAAAATGAAAGTGGACAAAGAACTCTCCCTTGCGGGACCCGTGGACACTAAACCTATTATCTCCGGCAGGAAAGGCAGCCTGAAGGTGACCATCACGCCGGCGCAACATAAGACCCTCACGCACCTGCCCAAGAGACCGCCGGTGGACTTGGCTTTCACTGATTTGACATACAAGGTGCAGGAAGGAAGGAAAAGCAGTGAGTTGATTATATCATTACTCTTTGATCGCGCCCTAGTTATAGTTAAATTGTTATTCTCCTAGCATCCTTGTTTGTAAACGATAGCGAGTTCACTAGTTCGGCCGATAAATCATTAAATAAATTAGAATTTACTAATGAGGAGTCGCCTTGTCCCTCGCTTGATTCAATTAAGTACCTGATTTATTCTTATATTTTCCGTTACTTTTTGTTCATGTATTTTTAATTATATTCAGAGGTTCATAAGTTTCGGAATGCATTTTAAATACGATTTCTAATTAACAAATCATATACCTAATTGATGTAGAGTCAAAACCTGTTTGTATAGTATAATAAATGTAAAATCAGTAAAATGTTGTTACTGCTCTGCTCACACTGATGTCAGGCCAAGTTCGGATGATGTTAGCCAATCCATTACCTACTTCCTTCTTAGACGAGCCATGAGGTTTTTACCAACACGATTTTTTTAGAGAGAGAGATAGATTCAGGCGTTACTTTGCGGAAATCCATATTTAATAATGACAAATATTTCTAAAATATTTTAAGAAAACATCTAATTAATATTTCAATAAAACACTTAAATGATATAAAAATATATCTAGTGTCATTTCCGCCTAATTTTCCTGCTAAGCCGACGTGACGTCACAAACGCCACGCAGCCAAACTGGAAGAATTTTCAGGAAAATTAGGCGGAACTGTCACTAGATATATTTTTTAACCCGGCGAGGATGTGGTAGGGTCAATTTGACCCTGTTCATTTTGTTTGATGTACAGTTTTTTTACCTGCAGTCGCATGCTGTCGAGTTTATCAGTAGCTGTAGTCAATAAAATACCCTCCCTTTTTCCCACCTCTACTTAGTCGGGTGCAACACGTGCAAGCAGGTAAACGTGCGTAACACTCAAATAGGGCAATTATGACCCATATATAGAAATGATTAGTAGCCTAAAAGACTGGATAATTACTGATTTTGTGATAAAACATGATATATCATATCAATTCCTACCAAAAATTACCAATTACTTGTAATAATATTTGTATGTGTTGTTTTTTTTAATGTATGGCAGAGTCCTGCTAAAGTTGATTAAAATAAGACTTTTTGTAAAATTGAAATAATGAAACATTTTATACACATAATAGTGTTTCTTTTCATGAAAATCCTTATATAAATAACTAATGCGTAAGTTAACTACCTATCCAATGTTAAAAATTGCAATGAATACTTTTAATATATGAATTAAATACAGGGTCATCAAGACCCTCCACATCCTCGATGTACCCTTTTTGTACCACATCCTCGCCGGGTTAAGTGTTTTATTAAAATATTAATTTGATGTTTTCTTAAAATATTTGTTATTATTCAAGTAATCTATAAAATAAACTTTATTTACCTGCTGTACTATACTAAGAAAGTAACTACACAAGTTTGTAATATTTATAATATATTATATCTATAGTACATGAAAATTGGCATGTTGAAAATGATTTCCGTTAGGATGGCTCCTAATTTGAGATGTATATGAATAATATTTATATGAAGTCGTTAAGTTGCTCTGACTAATTTGACAAGATATTCAATACAATACAACTGCATATAGAATCACTTAGCATATTCCTTCAAAGAAGCTTAATACCACTATGATAAAAATTCTCAAATTGGTTGTATTTTTCACAAAAGTGGTCTCACACGAGACTTATCAACTATGTCTCAAAGTGACGGGCGCAGTGCAATTCATCGTTGACGAAATGCATCTGTTATAAGCAGAGGTTAGTACAATTAACATCAGGTGGACATCGGGCTTGCTCCGTCACTATAACATTCAAAAAAATACTGACATAAAGTATCCTTCATTTTTCAACGTTGCTGGCTTGATTATTTAGTTGCTATACCACTAAATTATTAAGAAGTAGGTACTTGCTCATAAAAGGTTTTTAGCTGAATAACTGATTTAAATTCACACTTGTGTTTCTTTCAATGTGAATATTGACTTGGGGATATAGTATATTCATAAGGCCAGCTTGTTCATTGTGTATCATGTTAATATGTTTCCAACATCTTTGATACGATATGTCATATTTATTTTGGACGAAATGATAACGAATTTTTATTAAAAGCCTTTAGTAAGTCTAAAGATCCATGTATTACTTCAATAACTTTTATAAGTTGGTGAAACTTTAGTTTAAGTTAATAATAATTACAAAATCACAAATATACGATAGGAAAAATTTAAGTCATGTGCGGGATTAAATTAAATATTTTTTTTCCTATCGTTTATTTGTGATTTTGTAATGTGATCCGCGTGGCGGGCGTTATTGCAAGCCTAACAATAATAAAATTAATTATAATTAGTTT